>OX376069.1:2520000-5020000 GCA_947361185.1 Charanyca ferruginea | reverse complement strand
CACCAAAAAGCGAGTAAGATTTTAACAGAATACCTAGTACTGTTAGTTTTATCATACATCGTGAGTGTATTATATGACATCAATAATTTTACATACACGAGCACACAACCCGGAAATCTACTCTAAGTAATTGAAATACTTGCTCCGTGTAAAAATCTTGCTGTGTGTTTCTAAAAGCTACCGACGTATCTTTCTGATTAATTATTACAGTTTTTGTATTGCCACTAACCAGTATTTTTGTTCCTGAAGTTTCCATAACCAATGAACAGACCGTCAACCATCTACATCTGAAAATAGGTACTACAATATCGAAATTCGGGCATAATCTAGGAATATGTTGCAAAGGGAGGAGAGAACCAATATGCGTCTTTATTAATCAATTGATAATTATCATAATCTTAATCATAAATCTCTATTTATCTCAACATAATACCCACACGACTGCACAATGCACAATCCTTTACACAGAAAGGTGTCTATGGTAGCCTAGTCCTGAATTGTATATCTCCTCTTCTTATTTTCGAATGGTCATTGTCGATGGTTGTGTTTTTTTTTTTTGTATTATTCTACTTGGGCCCAGTAAGTAGCCACATTAATAGCCGCATTAGTGTCGTTTTAATGTCTTCCAAGGTGCAGGTGAAGGGGCACTTTGTGCACTGTAGTAAGTGGGTATTGGTGGGGTCTATAATCCCCCATTTGGATTGTAGATCTATCTAACAGAGCACTCAGTTTTATTTAGACGATAAGGATAGACCCTTAACAAATCAGTTAGGTAATGTGTTTGCCCAATCAAGCCTCGTCAGGATCTACATCTCGGATTACCCCAAAGACTTTGAAGATACACACAATCAAAGGAGCGATAGCAGTGAAAGGCTACTCAGACGTGGGATAACATTACAGCAATACCTTCGTGAACGATCCCAAGCTGCGCCGGCGCCGATAAGTTACGCCCAGTCCCACAGGTGGCGCTGTCGTCACTCTCACACACGACCGCCATTTATTATAAACGTGTAGGTTTTCTCACGATATCACATCAGAAAATGTTGATGATCAATTTATTGTGTGGATTATTTAGAACAATAGTTTAGTTGCTAAATGATGGACTTATCGTTTTGTGTGTTCTGTTATTATTATTTTATTACAAACAAAGTTTACAAAAAATCTTAACCAAAAACTATGTCCCACAAAACCATTTTTAAGGTTTGTCTGTGAGAACAGAACCAACAATCACAAAAACAGGTTTACCTTAAATGCGGACACAAATTTAAAAAAAAATAATAATAAAACTTCTTACAAAACGGCCATCCGTTCTCCCTCATCCATCTGTAAACCGCTTTCGTAAGTGAGATATTTCTTTTTTTGGATTTAGCTCAGTCGAATGAACCACTAATTAGATTAGATTTTCGAAGTATTTGTAATGGTTCTAGATATTTCATTGTCATCATCACCATCATCATGTCAACCTTTAGGCGCCCACTGCTGCATAGGTCTCCTCCAAGGGTATCAGCCTTAATCGCCATGCCTGGGCGATGTATGTTGGCGATTGCAGTAGGTGTTATGCCGCGTGGTGCCGGCTGCGAATAGCACCACCCTGTTACTACCCGTGGGTGTCGTAAGAGGCGACTGAGGGATATTGACCAGACGATGGGCAGCAGCGTCCTTTTGAGTTTAAATATTGCTGATTAATTTTAAACCTTTTCTAAGCATATTTTTCAAAGTCTCGATGGAAGGAATGGAGTGAGGCCTTTGCCCTGCAGTGGGACAGTACAGGCTAAATCTAATAAATATAATAATAATACGAGTAGTATACGTTTGGGATCTACATTGAACTTTTATTACTGGATAGTGTTGTAACACCTTTGTCATATTACATAAGTTTGACGTAATTAATTCAACTATTGAGAGATTTTGGGGCTAGCTCATTTTGACAGTACGTACTAAGCTTGTGTGCCAGTCGCTCACTGGTTGGCGCCCTTGAACATGAACCTTATCATTTTACAATAAAGTTGAAAACCTATAAAATACATTTTACAGATGGTTGTAGCTTGACGTATTGGTCTGTACTCTGTAAGTGTATCTTAGACATCACTGACATCGGTGAAGGAAAACATCGTAAGGAAATCTGGACTTACAATAATACAAATCTGAAATCGCTAATCCGCCTTGAGCATACGTGGTGATTAACACTCGAGCCTTCTCTGTATGAGAAGAGACCTTTGCTCTGCTGTGGGATAATTTAGACTGGTATTATTATTATTATAAGCTCAATCTGATTGGTAAGTCTTCAATGGCAGTAGTAACAGGCTTGCTCCCAAATTTAATAAAAGCTGGCGGTATCTGGATCTGCCCAGGACCGTGCCTTACCCTTAGTTAACAAGGAAGCCATGATATAAAAAAAAACTGCAGCACTTATAACAACGCCATCTATTTTCTGTCGTTTACAACTCAAAGCTAATTTGCATGTATGCGTGCGATACGTCGGTACAGAGCTATTCATAGATCACTGGCTAGCTTTTAAAGCTTTAGTATAGATGGAGCTTGGTCTCAGGTTTATCATGAGCTATTGAATATTTTAAGTGAAAACTGAAGTGTAGCTTTTGTGGATCATTTAAGGAATTTTAGAGTAATTGAGTGTAATGCAACAAGTATGCATTTTGACCTTGCACTTATTCATTAGGTAGCTTTGGCAGATAAATAAGGAGGCATAATTTCTCAGCTTTGATTTAGGTAAAAGAGTATTAATCATTTTATTTTAATTCCATCATTTTATTTTATTCATCAATCGTGACTAGCTTTTGTAAATTATGCAATTTTAATTTCATGTTTATGTAAAGTAAATTCGCTTTTAATGTATGCAGTTTAATAGTTAATTTTGTATAATTGATTGGTACATGAGGCTAAAAATGATCTAGATAACTACGATCTTGACATTTATCTAGGAGTAATTACTACGTATGTGTGAAGTAATCGTATAAAAAACTGGAAGTCGCTTCCATTGTATAATTCATGTTTGATTGATGACATGATTTAGAATGTAATTAAGGTGTCTAAGGTAGTAGCTGAATAGTTTGTATGTTCGAACGTGCTAATCTCTGGAACCGCTGGTCCAATCAGAAAAACCTTTTTGTTTATAGCTGGTTTGTTGGGAAAGTTTATAGGCTATATAACATCACGATATGACCCACAGGAGCGGAGCAGTAACCAAAGACTTAACACGAATGAAACTGTGGAGTACAGGTCGTTTTAGGATAAAATAACAGTATTACTTAAATGGGCAAATACAGTTCGGGTCATAGTGACATTATGGTTTCAGGAAGAGATCAATTTAGGAAATGATCAATATCAATATTTAATAGTAGCTTTTAACTAACAGGTTAATATTAAAGCCAGAAAAAGTAATTTTTTTTGTATTGCTATAGAGTTACTGGGTACAATAATAAAACCAACATCTTCAGTATAACATTTTTAATTAATTTTCAGCATTGCTCACAATAAATTATCAGAAATAAATATTTTCAGAAAACATCAATCATTTATAATGATAACCGGTTTTAGGATCATATCTTTGTGGTTGTTTAGGCCCACTGAAGTCTTCACCTATAACCCTGGTCTGATCATAACCTCCAGGGTATGTAGTAGACTGGTCAAAATCATCGAAGTTTGGTCCTACATTATTTATAGGTCCAGTGGCATCCTGAGTAGAATGTCCAAATCCAGGACGTAAACCACCATATTCAGGTGTGATTGGTCTACCATAACCATCAACAGGACCCCGTACAAAAGTGTCTTCGTTGTGGAAACCAGGACGATATGTAGTAGTAAAGTCCTGAGATGGATTGGTAGTTCCAGGTGGTATGAAAGACCCAGTTGAAGGTGAGTCGGTAGTGATGAAAGATGGTCTTGAAGGTCCGTACTCATAACCAGTTGTCTCTTGCTGAAGTCCAGGTTGTCCTGTATATCCAAAGGCAGGTTTACCTCCTGGAGTCGAAGACAAAATAGTAGTGGCATAATTAGGAGTAGAAGGTCCATTTTGATCAGTTCCTTGATAAGTGCCGAATGGTGAAGTCCCGGGTGCAGTAGTTCCTAGTTGGGATGGAATAAAGGTTCCTTGTTTTCCAGTCATTATGGGGACTGAAGTTGTGCTCGGGAAAACACCAGGGCCTTGTTGGTAAGTGGTTTGGAAAGTTCCTGCCGGTGTAGTTGGAAATACTCCAACGTGTTCAGCTGGTATAGAAGAACCAAGACCAGATATCTTATCAGGATTGAATACACCTGTCTTGGGAGGTCCATAATGATAACCAGTATGGAAAGTTTCTTCTTGAGAAGGTTGTAATGGTCCAGGTGTCCCGGTTGGAAGTAGAGAACCAGAATCTTGTGTGTATCCAGATGTTGGAGGCACTGTTGCTGGATTCGAGTAATCCTGTGTAGGTCTGTAGGTAGAAGTATAAAAATCTTGAGGGGTTGATACTCCAGGAGTTGGAGTTAATGATCCGCGACCAGGGAAAGCACCAGTGGTTGGATAACCAGACCCTACATTATCTCCAGGATATTTAGAAACGGGTCTCGTAGTCTGATATTTATAGTCCGACGGTCTAGTTCCTGAAGGTGATAGAGAAGTTACAGGTCTGCCAACAGCAGTCGTAGGATCTGGGATTGTAGTTGATGGTCTATACTGTTGAGGTTTCATTCTTCGTGGAGTTTCAGTACTTCCAAATCGGGAATTATGGGATGGCATCGGAGTAGTTGGACCGTAACTATAACCAGGTGAATTTTCGGTTCTTCGTTCAGGAGTTACAGTACCTTTTTGATTGATACGCGGTCTTGATGTTGTGTGTGCTGTTTGATAAGGACGCGAAGTTGTGCTATTGGTCTCACCAGAAGCTTTTGTGGAATCGATTCTATCATCACCAATATCCTGATCAGTTGAATAGTCATCACCGTCATCATAATCAGTGTAAGAATTTCCTGAAGGTGAAGTAACTCTAACAGTCATAAAAGGTCTTCTGGTGGTTGATTGGCCGTTTACATCCTTTTGATTGTATTTCGTAGGAGTTAAACGGCTATTTTTATTTTTCTCATAGTAAACATTCGGAGTCATAAAAGGCTTTAGCGTCGTGCCTTCAACGTAATCAGTTCGTTGTTGATCAGGTTTTCTAGTTGTAGATGTTTCTTGAGGGCTGAATCTTGTTGGGAATGTATTCTGTTTAAACTTGGTGTTCGGTTGCCGGTAGTCGTATCCAGTATCATCTTGTTCAGTTGTTTGCTGTGTAGGCCTGCCAATTTTATTTTGATTGTACCGACTGTCTGTTAAGCCTGGTCGTCGATTTCCTTTGATTCTTTGCCTCAATATTTGTTTTTGGTTTCCAGTAAGAGGAGCGCCTGTAACGCTATCATAGTTGGTGTTTATATTTTCACGTGATTCAGCAGATATGTTTGGTTTACCAGATTCAATATTTTGATCTTCTACGTTATCAAATTTATCTCCTCCAGAATAGTCGGTAACACCAACATCTACGTTTGATCCAGGATATTTCGTTCCCGAGACATTGTTTACATCACCAGATACTGGACGGCGGTCAGAAGGCCTACGGTTTATCGATCCAGATAGTTTATTTTCAACTCCGTTTGAAGTTGGACGACGTCCTGAAGACCCTTGTTTTTTATTACCATAGTTGTTTAGCTGATTAGTTCCTTCTTCTACTCTTGGTACACCGTTTGAATCAAAATCTACTCGTTTAGAATCAATGTCTCCTGAAATTCTTCTGTTGCCTTCGGAGATATTTTCAACATTATTTTCACCGTTAATTTGATGCAATGAGGGTCTTGCACGTAATTTTCCATCTTTCCGCGTATCAGTAATTGACTGGTTATTATCAAACTGATTTTGTGCTATGTCTTCGTCATATTCGACATCTTTTATTCCAACAATAGGTTTTACTAAATCATCTTGAGCTTCATTATTGGAAAATTGGTTTGCGTCTTTATTTTCTGGCCGACGATTTCCAATTCCTTGGTATCCCTTGTCACCATACTTGGCTTCGTCGTATGAACCTACAACAAAATCAATTTTATTATAAAAGCAGATTTCTTATTACGAATGAATTTTCACAAGTGACGAACTAACCGCTACTCTTGCAGAATGAGATAATAATCTTAAGTACTAATATAAAATACAATTATCTCACTAGAAATCAAGCATTCATTAGTCTGATGGAATAATTGAATAATTTTATAGTAACGTAATAGTTAACATTTCTTTTATTAAACTTTAAATTCTCACGAGAAAAAATATGTCTTTTGTAAGCTTAATAAGACTAATAGAATACATCGAATTTACCGTCATGCACAATCCCAGCGGCTTTATCTCTTGTAGCTTGCTCAATAACCCTTTTAATAGCTTCAGGTATTGGTGGAGGAGTAGGCAAATGATCACCACGAGGTTGAAAACCATTTTCATCAGCAGTGTAAATGACACTATAAACCTTTCCATCATCTCCGATATAAGAATACGCTCCCTGAGCTTTAGTTCCATTATCAACTATGCCATTCTCATCGGCATGAATTCCATTAGAAGTATCAAAACTATATGAGTAACCATTTGGAGTTCGAATATTTTCATAGTTGAGGATTACAGCGTTTCTATCAGCAACTGCTTGAGGTCTTTCTGGGCGGTAAATTGGTCCAACGGAAGAGTACGCTGAAGCAGAGGATGGAACACCAGGGGGAGGAGTAGACCCAGGTTGGTAAAGATTTTCAGATCCTGTAGGTACAGATGGTCCATAGTTTTGGTTTCCAGTAGGATACTGGGATGGAGTTCCTCCAATATTTATAGGTTTCTGGTTTTGATATGACGTCGGTTGGGTTCCATCAAGATTTTGGACATTGATCGACTGGCCAGTGTAAGTTCCTTGAGAAATTGGTCCTAGAGAGTCATCATAGTTTGCTTCATATTGGTTTATCGGAGATCCAGTTGATGGAACAAATCCTTGCTGTCCTGTTGCTATCTGTCCACCAGGATACTGCACCAAGTCTTGAGTACCGCCAGGAATTTGAGTTATACCTCCGGGATTTACCACGTTCTGTCCTGGATAATGATCCAAATGTTGATTATTAGGTGCACCAGTTTGTAGAATTTCTAGTTGCTCAGCCTGTCCACCAGGATACTGAAACTGACCTTGATTTTGACCAGGATACTCTGATCCAGGAATTTGAGCAATTCCTGTGGGCGCTTGTTGCCCTGGGTATTGGCTTATAGGCTGGTTAGAAAACTGATTGTAACCTGGGGTACCATGGTTGATGGGTACTGATGCTGAAGGAAATCCAGATTGAATATTAGATCCGACGTTTTGTGCTTGTCCTTGAAAAGATCCATAAGGGAAGTTCTCTTGATCAAATTCAATTGGAAGTCCAGTAATGGGATTTATTGTCAATGCTGTAGTTTCAAAGCCTTCTGCAGGAGGATATGTCGTAGTCCGAGAATACGCATAAGATGTGGTTGTAACAGGTACTTTAGGTATTTTATCACCAAAGTTCACAGTTTCTCCATTTATCCCAAAGTTGGGTTGGGAACCTTTCTGTCCTCCAATCGTGGGTGCTTGTCCTGAATGTGTATGATGAGGAGGTTCCAAAGGAGCATCATGATGTCCGAGGGTTCCTCCAGCAAATTGGGCACCTGGTGGTGGAAGGTAGGTGCGGTCCAGTTTATCTGAAGCTGCTAGGCCTATGGCCAGTGTAATCTGAAATAGAAAATATTAAAAGTCAACAGAAATTAGGTCGATTGTAACATTGACGTGATTATCCTTATGATTTGAAATACTTAAATTGTCATTTCACTTGTCTCGTAATTCAGACAATGAATGGCTATTTCCAGTAAGTGTTTACTGGAAATAGGAATACTGGAAATACAAGCAATTCAAATCGGATATCAAACGAAATCAGTAATATACCAATACCACCTCTATGAAACCCATATCAATACTATTGTACTCAAATGTAAAGAAAGAAAGAAAAAGCATTTATTAGCCCGTACAGGACAAAACATACATACATAATGTAACCCGTAACGTAATGTTAAATTGTTGTACCCTATTATGTAAGACAAAGAAAGCACATTACTGTATGAATCCTTTAATGAGAGCTCATTGTCGGTGCGTATTGTCATCGGCAGAGCTTGAGCACTTTCGTTTATTTCTAATGACAGTGTTTACAGTGTAAGACATAAAATTATATATATATTGTATACCATCAAATTATTATAATTCAGTTTTTGTTTAATTTACAAAACACATGATAATAACAACTAAGTAATTGTGACAATTAAGTATAAAACAATACTTTTTCGAAGGCTACTTTTAATTTGAAAATTAAAGAATACGTTTGCTTTGTTAAAATTATTGTTAATGACTGCTTTAATTGTTTAAAGCTACTTTTTTAATTGAATTAAATATTGTTGAATACCTACCAAGATCCACTTCATCTCTATCGTTGTACCCTCACCAGGACTCACTTGAGATGTGTGATAATCCCAAAAAAACATATGATATTTATACCACCCATAAACCTATAATGACCATTTAGATGTTCGTGGGTACGTGACAGACGGACAGCGTGACAATCCCCTAATTGTTGCTGTCACTACACACAACGTATTAAGCGTATTTATTTTATTATTACATCACTTGGTAAGATTATAGGGCCTTGGCATTTTTATGGCCAACATTGTAATTTGTTGGTGACAAACGCTTGCCCACGTTTTGAAACTGACACAATGGATTTGATATAGCTTTTGAATTAAAAACCTTTTTATTGCATGTCTAAGAACGAAATTAGAACAACGACTGCCTGTACAATTTTTGTCAATTACCTCTATGCCATAACTACTGTACCGAGGCAGTGTTGCTGTGATCTGGTTTAAAAGGCAGGGTGCCTAATTACAGGTTAATGGGACATTTAAATATTGACTCCAGGTTAGTAACACACCTGTTACCTCTGGTCTTTCAGGCGTTCATACGCAGATATAACCATTCTGCCTATATCTGTAACAAAACGGCAGTTTTTGGAACAAATACTTTGTAAAAGAAATAATAAGGTCGTCTTTTGTTAGAACTTTCAAGTTTGTTGACGAACTGTGCCGCCACTCATTTCACAAATAACTTCGTTAGACTGTATGGTGGAATGACAGTTCTCAAGCTACAAAATAGACTGTTAGGTGATTATGTGCTCTTATTTGTTACTCATTATATTAATCTATCTTACTATCTGTTGGTTCGTTGTAAGCTGTATATTTTGTAGTCAATAGTAACTTTTAATAGCCTTTTGTGTCCCAGTGCTAAGCAAGGCTCTCCCTCGAGTCTTTCCAGGTATTCTTTTCTTGCGCCGCCTCAAACCAACCCTCGCAGTACGCGTCTAGATCATGTTGCTATCTCCTGGGCAAGCCTCGGCGACGCCGACCATCTTCAGGCACTAATTGCGTGGAGACCCGTGGAGCCTAGCAGTCACTGTGCATGCGGCTGACATGACCTACCCAATCCCATTTGAGCCGGGCAGCCTTTTTGTTCACGTGTATGATCCCTGTTTTGGACCGCAGCGTGGTGTTTCGTATTTCGTCAGTATGAAATAATATGAATGAAATTAATGTATTTGCCTCAAATACGATACGTACTAACTAAGGGCTAAAAACACTCATCACCATTTTGGTGTTGACATGCAAATATTGCCAAATAAAAGGTATACAATTGTTTACAATTACATAGACAGTTGCTATGATTAATATTATTAAATTCAAACTTACCAAGCAAGCAAGATGAAACAACAAATTATTTAATAACAAGTGAAAAAAAAAATGAAAGTTTTGAGTGCTACTGACACCGGCGCAGCTTCACCCTTTTAATAGAAGATATTATAATAATGTCATCATAAAATATTTTTTTTAACGCTTCGTTGTATGACTAGCATGGGAACCACTTGAAAATTTGAATATAAAAAGATATTTCATCTCAAGACATAACAAGTCAAAACAATTTATAAACTACACTTCTGGACACATCTATTGGCCCACCTTAGACTTTAGGTTTCGATGGCCCCTACCGAAATATGATTACTAGATTGAACAAAAACTGTTGATGCAGTTTTAAACCTGATACATTTTACCATCTTTTTCGATCGTATTGTTTTAAATTTGAATTCAGAATACCATACGACATGGAGCTACGCCTAACAAGTCGGATATGCGCCTTGTTAAAGGCAATTGATTTTTGAATAAAAAACATGTTTTATCAAATAAAGGTTTAATTTAATAACGCGTGTTGCCTCCATGGGCATCTACCACAGCTCTCATACGATTAGGCATAGAGTTTATCAACCGCTCTATGAAATTTTGAGGGATCATCTCCCATTCCTCTTCTATGGCAGTTTTCAACTCCTGCATCGTCTGGGCAACTGGCTGACGAGCCCTAACACGTCTTTTTAGCTCGTCCCACATGTGCTCAATGGGGTTCATGTCTGGGCTTCTGGCTGGCCAGTCCATAACTGTGATGTTCACATCCCGAAGATATTCCCTGACGATGCCGGCCGCATGGGCTCTTGCATTATCATGCATAAAAAGGAAATTTGGGCCCACATAGTCCGCGTATGGTATCACGTGAGGTTCTAAGCACTCACGAATGTACCTTTCAGCATTTAATGTTGGCAGCCGTGGTCCTGTAACAACCTCAAGTTGAGTTTTGCCGCTTGCGGATATACCGCCCCAGACAGTCCATGAGCCACCGCCATAAGCAACCCTCTCTTCAAGGCAGCATTGTGCGAAACGCTCTCCCTTACGTCGGTAGACCTTCTTCCTTCCATCATTTCCATGTAACACAATTTTAGACTCATCAGAAAAGAGTACACGGCTCCAATCTTGCTGTGTCCAATTTAAATGACTGCGTGCGAAATGAAGGCGCGTTGTTCGGTGGGCTCGCGTTAGTTTGGGCCCATTAGCTGGCTTGTTTGGTACCATATCGCGTTCTTTTAACCTTCTCCGAACAGTTCGAGCGCTCACAGATACTCCGTGGAAGTCGCGAAGTTGGTTTTGTATATCAATGGAGGTAAGGTGACGATTTCTCAAGCTGGTCGTCACGATGAATCGATCCTGCCTTTCAGTTGTGACCCGAGATCGTGGCCTTCCTTGGCGACGAACAAAGCTGCCAGTCTCTAGGTACCTCCGATAAACATTTCGGACCGCAGATCGACTTAAATTAAGTTGAGCACTCACGTTTCTTTGACTGTGTCCGGCCTGAATAAGTGCCACAGCTTGGGCGGCGACTTCAGGTGAAGTATCCATAGATTATTGATAGAACCTCACCTTAATGTTAAGAATAAGTAATGTTTGTTGCAAAACCAAAGATATCAATCACTTTTTCAAGAATTAAATCCAAGTAAACCAATAAAACCAAGTTTTCTTAGTATTCGATTGTTTGATATCAACAAACAGGCTCCAAATTGTCTTTTGTTTCTTTAAATTCTGTGTTCGAAATTCAAAAAAAGACTATTGAATGAAATTGTGAATGTGCCAGGTTCAAAACTGCATAAAAACTTTTAGCTCGACCTAATATAAAATTTTAGCTAGGACCAAACGAAACTGAAAATACAAGGTGGGCCAATAGATGTGTCCAGAAGTGTATATTAAACAATCATTGTATAGGTATATTAAACACACAAACATTAGCCTGCCTAGCCTTTTCCCAACTATGTTATGGTCGGCTTCCAGTCTGACCGGATTCAGCTGAATAGTAGTGTTCTACATGGAGCGACTTCCTGTCAGACCTCCACACCTTCGTTACTAATAACACGATACCCCTTGGTAATACTGAATTTCAGACTTTCTGGCTACTGACTAACCGTAACCACTATCAAAGATTTACGAATGACAACCGGGATTAACGACTTTAGGTATGTGCTTTCTGAGGCATGAAGGGATCTCGGTATGGAATGGATGGTCACCCATCTACGGAGTGACCCTGGCAATCGTAGCTTAACCATAACTGATCTGGTCATCATCATTCATCATTTTAGCCGAAAGACGTCCACTGCTGGACATAGGCCTCCCCCAAAATGGGGGGTTTTGACATAATCGCCACGCTTGGTAGGTGGGTTGGCAATCGCAGTATGGTTGTTACAAAGGCACAGAGAACGCTGCTGCCCATTCTCTGGTGAGTTCCTTAGTCGCCTCTTACGACACCCACGGGAAGATATGGGATGGTGCTATTCTTTACGTCCAACACCACACGGAACCTGATCTGATACATTTAAATAGTTCAGGAGTAATATAATATAATATAATATGTGGGGACATTTCACACACGGCCATCTGACCCCAAACTAGGGCGACCCTGTACTATGGGTGTCAGACAGCTGATATACATACACAAATATATTTTAAATACATACATATATAGATAAACAACAAAGTAATTATTTTTAATACAACACATTCCTGAAATGATAGGAAGTTTCAAAACATCAAATACATCACTGTTCCATTACACATAAACACGTTGCTACTATGTAGATTAGAACATTGATAAGAAACTCATCATTAACACAGAACAAGATGAATCATTAGTACAAACACATTATACATTAAATTAATCACGTGTATCGTTGTAATTAGCCATTGTTTGAAAGGTTAGCAAAGTGTAAATACTTACTAATAAATCATAGTTCTATAGACTGGTCTAGTGATCTATGATAGCAGATATATTTCAAAACCAATATAGAGAAAGATGAATCATTTATAAACGTCAGACGTAAGGCCAGACAGGATCAGACATTTGAAGATCACATTTTAGGTCGTTCAAAAATGTTTTTGATGTTTAGTTTAAGATCCGATATCATATTATGTAATCGATATCATTTTATATGTACATATATAGGGTGACTGGTAATTAGTGTACGATACTTAAACACGTGATTGTGCTCATGATAACAAACAACTTTCCCGAAGAATAAATGTTTTTTGTACTAGTTCACTTTAGGTCACAGGCGTGCGCGCGCGTGAATTTCATACAGCTGTTGTGTTCTTGTGATAAAAGTGAACCAGTACAAAAAACTTTTTTCTTCGGGAAAGTTGTTTGTTATCATGAACACAATCACGTGTTTAAGTATCGTACACTAATAACCAGTCACCCTATATACTACTACTACTATACTACTCTTGAGTTTGTACAGACGCCAGCTCATCAAGCTGTCCCCAACTGTAAATTTTTCCCAATAGAATATGAACCTTATCCTTTTGTAATAAAGTTGAAAAACTAACAAATAAATTTAACAGATTGGGGTAACTTGACATGCTGATCTCTGTACAACACTGCAGCGATTCAGCAGAATATCAGCGTCAGGTATATTAATTGCCTGACATACGCTGTGCTGGATTCCCATTTGGTGCAACCTTGAGACGCACACCGCTCTTTGTTTAATCTTTGTTTATTTGATTTGATTTTTTTTGTGTTTGTGCCGTGTGGTGCCGGTCGCGAATACCACCACCTTATTTCAAACCACGGCTGTCATGACAGAGGGATATTGACCAGTGGATGGGCAGCATTTTTCTGAGTACCATAACACCTACTGCGATCGCCAACGTGTATCGGCTAAGTAGGGTGGTTACGGCTGAACCCTCCCGGGAGACCTATGCCCAGCTGTGTGCATCTAGAGGTTGACATGATGTGCACCAAATAAATGGTCAAAGATTTACAAATGACAACCGGGACCAACGACTTTAGATATGTGCTTTCCGAGGGACGAAGGGGTCTCGGTATGGAATGGATGGGATGGGGTCATCCATCAACGGATTGACCGTGGCAAGCACGGAATAATAAAAACAAGGTGGCAAGCGTAACTTAACCATAACTGATCGATCCTTACGATACATACATTACATTAAAATAGTTCAGGAAGTAGGTTAGCAACAAAGTAATTAAATTCAATACAAGACATTCCTGATATAATAATTATAAACTTTTATACCAGTCAATCAAAAAGCGGTGAAGAGGTAAAAAAAGGCAGGTGCAATTCAATGTGGGAGGGTAAAACATCAAACGGGTAATTAAAAAGCGTAAAATGTATATAAGTACAAAATAATTGAAACATCTACATACATGATATTACATAAATTTCTATACTATCATCTCTATACACAAAAATAAATAAAACTGAAGTGTCTGTTTACAATTTCAAAATATTTTTTTTTTACTAAATTCATATGAAAATATATACGGCACCTTTAACAAAAAATCTTTTTTTTTTAGTTTTGTCTGTCTGTCTTTTTGTTCCAGCTAATCTCCGTAATGGGTGGTCCAATTTGGACGTGACCTTCACTGGCAGATATCTAATGTTATAAGGAGTAACTTAGGCTACTTTGATTTTAGAAAAAAAAAGGGTTCTGCGCTGATAACGCAAAGTCGGGCATCAGCTAGTGTAAAAATTGAGTTCTTTAACAAAACAGAAAGTTGAACAATGAGAAAACTCTTTAGATTTTTTCATGATGTTAGTTCAAAAACATTGAATCGTATCAAAGTCAATTCAAAGGCAAAGCATTTATTTCAATTAAACCATGTACAGGCACTTTTGAATTTTCAAGGAGTCCGTCAGTTAGTCACAGAGTTGAAACTAGTTGCTCGTTCCAAAACGTAGGTAGACCGTCTCTATGGAGAAGAACGAGCAAGAAACTCCACGGACACTCTTTTAAATCAATTTTTTACAAAGTACTGGTTTCATAGTTCTTGTTGCTTCTATATGTGAAAACTATGAAGGTAATCTAGCAATACAAAACATAAAAACGAAGCAAGATAAAGTCCATGGCAGATAAGAGCTGCCCAATCTCTACTGACAGCGCCCGTTCACGAACATGTATGGCATCATGGCATCACATTCGGCTCATCGCTCATCGTACTATAAACGTTCGTCATCGGTCTACAAGACAAATACAGTGAAAGGTCGTTGGACACACGATCGGACGTAATTTGTAAGATAATCGTTATTGTCTTTATAATTACTTTGTCGACCGTGAACTGTGAACTTGCTTTTAAGGCATTTTTATTTTAGTTTAATAATAGCCGGTAATTGCTGTATGGTCACATGAGGTAATTGATTTGCTGATGATACTTCATTGATTTTTAGAGTAAATAGACGGGCACAGCACCTTGACGACGTAAATGACGCCATGCTTAAGATTCATAATTGGTTTACTGTAAATAATTTAGTATTAAATGAGAAGAAAACTAAATGCATAAGATTCGCTTTGCCGAATGTTAAGAGTAATGAATGTAACGTTGTATTGAATAAGGACATACTTGAATTCGTCGAAAGGACTGTTTTCCTAGGGATTACGCTTGATTCCAAGCTACAGTGGGGTCCTCACTTAACATCTCTTGCAGGGCGGTTAAGTTCAGCCGCTTACGCTGTCAGAAAGATCCGGCATTTGACAGACGTGGATACCGCTAGGCTAGTATATTTTAGCTATTTTCATAGTATCATGTCTTACGGTATTTTGCTATGGGGACGGGCTGCAGATATGGATTCTATTTTTATACTGCAAAAGCGGGCTGTCAGAGCAATCTATAATCTCCGCAAACGCGAATCTCTAAGAGAATTGTTTAAACAGATTAACATCATGACGGTACCTTGTCAATATATATATGAAAACATTATGCATGTTCGAAAAAATCTTCATCTTTTTAATAAAATAGGTGACAGACATAATGTTTATACTAGAAATAGGAACAAATTAGATCAGCCAAGCTTCAGATTGTCAAAAGTACATACTTCTTTTATGGGGTACTGTGTAAAATGCTATAATAAAATACCACTTGATATTCTACAATTGAATGAAAAACAATTTAAAACATGTATTAAGCGCACACTATGTAGACAAGCATATTATAAGTTAGAAGATTACATCAATGATAAAGATGCTTGGCTAAATGCTGGTCCTGCTCCACAGCCAGTTTAGGGAATTTCCAAATTGGAAGAAAAGGATGTTTCCTACCCCTTTTTCTATTGACATGAGTAACGAGTATCGTTATTATTATATATAGATATTTTTAAATTATTAACTTTTCACACTTCATATGATAAAATAATATACATTGGAAACCTTAGTTTTGTATAATTTAGCAGCATTATTTCAATTTTGTAAATGTGAATACCATGGAGCCATGTATATTAATACCTTTATGTTTGACAAAAATTAACATGGCGGTTGGGAGTATTGTCATGCTCGCTCAAATGTCTCGCTGATGGTGGCGCGTGTGTTGGATCATTCGGCTCCCTTCAAAATGGTTGAGCTAAATGGTGCTGATTCACGCGTCATGTTCGTGAACGGGCGCTGTCAGTGGAGATTGGTCAGCTCTTATCTGCCATGAATTAGATGCCACTTTATCTTGCTTCTTTTTTGTGTTTTGTATTGTTAGATTACCTTCATCGTTTTCACATATAGAAGCAACAAGAATGTAACCAAACTTTGTAAAAACTTGATTTAAAAGAGTGTCCGTGGAGTTTCTTGCTCGTTCTTCTCCATAGAGACCTACCTACGTTTTGGAACGAGCAACTAGCTTCAACTCTCTGACTAACTGACCGACTCCTTGACAATTCAAAAGTGCCTGTAAATGGTTTAATTGAAATAAATGCTTTGACTTTGACTTTGACTTTGAGTATGTTAGTACTTAGATAGAGATTCGTTCGTCGATTCGTAGAGAGGAGCTCGTGGCTAAGTTAAAGCCGTACAGATCGACCGGTCACAGGTTAAGCTACGCTAGCCGCGGTCGGTCTGTGGATGGGTGACCATCCCTTTCATATCGAGTTCCCTCCGTGCCTCGGAAAGCACGTAAAGCTGTTGGTCCCGGCTGTCATTTGTAGATCTTTGGCCGTCGTTATGGGTAGTCAGAAGCCAGAAAGTCTGACAACCAGTCTTACCAAGGGGTATCGTGTTACCCAGTAACTGGGTTGTGGTGGTCCGATAGGCAGTCGCTCCATGTAAAACACTGGTATTCAGCTGCATCCGGTTAGACTGGAAGCCGACCCCAATATAGTTGGGAAATGGCTAGGCAGATGATGACTTAGATAGAGATTCAGGTACTTCGGCTTGATGGAAAGTTCTTTTATACATTTATTTAAACGGTGCCCACACTATAAAATTTCTCCTGTAGAGTGCGTTTAACAAACATAAAAACTCACATACACAAACAGTCAAACTCTGACCAGCTACCTGTAGATAGAAGAAAACAGATTACGCAGACGCAGTTATCATCATCATCAAGCCCGCCACACTATTCCCTAACCACTGTAACTCCTGTAAGCCAGAATCAACAGTGGCGACCACCAGAAAAGCGCCAGAGCAATGAAGCTCGACGAGTCCCAGAGAAACGATTCAACTGTCTTGGATCCCGCAACGAAATTAATCAGAAAAGAACAGCGGAGGAGTAAGAAAAACATATTTTCCACTTCCCTCCAAATCAAGCAGGAGACAGAACAGAACTAGGCCAATAGGCACAAAGGGACGTTTACAACTGGGAGAAACCCAGTTGCTGAGCACCACGGTTGCATCATCATCATCAGCTGAAAGATGACCTCTGTCGATCAAAGGCCTCCACCATAGAACACCACTAGGACCGGAACCCTGCCGCTTGCATCCACCGGTTACCCGCGACGTTAACGATGTCGTCGGTCCATCATACGGACGCAGTGTGAAAAGATATTACCGCCGCAGCATTCGTGCCACAAATCGATTGAATTACAAAATTCAAAAAAAAAAATTAAAAAATATATATAGGTATTTCAGCAAGTTCTTACTTACAAACTAGTGATTGGAGCCTCCCTTTAAGCAAATAAAGCCTATGTTAGGAGACCCCACTCTTCCATACCATAGAGAGCGAAAAACTTGTCTTATTAGGTTAAGATTAAAGTACTTATATAATTTATGAGAATGATTATAAAAATACAAAATTAAATTAAACTCTGTACACCAAATAATTGTCCGTATGGCGTCGGACGTTAACAATAGCACCATCCCATATCTTCCCGTGGGTGTCGTAAGAGGCGACTAAGGGACTTACCAGAGAATGGGCAGCAGCGTTCTCTGTGCCTTTGTAACAACCATACTGCGAACGCCAACCCGCCTGCCAAGCGTGGCGATTATGGCAACCCCCCCCCCCCCCCCCTTGGGGAGGCCTTTGTCCAGCAGTGGACCTCTTTCGGCTGAAATGATGATGATGATGATGATGACACCAAATATCTTGTTTGACTGTACATATTCACTAATAGTCGGAATTCCTTGTCATAAAAGGATGAAGCAAAGTTGAATCGGTTTCACAATCATAATTATTGATTTAGAACGTCTTTTGTATCAGATTGAGATGAGTCATAAAAGGATTGTGATTTTGTGAATCAAATTGTAATGATACTAACCTAGGTTTTTGTTTCTTTCTGAATTAGATTATTCAAGAAGGCCGAATGATCAAATGTATATAGGTGTTGTATGAAAGTGATTATGAAATATTTTTTTCAACACAGCTTTTGAAAAAAAAACTAATTGAAAGTCATAAAAAGAAATTGCAATAAATAAAAATATTGATGAAAGAAAAGAAGATTAATACCAAAGAAAAGATAAATGGATTGTGTAAGGGTATGTAATTAATGAAAAGGTAAACACAAAGTCGCTGTTGAAAATTACTGAAATAAATCTGACGACACGGTTGGCGCAGCGGTTGAGCGATCGACTGCTGCGCTGCGTGTCGCGGGTTCGATTCCCGCACAGAACGAATATTTGTATGGCCTACAGATAGTTGTTCCGGGTCTGGCTGTTTGTGTATGTGAGTTTATATGTTTGTAAACGCACCCACGACACAGGAGTAATTCCTAGTGGGGGGCAACGTTTTTTTATTTAAAAAAGAAAAAAAAAGAAAGAAAAAGAAAGAAAAAAAAAATCGCAATACCAATATTTTTCGTAGGTCCAGATAATATCAACCATTCGCGCATTAACATTCTTCGGCAAGGGGGTTACCAATTGATGATACTGTTTGTACAACTTATGCGCAATCTAGAAGCTACCTTACACTTATGGTTATCATTTTGAAATTTAAATTGTCGTGATAAACAGCCAAAAAGCTTTACTTTCATTTTACTTTTTAATTAAATAAATATAATAAAATAAAAAAGCCTTTTATTCCATGCAGCAAACATTACAAAAATTTTAATATGACATACGTAACTCAATTCAAAGTAGGTCAAAATGTATAAGGATTTACATTCATTAAATTTTCTTAACTAAGAATCAATACTGAAAATTAAGAAATAAAATATTATTGACATTATGAACTTGATTTAATTAATTTGATACATATTTATTTTTGTATAGGTATACTTAAAATTGTTAATTATTATATTTTTTTTCAATTTTTAGACACCTACACAATTATACAATTCTAATTATTGGTGATATTTATTTTAAATGAGAAATGTAATATAGTAGGTATTCATATTTATTATGGACCTCTCTCAGGTAAAGGCCTCCTCCAAGGATTTCCATTTATCCCTATTCCTTGCTGTTTCTAACCAGCTTTTTCCTGCGATCTTCTTTATGTCGCCCTCCCATCTCATGTAGGGTCTTCCAGGTCGGCGTTTTTAATTAATCTCTCTTTTTTCTAGTACCTTTTTATTTGGTATTTCTTTTACATTTTATTTAATTTTAAAGTCGAGTAATCCTAACAAATCACAAAGCCTAACAAAGTCCAAACAGCAAGCCAAAAAGCCTAACATAAGGTAGTGTCGCCGAAGATGGCCCGGCTCCTAGTATAGCCCACTTTAAAAAAAATACAGTTATGATTATTCGAAACATTTGAAATTTCGTGGGTTTATGCTATTGGTACTATAGGCAATAGTGCAAGTGTGTTTCATTACCGGCGCGTCGCCATTTTGAAGACAGATGGCAGTTTGCTTGTTCATGTCAAGACGATACACGTTTTATTACCTGCATTATCTAAATCATTTTGAGAATTAATGAATTAAAAACAAATCTCCTTGCTCTAAAATGTGAAAATTCATATTTAATCTATTTATTACAGGTGATTGTTATTAATTTATTTCCTTTTTTTTGTATTTTTACGAGATTATACTCAACCCGGGTGTAATTTCCTATCATGGCCCATAATATAATTCCCTTAATGAATGACATCAAACAAATAAATTTTAGAAAAAAAAACTGATTTATTTTTATTTTTGATATGTTACTTTCAATATTGATCTCGAAGTTAAATTTTATTATATTTTGTGGTTTGTTTTTATTTTATAGTTGATTTTCATTTTGATAGATTTAAGATAGCCCACATTTAAATTTTTGGTTGATTTTTTACCTTTTATGAATAATGTTATGGGAAGTATGTGTTTTTATTTCAATGTTTTATGTTAAAAGTGTTTAAGAGTTTATAATGCATATACTTTCATTATTATTTTTCGGGCCATCTTCAGCGACCAGCTTCCCAAGATAGCCCAATATCAAGTTTCTAAAAAGTGTTTACATTTGTGTTAAAATGCCAAAAGCTGTACTAATTTTTTTGATAATATCTTGTTTCTCAAATAAATATATTACAACTTCCACTATCTTTTTTCTTTACTTTACTTATCTGCAAGATTTTACGAGGTTTTGAAATTAAGCGGGCCTTCATTGGTGCCTGTACCTTACTCGGAAGAATTCGGACACGATTATTTAAAAAAATGTAAGGCACTATAATATAGTGTTAGTATTATTAGGTGAAAAACTAAGCATATATCTTTCTGCCTTTGTCCAATTTTTCTTGGGGTCGCCAACAAGTTTTATTCTTCTTTCCATCCTGGCAACAGTCATGCTTTCAACAACAGTAGCAGCAGCCTACCAAATAACAGTCTAAAAACAAACATAAACCTCTACAAAAGCTTTAACAACATCGATACCAAATGCCATCTATCATACCGTCCAAGAACTAACACACCACTTTAGATCGACCTTCACCCCGTTGCCTTACTCTGCTTACCTGAATAAGCGCGTGATGATACCGCAGTAATAAATGATTACGAATGCTCTCAAAAGATCAATGGTGCAATAATTCGATAGTTTCAGACAAGTAATGCTCATATAATGATTGTGTATTAAGGCTTAGAATATAATACAGATATGTTTGATGATGATGAAACTGTGTGCTTAAACAGCTGGTATGTTATTTGAACTTCGGTGAATTTAAGTGAGGTGGATTGAGCTTTAAGCTCGTCTCACCTAAAAACCCGAGAGAGATTTTTTTTACAGTCTTTCATAGTACTGCGGAGGCTGCATGAGTTTATGATGTAATATAGTAAACTCTATGCTTAGAACACTCTGGATGCTTCTAGAAAGATAGGTCATTCGATTATATTTGAATGATTTAGAATATCGTTTTTACACTATGATATCTCTATCATAGTATAAAAACGATACGCGTGGTCTGACAGTCTCCTGTCAGATCATTTTTTTCCTCTAAACTAATATTGAATCTCCAATATTGAGAGTTATAACAGTTCTACGTTTGATTTATCTTAGATAGTGATCTCGGTTATTACAGTACCTACCGTAGTAGGGGCGGCGACTAAATAAAAGCTAAAAGTAGATGTTTTTTATTTAATTTTTGTTTTGTACACTAATTTTTGTATACGCCTAAAACCAAAGGGAATGCACTGGCCTGTGTAATTCAGTTAATAACTAGCTTTCTGGTCAGGGATTTCAAATAATCTGATCTTATGTAAAAGGTAGCTAAAAAAGCAATACTTAATGGTTTTATTTTTTAAATAGCGGTACGGATTGATTGGTTATCGTGAAGTTACGCTTTCCGCGGTCAGTCTGTGGATGGGCGACCGTCCATTTTATACCGAGACCGAGAGAAAACACGTAAAGCCGTCGGCCCCGGCTGTCATTCGTAGATCTTTGACAGTCGCCCAATCAAAAATCAGAAAATCTGACAACCAGTCTTACTAAGGGGTATCGTGTTACCCAATTACTGGGCTGTGGAGAAGACAGGCAGTCGCTTCATGTAAGATACTGGTATTCAGCTGCATACGGTTACACTGGGAGCCGAACTTAACATACATAGTTGGGAAAATGCTACATAGATGATTATATGTAGTACTAAAGAGAATCTGCCTGGTTTACCCATATCCAAACCATGTTTTGTTCATTATTATTTCTATGATAAAAACACCGATCTAAATAAGAATAAGGACTTGACAATCCGCCTCGTGGGTTGATAAGAGGGTTTAGTTTTAAATATATAACTAATAATCAGACTAATATAATGAGAAAGTAGTAAAGAAAATTGTATTTTATTCGAGCAGATTGTACCATAATCATATCATAGTCATCATCATCATGACAACCTTTAGACGCCCAATGCTGGGCTAGGTCTCCCCCGAAGGGGGGTTCAGCCGTAATCGCCATGTTTGGCCGTTGCATGTTGGCGATCGCGGTTCGTGTTCTGGTACTCAGAACGACGCTGCTGCCCATTGGATCCTCTGGTTAATATCCCTTTGTCGCCTTCTACGACACCCACGGGTAAAAATGGGGTGGTGCTATTTACGGCCGGCACCACACGGCACGGCACGGCACAGCATATCATAGTGGTTACGTGATATTGAAAAAATCATGGGGTCTCTTCCATAAAATTCATTTATGAAGAGTTCAAGTTAAAACTTTTAAAGAATAGCGCTGTAAAGAATCTTTGATCACATAAATCTTGTTATGAAAACGCATGCATTCAACAATATAGTTTAATTTAAAAATGGAATGAATAGATCGTTGGTCCCGGCTGTCTTTTGTAGATTTTGACAGTCGTTAAGGGTAATCAGAAGCCAGAAAATCTGACAACCAGTCTTACCGAGGGATGTAACCCAGGCAGACTGACAGGCAGTCGCACCATGTATTCAGCTACATCCAGTTAGACTGAAAACCGACACCAACATCTGTTGGGAAAAGGCTACTTATGATGACCTATAGAAGATGACATGAATAAATATCATTACATAGGTAAATAATACCTACGTATTACAGTGGAGAATTGGATTACATGTGCCGAATGGAAATGATTTTATAATAAAAAACGTTAGCCAGGATAAAATATTGCTTTAAAGCAAAGTATGTAAGTTATGTAATAATAATACACTACTAGCACTTTGCTCGCGACCACCTCCGTTTACGGTCCCTTATATTTTTGATATAAAATATATAATATATAAAATATAGTTAACTAGCGACTGCCCTGGCTTCGCACGGGTCAGGTGTAGATCAAACGTCCGTTGCGTAGTTTTGAAGACCTTCGCGTACAGACATTTTGGCGACTTTGTTTTATACTATGTAAGGAAGGCACTCAAGGATAACGTAATTTTCTATTGGTGAAAGAATTTTTAAAATCATTTTGAGTATTTTATGAGTTTATCCATTACAAATGAATATACCTACAAAAAAAGCATTTTTAATAATAATATTATTATTACGTTAACTACCTTGACAGTCCAACTTCTAGACTTTTCAGACTCATCAATAGTAATGCGATCAAAGCTAATTGTAGTGTATTAATTAACAGAGGGTGCGCCGGCTCTTCATGACCGATGCTTTTAATTATTACTTGACGTATCCTCCTCCTGACCTCCGCAACGTACGAGGAAACTAGATTAATGTACAGTTTAATGTCATCATTACACCGCTTAATATCAAAACTATCTCAACGAGCTTCACTAAGGTCATCTACAATTATACTGGCCCATCCCCGAAACATGATGATGAAATATTGACAGCTACTTACGATGAAGCAGATCGGCCTACACCTAAGTATATATACTGTACTGATACTAGAACGTTATCAGTTGCATCCACAGCTTCTGGGCAGCAAGTTCAATTCAACAAATAAAAAATGAAATTGGTAAGCTACTGGAATTTTAATGACCACTTTGGTTGGCAATTAAATATATTAGGAAAAAGAATATTATGTAAGAGTTTGGGAAAAGACTTTTTCCAGTACAAGAATAACATGAGCAAATAAAAAATATTTTCGCAAAATAAAAGCCAAGTGAAATTTCATTAATTAATTGTCATTGCTCTTAATACTCGTATTTTGATTTTATTCAGAGTACTAATAAACCCTTCATTGGTTTTTATTCGACATAATTTTATTATCTTTTAGATAATAATCATTGTATTATCTCTTTTCCAGTTCATCGTCTTAGCTGCCGTCACCCTGGCTCAGGCTGGTAGACTTGACAGGACCTACCTGCCACCCAACGCCCAAGGATCTGCAGGATCTACCTTCCTTCAGACTTCTCAACAATCCAACGGATTCACGGACCAGAGCGGTGCTTATTCCAACAATGGAGCCTCAAGCCAAAATGCTTATACCCAGGGGGGAGCTTACTCCGGCTTCGAAGCTCGTTCCCAGCGCACTCAGGCTGCCTTCGAAAGGAACGCTGCTATCCTTCGTCAGGACAACGCCAATGATGGGGAGACTTACGCGTATGCTTATGAAACTGAGAACGGAATCTACGGCGAAGAGAACGGAGTGGCGACGAATGGAGTCCAAGCTCAGGGCGGGTATTCCTACACTGGTGATGATGGCAAGGTCTACTCTGTGAGGTGAGAATCGAAATCTTTTATGAATGCAATGTTTACCAACTCCAATCTCAAACCTACGGTTCGAATTCATTTATTTCTGAAGATTGCAAATCACTTGTACAGAAATAAACACCAAAAAATTACTTGTTTTGTACATTTCCTCAAGTTGTCTATTGCAATCCATAATGAACACTTACAGAAGATTTGCTGTCATCGCGAATAATACTTTAATTTCTACGATCTTACATTTTCAGGTACACCGCTGATGAAAACGGATTCCAACCCCAAGGTGACCACTTCCCCACTCCTCCCCCTGTCCCCGAAGAGATCCTGAAGGCTCTGGAGCAGAACGCACGTGATGAGGCTGCTGGTATCTTTGACGATGGTATGTTTTAGTAAAATATGGTCCAAACTTAGAGAACTATACAGTGCTAATTCCCATTTAGTAATACCATTGAAGTGTTTTAATCTTCAGTCAATAAAATAATAAAAGTAATTCATCAGTCGCTACCATATAATCAAATCAATTACGACCAAATTCCAATTCACGATAAATCATTTATTTGTTGATTATTATTACTCTCATCATATTTATACCAACTTCTCACATCATTTTAATTATTTCCAGGAACCTACCGTGAAGATGTTTTCTCTGGAAACAGCCAACAACAGTACTACAACAACAACGCTCAAAGTGGTAGCTCCGTTGCTGAAGTCCAGAAAGCGTACCTCCCACCTTTTGCTTTGAACAACAACCAGAGGGCTGCAGCGAGACAACCCACCTTCAACAACAACGCTTTTGCCCGTTCTGACGCTGCTGGAAGCGGTAGCTCCGTCACTGGAATCCAGAAAACGTACCTCCCTCCCTTCACTCAGCGCAACAACCAGAGGGCTGCAGCGAGACAACCCACATTTAACAACAACGCTCTTCTCCGCAACGACGCTGCTGGAAGCCGCAACTCCGTCGCTAGAGTCCAGGAATCGTACCTCCCTCCTTTCGCTCAGCGCAACAACCAGATAAGCGCAGTAAGACCATCCACCTTCAACAACATTGCTCTTGCCCGCAACGACGCTGCTGGAAGCGGTAGCTCCGTCGCTGGAGTTCAAAAAGCATACCTCCCGCCTTTCGCCCAGCGCAACAACCAGATAAACGGAGTAAGACCATCCACCTTCAACAACATTGCTCTTGCCCGCAACGACGCTGCTGGAAGCTCTGTCGCCGGAGTTCAGAAAGCGTACCTCCCTCCCGTGGCTCAGAGGAGACAACCCTCCTTCAACGCTAGAGATGGTTATCGTTATTAGAGACTGTTGATTTTGTTTGTTAACTGATTTGTAAATAATATATTGATAACCACCTATACTTTGTTAATTTTTTCCATTTAATGTAATCCTCACATTCGCTACGAAGAAAACTGCTATATACACACGCCACAGACGACACGGTTGGTGCAGTGGTTGACCGATTGACTACTGCGCAGCGTGTTACGGGTTTGTATCTCTCCCAGGGTAAACATTTGTGTGATGAGCACTTGAGTTTGCCTTGTATGTGGTTGTTGTTTATCTATCGTACGACGTACACGTATATGTATGTATTTAAATGTATTTGTGTATGTATATCAGCTGTCTGACACCCATAGTACAGGATCTCCCTAGTTTGGGGTCAGATGGCCATATGTGAAATGTCCCCACATATTATTATTATTATTATAAATGTTTATATACAGTCTAAATTTTTATGAGTAATTAATTCATAGCACGTTCTCGAATTCAGTTTGAATTGTTGCCTATAATAATATCAGCCTATTAATGTCCTACTGCATAGCAAGGGTCTCTTCTCATGAGGAGAAGGCACAAGTATTGATTACAATAATAATAATAATAAACGTTTATTTGGAACAAGTAAAGCGACTTTTTGAAGCCAAAAACAACTTTAACAAACGAAAAGCTACACAGTATTTATTAAATTTACCTGTGCCACGGATAGAACTATTCAGACGCAGTTGTGTATATATGGCACCACTTATATATAATTCGTTACCAAGTTGGATAACACAACTACCTTACAAAAAGTTCTGTCCGGTTTTGAAAAACTGGCTGATATCTCATAGTTTCTACTCAGTTGGTGAATTCCTCAATAAAAAATCGTGTCAGTCTTATCATTTCAGAAATGCATTGTAGTTAAAAGTTACTTTGTGCTACCTACTTCCTTGACTATAATATGTATAATGTATGTGTGTGTGTGTGTTTAATATAAAATGCAGGTATCCTATAGAATTTTAACTTTGTACACATTGTGTATACCTACATTTTTATTTGTGTAAATTTGCATGCCACACCAATTGGCGAAATGTGTCTAAGCACTTTAAATATTTATGTACCATCTCTGTACCTACCACATTTTAAGCAAATAAATGATTTTGATTTTGATTTGATTTTGACACAAATTTACAATATGACACGAAGATAGCTACAAAAGTTAAAAACTGTGGCAGCATCAACGCCTAGGTCAAACACATGGAGCATTTGTTCCAGATTAATAATTAAAAAGAACAAAATAATTAAAATATAAAAAGGTTAAGTAAGTACTAATCTTACTAACTATGTGTCAATGTGTAGTGGTTGTTGAGAAGTTTGTGAGTAGTAAGTGTGCGTGAGGAGGAGCGGGGGGGTTGTGTCTAAGTTGATGCGAAATGTATGTGTTATGATCACCATGGTTGCTCAAGATTGGTGTTGGTTGAATTCTATTTGACAAGACTACGCTCATCGAACATTACCGTTGTCTTTTTTGGTTCCCAATCATGTTACTGGAAAAGTTATCGCTATTGTGTCTTTTCCGGCAAAATGTATTGTTATATTGTTATTTTTTTTTATATTGTTATAGGCTTGCGTTTGACCGCAACTCACCTGATCTTAAGTGATGATGCGGCCAAAGGTGGAGCACGCTTGCCTAGAATAAACCGGTTCACTCGTGCCTTGAAGATACCCAGATTATATGTATCGGGGAATAGAGAGGCGGGCAGTTCCCAACCATGTTACTGGAAAAGTTATCGCTATTGTGTCTTTTCCGGCAAAATGTACTAGCAATACAAGCTGTCAACATAAATAATACCTATTTTAACAAAACTTAACGTCACTTATCAGACAATTAAGAATCTAAAAGTGCATCAGATAAAATGTACGTAAATGATAGTAATTCCCATCCCACGCTTATCGTGGGATAAATAAAGTCAAATTGTTTTGTGGCAGGTAATTGGTTTTCTAAAATATTGAGTCATTTTAATGAACATTAAATTGATAACTGTTGGGTTTTATGGAAATATAACGACTATCGAGACACAAATATTTACCGAATAAATATCATTTATGATATTTACCGTCTTTTATCATTGAAATCTCCTTTAGGTATATCTTTTTGGTTTCTCTTTTTCTCTTTTTGGCTAGGCAGATGTTTGATGCTCTTTTTTCACCTATTAGTCCATTATGCAGACGTAATTTTTCTTTTTTCGTAAGTCTTTTCAAGAGCTGGATTACCTATAATTATATTATTTAAATTTATTTATTTATACATAACTATCGACCCGTCCCGGCTTCGCACGGGTGCAATGTAGATACACTTTCGCATGACCGCGTAGAAACAATCCACGTGAGGTTCTGCAAACATCCCCGAAGCACTACAGTAGCGGGGTAGCCCCATCAGCACCTTAAATGCGTTATTGTACTGGATGCGGAGGTAATAAGGAAAACAAGGTTTACCTTTTTGTAAATTAAATGATGACTTAGAATATGAAACAAAAGCAGATAGACCGCACGGAACACTGAGAGTGAAGCCAAAAGAGCAAATACAAATTCAAAATCGAATACATACAATCTCGTGATTGTATTCGTTTTTGAAATTGTAGTACTTGTATTTTTATTTCATTTGTTTTTTTTTAAACTATGCGGCGTTTCTGCATTCTGATTCGTGTCAGTACCGCACGAAGTGCGTTGTAGGTATTCGCTTTTAAATTTGTATTTGCTTTTTTGGCTTTACCTCAGTATTCCGCGCAGTCTATCTAACTTTTGCTTCATAACCTGAGATGTTAAAAATATCCGAACAGTGGTGCTGCTAACCCTAGCCAGCACCACTGACAATTCTTATTGCTAAAACTCGCAACAGTAAGTGGTAACCGAATTATTAAAAAACTTGCACAAGAGTACTGATAAAGACTGATCTAGACAGTAGGCTACTCATCAGTTTATGCAATATGGCCCTCTTTAAATTCAATTTAATTTTTTAGACGTAACTCCAGTTGCTACACAAGATGTATCGTGCCAATCTTATCTAAAAGTGATTTGTAGAATCTGAGCTACTTACTTATGAAACAATTCATCTTGGAAAGCACAACCATCTTCTATATTCTGCCAACCTGATAGCACTAGGTGCACTTATGAATACTTTAACTAAGAACCCTTGTCAAATTTTATTTACTATATCGAAGTCATAACGGATGCCTCGACATCGGAAAATTTTAAAAACCGCTACATAGTGTGTAATCAGAATACCTGCCGTGTGCCGAGTATCGACACCTATAGTCGGGACAAGTATAATAACTCCAAAAAGTAAAAAGAAATGTGTTTGTTGACCCTTTTTCTTTATTTTAAGTATTAGTAATATTACGATCCACTAGTCTTTATTTTAAGTATTAGTAATATTACGATCCACTAGCTTAGGCCTGCGATTTCGTCCGCGTGATTTATCTTTAAATTTAACTAAATGCACATAAAGAGTCACATGATGTGCTTGTGGATAGCATGAACTATAGTAACATTATCAAAAGGAGCCAGTATAAAATAATTTTCAATGTTGTCTCTGGAATTGGTGCTAAATATGAAGACATGTAAGGCATTGCCCTCGGTAGGTTGACTAACGAGGTATTGAAATTTTTACAAAGAGAAGATCGCTTATTATCAGATGAGCCATATGTTTCCATACATTCTATCTTGTCGTAAAAAACCTCCACCGTATTACGGCTGTTGTTATATACTTAAAACAAAGTAACAGTATTCTGTTATTTCCAGTTGACGTAATTTTTATTGAACTCTACTTAATCTTTAATTAAATATAAACCAAAACTTATTAACACAATATAGATAAAAATAAGAAAACCGCCGTCAAAAACAAAAAAGTGATATAATACTTAAATAACTTTAGTACAGAACACGCTTACTTTACTTTCGGAAGTCGGTGGCAATACAAAACAACAAACACAAAGCCACCGCCACCGACTTCCGAAAGTAAAGTGAGTGTGTTTTGTGCTAAAGTTATTTATTATATCACCTTTTTAATAACACCACCACCACCACCACCTTTTTTTTAATAATTCTTATTCTTCCTATTCTTTGGTTTTGAAGGCGGTTTTCTTTTTTTTGAAAAAACTTTATATTTATCGCTTTTTAGTATTGCATAATATCCAAATCCACACTAGAGTACACGCGTGGCCTACTATAGTAGACCACGGTAACATTTTTACTCATAACTTAGCAGTTTTGTATGTTAGAGCGGTGTGGTTCCAGGTAAGCCTGCTCTATTAAATTTGTCAACAGGTCAGTACCGCATGTGACCTTTGCGCAAACACATATTTCTGTAATTTGGTGCCAAAGCCGCGGGTCTACCATAGTAGTCCGCGCGTGTATTGGTGTACCAAATTTTGGTAAGCCATTTTTATCGTATTTCAAGTTTATAAGGTATATATTTAATGATATTTACTTTTACCATAATCGCACTTATGTTTATTTTGTATTCTACTAATATAAAATGTATTCTATCAAGTTCGTAATTTGACTACTTTTGTGCAGATATTTATTTATCTAATCATGGGTACTGCACAAGTGGAGAGGTGGCTTATAATGAGATGATGATGCAATTGAGAGTGAAGAAGAGAACTGGCGCCGGATTTTCAAGCCCTGTGCGTGAGGCAGAAACCAGTGAAATCGAAATTGGATTGAAAGCTTCGGAATCAAGAGTTATATTTTCAGTATTCAGAAGGACGACTTTTGTGTCACTGTCCCAAAAAAAAAATAAGTCAACTTACTTTCTGCATTGCATAACGATGCAACCATTAATCCCGATACACATGAAGAACGCAAGCCTGAAATAATTACTTATTACAACAGTACTAAGTGGGGTGACGTATTGATAGAGATAAGATGTGTAAATAATACAGTGTCCTAAGAATACGCTGCCGATGGCCACTTACAATTTTTCTCGATTTGATAAACATTGTTGCAATTAACGCTCTCGTAACTATAGATGCTCTTGAAGAAGTACAGCATGATATCACACCAAAGTTGAGACGAGTTGGTCGATGCGCAAATTGTAAAAAAGCTCGATATTGATGAACGAAAAAGTGGTGCAAGACTTGCAACTAATGAAATTTCCCTGATTACCAGGCTGTGGTGTGTACTGAATATTATGAAAACGGTTTATTTTTCTAATTAACGTTAGTTTAAAAAAATAATGTAAGACATTGATCGCAGAACTGCCAATTTCGTTGTTTTTTTTCTATTAGATAAGTAAATTGTTAGTAATTCAAAGTTCCTACTTGTTACATAAAAAATTAAGTTTATTCTGAAAACCTTAATAAACAAATATATTATTTTGATTATTAGTTTCATTTTAATATAACCAAAAAAACATTTATCGACATTTCAAAAAGGCCTACTATAGTAGGCCACGCGTGTATTAGTGTCAAAAATAGGGGCGCGTGTACTCTAGTGTTAAGAAACGGCGACACACAAGAGATTGTAAGTCCTTCAAAGATTGAAGAAACTAAAACGTCATTTAAGTATTTTCTTTTTTGGGATTTTGTTGATTTTCTCAAAAAGGGCTGGATCAATATTGGTAAAATGCATATGGGATCATTAAGGAATGAAAAAAGAATTTTGCAAATCCGTCTATATAATTATGCTAGAGTTATGCCCGAACACACATAAAAAAAATATAAACATCCGAATTGATTACCTCCTCCTTTTTGAAGTCGGTTAATAAAAAGCGGGTGAGAGGCACGTGGCGAAGTAAAAACTGTACGGGTCGAACGGTTAAGGTTAAGCTAAGCTTACCACGGTCTTTCCGTGGATGGGATCTATTTCATACCGAGGCCTCTCCGTGCCTCGGAAAGCACATAAAGTCGTTAGTCCCGGTTATCATTTAAAGATCTTTGGCAGTTGTTATGGGTATCCAGAAGCCAAAAAGTCCGACAGCCAGAAAACGTAGGAGTATCGTGTTCAGTAACTGGGCTGAGGAAGTCAGATAGGCACTCGCTCCATGTAAAACACTGGTATTCAGCTGCATCTGGTTAGAATGAAAACCGACCCCAACTTGGGAAAATTCTAGGGAAATGATGAGATTTTAAAAGAGGGCGCAATCAATAGGATAAGTGCCCAAAAGGTTGGCAGTATTGCCGCGTTTTATGGTAATGCTGATTCTTTTGTTCTTTGGTGCTGGTTCTTGAACTGACAGTCCTCTGTGCAGAGCGTGCATGGAGGCGGAGGAAACGGTGGCGCATGTACTCCTTGAGTGTACCGGCGTCACCCAGATCGGCAGGAAAACCCTTGGAACACCATATTTCTTTGCGGACGCCCTGAGAAGACTGAAAAGACTGATCTACCTCTGGAGGGAGGTAGGCTGGTTGGAATAATGGCCGCCATGGCTTACGTGCTATGGTTTATCTTAAGGACTAAGTGCGGCAACCAAACCCCCCTAACATAGAACATAGATAGATAGTTCAACGTAATATTTGTGTGTATATCAGCTGTCTGACACCCATAGTACAGGGTCTCCCTAGTTTGGGATCAGATGCCGTGTGTGAAATGTCCCCGCATATTATTATTATTTTATTATAGGCCAGCCCTCTACTCATGTGAATTTAGTCGACCGACCTCTTCACGATGTCTGAAGGTTAGCACTCGGACCCCACCGTCCCATTATTTCGTAATGATTGATCAGAATTTGGTCCCATTATTTCGTAATGATTGATCAGAATTTGTATTCAATACAATGTCGAACAGCGAGATTTATAGGATTCATTTGTTTTGGACATTACTAACATGCTCTGTTAAAAACAAATTAAGATCATTTATTTGACTACATCTTTATTGCACATTGGTTTAAATATAATAGTTGGATCATTTCGAATATTCTAAACAGCAAGGTATTTGACCCTTATGTATAAAATATATTTAGTTATGTTCGGGTTCAATTTAAGTCTTGAGATTACCATGTGTTAAAAAAAGATTACTTTTTTATTTTTATAAAACCATTGCCTCAGGCTAGATATTTCTCCTGTATCGAGGGTGCTCACTACACAAACAATGTGATACGGAACAACTACTTGTAGGCCTTTTGTCAAATCTAACTCTCACTAACGAGAGTTGAATGTCGGTTATCGTAGATGCTCAAGCAGGGCTCAAGCTATCTTCGTACCTAATTTCATCAAAATCGGTTCAGCCGTTTAATCGTGAAGGCGTAACAGACAGAGTAACTTTCGCATTTATAATATTATAAAAAGTATGGATTTAGACCTCTAGGACAAGAGGAGTATATGCCGCCCGTCAACTACCTGAACCAGAATAATTTCCAAGTACTTGACAATGCTAGGCCTAACGCCAGCAATGACAAGTGGTGATCAGCAGTGTAATTCTGAAAAAAATCACCCGCGAATTCGAATCCTATCTCGATTTCCGATTTCACTTACCTGAAGTGATAAGTATTTGGTATTCGCTTAAATAGTTATGTAAAAATTGCTCGTTTCACCTATGTTCTCATTAAGTGGTGCTAGTGTAGTTTTCATCGAGTTACAGAATAAACACAATTTTCACCGCGGAATCAGAAGTGAGAACTGAAATGAGTTCTTACAGAATAGCATTGCAGGTGGGCTGACCCCAAATAGGGAATGAGCCAGGGAAATAATGATTATAAGACTTCATGCACAAAAGTACAAAGGCCAACTTAATGTTTTAGGCATGCTCTATCTGTCAACCAATAGGTAGTGGTGCATAGTGAATAAATAAAAACAAAATACATATAAATACCGTATAGGAATAATAAAGGATGAAAACACAATCAGTGGCGTACCCAAGGGCCAAGATTAGGGCAAGCCAGACAGATTTTTTACTATTAAGAAAAAACCAACAAGTCGCTCAGACCCAGATCTAAAAGCTATTAAAAATGTTAGTAAATGAATACCTTTAAAATCCGAAGAGCAATAATAATTTAGTAAAATTCACTAGACTTATATTTGCTTTTATTTAATATTTTGTTTTATTGATTAGCTCATGTTATGATCTTATTAGAGCAAGCCCGGCTTTTCGGCTTGTATGAAGATCCCGCCACTGAACACAATACCTTGTGATTCAAGAAATTTCTTTTTCAATTATAAATTACAACACTTAACTTACATAATAACATTTTAATACTATAGCACTGTGAAAGAACAATGCCAGAAACTTTATAGAAATTTGCCTCACTCAATAAAAGTCATGTACAAGCTTGCAATATGTAGTTTCTTACTGTTTATTAATAGCTGATAACTAAACATTAGTCTTAATGACTGCAGAACTTGCCGTTTTTGTTAAAAATAAAAAAACTGTATATAAATTCCTTTTAGCATTGATTTGTAATCCGCAAGTAATAATAATGACGTTGTTTATTTGCCAATAAAAAAAGTTCTTTACATTTCCAGTCTACATTATAAATTCAACAAAAAAAACAAATATAATACACAAAAAAGAATTTTCCTAATTATGATTATTATTTATTCAAATTCAAGTAACAATGCTCATCTTAATCAATATAATTCCATTAACAACACAATACATACAATACATTCAATGGAATTAAAATTAAAACTATTCGTTCACATTTACATCACTGGTCATATCTATAAATAACATTAACCCAAAGTTACAAATTTCTAACCGGCATTTAAACAGCGACATGCCTACCACAGCAATACCAGATAATATTAAGGGAGGGGGGAGGGGGAGGGGGGTTGGCGATCATTGCCAGGGTAGCATTGGGGCTGGCCCGCATCCTTTGCGCCAGGGACGCACACCGCTTACGCAAAGAAGCGTGAAAACAATCAGTGCGCGCCATCGCGAACATCCCTGATGCGCTACAGAATCGGGGAAGCCCCAACACCGCCCAGAACGCGTTGTTGTACTAGACACGGAGGGCACTGCATGCTCTTTCAGTATAGTCTACCCACAGGCTGCACGTGTATAGAGATGTGCAGTACGCTCTAAAAAGCGTGACTTTCACACCAGCAGTACAACGTGAAAACCAGCGGGCTCGCACCGACAGTGCCCTCCACTCCCGGTCCATTTCAGCATGGTCTTAAAGGTTCTCGGTGAGTAGATGCCCTAGATATTTAAATTGGTCCAGTCAGTCCATTGGAACACCATCGAAAATAACATTCGGAATGTTCATAGGACTCGACACACCGATGGCCTGAAAAACCATGTATTGGCATTTCTTCCCATTATATTTTAACTCATGACCACGCGAGTGTTCCGCACACGTACTGAGTAGTCTCCTCAGCCCACAGATCGACGCGCTCAGCAGTACGCATAACTCATATTGTTGACACAAACTCCGTCTATATATCATCCGACATGCTGACTGCTGAGCGAGGCGATCAGCTCGTTCATATAGAGATTGAACAATGTAGGCGAGGCCAGACCGCCCTGCCTTACGCCACATTCGTTAGTATACGGATCCGACATCGCACCCGCCCACCGGACACTATTGATCTGGTGCCTCTACCAGTACCGGAGCATGCTGACGAGTTCCCACGGTAAGCCCGTGCTCTCCAGCTTCCTCCAGAGGATATCGTATGAAGCCAGGTCAAAAGCCTTGGATAAATCGAGGAAACACGCCTACACCGGAGTCTTTCTCTTCGTGTAATACTTAACGGTGTGCTTCCAACACAGTACAACAAACACCACTGTTACTTGTTTGAGAAATAGTCTTGGAACCAATAGCGATATTGTACCTTATGCTAACTAAAGAAACAATATCAACCCGCTAAAACGTGAATACTGACATAATTATACTTTTAAAATCAGATAACATACCTCATAAAAATTATTTAGTGTTAAATTAAGTAATCAACTCAATATTTACGACGAAGTAAAGATGGATGGGTTGTATGAAGAATTTTTTTTTTTTTATTACACCCACACTAGGAATTTCTCCTGTGTCGTGGGTGCGTTTACAAACATTATAAACTCACATACATAAACCGCCAGACCCGGAACAACTATCTGTAGGTCATACAAATATTTGTCCTGTGCGAGAATCGAACCCATGACACAAAGCGCAGCAGCCAATCGTTAAACCACTGCACCTACCGTGTTGCCGAAATTTGAAAGAGAAGGGAGTCAGTGATATCGTGGTGTTTGGCAGGACGGGATGGAAGAAAAAAACGAGTTACACCGACCGCAAGTAAAATGGGGTAAGGCGCTGGACACACAGAAAAGACGTAAGACGAGGACGGGGCGCGGACAGAGCGCAGACGGGGCGCCGCCGTTGCGACTTTTTCAAACACATAGAAGAGACGAGACATGGACGTGACGCTGGACGCCACGAGAGATTACGCAGGTAGTTGTGTGTGACACAGCGACGCGCGCACCACGCGATTCCCCGGCACCCGCGCCTCACCACGCCCTCACCCCCGTTCTCGCCCGTCCCTCGTCCGTGCGCGCCTGTGCCCCGTCCGTGCCCCGTCCTTTCTATATGTTTTTATAATAGGGCGCAGACGAGTAAGCGTCGTGTTCGCGCCCTGTCTTTTCTATATGCGTTGCGTCGCGACGTTTCTATACATTTTGTGTGAAAGGGACGCGGAAGAGACATATGTCCGCGCCCCGTCCTCGTCTTACGTCTTTTCTATGTGTCCAGCGCCTAAGGGCAAGAAAATGATAATTCAATATTTAGCTGACTTTATTAGGAGTAACTTTCTTTAGTGTCGAAAAAACGAACGCTAGAGTAGGCCTATCAACCCTATACCCCGAATCGACTGAAGGATCGGAACTACCACTTGCAGTGGTCTTGATATGGGGAAAAGCACCGGTATGATGTTGGAATCCAATCGGTTTACGAGCAGGCTCTTGGATGGCAGATCCTGTAGAGCTTTGACGACTAGGTGGGAGGTAACTTCTGTCCTGATTGGCTGCATAGTTCAAGGTGACAACTGCCAATAATATGAACTGTAAAGTGTAAAAGAAAACATTAATTGTAACAGAATAGCATTAAGCGTTACGCTACCGTTCATACATATATCTGTTAAGGCGACGTTATACGCCGGCGACCTTGAGTGACCAGAAAATAGTATGCGCTGCGTCCAAAACTCTCAGTTTAGTCGAAAAAATTTGATAAAAGATAGTATTCTTTAACTTTAAAAGAAAAGCGTATAGTAAAAGATAGATAATAAAATTGTCTGTAAGATAGTGTAAGTTTCGTTTAATTATACCTGGTAGATTTTGTGTGATTGTCAATGTTTTGTCCGCGTCAGAAACAACTTCACGAGTTAATTAAACTATTTAATATGAATATAATCAAAAATGTTCACATACTAAATGATTATGAGAATGTTTTAGTTTAACATATTTTTTTTTCAAATCATTCACGCTACACATTTTAACGTGATTGTCAGTTTAAAATCTGTAAAAGTCGTTTATAACCCCTTAAGAAAGACTTGTTGAGACAAAAGATAATTAATTTAATTCTAGATTATTACAAAATAGAAGTAACTATTTGTAAAAATATCGCGAAAGTCAAAGTCAAATTAAGTATTTCAATTAGACCATCAAAAGGCACTTTTGAACGTCGTAACGCATTCGCGTGCGTCTTCGACGCACACGACTGAACGTCGCGTCGTGTCCCCACTATATGTTTTGCGTCGTGACGCTTCTATACATTTAAAAGAGGCGCCGCAACTAAAGTAATACTTTTTGCACTTACCAATTTCATCTTCGATGCTTATAAATATTATTGATTGATTGAACTTGCTACCTTAAAGCTGTGGATACTACTGTTAACCCCACAATGACATCACTGTATTTTATAGTGCGGTTTAAATCAATTACATTACTCATTGAAGATAACGATGTTACGCCCGGATGTTATTGTTGTATATATAACGAATATGAAGGTAATTACAAGTACCTATATCAGTTTCGCATTAAACGCTAATACGGAAGCACGTCATTTTTATTCTCCAGTTATAAAAGACGTTGCTAATAATATACCTTGAAAATTATATTATGGCAATAGTGCACACTACATCTGTGTGCTATGTAAAATTATACAATACAAAGAGATTGAGTTTATATAATGCAAAGATAATGTAGATCTACATCTACATTATGGAAATAAGACTACCTATTATAGCAAATATGCATAGCAGACCTAGGTACATTAGGTCTAGTGATTCTGCGATCTTTGTCTAATAAACAATAATTATATAAATACCGTATAAAATAAAAAAATCAAACCGTAAAAAATCATAAGTATGGTGTTACTTACCTTATATTCGATATGGCATAAATATAGTGACCACCAAAAATAGTAAATGATCACCAAATCTTAGTCACCAAATGACCACCAAAAATAGTAAATGATCACCAAATCTTAGTCACCAAATGACCACCAAAAATAGTAAATGATCACCAAATCTTAGTCACCAAATGACCACCAAAAATAGTAAATGATCACCAAATTTTAGTCACTAAATCTTAGGACTCTAAGTCCCCCCTGGGGCGGATCCGATATGGTTAGGTTAGGTTAGAACTGTGACCCCCTACGCCAGAACCAAATCGCTTTATACAGTCAAACTCATACATTTCTACAATACTTTGGTTAATGTTGGTGATCAATCACTATTTTTGGTGGTCATTTACTATATCTGGAGATTCGTTAAACGTTAAAATGGGGTTAAATGTTGGTGATGAGGTCATTTTCTATATCTGGAGGTTCGTTAAACATAAGCCTATTCGATAAAGTACCGCAACACCATACTTATGATTTTTAATGATCGATAAAAAATTACAATATTTTAGTAACGTTTAGACATTAAAATAATATTGAGTACTGTGACATAAACAATTTTTTTTTTTTTTTATCTATAAGCCCGGCCTACGGCGCGGTGCCTGCTGTGTTAGAACCTAATAGCTTGGCACGTGACGATGGAAAGAGACCCGATGGAATGACAATAATCCCGTGGAAGTTAGCCTTTGATGTGGAATGCGACTTATGTCGACACCCTTGCACAATTCCATCTTCCTAGCACGTCGTGTCGTGCTGGGGCAACTGCTGCAGGTGCTGAAAACATCAAACGGCGTTAATATAATAACCTTCTAGGAAGTCATATATATTATTATGTTTGAGCCGTTTGTGATTGAAACACTAGGACCATGGGCCTGAGTGCTCACCTTGTTTTAAGGACATTGCTAAGCGGCTGGTCGACTCTCCACGTATCCAGGGGGTGCCGTTTTCTTGGGCCAAAGAATTAGCATTTCCATTCAACGTGGTAACGCTGCTAGCCTTTTGGGCACTTGCCCCATTGAGAGCGATGCGGACGAGTTATTGATGCCCTATTAACCCTACATTGTACATTTGTTTTTTAATATTTATAAATTCTACTTAATATTATTATTTTAATTTTTAATGTGTATTTTTAAGTAAGTTAAGTTGTTTAAAAATAAAATTAATTCATATAGGTATTTACTTAATAATTTAAAACAAATCACAAATCTAGGTAATTACTAATTTTATTTTGAACGCTTACGATACTCTTAACTGTTAAGGACAAAAGATGAACCGGCAGAAATTAAAACCTAAAAACATACAATTTATTATATCTACTTTTAAACTCAGAAAACGTAATATTTTTTTACTTGAAATACTTTATTCAATATTATAGCCGGCTCTATTAGGAGTAACCATAGATATGCGAGGAGTAACTCTCTTTAGCGATGAATAAAGGAACCCGAACGTAGGGGTAGGGTATTGATACCCAGAATCATAGTCTGAAGGATCGGAACTACCACTTCCAGTAGTGTTGTTGCGGGCAAAATTCCAGTGTTGCTGTTGGAATTCATTGACTTGCCGAGGAGTCTTTTGGGTGGCAGATCCTGAAGAGTCTGGAAGACTGGGCGGGAGGTATCTCCTGTCGGCAGCATAAGCTACGGTGATTGCTGCTAGCACTATGAACTGAAATGAAAAAAAAAACCTTAATAGGTGTCATGAAATCCTTCCAGATTTTAGGTTAACGTTAATAACTCGTTAAGAAAGATAAGATATATCTATATATATAAAAACGAAAGGTCATTCACTCACTCATCACGAAATATCGGAAACCGCTGGACATATTAAGATGAAATTTGGCAGGAAGGTAGTACATAGTCAGTAGACGTCCGCTAAGAACGGATTTTGCGACTGGGCCGGAATAAGGAGGTCTAATGGGTCTCGCAAGTTTGTATGAAAGTCCTTCATTTTTTGCGCTACAAACTTGAAATTCGGAAGAGAGGTAGTTAATAAGTAGTAGACGTCCGCTAAGAACGGATTTCGCGACAGGGCCGGATTAAGGAAGTCTAATGGTTCTTGCGACTTCGTATGAAAGTCCTTGGTTTTTGTGCTACAAACTTGCAATTTGCTAGAGAGGTAATTTATAGTTAATAGACGTTCGCTAAGAACAGATTTGCGTCAGGGCCGGATTAAAGAGGTCTAATGGCTCTCGCAAGTTTATATGAAAGTCCTTCATTTTTTGCGCTACAAACTTGAAATTTGGCAGAGATGTAGTTAATACGTAGTAAACGTCCGTTAAGAATAGATTTTGCGACAGGGCCGGATTAAGGAAGTCTAGTGGCTCTCGCAACTTTGTATGAAACTCTTTGATTTTTTGTGCTACATACTTGATATTTGGCAGGGAGATAGTTAATATTTAGTAGACGTCCGCTAAGAATGGATTTACGACAGAGCCGAGTAAGGAAATCGAATGGTTCTCGCAACTTTAAAAATTCTTGTTTTTTTGTGCTACAAACTTGCAATTTGCTAGGGAGATAATTTATAGTTAATATACGTCCACTAAGAACGAACTTGGGACAGGGCCGGATTAAGAAGGTCTAATGGCTATTTCAAGTTTGTATGAAAGTCCTTCATTGTTGTGCTATAAACTTCATATTTGGCAAGGAGATAGTTAATATTTAGTAGACGTCCGCTAACAACAGATTTTGCGACAGGGCCGGATTAAAGTCTAATGGCTCTCGGAAGTTTGTATGGAAGTCCTTAATTTTTTGTGCTACAGACTTGAAATTTGGCAGGGAGGTAGTTAACAGTTAATAGACGTCCGTTAAGAACGGATTTTGTTACAGGCCCGAATTAAACAGGTTTAATGGCTCTCTTAAGTTTGTATAAAAGTTTTGATTCATTTTTTTTTTTTTTTTATCTATTGATAGGCATACGTTTGACCACTATCTCACCTGATGGGAAGCGATGATGCGGTCTAAGATGGAGCACGCTTGCCTAGAAGTAACCTATTCACTCTTGCCTTAAAGACTCTTTAACTACCGAGCTGAAATTTAGCAAGTCTAGAGTTTATGAGTAGGAGACATTTGCTAAGAAAGAATTTCGTGACAGCCTGGACTTGCTCTTGCAAGTTTATATATATAAATCCTTTGCTTTTTGTACCTGTAAATTGGAAGAGAGATAGAATATAGAAACGCGTAGAAACAGATTTTACGACAGGGCCAGTTCAAGGGAATATAACCTAACTCTATGTGTTCAAAAAACATTTATTGATGACAACAAATAGAAAATACAACTTAATGAAATTCAAACGAATAGAGTCTTAATATTTTTTAGTAATTAGATTCATAAAGTTATAGCTCAAATATTTCTTTGTATTTTCCTCTGGGTACTACTGTGACGCTTTTTTGTGGTTAAAAGTATCTTATAGTACAGTACGCAAAGGAGATAAGTATCCATGTCGCCGGAAACAGTTGAAGTTTACTTAGGAACCGATAGGTTTTTATGAATAAAATAAAATACAATTTATAGAGAATAAACAGTTCAATGATTTAATAAAATTTCATTTGAAAACCCGCATTGGTTTCTAAGAAATCTTCAACTATTCCCGACGACATGGATACTTATCTCCTTTGCGTACTGTACGTAGAACCTGGTATTCACATATAACCATATTAAATACAAAATTCCAGACAATATTTTTAAGTATACATTTTGTTTATCCCACATTGACCATCATTTCCTGTAAAACTATAGAGTTAATTTTAGAAAGCACACATTAAAAATCTATAGTTACTATCAATCCCCTCTACAAACATAGGTACAACAGTTTCGAGTAGACTTAAGAGTCGGAAAAGTTTTCTCCGCAGCACACAGGCCATCCAGGACCGACCACGTAGGTACGGTCAGACCAAAATTGTGGGACCATCCCCAACACCCACCGCCACTGAACTTCTTTTAACCCAGGAACACTTAGCACTCGGAAGTGATTTGCAGTGACCCAAATGGAAAGCGCTCAATAGTGTGCTCCCAAGAAGGCCGCTGGAAACACAACCTAACAAAATGGGGGATCCCACTTATACCCAGTATCAGTGCGGTGCTCCTGACCTGACAATGGCCCACTTATTACAGTGCGCCCAAAGTGACCTAGCCTATGTCCTTCCCCAGGGTTTAAGCTATCATCATGCTAAATTTCATCAAAATCGGTTCAGCCGTGTCATCGTGAAAGCATAACAGACTGAGTTACTTTCGCATTAATAATATTAAAGTATAGATTTAAAGTAAATGCGGTTTTTGGGGTAAAATCGAGTGCTTTATAGACAAATTTGGTTTTGGAATTTTAGGTTAATGGTGACATTTACATAATTAAAAAAAAAACTCGCCAAAGCCAAACTCTTTCCGTGGGTTATAAGTTCAGTCAGAGTTTTTTACATGAAGCTGCTGTGGTACCATTAATACACGTTATTGTAATCCTTTTGGCACTTACCAATTTCATTTTCGATTCTTTTAGGTTTTTGATTGATTAAACTTGCTGCGCAGGAACTGTCGATGCAACTGTTAACTCCACAATGGCATTTCAGTTTTTATAGTGCGTTTCAAGTCAATTAAATAATATTTCTCATTAGATGATAATACTGTTATGCCCGGAGGGCCTTTTTTAGAGCACATTACTAATGATATTACTTGTTAAATACATCATTATCCACAACCACAATAGGGCGGGTGTAAAAATGCACTTAATGAAGCCAAAAGTTACATGGTCATGTGGATCATACCTGGTAACCTTCCCCAGCATCTGCTTAGCCTTATACCAATTTTGTTGGTAGACTATCCGCCGTCTGGGGAAGACGGGGGGGTGTGCCGGACTCTTACCAGTTAAAACCACCTAGATGTTCCTCAATCAACCTATGGGCAGGGGTACGGGATTTCTCTGCGCATTCACTGGGCCTCCGCTTGCCTATGATCCGCCAATGATGTAGGTCAACCTCGGTGGTCTAAGCGCCGCCGAATCCTCGAGTGTAGCACACGCGGAACACGGTGTGCCGTCTGCACAGGCAGACTGGTCGAAAGGTGGAATGATGGAGCGGTGACAATACCCCTTGGTAAGACTGGTGGTTAGACTTTCCAGCTTCTGACTGACTGATGCTAGCCGGGCCCAACGGCTTTACGTGGTTTCCCGAAGACACGATGGGGCATCACGTCACTGACTACGACTGTGCTTGACAAGTAACCTTTCTCATCATCTTCTGCCCTTGACCCATGTTACTTGGGGTCGGCGCAACATGTTTTCTTCTTCCATTCCATCCAATCAACTGTCATGCTTTCACCGACTCCTCTTTCATTCATATCATTCTTACAATCAATCTATCTTTTTTTTGGCCTTCCTTTCCCTCTCCATCTATCCACACTTATATTCATAACTGCGAGCTCAACAATCTGCTAGCTGTGTGGCGGCTTGGTAACCTTCCTATTAGGGAGATTTTGAATGTTCGTTCGTTTTCGTTTCTTTACTGGTGTAAATGTTGGAACTAAATTTTAAATGCCTTCACTGAACTGTTGCATGCACTCTCTTCACTCTCTTCATCAGCCAGAAAACATCCACTATTGAACAAAGGCCTCCCGGGGGAGGGGGAGGGGGGTTGCATAATCCCCACGCTTGGCAGTCGTCTTGGGGATCGCAATGAAGTTGTTAAGTACACGGAAGCCGCTGCTGCCCGACTTCCGGATTTTCCCTTAGTCGCCTTCGATGGCACCCTCGGGATGAATTGGGGGGGTACGTTGCATGGACTCATAAGTACCATATTTTACGCGTAACGTTAACGACTTTTATTTATATTTGGGGTGATAAATCACTACATCCCATTAATTGATTTATGAGCCTAAATATAAAAGTAGTTTTCCAGCAATACTTTTCGCTCAATGTTAATTACTTCGGTAAGCAGTATGAATAGGTAACGTATACACCCGGGTAGCAAAATTATTTTTTCATCCTTTACTTTTTGTGTAATGTAATAATATAAAAAATAGATCAGACCATTTGAAAATACTTATAAAAAAATCTTGCAAGAAAAAATTATAAAATATGATTTAGAAATAATGACACTTCTTCTTTTTCCTGCCCTTATCCCATGTTACTTGGGGTCGGCGCAACATGTTTTCTTCTTCCATTCCGTCCTGTTCAACGTCATGCTTTCACTGACTCCCTTTTCATTCATATCATTCTTCACACAATCCACCCATCTTTTCTTTGGCCTTCCTCTCCCTCTCCATCCATCCAAACTAATATGCATTGCTCTTTTGGTCACATGAGTTTCATCTCTTCTCTTCACATGCCCATACCAAGACAAACGATTCCCTTTCAACTTTTCTGTCACTGGCGCCACTTTCAAACTTCCTCTAATATATTCATTTATCACCTTATCCATTCTGGTAACTCCGCACATCCATCTCAACATTCTCATCTCTGCTACGTGCAATCTTTTTTCATCCATCTTCTTCACGTATTATTATTATTAATTTAGAAACAATGACACTATAATTTTAAAATAAGAAAACGTAATGACTAGCGTTAAATTAAATATTTTATTTAATACATGTGCCTATTATTAGCTAGCCTATCTAGATGATGATGATGATGATTGAAGAAATGACAACGTAGGAGGAAGATACGCATTATTGACTCCAGGGCGAGAGCTACCACTTTCAGAAGTGTTGTTGCGGGTAGAATTGTTGCTGTTATCGGTGGCTTTTCGCACTGCTCTTTTCTGGTAATTGAGCTGACCGAAGGGTGGGAGATACGCTTTCTGTATTCCAGCAAAAGAGGTACTGGTACCACTTTCTGCAGCGTTGTTGCGGGAAAAAACATTGTTGTTGAAGGTAGATTGTCTCACTACGCTTCTATCGTTGTTGCGCTGACCGAAGGGAGGAAGGTACGCTTTTTGAATCCTTTCCACAGCGTCATTGCGAGCAAGACCGTTGCGGTTGAAAGCAGGTTGTTGTACACCATTTTTTTGGTTTTTGCGCTGAGCAAAGGGACGGAGATAAGCTTTCTGAATCCCATTGACGGAGCTACCACTTCTTGCCACATTATTGCGTAGACTGAAGGGTGGAAGATATGCCGTCTGGATTTCAGCGACTGAGTTACCACTGTCAGTAACCTCATCACGGGTAAAAACGTTGTTGGTAACAACGGAATCAGCATTGTTATAGTTGTTGACTTGAGCGTTGTTGTTGATGTAGTACTGTTGTTGGCTGTTAATGTTGTATTTGCCTTCACTGTAAGAACCTGAAGGACGAATTATAATTATTAGGTATATTATTTAACAATTATATCTGTAAATAATTTTAAGATGGAAAGCCACTATAATAATTTATGTAATTAAAGGATTGTGGTCAAAAAATTCAATTTATTTGGAGAAATGATACTAACCATCGTCATATATGCCAGCAGCCTCATCGCGTGCGTTTTGTTCCAGAGCTTTCAGGATTTCTTTGGGAACAGGAGGAGGAGTGGGGAGGTGGTCACCTTGAGGCTGGAATCCGTTTTCGTCAGCAGTGTACCTGAAATAATAATGTAATCTTTCAAATATAAAATAACTCTTTCATTTTTCTTTTTTATCTCCCTCACTCTCTTCTGTGTCCTCACCTAAGATTTACTTATCTGTATTATCATCAAAACACTCACCTTACAGAGTAGACCTTGCCATCATCACCAGTGTAGGAATACTCGCCCTGAGCCTGGACTCCATTTGTTGCTACTCCGTTCTCCTCACCGTAGATTCCGTTCTCAGTCTTATAAGCATATGCCTAAGTCTTTCCATTATTGGCGTTGTCCTGACGCAGGATAGCAGCGTTTCTCTCGACAGCGGCCTGAGCACGCTCGGGACTAGCTTCAAAATCTGAGTAACCTCCGTTCTGATTATAAGCATTGGGGTTAGAGAATCTATTGTTAGATAAAGCACCGGTCTGCTCTTGGAATCCATTGAACTCATGTGGAGTTTTGAGGAAATTAGACCCTACAGATGATTGAGCGTTGGGTGGAATGTAGATCCTGTCCAGTTTGGCGGCTTGAGCCAAGGTGACAGCTGCTAAAACTAGAATCTAAAAAGGGATGATCATAATTACGTGACTACTAGAAATGAGAAATGTACTTTAAAAGCTGATTATTTTGGACATCACTGACTTTGATGAAAGAAAACATCGTGAGGAAATCTGACACATAAATAATATGCCTGAAATCGTCAATCCATCATATTATCTTCTCTGTAGAGAGACAATAATAGGTTGGTATTACTAATATTAGTTTAAAACATTTATATCTACATATCAGCTACTGCAGAAAAAACCAGATTTAATGTAAGGACGTCATTGAAAACTTACTTTATGTTGTCGTTAATAATACCATCGATATGAGTTTAAATATTAGTTCGTCTTTTTTATTTCAAATATATCCGTATCTTTCCAATAAATAAAACTTTTTTGCACTTACCAATCTCATTTTTATTTTCATTTCAAATGTCTTATTGTTTGATTGAACTTGCTACCCAGAGGCAGTGGATGCAAGTGATAGCCCCACAGTGTCGTCATAGTATTTATAGTTAGTTGCAGATCGATTAATTACATCGTAAGTAGTGGTCAATGTTTCAAAACGATATATAGTGGTACGCCCAGAGAAAGGATTGATTAACTGTAGATGACCTTTAATGAAGCTGATGGGTAAGAAAGTTTTAGTGGCAGGAAGGTATTATAAGGAATAATTACTGAAAATTGTTGGAAGCACACAGCATTATTGATTCAAGTTTGTAAGAAGCAAGAACATGAATTTTCAGGCAGGATTGAGTTAGACAAAAGATTATTTTTTATATTCATGCAGTAACTTTCTCGTATTTCTCCACAGGCTGACTGATCTGACCTAGAATTATAAGTACGTTTTTTAATTGACTATGCTGTCCCACTGCTGGGCAAAGGCCTCCCCTAAGTCCATCCAGGAAATTTGGTTCAGCGCCATCTTGAACCAGCCCTTGTAGAACGCGTCCAGGTCATCTATCTCGCCACCTCTTTATAGGCCGTCCTTAGTGACACCGCCCATCTTCAGGCACCTATTGAGTGAAGACTTTCGCCTAACGGTCATATTGCATACGGCTAACGTGACTCGCCCAATTTCAATTGAGCCTGGCAGCCTTTTTGTCAACGTCTGATATGCACGTTTAGGAACACAGAATTGAAAACTGTCTATAAAAGGTTTCTTTGAAATATATAATTGAATTTCAACGATGGAAAGTATCTTCATTAAGGTAATGGTACTAGCAAAATGGGAATGTAATAGGTATTTATATCCCAGTAAACATTTTACTTGTTATGTTTGAGTCTTATGAGTAATTGAGACTACACCAACACTGAACAACATTGAATCAACACTGGCGACCACTAGAAAAGTGTCGAGGTAATGAATGAAGTTCGACGAGTACTGGAGAAAAATTACAACTGTCTTGGATCCCGCAACGAAATGAATCAGGAATGAACCAGCGAAGGAGTAAGAAAAACATATTTTCCACTTCCTTCCAAATCGCCAACAAATTCGCCAACAGGCGCAAAGGAACGTTTACAACTGGGACTTTGTAACTGGTGTCAGTGGTGTGACACCTGCTTGCTTCGGAAAGCAAGTAAAGACGGTAGCCCTAAGTCCGGTCTTTCGGTCGTGTCAGATTACCGTTCCATCTGACTAGGAGAGTGAGAAAGATTCGCGCACACTTGTGCACCATAATATCTCCTGCGTACTTGACCCCACCGAGATTAAGCCGGGAAATGAATATGTAATTGAGGCAATATATAATTAGGCGCGTGGGTGTCGTAGAAGGCGACAGGGGGACATTGACCAGAGAATGGGCAGCAGCGTCCTTCTGAGTATCATAACGCCTTGTACAGCAGTGGGCGTCAAAAGGTTGACGTGAATTGAGGCAAAGCACTTATACAGAATACAGTATCAAAAGTACAGAATCAATGTACATTCATTCAAAAAAGTATCGGGAATGGATGATTTGTTTATGGTTCCAAATTCATTTAAACAAAAAGCTTTTAATAAATGTTTTGATGATTGGATTATTCGTTGGCCTAAGTGTAGCGTTTCTGAAGAAGCATACTTTGAAGGTGATTTTGGATGAATAACTAACATTTTATGTATTATTTATTGATATTTTCCCGGTACTTTCTGGACAGAGTAGTATGTTATAAACCCGTAAAAAAACTTTCTATGAACAAGGAATCAAAGGTCACTAAGTAAAACAATAAAATCTCCACCTTGACCAACATTATTTAATTACAACTTCGTGTGATACGCAAAAAACAGATGGGTCAATAACTGGAACGCAATTGCCGGAAACGTCTGTTTACCTTGACCAGTTGTCAGATGCAAGTGTTTTACTTATATCTTTTTTGGCAGGGTCAACTAATAACGGATACTTGAATGCTTTTATGGCGATAGTATGGCGAATTTTAAGTGCACTGCTACTGTAGGATGCACTGCATTCGATACAGTAATAAACGTATTATGTTCTATGTAAAGACGATGTTAAAGTTTAGCACGAAAACCACACTAAAAAGAATCAGAAAACGAAGCGCAAACCCTAATTTCTGATAAAATTATAGGTACAGATCTAAGTTTCATTTTATTGGAGACGAGCTTATAGATTCTATCTATCGGTCACAATACACGAATTTGACAAAAACCTAAGCACCTCGCCTATTATAGACTTTTTAGTCTCCGCCTATAGTCTTCAAATTAACAGTCAAATGCTGAACACATAACGTACTAATTTACAGTTTGTTCTGGATAAGGACATTGGTTAAGTGGTAATATTTTCTATGCTCAATATACACATTTCACTATAAAATTTCACGAAATAAGATATATTGTTTGAATTTCATAATTTTCAGAAATTCGCAATTATTTTTGAATTTTCGTCGTATTTTTTTTGTTTTATCTCAAAACTCTGTCTCTGTCTATCTCATAATACTAAAATTATGGAGTCGAACTAATTTCAACGACCTCTATCATTTTTCATAGGGAAGCTGAATCAATAATTATTAATAGCCATCGTTGATTTCCCATGATTTGTTCTTTGCGTATGCAACCTCTGTCACTTTGCCTTTTCCCTAGTTAACCTACCTCATTGTTTTTACACTTATTTTATTATTAGTTTTTGCTCGGACTTCAGTTGCATGAGTGTCAGTTATCTCAGATGCAGACAAAGTGACGGATTCATAAGTAGAATCCTTTTTTTTAGGATCAAGCTGTCAGTTCCTAATTTCATCATAATCGGTTTAGTAGTTTAAATTTACAATTTTAGTATGGATAATTATTAAGAAGCAGATGTTCGTAGTGTACGAGAAATCTTATTTTCTGCTCAGCTGTGAATTTTTCACTAGCTTAATTTTATTGAACTCTGTTAAAAAGATAAAGTTCTTTTTATCCTAGGGCTGAATTTAAACTTTTAAGGAGGCTTACCGAAAGACGCAGCTTTGGTAGGCCTCCCACCAGATGGACCGACGACATCGTCAAGGTCGCGGGTAACCGAAAGATGTAAGCGTCAGATTGTTCGGCGTTGTGGCGTTCTATGGGGGAGGCCTATGTTCAACAGTGGACGTTTCGATGATGATGATAAAGGAGGTTAGCATAGCCAATTACAACAAAGAAAATAATTTTGGTCATAAATATATTATTTAATAAGTCGTTAAACAAAGATAATCAACAGTCTCTAATATTGGTACCCGTTTCTAGCGTTGAAGGAGGATTGTCTCCTCTGAGCAAAGGGAGGGAGGTACGCTTTCTGGACTCCAGCGACCGCGCTACCGCTTCCAGCAGCGTCGTTGCCGAGAAGAGCGTTATTGGTAACCACGGAGTCAGCGTTGTTGAAGTTGTTTGATTGAGCGGTGTTGTAGTTGGACTGAGCGTTGTTGTAGTTGGACTGAGCGCTGTTGTAGTTGGACTGGGCGTTGTTATAGTTGGATTGAGCATTGTTATTGTAGTACTGTTGTTGGCTGTTGCTGTCGTATTTGCCTTCGCTGTAAGAACCTGTAGAGAAAAATACAGTTATTAAACATTTCCTTAATTTCAAGTTATACATAAATTAACTTTACTTAATTTCATAACTAGAGAAGTCAATCCTTACCGTCATCGAAGATGCCAGCAGCCTCATCGCGAGCGTTCTGCTCCAGAGCCTTCAGGATTTCTTCAGGTACGGGAGGAGCAGTGGGGATGTGGTCGCCTTGGGGTTGGAATCCGTTCTCATCAGCGGTGTACCTGGAAATATTAATTAGATATTAAAGCATAGCAGACGAGTTAGTTATCGCTCCAATCATCAAAATTATCGACTCTTACCTCACAGAGTAGACCTTGCCATCATCACCCGTGTAGGAATACCCGCCCTGAGCCTGGACTCCATTGGTCGCCACTCCGTTCTCCTCACCGTAGATACCGTTCTCAGTCTCATAAGCATACGCGTAAGTCTCTCCATCATTGACGTTGTCCTGACGAAGGATAGCAGCGTTCCTTTCAAAGGCGGCCTGAGCGCGCTCGGGACGAGCTTCGAAGCCTGAGTAAGCTCCATTCGGGTTGTAAGCATTGGGGTTGGAGAATCCGTTATTGGAGATCCCGTTGTTGGAAAAAGCACCGGTCTGATCTTGGAATCCATTGGACTGGCGAGGAGTCTCGAGGAAGTTAGATCCTGCAGAGGATTGAGCGTTGGGCGGAAGGTAGATCCTGTCCAGTTTAGCGCCCTGAGCCAAGGTGACGGCAGCTAAGATGATAAACTGGAAAATGAATGGAATGTGTTTCAATTAACTTATTTTGTTTTTAATTGTCTATTATAAATGATTTTTAATAAGATCAAAATCTGAGAAATTTTAAATTAGAGCAAATTATGTTCTCGTTGATATCAATTTTGATCAATATTAACAATTTTGTTAATGATTTGTATTAAAAAACAAATCTGAATTTAAGAAGCTCTTCTAAGCTTACCAATTTCATTTTTTTTTATTTTTTTTTTCTATTGTTAAAATGAACTTGCTGCCCAGAAGCTGTGGATGCGACTGATAACCTTACAGTATCAGTACAGTATATATAGTTGGGTGTAGGTCGATCTACTTCATCGAAGTCGTGGCCGATGTTTCATAATCACGATATTATGCTATGCTCTACGATGGACGCGTCTAATTGTCGTGGATGGCTTTATGCAAACAGTCTCGTTAGGTCAAGCTTTCACTGGTTATAGTTCTGAATATTTTGTGGGACAAAGAAATGAGTGAAAGCTTTTTGTGAGATTATTATGGGTTTTTTTTTTTATTTTTTTTGTTATGAACCGGTAAAAAAATAATAAATATAATAAGTAATAAGTTAGGAAAAACACCATTATTAGACTGTTCCACTACAGAGCAAACGGCTTGATGATTGGGTGTAATTCTGCAAAAATAACAATACCATTTCATTATTTTTGCATTTCATTTGTTTTTTGATTTTTTAATGCTTATTTATTTTTAATCTATTTTAAGCGTACCCATATTTTAAATTATAACTGTAATTGATGAATAGTAATGTAATAGGTATATTTGGCGAATTGAATTAGTTTTACGTAACAAATTTAATTATTACCGAGCTCTATTAGCTTGAAAGACAATATGAACATCTAATATATAAAAATTCGTGTCGTAATGTTTGCCATCGAACTCCTCCGAAACAGCTTGACCTATTTTTATGATTTTTTTTTGTGTATTTTTGGTAGGTCTGGGAATTTAGGTCATAGGCTATTTTTTATATCATAATTTTTTTAATTTATAGGTACGGTAAAATAATGTTTGCTGGGTCGGCTAGTAATTTTATACTTTTTTGGATATATTGCTTTCATTTATTTTTGCACTCATAAGTTGATCATTGGAGCTTCTTGACCGTATCAATTTTTTTCTCTTTAACCTTTAGTGTTTTTTTCTTTATTTGTAAACTGTTCAGTTGACGTCCTATCTATGGTGGTACGGTCTAGCAAGGTGCGATCAACGCAGACTTGGCTAAGAAATTGCCTGCTGCGCTGCGTATGGTAGTTGTGTATGTGTTTATACGTCTGTACCCACGATACAAGAGAAAAGTCTTTAAAAAAAAAACAGAACTATAATCTGACCCATTAATTATTCCCATCATCTCGTGTCCCAAATAAATAGATTTCAATAAGTGGTGGATACAAATCTTGGTTCCCTCTGACATACTGCACTTGACATAAAAATCCTATTTGAATGGTCGTATTACTGTACATACGGACACTTAGTCTCGATCGCGCATCAATTTTCGACCTTGCCCGCTTACAAATTCCAAAGCGAGCTTCTCTTGTAGGGTGACCAAGTTTTCGGCCTGTGCGGTTTATGTTTATCAATGTAGAACAGACAGTTTAGTTATTCAGTAGCATAAATTGTTATTTTATTATTATTTAAGCCTTCAAAGATGAAATTGTATTAGATTTTAGTTAAAAAACTTACATAAAAAATTGAGATCCATAGAAAAATTCACGTGGACGAAATCGCGGGCAAAGTGGTAGTCACTTTGCCCACAACTTCGACGCCATTTTTTTTTCTCAATTTTTTAGGTAATCATTTATAGCCTCACTAGCTTTTACTGTGTGAGTTTCGGTTATCGTGGATGTAGACAAAGTCGCGGAATAAAAAACACAACATTCAAATTCAAAACATTTAATTCAGACTTTAGGTCCATATGCTGTTAGTAATACATCGAAATGACTTAAAACTATGTTGGTATCTTACACACAAGCCTATATATGCACCCTTATCTAATGCCTCCAAATAGGGCTATGGCCTGTGTCCTTACCCAAGGTACAAGCAATTTTGATATCAAAGGACAATGCCAGAAACTCTATAGAACTTTGCCTCACTCAATAAAAGTTATGCACAAGCATGCAATATTTAGCATCTTACTGTTTATTTTATTGTTGATAACTAAACATTAGTCCTAGTGACTGTAGAACTTGCGGTTTTTGTTTAAATCTAAAAACAATAATAACATTGATTATAGGTTAGGTGCAGTTTAAATCGTTATAATAAATTATTGGTGTGTTATTACTATGTACTGCTATTACAGAAACTACTTATTTACATCGTGTCTACACACCGGTTACAATTTATTTACCACAAATCATAAGCAAATATCAGAACCCGTGGTAGGCAGCACAAAGTCAGCGAGTAAGCGAGAATCGAAATCCGTAGTCAGAAGCAAAAGTCATCGGTTAGGGAAAACAATAAAAAGCACAGTAAAAAAAAGTAAGGCGCGAGCACAAACAACAGGAATACACAGAGCGATTGATTGACATTGACATACACGCGTCAATAACATTTCGTTACACATAATTCATGAACCGAAATTATGATTATAATCTAACATATTTGATTTTGAATTTTTTTTGTATAGTACTCTAAATCAATTTAAACAACATATTATTATACGTTACACATTATTGTTATTACCTATTATAATCCTTAAATTATATTTCAGGTAAAATGAGTTGTATTTTGTGGGTAGGTATTTCGTAATCCGCAAGTTCTAAAGAAAAACAATTTACTATAAAAAGGTTCTATGTTCATTACAATTATTTTCATTAATTTCCTTTTTCTGTACATAGGTGGGGCAGGATCTGGCATTGTCATTTCATCAAAATTGGTGTAGCCGTTTCATGAAAGCGTAAAAGACTGAGTTACTTTCGTATTTATAATATTAAAAGTATGGATTAATGTGGATGAATAATATGAATAGCTCTCAAGGATAACGTAGCTTCTTATGATGAAGAAAAAACTTAAAAAAAAAGAGAACCGCCTTGAAAAACTAAAAAGTGATAAATAACTTTAGCACAGAACATACATGACTTTAGTTTCGGAAATCAGTGGCAATACAAAACAACAAACAAAACAAAGCCACCGAGTTTCGAAACTAAAGTCATGTGTGTTCTGTGCTAAAGTTATTTATCACTTTTTAGTTTTTTAAAGGCGGTTCTCTTATTTGTACAACGTTTTAATTTTCCACTTTTTAGTGCCTCCTTATCACCCAAATCCATTAAACGATGGCAACACAGTTAAAATAGAGACAAACACTTTTCCGAAAATCGCATCAATATCGGTTCAGCCAAACGGGAGATAATTGCGGACAAACATACATACCAACATACAAACATACGGGTCTAACTGAGAACCTAATGTTTTTTGAAGTCGGTTAAAAAAAGAAGAGATTTTTTTTAATTAAATAAGTATTTTTTGAGTTTGTCCATTACAAACGAACATACATCAAATCAAATCGATTAATAAAATTATAATTAGTAGTTTAGATGTTTGCATGTAATTTATTTTTTGTATGCAAAACAATGTAGGTACTGTTAAAATTACAAATCTAGTCTTTTTTCCCTGTGCTAATAATGTAAATAAAATAAATAAGAAGCCCTTTATTGCATAACATTTCAAGATAAGTATTATCAGTTGTTAATAAGTTAATAGGTATGGAAACATTTATGTAAATAACACTGAATTAATCTATGATTGAACTTGAATTCAAGAAATAATGATAAGCTATAAGCTATAATAACTCAAGTATGTGATAATTCATACTTCGTAAAGACTGCAATTATTTTATTTATTTTATCTTCTTTGGAGGGCAACGTTAATTGTTATTTATATGGGGCAAGTTTGAGTGTTTAAATATTAATAAAAATAATACATTAATTTATAAATAACTTCTACAAAAATTACGTTGTAATTACATAACAATAGTAAAGAATGATAATTGTTTAAATACCAAACTTTATTAATTAAATTTACATAAATGTTTTATAAATCTACCGAGTTTGATAAATGAGTGAACTTTTATCTAGTTTGAAAGTACATGTTTTTACGAATTGCCAGTTATGTGTTTTCTGAATTCAATTTATATTTTTTCTTATTAATTCATAGTAATGCGAAACTGAATTTGTTTGTTTGTTATACTTTTATGGCTAAACTGCAGTAGCGATTTTGATGAAATTTTGTACAGACAATCAAATTCAAATTCAAATTCTTTATTGCATTCCATATATGTATTAAATAGGTGGTATAACAAGGAGTTGACCAATATGGACCCTGTCGGGCACAGCAAAATTAGGAGAGAGTAAGAGGGCTAAGTTAAGGCTTAAATTATTTGATGAGTTTAATTGGGTGTTTGTTTTATATTATTACATTTATGTATAGGTATAGTGTATAAGTTATTTTAATTTTATGTATTGTATTAGAATAATATAGGTAATTATTACAAAATTAATTAATATTACAATATAAAGAATTTTCATTATTATTAAATTATGTTATTATTTATGAATTTATGTTTATATATGAATTAATATTTATTTTTGAATTTCTGTATTCCGTATTTTACTAAATATATATTTTAAAATGTTTGGTTTATATGAGAGGGAATAATTTTATTTTGCAATCGATTTGTCAAAACTCCTTTACTGAGTAGTATGACTTGGAATCTTGAAGCCGAAGAAAGTCTAAAGGCTATTAATTTATTAATCCGTGATTTTGTCTGCTTGATAACCGATATAAACGCGGACCAATCAATCGGATAAATCAATTATAAATAAATAAACAATATTATTATAAACTAGCTTCTGCACAACCTTTAAGGCGATATATTGAAAAATATGTGGTTTTTCTATTTAGTGTAACTTGTTAAGTATGTGCAATAGGGATTTAACATTTTGGTATATGTTTTTTGAATCTTTGATCTAGTATCATGTAAAAGGAATACAAGATTCAATGAATTTTTCCCGACACAAAAAAATTGCAAAGTTATATCTATTTTTCTACTTTTTTCGATATCACGTCGTAATGTTTAAGAGGTAGTCAATGCAATTTACTTTAAAACATAGACAATTATCATATCAAAGTTTACTCAAAGTAGTTTTAAATTTAATTCATTTATTTTGTTAAAAAAGGAGTAAATTCGTTTTGGCACATACGTCGTTTTATTCCGAGCGCACGCACATTATGGCCATCTCTGCTTTAGCGTTTCAAAAGTAATAGCATCTCTTTCGCTCGCTTAGTACATCAGCCGCCGACACGGCGACGATTTATTTTCGAGGTAGCGCCTTATCAAACAAATGAACTACTTCATCTCTTTATCATATTATATTACATTTATACCCATATTATTATAACGAGGTAGGATTGTTTGTTTTTGGTATATGCCGAAGTCGCGGGCAGAAAGCAGAAGACATAAGAAGAAGGAAGGAATGGGAGGGTATAAGGAGTATAATAATATAATAATAATATGTGGGGACATTTTCACACACGGCCATCTGACTCCAAACTAGGGAGACCCTGTACTATGGGTGACAGACAGCTGATATACATTCACAAATATATTTTTTTTAAATACATACATATATAGATAAACAACACCCAGACACAAGGCATACACAAGTGCTCACCACACAAATGTTTACCTTGGGCGGGAAACGAACCCGCAACACGCTGCGCAGCAGTCGATCGCTCAGCCACTGGGCCAAACGTTTTTTTTTTTTTTTCAATCTTTATTTATTCTAAGAAAAGGAACTTTGGAACACACGTTCACGCCAGTTCCATCATACCTTAATCTAAATAAAATACATCTATTAATGCTACTTATTCACTAACAACATGCTTAAGTACCTACTTATTCACCAGCAAATCATACACCATCATGGCCTCTCTTGAGGTGGGTTCGGGCCAACCGTGTCGTCAAATAATTTACCTGTAGAATATACAGGATTTGGTTTTTTGTACATTTGCTTGTAAAAGATAAACTTCAAAAACATAACCGATTTTAAAAATACAACTACATTATCAGCTAGTAATTATGGTTATGTACACGCGCGGGCAAAGTCGCAAGCAGAACTGGTCATACATAAAATGCACATCATTCAAAATAAACATGCTTGGTCACCCTACACCGATATGACCTTACAATATGGATCGGCTTCCGATGATCATGGCGATAGTGGTCTAAATCGTGATTAATTAACTTTTGCCAAATATTATCTACTAAATAATAAACTAATATCGATTCAAAGCAATATTTAAATACACATAATACAAGTGAACTCGTCTTACAAAGTAATTGGTTTTTACGAAATATTTAGATTTTTAGATCAAGTTCTCGAAAAGGTTAATTTAGTACAACGTTTGCGGAGAATTCAATTAAATTAATTAGAGAAGTATTTTTAGAGATAAATGAGGGGTAGATTTATTGGCGTTATTTATGTAATTGCCAGCGTCATAATGGCCGCAAGCGCTGTTGTCTTAAGGTAATCTTCAATTTAAATCAAGTAGGTGCTTACAGGCGCTTGCAATGTATTAATTTAGTGATTAACTTTATTGAATATTAGCACTTTGCCCGCGACTTCGTCCGCGTAAATTTTCTGAAGGATCCCTAATTTTTTCAATTGATAAATTAGTCTATGTTACTCAGGGATAATGTAGATTTCTAATGGTGAAAGAATTTTTTAAATTGGACTAGTAGTTTTTGAGTTAAATCGTAACAAACAAACAATCATTTTTTTAAACGTTCTCCACACTAATAATTACTCCAGTGTCATGGGTGCGTTTACAAACATATAAACTCACATACACAAACAACCAGACCCGGAACAACTACCTGTAGGCCATACAAATATTTGTTCCGTGCGGTAATCGAACCCGCAACACGCAGCGCAGCAGCCGATCGCTCAACCACTGCGCCAGCCGTGTCGTTAACCTTAAAATAAAATCTTATCTCTTTATAATATTAGTTTAGATTTTTCTTGAGATATTTAATTACTAATTAGAACAAAATACAGAAAACAGTACTGGTGCTCTGAGAGTCCTGAGACAGTAATACGGGGTCAGGGCAGGCCACGAAGGAGATGGCGGGACGAATTGAATGGATTTTTCAAAACAGGAGGGATGAATTTCAGGATCATGATAGATAGAAGGCATGGAGGGAGGTCTGTACCCAAGAGTGGGACAGAATAGGACAGCAGAACACAATTTGAACAAGTAGTGAGTGATAAGTCTGCAAGGCTCACTTCAGGAATCGGGCATAATTATAAATATTGAGCACCATAGTTAGGATTTAAAAATGTGTTAAACGACTTTTGTCACAGACCGTAGGTACCAACAAACCATTATAATATTATGTATACAACTCTGCTATTTGCAAAACTCTGTAACTAAAATAAATTCACCTCGACATAATTTATAATATTTAGCTCGTGCCGACACGAAGGCGACTGCGATACCTGAAAGAAAATATGAAGAAATTGTTGCTCTAAGATGATTAATTAGTATAATATCCTTTATTCATCGATCGACCAATCATTGGGTTTATCAATACAATTCTAACGCACGTCGACCTCAATAGAAACTCCACAGTCACAGCATCCGTTTTCAGAGATCATGGCCGTTGACTCAATTCAACACATAACACATACATTTATTTACCCTATGACTGTTTGAAGAGCCTTTTGTTTGTGTGTAAATATTCAGAATACAAAGGATATTGTTATGCTATTCGTCAGGTGGATTTGACCAAATGCCATGGCATTTGGACACAAACGAATTTATCTGAGAGTAAGACCAATGAGTGAAATATTCAAGGGTTAGTTACTCTGGTGAAACATGTTTTACCAGAGTAACTAACCATTGAATATTTCACTTATTACTCTTAGATAAATTCGTTTGTGTTTAGCTCTAGCGATAGTCATGAATTTCGATTTAAGACGAGTTTTTTTTATTGATGTCCCACTCTAGAAATTTCACCTGTATCCAAGGTGCGTTTACAAACATTTAAACTTTACAACACGCTGCGCAGCAACCAATCGCTCAGCTACTGCGCCAACCCTATCGTTGTATATGCAAAATGATTGCTGGGAAACTATTTTAATATTTGGTATAAAAAGTACTGTCAATGGCAGATTACAAAGTAGCACACGAATATCACTCACTCACTCACTCACTTCAGCCGAAAGACGTCCACTGCTAAACATAGGCCTCCCCCAAAAGGGGGGGGGGGGTTGCCATAATCGCCACGCTTGGCGATCGCAGTATGGTTGTTACAAAGGCACAGAGAATGCTGCTGCCCATTCTCTGGTGAGACCCTTAGTGGCCACTTACGACACCCACGGGAAAATATGGGATGGTGCCATTCTATACGTCCGACACCATACGGACAAACACACAAATATAAATTGTACTAATGAGTGCATGCAATGGTAGATATCGTGAAGGAATTTAAAATTTAGGTTAAATATTTAAAACTTATTTTCGTAAAAACTGTTGGAGCTAGAGTATTGGTAGTTTAGAGTGGAGACCACATTTGGGCAAGCGTAGTGTGGGACGCCCTGCCAAACGATGGACCGAGGCGACGGCTTGAAGGTGGCTGGCAGCGGATGGATTCGGGTGCTCTAGACCGGGTTGGTTGGAGATCTCTGGGGGAGGCCTACGTTCAGCAGTGGGAGGCAATAGGCTGATCTACAAATTGAAACTTTGACCTTCAACATGACAAGTATTGTAAGAAAAAAACATCGATGAAGAAATGTCATTTTCGGCTTCGGTTAAAGTATTTTAATACGCGTTATGTTTGAAAAATTCATCTACAGAACAACGTAAATAAACGCTTTGTTATTGTCAAATTAAATTAAATTGATTTATTTAATAATTAGCTTTTGCCCGCGACTTCGTTCGCGTGAATGTGGGTTATCGCGGATGCAGACAAATTCGCGGATTAAAAAGTAGCCTCTGTCCTTCCCCAGAGTTCATACTATCTTCATACCAAATTTCATAAAAATCGGTTCAGCTGTTTCGTCGTGAAAGCGTAACAGACAGAGTTACTTTCGCATTTATAATATTAGTATGGATTAATTAATTAATTAATTAATATATAAAGTAAGGATTAGTAAGGATTCATAATTGTATAATATTTATACTAAACATAAAAAAGAAAATCTAAAACTATTGAACAAAACCGGACAAGTGCGAGTCAAACTCGCCCACCGAGGGTTCCGTACAAATTTGTAGGTACAAATCCATACTTCTAAACTAATCCATATCTTCTATCTATACTTTAATTTACTTATTAATATTATAAATGCGTTTTTTGCGACATAAACGGCCGTATCTTTTTTTTTCACGTTAACATAGTGGGTTGATTTACAGCATCAAGGGACCAAAGATTTGAGTATATGGTTTTAATTTCCACTCGATACCTCCACGCGTTCCCGAGATAAAGTGTTTTGACAGACAGACCACAAAGTGATCCTATAAGGGTTCCGTTCTTTTCCTTTTGAGGTACGGAACCAGACGACGGCGATGATGTAATTAAAATGTTGCAAAAAAATTCAATCATCATCTGCCTAGCCTTTTCCCAACTATATTGGGGTCGGCTTCCAGTCTAACCGGATGCAGCTGAATACCAGTGTTTTACATGGAGCGACTGCCTATCAGTCCTCCAGACAACCAATCATACCAAGGGGATGACTAGTTGGTCAGACTTTCTGGCTTCTGACTACCCATAACGACTGCCAAAGATCTACAAATGACAGCCGGGACCAACGGCTTTACGTGCTATCCGAGGCACGGAGGAAACTCGGTATGAAAGGGATGGTCACCCATCCACAGACCGACCGCGGCTTTAACATTGCCGCAAGGACATAAAAAAAAAAACAAAAAAAAATAATAATAATATAATATAATAATAATATTTGGGGACATTTTCACACATGGCCATCTGACCCCAAACTAGAGAGACCCTGTACTATGGGTGTCAGACTGCTGATATACATACACAAATATGTTTTTAAATACATACATATATAGATAAACAACATCCAGATACAAGGCAATCACAAGTGCTCATCACACAAATATTTTACCCTTGGCGGGAATCGAACCTGCAACACGTTGCGCAGAAGTCAATCGCTCAGCCAACCTACCTGAGTGATAGAGGCTAAATATTACTATTTAGCCTATAAAACTCAGGTACCGTAGGTTTCTATGAGTGAAAGAATTTTCAAGAGTTTCGGACAATTGCGCGTTCAAATAAAAGCCGTTTACGATTTATGACGTATTAAAAAAAACCACATTCGTTCAAATCAATTTTTGGTGGAAGTTTACATGGTAATTGTAAATCATATATATTTTTTTGTTTTATCATTCTCTTATTTTAGAAGTTACAGGGGGGGGGGGACACATTTTACCAATCTGGAAGTGGCTCTCGCGCAAACTATTCAGTTTAGAAAAAAATGATATTAGAAATCTCAATATCATTTTTGAAGACCTATCCATAGATACACCCACACGTATTGGTTTGATAAAAAAAAAATTTTGAGTTTCAGTTCTAAGTATGGGGAACCCCCAAAATGTATTGTTTTCTTTCTATTTTTGTGTAAAAATCTTAATGCAGTTCACAGAATACATCTATTTACCAAGTTTCAACAGTATAGTTCTTATAGTTTCGGAAAAAAGTGGCTGTGACATACGGACGGACAGACAGACATGACGAATTCATAAGGGTTCCGTTTTTTGCCATTTGGCTACGGAATCCTAAAAACAAAACATTCAGTTTTATAACATTAGTATAGATTGTGTGTTACACAATAAGGCTGCCGTTTTCAATGTTCATATTAATCTATTTCTTTAACAAAAGCAGAAGCTTACTGAGTCAGCAAGCCCCCACAGCTAATCGTGATAGGTCTATATTGCAGCATGAATGACGGATGCTTCGCCGCCCGGGGGGCAACGTTTCTTAATGGCCGTCTATGACTTCATCTCGCTAGATAAATAGAGATCACACTGAGATGAAACGTGTCAGTTGTAGATCATTTGTTAGATGATGTTGAGTTGATAGTGGTTATTATTAGGTACTTTTTGGGGTTCAGTAGGTCTGTCTGTTTTCCATCCTTTTGTTTCATAACAAAGGTTACAATGTAAAAGTTTCGATAAGCTATCATCTTATAAAATCCGATTTAGTTCATGTTAAAGTATGTACTTGGAGTAGGTATTATTTCATACAAATTCTATTCCATTTTTGAATTTATTTGGTGAAGTTGTCACTAATTATAAGAATTACCTAGGTACAACTCTGAGCCCTTTTGATCTCGCTCAGTATGTATGTCTATGTCACTGGGCTGTTTCTTTTGGACCGTATGATGCAGATAGTAGAACTTTAAATTTGTTCATTCTCGCCGTTAAATAATAATAATTAAAATATAATTATTCTTTTTTTAAAAAAAAGGCTGTCTTCCGAAACTAAAAAAAGATATAAATAGGTCTAGCACAGAACACATTTACATAAGTCAAAATTAGTCATGTGTACTAGACTAAAGTAATGTATCACTATTTTGTAAAAAAGGTTTTTTTAAAAGTATCTAGCTTATTAAAGTTGTTAAAAAAAGAAACGAGTTTTTTTAAGCGTTATTTGCTCGATCTTAATATTGTGATATGTTACGGAACCATTCATGTGCGAGTACGACTAGTACTTGACCGATTTTTAAGCAACGTAACCGCACGCTCGTATTCCACGAAAGGAATAGACAGTGGTGTGGTACACCTACATGACTTTATTAGGGCTAATTATATTCCAATAAAAACTTGGAGGGCCACTAACTATTTACTACTAAAAAAGTAACTTCGCAGCAAATTCATATTTTAGAAATAATTATGAATATTAGATGAGCTTAATCGTCGGTCTACCTTGTCGGTCCTACGCTGCGCTTGTCGATGCGTGGTTGCCATTCGAGAACTTTGCTGCCATCTGTTCTGCGTTTTGTATAAAGAAATTATAAAGATGGGGCAACGTTTTAAAAATTCCATAAGTACTACATATAATTGTTATCATCACCATCATGTCAACCTTTAGACGCCCACTGCTGGGCATAGGTCCCCCAGGGGGATTCAGCCGTAATTGCTATGCTTAGCCGATGTATGTTGGCAATCGCAGTAGGTGTTATGGTATTCAGAAGGACGCTGCTGCCAATCCTCTGGTCAATATCCCTCTGTCGCCTTCTACGACACCCACGGGTAGAAATGGGGTTGTGCTATTCGCGGCCGGCACCACACTGCTTGTGGTACATTTAATTGTAGATTTAGCAAAATAATACCTACTTGGGTAATAATTGACTACTATGTTCAACCCTACACGAAGGCTCTAATTGAAAGTATCATGCCACACACATACACACACACACTATTAAAAGCTCTCACAATATCATGTTCAGAACATAAAGCACAAGTTTATGTTCATTATTGTATTATTATCGTCATTTGGAGAACAACGTGTGATGTATTGGTTAGTTTGTAAGAGCGCGGGTAGATGAACCAACATAGCGACTGGGTTTTATTTTAAGTTTTTTTTTTTTGTATTTAGTTAAGAGGTAGGCTAGCTACCTACATCAGAATATGTGGGGTGCACGGGCTAGACCCGCACCCACCCATTTCATCCCGAGGGTGTCGTACAAGGCGACTAAGGGAAAATCCGGAAGTATGGCAGCATTGGTAAGCAACGGGTTCCGTGTCCTTAACAACCTCACTGCGATCCCCAAAACGCCTGCCAGACATTTGGATTGTGCAAGACCTTAAGGCTCAATTACACCAAAAACTTAACTCAAAATTAGTTGCTAACACGTTATACGAGGTAAAATTCCAAAAACAATAATATCACATTACATTGCCAGTGTTAACATCTAACACGGAGTTAATAAGTTAACCCTGACTGTTGCAAGCGAGCTGAGCATATAATACTTTTGTCGTCATTCTAAAATGCTATCAAAAAGTAGGCACGCGTAGAATGACCTCACATTGTGCTCTTCCTCATAAAGTCTTAAAATGTAACGACTATGCGTACTAAATTTAAAATTAATTGCGAATTGCCCATGTCAAGGTTAATGGTCTATTTTCTTGCATAATATTACGTTTCGCATGACATTAAAATGATTAAAAGGAAATAAGACTATTTCGCGAAAATATGACGACTTCCAGAAAATGTAGGTTATTCCGAGAGCTTTTGGATATAATAGTCATTTTCGCGATGTGGGAACCCACTCCTCCTTGCATTAAATCTCCAATGCTGGACGTCATAGGGTCATGTCGTCCAACGTTGGAGTATTAAAGAGTCGACATCGTACGTGGAAAAATGATTTCCTGATGGGAATCATCTTTCCACGTACGATATTGCGGCATCTGCTCCGTCTTTTAGCGACGTGAACCGCTTCGGTGATCGTCATGTTGGATGTGGTGCGAATCTGGTCAATTTGGACATTGGACTTCTTCCCCTAGGTTGCTTGCCTTCCATTTTGCTTCACGCTACATTTATATTTTAATAGATGATAATTTAATAAATATCTTCATGATTGCCGTTTGTGAATGTCGATCAACATCAACTTAAAACAGCACTGCAATTTGCAAAAAAAAACTATTTGATTGTTTTGTCGTCTATGTTGTCAATTCCTTTATAAACCCCGGCCGTGTCAGATAGCCGTCCTATCGAACTATAGGGCTAAGAACTCACGATGCGGTTTTACCCGCGTCCGCCTGCGTTTGCTTCTGTAGAATGCAGATATATACGTAAAAAATCAAAGCACATTTCAGGGGTGTGATTCTGTAAGACCTCATTCGAAACATCGAATCTGAATCCGCTGTGAGTTTCTTGATTGGCATTCTAAAAACTCGGTTGATAATTCGAATTTACACTAGCGCCACCCTTGCGAGCGTGTCAGCGAGCTGAACTATATTGACAGGGAGATTTTGACGGATAAAGTATGGGATGGCGTAAGAAGTGGCATTCTGTAAGGTAATTTCCCCGTCACTTCGACGCTCACTTCGCACTCGAACCCGATTCAAAGTGTCAAAGATATCAAGGTTATTTTAAACCTTATGCAAAGTTATGTGAGATCCGAGTTGTTGTTTAAATTTTACAGAATCGACCTACAGGACGCATTTACGCCCGCTGCACCGGCGGGCAGCTAGTAGAATCGCTCCCTAAGAGTCCTTGCACCTGTGTTTACGCACACACTTGTGCACTATAACCTCATCTATATTAATAATATAATAATATGTGGGGACATTTCACACACGGCCATCTGACCCCAAACTAGGGAGTCCCTGTACTGTGGGTGTCAGACAGCTGATATACATACACAAATATATTTTAAATACATACATATGTAGATAAACAACACCCAGACACAAGGCAAACACAAGTGCTCATCACACAAATATTTACCCTGGGCGGGAATCGAACCCGCAACACGCTGCGCAGCAGTTGATCGCTCAGCCACTATCGTCAAATCTATCACGTACTTGTCTAGTCTCCATTAAGATTGACCGCAGCGACCGAAATTTGTTTGTGGAATATTTTTATTAAAGCTTACGTTGACAATAAAACAGAAAGAGCAAATGTATTATCTATTTATAATGTATCTTTACATAGTATAAAACAAAATAGCTCCGGCTGTCTGTACCTACGCTTAGATCTTTTAAACTACGAAACTGATTCTAATGCGGTTTTCATCAATAAATAGAGTGATTCAAGAGGAAGATTTATACGTATAGTTTGATCTACATTGCACAGAGTACAGTCGTGAAAAAATAAGTTTATAAACTACAAAACATAATGCTGTCATACACTACTACATTCATTTACTACATTCATTTGTATGAAAAAAAAAGTAATTTAGAGAGTTTAAAATATTTTCCAATGTGAAGAATACATTACCAGGAGTAGATTGATATACTTAGCATATTTTTAAACCCCCGCATAATTAAAATATTACGAAATTAAAATAACATTTTTTCGTTTCATCTCGATGCCCATTGTGTTTATAAAAAAAAGAAAGTGACAAGCGATGTTAACCGATGTATAAAATTTACTGATAAGTGATGTGACAAGTGTGTGGAAAAAAATAATCATTATTTTGTGATATTATTTCCCATAAAACGATGCAATTTCAATGTAAGAACTGAGAAATGGCGCCTGTCAGTGTCACTGTTACTGTCAGCCGCCGTTTCGTTCTGAAATAATGAGCTTTTAGTTAAACTATTAACTTTTTTGCGGGGTTTTAAAAATATTGTAAATGCCTGAAGATACTCTTTAGGCATCCAAGAATATAAGAATTAGAATTTCAACTTCTCTAAACATCTTAATTTTTTTTGTACAAATCTCGCCATGATTCTTTAAGTACTGGTTCGATTCAGAAAATTATTTCGCCAATTGAAAGTTACGTTATTATTGATTGCTTTAATCTACATTTTATCATCAAAGTAAGAAAAATCCTACACCTAAATCTTCCTGTAAAAAAAATGTCTAAAATAATTGAAAATATCGACTGCCGCAACAAACACTATCGAAACTGCAAATCACGTACTTTAGAGGAGAGCGATTCAAAGTTGTAATTCGATGTAGAATAAAATGTATAATTAACTTCAGTGAAATTATGTATTGAATAAATAGTAAATTTTATACAGTTTTGTTTTCTTTGACAATAAATTTCATATTTCTTTTACTTTTCGAAATATTTCACTTTCGATTTTGTTTTTCGCTTACAATAGCCAAAATTTCATCGAAAGTGCCAAATTCGATAGTGTTCGATGTGATCGAACACTGTGTGAATATTGAATCTGGTACTCTCGCTACTGTTCTAAGAAAATTATTACAGAGAAACAAAAATGTGCACTTTCGATAACTTATTTGGCACTCACTTAGGTGCTATTTTCATATAAGTTGACGTGCTATTAATTTGAGAATTACACTAATAGATAGGTAACTTATAAATCTTCATAACTCACGTTTTATTTTATTTCAAAAGATCGTTTCTCTTTTTTAATAACAAAAAAACCCGAAAATTGTGCGAATTTCGATTCTGCGGCTAAGAGGAAATGTATGGTCAAGGTTATTTGGTCACGGAAGCGCCTTAATGTCAGCACGGTTGGCGCAGTGGCTGAACGATTGACTGCTGCGCAGCGTGTTGCGGGTTCAATTCCCGCCCAGGGTAAATATTTGTGTGATGAGCACTTGTGTTTGCCTTGTATCTGGGTATTGTTTATCTATTTAAGTATGTATTTAAAATGTATTTGTGTATGTATATCAGCTATCTGACACTCATAGTACAGGGTTTCCCTAGTTTGGGGTCAGATGGCCATGTGTGAAATGTCCCCACATATTATTATATTGTTATTATTTTGATGCTAGTGAAAACTTAACAATTAGTTCACATCAGTGTGTACGTAATAAAAAAAACTGATGTGTTATAAGAAAAATATAATTTAATGGCAAAAATGTTGGATCGTGTACAGAGGCACTTATAAGCTCATATCTGTGCAATCAACGTCACAGTCGATAGCGTGATCACTGTTATTAGAACGCCTTTACACAATTACCTTTTAAGTTTTAACTATACAGTCTTGACATTAAAGATTGGCCTGTTTTACATTTTTTGAACGAATTAATAAATGTATTTGATTGTATATTTAGCCTGTTAAACAATTTTTATCAAATTAAAAAATTGGAAAACAGGATAAATGTCAATCAAATTAATTACATTGTCATCCTAATCTAAATAAATAAAGATTGAATTTCTCGAAATTATATTTGCAATTTGTACTCATTGCAAGATTCTAGTAATTTATAAAATGTAAAGTAATTCAAGCTTAATTTAGGTCTACTTCATTCAATTTATTATCTTTCACAAAAAGCTTGTGTATTTTAAGCTAGTCTTAAAGTAATACCATTGTGAAAATAGTTTATAAATTAACCTACAGGCCCCCACGAGCAGCCGTCAATTAAAAACATCGAAACCATCATAAATATCAATCTAATTACCACGTACTTTATCTCAATCCTCAACCCATACATCTCCCATTAGAAGTCATAAATTAAATATTAATCGCACGCCACGCCTTGCTGTTAGCACTACAGAGCACATCTTCACACGACGAAACCATACTCTACTTGTGATGCAACAGTAATGTTTCAAAGCGCGTTTATGTTCGGTTCACACATTATTTTAGTTTAAGTAATTTACTTTACTACCAAATATTAAGGCTTGTTATCGTTTTTCTAACGTTCTTGGAGGTTTAGTTTTGTTATGTATGGATTTTTTATTGATATGTATGGGTTTGAAGATGTGGAAATATAAGCATGTTATGGTTTTATGACCCTTGTAATGTCGTATGTATTTTATTTGTAATGGCTTATAGATAGAAGCCTAGCTTGTAACATAGTAATTTTACAATGTCAAAGTCAAGTTTTAATAAATTACTGTTTTATTTAAAAGGCACTTATACAGGCTGGGGACGACGATACGACAAAAAATTAAAATACTGGTAATACTAGTTCATAAGAATATTTTAAAACTATCAAATGAATCCTAAAAATTAAATTTAAAAAAAAAGTTCAAATATAACCAAAATAAAACACCATAAGATATATTGGTTTTCTAACTTGTGAGATGAGCGGCAACTTGTGGCGTCATAATTTAATATTAATGCTCAATAAAAACAATTACACTAAATTACCAAATCCTACCATGATCATTTTTTGTGCTATTGCCATCTCCACCCTGTATAGATTCAAGTCTCCTCTTCTAAAAGTTTTCCAAAGTTTCGTATGGGGAAGAATGGGTTAGAAACTACGGTCCCATAAGGTCCTATTAAAATAGGTACACCAATTTTAACACAGCGTTCAGTACATCTATCCAAAGCTTTCCAAGCTAAAAAAGCACTGATTAAGGCGGTACCCTGAGCAAATAACCTTGAGCATTCGTTCCCTTTTCGCCGCGCAAGAGATACGGTAGCGAAATACGCTCAGATTTTAGAATTAAATCTTTATAAAATCATATTTTGGGATTTTGAAAAAAAAAAATCTACCAAAATGTTCATTAATAAATTACCTATCCATTAGTGTTAGTAAAAAATTAAATTAATGGTTACTTGCCGAGAAGATGCATGTTTTCAATAATAATTTCTCATTTCTGTGGTTTAGTTGTGAGGAGATTAGTTAAATACAATACTTCGTAAACAAAAATCAGATCTACCATTTTGGAGCCAAGATTATGTAGAAATTTAATCTATTTTTTATTTGTTGATATTTCTTTTGGATAAAGAGTATTTAGGTCCGAAAAATTGAACAAAAAACGGCTAGCGCTGCGTTTTGCTTAGGGACGCGCCTTAAAGTGACTTTATTTTGTCCTAAAATAAGTAGTTACTTGCACTAGCGCACGCCGCGGCGCCGCGCGCGCATTATCGTAAGTAGGTAGGTATACCCAGTTAGTTCTGTTAACATCATTCTGTATTACCACAATAACTTTCAGTTGACTACACATCACCTTATTAGGATAGTGTTAGGATACTGTGTGCATATAAGTAGAATATGGTAGGTAATTACGCGCTACTCGAACACACCAATTTATAATTTTACCAGACCAATCGATTGATCGTCGATCGACGGCATCGATCGATGGTAGATTGCATTAGACGACGTCGATCGAGCTGCTTGATTATTATTAGTGATGGATTATGGCCGGAGTTAATCGACCCACGTCGACCGATGCCATCGACCGGCAATCGATCGATTAGTTGGTTGAACGGTATCCATTGATCAGCCAAAGCTACCACACCAATCGATCAACGTCGATCGGTGTCGACCGATGGCATCGATCGATGATCGATCGACATAGGGCAATATAAAATCACTTTAATCAGTGTTTTTTTTTTTTGCTTGGGTATCATAGTTTAGACGTACTGAGCGCTGTGTTAAAATTTATCCACCTATTTTAATGGGACCTTATATTTTCAAAAAATAAGTTTTACAATAAAATGTGTGTTCATTAATTATTACAAACTAAAGGTCCCTTATTCACTTATTTTCAAGTGTGATAACCCGGTTTTTTTTAAGTTTTATAGGGTATAGTTAGAGTTCAACATTTATTATGGCGACACGGTTGACGCACGCGGTGGCTGAGCGATTGGCTACGGCGCTGAGTGTCGCGGGTTCGATTCCCGCACGGAACAAATATTTGTATGGCCTACAGGTAGTTGTTCCAGGTCTGATTGTGTATGTATGTGAGCCACGATACAGGTTAAATTGCTACTGTGGGGCAACGTTTTAATAAATAACAAATAGGTAGGTAACAAATGATTACACCTTTCAAGGGATACTTCAGCCTGGCTGAAGTTATATCAGGTATATAGTCATTATAACTTCAGAACAAAATTATTTGTGTTCATATACAAAAGTCACAATCTACGACGCGGGTTGACTACGATTTTGAATGCTACAACTTACTGCACTCACACAAAACAAGGTTGAAAATTTAAAAACTATGGTTGTGTTGTCCATGTGATTAATCAGCGAATGGGAATTTATTTGACTTTTTTGAATAGGTTACTTCTAGGCAAGTGTGCTCCATCTTAGACCGCATCATCGCTTCCCATCAGGTGAGATAGTGGTCAAACGTAAGCCTATCAATAGATAAAAAAAAAAGTATTTCTCTGGTTAAGTCAAAAAAAAGGCAAATTGTATTGTATTGTTAAAATACAAAGATATTCGACGCCAAAGTTAATTTTTATGTATCAACTTCCACATTTTTTGGGAATATTAAACTATTTTTAATAACTCGGTTAAAAATTTTCTTTAGACCCTTCTCTATTCACTGTATTTTTGCGTCGGATATTTTCTTTGCATTACGTCATACTCGTCTATTTAAGAAATGATTTTTTGAGAAACGACCACGCCTTAAAAATCTAACGGATTTTCATTGCCGTAGTCCGCGCACTCATGGCTAGGCCTTCAAAGCTGGTAAAATATTACTTCAAGACTAGTGGATTGGCATCTAGATTTCAGTCCAGTCCATAAATTGAAACATTAAGCTCAATAAAGCTAAATTGGTTTTCAAATGTCTTTATAACATTGGTAGATATTATTTCAATGAATATGACACGGCTATTTAAAAGATCCATTTTACGAAAACATTACTCCATAATGAATTGTTTTGAATTAAGTGTTTGTCTAAAATAAGGATTTCTTAATTGAAACACGTTGTTGCTTAAATGTAATAAAAGCTAAGTGTGAGCTTTGCATCATTTATTTAATTTACAATTACGTTTCAATCACATAGTGACTCCACATTATATTCTATACATTTCGTATAAATATGTACAAAATATTTCTAAGCGTAGTTTACATTTTTTTTACATTTTGTCTGTTTGCTTGATTTTTAATTATAAATAAATTAATCTATCCTTGGTTTAGTACTTATATCCTTCCTCGGCGCTGAAGCTCGGTGGCTGGCGGGGTCCACCAAAGGTCTGTTCTGATTTGTCCTGTCCTGCAGGGCCGAAACCAGGCTGAGAGCCAGGTTGACCAGGTCTGCCTTGGCCTACGGGTCCAAAGCCAGACTGAGGGCCAGTTTGACCAGGCTTAATCTGTTCAGAGGGACCGAATCCAGACTGGCCCTGAGCAGGTCCAGACTGAGAGCCTTGAGATCCAGGACGATTGTATCCGTAGCCAGAGTCAGGCATGCCAGAGCTAGGTCCGGAAGGTTGACGTCCGAATGGTCCCTGAGAAGGTCCAGCAGAGCCACTTGGCCTAGGGAAACCAACTGAGTTGGTGGGGCTAGAGGAGCCAGATGGGCCTGAAGGCGTGTATTGCCCAACTGAACCACTTGGCCTGAATGGAGAGCCCTGTCCAATGGGACCTGGTGCTGATCCAGACGGGAACTTGCCAGACAATGACCCAGCGGGACCTCTAGAATATCCTCGATCAATAGTTGATACGGGGATAGAGGCGGGACCATTACCTAAAACGGGTCCTTGGCTGGTAGAAATAGGAGAACCATTTGATCCTGCTGGTCCAGCAGACCCGGATGGTGCAAAACCTTGGGCATTAGGTCTTTGGAACGCATTTCCTTGAGCTTGTGGCTGCTGTCCAGTCTGTCCAGGTTGGTTTGGCCTGCCAAACTGAGATTGAGGTTTGTTGTACTGGTATCCATCATCTTGTTGCTGAGATGCTTGTCCCTGAGGTCCAGAACGAGCAGGTCCATTGTTACCGGAAGGTCCAGCAGGCGCAAACGGAGAGCCTTGGTTAATTCCAGAAGGTTTAGATGGGAAACCTTGAGCACCGGAAGGTCTGGTGGAACCAGAACCAGAAGACCCAGGAATACCAAATTGGGAAGCAGGAGATTGGCTTACCTGAGAGGGAAAACCTGGAGACCCGGATGGCCTGGGTGATCCAAAAGGAGTTGGAGCAGAATATTGGTAGGCTGGGGATTGACTACCTTGTGAAGGTAAGCCTTGAGATCCTGTTGGCCTGGAAGCTCCAGAGGAAGAAGGTGCACCGAACTGATTGGATGAAGCTTGGTTACCTTGAAGTCCAGACTGGCTAGCAGGACCTGAAACTGCAGGAGATCCATATTGAGATACGGGAGACTGACTACCCTGAGACGGGAAGCCTTGAGGTCCAGAATTAGATGCACCAGGAGCATTATATTGATAACCTGAGTCGCGGCCACCTTGAGCTCCAGAAGTTCTAGATGGCCCAAATGGAGATGATGCAGGAGCACCATTTTGAGTAGAACCGAATTGGGAAGCAGGAGCTTGACCACGTGGGGCAGGGAAACCAGACCCAGTAGTATCACTTGTACCGAAAGGACGAGACTGAGTTGGGGCTCCGTATTGAGAAGCAGGTCCTTGACCACGTTGGGCTGGGAAACCAGATGCAGAAGATCCGGCTGTTCCAGATTGAGCGGGAGCATCATATTGAGCAGATGATTGACCACGCTGAGCTGGGAAACCAGATCCAGAGGATCCAGCAATTCCAGCTTGACCTGGAGCCCCATATTGAGAAGCAGGTGATTGACCACTTTGGGCTGAGAAGCCTGGAGATCCAGAAGTACCGGCAGGTCCAGATTGAGCGGGAGAACCATATTGAGAAGCAGGCGATTGACCACGTTGGGCTGGAAAACCAGATCCGGCAGGTCCAGATTGAGCGGGAGAACCATATTGAGAAGTAGGTGATTGACCACGTTGGGCTGGGAAACCAGATCCGGCAGTTCCAGATTGAGCGGGAGAACTATATTGAGAAGCAGGCGATTGACCACGTTGGGCTGGGAATCCAGATGCAGAAGATCCAGCATTTCCAGATTGAGCGGTGGCATCATATTGAGTAGCAGGTGTTTGATCACGCTGAGCTGGGAATCCTGATCCATCAAGTCCAGATTGAGCAGGCGTTCCGTATTGAGAAGCTGGACCCTTTCCAGCCTGGTTGGAACTGGCAGACTGTCCTGGTTGTCCCTGCGCTTGGTAGGCTGGGGAAGCCGCTCCGTAGTACTGTTGGGACTGGGCTCCGGAGTCTTCGTTGGGGTTATAAGCACCTGAAACATTATTTTTGCTAAGTTGAATATCAAATCATCAAAATTATTTGACTGAGCATTGAGAGTACACTGCTATAGGTATGAGGTAGGCTATTTATTTATTTAGACTTCATGCACAACGTTCAACGAACATTCCTAAAAGTTACTACAATTGCCCCCCAAACTGTCCGTTACACTGTGTACTGGTTGCACAAAACCATCATTAGCTAATGGAGACTTTAAATTCATACCATCCCTTACATTTTGTATCAAAAAGTAAGCGACATCATTAATTTAAAGTCTCCGTTAAACTAATGTTGGTTTTGCGCAACTCAACGTGAGTAAAACAGAGAGCTGTGCCCCATCTATTAAAACTCCATTATTGCTACCAGTACCATTAATTGAAGACCATGGCGATACACGTAACTGCTAACTGCTAACTGCTAACCCCCCGCTCGTTGAAATTTCTTCGCATAGGGGGTAAGCAGTTGATGACGCTGTCTGTACAGGGGTCAATACATCAAGCTTCAACATCTGTCAAATTTCTCTGATAATTTGTTAACTTTATAACAAAACGATAAGGTTCATATTCAATTGAGAAAATTTTAAAGTTTGGTATGGCTTGATGTGCTGTCGTCTGTACATTCGAGCACACTCCTAACTGAACTCTTATCTGCCCCACTACTGACCTTGCCGGCTAAACTGACCAATCATTTCACCATCTAATATCGTGCAAACACGAGTGTAATAGTAATTTAGCAAAAACATATTAGTTCAAAGGTGCTTTGCCGCTATTAAAATGTTAATGGAAGTCATTAAAATTCGTTACTTCACGTAAAGATTTTAAAACGGTGTCAGGTAGTCAATGTCAGTCAATGTCTTCTTTTACACGGCTATCTAAATAATTTTGAAATTATATCTCACTCTAATATCGTTTTCAAGTGACTGACGTTCTAGTGAATTAGAAATAAATGCGTCAATCTGATTTTGTAAGCGATGAACATAGTTTTACCGTTTTTAACCGACGACAAAAAAATAGGGGGTTCTAAATTTGACTGTATTTCATATCCAGCTGTAAAAAGTGTGATTTCTAAATATTTTTTTTATATTCGATAGTGTATGTCCCAAAGTCCCACATTGACCGATTCAGTAATTATTTAAAAATGTAGTGCAGTAGTTGTCGGCGTACATTAAAATGCGTATTTTTGCTTTCTTGTGCCTTTTTTAGTGTTGCCGTGTATTCATTTATTTGTATAATAATATTTAGGTACTTAAGCCTTTAACTGTCGGGCCAAAAACGTTGAAGGTAAAACCTCCACTAGCGTAGGTCACCGGTGAGAAAAAAAACTTTTTTACTTTGTAATTGGGTTGACTTCAAAAGAAAGATTTTCAGCCTTAGTATAAGTAGGTACTGTAGAGAATGGCTGGTTTTAAGAAATGCAACCTTATTTGTGTTGGTTCTGTTTATGAGAAAACTCTTTAGAATTTAGAAGAACTTGACGTCTGCCGTGTGGGCCACTAAGAATATAAAAATAGAATATTATTTAATTATTCAATATAGAAGTAATTTATAGAGAATTGCTTATCAATCATTAACCTGCCCCGCTTGTTACAGTACCAATATCAGAAAATATCTGTGTTTATAGACAGAAGATATACACTTATACTTAATTGAATTGAATTTACCAAAATATGCACGGTAGAAATAATATCGACACTCAAACTTTAACCATGAATTAGATACATAATTCTAGACCCTCTAGCTACAACTTTAACGTCGGTTATTTATGAAAAATAGCTTTTTCATACATTTTGATCGTGTATTTGTTGCATTTTTGTATGAAGCACATCTGAGTCAAACTCAAACTAAAAACCATTTATTCCACTTTTGAATCGTCAAGGAATCAGTCAGTCAGAAAGGTGAAGCTAGTTGCTCGTTCCAAACAGACAGTTTCTATGGGGAAGAATGAGCACGAAGCAATAAGATATTGCAAATTTAGGTTACATCATTCATGTTGAATCTATGGGTACGATGTGAGAACAATGTAACATGTCGTGCATGTTAAAAGATAGAGAAAATATAATGATAAACAATTGTCAAGTGTCTCGATATGTATGAAATTTAAACCAGAACTTTTTTACTTCCTAATAGGACTAGTGCAGTGTTTCAGCGGGTCAGCAGTTTGATTCCCGCACGAACCAAAAATATTTATAACCTAGACTTGTTTCCGGTCTGAGTTACAAAACGTTTAACACGGTTTCTGCACGCACCCAAACTGTGTTGCAAGATTAGTAGCAAAATGGTTTTTTTGCCGTTATCATACCATTTGAAAATTATCACTTAATCGCTTGTTATGACAGCACTTAAAAATTCCCACGAATGCTGCGAAATAATAGCACAGTTTTCACGGATAATAAATTCATAGTCTTACCTTCTTGCGTGCCAGCAGCTGCTGCTCTCGCATTTTCTTCCAGAGACTTCAAAATCTCTTGAGGAATGGGAGGTGGAGTCGGCAGATGGTCACCCTGAGGCAGATAGCCATTCTCGTCAGCTGTGTATGTCACTCTATACTGCTGGCCGTCATCACCAGTGTAAGAGAAACCACCCTGAGCTTGCACACCGTTCGTAGCTACACCAGATTCTTCAGCAGAAATTCCGTTTGAGGTCTCGAAGCTGTAGGAGAAGGTTTCACCATCGTTCTGGTTCTCGTATCTTAGAATTTCAGCATTCCTGTCAATAGAGGCACGGGCACGTTCAGGTTGGAACTGGCCAGAGTAAGTGGCTGCGTTTTGAGCCCCTTGGTTTCCGAAAGGTGCTTGACCGAAACCAGTAGGGCCTTGGCCAGCAGCTGGGCTACCAGCAGCGCCAGCGGGAGAACCATATTGAGAGCCAGGCTGACCAGGTGTTGAAGGCTGGCCAAATCCAGCAGGGCCTTGACCAGCAGCTGGGCTACCAGCAGCGCCAGCGGGAGAACCATATTGAGAGCCAGGCTGAACAGGTGTTGAGGGCTGGTCGAATCCAGCAGGGCCTTGACCAGCAGCTGGGCTACCAGCAGCGCCAGCGGGAGAACCATATTGGGAGCCAGGCTGACCAGGTGTTGAGGGTTGACCGAATCCAGTGGGACGCTGACCAAGAGTTGGGCTTCCGGCACCACCAGTGGGAGCACCGTATTGAGAGGCTGGCTGTGTGAATCCAGTGGGGCCCTGACTGGCAGGTAGACTAGCACCGCTTGTAGGAGCACCGTATTGAGAAGCAGGCTGTCCAAATCCGGTGGGACGCTGGCCAAGTACTGGGCTTCCAACACCACCAGTAGAAGCGCCATATTGAGAAGCAGGCTGACCAAAGCCAGGCTGCCCAGGTGTCGAGGCTTTACCAAATCCAGTTGGACCTGAAGACTGGCCAAATGAAGAAGGACCTTTAGGCAGGTCGAAACCAGGCTCGCCTCCAGGTGCAGTTAAAGCTCCTGGGCTTCCACCAGCAGTTCCAGCACTTGCGGGGGGCAAGTACGTCCTGTCGAGCTTGTCAGCATAGCTGCACGCTATTACTGTTAAGATGATAAGCTGAAAAGACGAAATTATAATAATTAGGCTTCATTAAAGTAATGGGAGGTTGTGAACTACAACGATTTGAAGGCACTGATTTGTCGTAAATCTAAATTGAGTCACAGTTAGAAAGGGAAGCCCTTGATTGGGTTATCTAGTTTACGGTATCATGTGGTAATAGAGGTTAAATCTTAATCTTAAAATTAACATTTTTAATTGGTAAATTATTACACTGCTGCATTTTCCCGATTTTAAACTGAAACTTTCACTGCAATCCGTTTTACGAAAAAATATTTTAAATTTGGATTTTTTTTTCAGACATTAAACTTTTTAACGTATTATTTATTTTTATTATTTATTAAAATGTATTATTACCAGCTTCATGTCTAAGCTGTTGTTCTACCACGGGATGATCACCGAATGTGCATAACGAAGTAACTGCATTCTATTTATATGGAGTTAATTCGTTCACCATGCTAAGTTACTCAAAATTGTGAGCACGGAGCTAACCTTTGACAGTACTAATAGTGAAGATTCCACAGTGTCTATGTGTATGTGTGGGTTCTTACTCAATAACTCGATCAATATTACTGATACTCTAATTACTGTGAGCGTGTGTGTCTATGTGAGGGATCCATGTATGGGTGGGATTTACTTTGTTTATTTTATATTGGAGATCCGTAGAGATTTTGTAAATCTTGGTGCTAGTAACCGTACTAATATATTTGAGTTTACTATTGCCAGTTACATAAAGAAATACACCATAAATAAAGGGATTCAAAAAAATACGAGAAACTAGGTTATGTCTGTGACTTCAGCCGTGAGAATGTCTGTTATCTTGGAGGCAGATAAAGTCGTGGAATAAAAAGTAGCCTTTATCATTCTCCTCTCTCCTCTCTCTCAAAATTTGTCAAGAAAATAGCTTGAAGGGTTCAAGCTATCTTCTTGACAAATTTTATGGAAATCAGATCAGCCGTTTTGTCTTGAAAACGGACAGACAGAGTTACTTTTACATTTATATTTTTGTTACTTTTTTATGGATTTTCTCCTTTTTCTGTAACAGTTGTACGCATTTGAAAAAAATGTATTTGTGTATGTATATCAGCTGTCTGACACCCATAGTACAGGGTCTCCCAAGTTTGGGGTCAGATGGCCGTGTGTGAAAATGTCCCCACATATTATTATTATCGACGGGCCTGTTGGTCTAGTGGTCACTGAAACTGACTGCTAAGCCGGAGGTCGTGGGTTCGATTCCCACCCAGGACAAACTTTGTGTGATGAGCATGATTGTTTGTTCTGTGTCTGGGTGTTTATCTATAATATGTATGTATTTATAAATTAAATAAGTATGTATATCAGTTGTCTGGTTACCATAACACAAGCTCTGCTTAGCTTGGGACCAGATGACCGTGTGTGAGTTGTCCAAAGATATTTTTTTTTATTTTTTTTTTATTGTAATTTAAATGGGGTGCAAAATTAACTAATTATTATTTTCTAACGACTTTGATAGGTCAGTCGGGGGCGCAGCAACTGAAACCACAAGATGGGGATACTTTAGGTTGCTACTTCTACTGTCTCCAAGCTTGCCTTGACCATATAATTTTAAAATCCACTCTCCCAGCTTTCACTTTTGTGGCTCACTCGGCTCTAACCGATCATGAAACTGTACTGTTTTTCCTAGCGAAGACACTTCCTAAAACTGTTATAAAGAAAACAGCTACCCGCACTGACCATGATCGACTTGACTCAGAGTTAAAACAACTAAATTTTGATCAAGTTTATTGCACGCAAAATGCTCATGAAGCAGCTGAGCGTTTGGTCAAGTTAATTACACAGGCTATTGAGTCAAGTTCCAAAACCGTCAAAATACCTAACCGGAAAAAGCTCATTAAACCATGGCTCACTCCAGGCCTTTTACGATGCGTCCGACATAGAGATAATCTGCACAAAAAAATTAAAAAGTCACCAGACAATGAAATATTAAAAACATCTTACACTCGTTATAGAAACTACTGCAACAAGCTATTAAAAAAGTTAAAAAAAGACTATGAGAAGCGGGAAATTAGTAATGCTGGTACTAATACCAAAAAACTCTGGGAAGCAATAAACACAATTTCTAATAGGGTCAAAAAGAAAGAGAACGCATCAGTATTACTAAACACGTCTGCTACTCCACAGGCCTCAGTTAACAAAGCCAATAAGTTCTTCTCGGAAATTGGCAAAAATCTTGCGGAAAAGATATCTAATAGGTCATGTAATAACACATATAATACGGTAAATCATGTGGTCACGCAATCAATGGTTCTTTTACCCACCGATGAACAAGAAGTTGCCAAACTGATATTGTCCCTTCGTAGCGACACTGCCGCGGGTTGGGACAGAATATCGAGCGGACTGATAAAGAAACACTCAAATATTATTGTACCACCACTCACGTACGTTTGCAACCTTGCGCTCTCAACCGGTCAATTTCCTAAATCTTTTAAAAAAGCCATAATACACCCAATCTTTAAGAGTGGGGATAGATGCCGTGTCAACAATTATAGACCTATAGCAGTACTCCCTACTCTTTCCAAAATACTTGAGCGGATCATGAATAATAGGCTCGTGGGTTATCTGGAGAAGTTTAACATCCTTTCCCCCTCACAATATGGTTTCCGGGCAGGTAAATCCACGGCCGAAGCAGTTCATGATCTGACCAATTATGTCATCACGAACTTGGATGCTGGTCAGAAGGTTTTAGGGATTTTCCTAGATCTTGCCAAAGCTTTCGACACGGTCTCTATCCCTGCTCTGATTCGTAAGATGGAAAGCATAGGAATCAGGGATGTTCAGCTTAAACTCTTTGAAGACTATCTGAGTGAGCGTACCCAGTGCGTTAGGATAGATGACACCATTAGTGAAGAACGCACTGTCACCTACGGCGTGCCACAGGGCAGCGTAATCGCCCCTACACTCTTCCTAATATATATTAACGAGCTGGGTATGCTCACTCTTCCTAAAGGTAAAATTATAACCTTCGCAGACGACACTGCCCTTCTTTTTAGCGCTAGTACATGGAACGAAGTATACCTGCTAGCTCAGTCGGGTTTCGAAGTCGTGATGGAGTGGTTGCGTAATAATGTTCTCACTCTTAACGCGGAAAAAACCGTATACATGCCCTTCTTTTTGAAAAGCAATGCGCAAACTACACTCATGAACTCTCTGCATTCCATAGTTGCCCACACATGTCTCAATAAAAATAGCTGCACTTGCACCACCCACATTAAGGAAACAGATAGTGCTAAGTACCTAGGGGTAATATTAGATAGCACCTTAAGCTTCAAAAAGCACATCAATATACTCAGCAGTAGGTTACGTAAGCTTATATATGTCTTCAAGACCCTAAGACACGTGGCAGATGAGAAACTGAGAAAATCGGTTTACTTGGCTCTTGTCCAGTCCCTACTAACCTACTGCATAACGTCATGGGGTGGTGCTGCAATGAGCACAATGTTAGAGGTTGAACGAGTGCAGAGAGCAATTTTGAAGGTGTCTTTGTTTCTACCTTTCCGATACCCAACGGTGCAGTTGTATAGGGAAGCAAATGTATTGACTGTTCGCCAACTGTTCATTTTGCAAACAGTTTTAAAACAGCATGGCTCTACTACCTACAGCCCCTCATTATCCCACAGTAGCAGACGATTTGATCCTATTGTCCGACATCATACCCGTCTCTTGACTGCTTCCTCCAATCGTTTCTTTTGCTTCCTTGGTCGCTTTCTTTATAACAGAATCAATAGGACACTCCCAATTTATAAGCTCACCAAAGCAAAATGCAAAATTGAAGTAAGCAGTTGGCTGCGAGACCTAAATTATGATGAAACGGAAAAACTACTTGCTGTCCCATCATAATTACTTTGACAAATTATATCCCCCCCTTCACACTCACGCACACACACACACACACAGATCACCCATACGTACACCCCTACCCACCTACAGATACACTTTCACCCAAATACCTACTAACCATACTAACACCATGCACCAATAATTGAAAATAGGTTTTTTTTTTTTTTTTTTTATTGTAAATTCTTGCACGTTTCATTATACGAGTACATAATTATAAGATGTAAGTTTACCCAAGGGGTGGAGACCTGGTGTCCTGCAATACAGACCTCTCGTCTAGTTTAGGCACCAGTCTCCCACAGTATAATAATAGCCTTATGTATCTTGTATTGATACCTCTCTAATGTACCTATATTGTGGTGAGAAATAAATTATTATTATTATTATTATTATTATTATTACTTAGTAATATTAGGGCTCCGTGATGTCTGTAGAAATGCATCCAAGCCTGAAGTATCAATGCTTTCCATAACTAGGTACCATTTCATCACTTTAATATTTTTGCGAGTTTTTAAGACAATGAACAAACCACTCATTTTCCCACTGCTGGGCAAAGATCTCTTCTCATACAGAGAAGACACGAGCATTGATCATCACTCTTGGATTGATGAATCTAGACCTATCTATAAAGCAATGTCATAAAGAGAAAAGATTTAATTTTTCCCATGTTTGATCGTAATGGATAAACGCAAAAAAAACTTAACCAACTTCAAAAATTCTTTCACCAATAGAACGCTTCGTTATTCCTGAGTACTAAAGGTTATATTTAATTATCAAAATATTTGGGATCTGTAATAAAACCCACGCGGACTACATCGCGGGCAAAGTACTAGTAAATTATAGGTCCAGGTTTCCCTACGATGATTTTACTATTTAGATGTCAGGAGTCAGGATAAACATGTTTTTTTTTTGTTTGGTGATAAATAACAATTAGTGATGAGTGACTTCGTAAAGAACCTTGCGATCGATGAAATAATCGTTAAATTATTAGTTTTTCACGGACCTTATAATTCAATAATTAAATTAAAATAAAATATGCCTCGACGGATGAATTTACGAAAATAATACACACGTCATGTTTTTTAAATATAATTACGTACAATAAAAAAACAATTTAATAACATTTAACATACTGATTTCTATAATTGCTCTACCTACTTGTTGCGTTGATATTAACAGTACTTGATACTATGTTCTTTTATTTTTAATTATTGTATAATTATTGCGAGAATAATATGAGTTTTTTATAGTTAGTGTCCGGGTTCAATATTCGAAGGATCACGATTATTACTTCTAGGGACATCAGCAGAATTTAATGTACTACATGTAATGTTGTTGATGACATAATATCTATACTTAGGGACAGATGATATACTCAGGAGTTTATTTGTTTAAACGCGTTTATCTCGGGAACTAGGTACGGGTTCAATTCTAAAAAATCTTATTACGTAGCTACGTTATTACTAAATAACCCAAGTAACAAAGTATTCTATAACCATGGCGTTTTAATACCAAACAGTGATATAGTAGGCAGCTATATTTTACTATCAAGAACATTTAAAGTTCGTTTGAAAATTCACGTGGATTTGTGACTAAAAGCTAGTACCAAATATTAATAATTAAAAGCATTCATATTTGTTTAGCCTGATCCTGAAAAGAGGTCATTGTACTCTTCATTAAGAATAATTAGAACTTTCACCAACCCAGAAATAAATCTCTGAAAAACTTTTCTAAAAATTTTTACAAATCGATCAAATATACTGAAGTAGAGTTTATTTCACTGATTTCAGGGTTGGTTACATAGAAAAAAGTATTTTAATGAGGTAGTAGGTACGTACTCATAACTCTATTTTACTAATAACTCTATTTTAGGTTTAAAGTTACAAAAAATATGACATCAATCGTCTAGCATGGTATTGGTGTAGCTTAAAAGAACATGCACTATGGAAATGAGTCAGGTTAACTAAATTTGATAGTTAGTCTAGTCACTTATAATATTTACACACTAATTAAATATATACATAACTCGTGAATATTAATAAAATATTATGTAAAATTGATGGCTCATGGGATATCAAAACCTAGTCCGCATCGCTCTCAATGGGACAAGTGCCCAAAAGGCTAGCACGTTATAAGGCGGTAATTCTTCGGCCCTAGAAAAGACCACTAGACAAACTTTTTACCACAAGCCAGAAAATGTTGTCAATCGTCTAATAGAACAATCTTTGCCACGACGATTTGTATACAGTGCCCCCATAAATAATTAAATTACTACCTCGGTAAAAGGACATTTACCAAAGTCGTACAAGTTCCATGTGCATCAATCATTCCATGACCATGTTAGAAAGTAATTATTTACAATCCTCTTAAAGGGCGCGTATTCGATTTAGCGCAACTCAAAATCTAAACGATTGCTAGAACGGCGTAGCAGCATTGACACACACTAGTACAATACAATAGTCTGTTTGTGTGCATCAGGAAAAAAAAATATGCACGAAATAAGCACGAATCATTGAAATTGATCGGCAAACGACAGCGCGCGATGTTTTACAGTGCTTTTTAAAATAATTGTCTAAAATAAATGAGCTCGTTTAACGGACTGAAAAATATTCTGTATATTTAGCATAACATTTCCTTTCATAAAATAAATATATCAGTTATGTTTTTATTCAAATACTGGTGAAAAAAAAATGAACACAAAGTGAACCGATTTTCTACTTTTTCAACATTGTTTTTGAATACATAATAGTAATATTTTCGTAATTTTGGCTCTGTAGCTGTCTTTATGACTGTATATACTGTTGGAAAAACGCATAAAACAAAATATTTTGGCATATTATAATGGTTGTATTCGTCCTGAAAGTTAACTCTGACGTCTATTTTCGTAAAACGATATGAAAGAATTGTCTTCGCTTTAAAAAACCATAATTAAAAATTATACCTACTTTTACTCTGTAGCTGTCTAAATCAAGACTTAATCTTTCTAAAACTGTTAATTGTCTTTAAATAATCTGCTCACATAATTACGATATTGCTCTGGGCAAAACGCAAAAACATGAAGTTTTCGTCACGAATCGAATACGCGCTCTTAAGACTAGTTAAAATTTTCCTATGTAGTCTTTCCTACAGACGAAAACGATTACATAGTTTATTTATGAGCATATGTAAAATTTATAGCTACTGGCGATGTCTGCCAAAACTAATCCATAATACTTTTGGAAATTAGAATTGGAAGACCTATTATTCTATATAATAAAAATGAATCGTTGTTCGTTAGTCTCGCTAAAACTCAAGAACGGCTGTACCGATTTCGTTCATTTTGGTCTTGATATATTTGTGGAAGTCCAGGAAAAAATAACACTGAATATTCACCACACTCACTGATTAATGACTGAATATTAAAAATCTATTGACAGCACAACGTCTGTCGGGTCAGCTAGTAATTATTATAATTTGATTTAACATGCTCATCAGACGGTTCATCATCGCCATGGTTGATAGGACGAAATCGAAGAAGAAAATTTATTGCGCCGACCCCAAGTGACATGGGACAAGGGCAGAAAGATGATGATGATAACTTCTTTGTCCAATATCAACTGTGATAAATAAATATGATTATTATAAGTTATAATATCAGTTATAAAATTACTCCATTTTTAGCCCAGTTTTTAAGGTCTAGTGGCTTTTTCCACTGTCAAAATCATATCAAAGAAGGCCAAATCACGTTAAACATTCAAAATCTCAGTGACAATAAATGTCAAAAATCACTGAAACTGAGCTTAGAATACAAACGTTTTTATAATACTAGGTGTAGGTAAATAGGCAGGTAAGTAGGTAGATCGGGACAGGACAACGTCTGTCGGGTCAGCTAGTAACATATAATTATCAACGTCCTCCGAAACGGCTTACCTGATTTTTTTTTATGTATATTTGGTAGGGCTGAGAATAGGTCGTAAGCAAATTTTTTTTTAATGGGTAAGAAACGTTTGCCTAGTCAGCTAGTAATAAGTATATATAAATCAATACCTAGTATAGTTTGATAATGCTAGGTACCTATTACCTATCATTCCACATTCCTGCGCAGGACTCATCAATCATTGATGTGTACAACCTATCGCAATTATTCTTTCCCAAATAGGTAGGACTGCCTGTTTCTGTCAAAACTTCAAACCATGATAAAATAGTCGGTATAAGTTTGATTATCAATCAAAATGACAAATTAACCGGTCTGTTTTATAGTATACTCCGCCTGTGAAATCCACTCAGCTTGAGGTGATGTGTTGTCCAACTAATGCTATCCTTTTCCCAACTATATTGGAGTCGACTTCCAGTCTAATCTGAAGCCGTTGAATACCAGTGTTTTACATGGAGTGACTGCCTCAGCTCGCTGGCCGCCTCGCCCCTCCGCGCCTACGCGAATTTAAATTACACTCTAGGGGTAGGGCAGACAAGATTAGTTGGTTTGCTTCAGAACACAGTTACCGGGTAACACGATACTCCTTGGTAAGACTGGTTCACCGACCTTGCGCACCGAATTAACACGCTGAAGTGGAAGTGGGCCGGCCACGTCTGCAGACGGACAGACGGTAGATGGGGCAGACACGCTCTAGAGTGGAGACCGCGTTTGGGCAAGCGTAGTGTGGGACGCCCTACGGCACGATGGACCGACGACTTGAAGAAGGTGGCAGGCAGCGGATGCATGAGTGTTGCCCAAGACCGGGTTGCTTGGCGATCTCTGGGGGAGGTCTACGTTCAGCAGTGAACTGATATGATGAAGACTGGTTCCCAGGTTTTCTGCCTTCTGACTCCACTCATAATCCATACTGTCATCAGCTGCCTAGCCTTTTCGCAACTATGTTGGGGTCGGCTTGAAGTCTAACCGGGCGAAACTGAATAGCAGTGTTTTACATGGAGCGACTGACTACCTATCTGACCTTACTGGGTAACACGAAATTCCTTGGTAAGACTGGTTGCGAGTTTTTCTGCCTTCCACGGTCACGAACCAAGCGCTTTGACTCCACATTTATTGTGCGAACTGCCAGACTGTGGAATTCGCTGCCCGCTTCTCTGTTCCCTGATAAGTATAATCTAGGTATCGTCAAGGCACGAGTGAACCGGTTCATCCTAGGCAAGCGTGTTCCAACTTAGGCCACTTTATCACTTAAGATCAGGTGCATTGCAGTCAAACGCAAGCCTATTTGATAATAAAAAAAACCCATAACGCCTGCCAAAAATCTGCAAATGACAGCCGGGACCAACGGCTTTACGTGCTTTCCGAGGCACGGAGGGGTCTCGATATGAAATAGATGGTCACATTGGGGACCCATCCTACAGCAGCAAGCGTAGTTTACTTTTTAGTACCCATTAATTATGTAAATTATAATCCGTGGTGCTTGGCAACTGGGCTTTCCCCAGTTGAATACGTCCCTTTGTGCCTATGGCCTCTGTTCTGTTGTCTCTTGCTTGATAGTGAGGAAAGTGGAATATATATTTTTCTAACTCCTCTGCTGTTCTTTTCTGATTAATTTCGTTGCGGGATCCAAGACAATTGAATCGTTTCTCCGGGACTCCGCTTTTCTGATGGTCGCAATGTTGATTCTGGCATACAGGAGTTGCAGTGGTTTGGGAATAGTGTGGCGGGCTTGTCCCATAAAAAACGCGTAGGTTAGTTAACCTTGACGCAACCGTGCAAGCAAGCATGCACCATGCAAGCAAGCACGCATCATGATGCATCACTTTATTAATCTCAAACTTATAAGTAATATTGAATCCAAACTCCCAGTATGCTCAGATAACATCCGGCCGAAAATAAAAGCTAAATCAACGACAGAATTATCACATCAAATTACAGATGAAGCTTGTAAAATACTTACAAAGCACATGTGCCTATCGAAAGGCAAATTATGGTATAGCTTATTATTGCCTAAATCATGTACAATTTGCTGCATTGAGACATTTCCGCCATTTATCTATTTTTGTAGGTTGCCTATTTGTAATCGAGAGGATCATAAATTGTACCTATTATGAGTCAGTGAATTCAGTGTTGGTACTTATTACTGGATAAATAAAAGTGTTTGTAGTGCATTGTAGATAGGAATATTAATGTCTGTTTAGAGTCAAAAACTGAACAAATAAAAGTCTAAAACTGCCCTATGTCACTGCGACAAACTAGTGGACAGAAGTTCTTTGCTACTACTTTACCATCCCTTCAAAATGATTGAGCAAAGTCACAGTATAAATATTAGTAAGTACTACTTACCGTACAGTAGCGGCACGCCCCGTCTCCCTCCGAATCACTGTTTCTCACCTCTTCCCGCGTCGGACGTGCTCTCGAAACTACTTTTAGTTCTTGCGGCACGTAGACACGCACACACACACGCACGTATTTGTACAGTCTGTTATTTTGGTAGTAGTGTAGGTAAATAAATCGTTTCGTTTGTATGGAGTGAGGTGTGACTATGTGTTGGTGATCCACGCGTCATATTTGTGAACGTTCGCTATCAGCTGAGATTGGTCATCTCCTAACTGCCATGGCCTTCTCATCTGCATTTATGAATTGTTTTGAAACACTTTTTACCTTAATTGTTATCACATGTCTTAGAGAAGCTGCATGAATAATGTAACCAGATTTTTTGAAATAACTTTACTGAAAAAAAGTATTTGTTCATCGTTTATTTGTTCTCGTCCATCTCCATAGAGACCTTCCTACATTTTCGATCGAGCACAGGCTTCAAGTTTTCTGACTAACTGACCGACTCCTTGACCATTCAAAAGTGCCTGGAAATGGTAAGAAATGTTTTGACTTTGACTTTGATTATTATTATATTCCTCTTATTGACACGGGATATTTATATTGTATGTATCCTGAGTGAGAAAGTAGTCTATAGGCAATCGGCGGCCTATAAACGACTTTGCTTTCTTAATTCATTCTGGTTTAATATGATCAGACAATTCGGTTGAGTAATCATTATTATTATGCCCCTCTTAAAAATATTGATGCTGTAAAAGGTCGTTGTTGCTTTTTTGCTCAATTGAGATTAAAATGTCAACGTTTTTAGTAAAACTGGGATTGGACGGGTCATAATTATCTGTGAATGTACCGGTACCCACAGTATGTAATCCTATAATCTTTTTACTAACCAAAGTGTTCTACTGACCTCCATCTGAGCTCATTTGCTTGGATGCTTCTCTGGTGATCATCTCTGTTGATTCTGTCTTTATAAGTAGCAGGAAACAGTATGACTTGTCCCAATTAACTGACCTTTAATTGTAGACATGGAAAGCAATGAATGAAATTCACGATGAAACGGGCGTACCCCTAATTTGGCTTAATTTCCACCATACCACCAATCACCATCCGTTTATAATTGTGTCACTTTCTTACTTTCATGTTTGTGTACTTCGTAGGTACTTTGTAATTTTATTCTTCTTCTTAATTTCTCATTTATCGGAGTCTTCTTCTCGCATGCGATATTTGTACATCTTCTGGCATAGCATGGAGTCCTATTTGCTTAAGCTTAAGAACAGTAACTATATTTTTTTTGTACCTACCCGTGTCTTACTTAACACATAATAAAAGATTTGTTTTGATTTGTAATTTAGACTTCATAATTATGTTATACTTCTATTTCTTTATTTTACTTTTTTTTTAATTTTTATTTTTCTAAACCATTGCTCCTCATTAGGTATTTCTCCTGTCTCGTGCTGGTCCGGCTCCATAGGACAATCTACAGTCTAGACAAAATCATACTGATTGCTAATTAAAACTATAATTTATATATTTAAATATGTATTTGTACTTGTAATAATTATAATTGTATTATTTAGTGTACTTAATAGATTACTCTGGCTCACACACTATTTATTGTTTGTTAGATTAGGAGTGGTCGTCTACTGTATTATTAATTAAAATTATGTGAACACTATGTGTCTGTACATCATTTGCTGTCATTTCTTAACTTTTAATGCTTTGTACATACTATAATATATGATTTTTATATAAGGTACATCGTACTCACGTAACAGAATATATTATAATTCTTGTAAATGCAAATTGTAAACAATATTCTTTTTAAAAGAGTATGTATAGAGTTTCTTGCCCATTCTTCTCCATACGAAAATACCATTTGGAATGGGCAACTAGATTCAAATATTACAATATGACGTTCAAAAGTGCCTATAATGGTCTAATTGAAATAAATGATTTGACTTTGACTTTGACTTAGACTTCGTATACAAATATTTGTTTTGTGCGGGAATCGAACCCACGACATGTAAAGCAACAGCCTAACGCTCAACCACTGCGACAACCGTGTCGTCAACAGTGAAGTCACTTAGCACATTAAATAAATAAAATTGCCTACGGAACCTCACTGTCTCGGTTCAAGTTCAACGCGTGACGAGTACTTGGTCAAAATCAATAAGTTGATCGACGCGGCAGTCCAGGTCGTTTGCACCACGACCACGGCGCATCGTGAGCTTGTTTCTTTTTTTACTTTAGTTATCAAAACCATGATTATGTTTATGGCATCCTGTCGCCTGATTGTGATCTGCTTTAATTACTTTTTGAAGGTAATAATTAGTTATTGTATTGTTTAGTAGTATGTGTGTTCTATAGTGATCGGGACCACTATACGTTAAATGAGACGCAATAAACTGTTAAAACTATATATTGGAAATAAAATAAGACTTTAGTGGAAATACATGACCGCTCCTCATTAAGGGTCTGACAGAATCTCTCTTATTTATTTATATTTATTTATTATAGGAAAGCTTACAGACTAATAACACTATAATAACAATAATATATAACTAAATTGCTAATTACAAGTCTCCACAGTTAAATACAAAATGATTACGAACTCATCACAGTATAGGTAGATATAACATTATTTCTTCAGTATTGGTTAATGTTGTTCAATTTTGGTCAAAGAATGACTTTGCTAAGAGCTTCCTTACTGTGCTTGCATTAATGCTTCTTAGTATAAAAACTATATTTAAATCTTCGAATATAAATCAATGACAGTTACATTCTAGAACCATGCATAGTGTTTACCCATTGGAGCTTATACTTAGTGGCGCTAATGCATATAAGCCTCTACAGTAGATACCTATAAGGGCTATATTTGAAAGTTTTACTATGTTTGCCTTTGAATCTTGTTCTGTTAATTTGCTGTTGCGCAGTGGTATTTTGTAAAAATCACTATAATATTTACTCCATTTATAATAGCATTAGAAAGAAGTTAAAAAAGGTTCTTTTTTTAATGCACACTTTGTAACAAAATTACAATAAACATGTTAAAGTTACGGTAGACACCGAATTCATTATAATCTATTTTTTACAGTAGCTGTCGCGCGTATTTGTAACTGTTCTAATAATTTATCTTCTACGATTATATGGCTCTTATTTAGTTGTATATTTAATTCCAAATTAAAATTACAGTGTCAATGCTAAAAACCCAACAGAAGCAGGGATGAACAATACCATAAAAGTTATTCGTTACACTGTAATTCTACTCGTACCAAATGACAATGCCAGATCCTGCCCCACCCATGTACAGAAAAAGTAAATTAATGAAAATAATTGTAATGAATATAGAACCTTTCTTTAATAAATTGTTTTTCTTTAGAACTTGCCCACAAAATACAACTCATTTTACCTAAAATACAATTTAACCTATAATCAATGTCATTATTGTTTTTAGATTTAAACGGAAACCGCAAGTTCTACAGTCACTAAGACTAATGTGTAGTTATCAGCAATAAATAAACAGTAAGATGCTACATATTGCACATGACTTTTATTGAGTGGGGCAAAGTTCTATAGAGTTTCTGGCATTGTCCTTTAAAATGTTACCTAATCTTTAAAAGACTTTTATTCTGTTTATATTATTATACGTCCACATTTAGTACTATCTTAGATCTATTTATCAAAATTATGTTAAAATAAGTTTAATTAAAATTGTTTTAACTTATCACTGAAATAAAATGATTTGCATTCCTGCTTCTATGAGCTTCTTTTTTCTAATGCTATTATAAATGGAGTATCGGCCAAGTGAGATTAAGAAGACTTTTTTTATTAATGAATCAAGCCCGCCACTCAATACTCTATCTCTACTCAATATGACAACCACACAAAAACGTCAAAACAGTGACTACCTCGAAAAGGGGTATAAATATAATGATCACCAAAAAATACTTAAGGATCTTAAGCTCCCTTACCAAAAAAATATACTAAATTATACCAACTGTACTAAATGGTCACCAAATCTTAGTGTGCAAAATAACCAAAATCTTTTTGAACCCCCTGGGGCAGATCCGACATGGTTAGGTTAAGTTAGAACTGTGACCCCCTACGCCAGAATCAAATCGCTTTTTACAGTCCAACTCATACATTTCTACAATACTTTAGGAAACACAATTTTGGTGACCATTTACTATATTTGGTTTTATTTTATTTACTATTCTTGGTTATCATTTAGTATATCTGGAGGTTCGTTAAACATAAGCCCTCGAAAAGTCCCAGGGAAACGATTCAACTAACAACAGAGGTGAACTTTTAATCCCTTAGCATCAATGGGATTACAGCTCACTTCAATGCATAATAATAATGCATATAGGGTTTTTTTACAGAATAATACCACAGAATAAATTAGCTGGTCTGAATGATAAATAGGTAAGACAAAGTTAAAGACACATTAAAATTGACATCCGGGGGAATGTTGCAAAGACATTCAGAAATTGGTAGTACTTTTGCTGAAGTTCCTTTAAGCAAATAGTAGGCCTTTCAAACACATCTCTTGAAATTCCTAAGAAACAAAGTTGTGCAACATTGTTTTTTAGAAACGTATTTATTTGTTGCAGAGTTCATTAAACTGAGAGATTATTGTTTCCAGAAACATTTAATGTTGCGGGTAACAATGTTGCAGTATTGTTTCCAGAAGCATTTCATGTTGCTGTCCCCTTGCATGTTGAATATTGTAAGTAGGTATTCTTGATTATCATACAGGAGGATACTGCACTGATTGATGCACTCGAATTCATCACACTATACCGGTACCTATACCAAACTGAAACTGACGCGCCGTAAATACATACATAGTACGTGGCTACCTACAGTCTTTGTGACGTCATCAAGTTGTCCACAAGTAGCGCTGCTCCCATTAGTCAAGACTATCGAAACGACGTGGACAAATGGAACGCCAGCTATCCGTCAATTTGACTGACAATCTATTATATTGTTCTGATTGTTTGCTTAAGGGGACTAGGTGGTATCGACCGCGGTATTTATAAAAGTGGTCCTTAAGTATTTTTATGTTCTAATAGGCTTGCGTTCGGTTGCAACGCACCTGAGGGTTAATTCACGTAATTTTATGACGCGCCGATCAAGTAGTGAAGTTGCAGTTAAGTTCAAGTTTGAGTGATAAACGGTATTCTTGTAATCTTTGAACTGCGCGTAAACTGCGCATGAACTACACGTCAACTGCACGACAACCAAACTCTACCAAACTTACTTATGGTGTAGACGCATGAGAGAAAAAAATATCGATCGATTACATTTCAATCAATATGACGTTATTATAATATTAAAATAGCCCAGTACAGATTTTAGTGCTTTTTAACTGTCATTTTGAGACGTCAAACAAATAGTAGAATACCGATCATGTTTCGTTCCGAAACATGCACCACAGACGCGCAACAGTAGAATGCCGAAGTATAGTAGAGAATACGAAAAGCGTTGTTTCGATCGAAACTTAACTTCAACTGCACTGCAACAGCACTTCTTTAGTTACGTGAATTAGCCCACTGATCTTAAGTGATGATGTGAACTAAGGTGAAGCACACTATGGTGCCTAGGATAAACCGGTTCACTCATGCCTTGAAGATACCTAGATTATACTTATCGAAAACAGAGAACTGAGAGACGAAATTCCACAGTCTGGCAGTTCGCACGCACAATGTGGATGCAAAGCGCTTGGTTCGAGACCGTGAAACTTCAACCGTATAGAAGTGACACTTCGCCGTATCTCTGCTCGTCAGATGATGGAATAGGGATGGAGGAATGAAATTGCGCAATTCCGAAGCACACTCCAAAATGAACCCGATAGAAGACCGATAGATACCTACGGAGATTTTCAAGGCTCTGGAGCTTGATTTCTAAATGGGATAAATTAATGTTGTACTAATATCTGTGCTTTTCGTTACTGTTACGGTGGACTGAGGACCCTTGTTCCCTGGACCTTAACTACAAAACAACAATTAATTTTTAAATTCGATACAATCATGCAAGAACCTTATTAGTATCCTATCCTATTTTTGTTATCTACACAAAAATACTTTTGTATGAAGCGCGTTGTCAATGCAATCCCCTTAAATACACAGAACGACACATCAGACTATACAGTCCAGTAAAAAAATGACCTCACAACGTATGACTTTCCAGTACAATGAGAGGTCAACTCATACGGGACATAATACATATAGCTTGATAATTGTCGAGCATACCTAACTATTCAGTAAGCTACGGTTAGGTAACTTAAGTGATTGAGATTGTGTTACCGTTTAAGTTTAGCATTGTCTTTGAGATGTATTGTAGATGTAATTGTAGGTTTAGTACTTGAATAGTCAATGAATCAGCATCTTTAAATAGATGGATGGAATTTCGAAATTAGTGATTACAAACATTACCTTCTTATTTATTGAACTAGGGTTTTTTAGGGTTCCGTAGGCAAATGGCAAAAAACGGAACCCTTATAGATTCGTCATGTCTGTCTGTCTGTCTGTTCGTCCGTATGTCACAGCCACTTTTTTCCGAAACTATAAGAGCAATACTGTTGAAACTTGGTAAGTAGATGTATTCTGTAAACCGCATTAAGATTTTCACACAAAAATAGAAAAAAAACAATACATTTTGGGGGTTCCCCATATTTAGAACTGAAACTCAATTTTATACATATGGGATACCCCATATGTATAAAATTGAGTATGGATAAGTCTTCAAAAATGATATTGAGGTTTCTAAAATCATTTTTTTCTTCACTGAATAGTTTGCGCGAGAGACACTTCCAATGTGGTAAAATGTGTGCCCCCCCCCCTGTAACTTCTAAAATAAGGGAATGATAAAACTAAAAAAAAATATGTGATGTACATTACCATGTAAAGTTCCACCGAAAATTGGTTTGAACGAGATCTGTTAAGTAGTTTTTTTTTAATACGTCAAAAATCGTAAACCGCAATTTACCTTTCATTCAATCAACTCAAATATAAAAATAAACTTTTATATTATTATGTTACTTGCTGCAACGGAACCCTTCATAGGCGAGTCCGACTCGCACTTGGCCGCTTTTTTATATATTCGTTTGACCGCAACTCACCTGATTTTAAATGATGATGCGGTCTAAGGTGGAGCACGCTTGCTCGTGCCTTGAAGGTACCCAGATTATAGTTATCGGGGAACAAAGAGACGGGCACGGAATTCCAGTCTGGCAGCTCGCACAATAAATGTGGAAACAAAGCGTATGGCGTTGAAGTTCCACGATCTCGATCGTGGAACTTCAACCGTACAGGGGTGACTCTTCGCCGTAGGTATCTCTGCTCGTCCGATGATGGAATGGAGATGGGGGAATTAAATTGTGCAATTCCAAAGCACACTATTTAGACTTACTAAAAGAATCTTGTATCAAAGTTTTATTAAAAACTCTAAAAATAAGGGTCGAACTGTCCTGCTAAAGGTTCTGTACTTACCATCAAAACTATTATAGATTGGTGACATCTATCGCACTACATGTGAACTACATTTGTCGTTTCCTACATCGTGGTTCTTGACGTATTCCATCAGCAAACGATGTACATCCTCAAGTAAATTCCATGTGCTGCAATTGGGTGAACTTACTTTCTTCATGAGAAATGCAAACTTTGCCGATGGATAGTGTCCAGCGCCACCCTTATTGAACACATTTTAACGGACACTATTTTGATATAGTGTTGGTTGAGTCCGTAAGGAGATGGAGGGTAGAGGTAAGGAGAACCAGAGACGGTTCTCCTTACCTCTACCCAACATTTCCGCTACATAAGCATATATGATAGATAGATAAAACGTTTGTTCGGTGCACACAAAAGACACATTACAACACAAAAAATATAAATAAAATGAGGATTAGAACAAAGTGAGGTGTGTGTCTCAAGGCTGCACCAAATGGGAGTCCAGGTCAGCATCTGTCAGGCAAGTATAACTACCACTACTACTACTACTACTATATATATTATGTCACTGCAGGGATTCAGCAGAATATCAATTCTGCTGAATCCCTGCAGTGACATAATATATATAGGTACTTACCAAATCCCGACAACAACCGTCGGGCAGCAGCCCACCAGACACAACACCCGTCTGGTCGGAGGATCCTCCCTTTTCAACGGAGGATGAAGAAGATTCCACCCTGTTCCTCATTTATACTTTTAAAATAGTATACCCTATTTTTATTTCGCTATGAGAGATGTCATAGAAACACTTACCTACTTATTGTGTTAAAAAATCAACTGACAATCGGATGGACAGACAGACAGATGACGTAGACTTGCCAATATTAAGCCTCACTCTTAGAACATAGAACACAGATTCAAAACCATTTATTTCAAACTAGCGACCCGCCCCGACTTTGCACGGTTGTAATGTAAATTAAACTACGTACAAATCTTCCTCTTGAATCACTCTATCTATTGCTGAAAACTGCATTAAAATCCGCTGCGTAGTTTAAGGCGCGTCCCTGTGCAAAACGCAGCGCTAGCCGTTTTTGGTTCAGTTTTCGGACCTAAATACTCTTTATCCAAAAGAAATATCAACAAATAAAAAATAGATTAAATTTCTACATAATCTTGACTCTAAAATGGTAGATATGATTTTTGTTTACGAAGTATAGTATTTAACTAATCTCCTCACAACTAAACCACAGAAATGAGAAATAATTATTGAAAACATGCATCTTCTCGGCAAGTAACCCTTAATTCAATTTTTTACTAAAAGTAATGGATAGGTAATTTATTAATGAACATTTTGGTAGAATTTTTTTTTTCAAAATCCCGAAATGTGATTATATATAGATTTAATTCAAAAATCTGAGCGTATCTTGCGCGGCGAAGGGGAAACGAATGCTCAAGGTTATTTGCTCAGGGTACCGCCTTAAAAGATCTAAACGTACAAACTGCGAGAGCGACTTTGTTTATACCATGTAAAGATAAAGAAGATTAACTGGAGCCTACGATTCCGTTACCGGTTTCTTTTTTTTTTGACCATATTTGGTCATAAACCCCGATAAAATCCAAACAAACTTTCAAACATTCATTTTCATTAATATAGATGAACCATTTACAGGCACTTTTGAATTGTCAATGAGTCAGTCAGAATCCAAACTAGGAAACCATTTTATTGAAAGGTTATTCAAATTATTAATGGCACCTAATAATTTATTAGATTGTCATCAGTAATTACAATCAAGGGCTATTTTTGGGACTGTCTTACCGAACATTAATAATGCATTAAACGTGTACAACATATTGCATTTAAATTTAATGAATGGTAATAATTTTGATAAGATTCCTATTGAACATGTTTTTGTTTTGTTCATTAGCATTATTACATAATATAGTCTGAGATATCAACGTCACGGGACCTACGTCATTTTACATTGACAACGATTGGCAGTGGCAATGGCTCATTGACAACAACGTCCTTGTTAAGGCCTGTTGCGGTAATTGCCTTATCAATCACCGCACCGTTGCCTGCCTATCGGTCTTATATATCGATTACATTTCAGAGTGTTCTTTGGAATTCCACAACTTCATTCCTCCATCCACATCCCCTCATCAAACGAGTAAAGATACGATGAATTTCACGGTCACGGTCACGCAACATTACCGCACCATTGCAGTTGCCAGTTTATTGGTCTTTTATCGGGAAAATTTCAGAGTGTGTTTGGAGTTGCATAACTTAATGCCTCCATCATCGGACGAGCAAAGATACGGCGAAGCGTCACCTCTATACGGTTGTAGTTCCACGGTCTCGAACCATGCGCTTTGCTTGCGAACTGCCAGACTATGGAATTCATTGCCCGCCTCTTTGTTTGCCTATAAACATATTATAGGTGTCTTTAAGGCACGACTGAACCGCTTGATGCTAGGCAAGCGTTCTCCACCTAAGGCCGCCTCGTCACTTAAGATCAGGGGAGTTGCGACCACTTACTCAAAAATTGAAAATAGGACAGAGGAGTAATATGTAGTTGAGACGGAATGTGTATTTGCTATAGCTTGGCAAATTCGTACATGACACTCCCATGGTACACGCAAATAATCGTTAAAAACCATTACGTATTCGTTATTTTTAGTAATTATCCCATGGGTCACAAAGTGCAGCCAGACCCTTTAAACTTCCCTCTGAATTTTCATCTAAATGGAAATACACATGCACAATGACGTGAGTCTGTGCACTCTGGGATCCTAAACCACTAGGATGATGATCTTATTTTTAAAAGCAACAGTTTAAAAATCACAGCTGATACATTTTATTTATTTCAATCCAGTATGTGCTGTTATCATAATGACGGAAAGTTTGATTGCTTCTTACGAATCTTTGCTTTCTACAAAAAATCTTACAGTGAGGAGGAGGAACTCGTGGCTAAGTAAAAGCTGAACAGATCGATCGGTCAAAGGTAAAGTTCCCGCGGTCGGTCTATGGATGGGTGACCATCCATTTCTTACTGAGTTCCCTCCGTGCCTCGGAAAGCACGTAAAGCCGTTGGTCCCGGCTGTCATTCATAGATATTTGGCAGTCGTTATGGATAGTCAGAAGACAGAAAATTTGAGAACCAGTCTTACCAAGGGGTATCGTGTTACCCAGTTACTGGGTTGCGGAGGTGCGATAAGCAGTCGCTCCATGTAAAACACTGGTATTCAGCTGTATTCGGCACTTGCTTATTGCTCCATCGAGCAGACACGCTTTAGAGTGGAGACCGCGTTTGGGCAAGCGTAGTGAGGGACGCCCTGCGGCACGATGGACCGACGATTTGAAGAAGGTTAGAAGCGGATGGATGCGGTCTACCCAAGGCCGGTTGGTTGGCAATCTCTGGGGGAGGCCTACGTTCAGCAGTGGACGGCAATAGGCTGATAGGATGATGGAAGTCTGTCAAAATCAACAGTTTTTTCCCTAAATGCATATGAAAGTATGTACGGTACATAATATCAAAAAATCATTTTTTAAATGTTTGTCTGTCTCACAGAACATATAAAGGAGGTCTGTCTATCGGTTTGTTCCGGCTGATCTCTGAAAAGGACCAGCTGATAACGATACCGATAATCGCGCGGACGAAGCCGCGGGCATCTGCTAGTTTAAAATAAAAGCTTAAAACAACAAAGCGATGTCAAAATAGCGAGGTCATTTTAAAATATGCTATCTACCTAAATTATCTGGTCCTAACATTTGGTCTGATTTGATTTCGATCGAAAGAAAGACGATCACGCTTCGTACTACTTATGTTTGTGAAAAGGTCACTGTGATCAATGATGAGGCAATGGGTTTGCCGTCACAAAAGGACCTGTCAAAAAGAAAAACTTCCTTTTCTAAATAATAATTGGGTTTAGTTTTGTAGAAGCTCGTGGCAAAGTCGGAAAGATTGATCGATTTAAAGTTAAGCTACGCTGGCAAAGTAAACGTTTTACGTATTGATCAGTCATGACGGTTAAGCTACGCTTACCGCGGTCGGTTTGTAGATGGGTGACCATCCATTTCATACCAAGTTCCCCCCGTGCCTCGGAAAGCACGTAAAGGCCGTTGGTCCCAGCTGTCATTCGTAAATCATTGGCAGTCATTATGGGTAGTCAGAAGCCAGAAAGTTTGAGAACCAGTCTTACCAAGGGGTATCGTGTTACCCAGTTACTGGATTGCGGAGGTGCGATAAGCAGTCGCTCCATGTATAACACTGGTATTTAGCTGTATTCGGTTAGACTGGAAGTCGACGAATTTATACTATTTGTACCCAGTAGGTGGCCACGACAATTGCTGCATCAGACGCGTTGTACAGATCGTCAATGGTGCAGGTGAAGGTACAAATGGGAGGGTACAACAACTGGGAACATTCCAACATATGGGACATCATCTGAAGGTCAATTACTAATTAAAATATTCAGAATCTCAGCGGCATTCAATGTCAATCTTGACTTGATTCAATGAAAAATGTAGGTGAATAGAGGTGATTTTGACGGATTAAGATTGGTTTGAATGTGAACATTTCTAGAAGTTTCTGGAACTGCCCCCCTGATCAGGAATTCTTTAATCGTATTGGATGTCGGACGGGTCCATGGACTGGTCTGAAGTGCTCCATTTCGCCATTATACGTTTGCAGGAACCTACTTAATACAACCTAGACAAAACTTCCAACACTTCCAAGTTTATGCTGATTCAATAAAAAGGCAAATATGTGTAATTTAGGCAGTTTCTCGTAAATCCAAATACTTAGAATACCTACATTATTATACGTACAGTATTTTCTTGAACGTAATTTTTTGATTAAAAGTCTTTAGCAGTTCACAAAGTGTTTTTTTAATAAAAGGGAACCACGGAACTTGATCCTAACAGAAGTCAGTTGATTCAGGGTACATTGATTGCGATAAACTGAACGGCAATTTACTAAGACTTGTGTTCACTCCAGTCAACAAATTAACAAACTAAAATATGTATAATAATTGTTTAACTCTAAATCTGAGTAAGACCGTTTTTCTCCCCTTTGCCTTACAGACCGTTTCAATGCCATCCCCAGACTCAATTAGTTTAAAGGCCCACTCTTGTTTGCAAGACACTCCAATCTCGCATTGCTCTTGCCCACAATTAACAAGATCAACTACCATTAAATATCTTGGGGTTTATATTGATGGCCTCTTAAAATGGAAGTCTCATATTGATAACCTTACCGCACGGGTTAGGAAACTTATATATATATTTAAAAAATTGAGGCACTCGGCTGATACGGCTACCTTAAAGACTGTCTACTACGCTCTAAGTCAATCAATACTTTCTTATTGTATTTCTATATGGGGAGGGGCTTCAAAGACTTATATGTTGCAAGTTGAGCGAGCGCAAAGAGCTGTCCTGAAGGTAATGACCTTCAAACCGTTTAGACATCCTACATCCTGTCTGTATAAAGAAACTCAGGTACTCTCTGTTAGGCAGTTGTTTGTGCTTCACACAGTTATGCGTAAGCATCTGACGGTGAGGTATGATCCCAATGCTAGAGATAAACGTCGACATTACTCGGTATGCCCTACTCAACGATGCAATACGGCACTTGCTCGACGGCATTTCTATGGTATCGGGAGTCGGCTGTATAATAGAATTGACAAACATTGCTCTATATACCCCACTACTTTTCACGAATTGAAAGTTAGGGTAAAAAGGTGGTTACAAGCGCAGAGCTACGAAGAAACGGAAAATCTTATAAAGTTATCAAGTTAAGCATTACTTCCTTAGACATAAGTTAACCTAGTACGATGAATGATAGACACAAACACACAATCCTTCCTCACTCATGCATTACCATTTAACATTATCACTACACTTACACACATTCTACTAAAGGCTTCCTTCCTCTCTTGTATACTGCGCCACTCTTGATATCGTCTTCTGATGCAACCAATGTTACCCAGATATGTCGATTTATTGTGAGAATGCTGGTATCCATAACACAAGTTAAATCTTTCTTTGGATACCAGAGTTCATACAAAGACTACATTTAAAACACTAATGGTTACAAAAAAAAAAAAAAAAAAAAAAAAAAATCAATATTATCCTAAAGTTTTAAATAAAGAAATGTTTCATAAGTAAACGTTTGATAATGTTGATGAAAACAGGCCTAAATGTCAAACAACACAAAATTAACTGATCAATACGCTAAGAATCGATTATAGTTTTTAATTAACTGTTTCAAAAGCAATCGTAATCGATATTATGAACTTCTACGTAAGTATCGATTTAAATTGACTCTATTAAGTGTAATATAGGAATAACATTTTGTAAATAATGAAGTGTCCTATATTGAAAACGTTAGTCGTAAATATTTATTATCATACTACATTATTATTGAGTCGTGTGGTAGTGATAAATGTACGAATATATTAACAGAATTGTCGTAAATTATAAAACCTTATAAATTTTGTTTTTTTTTGCATATGTAATAAGAATTCGTGCAATCGGTCTGTATGTAAAATAAAGAAACTTCATATATTTGCCGCGTAAGTCTTATACATTTGTTAAAATTAACCTTAAAGCCGACTGGTGCACGTCGTGAATAGCACCACTCCATTCCAGGTTTTCTACCCGTGGGTGTCGTAGAAGGCGTCAGAGGGATATTGACCAGAGGATGGGCAGTAGCGTCCTTCTGAGTACCATTACCTACACCTACTGCGACCGCCAACATGCATCAGCCAAGCAAGCATGGCGATTACGACTGAGCCCTCCTTGGAGGAGCAGCTTGTGACTACGCCATGTTCTACCATTAATAGTCCCTATTACATAACTTTTGTTTAAACTGTCAAACAAGAGAATAATTTCAGAAGTTCAGTCTGAAAGCACAGACATATAGCTAGCTTCTGGTCTCTAAAACAGTTGGTATTTTATTAATTAATCTTTTATTAAATCTCTACTAAATATGGAGTAATGTCATTATTGAGAAAAAGGTAGCAGGTTTCCGAATGATGGGATAAAATAAGTAAGTTGTAAATAAGTAAGTAAGTTGTGTAAACAGCATGATATCGGTCCATTTTTAACCAGTGTGTCCTCGGCGAAGAGGTGTGCTTAAGCCAAAACTTTTTCATTTAGTAATTATTAAGCTTTTTCATTTGGTTTTAATTAAGATTATTTTGGCGATAATATAATATAATATAATATGTCGGGACATTTCACACACGTCCATCTGACCTCAAACTAGGGAGACCCTGTACTATGGGTGTCAGACAGCTGATATACATACACAAATACATTTTAAATACATACATATATAGATAAACAACACCCAGACACAAGGCAAACACAAGTGCTTATCACACAAATATTTACCCTGGGCGGGAATCGAACCCGCAACACGCTGCGCAGCAGTCGATCGCTCAGCCACTGCGCCAACCGTGCAAAAATGCATAAATGCAGTGTACTACCTAGTTTTTATTCTTTCTGTTCCTATGTTTTCATAGGTTATTGTACTTAATGTCCATAGAATTCGTTTTGTTCTGTATTTTATTAGTGAAGATTTGTTATTGGCTGTCTGTCTAATTTACTGTTTCTGACCTGTTTGCTTTAGCTGTAAGTCTTCCATGCTTTTTAAATAAATATGTCGTATCCGGTCAACTGAACTGACTGAAATTAACGTACTATATCCTGACTGATCCGACAAATAAATAAATAAAATAATCTAAATTATCTAGGCTTATAGTAACTCCGTTTTCTGGCAAATATATTAATTTTATATTTGACTCTTTTTTATACACTGCTCAGGCTCACATACTGATTCATTGTTTGTTAAAATATAAGGAGTGGTCGTCTACTGTTTCAACATTTGTAATATGTGAACACTATGTATCTATGTACATATAACTTAGTCTGTCATTCCTTAATCTGTGATACTTTGTACACACTTTAAAATACCTAGTGTTTTTATGCAAGGTACATCGTATTCACGTATAATTATATAATTCCTATAAATGCAAATATTGTTAACATCGTTTTTAAACGAGTAAGTATGGAGTTTATTGCCCATTCTCCGCCATACAAAACTACCTTTTGGAATGGGCACCTAGAATCATTTTTTTTTTCTCATTTGACGTTCAAAAGGGCCTTATAATTATCTAATTGAAATAAATGATTTGACTTTGACTTTGACTTTGATTTTCAAAACGATAATGATTTTCAAACTGATTTGTCGAACAGAAGCAGGCTACTCCGCCGTATTAGTATGCTAACATCACTTTTTAAAATACTTTAAACGTTACTTCTCAAATAACTATCAAAGTGTTATTATGTTAGTATGATTTTACGAGTAAGAGTAGGTACAAAATCATAACTGGTTCTTTATTAAATACAAAAATTCAGCAATACTTGAAATTGCTTTAGTATAGAACATCTGAAGCACCAGAGTAATCACCTAAACCCCCTAGCCTCTCAGCTATACTTATTACTGGAAATACTGGTCAAAGATAGAAAAGGGCTAAAATAATAATCGAAATGTGAATTTGGGCACAAAGTACGTAAGGCTTCGGCGCACCCGAGCAGAAAGACCACTCAGAACAAAGAGCCATTTTTCGCACGCAAACATTGACGATACGTTTATAGGCATTCTCAAGCAGTTTCAAGCAGACTTCAGTCTCGACTGTCACGTGTTGTCTAAATGAATAAATGAGAGACATTGACATTTCATGACGAACAGGAAAATTTAATTATAAAAAAATTGGAAAGAGTTTCAACCAGTGTCAATAAAATTTCATATTGTCACATATAAAACCTACAGAGTCAATACAGTAGCATCCCTAGTGAGTCTGGCAAGTTTAGGTAATTATTTTTGAAGATGGCGGGAGCGGTCCCTCTGTAACCTCTATATTTTGTGATTTGGGGCACTGGCTCCCAATTTCAAACCAACACCTGTTTTCAACTCATCCGATCATGGTCTACGTATATATTGCGGATAAAAAAAATATGTTGTGAAAATTTTAATGAAGTTCACACACACTACACTTTATACACTAGCATTGATGACACGGTTGGCGCAGTGGTTGAGCGATCGACTGCTGCGCTGCGTATCGCGGTTTCGATTCCCGCACGGAACAAATATTTATATGGCCTACAGATAGTTGTTCCGAGTCTGGCTGTTTGTGTATGTGAGTTTATATGTTTGTAAACGCACCCACGACACAGGAGTAATTCCTAGTGTAGGGCAACATTAAAAAAAAAAAAAATGATTTCGTCCACGTCAATTTTCTCAAGGATCCCTAATGTTTTGATAATGCAACATAGCCTGTAGCACTTACGAATAACGTAGCTTCCTATTGTTGAAAGAATTTTTAAAATCGGATGAGTAATTTCGGAGATTACCCCCTACATACAAACTTACAAACTAACAAACAAAACCTCTTTATATTTATTAGTATAGGTAATATAGATAACGCTGGTACCTTCACAATGTATATTTTCACAATTTCTATACTTTAGCCATTGTAACAAACATTAGTTTTCACAAGAATGCCAATAAATATTTATAACAATAAAATAATGATTAAGTTTCTCTTGATAATGATGTAAGGTAATGATTATTAATTTAATAGCATGTGTTTCGTATGGAATTCCTTGACCTGATCTTAATTGAGTTCCTAAAGCATCATATTGCATTGCTTTTTTTATATTGTTATAGGCTTGCGTTTGGCCGCAACTCACCTGATCTTAAGTGATGATGCGGCCTAAGGTGGAGCACGTTTGCCTAGGATAATCCGGTTCACACGTGCCTTGAAGATACCCAGATTATATGTATCGGAGAATAAAGAGGCGGGCAGTGAATTCCACAGTCTGGCAGTTCGCAAAATAAATGTGGGAGCAAAGTGAGACGCTTGGTTCGAGACCGCAAGAGTTGATCTGCAATGCTATTCTTTAAGAATCTCCTTTGGTGAATTTAGATAAAGTTAGTATGGATTGTGTTCGGTCAGAAATGGTTAAGCTGCGGTTGATGAATGACTTGACCATCCATTTAACACCAAGTTCCCTCAGTCATTCGTAACTTTGACAGTCGATAAGTATAGTCAGAAGCAAGAAAGTCTGGCAACCAGTCTTACCAAGGGATATCGTGTTACCCAGTAACTGGGTTGTTGAAGGCAGACAGGCAATCGCTCCATGTAAAACACTGGTATTCAGCTGCCTCTGGTTAGACTGGAAGCCAACCCCATCACAGTTTGGGAAAGGCTAGGAAGATGACGATGATTTAAGACGTTTCGTATGGAATTCCTTGATCTGATCTTTATTAAGTTCCTGAAGCAAGACATGGCATAGCTGATCTGCAATGCTTTTCTGTAAAAATCTCTTGGTGGGTGTACGTGAAATGAGCTTTAGGTGAGCTGTCATCCAACATGTTAAAGATTGACAAGTCGCCTCAAGCCACTTCTAAACACGAAGTTATTGCTTTTGCATTCTTGTTAAAATGCATATAGGTCCGTATGGTGTCGGACGTAAATAATAGCACCATCCCATATCTTCCCGTGGGTGTCGTAAGAGGCGAATAAGGGACTCACCAGAGAATGGGCAGCAGCGTTCTTTGTGCCTTTGTAACAACCATACCGCGATTGCCAACCCGCCTGCCAAGCGTGGCGATTATGGCAAACCCCCCCTTTGGGGGAGGCCTATGTCCAGCAGTGGACGTCTTTCGGCTAAAATGATAAATGATTTGACTTTGACCTCCAGCTAACTTCACTTAAATTAATAACAAAGTTTTACTTTTCGAACTCAATAAAGATCAGGGCCAACATAACAGAAACTGCCATAAACCAGCGAAAAAGGAGAATAAAAAAAACTCAAGACTTAGAACTTTGAAGATTATACCCACTTTACCTGCGCCCACACATTACCAAACATCAAACCGACGTCATGCTATTAAGCTAGTACAACTTAATTACTCATATACATTAGATAATTTTTAATGCAAATATTAATATAACCTTCAATCCGTCAATTACACTGGGTATAAGCTTGTCATGTCATATCATCCTTGACTAAAACGTGTGAAATAATTTCATAAACACTGCAAAAAGAGATGTTAAAAAAATAGCTAATTATAATTCCATCCATCATAATTGTGGCTGTTTCGGCAATATAAGTAATCTATCTTATGAGTAATGAGGCAGATGGATTTGTGGCTTGTCGCTGGAAGGATCTTTCGGAACTGCGCTTGCGGCGGTCATGGAAGATCATAATTTAAATATCGACTCCGTTCAATATGTCTATTGATATGTTACAATTTCCCTCGGTGAACACCTAGGTGAAGTGAGCTGTCATCCGTCCCGATGCTAGGGATTTACAAAGCACTACAATCGGATGACAGCTCACTACACCTAGGTGTTCACCGAGGGACATGGTAACAGAATAGCACTGCTGTTCTAGTGTGATGGCCCAGTAGTTAGAGGGGATGCGCCAGGGCAGCCCGTATAATTTTTTCAGTTTTTTTTCTTTTTAGGGTTCCGTACCTCAAAAGGAAAAAAACGGAACCCTTATAGGATCACTTTGTTGTCCGTCTGTCTGTCTGTCTGTCTGTTTGTAAAGAATTTTTATCTCAGGAACGCGTGGAGGTATCGAGTTGAAATTAAAACCGAATACTCAAGTCTACGAAAAAATCAACCCTCTATGTTAATGTGAAAAAAAGATACTGCCGTTTATGTCGCAAAAAACGCATTTATAATATTAAGTAGATTAAAGTATGGATAGTAGGTATGGATTAGTATAGAAGTATGGATATGTACGGAACCCTCGGTGGGCGAGTCCGACTCGCACTTGTCCAGTTTTTTTTAAAAATCGTTGCCCCGCACTAGGAATATTTCCTGTGTCGTAGGTGCGTTTACAACATATACCTAAACTCATATACACTAACAGCCAGACCCGGAACAACTATCTGTTGACCATACAAATATTTGTTCCGTGCGAGAATCGAACCCACGACACGCGGTGCAGCAGCCAATCGCTCGACCACTGCGCCAGCCGTGTCGTCGAATTCAAATTTTCTTGCGTTTTTTAATATAAGATTGTAAATAAAAAAGAAATTCGCGACAGTAACAAACATGCATTAACAGAATTATAATAATTAAAATCTTCAACATATAACTCGCCAAATTAGAAAAGCTTGTAGACGTCATAATTTTTCATTGTACAAATAGGCACATTTACGAACTTTTCTGACTAGCCGAGTTATGATGATAATTTGAATTATTATAATTCTCTAAATCCATTTTTGTTAGTGTCGCGAATATTATTTTTATTATAATACAATCTGATACTGAGCTGCAAATTTCAAAAAAACGTAACAATATTTGAATTATCCGGGCTAGGCGCCTGCCTCCAAAGCATGCGGTTAGATTGCAAATAACGATGGAGTTTTCAAATCAAAGGTACTTTCTTACTATGATATACTTGGATATCACCGACTTTGATTAAGGAAAATATTATAGTCAAACTTGAACAAGTCAGAAATCGCCAATGAACAAGAATTGTTTGTGATTCGCCCGGCTCAGCCCTGTATGAAATGTGGTCTCATCCTGTAGTGCAGTAGAATTATAATAGACTGGTAATTTTATTATTCTCAAACTGTTCTCTGGTGTTATTAGTCTATGCTGCGTCGTAAGAATATTTTGGTTATAATAAAAACATAAAATAATATTACGCCTGTTTCTTATAATCCATATCCATATACTTTCATACTTTTATTTAATATTATGAATCCGAAAATTACTCTGTCTGTTACGTTTTCACGACGAAACGGCTGAACCGATTTTAATCAAATTTGGCATGAAGATAGCTTGAACCCTGGGGAAGGACATACTTTTAAACCGCGACTTTGTCTGCATCCGCGATAACTGACATTTACGCGGACGAAGTCGCGGGTAAAAGCTAGTACTTTATAAGCCTTGCTTCTTAATGACTTAGGTCGGGTTGTTTCAAACAGTCGGTTAACGTTACATTCGGATGGTTAAAAGTTACTATGACGGCATGTTTAACGTGCCTACGTTAAATGTAACGGGTTGTTTCATGACATAAAAATCCGTCAGTTAAAGTTATTCAAAAAGACATTCCATAATATTTTGATATTTGAAGTAGCTGTTTGACAACACAAAATTACGTTGACTGGTCGGTTATGGTAATAGTAACTTTTTGACGTAAAATTTTGTGAAACAACCCATTTTTTGATTTGACGATAGTTAGCGCCATTTTTGACTATTACCGGTCGGTAATGTTTAGTTGAAGCAACCCGCCCTTATATGTATAATTATTCAGTTATTTTTAGATATTTATAGTTCAACCTTCTAATTCTAGAAGAGTTTTTTCTCATGATCATAACTTACCAATACGAATAAGTTTGTATTTCTCTTGCCTGCCAGTTTCTACAGTACCTACCTACTACTCCTTAATTGGGTTGTGCACCTAAAATTGAGTGGCAACACAAAATATTAATATTAAATGAATGTTCACTAATTATCTCTTGCAGTTGCTATAAAAATTACGTTTTGACAGATGTCTGTAATTTATTTCAAAACTGAATAAAATTACAGTGTATGTACATAACAGATCTTACTAAATTCCAATAATAAAATCATTAGTAAGTACGACTATTTGATACTTACAGTAATGTATCAAGAATTTAATTCATTCAATCTTTATTTGTAAACACGGGTAGGTACAATAAAGGTCTTAACTATACGTTGTATACATTTTAATATAGGTCTATGTCCTACCATTGATATTGGTGTACAAATATATTCATTTTCAGTTCTAGTAAATAAAGTCAATTAGGTGTAGGTACCTATTAAACAGTAATAAATAATCAATTAAAATTTATTTTTAAAATTCATGCCAAGGTTATTATCATATTTTATCACTAGCGACCCGACCCGGCTTCGCATGATAAATGGACTATCCAACACAGAAAGAATTATTCAATTCGGACCAGTAGATCCTGAGATTAGCGCGTTCAACCAAACAAACAAACAAACAAACTCTTCAGCTTTATAATATTAGTATAGATAAAACAAATCATAATGTAAACAATGTCAATGAAATGTTTTAAATTATAAATAAATAATCATTATTAAAGAAGTTTATGAAAGTATGCAATATTACCATTACATTACAATACAGACAGATTTCAAAATGCTTGATTATTGCTGTATTGTCTATCTCACATTGTATTGTAAGTGATAAATATCTAAGAGACACTCCCTCTTTTAATGAAACAAAGTTATGATCTACGCGACACTCCCCTTCCTAGACGAACCAAGTTTATGATCATTTGTTGTAAAATCTTATGTGTCATGTTCACCAAAATATCAAGGACATTTCGTAATTTAAGGCCCACTTACACCACAAGTCACTTAATTCCTACATCTATATAGAGCTAAACATATTTAGAACCAGTCAAATTGAAATTGCGCCGACAAGTTATTTGTGTTTACGAGGTAAGTATAAAAGAGTGTGTAAAATGTATAATGTGTTATAATATATAAGACTAATATTCGTTTCAAAAACTGCCGTTACACAGTTTATTTATTTATTATTAAGGTTTAACAGGTTTTGTACTACATTGAATTTGAGGTACAATACAGTAAGTCCCGAACTTATAAAAACGGTAATTTATTACAGGCCATACAGCATGTCAAAAATAAGACTAAATGGTTCCAAGATCTTATTTTAAAATAAGAACGTAAAAGAACAAACAAATAACAACAAACATTCATTAAAGTTTAAATTCGAATTCAAATATTTTATTTCAGATTTTAAAATCCATACAATGTTAGTAGTATAACTTAGCCTATTGTTAGTATTAAAATTAAATTAACAATAATAAACAACCCGATCAGTGTGTCTGGACTCTTATCCACCTTCGTAAGAGGGGAGAGTTCCACCGGAAAACACATTCAGGATGCCATTGGAGGAAGAGCGCAAACGCGCCATTATAGAGCGCATCGCTTCCGCAAAATCGCAGCGAACCCGTCGTCGCGCGCTTCTGCAAACATCCCTGACGCACTACATCGCCAGGGCAACCGTAAAGCACCCTGAATGCGTTATTATACTGTACACGCAGGTCGCTGTATGCCCGCTGGGTATACTTGGTCCACAGGCTGCACGCGTAAAACGACTGGTAGAAGGCCTTAAAAAGCGTTATCTTCACAGCCACAGTACAACGCGCATACCTGCGGGCCAGCATGTTGCAACGGACAGCCAGCGACCTGGGGTGTGATTCTGTAAGACCTCATTCTAAACTTCGAATCTGAATCCGCGGTGAGTTTCTTGATTGGCATTCTAAAAACTCGGTTGATAATTCGAATTTACACTAGCGCCACCCTTGCGAGCGTGTCAGCGAGTTGAACTAAATTGACAGGGAGATTTTGACAGGTAAAGTATGAGATGACGTAAGAAGTGGCATTCTGTAAGGTTATTTCCCCGTCACTTCGACGCTCACTTCGCACTCGAACCCGATTCAAAGTGACAAATATATCAAGGTAATTTTGAACCTTATGCGAAGTGAGAGTGAATAGCGATGTGAGATGCGAGTTGTTGTTTGGATTTTACAGAATCAACCTACTTCGCTCCGTATCTATGTTTGCATTGTCTTTAAAGTCTTCAGTGACCTAGTGACCCAAATACTTAAACTTCGCAACTCGATGTAAAGGCGTCCCAGAGAGTGACAGTTCAGGCAGCTGATTGTAAGTTAAAGTACCCGATCTAAAAACCAACCATTCACTCTTATCGGTATTGTGTTTGAGCCCATGAGCCACCGCATAACTTTCACAAATTTTAAAAAGTCGTCTCATAGCAACGATAGATGGGCTCAGTAGCACCATGTCATCAGCGTAGCTGATGTCGTTAACGCAAACACTATCTACGTGACAACTGATTACCGTGCTACTGAGCTCACCTATAAGTTTGTTTATGTAAAGGTTGAAAAGACGGGGGGAGCTCAGACCCCCCTGTCTCACCATTATTAGCATTAGTTTAATTGGTCTCTGCATTTACGTTAATATCGTAGAGAACTTTGATATTACGATCAACGGACGGACGGACGGATCGGGATCGGTCGTCACTGTTGTAGTTCGCATATGGCGCGATAGATGCCGCTACAAGCCTATATATTATCATTAAAATTAAAATCGCTTTCGTTCCAATAAGTTACGTTCACCACTGACTGCCCGAAGTGCCCAAAGTGTGATAGTTAATGTGAACAAAAAGATTACAAGATGCTAGCGTGTCCCACTTAGTTACGTCTATTTATACAAGAACAGTTTGAGTAGGCTTTTTTGCCTAATGTAAAAAAAACTTTTTAACAAAAAAGACAACCGAATTCAAAAAGTAAAAAAAATAACTTTCAATTCGCAAGTCGGCGGCTATGGTTTTGCTTGTTGTTTTGTATTGCCACCGACTTGCGAATTGAAAGTTATTTTTTTATTTTTTGAAGGCGGTTGTCTTTTTTGTTAAAAAGTTTTTTTATTCGCTTTTTAGTGCCTACTTCTTATCATACAAATTAATTACGAAACGTTGACACCAAAAAATTTTAGTCATCCCTTAATTTTCTACCCTTAGGGGTGGAATATTTTCTTAAAATGTATATAGCACCAAATTTGAGGTATACACTATCAATTAAAAAATAATCATCGAAATCGGACTACACTGAAAAGTTATGAGTAGTCAAACATAAAAAGTAAAAATTAAAAAAAAATGTTCATAAAATGAAAACTACTGGGCCAAACTATGTTAAATTTTTATGGAAATTATTCCGCATCAAACTAGAATCACGTAAATCGAATGATAAAATATATAATATAAATAAATCTCAGTGTAATCGGTGTAGGAACATACATAAAAAAAACAATCGTATTGAGAACCTCCTCCTTTTTGAAGTCGGTTAATGATCATCACCGCCTAATAGACATCAGCAATACAGAGGTCTAGCAGATTCGTTTCCATCCCAGAGACAAAGCTTAAATCTCTTATCATCATCGTCATATCAGGATATTGTCGGCCATTGCTGAACTTAGGCTTCCTCCAGAGATCGCCAACCCACCCGGTCTTGGGCAGCACGAATCCATCCGCTGCCAGCCATCTTCTTCAAATCTCCCATGTGCCTGGAATTACACCCAGCATTCATAACATTTAAACCGGAACGGCATCGCTGCTTTGCAGTACAAATAGGAACCTACAATAATAGAAGTTTTATTTTACACTTAATTAAAAGCATACAAATAGGTTTTAAAACCCTCGGCTTTTTCTAAACATTGCAGCTTATTTTAAAATGATTATTTAATTAATTTCACATTAGTCATTAGTATTAAAAGGGGTATCAGGACACATGCGGGAAAGGCAATTTCCGCGTAAGACGATTGCGCGAAACGACATTTATAACTTTTAGGATCTGGTACATTTGCGGAAATAATACTTACGCGAAAACCATCGCCTTGTCTATTCGCGTGAATGTCCTTTCGCGCAATTGGCTTACGCGGAAATTACCTTTCCCGCATGTGTCCTAATACCCTTTGAATACTAATGACTAATGTGGAATAAATTCCTCGTTATATCTAGCTATTTTGTAATCGCTGATCCTAGCTATTATTTTTTATAGGAAACGTCTCGCAAAATTATAATTAAACTACTATCAAGCATCAATTTAATAGAAGTTATGGTAGTGTTTAATTTATTCTTATAGATTTTATTCGAAACGTGACCTACGCCTAGGTCATCCTATCAAATAAACTGGATAGCAATAGCTTTATATAAAGTAATCAACAAATAGTGTTACCTATGTGTATAGTTCAAACAAGTTCATGGTTGCTGTAAAGGTGTGCACTCACCTTGTTTTATCCGACTTCAAAAAAAGAGGTTACTTATTGGACGCTTATGTAATGTAATATTATTTCAACTGCTATATATTCACATGTGAAAGTAAAATAACAATATTAAGACTTTGAAAACAATTGTGTATATACCCAAAATTTATAGTTTCCTTTGGCAATGTTACAGACATCCTTCGAAATTACTGTATCGTGACAACCTTCTAGAATCTGCTGTTGGCTGTCAACAAGATGACCCTCTTGGGCCAGTGATTTTCAGTCTAGCCATTCTTCCAATTATTTGACAACTAAATTCCAAATTTAACGTATGGTATCTCGATGATAGGACCTTAGGGGGTTTGGTTTTCTTAAAAAATGAACTGCATTTAATTGGCTTAGAACTCAATCTTTCGAAATCTGAATTATATATATCGGACAATACTGACAGACAATCGACACTTTCAAAATTTAACGCAATAGCCCCCAATATCAAAATTATAGAAAAAAGCACTCTTCGTCTCCTTGGGTCTCCAATCTTTGAGAATTCCTTTCCTATCTTTATTGAGGAAAAAATACAAAATTTCAATGACATTTCGGAAAGACTGCTAGAAATTAACATGCATTCGGCCATCACCATAATTCGTTACTGTTGTTTTGGCCCTAAATTAAATTACTTCCTTCGTGCTACCCATTTGTGGAAACACATTCACCTTTTAGATAAAATGGACCAAATTATCCGTCATACTTTAACCTCCATTGTAAATTTAGCAATGGACGACCGTGTTTGGGCCCAAGCTACTCTACCTGTTCGAATGGGGGGCCTCGGCGTTCGCAAAATTTCAAGTATCAGTTTGCCTGCCTTTATATCCTCGGTTCACGGCACTGAGAAATTAACCAGGAATATTCTAGCTCCTACACTGGTTGATTTTGATGTGCCGTGCTTCGCCGAGGCCATAGACGCCTGGAAACTTGCTTGCCCGAATACTGATTCACCCGACAACCCGTGTGCTCAGAGACGGTGGGATGAGCCGCTCTGCAGGTTAGTACAGAATAATTTACTTACCACTGCTGTAACTACTGCTGAGCGAGCGCGTCTACTGGCTGTGGGTAAATGGGAGTCGGGTCTTTGGCTTCTGGCACTTCCGTCGTCAAACCTAGGTACTATGTTTGACGACACTTCTTTTCGCCTCGCTGCTTCCCTTCGCTTAGGAGCTTCGTGCTGTTCTCCTCATCGCTGTCGCTGTGGGGAAGCTGTCAACAGCCTCGGACATCATGGCCTGTCGTGCAGCCGGAGTGCGGGTCGCATAGCGCGGCACGCGAATATTAATGACATTATTCGTCGTGCTCTTGTCGCCGTCGGCGTTCCGGCTGTCTTAGAACCCAACGGCTTGGCACGCGACGATGACAAGAGACCGGACGGAATGTCTCTATTCCCCTGGAAGTTGGGTAGGCCTTTAGTGTGGGACGCTACGTGCGTCGATACTCTTGCGCCATCCCATCTTCCTAGGTCAGCGTGCTGTGCTGGTGCTGCGGCAGCGGCTGCAGAAGACCTCAAACGGCGAAAGTATAGTAACCTTGGTGGGAACATTATTTTCGAGCCGTTTGGGGTTGAAACCCCCATGAGTGCTCATCTTCTTTTTAAGGAAATGTCCAAAAGGTTGGTTGACACTTCCCGTGATCCAAGAGCTGGTTTTTACCTTGGTCAGAGATTAAGCATTGCCATCCAACGTGGCAATGCCGCCAGTCTCTTGGGTACATTTCCAGATGACGGCGATGTGGACGAATTCTATGATGCCTTATTGTGTTAGTTTTTTTTTTTAGTTTAATATTATAGGTTTTCTTTTTTATTATTCTTGTAAATATTGTGTATATGTGTTTGTTTGCATGTTTGTATTTTTGTTCACGCATTTCTCCGAAACTGTTAATCGGATTGTGGACTTACAACTTAAGGAACCGTGCCAGTTTCATCAAAATGGGTTCAGTAGTTTTCAAGATATGGACTAATACGTGTAAGTATTAGGGTTAGGCTTTGGTTCTGTTTGTTGTTTTGTATTGCCACCGACTTCCGAAACTAGTCATTTGTGTTCTGTGCAAAACTCATTTATCACTCTTTAATTTTTGATAGGAGTATAACCGGTTCTTTTCCGCTTTTTAGTATTAGTATAATTATATCTTAAAACTTTTGGACCAATTTTTATAAATAAGTTAAACTAAATGGAAGCCAATAAAAATGGCTTAATAAGCCAAGTAATAGTTTCGGAGAAATGCTTGGAAAAACGTACTACATGCACAGAAACCATAAAAAAAAATATATAATTGTTTAGAAGCCATAATAGATTATCATATGAAAATACAGTTTCGTTAATGTTATCCTCGTTATTTTTTTAAGAGCGCGTATTCGATTCGTGACGAAAGCTTCATGTTTTTGCAGTCTGCCAAGAGCAATATCGTAATTATGTGAGCAGATTATTTAAAGACAATTTACAGTTTTAGAAAGATTAAGTCTTGATTTAGATAGCTAAAGAATAAAAGTATAATTTTTAATTATGGTTTTTTAAAACGAAGACAATTCTTTCATATCGTTTTACGAAATTAGACGTCCGAGTTAACTTTCAGGACGAATACAACCATTACAATATGCCAAAATATTTTGTTTTATGCGTTTTTCCATCAGTATACACAGTCATAAAGACAGCTACAGAGCCAAAATTACGAGAATATTACTATTATGTATTAAAAAACAATGTTGAAAAAGTAGAAAATCGGTTTTTTTCACCAGTATTTGAATAAAAACATAACTGACATATTTATTTTATGAAAGTAAATGTTATGCTTAATGTACAGAATATTTTTCAGTCCGTTATTCGAGCTCATTTATTTTAGACAATTATTTTTAAAAGCACTGTAAAACATCACGCGCTGTCGTTTGCCGATCAATTTCAATGATTCGTGCTTATTTCGTGCATATTTTTTTTTCTGATGCACACAAACAGACCATTGTATTGCACTAGTGTGTGTCAATGCGGCTAAACCGTTGTAGCAATCGTTCAGATTTTGAGTTGCGCTAAATCGAATACGCGCCCTTAAGTCGGTAAATAAATTAATAATATGTGGTTAAAAATAGGCAGATAATAAAATCAGTGCGCACTTTAAGCTCTATTCACATATATTAGGGCCGTGCGCGGGACGGGGACGGTCCGTGTCCGTGAAAAAATATAGTTGTGAACATTTTATATGAACTCGTTCACACACGTCCGTGTCCGGGCCGACGGCGACGGAGCTTCAGTGCCCGGGCCGACGCCGTGACGTACCCGTGCACGTCACGGCGTTGGCCCGGGCCCTGCCGATATTTTCCAAGCTATTGATAAGTTTTTAATAGAAGCGGTACGCATAAATTGATTTTAATTATATGTTATACATTTATGCAAGATAAGGATGACTAAAGAATAAGAAGAGAACAATATGTTATATATAGTATATAATAAAATGGTGACTGAGGGGCATAAACAAATAAATAAGCAAATAAATAAAATTAATTTATTTCAGGTCCTTAAACCCATATTAAAAAACATTTAAGACTAGTGTTTCAGGGACTTTTTGTTCACACACTTCAGAGACCCCCTGACCCCGGGATGCACGGTCTTACAGATAGTGCAATCCACGAAGACGCGCCCCACTCTTTTTCCTAATCGCTTGCAGTGCAAGTGTGCATCCTTTCGCTAGTGTTGTAGTGCTGTCGATACGTATGAATTGTCTATAAGAGTGCGCACGCATACTACGATGACATATACACCCGGAGAAAACTCCCCACACACCGCGGCTTCCTCAACCAAAAAATAGTGGGGCGCGTCTTCGTGAATTGCACTATCTGTAGCACGGCAATGAGAATAAAACCAAAGTCTTTGTAGCAGGGCCACGGACCGGCCCCGTCCCGGGCACAGCCCTGATGTGTGTGAATAGAGCTTTATACTTCTTTTAAGTTCAAGTTCAAGGCTGCATTAAAACTTGTATTTTTTATTAATTTATTCCAATGACCTTTGGCGACTATTCACAAATTCGTATACTGACGCTAAATAATGAAGGTACTGACAAGAAAAAACATAATGAGTGTAAAAGCTATAAATTATGTTACAGAAGATGTCAGTTTCGATGATTGTTTAAATTGTGTGTTGCGTAAGTTCTTATGGTTTTTTAATACTGGTAATATTTTTTATTTTCCTTAAAAAAATTTAAACTCTCATGATGGCCCAGTGGTTAAGGCAGCCGCCTCTTACGCAGGAGTTTATGGGTTCGGAACTAGACATGAGCATGTACAGTCAACAGCAAAAGTAGATGATCAAAATCAGAAATTCAATACTAATTTACCATCACTAATTTATGTAATTTATTACTAGTTTATTTATTAAACGTATGTGATTGTCACACACATACTCTTGAATCACTTCGACGCCACACAGCTCTGACGCGAACTCTGTTCATTAGTATTGAATTTCTGATTTTGATCATCTACTTTTGCTGTTGACTGTACCAGTGTGACTTTTTAATTTGATTTGATATGTACTTTCTCTGAATTTATCTTGGATATCACTGATATCGGTGAAGGATAAAATCGTGAGGAAACCTGGACTTATAATTTAATATACTTAGATTTGAAATCACCAATTCGCCTCAAGCAAGCGTGGTCATCAATACGCTATATTTAACTGGTATTATTAGTATTCCTTAAAAAATGAATGATTTCATAAATTAAAGATGAAATTTCATAAATGGACGGAATTCTGCAATAAATTATTATTATTATTCACATTTATTCATTTCTTACACATATTGTATTATATTTTTAAATATTATAAAAAAAATATAAAAAATAGTAGCCCACCGGTATCGGGAACAGGGTCCAAGCTACCGGTGGTTAGGGCTCCTGAGAGAGGAATCTCCTAACAATACGCGCCGTGTCCAGGAGTACCGCTTTCTGTATCAAGCCCTTGATCCAGCTGCCTAACGAGAGCCTCCTTAGGTGTTGGTTGAGGCTCTTGGAAATGAGTCCATTGGCCGTAACGACAATCGGCACAATAACTGCTGTATTCACATCCCACATGTCGACAACCTCGCGAGCCAAACCAAGATAATTTATAATTATTATTATAAATATTAATGTTACACGAAATACTTACACGATAATTCTGAGCTGTGTTCGTCAAATACGTAAAAAAAATCATGAATAGAGAAGTTGACTTCTTTGAATAAGACCTACTTTTAACTATATATTTTGTTTACAACACAGTTTTTAATTTTGTACTGCAGTCACCTCATGTAAAACACTAGTATTCAGCTGCATCCTGTTAGACTGGTGTCCGACCTCAACATATTTTGGACAAGGTTAAGCAAATAGTCGTGTACTAAGAATGCCCATAGAATCTTCCAAATTAATGCTTTTATGAGTTTTCTATGATATCATCATTATCATCAGCCGGAAGACGTCTACTGTTGAACTAAGACCTCCCTAGAACGCCACAACAAGCGGAAACCTGTCGCTTGCGCCCACCGGTACCAGCGACCTTGACGATGTCGTCGGTCCATCTGATGGGAGGCCTACTAACGCTGCGTCTTCCAGTTCGTGGTCGCCACTCAAGAACCATCTTCTCCATCGGTAATCGGTTCTTTAAGCGATGTTACCTGTCTGTATATTCTGGGAGCTATGTCGGTGACCATAGTTCTTCGACGAATTTCCTTGTTTCGGAATTTATCGCGCAAAGAAACTCCGAGCATAGTTCTGTCCATGCCTCGCTGCGTGACTCTGAGCTTCTGTAGGAGGCCAGCAGTTAAGGACCACGTTTCTGTGCCATAAATCAACACTGGCAACACACTGGTTATAAACCTTCGTCTTTAGGCACTGTGGAATTTTGAACGAAAAGATGTCTAATATAATATAATATGTGGGGACATTTTCACACACGGCCATCTGACCCCAAACTAGGGAGACCCTGTACTATGGGTGACAGACAGCTGATATACATACACAAATACATTTATTTTTGTAAATACATACATATATAGATAAACAACACCCAGACACAAAGCAAACACAAGTGCTCATCACACCAATGTTTACCCTGGGCGGGAATCGAACCCGCAACACGCTGCGCAGCAGTCGATCGCTCAGCCACTGCGCCAACCGTGTCGTCGTCGTCGTGTGTCTTGTAGTTTCCCGAACGCTGCCCACCCGAGTTGGATTCTTTGGGCGTCCTTTTTGTCAAACTTGGACCTACCTAGTTAGACAGTTTGTCCAAGGTAAACATAGAGGTCGACCACTTCGAGGGTATCGATTCTCTCGTATGACTTGAATCAAAATTAAACCTCGCCTACATAATACTAGGTTCATTCCCGAACGAGTTTTAAAATCAAGATTTCAAACAGTCAATACTCATTTTGCCTCGCCCAAGTAACGCCCAAGAAAAGACATAAAATATTACATGACTGTTATTTCAAAATTAAGTTTTTTGTAAGTACCTTACCAATCCTTAATATTTTGATGGGTATTTTTTTCCTTTTACCAATCTATATGGACCACACCCCAATATCTAGAAGTACTTGTTAAAGTTATTAACATCATAATCATCATCATCAGCTGGAAGACGTCCACTGTTGAATAAAGGCCTCCCCAATAGGGGGGGGGGGGGTTGCCATAATCCCCGCGCTTGGCAGGCGTCTTGGGGATCGCAGTTAAGTTGTTTAGTACTCGGAAGCCGCTCTGCCTGACTTCCGGATTTTCTCTTAGTCGCCTTCGACGACACCCTCGGGATGAAATGGGGGGGTGCTACACTAGCCCGGACACCCCACGGGGTACATAAAATATTAAGTAATAAATTGTAAAAACTTATTTATTTGAAAAGAATGTTCATAGAGTTCCTAGGTCGTTCTTTCCATTAAAACCTACCGTTTGGATCGAAGTTTCAATTTTCTGACTGACTGATTCCTTGACTTTTCTAAAGTGCCTGAAAATGGTTTATAATAATAAATAATCATTTATTTCAAGTAACAAGACTCATACTCGTAGGCAAAAAGGCTGCCAGGCTTAAGTGGGATTGGGCGGGTCACGTCAGCCGCATGCAGGGTGACCGCTGGGCGAGAGTCTCCACGCAATGGGTGCCTGAAGATGGACGGCGTCGCCGAGGACGGCCCAGAAAGAGATGGCGAGATGACCTAGACGCATACCACGAGGGCTGGTTCGAGGTGGCGCTGGATAAAAGATCCTGGAAAGACTTGGGGGAGGCCTTTGCCCAGCAGTGGGACAGCACAGGCTAAATAAAAAAAAAAAAAAACAAGACTCATAGTGTTAGTAATAATATACTCACAAACTACGTTAGTAACACTTAAACAAACACACAATAAGAAGCAATTTATGATATCACTGCCGCAAGGTGACAGGCCCAGCCGAAACCCTGCAGCAGTGGATCATAAACACACAATCAAACCTACTCACTATCATACACATGATGCTGTTGGTGTTGTTGATTTGTAAGAAATAATTTGATTTGATAAAAAGCTAATAAATAACAAAATAGATGAGCTAGAGGCCAAAACTTTTGTTTCAGGTAAATAAATAACCCTGAACGAACCTGTGATATGTATGTATAACCCTAAAATAATACGGAATAGCTTCTTTTTATCTTTTTTCTATTCAAAATAAACGTTGTTTTATTTTTGAGCATTAAATGAAACTTCAGAGTTGATTTTTACATAAAGAATTCCTATTAAAAATGCGAATGATGATTTGTCTATCAAAAAACAAAGTTTTTGAAGTTATACTTCTTTAGGCGCGTTATGAAAAAATGATGAGAGTGAAATTTTACGATGCGCGCGCACACCGTCACACAAAATTCTCACGGGAGTAATTGTAAACAACGCCATCTCTGACGTACATGCTGAACTACTTACTGCCTTCGTTGCTATTTTGTGACTCGAAGAAGTATAACTTCTCACGCGCGTACATAAGTACACACTGAATTTTTGAAGTTATACTTCTTTAGGCGCGTTATGAAAAAATGATGAGAGTGAAATTTTACGATGCGCGCGCACAGCGTCACACAAAATTCTCACGGGAGTAATTGTAAACAACGCCATCTCTGACGTACATGCTGAACTACTTACTGCCTTCGTTGCTATTTTGTGACTCGAAGAAGTATAACTTCTCACGCGCGTACATAAGTACACACTGAATTTTTTGAAGTTATACTTCTTTAGGCGCGTTATGAAAAAATGATGAGAGTGAAATTTTACGATGCGCGCGCACAGCGTCACACAAAATTCTCACGGGAGTAATTGTAAACAACGCCATCTCTGACGTACATGCTGAACTACTTACTGCCTTCGTTGCTATTTTGTGACTCGAAGAAGTATAACTTCTCACGCGCGTACATAAGTACACACTGAATTTTTTTTTATAAATATTTCTACCAAATCAGATCATTCTGAAACTAGTTTTGCACTAAAACGAGTCTGTAGGTGTATTATTATTTAATAACGAAACTTTATCAAGTCATTATGTATTTTTAAAATCCTGCCATATGGTCGCTGTGAAACATGTTTTTTCTTATACCTAATATGTAGGTACTGATTGAATCTTTTAACTTAACATGATTAAAAACGTTTAAAAAACATACGTTTGATTAATTTCCATTTTTTTTGCAGAAACTGCGGCAAAGCCTTTGATCTTAATAAAATACCAATAATTATGTCTATTTCATGTGATTTATTGTAGAACTAGCTTGTTTGTGACTCGTCCGCGAGAATATCGGTTATCACGGATGCAGACAAAGCTGCAAATGACAATGCCAGATACTGGCCCACCCATGTACAGAAAAGTAAATTGATGAATATAATTGTAATGAATATAGAACCTTTCTATAGTAAATTGTTTTTCTTTAGAACTTGCGATTTACGAAATACCTACCCACAAAATACAAACTCATTTTACCTAAAATACAATTTAACCTATCATCATCATCATCATCATTTCAGCCGAAAGACGTCCACTGCTGGACATAGGCCTCCCCCAAGTGGCGCCACATTGACCGGTCCCGTGCGACTCGCATCCAGCGGATCCCCGCAACCTTTACCAGGTCATCGGTCCACCTAGTGGGAGGCCTTCCAACGCAACGTCTTCCCGTCTTCTTTAACCTACAATCAATGTCATTATTGTTTTTAGATTTAAACGGAAACCGCAAGTTCTACAGTCACTAAGACTAATGTTTAGTTATCAGCAATAAATAAACAGTAAGATGCTACATATTGCACATGACTTTTATTGAGTGGGACAAAGTTCTATAGAGTTTCTGGCATTGTCCTTTAAAAGTAGCCTATATCCTTTCTCGTATTTCAAAATTAGTCTGCACCAAATTTGTTCAAAATCGGGTCTGCAGTTTCGCTTTGAAAGCGTAACAAATAATTTTTCAAACCAACTTTGGCACGTTTAATAGTTTACAATATGGGCACTGACATACGTAAAGACACGTTTAATTTTATATTATTAGGTACCTACAAATATATTAATAATAGTTTGACCTCGGTGGGATGACGTTTATTTTTATATATTAATTCTTAATTTTAAAATAGTGAAACGACTCCACCTTGTTTATTGTTCTTTGATAACTTTTTTTATTTGTTTTGTTTAAAATTATGCAAAGATGAGAAGTTCGAATTATTTATTTTGTAAAAGATAAATAGATTCACTTTAAGTTTTCTATGTAATTTGAGACGAGATTATTGATCATGTAATAGTAGATTATGCACCAAGGGGATAAAGTAGTGTCTTATGTAGCGGGCGCCGTATTGAATCCCGAGCAAAACGAATGCTAGCGTTAACTCCGCAGCGTGGAATTCAAGGTCGCCCAAGACGAAGACACTTTTATTCCCGAGGAGCATACTTTACTTTTTACATCTACGAGACAATAAAAATACTTAGTAGAATCCAAGTATTTATTTTATTTAAATTCTACACGTGGTGGCCAGTTCGATTTTCGAACTATTTATTTTTAGTGCAGTTTTTATAGAGATGATGAATGCATGGAATTGGTATGTACCTACTACCTATCGTAAATGTTCATAAGCGATTTCTACTTTATGTTCCATATTCAAATCATATTAATGACCAGCGGGTCATAATGAAATTCAATACAATATTATTGCCCTGCTAGACCTCAGGTCTTCAATGATTTACTTTAGGTTAGGTTTGCATGACATATAATTTGACATTGTCGAGCAGGTGGTGTCAAAAACTTATTAACTTTAGATTATAATACTACTAGCTTTGGCCCACGACTTTGTCCGCGTGAATATCGGTTACCGCGGAAATAGACAAAGTCGCCGATTAATAAGTGGCCTATATCTTTTCATGGGGTTCGATTATGTACAGTACGGTCAACGTAACTTGGCGCGTCTGAAGTTAGCCGATTAGCTGCGCAGTAGACAATTTCGTTCCTAAAAGTTCCATTGCGCAGCCAAACAGCTAACTTCAGACGCGCCAAGTTACGTTGACCGTATTGTAGTTTAGCCGAGAAAGCGTAGCAAACTTAATCACTTTTGCATTTATTATAATATTGGTATAGATTTATTTTTCAAAATTTGTATTGACATTAATGAATGAATGAATATTATTGATATTTATCATTATTAAAAAAATCTTTTATAATTATTTATTCATCGTTGTCTTTTAATGTTTCATGACAAATTAATGTAATGATTTATTTAAATTTTTAACAATATTAATTAAATAAATTAATCACTATGAAACACTTTCTTATTAATTGCTTATTTATTTTAGAATCAGTGAGTAAGTACTGTAGTGAGCAAAGAGAATTTTATAGTCTTTGGTAGTGAGTAGCATGACGTTTGACACGACGGAATGGATGAAGAAAACGTGCTACTCTTAACCGCCATGGCTTTTATCTTGATTCTTGTTTTGATGTTCTGTAATGTTCTATACCTGTGTTGTTTTCACTTATAGAAGCAACAAGAATAATGTAATCAGTATTTTGTAAAAACGATTATATTTAGTAAAAACTTAAAAACTTGAAAGAGTGTCGTTTCGTTCGTTCGTTCGTTCGTTTTATAAAAACGTTGCCCCACACTAGGAATTACTCCTGTGTCGTGGGTGCGTTTACAAACATATAAACTCACATACACAAACAGCCAGACCCGGAACAACTATCTGTAGGCCATACAAATATTTGTTCCGTGCGGGAATCGAACCCGCGACACGCAGCGCAGCAGTCGATCGCTCAACCACTGCGCCAACCGTGTCGTGTGTGTGTCGTGTGTCCGTGGAGTTTCTTGCTCGGTCTTCTCCATAGACCTACCTATCAGCATGCAACATGCGAGCAGGCATGCAAGCAGACATGCAAAATGCAAGCAGACATGCAACATGCAAGCAGACATGCAACATGCAAGCAGGCATGCAACATGCTGCAAGCATTGTTTTTGCAACCGCCCCGGCGCTGCGGGGTTTGGGCGGCCCCACGCCAGCTTATCGTCGCTGATGGTTTTAACGCTTACCACCGCAAGTTCGGCGAAACCGGCCAGCCTTAGCGGGCCTTGAAACCACCTGCTCCTCAGCTCGCGGGCCGCCTCGCCCCTCCGCACCTACGCGGGCTTAAATTGCACTCTAGGTATAGGGCAGACAAGACTGCGTGAAGTCAGTTTTGCAGCGATTCGTTTCTGTCACAAAATTTTGTAGCACAACGGTTCCCTTTTATTCCAAGCGTTGTTTTATGAGATAAAGGAAAAAAAATGAATTGTTTGTCAAATAATACGTTCTCAAAAAATAGTTAATTAAATATTTTTTTATGTGAATTATTTGATAAACTTGTTGTATAATGATGAAATGACAAATCATGTTATTGCCAATCGTTGCTTGCCAAGTAAAAAATTGTAAATTAATTTTTGGTGAACTGACAGGACGCTGGTAGCCTTTGGGCACTTGTCCCAGTGAGAGCGATGCGAAATTTTTTTATGCCCTGTGAATCCTCCATTGTATACAGACGCCAGCACATTAAGTCGTACCAAACTTTTTTTTTTCAAATGAATATCAACCTTATTTACTTGTAATAAACTTGAAAATCTATCAAAGAAATTTGACATACCGGGGTAACTTGATGTGCTGGCGTCTGTTCATAATATATTGTATTTTTTTTAATCTTTGCTTATATTTAATTCGATAAAGGTATTTGAAAATAAAATGATTGGTATAATTAGAATATAAATAAACATATAAATTTAAACCTGAATCCAAATTCACTGTCATCATATTATTATACTTTGGAGTAATAGGTAAGTATAGGTATCTACTTCATCTAATCTTGTCTAGAATTTAAAGTTCATGTCAGACAACTCCAAATCAATAAAATACCTAATTTATGTATCCGGGAATTATGACCAAAACCGAACTGGTCTGTTGTTTGCCTACTTAATTAAATAATCTATTTTGATATTTTTAGAGTTCCGTAGGTACTCGAAAGGTACCCAATGACGAACGGACAGCGGAGGTTTAATAATAGTATGGTCCCCTATTAAATATCATATCATAATTATATCTTTTACTGGAACATTTCCCGCGACTTCGTCCGCGTGATTTTTCTCTAGGATTTCTAATTTTTTGATAAAGCAATATAGCCTTTAGCACTCAGGGATAACGTTGCTTTCAATTGGTAAAAATATTTTTTTTAATCGAATGAGTCATCATTTTCCACTGCTGGACATCGGCCCCCAAGAATGGGGGTTTTGCCATAATCGCCACGCTTGGCAGGCGGGTTGGCGATCGCAGTATGGTTGTTACAAAGGCACAGAGAACGCTGCTGCCGATTCTCTGGTAAGTCCCGTAGTCGCCTCTTACGACACCCACGGGAAGATATGGTGCTATTCTTTACGTCCGACACCATACGGACGATGGTATTCTACACCGGTATCGGTAGAATAATGTGACGATACGGTTTGCGCAGTGGTTGACCTATTGGCTGCTGCGCTGCGTATCGCAGATTCGAGTCCCGCACGGAACAAATATGTGTATGACCTACAAATAGTGGTTCCTGTATCTGGCTGTGTGTGTATGAGAGTTTTATATGTTTGTAAACGCACCCACGTAACAGGAGAAATTCCTGACGCAGGACCAGGTTTTTGAAACATGAACAAGATGTGAAACTGTATATCAAATACTTAACAAATATAATATAAATAGGTAAAGTTGGTTTGTGAGTTTGGAATTTGTATGTAGGGGGTAATCTCCGAAACTACTAAACCGATTTCAAAAATTCTTTCACCAAAAGAAGCTCCGTTATCCCTGAGTTAAATAGGCTACATTGCATTTTCAAAAAATTTGGGATCCTTGAGAAAATTCACGACGAAGAAGTCGCGGACAAAGTGCTAAGTAGTTTATAAATATTAAGATCTTGATGAGTACCATTTAGGGCGGGTTGTTACAAACAGTCGGTTAACGTTACATACGGATGGTTAAAAAGTTACTATGACGTGAGATGTTTATCGTACGTTAAATGTAACGGGTTGTTTCATGACATGAAAATCCGTCAGTTAAAGTTATTCAAAAAGAGATTCCATAATATTTTGATGTTGTCAGTAGCTGTTTAAAAAAATAAAAATAAATATGTTGGGTAATTTTTTTCACACACGGCCATCTGACCCCAAACTAGGGAGACCCTGTACTATGGGTGTCAGACAGCTGATATACATACACAAATACATTTTTTTTTTTGTAAATACATACATATATAGATAAACAACACCCAGACACAAGGCAAACACAAGTGCTCATCACACAAATGTTTACCCTGGGCGGGAATCGAACCCGTAACACGCTGCGCAGCAGTCGATCGCTCAGCCGTTTGACAACACAAAATTACGTTGACTGGTCGGTTATGGTAATACGAGTAGTAACTTTTTGACGTATGATTTTGTGAAACAACCCATTTTTTTTTATTTGACTATAGTTAGCGCCATTTTTTACTATTACCGGTCAGTAATGCATAGTTGAAGCAACCCGACCTTACTCAGAAATTGATGATATTGATATTATTACTAATCTTCCGCAGTCCATCCGTCTGTTTGTCAGTGGGCTGTTGATTTTGAATCGAAATAGATGGACACTTGAAAGGACAATGCCAGAAACTCTATAGAACTTTGCCCCACTCAATAAAAGTCATGTGCAATATGTAGCATCTTACTGTTTATTTATTGCTGATAACTAAACATTAGTCTTAGTGACTGTAGAACTTGCGGTTTTCGTTTAAATCTAAAAACAATAATGATATTGATTATAGGTTAAATTGTTTTTAGGTAAAATGAGTTTGTATTTTGTGGGTAGGTATTTCGTAATCCGCAAGTTTTAAAGAAAAACCATTTAGTATAGAAAGGTTCTATAGTCATTACAATTATTTTCATTAATTTACTTTTTCTGTACATGGGTGGGGCAGGATCTGGCATTGTCATTTAAATAATTTATTTCATTTTCACAGACTGTGTATTGCTATGGCCGCTATGACAACAAATACAAATAGAATAAAGTTAAAAATAAAAGCTGTTCGAATACAATTAAGAAACATGTTTTTCTCGTCGTCCATCAGTCTGACATCGGGCTCGGGCTCGGGGTCGGGCATCGGGCATCTTACAAATTGTAACAAGGATACACTTGAAATTTTGACAGACTGTGTATTACCACAGTATAAAAACATACAGTAGGACGACGCCTTTGATCTTCTTGTAAATGCCGACAACGTGTAGACATTGTCGCAACAGCTAGGGTTGTCTCAAGTAAACAATATTTTTTAATTTATTTTAGATCAAAATTATTATTAACGCCAACCATTATCAAAAATATCGTTTTTTAAACAGTTTTATTTAGCTTGCCCTGTTTGTTTATTTGTTTGTATCAAATCAAGTAATTGAAATTTGACCCCCTTCCTGTTCCCACCTTTAGTATTAGTATAATATAATAAATTCGGTATCATTGTAAATCCAAGATGGCCGCCACTACTCAATTTATTATTATTATTATTTTATGGGTATCTATACTACGACAAATGTAAAATATACTTAACAAAATTAAAAACTTAAATAAAAATGAGCAAGAAATGTTTAAGTTATACGGTTTAATTGAACATAAAGATTAAAATGACATAGACAATGTAGTACTTAAAGCTAAAAAATAATTTGGTAGTTCCTAGCTAGAAAAATAAAATCGTTCGGGCGAGTGAAATTTTCATTAAGCGTTTAACTTTAAAAAAAATATATAGTTAAGAATGTACTCATTAAACGGTTTTATTTAGCTGGACCTGTTTATTTGGGTCAAATCTAGCAATTGAAATTTGACCCCCTTCCTGTTGACGGATTGTTCTGAAACTTGGTACGCACCTTTAGTCCTCATGACAATATAATTTAATACATTCGGTTTCATTGTAAATCCAAGATGGCCCATTTTTCTTTTCACAACCCCTTCAATATGGATATCAAATGAAAGGGTTTGAGCAACAGAATGCTGTAATATGCTTTGACAGATTTAAAAAGGAACAAAACAAAAAACTTGTAAATAAAAATTGAGTAAAAAAACGGTTTTAAATTTTGGATCATCTTGGATTCTAATTTCGACCCCATAATCGTTTTAAGCGACCTCGAAAACCTTGAAAATGATACCCATGACGAAAAATTTGCAAATTTTCCTCGGCGCCATCTTGGATTCTAATTTCGACCCCATAATCGTTTTAAGCGACCTCGAGAAACATGAAAATGACACCCATGACGAAAAATTTGCAAATTTTCCTCGACGCCATCTTGGATTATAATTTCCACCCCATAATCGTTTTAGCGACCTCAAAAACCATAAAAATGACACCCATGACGAAAAGATTGCAAATTTTCATCGACGCCATCTTGGATTTTAATTTCGACCCCATAGTCGTTTTTAGCGACCTCGAAAACCATGAAAATGACACCCATGACGTAAATTTTACAAATTTTCGTCGACGCCATCTTGGATTCTAATTTCGACCCTATAATCGTTTTAAGCGACCTCGAGAACTATGGAAATGATACCAATGACGAAAAATTTGCAAATTTTCGTCGGCGCCATCTTGGCCAGCGCACAATAAATAAATGTCGGCTACACGTCGCGCCGCCAATTTGGCGGCAAGGGCTCAGGATAATTTCAAGTATTTTCTTTCTATCAAATAAACAATATTTTATTTATTTGTTTACCTTTCATCCGTGCGCGGAAATTGATGAAATTGCAGTTCTTTATTAATGTAAAATGACGACTTGCAATCTTTCAGAACACACGTCGTATGCACCATTTTATAATATTTTATATTTTACATTAATTAAAACAAAAAGAAACTGACACATGATAGCCCTGAAAATTTTCTCCCGAACTACTAACACGGTAGTGTGTGCAGTTCGGGAGCGCCCTTCCCCCGTCTCGCCCCTCACGCCCCGCACGATTGCCCTGTCTAGACGTCTTCGTCGGACGACTGTATGATTTATAGACTGTGGTATTACTATGTATACGAGTATATATTATTGCCGCCATAATATGAAAGAAAAAATATAAAATAAATTGTGAAATAAAATAAACAATGTTTTTTTCGGTGTTTTTTGCTTATGCTATATTTATTAAGATGTTTGGATGTTTGTTACTCAATCACGAGTAAACCGTTGAACAGATTTGCATGAATATTAGCACACAGGTAGACCATTTCCTGGATTAACATATAGGATACTTTTTATCCCGGTAATATGTTCCCTTCGGATAATCGTTCTTTTCACGCGGGCGAAGCCACGGGCAGAAGCTAGTTCATTATAAAACAAAGGTTTCATAAATCTTAACTTAAAATTACTATGCCCCACAAAACTGGTACGGTTTGTCTGTGGGAACAGAACCAACAACAGTCACAAAAATATGGTATACGGAACCCTTTATATATGCGAGTTCGACTCGCACTTGACTGGTTTTTTTATTTTACCCAATTCGAACTCCCTATGAATCGTCACACATTATTTCTTATTTAATCATAATTATTTAAATTTTTGAGTAGGTAATTAATTTTAATATGTCATTTATAACACATGCGTTGCTGTGTTATTGAGACTATTAACGCCTAATAATACCAGCGTATTATCTTCCCACTGCAGGGAAAAGGCCTCTTCTCATACAGAGAAGGAACGAGCATGGATCACCACGTGCGCTCAAGGCGGGTTGGTGATTTCTGACTTATATTAATTACTAGCTGACCCGACAGACGTTGTCCTGTCAATCGATTTTTTAATTTTCTCACCGTTTAAACCTTCCCTGGACTTCCACAAATATTTCAGAACCAACACTAGCCAAATCGGTCCAGCCGTTCTCGAGTTTTAGCGAGACTAACGAACAACGATTCATTTTTATTATATACTAGCGACCCGGCCCGGCTTCGCATGGGCCTATAGCCTTCCTCGATAAATGGACTATCCAACACAAAAATAATTTTTCAATTCGAACCTGAGATTAGCGCGTTCAACCAAACAAACAAACTCTTCAGCTTTATAATATTAGTATAGATAGGTCCAAATTTCCTCGCGATGTTTTATAATTGGCTTTTTTTTTGTATTCATATATTCCCTGTTTTAAAGTAAGATATCAAAAAAGGTTGGTTGACACTTCCCGTGATCCAAGAGCTTGGTTTTTACCTTGGTCAGAGATTAAGCATTGTCATCCAACGTGGCAATGCCGCCAGTCTCTTGGGTACATTTCCAGATGACGGCGATGTGGACGAATTCTATGATGCCTTATTGTGTTAGTTTTTTTTTAGTTTAATATTATAGGTTTTCTTTTTTATTATTCTTGTAAATATTATTGATATGTTTGAAATTAAAAATTGTTATCAAAAAAGTAAAAAAAAATACATAATGCGCCATTTTAGAAACATTCTTTGTCGTTGTTTCTTTGTTTCAGTTAGGAACGTTGCCTCACACTAGGAATCTCTTCTGTACCATGAATAACGTGAATAAAAAGTACAAACACATTATAAATCTCACATATACAAAAAGCCAGACGGAAGAACTATCTGTAGGCCATCCATATATTAGTTCTGTGCGGTAATCGAACCTGCGACACGCAACGCAGAAGTCAACCACTACTTGTTCTGGAGTGGAGACCGCGAATCGGCAGGCGCAGCGTGGGACGCCCTCCAACCCACTGACCGATGACCTGAAGAAGGTTGCCGAGGGTGGCTGGATGCAGAAGGCAAAGAACAGAGAATAACACGTTTTAACAAAAAAGACAACCGCCTTCAAAAAGTAAAAAATAACTTTCAATTCGCAAGTCGGCGGCTTTGGTTTTGCTTGTTGTTTTGTATTGCCACCGACTTGCGAATTGAAAGTTGTTTCTACTTTTTGAAGACGGATGTCTTTTTTGATAAAAAGTTTTTTTTTTCGCTTTTTAGTGCCTACTACTTATCATACAAATTAATTACGGAGCGGTGACACCAAAAATATCAGTCATCCCTTAATTCTACCCTTAGGGGTGGAATATTTTCTTGAAATTTATATGGGACCAACAGGTATAAACTATCAATTAAAAAAAAAGAATCATTGAAATTGAACTACACTGAAAAAAGTTATGCGTCAAAAAATAAAATAAAATAAATGTTCATAAAATGAAAGAAGAATCACGTAAATCGTATCATAAATCTCAGCGTAATCGGTGTACATAGGTCCATAAAAAAAATACCAATCGAATTGAGAACCTCCTCCTTTTTGAAGTCGGTTAAAAATGACGCGCCATGGAGGAGACCTATGTTCAACAACAAAAAAGCTGAAGTGGGCCCATCAGGTACATTTATCGCGGCATTCGTGGTGGTTTTTATTATCGTCTAAGGTGCAGGGGCACTTTTGGCACTGTGTGGTCAGGCGCACTGGGGTGTGATTCTGTAAGACCTCATTCTAAACTTCGAATCTGAATCCGCTGTGAGTTTCTTGATTGGCATTCTAAAAACTCGGTTGATAATTCGAATTTACACTAGTACTCGCAACTCGCTGACACGGTTGCAAGGGTGGCCCCTTGCAACCGTGTCAGCGAGTTGAACTAAATTGACAGGAAGATTTTGACAGATAAAGTATGAGATGACGCAAGAAGTGGCATTCTGTAAGGTAATTTCCCCGTCACTTCGACGCTCACTTCGCACTCGAACCCGATTCAAAGTGTCAAATATATCAAAGTAATTTTGAACCTTATGCGAAGTGAGAGTGAATAGCGATGTGAGATGCGAGTTGTTATTCGAATTTTACAGAATCGACCTACTGCTCTTGCACTGGATATCGGTGGGATCTATATTCCCCCATTTTGCTAGGTTGTGTTTTCAGCCTACTAAGGAACGTCTATTGAGCACTTTCCATATAGGTCACTGCAAATCACTTCCGAGAGGCAAGGATACGGGTGGTGGTGTTGATGATCTTTCGTTCTGACTGTATTAATGTTTATTTTTTTTCGGAGTGGTATTTCGCAGGTCAACCTATTAGGTAGTGAGTTACTTTCAAGCAGCCGACAAAGTGAATTTAAGGCCTCCAGCCACACGCTAAGGACACCCCCTGTGGGGATCGGTCTTCGGGTTAGGGCGCCCAGGGACAGGCTGGGTCATTTAGTCCATTGTTATTATGTACGTAGACATAAACCAGTGTGAGGTATGTAGTACCTACCTTCTCATTTGATACATGATTCTATTACAATCACATTCAGTAAGGTTTATAACTACAATAAAACAACACTCTATTAATTAATTATTTACAATAATTTATTAAAACATTTCTTTCACATTTTAAGTGAATAATTCGTAATTTATTTTCTTACGATTCTACTACATTTTATAAAAATACTAATTACTTAAAACTAAGCTTTGAATTACTAAAAACTGACAAAAACAGTAAAAATAATAAATTATTGCACAACAAAAACCAAATTGCAATATTTTGCATGCGTAATAAAAATAATAATTCATTCAGTAATTACCTATTTTAATAACTAAAATTGTTTTGTCAGTTTGTCGCGGTTCAATCACATTTTCACATCCATGCATTTAATTTCATATGCAGTCTAAATGGCACTGTTCAATAATGATATCCAGTTTTGTCATCGAACCTCGGAGGATCTCTGGGACCACCGAATTGTTCTCCTAGTCCTACTAATCCATGAGATTCATGAGCGGTGGTAACTATTTCATGGCCAGGAATAGGCACGATTGGAGTTTGAACGGAGGATACGATAAGACCTTCATTAGAACCTACTCTAGAAGGAAAACTTGGGGCTTGCGTGGTGCTGGACACGCTTGGGTTGTAGGGTTCAACACTAAAGTGACTAGGATTTGGACTGGATAAAACAACGCCTTGTGAAGGAATGACACTATATTGAGGTGAAGAACCTACAACAGTTTGGCTTCCAAAGCTGGATCCATGCGTTGACGTCGAATGGAACGGCTTGCTGTTGCTTAAATGTGTTAGATCAGCTGGTTTCGTCGGCTGTAGTCCAAATTGAGAAGTGGAGACAGAAGCCTGACTTTGGGCAACGGAACCCTGTGTGGACGAAGTACTGGCGGGTTTGAAAGGTTGCCCACTAAACTGATTATAAGAGGTCTGAATAACTGGACCGCTAAATTCAGTAGGTTTTGTTGGTTGCGTACCAAACTGCGATAAACCTACTGTAGATTGGGACTGTTGGGAAGTACCTTGAGTTGATGAGATATCAAAAGGCTTATGAGATTGACCGGTAATCGGCACTACGGAAGTGGCTACTGCAGAGTTAAAGTTCGACTGGGTTTGTTGAACTTTTTGGACCTGGGGACCATTTTCTTGCCCACCATATTGGGTGGTGATAACTGTTTGTGGTTTTGGATAGTCGTAGCCAGTAACACTTATTGATTGACCGGTTCCTTGAGCAGGCTGGTCGATAACTGATTGACCAGTTTGGAAGGTCAAACCTTGAGAGTTACCGAAAGGCTTTTGGCCCTGAGTGAACTGCGTCTGTTGGTAAGTGGTTTGAGTACCAAAGGGTTTTTGTGACTGAGCACCAAACGTATTGTGGCTACCAATCTGTCCGCTACCTACATTCGAATTCGAAGATTGACCATATTGAGATTGACTTCCAGGCTTGTCGGAATTTTGTGAGTATTGAGACTGCTGGTAGTTAATCTGCGATAAGGAACTTCCTAATGGTTTTTGCGTAGAGCTAACTCCTTGGTTTTGAACACCAAATTGAGAAGTTTGCTGAAATTTAGAAACTTGGTCTATAACTTGCGTACTGCCAAATGGAACGACATTAGAGCCAGAACTAGTAGCAAATGCACTTGCATGAGCCTGTGGCTTGAGGCCAAAGTGACCAGGCGTAGAACCAAATTGGTTTTGGGAAGGTTTTTGGCCAAACTGTGTAGGTTGCGCAGTTTGTGAAATAGTAGTTGAAACCGGAACATTCGTTTGAGCTGTCTCACCAAAGCGAGATGGAGCAGAACTAAATTGAGTAGATCCTTGTATGTTTGGTGAGCTGCTGAAAGGTTTTATGCCGTATTGAGAAGTTTGAACTGGTTGGGCCTGAGAAATAGTTCCTTGCGTTTTCTGGGTTGTCTGGCCAAACTGTGATCCATACGAACCGGCAAACTGATTTTGCTGGAAGCTAGATCCTGAACTTGATGATGAACCAGAAATTTTATTGCCAGATTGTGAAGTTACTCCCGTGTTTGAACCTACAATGCCCTGCGATGCCTGCGGCCTCTGCCCATACTGTGCTGCAGAACCAAATGGAGAACTTTGGTAGCTAGATCCCGTATTTTGGGATGAACCAGTTACCCCGAACTGTGATGTTTGCACAGCTTGGCCTTTTGACCCGGTGTTTGATGTGAATGAAGAACCTTGTGTTGCTGACTGTGGTTTTTGGCTGAATTGAGAACCAGATGACCCAAATTGTGACTGTTGGTAGTAAGAACCGGTTTGTGCTGTGCCAGTAGGCTTTTGACCAAAGGAACCTTGACTGGTAGTCGAAGTAATACCGGTAACTGTAGTTGTTACTGGTTTTTGAACAGCCTGGGAGCTAGCTGAACCAAATTGAGTCTGCTGGAATGCTGAACCTGTCTCAGCAGGTTTTTTACCAAATTGAGATTGGCTTTGAGGATATATTGTGTTTGAAGTAACACTAGAGCCCTGAGTTGTTTGTGGTTTTTGACCGAACTGAGAACCAAACTGTGTCTGTTGAGAAGAAGAACCGAAAGATGTATGGCCATATGATGGTTTAGTGGTAGTTGTAATTGAACCAAATCCTTGGGTTGATTGAGAATTCTGACCGAATTTGGAACCACTTGAACCAAACTGGGGTTGTTGGTACACAGGGGTAATAGCAAATACTGGTTTAGAAGTAGTCGGTGTCACAGCAGCAGCTTGTGTTGACTGTGAATTCTGACTAAATTGAGAACCAGATGACCCGAATTGAGTCTGTTGTGATGTTACGCCAGTTTGAACTGTGCTGACGGGTTTCTTACCAAACTGAGATGTTTGGCTGCCGCTTTGGGAATAAGTAAAACTAGATCCTTGAGTAGTTTGTGGCTTTGAGCCAAACTGAGAACTAACTGATCCGAACTGATTTTGTGGATATGTTGTAGAACCGAAAGGTTTCTGGCTGTACACTGGTTTCGTAGTAGTTGAAACTGATCCAGTACCAAAAGTATTTTGAGAATTCTGACCAAACTGAGAGCTAGATGAACCATATTGAGTCTGTTGTGATGTTGTGCCAATTTGAGGCGTACTAGCAGGCTTCTTTCCAAACTGAGATGTTTGGCTGCCGGTTTGGGAGTAAGTAAAACTAGATCCTTGAGTAGTTTGTGGCTTCGATCCAAACTGAGTACCAACTGATCCGAACTGATTTTGTGGATATGTTGTGGAACCGAAAGGTTTCTGGCTATATGCTGGTTTCGCAGTAGTTGAAACTGATCCAGTTCCAAAAGTATTTTGAGAATTCTGACCAAACTGAGAGCTAGATGAACCATATTGAGTCTGTTGTGATGTTGTGCCAATTTGAGTCGAACTAACAGGCTTCTTTCCAAACTGAGATGTTTGGCTGCCGCTTTGGGAATAAGTAAAACTAGATCCTTGAGTAGTTTGTGGCTTTGAGCCAAACTGAGAACCAACTGATCCGAACTGATTTTGTGGATATGTTGTGGAACCGAAAGGTTTCTGACTGTAGGCTGGTTTCGCAGTAGTTGAAACTGATCCAGTTCCAAAAGTATTTTGAGTATTCTGACCGAACTGAGAACTAGATAAACCATATTGAGTCTGTTGTGATGTTGTGCCAATTTGAGTCGTACTAACAGGCTTCTTTCCAAACTGAGATGTTTGGCTGCCGGTTTGAGAGTAAGTGAAACTAGATCCTTGAGTAGTTTGTGGCTTTGAGCCAAACTGAGAACCAACTGATCCGAACTGATTTTGTGGATATGTTGTGGAACCGAAAGGTTTTTGACTGTAGGCTGGTTTCGCAGTAGTTGAAACTGATCCAGTTCCAAAAGTATTTTGAGTATTCTGACCGAACTGAGAACTAGATGAACCATATTGAGTCTGTTGTGATGTTGTGCCAATTTGAGCCGTACCAACAGGCTTCTTTCCAAACTGAGATGTTTGGCTGCCGGTTTGAGAGTAAGTGAAACTAGATCCTTGAGTAGTTTGTGGCTTTGAGCCAAACTGAGAACCAACTGATCCGAACTGATTTTGTGGATATGTTGTGGAACCGAAAGGTTTCTGACTGTAGGCTGGTTTCGCAGTAGTTGAAACTGATCCAGTTCCAAAAGCATTTTGAGTATTCTGACCGAACTGAGAACTAGATGAACCATATTGAGTCTGTTGTGATGTTGTACCAATTTGAGTCGTACTAACGGGCTTCTTTCCAAACTGAGATGTCTGGCTGCCGATTTGAGAGTAAGTAAAACTAGGTCCTTGAGTAGTTTGAGGCTTTGAGCCAAACTGAGAACCAACAGATCCGAACTGATTTTGTGGATATGTTATAGAACCAAAAGGTTTTTGGCTGTACGATGGCTTTGTAGTCGTTGAGACTGATCCAGCACCGACATTAGTTTGAGAATTCTGACCGAACTGAGAACTAAATGAACCATATTGAGTCTGTTGTGATGTTACGCCATTTTGAATAGTGTTAACAGGTTTCTTACCAAACTGAGACGTTTGGGTACCAGCTTGAGAGTACGTAAAACTAGAACCTTGAGTTGTTTGAGGCTTTGAACCAAATTGGGAACCAACAGATCCAAACTGACTTTGTGAATATGTTGTGGAGCCGAAAGGTTTTTGGCTGTACGAAGGTTTAGAAGTAGTTGAAGCCGAATCAGTAGTTTGAGAATTCTGACCAAACTGGGAACCAGATGATCCAAATTGCGTTGGTTGTGACGTTACGCCAGTTTGAACTGTGCTGACGGGTTTTTTACCAAACTGAGATGTTTGGCTGCCGGTTTGAGAGTAATTGATGTAGGAGGAACCAGTCTGTGTGGTAACGGAAGGTTTTTGGCCAAATGACGTCTGACCAAAAGTTGATGTTAAACCAGTACCATGACCAGTCTGCGGCTTTTCACCGAATCGGTTGGCTGTTGATCCAAATGAAGTTTGAGTATTTGTGTTCGAAGAAACTATAGAACCTTGGGTTGCTGGTGGCTTTTGACCAAACTGTGATCCAAAGTTACCAACCTGTGACTGTTGATAATTTGAACCACTTACTTGAGAGCTACCAATAGGTTTTTGACCAAATTGGGACGGTTGCGCATTAGAACCTATTTGAGACTGCTGGAAAGTAGAATGACTGCCAAATTGGGATGAACCTTGCTGAGCACCTGGCTTAGCTTGCAAATTAGTTTGAGACAACGTTGCTTGGCCAAAGTTAGAAGAAGAATCTTTGTGAGCTTGCGCAGGGAGAGTGGTAGCCGGTTTGTTGTACTCGTAAATTGTACCCTGGTATTGTTGAGTCTGTGACTGAGAGCTATCACTGTTCTGGCTGACAGATGACTGACCAAACTGTGTCTGACTTTGAACAATAGGTTTATGACCAGAGTGACTTTCAGTAGATCCAAATTGAGTAGAAGTTTGTTGACTAGATTGGCCAAACTGTGTTGACGGTTTTGAGCCAAATTGACTAGATTGAGAAGCGAATTGTGTAGAGGATGGCGAGGAATCAGAACTAAAAGGAGATATGGCAGCCTGTGTGATGCCATTGTAAGATGAAGAACTGGTACCTTGATACTGTCCAGTGGCTGACAAAGTAGGGGTATTGGTGTATTTCGAATCTGGTGGAGTTATAGAACTGATTGGAATTATTGGCTGATTATTAGAATTTACCGGTGGTGTAATAAAAGGCTTAGAAGGATGTTTGTAGTAGTATGAATCGTCACTGCCCTGTTGTTGAGTTACAAAAGGCTTTTGGGGGCTAGACGCATAAGTAGCATCGATGGGTCCGGAGTGAGTAGATGAGACGGAAGTTGCAGAGGTTGGTGATGCTAGAGGGATACCACTAGACCCAAAAGAATTTAATTCCTGGTTTGACGAGTGGTAATTGAAAACAGAAGCAGGCTGAGCATTCGATTCAAATGGACTTGTCAAATCAGTATTTGGTACTTTAGTAGGCTCTTGGCTAGTAGGCAGCTGACCACCGGAATACTGTGTATTAGTGCTACCAAATTGAGTTTGAGAAATGTGCTGACTCAATGGTTGAATATTAGCACTAGATGAAGCAAGTGATGAATCGAAACCGTGTGGTATAAAATTAGAGTTTGGTTTGCCAGATAATTGATTTGTATTTACAGGAGGAAGGTACTCGCGATTTGTTGCGGAACTTCCAATCTGCTGACTTTCTCCAAATCTGCTCGGGAAGGTATTGGAATTAGATTCAGTGTTAACTCCACTGACTTGCTGATTTGAGTGAGCTAAATTATGTTGGATTCCAGATGTAGAAGCGAACGCATAGGCACTTGATGGCAAGTTTGATGATTGACTGTATTTGTGAAAACCAGAAGGTTGAGTCTGACTTCCTGTGGGGAACGACGAACCAGCTGATGAGTCAGATCCATATTTTGTAGAATGTGTATTTTGGCCGAAATAATTGGTTGGACCAGTAGAACCAGTGGAAGCAAAAGCGCTAGAACTACCGAATCCTGAACTGTAGGCAGAAGCACTGGCTACTGAAGCCTGGGCTTCACCGTGCGTGCCTTCAGACTTCGTAGCCTGAACGCCGAATCTATTCTCGGTCGGCTTGTTACCAGATTGGCCAAACCCTTGAGCGCCATGTCCTTGTGAAGAGTGGATTGCATCAGAGCCCGCATTGTAAGATCCAACGAGAACACCAGAAGTAGGTCTGTGAACTTGGCTGCTCTGACTCACATGAGATCCACTAGACGTTGCAACTGCGCCGCCTATTGTCGGTCTCCCATTGTTATTGCTCGCGCCATTGCTCGAGTAATCACCTTTATCATTGTATTTCTGCGCGTCGTATGAGCCTGTAAATAAAAATGAAAGTTGTGAGCAATTTGTCAATGACTGATACCTGTGTCAAAGGTACATTTGTCAAGGCAAACAAAAGCCTTTAAGATGTAACGTTACCGAATTTGTGAATGAATAGTTTTTTGGTGAGCAACTGCATTGACAGTTTGATAGATCGACTGTGCAATATTTGTAGTAAACTGTTTTAGGACATCTTTTAACACGTATTATTACATTTTAGTGGGACACACCAGGACACACGTGCCAGTAAATATCGTTGCAGAAAAGTAAATAAAGAAGATAAAAAACACAATTGTAGATTATAGTGCTATTCTGTAAAGTACCTATCCCAAGTGTTATTTCGATGAACGAGGAAGGTTTTTACACAATAAACCGACTGATTAGAAATATACATGATTTTTATATACAATTCACAAATTTATGTTAAGAGCTTTCTGTATAGCACACAAGCCATCCAGGACCAACCATCTACAGTGAGACATAAGTTTTGGAAAGAACATGACCCACTACAACCTATCCAACTTGGTTCAACCCCAGGAACACAAGACACTCGAATGTGATTGGCAGTGGCTTATATGGAAAGCATTCAATAGACTGTGCGCTTAAGTAGGCCGCTGAAAACATAACCTAGCAAAACGGTGGTTTATAGATCCCACTGACATCCAGTGCTAGAAGGGTGCTCCTGACCAGACGATGGCCGGATGACCTATTTACTTCAGTGCCCAAAGTGCCCCTACACCTACACTTTTATGACATTAAAAACGCCACTGATGCAGTTATGCCACGAGGAACGTGGCTACCTACTAGGCTAAAGTAATTTAACAAAAACTTAACAGAAAAAAAAAATATCATCATCTGCCTAGCCTTTTCCAACTATGTTGGGGGCAGCTTCTAGTCTAACTGAATGCAACCGAATACCAGTGTTTTACATGGAGGGACTGCCTACCTGACCTCCACTACCCAGTTACTGAGAAATGCGATACTCCTCGGTAAGACTGACTGTCAGTCGACTTTCTGGCTTTTGACGACCCATAACGACTGTCAAAGATTTAAGAATGACAGCCGGGACCAACGGCTTTATGTGCTTTCCGAGTCATGGAGGGGTCTAGGCAGTTCATAGACCCCATCCATGAACTGACTGCGGTAAGCGTGGCTTAACTTTGACCAATTAATCGATAAGGAATTTCCTTAGCCACGAGCTCAAGGGATTAACTACATTTGATCCGAAAACAAGAAGACACATTTATCTACCTTAAGGCGACGATATACTCCGGCGACCTGCGTCCAAAACTCTCAAAGTTTAGTCGAAACAATTAAATAAAAGATTAACTTAAAAAAAGGCGTACACTAAAAGATAGATAATAAAATTATCTGTAAGATAGTAAAAGTTTCGTTTAAATATTCCTGGTAGATTTTGTGTGATTATCAATGTTTTGTCCGCGTCAGACACAACTTCACGTTTTAATATGAACTTAATCAAAAATGTTCACATACTAAATGATTAAGAGAATGTTCTAGTTTAACATACTCGTATATTTTCAAATCATTTACACTACACATTTTGACGTGATTGTCAGTTTAAAATCTGCAAAAGTCGCTTGTTAGCGCCTTAACGCTCACTCTCGTTATGCATCAGAAAAACACAGCAAAACAAAATGCCGTAATAATAAACTTCAATTTTGATTGCTATTAAATGCCTATGCAATTTTGTAAGGCAAAAAGATATTATAAAATTTCAGCTTAAGATAAATTCAATTTGCGTATTTCTTCCGCAGAGACTTCCGTACGATCAGGAAGTTTTACATAAATACTTGCCTACTTACTTTTAATAAATTATACAGTAACGTGTTTTGTTACATAGTTTTAAATTGCCGTAGAAATAATGACTATTAACATATTTACGTCAATTTAGATCTTTAGAATTTCTAATGTTTTGCAGCTTATAACGGTTTTAATATACGTGTGAATGTTTTAATATATATTTGACTGGGTGGGCTATGTCTGCTGAATGCCGGTTCAGATATGGGACCGCATATCGCAAGACAAGAGCACTGACACCACAGATATCTATATCTGTGACTGACACAGTAAGGCGGGTCGCGGCAGACCGGGAAGAAGATGGTGGGACGCCTTGGATGGCTTCCTCACAAATTGGCGGGATGTTGGATGATGAGGCCTTTGATCAGGACTGGAACATTTTTTTTTATTGAAATTGTAGTTATTGTCACAAATATAATTATTATTTAAACATTACAGTATACCTACATTCAGAAATTAAGGAGAGCTAACTTAGGGATAAGAGATGGGCAGTCAGGGTCGCTAACTGGACACCAGAAGAAGAACATTGTCGCCAAGGCCGACCGTGGCGAAGGTGTTTGCCCAGGGTAGGACACAAAATCTAGCTCGTAAAAAGAAACGTAAATTATTTCGCTAATGAAAAGTTACGTTATCACTGAGTGCTATGGGCTATATTTCAATATCAAAAAAATAGAGATTACACGCGAATGATGTCGCGAATAAAAGCTAGCTATAGCCTAAAATCTTATCACGGTGTACGTGGATACCTCGTATTTTAATTAAAAACAATATTTTGTATCGTAGGTACTCAATTAAAATTCACGCAATCGCTATTTGCTAACTGAATTTACAAATACTGAATTGACTAAGCTAATATTTTTCCGTTCAATAAATAAATAAAGTTCATTTTTAGATTTCTTGTTAAATAAAAATATTACAGTTAAACATTTTTCAATAATTACTCGTCAAAATCGTACGGTTACGCAACATATCGTGTGGTAAAGATGTAATAGTAATAGTCTAGACCGGACTTTTATTGGCACGTCACGACTTTTAGCAAATCAAAATACAGAATATTATTTTAAATTATCACACATTTTAGGTTAACTCTTACTGTTAGTAGTTAATGGGGCCAATTCTGTTGTGCACGAACTAAATTAATTTTAAGCTATTGTTACCTCTTTCACTCCAATAAAACAGGAAAGAGACATATATTACCTAATAAGAGCTGTCAATTTAAGTAAAACTAAAATGTGCATACAATAAAATTATAGTTGTCATTTCTGAACGTATTGATTAAACACTGCGAAGTTCAAGGGACAAACTAATTTGACATCTCTAACTTAGTAATTGCCTGTCGCCGTCCTTTTCTTCCTCAGTTTGTGAACAAGGGAATCGGCACCATTGCCTATTTTTGATTTGACTTTGCGAATCCTAGTATCGGATCTAGTTGGTTTATCAAAACAACAATATAGGTTAAAGCGCGGACTGACGACAGTTTTAAACGCTACAACTGCACTCACTAAACTTTGTGAATAAGGTTGAAAACTTAAAAAATGATTGTCTTAACGATGTGATTAATCTGCGAACAGTCAACTCATTTATAATTTTAACAATTAAATCATAAAAGGCACTTTTGAACGTCATTTATTACAAAATTTGATTCTAGTTGCTCGTTCCAAAAGGTAGTTTTGTATGAAGAAGAATGGGCAAGCAATTCTCTTTTAAAAAAAGATTTTTACAATATTTTGCATTTATTTTTACGGAATTTATTTTACGGGGTTTGTTTACATTATTCAGAATATACACATTAAATTAAATATTTATCTGGTTAAAGTTTAAAAAAACACTAATTCTTTTGGATTCTTCAAAAAAAATGTAGTTTTCGCTGAAACTACAAAGATATTCGACGCCAAAGTTTATTTTTAGCACGCATACTTTTTTCGGTGTAGTCCGATTTCGATGATTTTTTAATTGATAGCGTATAAAGCTCAAAGTTGGTCCCATAAAAATTTGAAGAAAATATTCCACCCCTAAGGGTAGAAAATTAAGGGAAGACTAAATTTTTTGGTGTTACCGTTTCGTAATTAATTTGTATGATAAGAAGTAGACACTAAAAAGCAAAAAATAAAAACTTTAAAACATGAAGACAACCGCCTTCAAAAAGTAACTTTAAATTCGCAAGTCGGTGGCACTACAAAACAACAAACACAACCAAAGACTTGCGAATTTAAAGTTATTTTTCACTTTTTGAAGGCGGTTGTCTTTTTTTTTGTATAAAACTTCAAACTATTTTTTTTACTATTGGGTTAAATTTTTTCTTGAAGCCCTTTTCTACACTGTATTGTTTGCGCCAGATATTTACATTGTGTTACGTCATACTCGCATAAATAAAAAACCAATTGTTTTAAATATTGATGTACGACCGCGCCTTACGATAAGATCTTCACACCGTCCTATATCGGTCAAAATTAAAATTAATCAATTCGGTCAGTCAATGAACCTAATTGTATATACTGACATTGAATATTGATAGATTCAAATTAGTATTTATAACAGTAGTTTATATTTTAAATCAAAGTAAAAAATAATTATATTAAATGTTGATATTCGTGTTACAAAATAAATGGCAATCTAACATTGAATTTCAAAAACCTTGACCGATAATTTTAATTTCAGTAATTTTGGAAATAATAATTAAGAACTCGTTTGAAATGCTAAGTTTAATTAAGTAATAGCGAGTACTTTAACTACTAGTACTTTGGCTTTTAACTTGATTTTTAGTTTTTTATTACATTGTTGTCGCATAATATAGAAGCTAATAGAATAACGTAACCAGTATTTGATATAAACTTGATTTAATAGAGTGTCCGTTTCTTGCTCGTTCTTCGCTCCATAGACGTTTTGGAACGAGCAACTAGCTTCAACTTTTTGATTAACTAACCGACTTCTTGATTCAAATGTGCCTGTAAATAGTTTAATTGAAATAAATACTTTCACTTTGACTATAATGATTCGAATTTTGAACCTGTTGCCGACATGCGTGACTTTTAAAACTTAATTTGTGTTTAAACACTTTTATTCTCATAAAGAAATTTACATTTTACTTAACTGAGAACAGACTAAATTCTAAGTAATTAATCATACATTCGACATTCAGACTTTGCAATTATGATTTAAAACAGTTTTATCTTAGAATAATAACGAGTATCCTATAAAGATCCATTTCGTGTATCCTATAAAGATGTTGAAACGTTTTAAAACTTCCTGAAATCCAGATCACTGTTATCAGCTATACAAACAATGTGATTACATAACATAACGAACCAGTTAACAAAATAAATACGAATTAAACAATGGTGAGCCAGTAGGGAAATTTTTAATGACTATTAGTCTGCGTGGTAGTCGATGATCCTTTTAATTTGGCACTGACACAAAATCCGTTCTTAGCTTACTTTTTGTACTATCCACCTGCGTAATGTCGTGTTAAAATAGTAAGTGAAGGAATAAGTCACTTTTTGCTTTTACATAAATGTAGATTCAGGAACCGATATTTTGTTTTATAAATTCACCGCTTTGATTATTTTGGTCTGCAAAAAAAAAATGAACACTTACCATCATCGACATGGCCTGCAGCTTCTTCTTTAGCATTCTTCTCCAAAGAAATCAAGATCTCACTGGGAATCGGTGGAGGTGTCGGCAGGTGTTGTCCTTTCGGCTTATATCCTCCTTCATCAGCCGTGTACGCCACGCTGTAAGTCTTGCCATCATCTCCCTTGTAGGAATAACCGCCCTGAGCTTTTACACCATCTGCAGCAACACCGTTTTCACCAACAGATATTCCGCTATCTGTCTCAAATCCATAACTGTAGTTCTCCAATCCAACGTCACTTGTAAACTTCAAAGAGCTACCGCTAGTTTTATCGGCTTGAGCTACATCTGTTTCTAGAAAGGATTCAAAGCCAGGAGCTATTCTAGTGTTAGGTCCTGGACTTCCTAAGCTAGAACCTCTAAATGCTGCATTTCCAACTTTGGAGTCTGTTGAACCGTAAGAGGGTCTCGGTCCTCCCAGACCAGTTGGTTCATGCCCAGATGTCCTAGTTCCAGGGTTTACTGCATCTACAACTACTCCTTGGACGTCGTTAGTGTAGCTGCCAGTGGGTAAGCCTTGGTTGGATCCATCTAGGGGAGCTAGCAAGGCGCCAGGACTACCTCCTGCAGTTCTAGCTGATAATGGCGGCAGGTAACTCTTGTCAAGTTTTGCTGCCCCGCACACCGCCGCTAAAGCGGTTAATATAACCTGTAAAAGAAGTGTAGTTGAAATTAAAAGAAGAAACCTTTCAAAAATCCACTGGAGGATGAATTAATTTTTAGAAGGTAAATGAAAAAAATAAGCATGAGTCAGTTTTGCGTTTGTGTTTATTCGATAGCATCATCATTTCTGCTATCGCGTGCAGAAATGTACACTTTATTAAAAAGGTTTCAAGTCAACCTCGAGATGTCCAGTTTCGGAGATCGACTATCTCATAGACAGGATGCGCCATAAAAAAAATTACGCTTAAATTTAGAGGTCAAAAGTTCACATGTACTCTTGTAATAAAATGTAAATAAGATAAAAAAATTCAGTCCTGTTTTGCTACTCTATTACAATTTAGATATTTGTCAATATATAAGAAGGCGGTATCAAGCTTTGTATCTTTAATTAGCATGTCTGTCTAGTCATGTTTCAACAGTACAATGTGAAAATAATGGATTTTATCGGTAATAAATCTTGTGAACGACATCAAACAATATGAAAAGAACTTTTTATAAAAACGGGATTAGAATTTAATTACGTGATCTTTTTAACATTTGGAGTAATGCGATAATGATAGCTAAACCTTCGATATAGACATATTAAGAACGTTAGTGTATTTTTGATTTATTTAGAGGTCTTTGAACTCTGTTATGTCTTTCTAAATTCCAGTTCGTTACTCAATTCGTCCCGCCGTTTTGCAGATTCTACAAATCGAATTTGTACATGTTTTCACTGCTTTCTTTAAAGCAAATGTAATTTACTGCAGTCTGTTATGTGGCTATTATTGAACACGCAAATCTCAGAATCAACTTTGTGAATAAAACTTGTTGAAGCATAACATTTTTTTTTTGCCAACTTATGCTCGCTAGCCGCTTCATTCGCGGAGGGATTTAATTTAATACCGCGGCACCCATAATCTTTTTCTAAAATAAAAGTACTCTATATAACTTTAAATTTTAATTTACCTACTTGCCCGAGTAAGTTCCATCAGAATCGGACCAGCTATTCTGGAAATAAGCCGGTACAAACAGACAGATATTTTTTTTTTTGATAAGTATATAGGTACCTTGCTAGTATTCCTTAGCATTTTAAGTTAAGTTAAGTACTAACAGACACTTAAATTTTATTTATTATTTTATTTATTTGTATGAATTTGATTGACATAAAGAAGGACTGTAGGAACAAATATTTTTGTAATTTAAGATTGAAATTTTCATGTGTTATTTGAAAGAAAAGCGTTACAAAATATTTTTATTTATTGAGGTATTTTTTTCAAATATTAGTATGTATATAAATTGATACAATGGTCAACATAATATATTTTTGATTTAATTTAAACATTGTCTCGCATAAGATTCCTTTTGAGTTGAGGTAGAAGTAAAGTGAATTTCCAAAACCATGTTCTAGTGGTGCAACTGATGCATCTGCATTCTTTTGCTATGAACGAATGAATGAAAGCGTGTCTTATTCGTTGAGTTGTGTAGGTATTATAAAATTCAAATTTATTTTTGAACAATCTTAGAAAGAATAGGTACTAATCATTCCGAAAAACTTAACTTCCTTAATTTACTGTGTAATGTGATAATTAAATCATTATTGTTAGATGTATCTATACCTACAAATAAATAAAATTGAAGTGTCTGATTGTAATGTCTAAATACCAGCTTATTAAAATGCATATGAATATTTACACAGTACTTATATAAAAAACGTTAGTCTGTCGGTTTAATCCGACTCATCTTCAAAACAGCTGATCCAATTTTGACGGACCTTTTACTGGCAGATAGCTGATATTATAAAAAGTAACATAGAATTTCTTTAAGAAAAATAATGTCAGGGTTCCGCACAAATAAAATTATTTAATCCAGCAGATAACCGACATTTACACCGACAAGGTCGCGTGAATGAGCTAGTATAAAATATAATTAACTGTATTTGTGTTAAAGATGAATCACAGGTACCTAATGAGATAAACATTTTAGCTTTTTTCCGCCATGTTATAGAGTTAGAGTAAATTGATTACTTCTTCGTTTCTTTTATATTGCTAAGAATTTAAATTTCAAAGTTAATGCCTATAGGTATCTATATTTTAAATTTAAGTTGGAATCATAAATTATTCATGCAAGGATGCTTATTAAAATCGTAGTTCATTGATAGAATATCAAAAATATTTTTGGTATAATATAAATACCTATTACATAATTATAATAGTTTAGTAAATAAAATGTGTTGATAAAAAACATGCAAACGCCATTGCAAATGTTAATTGTCACGTTAAAGGATGTGATCAAATCACCACCGACAATTATTGTGTAATTCGAAATCCAATTTCTAATTACTCTTGCGCAACTAGACAAGGCACTTGTTCACAACACAATGACACAAAAGAAAGTATTACCAAAATCATCGTCCTTTATCCCTGCGAGGGATGTGTATCCGCAGCAAAACCCACTTGCACTGGTGGTACAATGAAGCAACTTCTGCTTTTTATAGCGTTTGAAAAGTCTTCTAAAAAACGTGCTTATATGACTCTGCCAAGATAACTTTGCCATTTACTCAAATTCGTGCAACTCGTCTGCCACTGTCATAGAGTTGAAATTTCCTTAGATGGAACTTTGAAAAAGGTAGGGATTCAATTGTGAAGATGCGCGTAGAGTTCCAAGTTCAAGTGGCAACAAGTAATGTGGTTTACGCGCCTAAACGATTGTTTTAATTTCATATAGGTAATAAACAATATATTGAGCAGTTTGCAGTTTTATTTAATTACTTCATAGTATTTATTAGGGATTTAGATGACTTTGGCTTTGAAACTGACCTCTGACACCATTACTATGGGTTGTGTTCAGGGACAATATTGTTTTGATTTTTTACGTCTAAATTATTTAGATTCTTCAAAGGCATTCGATTCGGTAGACCACCAAAGGACATCATTTTAATTGGCACTGACTTCTACGAACTCTAATTCTATTTATGAATACAAAATTCAGTTTACAACGTTCGATATTTAAACTGAAGGTAAAGAATTTACTGATCGCATCCATGATTGTAATTAAAATCATAATGATGTTCATTTGTCAATGAATTTCGCACTTCCAATTTGAAATCAAATGCCACTTCGAATTAGAATTGAATTCAAATACAGCACGAATTGATCATAATTTTAAAGAATAATATCGATTTCCTTTAGTATGATCATTAAAAATAATATCCTTTACTTGAATTCTTGCTATTCTCGTTTGTGTCAATTCACCGTTACACGATGTGTCAAAAAGACTTGCAAAACAATGCAGAATGACGAAACGTACTATAAATATCTTTCACACGTTTCTATTGCCTTCATAAATCATTGACTATGGTACTAAATGGCCAGAAACCTGCCTAGACAATGTCTGCCTAGGTTTTGTAATTTATAAATCATTGTGTAGGCTTAGGATAGAATTAGGCTCGTCTCGTTTTCGAATCAAACGTTGACACTATACAAATTGTGGTTGAAGACTTTGATGGTATTTATTTATTTAAACTGCAACAAAAGGTAGAAAGGCGACCTTAGTGCTTTATGCGTTTTCTACCAGACAACCAAAGCTATTGAAGGGAAAACATGACAGGTGCAACAAAAAAAAAAAAAAATCAGCAAAATAACTACAAAAATCAAGTATTTTAATATTGTAAGTAAGTACTATAACTTTAAAACTAAGTTATTATGTGGATATAATTGTACCTAATAGGTGTTAATTCTGTCGAAACAAAACAAGTCAAACTTTTTCCATTTTTCGAAGTTATTGTATTGATTTTGATTAAACGCTACTTAGCGTTAAACTTGTAGATTGAACTGTTATTGCTGAATGAATATACTTCACCTATTAGCTTAACTTAATTAATTTTATTCTTTAATATACTGGTACTAGATAGTGTTTTTATGCAAGGTACATCGTATTCAAGTATAATTTATAATTATATAATTCCTGTAAATGCAAATATTGTTAAAATCGTTTTTAAAAGATAAGTATGGAGTTTCTTGCCCATTCTTCTCCATACAAAACTACCTTTTGGAATGGGCAACTAGAATAATTTTTTTTCTTATTTTGTCGTTCAAAAGTGCCTTATAATGGTCTAATTGAAATAAATGATTTGACTTTGACTTTCGGGCCGAGTCTTCATTCGCGTTGATTTTATTTCCAGTATGTCTATTCTGTTACAATCACGCTCGGTGAACACCTAGGTGAAGTGAGCTGTTATCCGTCCGTCCGCTTTGTCAATCCCTACCTTCGGGACGGATGACAGCTCACTTCACCTATGTATTCACTGAGGGAGACGGTAACAGAATAGCTCTACAGATCCCTACTTTTTTTTTATAGTAAAACTAGCTGACCCGACAGACGTTGTCCTGTCCTTATCTACCTACTTACCTGCCCACTTACCTACACCTACCCTACACCAACCCTCCACCAACCCTACACCTACCCTACACCTACCCTACACCTACCTTACACCTACCCTACACCTACCCTACACCTACCCTACACCTACCCTACACCTACCCTACACCTACCCTACACCTACCCTACACCTACCCTACACCTACCCTACACCTACCCTACACCTACCCTACACCTACCCTACACCTACCCTACACCTACCCTACACCTACCCTACACCTACCCTACACCTACCCTACACCTACCCTACACCTACCCTACACCTACCCTACACCTACCCTACACCTACCCTACACCTACCCTACACCTACCCTACACCTACCCTACACCTACCCTACACCTACCCTACACCTACCCTACACCTACCCTACACCTACCCTACACCTACCCTACACCTACCCTACACCTACCCTACACCTACCCTACACCTACCCTACACCTACCCTACACCTACCCTACACCTACCCTACACCTACCCTACACCTACCCTACACCTACCCTACACCTACCCTACACCTACCCTACACCTACCCTACACCTACCCTACACCTACCCTACACCTACCCTACACCTACCCTACACCTACCCTACACCTACCCTACACCTACCCTACACCTACCCTACACCTACCCTACACCTACCCTACACCTACCCTACACCTACCCTACACCTACCCTACACCTACCCTACACCTACCCTACACCTACCCTACACCTACCCTACACCTACCCTACACCTACCCTACACCTACCCTACACCTACCCTACACCTACCCTACACCTACCCTACACCTACCCTACACCTACCCTACACCTACCCTACACCTACCCTACACCTACCCTACACCTACCCTACACCTACCCTACACCTACCCTACACCTACCCTACACCTACCCTACACCTACCCTACACCTACCCTACACCTACCCTACACCTACCCTACACCTACCCTACACCTACCCTACACCTACCCTACACCTACCCTACACCTACCCTACACCTACCCTACACCTACCCTACACCTACCCTACACCTACCCTACACCTACCCTACACCTACCCTACACCTACCCTACACCTACCCTACACCTACCCTACACCTACCCTACACCTACCCTACACCTACCCTACACCTACCCTACACCTACCCAACACCTACCCTATCTTTCAAGTTGGATCAAACTGCACACGGTGTACAAATTTCATTAAAATCGCTTCAGTAGTTTAGGAGTCCATCGCGGACAAACATCGTGACAGGAGATTTATATATATTAGATTTAGCTAAGAACACTCAGGATAACGAACCTTCCTATTGGCGAAAATGTTTGACAAGTAGTTTCGGAGATCTGCTATGTTATTCTGTAAGAACTCACTTCAGATCTCACTTCTGATTCCGCGGTGAAAATTGTTTTAGGTAGTCTGTAACTCGATGAAAACTACTCTAGCGCTACTAAGTGCTGGCATAGGTGAAGCGAACTATTATTTCGTTACTATTTAATCGAAAACCAAATACTTTTTACTTCTAGTAAGTGAAATCGGAAATGAGATAGGATTCGAATTCGAGAGTGAATTCTTACAGAATTGCACTGCTGTGCGGTCAAATAAAAATTGTCTTTATAATGTTAGTATCTAGAGATATATTATAATCAAAATTACTAACTTAAGCAGACAACACAAAACAGACACGATCAGTTGGTTTAATATTCATCTTCGTCTTCTAGTACCTCTCCGAACTACGAAGGTTGGCAGTCAGCTCTGCATACTTTTCCTTTTCTTTCGTAAGGTGGACCAGTTCCACGGCCCTCGAGATACCAGTCCACTCTCGTAGTTTCCTTAGCCAAGACTTCCTTTTGCCATCGACACCTCGCTTTCCAGGTACTTTCCCCATCATGGTAAGTTGTAAAAGGGCGTATCTTCTGTGCTTTATTACGTGCCCTAGATACGCAACCTTCTTTACTTTGATGATATCCCAAAGTTCGCGTTTCATGCCCACACATCATAGGATGTTTTCGTTTGTAACCTTCTGAGTCCAACTAAGTTTTAGCATTCGTCTATAGGCGTAGGCCTATATATATATACAGGGTGTGGACGACGATACGACAAAAAACTAAAATACTGGTAATACTAATTCATAAGAATATTTTGAAACAATCAAATAAATCCTAAAAACGAAATTTAAAAAACAAGTTCAGATATACTAAAGAGCATATAAATGTAACCAGAATAAAACACCATATGAAATATTGGTTTTTTAACTTGTGAGAAGAGCGGCAACTTGTGGCGTCATAATTTAAATATTATTAATGCTCAATAAAAACAATTACACCAAATTACCAAATCCTACCATGATATTTTTTGTGCTATTGCCATCCCCACCTTGTATATATATTTCGAATACTTTCCTACGCTTTCTAAGTTCTGTTTTGATTGACCAAGCCTTGCATCCATATAAAATTATTTACCAGACATAGTACAAACGAAGCCATATTGTAATTCCTTATTTTTTTAAGACTACTTACGTTTTGTTATGACCACAAGTCTCGACAACAAACTTGATACCAGAAATATTTTGGGTTTAAATATCACAAGAATTTGCGTAAATAAATTGTGACAGGCGTTGGCCCAAGGTCTTCAGGAACTGATTTCTTATTGCACAACTTATAAATAACTCAGGACTATATGATAGACTTTCATTAAAGATACTTAAGCGCAGGTCTTGCCTTGAACAAAGATATATAGCCAATTTTTTATTTATTTATTTATACTTTATGCACAAAGGTACAAAGGCGGACTTAATGCCTTAGGCATTCTCTACCAGTCAACCAAGGGTGATGAAGAGATAACATGCCAGGTGCATATGGAAAAATATACTAAAAAAATTAAAAAGAGATAAACTTACGAAAATAAAAACTACACATACATAATTTAATAATTAAATTTTCATAATTTAATTTTTTGGTTGAATTGACTTCTTTACCGAAGTTAAACTCCGGTTATACAAAAGATAAATTAATGTGACAAATCACAATAGCGCCTAAAGTTGTAGTAGGTATTAGTTTATTTCCATAAAAAAAAACGACACAGCGTGCAAACTTCGAAGACAAAAACATCGAAAGTTTCTGTGCGCCATCTTCGGCGGAGACACCATGTCTGCATACTTGGGAAACACTAGCAAATTTGAACGTGTTGGAATAAAAAGTAATTTAATATTACATAGAAAGATAAAGAAATACAGCAATCAGGGCCTCAAGTCTGCTATTACAATAGTGTCAGAATGGTCTATCATTGATTTCATAATTGTTGATTTTGACAAGTTTGGTAATCTACTAATATATAATGGCGTCATTATGACTTTCCAATGGTGAACCACTGACACACCATTGAAATAAATGATATAGAATGGTAATCTCGTACAAAATCTGCGGTAATCTGCTAAAATTTTGACAGTTCTTTTGGTCAATGACCTACTATTAGAACGTCATTGTGCAGTCAATTGGACCGACCAATGATCGACCATTATGAATTTAGCAGATTACGAACTTTTAGCAAAATAACAATGGGATCGTGTTGGAGTGATGAAATTATAAAAAATAGCAGACTTGGCCCCCAGATAGTATGATTTTTTTAGGATAGTTAAGATGAGAGAAGTTCCTTAATTAATCATATTGTTACGATATGTGAAAAACTCAGTAAGTTTGCTTATTTTCACACATATCTAACCATACAAGTAGACAAGCCTCGTTACAGGCTTACCATGTATATGTTGGTTCAATACTGCGTTATAGTATATTGGCATGAGGAAACTCGTTGCATCGTAAGAACTTTTATCGCTATAATTATCTGCAAATAAATCTTTGAGTTTGAAGGGCAGCAGCATCCACCACAGCAACGTCCGCTAGGTTCGAACTTATTTTCCTATAGAAAGGTAAACGGCACTATAAAGAGTCAAACCAAAAAAAAATATAGGTACCTAACTGTGATTGGCTGCCTGAATTATCAACAAGAAATTATGGCTGCACATCTACGCGTGCTTGACATTACTTATGACATATTAATTTATCGTTTTAAGTTCGTTAGTCACTTATCATCAATAGATAAAGTGATTCAAGAGGATGGTTTATACGTATAGTGTGATGTTGTTTTGTGTTAATTTGTTGAAATATTACCATAATTTTATATGACGGAAGAAATCAAGCCGACTAATAAGTATATAAATTGCATCCGCTCGAAGCCGGGGCGGGTCGCTGGTGAAATTTATAAGATATTCCATTCAATAGTTCATTCAATAACTGACACAATGATGACACAATGTTACATGCAGAATCATGAAGATATAGGTATAAATGGAGTCAACACTTCGAACAAAAGCTTGAAACCAACTGTGGGCTGATGCTCTCTTTCTGAATGCACACTATAGTGTTTCGGTTCAACTCGTGTTTCGGTTCAACTCGAAAAACTATATTTACTTTTCATAGGCATGAAATCATTCATCGCACGATATGTCTACATTTTATAATATTTGTTGTATGGATTCTTGGAATCTTATAAGTAATATATAATGTACCCACAGTTATATGTGCTGGTTTTGTCTGTGTTGTAATTGTATTCCTGTATCATCTTCATTTTATAATTATCATTCATTGTTTAATATTTACAAACCCTTACGCTTTTTTATGCTGTTCCTGTCGTCATCCTTTGTAATTTATTCCGGTATAATTGGATCAAATTAATATTTTCAAACCTGAAAAATAAATAATGTTTTGCTTTGACATGTCTGTCAGTGACAGTCGTCAAATTGACGACCGCAAACATTTCTTCTAAAATAAGTTTTCGGCTACTAACGTAAAACCTCTATGTTGTATATCTTGTAAGCTTGTTTGTCTGTGTTAGATAGTAAACGGCTGAACACCCGCTGTATTATCGTGTGTTCCTTTAGATCTAATTCGCACTATTATTAAATAAAAATAAATGGCATTCGACAATTATTGAGTCTGGCCGTTGCTATATAAAAAACGATTTGACCGTTCTAGAAAGAAGATTCATAATTGGATTTTTTATGAATTTTGGAAGAGCGGTCAGAAAAGGAACCTGTCAAATGAGTGAGTCTGGATTTCGGAGCCGTTTGATAAACACGCGGATTGCTCATACGCATACGTTGCTGGAGTCTAGTTCTTGGAGCCGTTAGTTGAACACGCTGATTGTTCATACGCTTACGTTGCTGCAGTCTAGTTCTTGGAGCCGTTTAATGAACACGCTGATTGTTCATACGCTTACGTTGCTGGAGTCTACTTACTGAAGTCTACCAGTCTGCAACCGAGAGTCGGTTTACTAGGATAAGTCGAGCTGTCGCGTGCCTCTTGCTGCCCAGGGCTGGTCCTACTGACCGCCTGGGGGGGCCTCCGTCCCCGAGCTGATCGCGTCAGACTTCTCTTCGGCTGATCCTGTACGCCGGCCAGGCTGGGGATCATAATCCTCCTGGATACTGCCTAACCATAGTGCGTTTAGGTCAGTCCTTATTTTTATACTTACTTGTTTTTGATACTCATCACATTTTAACTTTCGTGTGAGAGCTATTAAATTCAATACGTACAATTCTGCATAGCCTTTTATTTCTCGTAAATTATCAGAATTGTTACAACACATAAGAACAAGACAGTGATATGTGTTTTCTTTATCTTATGTATGCATTTAGAAAGAGAGCATCTGCCCACAGTTGGCTTCACTTAGGTATTTAGAGTGTTGCCTCCACTTTTATCTATAAGCTTCTTGTGCACAATGGACGTCTCAGACATTGGTGACACAGATCATGAAACAGTTACTTCAAATAGGGTGGGAAACAAGAAGCTTATAGGTAAAAGTGGAGGCAACACTCTAAATACCTAATTGAAACCAACTGTGGGCAGACGCTCTCTTTCTGAATGCATACGAAAGAACGAGACAGTGATATGTGTTTTCTATCTTATGTATGCATTCAGAAAGAGAGCGTCTGCCCACAGTTGGTTTCACTTAGGTGTTCAGAGTGTTGCCTCCACTTTTAGCCTCTTGGTGGGAAAGGTTGACAAAGTTCTTTTGTTTAGAAAAATATGCCATCTTTTCATAAACAAACGAAGCTCTTTTTTTACAGATTTCAATAAACGGAGGAGGTTTTTCAATTCGACACGTATATTAGTCAATTTTTCTTTATGTTTGACCACGCAGTACTTTTTACAGTGTAGTTCAATAATGATGATTCTATTTTTATCGCGCATTGCGAAAGGGGGCTAGACGAAAAAAATGAAACGACACTTTTTAAGACCAAAAGTTGTAACGACACTTTTTGCTATAGTTGTAAGCCGTGCAGCGTGCACGTGTTTCTCTGTCTGTCTCTCTCTCTCTGTCTCGCTCATAGAAAGCAAGCCAGTTATTAATAGTAAATGATAATAAGTAAATAATAATAAACAACAACAACATATTGTTGTTTTATTGTGTTGTTGTTGTGTATTGTTTTTGTTTGTTGTGTTGTTTTTGTGTGTTGTTGTTGTGTATTGTTGTTGTTGTTTGTTATTGTGTTGTTTGTTGTGTTATTATTGTTGTGTTTGTTGTTATTATTGCTGTTATTGTTGTTGTTGTTGTTGTGTTGTGTTGTTCGTTGTTGTTGTTGTTGTAAATTGTTGTCGAAAGGAACTTCGTACCATCCGGGTGTCCCTTGACACCTCTCAAGTTTTTATTTATTATTTTAGACTTTTAAGTTTGTGAAGGCGGTTGTCTATTCCCGAATATATGCTGCTAAATTCATCAGTGTTTTACACGGAGTAACTGCTTGTCTGACCTCTACAACCCAGTTACTGGGTAACACGATACTTGTGGTAAGTCTGCAATGGTTGTCAGACTTTCTGACTTCTGACTACCCATATCGACTGTCAAAGATCTACGAATGACAATGGCTTTACGTGCTTTCCGATACACTGAGGTCTCTTGATATGAAATTACCCATCCACAGATCAACCGCGCGAAGCTTGACCGTGACCGATCCATCTGTACGACTTTTTCTTAGTCATAAACCACTCCTAAATGAAAAATCAATAATTGGTACAGAATTAACAATCCATAACCTCAACCTCTTCATTATCACAGGTCACATCAGGGTTGCCATTTTTGTTTTAAATAGAATATAATTATTATGTTCAGTTGAATTCAGATATATAAAGAGTATCAACTAATAAAAAAAGAGTAGGTACATTTATTTTAATTTTTAAAAAGGTATTTAATTTTGACATTGACATTGATTGACATTACAGTTTGACGTGACTGATGGTGGTTGCGTTCAGAAACGTTCGGGTTTGACTTGGAGATACCAACATATTAACAGTAATAAGATTTTTTATAAGGTATAAAAATGGGTTTACGCTACTGGCATTTATAGTATACCTACTATTAATCATTTCACCACCACACTGTCATGTTAAGATGACAAACCAAGATGTACCCAGCACGCCACGGTCACAACTACATGACAGACTTCTATACGTAATTCCATAGAGTATGTAACTTTGCTTGGCACCGCGGCGAGTCAAAATGTTAAACATTCTGTAATAAAGTGTATTTACAACCAACTTCAAAAAGAAGGTTCAGAATTCGACCATGTTTTATTTGTGAATTTCACCGTACTCTACTAGTATTAAGCCTGTCACAGACGTAGCTATAGTATATATTAATATAATTCATAGCAAAGCATATTACGATCAGCTATAATATATATTTTTACTACGTCACCAAAATAACGACACGGTTGGCGCAGTGGCTGAGCGATCGACTGCTGCGCAGCGTGTTGCGGGTTCGATTCCCGCCCAGGGAAAATATTTGTGTGATGAGCACTTGTGTTTGCCTGGTGTCTGGGTGTTGTTTATCTATATATGTATGTATTTAAAATGTATTTGTGTATGTATATCAGCTGTCCGACACCCATAGTACAGGGTCTCCCTAGTTTGGGGTCAGATGGCCGTGTGTGAAATGTCCCCACATATTATTATATTATTATTATTATTATATGGACAGATATTGCAAGGCATATTAATATATTATTTATAATTATGTCAAAAATGCGAAACAAACAACGATCGCAGACGTAATAAGGACGAAAATATACTATTATATTATAGCTACCGTATGTGGTGTGGTGGCTAGCTATAATATATATTATAGCTACGTATATGACGGGCTTTACAGATTATAAAATACACCCACATGGTATAGAGTACAATACTCTATTCTGTAATATGATTGGCAACCCTACTTAGCTGTTTATGCAATCATGAAGCCGATAATAGTGTACCACGCGAATATACACAGCTACAAAACTGCAATTATTTGTAATTTTATCAATGGTGCCCTAACATGTCCACTTTGTGCTCTTAATTCCCCCATCCCCATTCCATCATCCGAATCTAGAGCCAAACTCTTTGCTTCCACATATTGTACGAACTGTCAGACTGTGGAAGTCACAGCTCGCCTCTCTGTTACCCGATAAATATAATCAAGGCACGAGTGAATTGGTTCATCCTAAGCAAGTGTGATCCACCTAAGGCCGCATCATCACTTAAGATTAGGTGAGTAGCGGCCACATGCAAGCATATTGCCAGTCTCATGCGGGCACATGAAATCACATCTAAGCCAACCACCGTGTAGTCCAAATTGCAGTCGCTGTGATTGAAATCGACGAGCTATCAGCGACGATATACGCCGGCGACCTTGAGCGTCCAGAGAATCGTATGCGCTGCGTCCATAACTCTCAAAGTTTAGTCGTATTCTTTAACTTAAAAAAGACGAACCAATATTAAAATTTAGATAATAAAATTGTCTGTAAGATAGAGTAAGTTTTGTTTAATTATACCTGGTAGATTTTGTATGATTGTCAATGTTTTGTCAGCGTCAGAACTTCATGATTTAATTAAATTATTTAATATTTAAATATAATCAAAAATATTCACATAATAAATGATTTAGAGAATGTTCTAGTTTAGCATATATTTGTTTCAAATCATTTACACTACCTACACATTTTGACGTGATTGTCAGTTTAAAATCTGTAAAAGTCGTCTGCCCCATAATAGGGTATTACACCCATTTTTGAAAAGTGTCTCAATGAAATTCTGTAGTGCTAATATGCCACCAAAAAAAACACAAAATTTTTATTCAATTGATAAGTGCCATAAAAATACATCAAAATTTTAAATTTTCAAATTTCGCGCGTAGTTTGACGAAAACGCCTCTTACTGGACGCCATATTGCTCAGCGAAAATGACGTCAGTTCGTTTTGTATCAAAAGCTCATATTAAATATGATAATTGTATATCATTTAAAAATAATTAAAAGCATATTTTGTAATCGGTGTAATAATGAAAAAACACGTTGGTTACGAAAATAATAAAAGTACAAAGCCTATATTACGCCAATCGGTTGACTGACAGTTGTCAATTTTTTGTTTACACAGCCGTATGGCGTAATAACATGGCCGCTACTATTTCACGGTGTTTTATAACAGAATAAAAATACTGAAAACTTTGAATTGAATTTAAATAATTGTTTTGTTATTTTTTGAACTGAAACTTACTTTTTCCGACTTTTTTATGCCTAAACTGTCTCAATAACATATTTATAGATTTTTTCGCGTATAGAGTAAAATACCCTATTAGTTAGCTTCGCATTACCTATGCTGAGACAGTGTACGTTCACATATATATTCATTAACTTTGGTCGTAAGCTCTGTACGATAAGGGACAGACGCAGACTCGGGGACGTCTGACGCCCCCCACACACTTCAAGACCCGAGGTGGCGGTGGGTAGTGTTCCACGCGCGCCTATCCCTAGACATCGTGGGGGGAGTCCAACACCTTATTCCCCCCCTGACCTGAGGAAGCCCGCAGGAGCAGGCTGGCAACAGTCGGGGGTTGTGGATATATCTCCAGTTCCTGCGAGCCCCGACGTAGCTATGAGATGGAAATCCGGGGTGGTTTTTAGTCAGTAAAAGTCTGACAGACATCTTCGCCCGCCCCAGAACAAAAAAAACTAATGATCGCACATTTAAATAATGGCATAAATACTGAAATGTCAGTGTCTTTTGTAATGGAAGATAAAGCAGGTGTTTCAAATACTACCGCTTTTTTTTAAACATGTTGCTTTTTTTTATCTTGGTTTTAATAGTTGTGCAAATTGGTAGAATAAATTTTAAATTTTTTATTTTTATATTTCCTACTGTTAGCTACTAACGAACATCTCGAAAAATCTGCAAAATCGAAATAGATTAGGTACCATAAACATTTAATTTATAATTTTCGCTGAATGACAATAATCTTGAACTGTTCATTTCACGGGCAATAACCTCAGCCGTCAACCGGTAATTTAAATAAAATATTCATAGAAATTATAATATTCTATTATAATTATGACGTGTTGTTTGATTGGTGATTATCTAATTAGGTAAGCGGTTAATTCTGTAGGTAAATGTTAGCTACATATTTACCTACAGAAATAACCGCTAACAATATAGGTACTACCTTAGTGTTTGTTCACTACAAACCTGAAAAGGGGTCATTGTACTCATCATTATGAATAACTTTTCATTTTCATTCCAAACCTTTCATCTTTAATAAGTAAAAAATAACTTTAATTTTGCAAGTCCTTGGCTCCAAGGCTTTGGTTCTGTTTTTAGTTTTGTTTTGTCAACGACTTCCAAAATTTAAATAATATTTTTATTTTTTTGTTTTTTTAGGCGGTTGTCTTTTTAGCGCTTAACAACTTTGAAGTATCATCACCTATGAAGAATCATCGAACCGAAACCTAAAAGTGGTACAGTTGTAGAACTGTACCTACCACTTTTAGGTTTATAATAAAGCGTGTTACGCACGCATCTTTTCACAATATATTGCAGCACTATTAGTTAATTATTTTCTAATACATTAAAGTGATTTAGAATCTAAATATTATATGAACTAAGTATGCTAAATTATACAGCACAAAGACAATTTAGTGCAAAGTGAAGTGCTACTAACATATTCTTAAATCTTGTCTACTAACACAAGCTTTAAGTTTAATATATGTAGGTATATTTAGGATAAGGTATTTGGCCTTTTTGGGCCTGTGTAACCTGCAATAAAGGAATTATAATTATTGTTTTAATATCTAATTATTTATTACTAGCTTTTGCCCGAGACTTCGTCCGCGTGAATGTCTATTATAGTGGATGCAGACAAAGTCACTGATTATAAAGTATGCCTATGTCCTTCCCCAGGGTTCAAACTATTCTCATACTAAATTTCATCAAAATCGGTTCAACCGTTTCATCGTGAAAGCGTAACAGACAGAGTTACTTTCGCATTTATAATATTAGTATGGAAGTATGGATAAGTAATTAATAAGTAAATAAGTAATAAGTATGGATAAAGTAGGTATAGAAGTATGGATTGTCAATTGTCATAATTCCCGTTCGTCCCACGAGGGGGACGAAGTCGATAGGACGAACGGGAATAAACGAAATTTACAGTAGGGAAACTGTATTTTATATTCAGAAATATTCAAGTCTTATTTACTTACATCAGAATGTTAGGCGGCTTCGTCATGACAGAGGTGATCAACCCCAAGGTTTGATATTCAAAAAAGTTCCTTAGTCCAAAAAAATATTGAAGATAATGTTTTTTTTATTTTTCTTTACAGCTGTGTCGAAAAACATGGTATGAAACGCATGAGCATTTTGTCTTTAAAACCTGCGACCACTCGCCGCGGCCTTCAAAATAACCAATGATAGATGTATTCTTTTTCACAGTCAACCTACACATTAATCTATTTCGAGACTGTCATCATCACGTCATCATTAAGCCTCATAAATCAATAAACGATCGTAAAGTACGTAAAAACGTTATATAATATTATTAAATTACCTCGATAATATATTCTGCCCACCGAATTTCGATTACTGAGGCCAATCTCAATTGAGACTACACTTTGATATAATGTATAATATAGGAGGACTATATCCTCCTCATCGACACCTTGGTAGTACCTTCTAGCCGGTGGTGGCTGGATGCGGAAGGTAGGATATTGGGAAAAATGGAGCAGCATTTAGGAGGTTATATTCGTTAATATTCATTAAACGAAACGTGAGTATTGTTACACATTATAGATTGAGAACAACGGATTAACTCACTGTGTTGCCGGGCGATGTATTCGTTAATTCCCTCGATAACACCTATGTAAAGTTTCCATAGCTTTCTGAGGAATAAAGGATCATGGCAGGCATTTGTACAAAAAAAAGTAAAGATACCTAAAGAGCATCTTCAGATATTTTGAATATTTTGAAACACCCGCAATAAAAATGGATGTTAAAAGTGAATACTTTAGTTTAATTTAACCTGGTACTCATAACACAAGTTAAATCTTACTTTGAGTACCAGAGTTCAAAATACGCTAGTTTAATATTTTCTTTTATATTCTCTCTTAGAACTTACTAGTGTTATTGTTCACCTAATGCCTAATAAAGAATTTAATTTTTTTATTATTATGTATTATTAATGAAAAGCTCATTATTTCAGAACGAAACGGCGGCTGACAGTAACAGTGACACTGACAGCTGCGCTTTGCAGTTCTGACACTGAAATTGCATCGTTTTATGGGAAACAGTGTCGCAAATAATGATTATTTATTCCACACACTTGTCACATCACTTGTCTGTCAATTTGATAGATCCGCTAATGTCACTTGTCATTTTCTTTCTTTTATAAACACAAAATTAGCAACTATATAAAACGAAAAAGTGTTATTTTCATTTCGAAATATTTTAATTATGCGGGGTTTTAAAAATATGATAAGTATATCAATCTACTCCTGGTAATGTGTTCTCCACATTGGAAAATATTTTAAACCCTCTAAATGCTTTTTTTTCATACAAATGAATGTAAGGATCTCGCCATGATTCTTTGTATGGGATAATAATAATAATAAATTTATTTGAATGTGTTATGGGGTAATTGTATTTCGAAAGTGACTGTGTCTGTATGGCCAAATACTCAAACGGTACTTAATTTAAGATGCGGTTGACATAAAGTGATAGAGACAGCATGCAGCAATGGCATCTTAAAATTGTGTTATAGCGTTTAAGTATTTGGCCATTAGTCTGATATTATTACATTTTTACGATGCATATTGTTACATAAAAAAAAAAAAAAAATTGTGTATTTACATGCCGGACAAACTGTGGGCTCAGGTGACACAGAACTGGAGCCCTGAGACAGAAAGACGGCGTCGCGGCAGGCCACGAAGGAGATGGTGGGATGAACTGGACGGATTCCTCCAAAACTGGTGGGAGGAACCAAATAGTCGGGAAAGATGGAAGGCATGGAGGGAGGCCTTTGCCCAGGAGTGGGACTGACACCCATAGTACAGGATCTCCCTAGTTTGGGGTCAGATGGCCGTGTGTGAAATGTCCCCACATATTATTATTATATTATTATAGGCTTCTTTTTCCGCGACTAATAAAGTATCTCCATTCATTTAAAATAATGATGTAGGTATTTCTTAATACTGCCTCAGGTACGTAATGTGCTTCATTTTCTTTTATTGCAAACACTCAACACCTCTTTAGTGCATTTGAAAAAGATATCGTGATTTTATTGACAGGGAAGGCTGCGCTAACGCATTGCCTATTTGATCTGTAAGTAATGAACGAAAATAGACTTTCTGCTAAAGTGTAAAGGTTCATGAAGATGATACTAGTTATGAACTTAGTAATAATTGATGAAAGTAAAGCAAGGCTCTTGAAATAAATTTTTATTGAAACGAAGAAATAAAATATTGATAGCACACGTCAGAGTCCAGAACAAGAGAGATGCATAGAAAAAGAAAAGATTAACATGAAGTAGTGCGCGTAGATATTAACTAAAGAGGTTTTGCGTTCAGTACTTCAGTTCATTTTCCATCAATAATATATTATGTAATTTAAGTACCTAATTAGTAAAGACTGAAATAGGTATAATTTTCTCTTATTAGAAGACATTCAACTGCCTTTTCCCCACTATGTTGGTATTGACTTCCAGTCTAACCAGATGCAGCTCAATACCAGTGTTATAAATGGAGCGACTGCATAACGGACCTCCACTGTAGTTACTGGGTAACTCGATGCCTCTTGGTAAGACTGGTTGTCAGACTTTCTGGCTTCTGACTACCCATAACGACTGCCGAAGATCTACAAATGACAGCTGGGACCAACGGCTTTACGTGCTTTCCGAGGCACGGAGGGACCTCGGTATGAAATGGATGGTCACCTATCCACAGACCGACCGCGGCAAGCGTAGCTTAACCTTTGGCCGATCGATCTGTACGGTTTCAGCTCCTCTTATTTATTTTATCACAAACACAAATTCTAACTTAATAGGTCACAACCCAATGCGATAGTATGGTACTTAATTGAATCGTATTACGTATAGCATAGAATATACAATCATGTAATCTTTGTGAACATAATTGAGGGTCTCGTGCCTATTGGTCACGGGCATACCGAGACCGCTCCGTGCCTTAGAAAGCACCTTAATCCGTTAGTCTCGGATAGATAAGCTTTTTATACTCCTATGGTCCCGGCTGTCAATTTCAGACATTCAATGAAAGTAATTATGTGTAGTTAGAAGCCAGAAAGTCTAACAACCAGTCTTACCAAGGAGTATCTTGTTACCCAGGAGTTGCAAAGGTCAGATAAGCAATTGATCCAAGTAAAAGACTTGTATTATGCTGCATCTGGTTAGAATAGAAGCCGACCCCAACAAGAATTAGGCTAGGCAGATGATGATGAAGACAATATGACTAAACAATCTCTATTAAAAAAAATATTACGCACGTTTGATACTAAGCTTACCAGCTTAGTATCAAACGTGCGTAATATTTTTTTATTAAAACATCAACCATAAAATTGATACCTAATAGTAATATAATTGAATTGATTCAATTCTAAATGTATTCCTACACAACATATTTATAACTTCCTTGATTCAGAATTGCGTTATCATGCAAACTATTATTTATTTTTTACTTTTTAGTTTGGTTATATCTATAAATATTATGTACATTTATTCGACCAGGGGCGCTTGTGCAGTACCTTCCTAGTATATAATAGCTGTTTTTTCGGCAACTAATTTTGAACGACAATTTTTTTTTTTTTTTTTATAATTTTATCAAATTAGTTTATTGTCATCGGTCCTCGATAAATCTACAAAGTTTGAACGAAATCTGGCCGTTTAAAGTAGGTCAAAATCGCGCCCAAAGAAGTCGGTTACAAACAAACATACAAACATACAGGTGAAGCTAATAAAAAGCGTGTAAAAAAGCAGATCCTTACTCAAATGTTCATTACTACAACACGATCAAAATCATCACCATTTGACAGCCTTTTGCTAACTATGTTGGGGCCGGCTTGCTACTGAGTTCCTTTTTTATAGAGACATATTATAATATTAAAATTTCAATAGAATTTTATAGTCTCGTAATAAAAGATATTTTTTTTATAAAGTGTTGACTTTTTTACCCTTTACTTTAACTCACCGTGGTTGTCGCATGTCGTGGATGTGCTGGTCAGAAGACCCCGGCTAACCGTGCAATTCTCTTTTTGTATTTTGTTTGGTTACTAACTATAGTGTTAAGAGCATTGTTACTAACAATTGGCCCTAGTTGCCATTAATAAACAAAATATTTTTTTTTTTTTTTTATCATTTGATAGGCATACGTTTGACCACTATCTCACCTGATGGGAAGCGATGATGCGGTCTAAGATGGAGCACGCTTGCCTAGAAGTAACCTATTCACTCTTGACTTAAAGACTCCCGGGTTGTAGCTATCAGGAAACACAGACTCAGGCAGGAAATTCCACTCCTTAGCAGTACGCACAATGAATGTGTACCCAAAACGTTTTGTGCGTGTGAGTGGGATGTCCACCATGTACCGGTGGCGCATCGCCGTACGTCTTGTGGTCCGATGATGGAACGGGCTCGGCGGAATTAAATTATGCAATTCTGTCGCACACTCCCCAAAATGCAACCGATAGAAAACCGACAGGCCAGCAACTCGGCGTCGATGCTCAAGACTTTGAAGCTTTGACTCGACGAGCCTATCATTGCCAATGATCCTCTTGGCTCGTTTCTCAATTGACTCAAGGGCACCAAGCTGGTATCTGGCAGATCCGTCCCAAAGGTGAGAGCAGTACTCCATACACGATCGATCTTGCGCTTGATAAAGTTTAAGCAGCTGTTCCGGCGTGAAGTACCGTCTCACCTTTGCTATTTAACTTTGGAGAAAGAAATGTGCAATATGTGCATACTTTATTTTTTTTTTTTACCTGTAAATATTATCAAGCTGAATAGCTTTGTTTTTTTTTGTTTTGTTTGAAGTCACTAATCTCCAGAACTACAGATCCGAGTTGTAAAATTCTGTCTAATAGATAACTGCGTTATCCCTTAGTGCTTAAGCTATATTTTATAACAATTGCACAAGACCAAGAGAATTCACGATAGCGAGTCGGGGACAAAAGCTTAAAAAAAAAAATTACAGGCATGTACAGACACTTACTATCAAGTTAGTCCAAACTGTCAAATGAACATGAACCTTATTTTTTTGTAATAAAGTAGAAAAATGGGTAACTTGATATGCTGAAGTAAGTACCTACAATTTCTTTAAAAATTGCAAAAGCTTGTCAATCATCATTTCAGCCGAAAGACGTCCACTGCTGGACATAGGCCTCCCCCAAGAAATGGGGGGGTTTTGCCATAATCGCCACGCTTGGCAGGCGGGTTGGCGATCGCAGTATGGTTGTTACAAAGGCACAGAGAACGCTGCTGCCCATTCTCTGGCGAGTCCCTTAGTCGCCTCTTACGACACCCACGGGAAGATATAATAATTAATCATTATCTAATGACAAATTAGAGAATAGCTATGACGCAAAAAGTGGTATCAATATCATAATTATCATTGACGAGTCGTGTTTAACTTCAGTGACATTTCAATAACGAACGGCTTGACCTACGCATCATTTAATGTTATAAACAAAATCATTAATCAATCCAAATCAATCGTACATCAATCACTATGAATCTTCTATTCAACACAATTAGATTCATGTGAATTTGTTCTCATCTGTTTTTATATATTATGAGATGTTCTTGTAGCTTATTTCATTTTTAACCGACTTCAAAAAGGAGGAGGTTCTCAATTCAATTGTTTTTTTTTTTTATGTATGTACACTGATTACGCTGAGATTTATGATCCGATGTACGTGATAATTCTTCTTTAGTTCGATGCGGAGTGGTTGCCATTTGGTCCCATAAAAAATTATCATAATTTGGCCCAGTACTTTTCATTTTATGAACATATTTTTTATTTTGTATACTATAGCCGGGGAACGGGTGTAGAAAAACGCTGGTGCTATCAGGTTACTGTATATTTGCCAGATCACAAGTCACTACTTAACTAAATCTTAACTAAAGCTTAAACTTCGCGCGCACACATTCGCGGGTAGCGTCTTACACTCTACTTAACACACTGCCTACCTCATAAGAACTATATCGAACATGCGCGGGCGCCCTCCTACGGGCGACCGGGTAACCACTCTGGGTTGCCTCGTTCACATTACACTCTGCCGCACGCTATACACTCCCCCTCGAGTTCTAGAGAACGTCCCCGCTCATGAACTCGCTCAAGGGACGCTGAACAGACTGAACAAACGTGTTTTCGTGGACGCCCTCTTTTACGTTTTGGAACCACGGGACGAGGAGGTGTACTGTCCCGGTTATGAAACCGAGTGAGGTCTGATACGTGATATTTTCCTAGCAAACTTTCAGGGCTATCTATGTTTGCTAAGAAGTATGCCGTGGGACTCACCCTCTTTACAATAACGTACGGTCCGTCTTTCTTCGGAATGAACTTAGATGTTATGTTCTTTGCTGCACTGCTAAGAACGTGTGACTTTAACAACACTTGATCTCCGACCTCAAAGATTTCGGCTGGTACAAAGGACTTATCAGCACATTCTTTACGTCGGTCTTGTTGTGCTTCAACCCTTTCCCTAACAGCAATGAAAGTGTTAACAAAGTTTTTCAAATAAGGAGTGATTTGTGGAATAAAATTATCTTTATTAAGTATCGACCGAATATCGTGTTGGACGTCGAGGGGTGAGCGTAACTCTCTAGCAAACGTTAAGTACGCTGGAGAGACACCCGTAGTCTGACAAACTGCGGAATTCATGGCGAACCTTATCGCAGGTAGGTGCTGTGGCCATGAAGAATGGTTCGTTTCGACTAAACGTGACAACTGGAATTTCAAATCCCTATTTTTGCGTTCCGCTGGATTAGCTGAGGGATGATACAAAGGTAACAACTCTTGATTTATACCTAAAACAAACATACACTGCTGCATGACGGCAGAAACAAACTGAACGCCATTGTCTGACACAATGCGTCGAGGAAATCCGTAACGCAGGAAGAACTCTTCAATCAATATCTGAGCACACGCTGCTGAAGTTGCCTCCTTCAAAGCGTACAGCTCAGTCCACCGAGAAGCAGTGTCTTCTACTAACAATATCCAGCGTTCTCCATTATCTCCCACAGGAAGCGGACCGAATAGGTCAATGGCTAACACTTCTCCCCTTTGATTTAGAACAGGTGTCTGTAAAAGACCTGACGGCTTTTTATTTGAAGATTTATACCGTTGACAATCATTAAGTGAATTCGCCTCGTCATCCCGCAACACCTCTACAGCAGCACACGAAGATACAGGTGACCGTGACACTCTCTCAAATTGGGTATCAAACTTTTGTTCACTATTTTCGGCAAAGTGCCAGCTATTCTCGCCGAAGTTGAAAACGAGATTGAATTTCGTAAGAAAATCTATGCCTAACAGGCTTTCATTACTGTTCGCTTCAGGAAAAATTAAAAAGTTAATGAATTTAGTTTTGTGTTTAAGTGTCACCTGTACCTCTGTGGTTAATACATTCATTTCCCTACTAACACCATCCGCCAACTTAACAACTTGCGTTGACGGCACTAACTGATGTCCTAATTTGAGCAGGAGAGCGTAAAGCGTGTGACCGGCAATACAGCTTTTTGCTGCTGAATCTACCAAAGCAGTGCCACAGTAACCTAAAACGCTTATATCTAACACAGGGCGACGAAAAGGTACAATACCGATACCGTATGTTTCTTCTAAACACTCACAGCTATTACAAGAATTACAATTATAGCAGCTCGACACAGACGTATTACTATTTACATTAACAACATTATCATAACTTAAACATTTATCCTTAGAACCAGGCACGCAAATGTTTTCATTAGGAATATGGTCGTCTAAAAACTCTAAAGCTAAACAATTATTGTTACTTGAGTTATCCGAACAATTATTTACGTTAACTAAATTATTATCAACAAAAGTGTTACAAAGGCCCTCTCTGACGACGTGCGTAGGGTTACCTTGAGTCGACACTTGCTTTGACGGGCTTACCGACGCCGACGGCTGCGGGGCAGCATGGGCGACAGCGGGGTTGCGCGGGAGCGAGCGCGAAAGCATGCGCCAGCGCGATAAGCCTGGCGCTCTCGAATTTCGAAGCGATGAGGCCTTGCTTTTATTATTTATGGATCCGATATGTTTCGTTAAGTTTATTGAATAAAACGCTGACGTCTGAGCCGGCGAACAGTTTTTACACTTCGATTTGATAACGTTCGCGGTACCACAACCGTAACACTTTATTTCACTTTCCGACTTTACTTTATCGCACTTATCGGACTTATCACTATTGCGCTTAAGCTTCTCGCACATTACCTTGCGGTGGCCGAGACGCTTGCAGTACACGCAAAAGGGCTTCTTTTCCTTCGCTGCGGCGTCGGCGGCTTGCTCGGCGGGCTCGACGTTTGCGGCGCTGCCGGTACTTGAAGCATCGGTGATTGTAGGTACATCCCGCTGTGACGACGATGATGCGCGTTTGCTCGATTGCGCGTGAGACTTCGATGGGAATGCCTGTCCTTTTCTTGTTTCTTTTAAGGAATCTTCTACAAGGCGACACTTATGAAGTAGCTCGTCGAAGCTATTTACACATTCTCTCGTCACGCGTTTTCTAATGCGCGGGCTAAGTACACTGTATGCCATATCCAATTGAACTTTTTCCGAGAGGTCGTCCTCTGGGAATTTAGCTAACAGAGCACGTACCTTGGCGATAAACAAATCCGTGTGTTCGTCTTCTTGATCTAGGCTAAACAATTTCCTGTAGAGTCGGTGTGGTGGGTCATGCTCGCCAAAAGCCCCTTTTATTCGAGTAAGGGCCTCCGACCATGTGCTCGTCGACCTTTTAACACCTTGCCACCACACTGCAGCAGGCCCCTCCAACAACATTGAAAAACCGCGGAGAGCATTTTCGTCGGAAACGTTTACGCAATCCTTGTAGATAACAATCGCGTCTAAAAAGTTTTCCAATGATTCATCGGCACGTCCACCATAACGCGACGAGCATTTAGCGAAGTTACCATTCGAGCTAAATGCAAGGCCCGATCCCTGTAGGGCCTCAGACACGTTAACGTGAGGTGTTGATGATCGTACTTCCCGTATTAGTTGTTGACAAAATTCACTTTGGGTTTGCTGGATTGATGTGATAAAACTCGCGAGGGTTTCTTGTGACATTGTAATATTAGCGGCACCGGCGTCTTCTGAGACATCTTCCGATCGAAGCTTCGGCATTTTTCTTTAGATTTACACGTTGGGCAGCCACTTATAGCCGGGGAACGGGTGTAGAAAAACGCTGGTGCTATCAGGTTACTGTATATTTGCCAGATCACAAGTCACTACTTAACTAAATCTTAACTAAAGCTTAAACTTCGCGCGCACACATTCGCGGGTAGCGTCTTACACTCTACTTAACACACTGCCTACCTCATAAGAACTATATCGAACATGCGCGGGCGCCCTCCTACGGGCGACCGGGTAACCACTCTGGGTTGCCTCGTTCACATTACACTCTGCCGCACGCTATAATACATTTATTTTTTATTTTTGACCACGCATAACTTTTTTCAGTGTAGTCTGATTTTGATGTTTCTTTTTTAAGTTTAAGTTTACGTCTTGTAGGCACTAAAAAGCGAACAAAAGAAACTTTTTGACAAAAAAGACAACCGCCTTTAAGAAGTAAAAAATAACTTTCAATACGCAAGTCGGTGGCAATACTTTATTTTTTACTTTTTGAAGGCGGTTGTCTTTTTTGTTAAAAAGTTTTTTTCATACAAAGTAATGTATGTACTTAACTTTAAGAGTTACATAGGTACATGTTTTTAATACTTCCATTTGCGGAAAATTATAGTGTGTGAACAGAAACAGAAAAGTTTTGTTCACAATTTCATAATTTAATTTATAATCTAGCTAGGTATCTCTATTAAGAATTTTAGTTGGTAGATACCTAGCTTTTCCCATCTGTGTTGGGGTCGGCTTCCAGGCTAACCGAGTGCAATTGAATACCAGTGTTTTCCATGGAGCGACTGCCTATCTGACCTCAACAATCCAGTTGCTGCTGGGATACACGATACTCCTTGGTAAGACTGGTTGTCACACTTCTGTCTACCTGAACGACTGTCAAAGAATGACAGCTACCAACGCGGCGGTTTTACTAGGTACCTACTTACGCATTTATTTTCTCTTTCGTCCTTTTTGAGCCTGTTAAGACTGGTTGTCACACTTCTGTCTACCTGAGCGACTGTCAAAGAATGACAGCTACCAACGCGGCGGTTTTACTAGGTACAGTCAACAGCAAAAGTAGATGATCAAAATCAGAAATTCAATACTAATGAACGGAGTTCGCGTCAGAACTGTATGGCGTCGAAGTGATTCAAAAGTATGTGTGTGACAATTGCACACTTTTAATACATAAACTAGTAATAAATTATATAAATTAGTGTTAGTAAATTAGAATTTAATTTCTGATTTTGATCATCTACTTTTGCTGTTGACTGTACCTACTTACGCATTTATTTTCTCTTTCTTCCTTCTTGACCTTGATAAGTAACTCTTTTCTCTATCTATGAAATATTTTGAACATACACCTTGGTATTCGATATTGTATGAATATACAGTGAAACTTCACCTAAATGATTGATTGATAGAGTTGATTTGAAAATAAAATTTGATTAATGACTTTATGTATTGAAATAAACATTGTATGCATTGTTTTTGCTACTGTTGTTTTGGCATTAGTGTCTGTACCTTGGTAGATCATGTTCAAACCTTGGGTGGAAGAATTGAAGTCACGTTTATTTGTTTTAAAAATTAAAGTCAAAGGTATGAACTTGAATGTACTGGGTGGCACATAAATAATGACACAGTTTTATTTTATTATAAGTTTTTTAAAATAAAGTTCATGCAATACTTTTTGGAAAAAAAATCCTACTAGGTTTTGAACAAGAACATGTCTTTCAAATGATGGCCGCTGGAGGCCATCATGGTAGCCAATGCATATTTGAGCTCTTTTATTTAAGAGCATTTTCCATGACGCTTTTCAAAATTTCCGGTGAATGAATATTTATATCTTTTTATAATACACACCGATACATAACCGTCTGTGGCTCCATAATAAAAAACTCCTATCCACAACACATACACACATCATCTCTCCCCAACACTCACACACCTAGGAAGCTGAGCTCTGTTTTACCCTACTTTTCTTATTATAATAATTTAGTCATCTAACTACCCATTACCTACATGAAAATGTCAATATGCTTAATTTCAGTAATTTTATTGAGTGATGTCATTGGAGATAACATTAATAAATATGTATAATGTACTTAAGTGCAAAGCCCTCAACAGTTGAGCAAATGTTTCGCGACGGTGATCTTATTCAAGACTAGTTTTTGCGTAAACTTCAGAATCAAATTATCCCACTAAAATTTATTCCACAGTATCTACTTGTGTGCCCAGCAAATTCCGTACATCCGTTTAAGGCGCTATTGTCAGCGCTAAAAAAAGCGCCATTAAAGTCGGTTAGGCGACTTTTACAGATTTTAAACAGACCAATGTTAAAATGAGTAGTGTAAATGATTTGAGAAAAAAAGTATACTTATGTTAAACTAAAACATTCTCTTAATGATTTAAAATGTTAATAATTTTTATTAATTTCATATTAAATAGTTTAATTAACTCATGAAATTGTGTCTGACGCGGACAAAACATTGATAAGTAATCACACAAAATCTATCAGATATCTATATTTTAACGAAACTTTCATCATCTTACAGACAATTGAATTATTTATCTATCTATCTTTTGGTATAGGTACATGTTTTTTTTTAAAGTTAAAGCATACTATCGTGTCTTTATTAATTAGCATACGCTTCCTCGGTCGCTCAAGGTCGCCAGCGTATATCGTCGCTAAAAGTAACAAACATTCATCCATCGCTTCATCGTTCTCGAGTCTCTGAGCGTGGAGCACTGGAATCGATTCCTAGGTCGGGCAAAGTTATTAAGTTTTTCCATTAGAAACTCAATAGCAGCCCGAAATTTTGATGTTGGTGTTGTGATGTTGTGGCACCTCCGTACCTCGGAAAGCACGTAGCACCGTTTGTTCTGCGTCTGGGCCTCAAGTCTGCTATTACGATAGTGTCAGAATGGTCTATCATTGGTTTCATAATTGTTAATTTTGACAAGTTTGGTAATCTACTAATAGAATGGGGTCATTATGACTTTCCAATGATCAACCACTGACACGCCAATGAATGGTATTATAGAATGGTAATCTCGTACAAAATGACAACTGAATGACTGACTTAGGCGGTAATCTGCTAAAATTTTTACAGTTCCTTTGATCAGTGACCTACCATTAGATCGTCATTGTGCAGTCATTGCTTTTAATTCGACCGACCAATGATCGACCATTATGAATTTAGCAGACTACGAACTTTTAGCAAAATGACAATGGGATCGTGTTGGAATGACGAAATTATAAAAATAGCAGACTTGGGCCCCTGATCTCTCTCAGGTCGTATCGGATTGCCGTCCCACCGGACTATGAGAGTGAGCGAAGAGGGAGTGCACCTAAGTTTGCGCACACTCTTGCGCACATGGATCTCCTGCGTACTCGGTTAGTTTCCATGGAGATTGCCCGCCGTGACCGAGGTTTGATCGGGAGAATATTATTCAAGACTTCATTATTTTTTGGAAGCTTACGGAAATGAAATAAAGAAGGGCCTTGATATGTCACTGGGAAGCGGAATAATAAACAAATGTCAGGTTTTCATACTTTAACGTTGAATGATAGGCAACACATGTAGTGACGTCATCATTCGAGTGTAAATGTTACAATACATTTCCTTGGCTCACTTCGGGGCATATACGTAATATAATAATTAAGTACTGCCTTAGTGACATGTGTTTTTTAACAATTCCGGAACAAAATGTTTGAAAATCATTGTATATATACTATTGCCGACTTGGGTAGACTGTTGAAACTAAATATTTAATGTTTATTAATAAGAACTTAATTTACGCAATTATGCAATAAATACATCTTTAACTTTAAAGTGATGCGAAAATCGGAAACCTTAAAAAGTACATATTTTATTATGGATAACCTGCCAAAAATGTAAAATTTATTTGCAGGTTAAGACTTATACTAGTTACAAAAGTTTGGTAAAATTGGCTCCTGTCAGCAAAAAAAAACAAAAACAAATTAATAATTTAATTTACTATTGATATCAATAAAGCCTTTCTACTAAATAAATAATTGTTACCTATGTGCGATACGGGTATTCCCAGTTTAATAAAAAAAAAGAAGCTTTTTACAAAAAAGACAACCGCCTTCAAAAACTGAAAAGTGAAAAATAACTTTAGCACAGAACTCACATTGACTTTAGTTTCGAAAGGCGGGTGTCTTTTTTATAAAAAGGGTTTTTATTTTCCGCTTTTTAGTACCTCCTTCTCATTCTAATCTAATAAGAAACGGCTACACGGTTAAAACAGAGATTGAAAGTTGACTACTTCAAAGATTAAAGAAACTAAAACGTCGTCTTTGTAAAATTTTTGGGTATTTGTTGATTTTTCAAAAAGTGCTGGATCAATTTCGATAAAATTTATATAAGACCACACCCCTTTGGTACCCCTGGATAGGGTATACCCTATCCATAAAAAAAAGAATTTTCAAAATCGGTGTATGTTTGCCGGAGAAATCGCGTAACAAATCGCGCACATACATAATGCAAATTTAAGACTTATATGGTTTTCTCATGGATTCCATTGTCAGAACTGGGCCAAATTAAAATGGGACCACACGGGAAGCACTAGATTTCAAATAAAAGAATCATCAGAATCGGTTCACCCAGTCCAAAGTTCTCAGGTAACAAACATAAAGAAAAAAAAATACAGACGAATTGATAACCTCCTCCTTTTTTGAAGTCGGTTGAAAATGATCGCATTCACGTTTCCTTTACTCCGTCCGCGCCATCGGGCCCTCTAAATCTAATAATATTCAAAAATATATTCTACATTTAAATTCACAATAATAACTTGTTAATTTTTGACAGTTCACAGTACCAATCCTGTAATTAAAAACAAAAAAGAGGTGGGACTTAATCAACAAAGTAATAGAGATATTTATCACATTGGCAGGTATCAATTTCCAAGTTGCCATAATTAATGGGTGGTGGGCAGACAACTGCTGTTTAATATAACGGGGCTCAAAGATAATGTCAATTTGACAAATACATAGGTAGGTCTGTATTATTTTTATTTTAATGTACTCTTGTTTCTTAAGAGTCATTGACCTTTTGTTTGTTTTGTAGTGTAGATAACTACGTATATTATTAAGTATTACAGAATCCATACTAATACCACAGTATAAGTTAATACTTATACTGTGAGGTCGCTACTGTACGGTAGTACTAATGTACTACCGTATATAAGCATAAGGAGGAATCGCGTTTTTACAGCTCATAAAAAGGATGTCAATTGATTGATGGTGTCAAGTAGCCAATTGAAAATTGAAACCTATTCACCTGCGGGTTAGACTGGAAGTCGATCACAACATAGTTGGGAAAAGGCTAGGCAGATGAGGATGTCTTTGTTATTGAATTGAACCTTATTATATACATACCTTTGGAAATTGCATTTTTGTTCGCGCGGCGCGAACAAAAATGCAATTTCCAGAGCTAGACGTTCGACGCGGGGAGAGGTGAGGAACGGTTTCAGAGGGAGGCGGAGCGTGTACACAGTATAAGTATTAACTTATAGTATGGATTCAAACAAATACCCAAAAGTTTTACAAATACGACGTTTAGTTTCTTCAATCTTTGAAGTAGGTAGTCAACTTTCAATCTTTGTTTTAACCGTGTAGCCGTTTCTTAATAGATTAGAATGAGAAGGACGGACTAAAAAGCGGAAAATAAAAAGCGCTTTTATGTTTTGCGTTGGGGGTTTTTTTTATTTTTAATTTAATTTATATTAAAAATTTTTTAGACGTAATAGGACGTATAAGAGTTTACAAAAATAATTTACAAGTTTTTAATTTTCATTTCGTTACTCATTCCTCATTCCTCATTCCCTTGCAATATAGTATACATTATTCTACTAGTCAAGGCCTTTCATTTGATACCCATATATTGAGGGAGTTGTGAAAATAGAATGTAAATCACCATTTTGTGGTTGCGGCCATCTTGGATTTAAAATTTGTCATAGTGTATAGTATTCTACTAGTCAAGCCCTTTCATTTGATACCCTTATTGAGGGAGTTGTAAAAATATGTGATCCGCCATTTTTTGGCGGCGGCCATCTTGAACCAGTTTTCATCAAACATAGCTAAGCTAATTCCGACTAATTCACCTTTCAAATAAAAAAACAAAATCAAAATCGGTTTATCCGTTCGGGAGCTACGATGCCACAGACACACACACACACACACACATACGTCAAACTTATAACACTCCGTCGTTTTTGCGTCGGGGGTTAATAAAATACTGATTAAAACGAATCCAAATACGATATATCTGCTACTAGGTACTAGTGTGCTGTATAATCTGGTTGCAGCATAAGACCAAGAATTCTATAATCTTGCATAGTTTTATAGCAAACATGGGTGTTTCAATGGGTGGTCAGTGTGGTCACCTATAATAATATGTTTGAAAGCAAAGTAAACATCCGGTATGCGTCTAAGATCCCTAACGCAGCTAACAAAAGAGCTGATAACTTTAAAACTGCAGAACCGATTTTGATGAAACATGTCTAAGAACCATCGCTAGAGAATCTGCTTTCAAATAAAAAAAACCGCATTCAAATCGGTTCACCCGTTAAAGAGCTACAGTGCCACAGACAGACACACAGACACACAGACACGTCAAACTTATAACACCCCTCTTTTTCGTCGGGGGTTAAAAATAGAGCCGAATTGAGAACCTCCTCCTTTTTATTAAGTCTGTTAAAATACACTTGAATGTACGGAAATTAGTTCTAGTTAAACCTACATAACGTACTAAAGCAGTTAATAATTTTTCATTATCTTATTCATTAATGATAGCACCTTATCTTTCGTGTTTGGTGCTTTGCTTGTTGACAGTTTGGTGTTAGCCGTGTTGATAATTTCTACGAAAATTACGAAAGTCGAGTTGACACTTATCACAGTGTAATAGAGGCACTTATAAGCTAGCACAGCTTCCATGTTCCTTGAAGACTATATAGGTATACATGCATAAGTGCAATCAAAGTACTGTAAACACTTAGGTACTAAGTATGATACCTCAATTGTGTGGAGGTTTTTTTTCATATTGCATAGGAAACCCATTACTATTAAACTAAAGAAATAATCTATCAACAATAAATTCTTCCATATTGCCGCCATCAGGAAATGGGCCTAAGAGACTGGCGGCATTGCCACGTTGGATGGCAATGCTTTGCTCTGATCAAGGTAAAAACCAGCCCTTGGATCACGGGAAGTATCAACTAACCTTTTAGACACGTCCTTAAAATGGAGATGACTGACTGGCCCGAAAGTTTCAACCCCAAACGGCTCGAAAATAGTGTTCTCAATAAGGTGACTAATACTTTCCGTTTCAGGATTTCTGCAGCCGCAGCAGCAGCACCAGCACAGCACACTGAACTAGAAAGATGGGATGACGCAAAAGTATCGACGCACTAAAGGCCTACCCAACTTCCAAGCAAACAGAGACAAGCCGTAAGGTCTCATGCCATCGTCGCTTGACAAGCCGTTGAGTTCTAAAACAGCCGAAAAAAGAATGAAGATAGATTTCATACGTCTTAAGGCTCTTACACACGAGCGGCATGTTGTCAACGGCAGAGATAACTGCAGCCGTCGACATACCAACAAAATCTTTGAAGATGACATGTCGATGGCTGCCGCAGATGTGTAAGAGCCCTAAGTAAGCACAACTGTATCGACTGCGCGCTCCATACTAAAGACATCTCAGTCATATTTCGGTCAATAAATATTTAAACGCGATTATATTTTGTCGTAAAGACACCAATATTTAGGCTTCCGGTTAGTCAATTTCCTGTCAAACAACTGAATTTAAAAAGGTTCGTATTAAATTACTTCTTTATCTTCCTGGCCTTGTTGGGTCAAGGGTTTATTGTAGGTATCATTTGTGGTCGGCGCAACACGACGTCTTCTTCTTCCATCCCGTCCTGTCAATCATCATAACATCATTGACTCTTTCATTTAATTATTTATCAGTTAAATAACGTAATAATAAAAATATGGCTAGATTATTTTTGTGTGAGGCGGCATGCCTTACACAATAAACGGCCCCTTAAAGTTAGTCCAATATTTGTGTCCGTTTCGACTGCTCGGTGTGTCCGAGCAGTCGAGCACTTTTTCGTAGAAGAAAAACGACTACGTCAACAAATGAAACAAATTCGTAGATTGAATATTCAAAAAGATGTAAAGGTTGAACCATGGCCGCGCGGTCGAAACGTGAAGAACCGCGCGCCCACGCAGTTCTCATAAACGGAGTTTAGTTGAGATCCCATTATTTTTGCTGCCACTAATACGATTTCAAAGAAAATGTAGAGGTCTGTCTGTTTGTCTGTGAATTTATATGTTTGTAATTGCACGATACAGGAGAAATTCATTAAAAGGGGCAACGAACTAAATGTTAAAAAACGTTATTATTACATTAAAAAAAAGAACAAACAAAACAATAATCATAATCATAATTGATCCTAATAGACCAATGAAGACACAGTAAAACTTAACCACTTACTAACGAAAGCAAAAGTAGTGTAAGTACATCTTACTTACTCAAATAATCTAAGGCAGGGTTTCTCAATCTTTTTGACACTGCGAATCCCTTCACAGTCTGTATTTTTTTTTTGGTGACGGCCGACTAAAGTATTTTGATTTAATTATGTAGGTCTAGAAGACATCAAGATTACTCTGTGTAATTATTGACTTATGTAATTATAATAATTAATTAGCTTTTACCTGCGACTTCGTCTACGTGCATTTAGTAACGGATCCCTATTTTTTATAATAAATTATAGACTTCCTTGTTAATTTCTCTTTCAATCAGTGTTTTAATTATTATTAATACATATGAAAATCCACACAGAAATTTCTGAGATCAGGCCAAAAAACACAAAATGTAACTAATATGCAGTAAACAGTGAAGAAAACTTCTAAGACTTTAATCTTAATGATTTTTATTTATTATAAAATATACCAGTATAATGACTGTTCTAGAATTAATTAGATGGACGTCGCAAAGCCCGGCTCACAGGTTAGCCTGCTCTGTGACTAAATATAGCGACGCACAGTTTGGGAATCTATGAAATTAGCGGTAACGTTGCGGGTCAGATGTCATTGACATCACCTTGACTTAACCAACTTCCGTAATGTAAAGTACCTGTTTATTGTTGGTAAGTTTGTAATTGAGCTGATAATACAATATTAATAGAATTATGTATGGTGTTTAATTTTTTGCTGTGTTTTTCGTGATCATGGAATTATTTCAATTAAGAAGTAGGTATTTGTTGGGTGGTCTGTCTATTAATACTATTATATAAGAAAACGGTTAAACCAGTCAGAATCTCAACAGATTATAGGGTAATCCTGAGACTATAGTGATGTCAAATATAAAGGAACCGCCACAATAAAGTCGGCATTTAAAAACTGGATATTCAACCATAATGATCTAATCGACATTTTATCATTGCCATCATTCTAGGGGATTTGTTTTAATGCTTTTAAGTTTGACAAACCCATTTTTGGACAATAAAGATTTTGCCAAGAAAATTCGTAGCCCAACCAATCAGGTATTTAAATGAAGGTATTTTTGAAGTCGTAAAGCTTTGCATTCCGGGTTTCCTCCGTGCCTCGGAAAGCACGTAAAGCCGTTGGTCCCCGCTGTCATTCGTAGATCTGTGACAGATATTATACATATAGTCAGAAGCCAGAAAATCTGACAACCAGTCTTATCAAGAGGTATCGTGTTACCCAGTAAGTAACTGGGTTGTGGAGGTCCGATAAGCAATCGCTCCATGTAAAACACTGGTATTCAGCTGCATTCGGTTAAACTGGTAGCCGACCCGAATATAGTTGAGAAAGCGCTAGGCAGATTGTTGCTCGTTGGATTCCAGTTTTAGATCCCATTTTAGGTATTAGCGATTGGTCCCATTTGCTATTTCCATTGAATCCCATTATTATAACAACATGATGTGTAATTTTCAGAAGAAAAGTGATTTAACTTTATCAAATACTAGCTGCTTCCCGCGACTTCGTTGCCGGTGTTTTTTACCTTCGCGGGCTTATATAAGGCAACTTATAAATAAGGCAACCCCGCTAAGTTACAATAAAGTTAAGCACCCAAAACAAACAAACATTATTTAGTACATAAATAAAATCTTTTTTAAACTAAATATTATACTTAACACAAACCTTCAGTAGGTACTTACTCACAAAAAAAAATATCTTACGCATTAGTTTACCAATTAGAAAAAGGTTACCAATTATAGAAAACAGGTTAAGAAGAAGAAAAACTTGTCGCTAAAATACACATTATCTACTTAATTATATAAAAAAAAATACTATCAGACACAAAGGCCCATATTAACATGTTAGTAACAAAACTGATTTAAAAAACTATGTTATCCCTACATAGGATTAAACAAAGTCGCAGAAATAACTTCCGAATGACTACACCAAATTGGATTATTCTTTTTTGTTGTGTTCGGTCTTGCCAGGACAAGGTTTGTATGAAAGAAAAGAATCATGGCGAGAACCATACATTCACTTGTATAAAAAAAAAATTTTGAAGGTTTAAAATATTTTCCAATGTGAAGAATACATTGCCAGGAGTAGATTGATATCTAGCTTAGCATATTTTTAAACCCCCGCATAATTAAAATATTATATACGAAATAAAAATAACACTTTTTCGTTTCGTCTCGATGCCCATTTTCAGTTTATAAAAAAAAAGACAGTTACAAGCGACGTTAACGGATCTATCAAATTGGCAGACAAGTGATGTGACAAGTGTGTATAAAAATAATCATTATTTGTGACACTATTTCCCATAAAACGATGCAATTTCAGTGTAAAAACTGCGAAACGGCGTCTGTCAGTGTCACTGTTAATGTCAGTCGCCGTTTTGTTCTGAAAAAAACCGGACAAGTGCGAGTCGGACTTGCCCACCGAAGGTTCCGTACATATATGTAGGTACATATTCATACTTCTGTACTAATCCATACTTACTACCCATACTTTAATCTATTTAATATTATAAATGCGTTTTTTGCGACATAAACGACCATATCTTTTTTTCACGTTAACATAGAGGGTTGATTTTTTTACAGCATCAAGGGACCGTAGACTTGAGTATATGGTTTTTTTTTAATTTCAACTCGATACCTCCGCGCGTTCCCGAGATAAAGGGTCTTGACAGACAGACAGACAGACAGACGGACTACAAAGTGATCCTATAAGGGTTCCGTTTTTTTCTTTTGAGGTACGGAACCCTAAAAATTAGTTTTTCGTTAAACTTTTCCCGCTAGTCAGATATCATATAAATTAGAGAAATACTTAACTCTCGACCTTCAATACCGACCTTATGTTACACTAACAACTACACTCCGAGACGTTACTAAATAATAATTTATCATTAACTTTAATTGACCAACCTAACTTGGCACATGTCAAGTTAAAATTTTCTCAATCTATCATATTTTTGACTAACAGCGTTCCAATCAATTTATTTTGATCGAATTAAGTTCATCATCATCATCAGCACGAAGACGTCCACTGTTGAACAAAGACCTCCCCAATAAAGGGGGGGGGGGGGGGTTGCCATAATCCCCACGCTTGGCAGGCGTCTTGGGGATCTTGAGTGAAGTGGGAAGCCGCTGCTGCCCGACTTCCGGATTTTCCCTTAGTCGCCTTCGACGACACCCTCGGGATGAAATAGGGGGGTGCTATTCTAGCCGGACACCGCACGGGCCGAATTAAGTTAATGATTCATTATTATTAAGTGACGTCTCTGAGTGTGGCAGTAAGTTCGACTTCCACTACGTACAAGACAAGTACCAAGTCAATGACACAACCGTCTCAGTTCGCGATGAGATTGGAATCACGTCCTTAGCCCTCATTACAGCTAGCTATAAGTAAAGATTGTTTATGTATGCAAATTTTAATCGTGGGAACGTTTTTCTTGCTCAGTTACATACTTATACGCTCTTGTTATTTAAAGGGTTAATTGTAATATTTTATGGTGTTTTACGGATCCCTAATTTTATTGTCTAAGGCACAAACAAATTGTTTATTTTAATTAGACTATAAAAAGGCACTTTTGAATGCAATTTACAAGAAAAAAATAATCTAGTTGCCCCTTTTAAAATGTGATTTCGTATGGAGAAGAATGGGGAAGAAACTCCATATGTACTTACTCGATACAATAAATGTTACAATATTTTGTACTGATATTAAATGACAGCCTGCTGTCCAGGACCTCAAATCTGCTATTACAATAGTGTCAGAATGGTCTATCATTGATTTCTTACTTGTTGATTTTGACAAGTTTGGTAATCTACTAATATAATGGCGTCATTATGACTTTCCAATGGTCAACCACTGACACTCCATTGAAAGAAATGGTAATCTCGTACATAATGACAAATGAATGACTGAGTAAAGTTTACGAACTTCTTACTACCTCAGATTTTTTATAACACTTACAAATAAAAAAAAATATAAACAAAATTTATAAAAAAATATATATATAAATATAAATGAAATATGGCATGAATAAATGTTCAAATCATCATTTATACTAACGGGTATCATAATAATGGCAATACGACAATGTCATTGTAACACAATTCTATTACGAGACCATTGACCGCAGCAGATTACGAACTTTTAACAAAATGAAAATGGGATCATGTTGGAATGACGAAATTATAAAAATAGCAGACTTGGCACCCAGGACCCAGGTATAACGTAGCTTCCTATTAAGGAAATAATTTGAAAAATCGGACCAGTAGTTTCGTATTTGGAGGCTAGCGCGCCCAAACCGAAACAAACAAACAGGGGGCCAAGTCTGCTATTTTTATAATTTCGTCATTCCAACCCGATCCCATTGTCATTTTGCCAAAAGTTTGTAATCTGCTAAATTCATAATGGTCGATCATTGGTCGGTCGAATTAAAAGCAATGACTGCGCAATGACGTTCTAATGGTAGGTCACTGATCAAAGGAACTGTCAAAATTTTAGCAGATTTCCGCCTAAGTCAGTCATTCATTTGTCATTTTGTACGAGATTACTATTCTATATCATTTCTTTCAATAGCGTGTCAGTGGCTGACCAATGGAAAGTCATAATGATGCCATTATATTAGTAGATTACCAAACTTGTCAAAATCAACAATTATGAAATCAATGATAGACCGATCTGACACCATTGTAATAGCAGACTTAAGGCTAATTAAGTAATTTATAAATTATTTTGACTTTTGTCACTGACCGTTTCTACTTACAATTAATAGGATAGATAACACCAGCAATCAATGAACATACTTTATAAGACCTGTCAAAATTCCGCAATTCACTTATAGATTCCAAATAGCAATTTATACTAACGTCACTTCAAGGCGATAGTACTAATACTTATACTGTGCTTCGGGTTATTCATTTACCAACTCAATTCTCTTCTTCTTCTTCATCAACCTTAAGACGCCCACTGCCGGGCACAGTCTCCCCCAAGGGGGGTCAGCCGTAATCGCCATGCTTCGCCGATGCATGTTGGCGATCGCAGTAGATGTTACAGTACTCAGGAGGTCGCTGCTGCCCATCCTATGGTCAATATCCCTCTGTCGCTTTCTACGACACCCATGGGTAGAAATGGGGTGGTGCTATTCGCGGCCGGCATCGGCACCACACGGGACCAACTCAATTGACGAACTATTTAATGATTTCAAAGTAACTAAAAATCTGTTTTTAAGGTAAATTGAAAATTATTCGGGTTACCAAGACAATGTTATTGTTTTCAACCGACTTCAAAAAAGAAAAAGGTTCTCAATTCGACTGTATGTGGTATGTTTATTACGCGATTTCTCCGGCAAATGTAAACCGATTTTGGAAATTCTTTTTTTAATGGATAGGGTATGATTCAGCGCTTTTTAAAAAAATATCATCATCAGTTATCCGTTAAATAAAAAAATTCAAAATCGATTATCATTTGCCGGAGAAATCGCATAACAAACATACAAAAATGAAAAAAACATACAGTGTTACTTAAGAACCTCCTTTCTTTTTGAAGTCGGTTGAAAAATCCATAAAATACATTGCCGACGATTTTCTCCGTTTCTTAATGGATTTGGATGATAAGAAGATACTAAAAAGCGGAAAATAAAAATCTTTGTTACAAAAAAGACAACCGCCTTCAAAAAGTCGTGAGTGTCTTTTTATTTTGTAAAAAGTTTTTTTTAGAATGAAGATCTTGGAGTTATTGATTAATGGTGCCATTTACCCAATTAATTATGACCAATTCACAAATCCAAATTATTTTTTGCGGTTTCGGAGCCTTTTATGTTCAATGAGAGCTTTAAATCAGTTTTCCAAGATTCCATCTGTTTTTTTTTCTATAAATAGGTAATCAAGGACGCCGACTATAGTAAGAACTTTTGTTATTTTTTTTGCTACAGATATCACTCATAATATCATAGTACCCATCAAAGTGAGAACTGCCAATTAGGTGATCAGGATATTAATGGTTAGAGTTCCTTAGGAAGAGCGTTGGAGCCTTGCACCCAAAATCTTTGCGGTAAAGTAGCTTCACATTGCCGATGTTTAAATTATGGAAAGGAACAGAATTCTCGAGTGACATAGGATAGGTACCTTCCTAGTATCAATCTAGTGTACATACTCTACTCATCTGCCTAGCATTTTCCCAGCTATATTGGGGTCGGCTTCCAGTCTAACCGGATGCAGCTGAATACCAATGTTTTACATGGAGCGCCTGCCTGTCGGACCTCTACCACCCAGTTACTGGGTAACACGATGCCCCTTGGTAAGACTAGTTGTTAGACTTTCTGGCTTCAGACGATCCATGGCGACTCTCGTAAAAGATCTACGTATAAAATTAATTTAGCCAAACTAACTTATATAAATTATGTGAAACCGCGGGGCGCAACTATAGTAATTTACAATCTTGATAGTTAAGAATAGAAGAACTTTTTTATAATAAGAAACCTACCGATTTAAAAAAAGAAACTGAGCTTCAGGACATTCGCATTATCACTTAAGATCAGGTAAATTGCGGTCAAACGCAAGCCTATTTGATCAAGGAAAAGATTTTTGTGTAATATTTTACATGTTATTTTGGTAATTACAGGTAACACCAGTATCTATTGAATAATTTAATACTTAATTTGAAAATAAACTGTGAGAACTTCTGTTCGGTCTAAGCTAGACTATAAAGTATCTCGTCAAATTAATGATGCCGCCTTATATTAGATTTATTAAGAAAAGTTCAAGATCGAAACACATGTGGTTTAATTATATTGCAATCACTAATTATTTAATGCAGTATCGTAATTAAATATAAATCTTTAATTAGATACTGTAGAGGTTGGTAGGTTGGTAGAGCTCTGGGTTTAGCATGTTCAACCTCATTTGAATAGTTTGATATCTTCAGTATAAATATTATGACATGTGTGTGTTCGAAAATTAAATAGAAGGATAGGGGCTTGGACTTGGATTGTACTCTTTGATGCAGTCCTTCTTCGGCGGCAAACACAGATATACCAGTATGTTTATTTTACTGGTCAAATTTCCTGCTTTGACCGTAACTCAGCAACGGTTATGCATTCCGTGACCATGTCCTCACGTACGGCGCAAGATAGAAACGGGCCGTGGTATGCGAAGAAAGGCCACAAATACACTAAAGATTAAAATCATCTGAGAACCTCCACCTGTGAAGATTCCCTGTATTGCGGTCGACTTGGGTAGGTACGGAATCTGTTTAGAGGTTTCCAGGTCGGCCACAGCAACGTATGCCCAGGAGGAAGTTTCTCCGATAGCTCTATCCCTTTTAGCAGCCTGTCTGGCGCAGTCAGATACGCGGTTTTCTACTGCAGTTTTCACTTGATCAGTCTATCGCTAGGTGATCTGCCGCGCGATCTGTGGGCTAACTAAAGAAGTGCTGTTGCAGTGTAGTTGCAGTTAAGTTTCGATCAAAACAACGCTTTTCGTATTCTCTACCGCTGTCAGACACGCTCGCGTCCAGTTATTGGGGTATTATTTTAATATTACAATAACGTCATATTGAGATACTATTCTATTCAATTATTCAGTAAGTAATATTTTTTCTTTCATGTGGCTACACCATTAAGTAAGTTTGGTTGTCGTACAGTTGACGTGCACACGCGCAGCTTACGCGCAGTTCAAAGATTACAAGAATACTGTTTATCACTCAAACTTGAACTTAACTGTAACTGCACTACAACTTCATCGGCGCGTCATAAAATTACGTGAATCAGCCCTCTGATTCTGTACGTGGAGCCGCTCAATGGAGTCGTTATCCCGCCTAGAAACATGTCCAAAGTACTGCAGTAGCGACTGCAGTACTTTGGACATGTTTTGGACATGTCGAGCTCCTGGAGTATGGACACGTTTAAACTTCGTCCACAATATCTCGAGCATCCTTCTCCAGCAAAACATATCCTGAGCATCTATCTTCTCCTTTTCCAATTCGCTCACTGTGCACGTCTCTACCGCGTAAAGAAAAATGGGGAATACAAGTATTAGCACGAGCCTGACTTTGGTGGCTTTGGTAATGTCGCGGTTCCTCCACACTTTCCTCAACTTCTCCATTGCAGTTCTGGTTATGGCCATACGTCGTTTTACTTTATCGACGCAGACACCGTTGTTTGATATTTAAGCCCTAAGGTATACGTAGGCCTGAACCATGTCGCAGTTCACAATATGCGTCACTGGATTACTGTAAACCGGGCACGACAGGGGGTGTTTGCATTCTGTGATTCTAATAATTCGTAATATTGTTTTCTGAGTTCAATTTCGGTAGTTTGCACCACTGTACGTTACACATACGTATACGTACATATAGTAGGTACATTACAAATAACCTAATAAACGAAGAAAGAAGGTTACATGTGTATCTTTATGTTTAGAAAAAATAGTGTTTATGGTTCACGCCTCTAACATTACAAGTCACGTTTTCGCATAGTATTGCACAGCAGCTTTAGTTTGTTAGTTTTTTAATTACCTAATCAATTAAGGTTTAATAAAATCGTGATGAGCTTGTTCAGTTTTTATTTATGAGTGTGTTTAGATTGGCAAATATACTAACGGCCTATGTGATTGAAAGAGGTTACCGTCGTTATCCTCAGCCACTTTCAAATTCATCCATTGGAGTGATTTCGAAATTCGTCACTCCACATAATCATCACCATCTGCCTAGCCTATTCCCAACTATGTTGGGGGCGGTTTCCAGTCTAACCGAATGCACCTGAATACTAGTGTTTTACAGAAGCGACTACCTATCGCACCCTTGGTAAGACTGGTTGTCAGGCTTTCTGGATTCTCAGGTAGGCCGCTGCAAACATAACCTAGCAAAATGGGGGATAACAGATCCCACCGATACCCAGTGTGAGTGTGGTGATCCTGACCAGACAATGGCCCACTTACTACAGTGCCCAAAGTGCCTACACCTGCACCTTAGAGGACATTAAAAACGCCACTGATGCTGCGATAAATGTGGCTACCTACTGGGCCCAAGTAGTCTAACAAAAAGAAAAAAAACAAAGGAAAACCATCGATTCGAAAAGAAGAAGTAGGAACGCCTGCCAAAGATCTACGAATGACAGCCGGGACCGACGGTTTTACGTGCTTATTGAGGCTCGGAAAGAAGCACCACATAATCATAATACCTGTAAAAGGACACTTAACGAAACCGAAACTAATTCCATTTCCTTTCCATAAATGTGATATTTCTTTTGGTTTTGGACCATGTCTACCTTCTGGTAACGTAGAGATATTGGACGCCATGTTCCAACTTGGTTTAACACTATTGCTCCCACCTGGCGCCCTGAGTGCATAAAACATCTGGCCAGGGACAACAAGACGGAGATACCAGTTCGAGGTAGGGCAGACCCTATCCAGGCAGAGCAGCTCAGTAGCCCCGAGGAGCTCATGGACATCTATGTTTTATTTAAACCATAATTCAACTTGAAATAGGTACCTCAGGAACCCTGTAGGTACTCAAACTTAGGTTACATCATTACTCGCCTTGCTTACACTTAAGCTTACATCATATTTTAAGTAGGTATATTAGATATACGGGAACATTAAGAGAACAATAATGTTACAAATAATTATTTTCGTAATAAATAAGTAGGTATATTACGACATACAGAACCGTTTTCCGTTTCCGTGGTATATCGGCTCGAAGAGCTTTTTATAAAACACGTTATAATAATTGCCTTGTTAGCACAAATGTGTTTTTGTATGCAACAATCATAATTTGATTGTTAGCTATCCGTCAAAACATCCGTTTAATTGATTAGAATTTAATAAAAAATCTAAACTTAACCAAAAGTATTCTTTTTTGTAAAGGCCTTCAACGTTTGTTTTCGATTTTATAGGTAACACACTAGCTGTTCATAGTTTGTTGAAATGTAAGGAGTGGTTATCTACTTTTTCAATAATTGTAAATAATAATATGTGAACACTATGTATAGTAAGTACGTGCCAAAACATCGTTAAATCGAGTACTACTCGATTTAAAGGTAAGAGACCTTTCAGTCGAGTACTGCGCAAGTCAAATCAAGTCTGTGTCAAGTCTCATCTTTAGTGGCACGTACTATATCTATGTATACAACTTGGCTGTCGTTCTTTATATGACTTTCAAAAGTGCCTTTTGGTCTAATTGAAATAAATGTTCTGACTTTGACTTTAGGTTTGATCTACCAAATTGCAAAAAGTTACTAAGTAATATAGGATTGGGGATGTGACCGTCCCTCAATAGGTAAGGTAGTAATACATAGGTAGGTGGTAGGTTCTATTCTATGGTATCATTCTATGTATCATATACATAAGGTATCATTCTATGTCGAAGGCTCTAACCATGGGATGTCCTCAAGGTTCAGTTATCAGTCCATATTTATGGAATGTAGGTTTTGATGATTTGCTTGCGATTCCACTTCCTTGCGGTTGTTCATTAACTGGTTACGCGGACGATGGCCTTCTGCTTATTCAGGCAAGTACCCGGGCTGAGCTTGAGAATTTGGCTGACACTTGCCTTCGCTTAATATCTCAGTGGGGCGACCGAAACCGTCTAACCTTTGCACCTCACAAAACCTATCAACTTATTTTAAAAGGTAATCTTAAATCATGGCCTAGTATTAAATTTAATAACGTTCCCGTTAAAAGAAAACAATCAGTGTGCTACCTTGGTCTGGTCTTAGAGAAAAACTTTTCATTTATTGACCACATAAAAACAGTTGGTGAAAAAGCTAAAAAGAACTTTTATGCCTTGACGAGTATATCTAAAGCCACTTGGGGTCTGTCATTTTTAACTTTAAAAACTATTTATGGGGCTACCTATTTGGGATGTATGTGCTACGGGGCACCTGTTTGGGCTGATAGGGCCACCATAGGGGCGGTACGACGTAAATTGCTTCAAAGTCAACGTTTGGCTTTAATATTTTTATGTAAAGCATATAGGACCGTTAGTACTGAAGCCCTTCCGGTTCTAGCAGGCGTGCTGCCAGTCGATCTTGAGGTGCAACGACGTGCTGCAATGTAGGTACTATTCCGCGCGAGAGACCATGGACGCAAACTTTTTAACTCAACGTGACCGCGCTAAGATCTCTAGATTATTTAAACCACAGACTGACGTCTGGGAGGAACTTTTATCCGAGTGGCAGTGTAGGTGGGATGATTCTAGCAAGGGCCGTCACCTTCATCAGTTGACTGGTTCAATTTAGGTCACAGGCGTGCGCGCGCGTGAATTTCATACGGCTGTTGTGTTATTGTGATAAAAGTGAACCAGTACAAAAACATTTTTTCTTCGGGAAAGTTGTTTGTTATCATGAACACAATCACGTGTTTAAGTATCGTACACTAATTACCAGTCACCCTATATAGTCAGAAGCCAGGAAAATCTGACAATCAGTCTTACCGACAACTCGACCGATCCGATGCTGACTGCTCAGCAGCTCAGACATATACGAACATTGTTAAGGTGCGTACGGATTAGAGGCAGCCTCGGGGTGCGCAGCCTCGCCACGCACGGCTCGTGAAGGCACGCCTCGGGCTGAGGCGCGTACGTACTTGAGGCAACAGGGCGAGACGTGCGTGCCTCAGGCGAGGCTGCCTGTAATCCGTAGGTACGCACCTTTACATATAATACGTCTAAGAGCATTTAAGTGTTAATGCTCTGAGATAATATACGTAGGTACAGACGCCAGCACACTAAACCATTCCAAACTGTAAAGTTTTTGTAATTGAATATGAACCTTATGTTTTTGTATTCAAGTTGAAAATCTATTTATGAAATGACAATGCCAGATCCTGCCCCACCCATGTACAGAAAAGTAAATTAATAAAAATAATTGTAATAAATATAGAACCTTTCTATAGTAAGTATAGTAGTATAGTGTTTTTCTTTAGAACTTCTTCTTCTTTTCGAATCGATGGTTTTCCTTTATGCTAGACTACTTGGGCCCAGTAGGTAGCCACATTTATCGCAGCCTCAGTGGCGTTTTTAATGTCCTCTAAGGTGCAGGTGTAGGGGCACTTTGGGCACTGTAATAAGTGGGCCATTGTCTGGTCAGGATCACCGCACTCACACTGGGTGTCGGTGGGATCTATTATGCCCCATTTTGCTAGATTGTGTTTGCAGCGGCCTACCTGGGTGCGCAGTCTATTGAGCGCTTTCCATACAGGCCACTGCAAATCACTTCCGAGTGGCAGGTGTTCCTTGGTTCCTTCCTTCTTTAGAACTTGCGGATTACGAAATACCTACCCACAAAATACACACTCATTTTACCTAAAATACAATTTAACCTATAATCAATGTCATTATTGTTTTTAGATTTAAACGGAAACCGCAAGTTCTACAGTCACTAAGACTAATGTTTAGTTATCAGCAATAAATAAACAGTAAGATGCTACATATTGCACATGACTTTTATTGAGTGGGGCAAAGTTCTATAGAGTTTCTGGCATTGTCCTTTGACAGATTGTTGTAGCTTGATGTTGTGACCTCTTTATATACTTACGGGTCAAACCTTTTTTGAAGTCAGTAAAAAATGCGAAGACTCTGTATAGGCAAGTACCGTGATGAAATAATTATTAACTTCACGATTTATTGATATTAGGTTAGCATTGAATTGATACGATTGCAATAAATAAATATTACGTAGATAATAATATACTTTATTTCCAATAATAATTAATTCAAAACCCATCACAGAGTAACACAGTAAACCAGTAAACCAATCATAATTTTATAACGAATGCGTGCTTTCGATAAATGACTTGATTCGGTTCATGATGTCAAGGTTATTAACATGACGATATTTCTATCTTATATATCGTGATTTAGGTTATGTTGACATGGCAAATGATGACTTGAGTAATAATTAGGTTGAAAGGTTTTTGGCAAGGCAAATAAACCAACCTTTAAATGTTTCATCATCATCTGCAATTCTGCTGAGCCTTTTCCAAACCATGTTGGGCCGGCTTCCAGTCTAACCGGATGCAGCTGATTACCTGTGATTTACATCGAGCAACTGCCTATCGAACCTCCACAACCCAGTTACTGGGTAACACGATACATCGCTCGCATCGAATAGGTCGTCTTGGCGCTCTACTATAAGTAAAAATGTAAAACAATTTGAGCAAAAGCGACTTGACACTTTGAACGAGAAGCGACAAATACGTAAAGAGAGACCTAAACCCTCCTACACCTATAATTTTAACTCTGCAGGCCAACTTTACTGCATTCGTTGTGACCGGGTATTTAAAACCAAATTCTAGTCTGGCGAGTCATATTAGGGCACACGCAAGGAAATAATTTTTTATAAAGGGTCGCCGTTATCGAAATCGATAAGGAGGACTATACATACATACATACATACATACATACATACATACAACTTAGTAAGACTGGTTGTCCGGCTCTGGGTTCCGACCAAGAAGCTTATAGATAAAAGTGGAGGCAACACTCTAAATACCTAAGTGAAGCCAACTGTGGGCAGACGCTCTCTTTCTGAATGCATACATAAGATAAAGAAAACACATATCACTGTCTCGTTCTTATGTATGCATTCAGAAAGAGAGCATCAGCCCACAGTTGGTTTCAAACTTTTGTTCTAAGTGTTGGCTCCATTTATTTATTTTATTTTTATTTTATTTTTATTTTTTTTGGAAAACTTACAGCTAGGTACAAAAATAAGACAGAAATAGTGACAACGATAAGGCCAATTAAAAGTTTTCACAGATAGAAAATACATTAATAGGTACAAGTAGGTAGAAGACAGCTACTTTGTATAAATAAGATCGAAATAATAGGAAAAGTAAGATCATCAGATAAACTATGCTATGTTTTGGAGAAAGAAGCTACACAGAGATTTTTTAATTTTAATGTTGGTAGTATTGAAAATATCGAAATCGACGTCTCGGCAGGCTGCATTGTATGTGTGACACGCTCTTATGAGGTACGAGTTCTGTCTATAGTTAGATCTAGTTAGAGGAGTGTGCAATAAGCGAGGGTTTCGCGGAAAAGTGGAAGGAACTCGTAACCCAATTTTTCCAATAATTCGGAAAGTTCGGTTAATCCATTTGCGATTTTACCCGATTATACCTATATCTTCATGGTTCCGACTACCTACTAATAACGACTGCCACAGATCTACTAATGACAGCCGGGACCCGGAGCTTTACGTGCTTTCCGAAGCACGGAGGGAACTCGGTATGAAAGGGATGGTCACCCATCCACAGACCAACCGACCGATCTGTAAGTACGGCATTTACTTAGCCACGAGCTTCTCCGTCTCCTACTATCTAATACCTTTAAAATAATATATATACTTATAGGTATATAGGGTGACTGGTAATTAGTGTACGATACTTAAACACGTGGTGTGTTCATGATAATAAACAACTTTCCCGAAGAAAAAATGTTTTTTGTACTGGTTCACTTTAGGTCACAAGCGTGCGCGCGCGTGAATTTCATACGGCTGTTGTGTTATTGTGATAAAAGTGAACCAGTACAAAAAACATTTTTTCTTCGGGAAAGTTGTTTGTTATCATGGACACAATCACGTGTTTAAGTATCGTACACTAATTACCAGTCACCCTATATAATCTGAATCTCGGAAACGGGTTCAACGATTTTCATGAAATTTTGTATGCAGGGTTTCGGGGGCGATAAATCTATTTAGGTTTAATTTTTTTTAAACACGAAAAATAAAAATACCGAGCAAAGCTCGGTCGCCCATGCTATGTAGTATGTTGATAAATAAATAAAAAATAAATAAATAAAATAAAAATGTAATTAAGTAGGTACGTGATTTTCTGCAAAAGTACTCGTCCGATTTGGTTGTTTTCCTAGATTATAAGACACCAGAGCTATATATTAAAAAATAGAAGAAAGCTAGAAAAATTTCAAAAAAATTCTTTAATTTTCTAGTGTATCCGTTTCTTATGGATTTGGATAATTCTTCAGAGTAGGTAGTAGATCAGATGTAGGCATTAAAAGGGAAAAATAAATCAGAAAAGTAATTCCGGAAGTCAGTTTGTACTTTTTGAAATCGGTATTCCTTTTTTTTGTTGCTGTAACTGTGAGCTCGCCTCTCACCAAAATCAACCTACCTAATATTTATTTTTAGTCCTAGGACTGTGTGACGGATTGCCATCCGATCGGATTATGAGAGTGAGGGAATTGTATTTGCGTAGGTACCTACACACTTGTGCACTATCTCCTGCGTAGGTAGATACCGACTTGGCGACTTTCTCTTGAGATTAATAAATGGTTCATGTTCAACGAACCTCCAGATTACAGTAAATGACCTCCAAAAATAGTAAATGATCACCAAAATTTAACCCCATTTTCATGTTTAACGAACCTCCAGATATAGTAAATGACCTCCAAAAATAGTAAATGATCACCAACATTTAACCAAAGTATTGTAGAAATGTATGAGTTTGACTCAGACCAATAAAGGAGTTTGACTGTAAAAAGCTATTTGGTTCTGGCGTAGGGGTCACAGTTCTAACCTAACCTAACCATGGCGGATCCGCCTCAGGGGGGACTTAAGGATCCTAAGCTTTGGTGATCATTTACTATTTTTGGTGGTCATGGCACAGATGAATGAGGATTTTGCCTACAATCATGCTTAACTCATCATACAAACAGACTTCATTATTGACATTTTTCTACACGAATCTATAACCCAAAAGCATCACACGAAAACATTGAAATTTTAAAACACTAAAATAAATTTTATAAAGTAGGTAGGCATTGTAATCAGAATGCCACCTGGACCAAATACAGATGAATCAAATGTTTAGCATCGTAACACCTGGATCTAAACCAACCAGCTGCAAGTCCGCCTTCCAGCTCGTTCGTTGTAAGACTGGATTCCCCCCGCGCGGAAAGCCAGGCTCCTATTTGTAGATCTATGTCTGTGCTCCTATTATTATTACGTCAAGCGCAGCTTACGCCACATTAATCAGTATTGTGTCCGGCGTATAAATACGCCGGACACTTCTTGTTTATTTAATTATAAATACTCTAACGTAGTTATAACTAAAACACATTTTTTTTGTAAGAGGATAATTCATTTCCTTTCGATATAATTACAATTTATATTGATGTATCAAAGGGAAAATGCGACATCGACCATTTTGTGCCGGAAAATGGCAAACGGACGCGTATGAATCAGAAGAACCACCACCAAATATTTTTTTGTGTACCTAGACAGCAATAGTTATTTGTTATACAAGAGTGCAAAGTTGCTTTTTAACCGCGTGTTCAATTTTGATGACCGAGCAAGCGAAGGATTCTAAAATTGAATCACGAGCGCAGCGAGTGATTCAAAATTAGAATCCTGAGCGTTAGCGAGGGAATCAAAAGAGCACGAGGTGAAAAATCTTTGCACTCGAGTGCAACACGTAACTTTTCATTCCACCTCAGCGAGGAAATGACTAAATGCAAAAAAAAAACGTTTACAAAGTCTGAGTTTTTAACAAATTAAAAAAAAGTTGTATGATATATTCGGCACCATAGAGGTAGCAGTAAATAGGTTTAATGTTTTTTTTTAATTCACAAACTTAGTGCACACGATGTTCTAAATTCAATTTACTTTATCCTCTAGAGAATAAAAACGGCTTTTCCACTCAGATATTGAAGATAAATTTACTTTATCCTCTAGAGAATAAAAACGGCTTTTCCACTCAGATATTGAAGATTAAAAATACTCTTTCCGAGATGGTGGGATGAAAAAAAATATAATTTGTCCCAGTAGGTATTTGTCTCAACTGTACAAAAAAAATTACATAGGTAGGTGCCGTTCTGTTAGTTGGTTACAGAAATATACCCATAGAAATCGAAAATTTTGTCTCTGAACAACTACCCATGTACAGAAATTGAATAATTTTCTGATTTTCGAGCGGCTGTGAGTGTCGCCCAACCATAGCTAAAAGAAAGAAGGGCCACACGTTCATCTAACACGCGCACTAGATAAAGGGCATTGGGCGTTAGTTTGATCTCCATCTGTTGCGAATATTAAGTAGGTAGTACTCAAGACGTGAAGCCACAGACAGTTTTTAGGGGCTAAGATTAACTGGAACCCACCTATTTAACTAATGATATATAATTTAAGTACAAGGGCTAGCACATCAAACTACCCCAAACTGTCAAAAATTTCTTGGATAGTTTTTCAACTTTATTACTTAACTACAAAAAAATAAGATTCATGTTCAATTGGATAGAAATTACCGTTTGGGATAGCTTAATGTGCTGGCGTCTGTACCCAGCTACCGAGTACCGTAGTGAGTTAGATCTGAGTTCAGAAAATGAGAAGTGCTGTTGCAGTGCAGTAGCAGTTAAGTTTCGATCAAAACAACGCTTTTCGTAGAGTTTGGTTATTGTACAGTTGACATGCGGTTCACGCGTAGCTTACGCGCAGTTCAAAAGCCATAACAAACTGTCAAATTTTCCCAATTGAATATGAACCATATTGTTGAGTAATAAAATTTTATTGAAAGTCTATCAAAGAGATTGGACAGATAGGTGTAGCATCATGTGCTGGCCTCTGTACCTACTCTTACTAAATGACTAAACCCAATCATATTTCATTTTACATCTCAATTTCATCACATTATTTCAATCGTGCGCCGGGGCACATCAACGCGACATTGATTGACACCAGGGCCCAGGATTACAAATATAGACTGGTGTGATATTACAAGGGCATTCTATTTTCGCTTCTTAATTTGCTAAGTCTAAGATGTAGTAATTAAAGAAATTTCGGAGGGGGGGGGCTTTATATCTGACTAGGCGAAGTCTAAATGGAGGGTAAAGATTTTTCACAAAAGAAAAGCTTTTTACAAAAAAGACAACCGCCTTCAAAAACTAAAAAGTGAAAAATAACTTTAGCACAGAACACACATTGACTTTAGTTTCGAAATTCAGTCGCTTTGTTCTGTTTGTTGTTTTGTATTGCCACCGACTTCCGAAACTAAAATCAATGTGTGTTCTGTGCTAAAGTTATTTTTCACCTTTTAGTTTTTGAAGGCGGTTGTCTTTTTTGTAAAAAGCTTTTTATTTTCCGCTTTTTAGTACCTCCTTCTCATCCAAATCTATTAAGAAGAGATTGAAAGTTAACTACTACAAAGATTGATGAAAGTAAAACGTCGTCTATGTTAAATTTTTGGGTATTTGTTGATTTTTTAAAAAGTGCTGAATCAATTTCGATATAATTTATATGGGATCACCCCTGAAGCATACACTATCCATAAAAAAAAACAATTTTTAAAAACTGCTTACGTTTGCCGGAGAAATCGCGTAACAAATCGCGCACATACTTAATGCAAGTTTAAGACTTGTACGGTTTTCTCATGAATGCCATTGTCAGAACTGGACCAAATATATAATAAAAAATGGGACCACACGGGAAGCACTAGCTTTCAAATAAAAAAAGAATCATCAAAATCGGTTCACCCAGTCCCAAGAAATCAGGTAACAAACATAAAAAAAAAAAAAAAAAGCGGTGATGCGGTCTAAGATGGAGCACGCTTGCCTAGAAGTAACCTATTCACTCTTGACTTAAAGACTCCCGGGTTGTAGCTATCAGGAAACACAGACTCAGGCAGGGAATTCCACTCCTTAGCAGTACGCACAATGAATGTGTTCCCAAAACGTTTTGTGCGTGTGGGTGGGATGTCCACTATGTACCGGTGGCGCATCGCCGTACGTCTTGTGGTCCGATGATGGAACGGGCTCGGCGGAATTAAATATGCTCTCCTCTCCTTTCCTTTTTTGTTGAAGTCGGTTGAAAAGACAACCGCCTTCAAAATACAAAAACAGACAAATCCAAAACTTGTTTTTTACTTTTTGAAGGAGTGGCCTTTTTTGAAAAAAAAATAGTTTAAAATAATGGAAACAAATGATGAATTACTTATAAGTAATGCTCGTAGCGTACGGTATAATAATAAGTAATAATAATAGTTTATTTCTCACCACAATAAAGGTACAGTCAGCAAAGGAGATAGGTATGCAGGGTCGTCAGATAAAGTTAAAGTTTACTTAGAAATTGATGGATGTTTTTTAATATAATAATCAAATTATACTAAATTAAGGGACAATAAACATTTCAATGATTTAATAAAATTTCATACGAAAACTTCCATCGGTTTTTGAGTAAACTTCAACCATTTCCGGTGACCTGCATACCTATCTCTTTTGCTGACTGTACATTAGAGAGGTATCAATACAAAATACATAAAGGCATATTATTATTATTATACTGTGGGAGACTGGTGCCTAAACTAGACGTGAGGTCTGTATTTCAGGACACCAGGTCTCCACCCCTTGGGTAGACTTATAGTTTGTGTGAGATTGTGGGTTTTATTTATTTAAATGCAATTTTGTTTACACAACATTAGGCCCCTGTAGCCCTTTATCATTGATACGGCTGATACGGCGGTAGCTACGCCCACTGCTCACACCCTTTACTTTTGCAAATTAATTGGTAGGTACTCTATGTATCGATTAGCAATAACTTTGTAGTAATTACTTAATAAAAATAGCACTTGAAAAAATACGTTAAAAAATAAACAAGGAAAAAGTATTGATTAAACATTTCCGAACGCAACTCGCGGCGTCCCGCGCCATTCTGGAAACCGAATGAATGAAATTATTACCATGACAATCGAAATTTGTTTGACAAGTTTACGTTGATATTGCAACCGAAAATATTTTATTGATCTAACAGGTAACGTTAAAGATTTAATGTGCTAAACCCGATTAGAATCATGGAAAAAGTTTTTGAAATACAGAATCAAGCTCGAAACAATGTAAAAGCATTAGAAACTTACATGGTAGACTTGCAGAATTGGGAAGCCGAGATGAAAAGAAAAGAGGCTGCTTTGAACGGTGAATTCGAACAGGTTTAGACCTATTACCGTTTTTATATTGTACTTAGACTGTATGTTTTATCAATAACTGCAATTTGTGTACTAAAATAGTGATAAAGTTGAATATTTTTGTGTTAAACTTGTCATGTCATTTGTTAGGTTATGTTCTTTGTATTTATAAAGAAAGTAAAAAAAGTATAATTCTGGTAGAGTATTAGCCATCTGCGCAGTGTAGAGTAGGGTTTGCATAAATATCACCATTGCTTGTAAATAAGTTATGCTGGTTTGGAGCAGATTCAACTTTGTTTTTGTTTATTTTCGAGGTTAGGACTTACCTCCAGTCCGCAGCAAGAAAAATAAGGAGAAGCCTGTGGTACCAACGAAGAAACCAGAGAAAAAGATAATAGGATCTGATTATACAGCATGGGACAAGTATGATGTGGTAAGTACCATTAGTTTAGACATCCTTTAATCTTACCTCTAATTTGATGAACATCGAATTTTCTAGAAACGGGGTTTCTAGAAAATTGAACGTTTATCACACTGCATACCATGAAATTAAGTGGGAAATTGATTATTTGCATCTTGTAAAGTCATCTGTGATACTAGTTTATTTTATGGTCTTGTAGTCGCATAATGTAGGTATGGATAGCCCAGGCCACTGATGTGTAATTCAATGTACTTGTGATAGAACAGTGCTATATTTTGGGTTAATGTGCCTGCCCAAATGTTTGTGAATAACACAAGGAAGTTAAATTAGTAACATTAAGTTCTAGGACTATTGACATTAAGGAACCTTATTAAGATAATTTGATTGTGTTCAGTATTTCTATGACAACATTGAGTTACGGTATGGTATTTGAACTCTCCTGTCCATACTTAGGGTCCCATTTGGTCCATGAGATATGCATAGTAGGTCCTAGCTAACATAGCCAGCCTAGCTCCGTATTGAAGCACAGTTCAATAACCTCTCCCTTAAAACATTAATCATCAGAACTTCATTAACCTTGTAGGACAAGGCCTGTGAAGACGTAGACATGGCAGATGTAGGACCTGCTTCATTGGACAGCAAGAAGAGTGAGCAAGTCAAGCTGGAGAAACTGAAGGAAGAGGCTCAGTATGAGAAGGAGAGGGTATTTATTTTTTTATTATCCCTTATCGTACCAATAGGTGCTCACATTTGTCATTTAAAAGCTTCCACAAATTGTTATGTACTGATATAAAGTAAAAATAAATATATCTGTACATAGTATAAAACAGAGTCACTTCCTGCTGTCTGTTCAACAAATTTTCATGCCGTTGTCATCAATAGATAGAATACAGGAGGAAGGTTTATACATACCTATATATAGTGAGATCTACATCTCACCTCTAGCTAGTTGAAAAAAAAAACAAATATTTTCTTTACATTAAAATAAAATAAATGATAATGCCAACATCATCAATTTATTCATCATTCTGTTACTGGTTTCTTGTATTATTGGTTAGTAATATTAATCATTATGGATGCCTTGTAGTTTTGCTTACCTACTTAATTAAATATTCACAATGCATTTTCAGAAAATATTGTTAATAATATATTATCTTGATGTAACACACAATATTATTAAACGTAAAAATGTACCAGTTCACGCTATGAAATAACTATTATTCTTAGCCCCCTTTTTAATAACCTAAGTTATACCAAATTTAAACCTGACGAACAAAATGTTAAACCCTATAATAATACCCTACTTTTCAATCGACTTCAAAAAAGGCGGAGGTTATCAGTTCGTCTGTATTTTTTTTGTTTTTTTTTTTATGTTTGTCACTTGATTTCTTTGGACTAGGTGGACCGATTTTGATGATTCTTTTTTTATTTGAAAGCTAGTGCTTCCCGCGTGGTTCCATTTTAATTTGGTCCAGTTCTGACAATGGCATCTATGAGAAAACCGTAAAAGTCCTAAATTTGCTTTAAGTATGTGCGCAATTTGTTAGCCGATTTCTCCGGCAAACGTAAATCGATTTTGAAAATTCTTTTTTTTATGGATAGGGTATGCTTCAGGGGGTCCCATATAAATTTAATCGAAATAGATTCAGTACTTTTTGAAAAATCAACAAATACCCAAAAATTTTACATAGACGAACGACGTTTTAGTTTCATCAATCTTTGTAGTAGTTAACTTTTAATCTCTTCTTAATAGATTTGGATGAGAAGGAGGTACTAAAAAGCGGAAAATAAAAAGCTTTTTACAAAAAACACAACCACCTTCAAAAACTAAAAAGTGAAAAATAACTTTAGCACAGAACACACATTGGCTTTAGTTTCGGAAGTCGGTGGCAATACAAAACAACAAACAGAACAAAGCCACTGAATTTCGAAACTAAAGTCAATGTGTGTTCTGTGCTAAAGTTATTTTTCACTTTTTAGTTTTTGAAGGCGGTTGTCTTTTTTGTAAAAAGCTTTTCTTGGTACTGTGAAAGTAAAGGTAATTAAAATTATTTCAATAAAATTAACAATACTTACTACGTACTACTACATACAATCAATTAAATTAAAAGTAGAAAGGTGTAAATAAGTTGTAAGTGACATGTTGATACTTTGCTAATCAACTGACTTGAGCTCAGAATTGCGTCGGCTTTAAAAGAAACCCAATTTATATGTTTTTTGTATACTTACTGTGTAAACATTTAAATGTTATGTATTTGTATAGAATGTTTATGTATCATTGAACTATTGAGCTAACATATTTTCAGTGTTGATTAGCATTCCTACCAACATGTAACCAGGGTAACAACATGCACTGTTCTGGTTTCCAGGGCAACACATTAGTAAAACAGGAAAAATGGGACGAGGCAATATCATGCTACAACAGGGCTATAGAACTGGTGAAGAATGATGCTATCTACTTTGCTAATAGAGGACTGTGTTATTTGAAAAAAGACAGGTTAGTTTTCAATAGAAATTAACCTACATAATACCTCTTTTTGCTCATAAGAATGATTATTAAGTACTAATCACATTAAATTTTAATCATGTTGCATAATTATATTTTTGTGATCACCTTTTGAAACTCTTCTTTTTGACGACCTACTTGATTGGGTTAGAAGAAAAATAGTATTTCCAAGCATATATTATGGCCCCCAAAATCAGCAATTTTGATTTCTTTTGAAAGGTAGACTTTTCACATAATTAAATATTAGTTCTAGCTATGGTTTTAGGAGTTAAACTCATTGTAATGGTTTATAAAGACCAATAGGGTATTACACCCATTTTTAAAAAGTGTCTCAATGAAATTCTGTAGTGCTAATAAGCCACCAAAAAAAACACAATTTTTTTATTCAATCGATAAGTGCCATAAAACGGCATCAAAATTATTAATTTTCAAATTTCGCGCGTATTTTGACGAAAACGCCTCTTACTGGACGCCATATTGCTCAGCGTAAATGACGTCAGTTCGTTTTGTATCAAATGAGCTCACATTAAATATGATAATTGTATATCATTTAAAAATAATTAAAAGTATATTTTGTGATAGGTGTAATAATGAAAAAATTACGTTGGTTACGAAAATAATAAAAGTACAAAGCCTTTATTATTACGCCAATCGGTTGACTGACAGTTGACAATTTTTTGTTTACACAGCCGTATGGCGTAATAACATGGCCGCTACTATTTCACGGTGTTTTATAACAGATTAAAAATACTGAAAACTTTGAATTGAATTTAAAAATTTGTTTTGTTATTTTATGAACTAAAACTTACATTTTCCGACTGCTTTATGCCTAAACTGTCTCAATAACATATTTATAGATTTTTTCTCATATAGAGTAAAATACCCTATTATGCCAATATGCCAATTTACATAGGATTTATGACTTTTCAGCCTCCATCTAGCTGAATCTGATTGCACAGAAGCTCTACGCCTAGACCCAACATATGTCAAAGCTTTACAACGCAGGGCCACTGCCAGGGAACGACTCGGTTCACTCCGGGCTGCCTCCCATGATCTCAATGAAGTGCTCAAGTTGGAACCACACAACACTGCTGCTCGGAAACAGTTGGATGCTATTAAAGCTAGGATGGGGACTAAAGGGGTAAGTGGAGTACTAAAGATCATACATACATTGGAATCTTTAGCTTTGTAGAACTATGGAGCCATTTATTTATTATTATTTTATTTATTTCCAAAATACTTAATCTATATTTATTAAAATAAATGTGTTTGACATAAATGAACATGGCGGTTGAGAGCATTGTCATGCTCGCTCAGATGTCTCGCTGATGGTGGCGTGTGGTTAGATCATTCGGTTCCTTTCAAAATAGTTGAGCTAAGTGGTGCTGATCCGCGCGTCATGTACGGCTTTTATATTAATTTATTTTTAATTAGAATGTTTTGGATTTCTCTTCACTTACATTGTTTTCACGACAACAGAAGCAACAAGGAGTTTCTTGCTCGTTCTTCTCCATAGAGACCTACCTACGTTTTGGAACAAGCAACTAGCTTCAAATTTCTAACTAACTGACTCTTTGACAATTCAAAAGTGCCTGCAAATGGTTTAATTGAAATAAATAATAATAATAACGGGTATCATTCCCAACCAACTGCACCAATCTATAAACATCCTAAACCTAGCTCCTTCCACCTACCAAACCCTACATAAAGCTGCTATCCTAAACACTTGCAGAATTGTTCGAAAATTCTTGCAAAACCACAATGACGCACAAATATCATTCACCACACGAACACACACAGACCCATCGTCATTCGCCCATATACATTTAGCATTTTTAGGGTAGCACTTGGCTTCGGCCCGTGTTACCCTGTAAACCGGCACATAAGGGCCGAGATATATAAAGATATACCAACAAATAATAATAATAATAATATTTTTATTGAGCAAAACATTTTGAGTACCAAAATAACTTATACACTACTACAGGATAAGAATGAAAGAAACATGGCATGTTAGAGTGGAGAGCAGAGCAAGACCCAGTCCAGACCCAGTGGGTTGTTGACACCATTAACCAATAATTCCAAAATACAACTTATCTAAAAAACACTTCATTTTAGCCCCGAAACCCGATTAATTTTGCAATTAACTGTAAAATTCGATATTAAGTTGCTTTAAAATCAATTAATAGTTAGTCAATTGAGTCGGTAAATAAGTGACGTCACTGGCCGCTATTGTCATACAAAATCTATAGAGGAATCTCGTTTTGACAGCTCATAAAAAGTATGTCAATTGATTAGTGGTGTCAAGTACCCAATTGAATGCTTTGACTTTGACATAATAATGCAAGCCTATTGTCGAGCATTTATCACCACACTGGCATAAGGTGGAATGGCGATTTCCGACAATTATAAGTCCAGCAGTGTTATTCTGTTACAATCTCCTCTGATTATAGTGCTTTGTAAATCTGTAGCATCGGGACAGATGACAGCTCACTTCACCTAGGTGTTCACCGAGGGAGATTGTAACAGAATAGACATACAGGTTTCCTCACAGTGTTTTCCTTCACCAATGTCGGTGATGTCTAAGAGAAACTTAAAAAGTACATTATGAAATTGAAAATCACATTGGTACAGTTAACAGCAAAAGTATGTGTGTCACAATCACATACTTTTCAATCACTTCGACGCCTCACAGTTCTGACGCGAACCCCGTTCATTAGTATTGAATTTCTGATTTTGATCATCTACTTTTGCTGTTGACTGTACACACGTCTACACATCAAGCTATACATTTCCAGTATAAGCTGATCTTGCATTGTAAAGAATTTTCATACAATGAGGGTCTGCTTAAACTGGAAATGTATAGCTTGATGTGCAGCCCTGCATACCTCGGTTTAAAGAAATTTTATTCTCATAAAAAACAAACAGTCACTTACATGAGAAAATAGTTTACAAAAGTGGGATTGTCGTTCATTTTAATTATAATATGTGGGTACTTCTTTAGTACATTCAGAAGCAATTAACCGCTATTGTTAATATTTTTCGACTATATGGCGAGCAAGTTTTACTTTGAATGCATTAAAGGAGCTTACATTTTTAACTATCGACGGTAATTTGTTATAAAGTTCCGCGCCTGCATAAGTAAACATTGTTTTGCCGAGTTTCGTTCTTATCTTGGGTAGAACTAAAAAACTGGCTCGACATGAACTTCGCTGTGTTACTTGTTTCAACCGTACAAAGGATATGTTAGTACGGAGTGAGTGGTTTAATATTTTTCGGACAAGAATGCAAGTGTGGTAAATGTTTAATTGTTTTATGTTCATTAGTTTTGTTTCCTGGTATATTTTAGAAGTAGGTGTTAATAAGGGATAGTGGAATAGTATTTTTATAATTTTATTTTGCATGATTTGAAGTTCTGATAGACTGGTTTTGGCAGCGTTGCCCCAAATCTCTATCAAATAAAGCAGGTGTGGTTTCACCAGGGAGTTATAGATGAAATAGCGAATTTGACGCGGGATACACCGGACAATGCGTCGAAGTGACCCAATTAGTGATGAAAGCTTTGTTCTGATGTGTTCGATCTGTGCATTCCACGTCAGGGCACTATTTGAAGAATTATATTATTTATTTGTAACGGTTGATGAGGTGGGATTGTTTTATTCTTAGCTTTGAAAATTACATAGCAGGTTTTTGAAATATTGATTGTAAGTAGATTGTATTGAAACCAGGTGAACAGCTTGTTGAGGTCTTCCTGCGCTTTAGTAATTATGTCCTGTATCGATGATCCGAAATAAAAAAGACATGTGTCATCCGCGTATAAAGCTATATGGCCATGCAGGCCTAATTCGTGTATATTATTAATGTAAATTGCGAAAAGTAACGGAGCTAATAGTGATCCTTGCGGGACCCCACATTTGATAGGCAATTGTTGACTTTGGGCGTTTCCTGATCTAACTATTTGAAATCTATTTGCTAGGTACGATCGAAGCAACTCCAGCGCCGGACCTTTGATATTGATGCTTTCTAACTTTTTAATTAGCAATTTGTGACTGACTGTGTCAAATGCTTTTTTTAGGTCGATATATATACCGAGCACTATTTTTTTGTTATCTATGTTCGACTTGATTTTGGTGACTAGATCAACGGTAGCAGCAAGAGTGTTGCTTTTGGGTCGGAAACCATACTGACGTTCGAAAAAGAAGTTAATGCCATTGAGATACTTTTCTATGCGTTTGTGTATTACTTTTTCCAGAATTTTAGAAAGTACGGGAAGACCCTACTAGTGCAGTCAACAGCAAAAGTAGATGATCAAAATCAGAAATTCAATACTAATGAACGGAGTTCGCGTCAGAACTGTTTGGCGTCGAAGTGATTCAAAAGTATGTGTGTGACAATCACATACTTTTAATAAATAAACTAGTAATCAATTATATAAATTAGTGTTAGTAAATTAGTATTGAATTTCTGATTTTGATCATCTACTTTTGCTGTTGACTGTACTAGTACCTACTGATAAAAAGTACATGTTCTAAATTAATATTTAATATCTCAAGATCTATATTAAAATGACAATGCCAGATCCTGCCCCACCCATGTACAGAAAAAGTAACACATGTACAGAAAATATACTAAATTGTTTTTCTTTAGAACTTGCGGATTACGAAATACCTACCCACAAAATACAAACTCATTTTACCTAAAATACAATTTAACCTATAATCAATGTCATTATTGTTTTTAGATTTAAACGGAAACCGCAAGTTCTACGGTCACTAAGACTAGTGTTTAGTTATCAGCAATAAATAAACAGTAAGATGCTACATATTGCACATGACTTTTATTGAGTGGGGCAAAGTTCTATAGAGTTTCTGGCATTGTCCTTTAAAATATTATTTGCAGTTAAGCATAAATTATAGTTTCATATTCACAATCAATTTTGGACTTATCCTTTTTATTACTTTTATTTTTAAGGCTAAGTCTAAATCGTCACCATCTACAACTCCAACTGTGGAAAGCAAACCAATAGTGAAACCCAAAATACAGCCAAAGATAGTGGAACTACCACCAGAGCCTGCGGTTAATGAACTTACTATGGACAGCTGGAGGAATGGAGTTGGAGAGAACATTATGGTCATCAAACCTGTGAAGAAACCACCGCACTTGAGATCTAAGGTTAGATTTATAGTACTTCATTGATTAATTGATAACAAACAAAAATTTTGTATTTTATTTAAAAAGTTCTTGCTACAAAAACTGACTTTAGAAGTGAATTTAATAGATAAAATTATCTACTTACTAATATTATAAAGCTGAAGAATTTGTTTGTTTGTTTGGTTGAACGCGCAAATCTCAGGATCTACTGGTTCGAATTGAAAAAGTCTTTTTGTGTTGAATAGTCCATATATCGAGGAAGGCCATAGGCCCATGCAAAGCCGGGCTGGGTCGCTAGTAAACAATAATAATAACATTAATTGCGGTATATAGTTAAGTAAACAGATTAGTTAAAGAGTTTTCAACATTGGTCCCAAACTAGGCAAACTTGTATCTTGGGTAACAATACAGAGTCTCTTGGTTCAGATATTTGGTATTAAGAACTTTACCTTGTCAGAATAAAGTTCAAATGTACAATAAATTATACAATGATTTAAGTGGCTACAGTTAGAATTTGTTGTGTAAAAAGACTGCATACAGGTGCACAAATGTGTACACGGACGAATTGGCGAAATAATTTTACTAATATGTATTATGGAACTGAAAAGGTGCGTTTAGGGTTAGAGGTCTAACAATGTGTATGGGACGAGGGTTGCTTCATAATTTTATTAGTACCCTACCTTCTCAAACTTCCAGATGACTTACAAATGTTATATAAAACAGCTTCGAAAAGTTACAAGTACAAATTCAAACGTTTCTTCATTCATAATGCGCTTAGTTTTAATAACAATAATGAAATGTAGCAAAAAAGCAGTGTGTAAAATAAGTAGATAAGACCGACTCGCCAGCACACAGATAAGTCCTGAGAGATTTGCGTGTATGGCAAAAACCATTGTAAATGGTATACAAAGTGTTTTGGAAATAAAAATTAATAAAAAAAAACTTGAGAGGTGTCAAGGGACACCCGGATGGAACGAAGTTCCTTTCGATTAATTAGTGAAGGAATTGTAATAAAATTTTAATTTTTGAAGTTATAATAATATTTTTTATTATTATTAACAAATATAATGTTATTTGAGCGAATAAACTTAGGTACTAAACATATCGCCGTAGGTACCTAGTTCAAAGAGTTCGCCGCGCCGCCTTTAAATACATAAACATATTCTACGAAAAGCGAATTCGGACTTTATTTTGTAAACGTAAACGGTTAAAAATTGAAATTTTACCAAACTAGGTATGATAAAATTATTCTGAGAAACGTATAGGCTGGTGCCCGACCGGACAATAGGAGCTATGTGCAACCGAATTTCACGGTTAATGTGTAAAAATAAGGTTTTAATTCGCTCCAATATTTTCATAGAAAAGCCGCCATTCAACTAATAATTTACTCTATTTGACAGTTCCAACGATTCAATTTTTCTGTTCGAATTGTCTGCGTTTGTGAAGTAATAAAAATAGCAAAAATAAGGTTTTAATTCGCTCCAATATTTTCATAGAAAAGCCGCCATTCAACTAATAATGAACTCTATTTGACAGTTCCAACGATTCAATTTAGCTTATTATAGCATGTCGTGACAACTTTTCGTAAGAATTTTTTCCGTCTAGCCCCCTTTCACAACGCGCGATAAGGAACTTCGTTCCAAAAATAAAATAAAAGGTTGTTTATTGGTTTGTTTTGAATACATTTTTTTAATCTATTTGCAGAGACCTCTAAAACCTGTACAAATCCAAGAAGTCCTACTTGGTGAAACAACACCAGAAAAGCCGCCAACTCGTCTTAAAATCATTGAAATTGAAGACGAGCTCTCTCAAGGAGATTCCAACAACAATGATTCTAATAAAATAGAAGAAGTCTCTCCAACACAAGCTGAGGTCAAAGGAGAGGGAGACAAAGTGCTTGCTAGTCCAGAGTCAGTGAAGTTGATCACCGACACTATAGTCACTGAGAAGGAAGTCAAGAGTTTTGTGCCCCCAGTCAATAGTGTACAATTTATGGCTGAGTGGAAGTATTTAAAGGGACAATGGGATGCTAAGTGTGAATATTGGAGAGTGAGTATACTATTTTTAATAAATTTTTGGGTTCCGAACCGAAAGCACAGTATAAATATTAGTACTGCCGTATAGTAGTGACACACCCCGCCTCCCTCTGAAATACTGTTCCTCATCTCTTCCCGCGTCGAAAGTGCTCTTGAATCTGCTTTTAGTTTCAACGGCGCGTGGACACGCACACAAACGCACGTATTTGTACAGTCTGTTATTTTTGTAGTAGTGTTGGTAATTAAATCGTTTTGTTTGTATGGAGTGTCGTAGGTTTGCCGAAATGGTCCAAATGGAGCTCTATTGCTCTCGTTCAAGGTTGTACCTTTTGAGCAGTAAAAGGTTTGCACTTGTGGTTGATCATATTGGGCATAATCCGGAAAATGCGATTGTTGACCATAGAAACCTATTGTTTGCCTTGCAACTAGCTTCAACTTTCTGACTGACTGACTGACTCCTTGACAATTTAAAAGTGCTACAGGCACTTTTAAATTGCAAATGGTTAATTTGAAATAAATTATTTAAATGACAATGCCAGATCCTGCCCCACCCATGTACAGAAAAGTAACCCATGTACAGAAAAGTAATGAATATAGAACCTTTTCTATAGTTAATTGTTTTTCTTTAGAACTTGCGGATTACGAAATACCTACCCACAAAATACAAACTCATTTTACCTAAAATATAATTTAACCTATTATCAATGTCATTATTGTTTTTAGATTTAAACGGAAACCGCAAGTTCTACAGTCACTAAGACTAATGTTTAGTTATCAGCAATAAATAAACAGTAAGATGCTATATATTGCACATGACTTTAATTGAGTGGGGCAAAGTTCTATAGAGTTTCTGGCATTGTCCTTATAATTTCTTAATGACAAAATAATGGAGACCGTTTTTGTATTATATTTTAATATATTTTCATTCAGTGTTCGTTTTTTTATTCTGTGTAATCTTGTTTGTATATGCCATTAATGCCAAAACGCTTAGGCTAAATTATTTAAGATCTCACTTGTGTATAAAGAACAGGGTGGAAAGTTCCACATCCTCCATTGAAAAGGCAGTATCCTCACACCAGACGGGTGTTCGGGTGTTGTGTCTCGTGGGCTACTGCCCGATGGTTGTTGCCGCGATTTTGAATTGCCGCGGAGAACTTTGATACTGCGATGTAGGATGATTGTGTCAGTTGTAGTTCGCATGTAGTGCGATCGATGTCACCACAGCTATGTTTAACAAATAAATAGTTCTATTGTCATGCTAACTCAAGTGTCTCGCTGATACTGGCGCTTGTGTTGGATCATTCAGCTCATTTCGAAATGGTTAAGCTGAATGATGCTGATCTACGCGTCATGTTCGTGAACGGGCGCTGTCAGTAGAGATTGGTCAACACTTAACTACCATGGCATTTATCTTGATACTATTTTGATGTATTATATTTATTTCTATGTTTGACCTACCTACATGGTTTTTAAATATATATGCAACAAGAATAATGTAACTAGGATTTTGTAAAAAAAATATTTAAAAGAATGTCTGTGGAGATTCTTGCTTCTCCATAGAGACCTATCTACGTTTTGGAACGAGCAACTAGCTACAACTTTCTGACTAACTAAACGACTCCTTGATAATAAAATTCACTGTAAATGGTTTAATCGAAATAAATGCTTTGACTTGACTTTCGACTTTTCTATTTTACAGTTAATAGAGCCATCAAAGATCCCGTCGATATTCGCGAATGCTCTGGAAAGCCACGTAGTGTCCGATGTGATTCGCATCCTACACGACAACACCGACAAGTTTACGGGCACCATCGCCCCCTACCTCATCGGGATCAGCAAGGTGCAGAGATTCTCTGCACTTGCAATGTTCCTCTCACACACTGATAAAGAGAGTAAGTACCTTTTATTTTTCGGCAGATGAGATCATTACCTGCCGTGTGGTGCCGGTCGCGAATAGCACAACCCCATTTCATCCATCATTTTTAATGCATCTCAAATAATAATAACGATGATGATGATAATGATAGGTACTCTGATACTCTATTGTTTATGAGGGTGGGCGCTGATACCTATATATACAAAATATTAATTTATCTTAGCTTAGGTGTCAGCTGTAACACTTAATTAAAACTATTTACTACCTTTCGGCCTAATTTTATTGTAAACTGTACTTGTTTTTATGTTGTTAACTTGAAGGATAATATTTTATTATTTTTATTTTATTTCTACCCGTGGGTGTCGTAGAAGGCGACAGAGGGATATTGACGAGAGGTTGGGCAGCAGCGTCCTTCTGAGTACCATAACACCTACTGCGATCGCCAGCATGTATCGGCCATGGCGATTACGGCTGAACCCCCCCCTTGGGGGAGACCTATGCCCAGCAGTGGGCGTCTAAAGGTTGACATGATGATGATGATGAGATCATTGACCTTTTGAATGCCAGACCATTAACATATTGCGCGTAATTCCACGACAAGCTACAATTTACCGCAATAACCTAAAAAAAAAGGAAAATAACAAACAACTAATGGATAACTTATCTCTAGCTTTGCGCCTTTTTACATTATTTCATCGCCAAGCGGCTGGTCGACTCTTCACGTGACCCGAAGGCTGGTCTATTCTTGGGTCAAAGAATCAGCATTGCAATGCTGCCAGCCTGTTGGGCACGTGTCCCATTGACAACGATGTGTTCGAGTTTTTTTGATAGCCTTTGAGGTCCCTGCCTTTTTCTTAGAATTGTAACTTATTTGAATTTTTCCATTTTACCATTTCATTAATGTAGTTTTAAGTAATAGAAACACAGAAAACTTACTTTAGTATATTTATTTTGTACTTTAAAATGTTCCGTGTAACGTTTTCTTGTCGGTTTTGGTTGACAGTGGCGTGTTAGGCACGTTTTCATTTGTCGGCTATATCCGTCATTTGGCGCTCAAAAAGTTAACCAATAACACAAAGTACGTAAGGCTGCGTCGCGCCCGAGCAGAGAGACCACTCACAACAAACCGCTATTTTTCGCACGCACACATTGACATTACGTTTATAGGCATTCTCAAGCAGTCTTCAGTCTCGACTGCCACGTGTTGTCAAAATGAATAAAATATAATGTAATTGACATTTCATGACAAACAGGAAAATTTTGTTATAAATAATTGCAAAGAGTTCCAACCAGCGTCAATAAAATTTCATATTGTCACAAATAAAACCTACAGACTCAGTACAGTAGCAGCCCTAGTGAGTCTGGCAAGTTTAGGTAATTATTTTTGAAGATGGCGGAAGCGGTCCTTCTGTAATCTTAATATTTTGTGCAAATAATTCCAAGAGAGAAATTGACTAAAGAAACTTGATTTTAGCTCTGAAAACCCGATTCATATTTAATTTACTGTATGATGTTTAATTCCTTTGAAATCTATAATTAGTCAATTGCGTGAGCAAATTACTATATATGTAGAAGTGACGAATCAAGTTTTGACAACTCATAAAAACTATGTCACTGGATTGGTGGTTTCATCTACCCTATTAGGCAGTTCTGCCAAATTGAGGAAACCCATCATCTCTCAATAATTAATTAATTACCCACAGCCATTGTCAGTCACCTGATAAACAAATTCCTTCTCCGGACAGCCATTCTCAGATGTTACACCACTGAGAATCACTGTCTAGGTCTGTCAGGTCGCTGTCTGTCACCCGACAATTATTTTCATTCACTCGTCTGTCGTATTCCCTCACTTTTAGGCCACTATCTCACTGGCGTTTTACGAGCGGTAGCGGTCCTGCGCCGACGTTAACGTTGCGCACCCTCTGAGTGTAAGGTTAACATCGCGGACAGATTACAGAGCAGGACGGCGTTATTGTACCTGTTGCCAAAAAACTTAACGTTAACGTTGTGTTGACGCGACGTTAACGTTGCGAAGTCGCAGCGCGAACGCTTGTCACTTGATATTCGCGACGTCAACGTCGCGTCAGCGCAGCGTTGTCGCTGCGCAGGAATGCCAACGCTCTTAAAACGCCAGTGGAATAGGGGCCTTAGTTTCTCGACAGTCGCTCATCGGTTACCAGATAGTGACACATTTACTCGATAATCACTGGACAACATGCATACAAACATCGTTCTAAAATAGAGATGTATTTTAGAACGATGTTTGTATGCATGTATAACGGCGGTGTATGTGTGCGTGTATCGAGCCTACTATAAACAAATGACTTTTTTTTTGTACAGACACGTATGTAAGGAACTTCGTTCCTTATGGGGGGGGGGGTACCGCACAAATTTTGATTTTTTTATTTTACTACCAGCTTTAGTAACCATTGTAACTCTCATTTTCAGTGTTAACGAAGTTGCTCGACCACTGTAAAGTGGCTGAGAAATGCAGCGATGACGTCATAGCTCACCTGAAGAACAAATATGAACTCTAAATACAAGAACACGTTAATAACTAAAGTTAGTTGATTAGTTCTATTACGAATATATCAGATTAAAAGATTTGGCGCTTGAGAAATTAAATTTTTAAGAGAGAAATCACATTTAATGAAATTTCCTGTCTGTGTCGCTGTAAACAGAAATATCGCTATCCCGCTCACGCAGTCACGATCAACGCCCGTGATTCGTGTGCGAGTGAGATAGCGATCAGTTAAAGTTTGCAAAAAAGGCTAAAGCAGTCTAACCTTTAACATTTTAAAGTTTATTTTGCAGTGTAACTAAATTTGGCTAAAATCTTTCTACTGCAAAACTGTTGTACTTTAAAACGCATAATACCGGCCTATGATGCCTCTTATACAGAGAAGGCACGAGCACATGATCACCATTCTTGCCCAAGGGGGATTAGCCATTTTAAACTTTAATGCAATATAAATAAATGTAATTTCTCAAGCGCATACACGGTACAACATAAGCCAGGTGCTAGAAACAAGTGGAATTTTTAATAATACACAGAACACAACTTATTAGTCAATTCGATGCATGCTCTTACTTAAATACACGTTTAAAAGCAATATCAAAAATACCTCTCATTTAATGAAATAATGTACTTTAATAAATTAAAGAATAATGCCTTTAAAATAAATTGCCTTTAAAACTAAGAATGCTGTAATGACTGAACTATATTGAACACATTTTCTCGCTGCAGCCAAACTCATAATTTTGGTGTACGACATCTATCGCACTATATGCAAACTACATCTGACAGATCCTACAGATAGTGCCATCCACGAAGACGCGCCCCATTCATTTTCCTTGCTTACAGAGCAATTGTGCTTTATTTATTTATTTATACTTCGTGTCAAAGGTACAAAAGGCGGACTTAATGCCTTAGGCCAGGGGTGGGCAGAGTTACACCACTGGCGATCTACTAGAACAAAATTGGACGACAAGCGATCGACTCGCAAGCAGAATAAAAATAAGTGTATTAAGGCATTTATTGTAGGTATTTAGCTACGCACATATTATTAAGAGGTCCATGAATGACACTAAGTATGTTTTCCGCTAATTTCTCGTAGGAAGACACATACAAACATATTATAAGCACGAAGAAAGATGTTCGTCAGTAAGCCGATTGAGGTATTTTAACTCTATTATTTTCATTTCATAGAAAGCAGATTCGCACAAATACTTATGTGGACCCATACAAAGTAGTTAATTATTGGGCATTTTGTTTTAATTTTGGGTATTTTTCTTGGGTCGAGAGGCCAAAATTTGGTATCTGTTGTATGTCTGAAATGATTTGCATCATCTTGATTTCAAGAGGCAAGTCCACGTCAACGGTATTCGACATTTTAGAACCAGTTATTTCAACATCCTCACGAGAAAACCGATAAACCATCACCGTCTTTCAAATTCGCTGAAAATATTTCCAACTACTGTTTCGTGTTTATTGTAATTTGATGAAGTGCTTGCTTCTTGCTTTCAAAGCTGCAACATTTTTCAAATCTTTGTTTTTGTGTTGATTAATCAGAAGCTGCAATTTTGGCTCCCTCTTTAACCAGATAAGAAATAATTTCAGGCGTAATTCGTATTCGTAATTCGTGAAACCGTTCGAAGAACTTTCCCTGACTCACCCACCTTATGTCTGTATGGAGCAGTAAATCAGTATGCTCAGACATGCTAGCCTCCAATTGCACTTTGAAGAGGCGTTGTTGCAAGCTTCTGGCTCGTATGGAGTTAACGATCGGCATAGCAATGCTCATCATATCTACCATGCTTAGTATTTTTTTTTAACACAACATCTGCTGATAAATAAGAACGCAACGCAGTGAGTTAAAAAAAAATGGGAAATCTTCATTAGCTCTCCAAAGTGCAACAAGTATTTTAGTATAGCGGCAGCTCATAGTTTTGCAAAACTTTAAAAATAGGGTATTACACCCATTTTTAAAAATTGTCTCAATGAAATTCTGTAGTGCTAATATGCGTGAACCAAAAAAAAACACAAAATTTTTATTCAATCGGTAAGTGCCATAAAAATGCATCAAAATTTTTAATTTTCAAATTTCGCGCGTAGATTTACCAAAACGCCTCTTACTGGACGCCATATTGCTCAGCGTAAATGACGTCAGTTCGTTTTGTATCAAATGAGCTCATATTAAATATGATAATTGTATATCATTTAAAAATAATTAAAAGCATATTTTGTAATAGGTGTAATAATGAAAAAATTACGTTGGTTACGAAAATAATAAAAGTACAAAGCCATATTACGCCAATCGGTTGACGGACAGTTGACAATTTTTTGTTTACACAGCCGAACGGCGTAATTAAATGGCCCCTACTATTTCACGGTGTTTTATAACAGATTAAAAATACTGAAAACTTTGTACTGAATTAAAAAAATTGTTTTGTTATTTTATGATCTAAAACTTACATTTTCCGACTGCTTTATGCCTAAACTGTCTCAATGACATATGTATAGATTTTTTCTCGTGTAGAGTAAAATACCCTATTATAGTGGATGCATGAGCCACGAGTGGTTTCTTCCAGATTGTCAAAAACTGTTCTGTAGCGGTAGAATTTGAAAATGTCATCCGAATGAACACTCAAATTATAAACTTTTACATAAATTTTTGTAAGTATGCGCGCGATCGACCCTAAAGCCGCTTGCGATCGACCGGTCGATCGCGATCGACTGTTTGCCCATCCCTGCCTTATCTACCAGTCAACGAAGGGTGATGATGAGATGACATGGCAGGTGGCTAATGTTTAGTGTTACCGAGCTATTGGTGGTTTTCATCTGAAAACCGTAGCCAGCCGTATCGATACGAGCAACAATACTATCAATAGACACATACATACATACATTCATTGGACAGTATTGCCTTGTTGCTATCGATATTATCGACAGTCTTGCGATTGGTTGGCTATCGATAGACTATCGATTAATCATCGGCAACACTACTAGTGTTGTAGTGCTGTAGATACGTACGAATTGTCCATAAGTGCGCACGCACATTACTGAGAATAGACTGACGCTCGGATCAAACCCCACACCCGGCAGCCCCGTCGATGGCATTGTGTATACATCGTGGTGTCAAAGTTATCCGCGACATTAGCATAAATACTAAACCCAAAAACAACCGTCGGGTAGTAGCCCACCAAACAACACCTGTCTAATTGCAAAGTCCTCCCTTTTCAACGGAGGATGAGGAACTTTCCATACTGTTCCTCATATCTCAAAAATGTGTTAGTGATGTGCACGCACTATCGATAATTATTACCTTTGATACATTTTGTGTTATAACTTATCGATAACATCATCTGCCTAGTCTTTTCACAACTATGTTGGGGTCGGCTTCCAGTCTAACCGGATGCAGTTGAATACCAGTGTTTTACATAGAGCGACTGTCTATCGGACCTCCACAACCTCGCTAGTATCTTTAAAAGTATAACACAAAAATTGACACGAGGGTTGCCCATCATTACACATAAGACCTGTAGTGCTGTTTTATTAAAGTCTCCCTTGGTGTTTTTCTTAATATTCTTATAGGCGTGCATTTGACTGCAACTCACCTGATCTTAAGTGATGATGCGGCCTAAGGTGGAGTACGTTTGCGGATGAACCGGTTCACTCGTGCTTTGAAGATACCCAGATTATACTGTAGCAGAGAGGCCGGCAGTGAATTCCACAGTCTGGCAGTTCGCACAATAAAATATGTGGAATCAAAACGCTTGGTGGTTGTTGGACCGTGGAACTTCAACCATACATATAGCAGTGACGCTTCGTCGTATCTCTGCTTGTCCGATGATGGAATGAGTTTGGGCACTCAGGGCACTCTCTGAAATGTACCCGATACCGATAGACCGATAGGGTGGCAGATGTTCAAGAAGTCGTTGTCAATTAACCTCTTGGCACGTCTATCAATAGCTACCAACGCCTCCAGTGGGTATTTGGCTGATCCATCCCAAAGGTGCGAACAGTATTCCATGCACGATCGAACTTGTGCTTGGTATAAGTTAAGCAGCTGGGGGCCAAGTCTGCTATTTTTATAATTTCGTAATTCCAACAACGATCCCATTGTCATTTTGCTAAAAGTTCGTAATCTGCTAAATTCATAATGATCGCTCATTGGTCGGTCGAATTAAAAGCAATGACTGCACAATGACGTTCTAATGGTAGGTCACTGATCAAAGGAACTGTCAAAATTTTTGCAGATTACCGCCTAAGTCAGTCATTCAGTTGTCATTTTGTACGAGATTACCATTCTAAATAGTTTCTTCCAATGGCGTGTCAGTGGTTGACCATTGGAAAGTCATAATGACGCCAAAAAATTAGTAGATTACCAAACATGTCAAAATCAACAATTTTGAAATCAATGATACTTAGACCATTCTGACACTAATGTAATAGCAGACTTGATGCCCTGTTCCGACGTAAAATTGGTTGAAATTTGCTGAGATGAGCTTTCATCTTACTTAATGCTAGAGATTCGCAGTTCACTTCGAACTCACTTCACTTTAATTCACCGAGGTGAGGCGAGCGCGATATACATATGTCTTACTTCTATCACACCATTAATTGCCTGCAGTGAGAAACCGTGTTTAGATAAGAGTAGAATTGAATACACGTGTTAAATACTTAATTTTTCCGCTTTCACAAACATTAAGCAATGCCTAAATGTAATACATAAATTACACTGTTAGATTTTAAACTCTCGGCAATAAGGCGACCGTTGAAAATTCAACAGCAACCCTTTATTTAGGTATTACTAAACACAACACTAAAAACTAATTTTATAATAGACAAGGGTTTTCTTTCCATCTTTGGTTTTCTTTGCGAGAAAAGGATAGCAATAAGGACATGTTAGTCAGTACAACAAATTGTTGGATAAGATAGTATAATAGTTAAACTTTATGTAGTTTTTAAAGATATCAAATGCCTACTTAGATATTTTATAGGTATTGCGTTATTTTATTTTTTTAAACTCTATTTATGAAGTTTATTATTTCACTAGCGACCCGCCACGGCTTTGCACGGGTATTATCGTTATATTTAAACAAATTTACACAAAACAATATCAAACTATACGTAAAAACATTCCTCTTGAATCACTCTATTTATTGATGAACCTCATTAAAATCCGTTGCAAAGTTTAAAAGATCTAAGCGTAGAGATAATGGCGGTAAGCGATTTTGTTTAATAGTATGCATAGATAATGGAGCCACTGAAAGCGCACCTCTTTATTCTACGGGGCAAGCACAGTTTCAAGAATGTATGTTTTTATTCAAAATGCCCAATACTTGGATCTGGTGCAATTACCTATATTATTATGGTAGTCACAATTATTTAGTTCACGATCTCAACGCTAAACAAAACTGGGACCCTGTAGTCATCAATGACTACTACACAATCCAACCAAGTATCTGTGAAATGAGTCTTGCTGTTCGTCATTGCGGTCCCAGCATACCACTATCCATACCCCTGGTGGTATGGTGGATCTAAAACTAGTATCACTCACCTAACCTAACCCAAATGATTCACCATCTGTTACAATCTCCCTCGGTGAACACCTAGGTGAAGTGAGCTGTCATCCGTTCGTTTGCTTTGTAAATCCCTAGCATTGGGACAGATGACAGCTCACTTCACCTAGGTGTTCACCGAGGGTGATTGTAACAGAATACCACTACTGGTGGTAGGCGGCCGCTACCGCGGCACCGCTCGCTTCGCTCACTCGCCTTCGCGCTTTAATGGTCACAGTTTCTAACCTAACCAAACTCAGTGGTATGCTGGGTCCGCACCTCTGTTCGTCAACAAACTTGAAAGTTTAAACAAAAGACAAAAGTATAAAACTGCCATTTCTTGGATATGTTGGTTTCTCTGTACTAGTAGCTTCCAACATCTTTAGTAATATTCTATGAAACTACAATTTAATAATTATATTATAGGAGAGTAGTATAATTATATTTATAGAGTTATTATTTACTACTTATGTTCTCCACTTATTTCTAGTATCGATAAAGTTGTCACGTAACTTTTCAAATGATCAGAATTAAGTGAAACATTTTTTGTTTTTATTAAACTAGCTTTTGCGTGGGGCTATGTCCGCGAAAAAGTCAAAGCGCGTGAAAGTCAAATATACCATTGAAGGGGACGCACCAGGGCAGCCCGAGACATTAAACGTACTTACGTTTTTTGCAATTTGCAGCCAAATATCAGGTTGTATGGTAATAAAAAAAAGTATTGGTTAATTGATTACTCTGTAAGTTAAAAAAAAAGGTCGTAAATGTGCCAATTTAATGAAAATATGACGTTTACGAGTTTTTCTGACATTGTGAGTTATACTATGTTGATAATTTTAATTTTTATAATTCTGTAAATGCATGCAAATATTTTTTTTTTTTACCTTACAAGTAGGTACATACTGGATTGAAAAGGAAGAATATTTGAATTTCGCGGGTTAGCCTGGTGCTTTCACTCTCAATATGTCTATTTTCATAATATTAGTTTAATGTCAACTACTCAGATTATGAAACAAAAGGCAGATAGATCGCGCGGAACACTAAGAGTCAAGCCACCAAACAAATACAAATTCAAAAGCGAATACAATCTCGAGATTGTAACTAAGTTTTTTACACGCTTTTTATTAGCTTCACCTGTATGTTTGTTTGTAACCGACTTCTCTGGACGCGATTTTAACCCACTTTAAACGGCCAGATTTCGTTCAAACTTTGTAGATTTGTCGAGGACCGATGACACTACACTAATTTGACAAAATTATTCCGTTTTTCAAACTAAAAAGTAAAAAATAAATAATAATTTAAAAAAAACTAAAACACGCTTTTTATAGAAAACAAACTAAAAAATAATAAATATAAATTAATAATAGTGTAAATAAAAATAAAAAAAAAAATTAAAAAAGCCTGGGGTGCTTTTTAAGATATTATCAAAATGATAATCACTCTACTCATATCTGTCAATAAAATATTTATAACTTTTGACACCATGCACCCCACGCTTTTTTTTTAATAAAAGATTTTTTTTTATTCACACTATTATTAATTTATATTTATTGAAATTCTTAACACTTTTCCTATTTTAAATTTATTTTCTATTTTTTAGTTTGGTTTTCTATAAAAAGCGTGTTTTTAGTTTTTTTTTAACTATTTTTTTTTGGGTTGGTACTTAAGTAAGTTCCATAGCATATGAGTCAAGTAGCCTGCTTAAAAAATATGCTTGTATCTTCTTTAAAAGCTGTAAAGGACGGTAGCAGTAACCTATAACTTACCTTTTTGTTATTGTTAACCTTACTGTCCCCACTGCTGGGCAAAGGCCTTCCAGGAACTTTTTGCCGGTGATACAGTCAGCAACAAAGGTCTATTAACACTGCTACATTTACAAATCATCTAAATGACACAAAATATTATAATGCAATACTTTTCAGTATTTCAGGTCGTAGACAAAAGTTTATTTTATACTAGCAACCCGACCCGGCTTCGAATGGGCCTATAGCCTTCCTCGATAAATGGACTGTCCAACACAAAAATAATTTGCAATTCGAACCAGTAGATCCTGAGATTAGTGCGTTCAACCAACCAAACAAACAAACAAACTCTTCAGCTTTATAATATTAGTATAGATTATTTTTTGATTATTTCCGTATTTCGTTTAATACTTTAATCAATATGAATTATGATTTAAAAATACAAAGTGTTAATCGGCTTTTGTTGCTGACCGTACGGCGTACGCGTCCAGATCATCTCCCCATCTCTTTCTACCATTAGCTTACCTTGTTTCACAAAATTCTGTTCACTGAAGAAATTATGTGATATTTTTGAGTTATTTGTTCTTGTCGTTATTGTGAAGGAATTATGTTTCTTTTTTATATTACGGTGCAAAGGAGAGTTTGTGTTCTGTGATTGATTTTAAGCCCCAATAAAGAAAATTATGAATTTGTATACTGTTGTTTCTATACTTTTCCCCTTGTGATTATAAGGGCCGAGTCACACCGAAATGGCAGCGCCGCGGCGAGCACTTTCAGTGTGAAATCATTTTGAACTTTATCTACATACTTAATAGACCAGTATCGCCTGAAAAGGTCGCGAGGATGCCCGCGGCCACCATTTCTCTGTACTATAGCGAAGGGATACGTTACCTATACGATAAGTGCGAAACCACAGATATAGATAGTCCTAGATAACGCAAGTATCACGATCTGAATGAAAACCAAGCGTGTAATTTTTTGGACGTCACAATGTAATACGAATGTTTTGTTTTTCCTAAATTTGGTATTACCAGGTATTACAGTACGGTCAACGTAACTTGGCGCGTCTGAAGTTAGCCGATTAGCTGCGCAGTAGACAATTTCGTTCCTAAAAGTTCCATTGCGCAGCCAAACAGCTAACTTCAGACGCGCCAAGTTACGTTGACCGTATTGTACTGAGGGTATTAGATTAAAACTAATTGTTTTTAATTACGCATAATATTAATCACAAAATGACTTACCGATGAAAGGAAACGTTTACTTTAATTTTTTACTTACGATTTTTTATCGTAAGTTAGGCACGAAAATAGGCACGCGAAGTAGTTGCTCTTGTGTTATCTAGGTCATATATATCTGTGTGCGAAACCAATTCCATGATGTTCACTCCAAACACACAGAGTTTCCTTGCCGAATGTTGAAACTAAACTAGTCAAGAGGAGACTAGGCGCGTGGGGTGTGGAGGTCGAGCGAGGCTGCCAGCGCCAACGCCACGCCATATATATATTTGACTCTTTTTTATACACTGCTCAGGCTCACATACTGATTCATTGTTTGTTAAAATATAAGGAGTGGTCGTCTACTGTTTCAACATTTGTATTAATATGTGAACACTGTGTATCTATGTACACATAACTTAGTCTGTCATTCCTTAATCTGTGATACTTTGTTCACACTTTCAAATACCTAGTGTTTTTATGCAAGGTACATCGTATTCACGTATAATTATATAATTCCTGTAAATGCAAATATTGTTAACATCGTTTTTAAAAGAGTAAGTATGGAGTTTCTTGCCCATTCTTCTCCATACAAAACTACCTTTTGGAATGGGCACCTAGAATCAATTATTTTTTTTTTCTCATTTGACGTTCAAAAGTGCCTTATAATGGTCTAATTGAAATAAATGATTTGACTTTGACTTTGAACGCTGGCGTCGCCGCCGGCCGCGGCCATTCCGGTGTGACTCGGCCCTAAGTCACTGACATTGCGCGTCGAATCAGCACGCCAAAGTGGAAGTGGGCCGGCCACGTCTACAGACGGACAGACGGTAGCTGAAGCAGACACGCTCTAGAGTGAGGACCGCGTTTGGGCAAGCGTAGTGTGGGACGCCCTGCGGCACGATGGACAGACGATTTGAAGAAGGTGGCTGGCAGCGGATGGATGCGGGCTGCCCAAGACCGGGTTGGTTGGCGAGATCTGGGGGAGGCCTACGTTCAGCAGCGGACGGCAATAGGCTGATATAATGATGATGTGATTATAATACCAGCCTATTATTGTATCACTGCAGAAGCTCGTAGCTAAGTAAAATCCCTACTGATCAATCGGTTAAGCTACGCTTGCCGCCATCATTCTGTAGATGGGTGACCATCCATTTCATACCGAGCCCTGTCCGTGCCCCTGAAAGCATGTAAAGCCGTTGATCCCGGCTGTCATTCGTAGATATTTGACAGTCGTTAAGGGTAGTCAAAGTCAGAAAATCTGAACCCGTATTACAAAGGAGTATTCGGTTACTCACTAACTGGGTTGTGGAGGACAGATAAGTCTCTCAGATGCATCATAAATTCATAACACTGGATAGTTGGGTAAAGGCTAGGCAGTTTATTGTCTCACTGCAGCACAAAGGCACACCCGCGACACTCCATAGAAACGAAACGATATAATTGCCTACACTACTACTAAAATAACAGACTGTACAGATACGTGCGTGTCCACGCGCCGTTCGAACAAAAACGCAGTTCTCAGAGCAGTCGTTCGACGCGGGGAGAGGTGAGAAACGGGTTCAGAGGAAGGCGGAGCGTGTCGCTACTGTACGGTAGTACTAAATAAAATACTGTGCAAAGGCCTCGAATCTCATATACAGATAAGGTATTGCCATTGATCACCCATCTTACTCTAGGCAGGTTGGCGGTTCCAGACTTATATTAATTGTTAATGTGCATTCAAATAATCGCGATGGTCGCTCACAATGGGCCTCATCAGAAGGCTTAAATTCACCCAAAGGGCAATGGAGAGGGCTATGCTCGGAGTTTCCTTGCGTGATATAATCAGAAATGAGGACAGCCGCAAGAGAACCAAGGTTACCGACGTAGCCCTAAGAATTGCCAAACTTAAGTGGCAGTGGGCAGGGCACATTGCTCGCAGAACAGATGGCCGATGGGGCCGAAAAGTTCTAGAGTGGCGACCGCGAACCGGAAGACGTTGCGTTGGAAGGCCTCCCACTAGGTGGACCGATGACCTGGTAAAGGTTGCGGGGATCCGCTGGATGCGAGTCGCACGGGACCGGTCAATGTGGCGCCACTTGGGAGAGGCCTATGTCCAGCAGTGGACGTCTTCCGGCTGAAATGATGATGATGATGATTCAAATAATTGCCAGACAGAAAAGCCTACACAAATCAACAAAGAAATAACACTTGCCAAATACCAGCAGTGCTATACTGTAAATAAATCCCTCTGTGACTTTAGGTAAGATTGAATTGGAAACCGCTGCTGCCCGATTTCCGGATTTTTCCTTATGTAGTTGCTTTCTACGACACCCTCAGGATGAAATGGTAAACTCACAGTCAAATGAATTTTCATTTAAAAAGTAGGTATTAAAAAAAATCAAAGCGAGAAACCACAATGGTAGTGGTAGATACCACTGTCAGACATCCATCTTCCGGTCAGCTTCCCTTTGGAACTTCGGAATAACATCTACTCTACCGCCGCGTCATTGAAAAATGGCACAGTTAGTAGTGTCTAATGTATATTATTATGCCCAAATAGTTTAATCAACTTGCAAGTATTTGAACCATCAATAAAGCGTTATAAAAACGTCTATTTTTTAAGTCATAGGTCTGCATTCCTCTAAAATAAACTCGTCGCAGTCCGTCTGAATATTGAACAAAAAATCTAAGCTAGGTTCTACAGTTTAACCACAAAGTACATAAAGCTGCGGCGCGCGAGCAGAGAGACCACTCCGAACAAACCGCCATTTTTCGCACGCACACATTGACATTACGTTTAAAGGCATTCTCAAGCAGTTTCAAGCAGACTTCAGTCTCGACTGTCACGGGTTGTCAAAACGAATAAATAATGTAATTGACATTATATGACGAACAGGAAAATTTTGTTATATAAAAATTGCAAAGAGTTCCAACCAGCGTCAATAAAATTTCATATTGTCACAAATAAAACCTGCAGAGGTAGGTAGCAGTCCTAGTGAGTCTGGCAAGTTTAGGTAATTATTTTTGAAGATGGCAGCCTTCTGTAATCTTTATATTTTGTGGTTTAACTAAGTTATCTGTGATATAGTGGTGTTCGTCGCGGCTGTTCGACAACAAACTTAAAAGTTCAAACAAAAGACGATCGCATGTCTTTTACAAAGTACCTATGTGTTCCAAAAACTGACATTTCACAGATAAGTTGGTATAGTTCGATTCAAACTTAATGGCGGCTGTGAAGTGCGCTACTGACTGCGCAGTACCCCGCCCCTCACTCCCGCTGACACGTGAAATTATTACTGCGCAACTACTCGCCTCGTGTTCAGCCATTAAGTATGAATCGTACTGTATCTCTATACCAATCATGCCAAGAAGTCACTTCCTATCACGTGACACGGACAGTTTTATAAGATGAGGTAAGCCGAATTTTGCAGGATTATGTAAAAAATGGGTACCTAACCGAGAACAAGCTGGAAGATCGTCGTTCATTGTTTGAGACAGCCGGTGATGAATTTGAATGATACCTATTTCCTTTATTAACTCAGCCGGTGCATACTAGCAGCGCAGTGTTCGCTTGAGCTCAACAACTGTCGCCATTGTTGATTTTGACTTTCTGGAGTTGCAGAGGTTGGGCTTGGGAATAGTGTAGCATGGGAGGGGCCGCGCCGTGCCCTCGTCTCAGAAGTAGGCAGTGACCTGTCGCTGTCGGCCGTGGTCGAGTCGATGGCCGACAGCGCAGAGTCCTGGGACGCGGTGGTTTCCTTCTGCGAAAGTGTCATGTCGCAGAAGGAGGCTGCGGAAAGGGAGAGGGAGATCTCAACCTCCCACCCTGCCCGCAGCAGGCGCATCGGGCGTCGGCGGAAGGCGGACAACGCCCTCTTCCGGCCCCCCTAAATGGGTCCAGGGGCGGCAGACTCGGGGACGTCTGTCGCCCCCCACATACACCAGGACCCGAGGTGGCGGCGCGTAGTGTTCCACGCGCGCCCCTCTAAGACGTCCGGGGGGAAGTCTAACACCTCACTCCCCTCCCTGACCCGAGAAGTGGCCCGCTGCTGCGGGCCGGCACCAGCCGGGGGTTGCGGAAGTATCTCCAGTTCCCGCGACCCCCGACGTAGGTGTGAGATGGAACACCGGGGTGGTTTATTTATTTATTTATTTATTTATACTTCATGCACAAAGGTACAAAGGCGGACTTAATGCCTTAGGCATTCTCTACCAGTCAACCAAGGGTGGTGAAGAGATAACATGGCAGGTGCATATGAAAAAAAAAATATATTAAAAAAGTTAAAAAAAGTGGTTTTTAGTCAGTAAGAGTCTGACAGACCCCTCCGCCCGCCCCAGGACGGAGGACATCCATGAGGATTTCCCACACCGTACCAAAAAAAAAAAGAGATGGGAATAGTGTAGCAGGCTTGTAAAAGAAAAGAAAGCTCATTGCTCAGCACGGCTCCGCTATAGAAGATATTTCGCCATTCAAATAAGCTCTTTTAATCGTCTGAGTTAAAATATTTTTTATAACGACCAGATGAAAAAGGTGAACGCTTGGGGGCGGCGCGCTGGAAGCTAATGGGAAGCTTTTTCGAGGCGATTCTGGCTGGGCCGGTGCGTTTCGGAGCAGCGCTGTTACGATAAAGAATGACCATTAATCTTGCTCTTTCAAAGGTATAAAAATACTAGCATTTGCCCGCGACTTCGTCCGTGTGAAAGTCGGTTATCGCTGATACAGACGAATTTGTGAATTAAAAAAAGACAACCGCCTTCAAAAACTAAAAAGTGAAAAATAACTTTAGCACAAAACACACATTGACTTTAGTTTCGAAATTCGGTGGCTTTGTTCTGTTCGTTGTTTTGTATTGCCACCGACTTCCGAAACTAAAGTCAATGTGTGTTTTGTGCTAAAGTTATTTTTCACTTTTTAGTTTTTGAAGGCGGTTGTCTTTTTTGTAAAAAGCTGTTTATTTTTCGCTTTTTAGTACCTCCTTCTCATCCAAATCTATTAAAAAGAGATTGAAAGTTAACTACTCCAAAGATTGAAGAAACTAAAACGTCGCCGTATGTAAATTTTTTGGGTATTTGTTGATTTTTTTAAAAGTGCTGAATCAATTTCGATAAAAAAATTATGGGACCACCCCTGAAGCATACCCTATCCATAAAAAAAGAACTTTCAAAATCGGTTTACGTTTGCCGGAGAAATCGCGTAACACATAGTGCACATACTTAATGCAAATTTAAGACTTATACGGTTTTCTCATGGATACCATTGTCAGAACTGGACCAAATTAAAATGGGACCACACGGGAAGCACCAGCTTTCAAATAAAAAAAAGAATCGTCAAAATCGGTTCGCCCAGTCCAAAGTACTCGGGTAACAAACATAAAAAAAAAAATACAGACTAATTGATAACCTCCTCCTTTTTTGAAGTCGGTTGAAAAGTCTATTTCCTTCCCCAGGGTTCAAGCTAACTATCTTCATACCAAATTTCATCAAAATCAGTTCACCGGCTGAACCGATTTGAAACGACTGAACTTCAGCCGTTTCATCGTGAATGCGAGACAGGCAGTAACTTTCGCATTACAGTACACATGTGATGGTGGTGTGTGTGGTGTGCTGTGTGTGATATGTATGTGTGTGCGTGTGTGTGTGATGTGCGTGTGTGTGTGATGTGTGTGTGCGTGTGTGATGTGTGTGTGTAGGTATGTGTGGCGTGCGCGGATATTTATGGTGGCGTGTTACAAGTAAAGTATGTGTTTCTGTTTTAATAAGGATTACAGTAACGTACAGTCAGCAAAAGGGATAGGTATGCATGTCATCCGAAATAGTTAAAGTTTACTTAGAAGCCCATGGATGTTTTCGAATTAAATGTAATTAAATCATTAAATTCTCTATTAATTTTATTTTAATTTATTCAAAAACATCCATAGGTTTCTAAGTAAACTGTAACTATATCTGACGAGCCTGCATACCTAAGTGTTTTGCTGACTGTACCTAAGGACATAGAGACGCAACCCAAGTCGGCCGCAGCAAAGAGAACCTCTACAGGTATAGGTACCTACTCAGATGACGCCGATCTTCATTATCTATGCGGCGTATTCCAGCAGACTGTAGCCCGTCTTTTATCTTGCGCCGCATGCCCTGTTACTTGCACACTTGAGGAATGACTGCGTCTGCAGATGGCGTTGCTGTCGCTAAATACTGGTCTGAATATAAAATCCAAAAAATATATTTGCCATCAACATGCTCAGAACAGATAATTCTCAACGGTTTAGACACTTCACCCAGCAGGCAACAGGTTCCGGTAATTGATTCCAAACACCTTCTGGTTCGAGTACCACCTATGATGCTCGATAGGGTTCCTCTTATACACCTTATGAGAGGGCTTGAGGAAATTGGTATTTTTTAATGAAACATTTCCTTGGAGATTTTTTATTTAAGTATTTATTTTATTTTATTTTGGCATCAAACAGTCATAATAATAATAATAATAATAATAATAAAAAGTTTATTGTTCAAAAAAGAGAGTAACATCCATCATTTGTGTGACACTGAGCCCCACACTAGGATACCCTGTGTCGTGGGGATCAGTCTCTTTCGTCTAATGTGAGGCAGATACAGTTGCAATAGGTGTTACACTTTATGAGGTACAAACTAACAAAAAAAATAAAATAAAATATAAAAAATGGAAAAACATTTTGTTAGCGTTTTGAGTGATTATGGGTTGTTCGGAATATTGTGTCGTGTTGTAAGGCTTAATGTAAGTGCGAGTGAGGTAAGGGGAATGTCAGTATGTATAACGATATAGGTGAAAGGGTGTGGGTGAAGATTCTACTGAGAAACTAGGTTGAGAATGTGTGTTGTGTGTGTGTGTGTATGTGTGTGTGTCTGTGTGTGGGTGTGTGTGTCTGTGTGTGTGTGTGTGTGTTTGTCTGTGTGTGTGTGTTATGAGAGTATGTGTTTGTCTGATAGTGGACATTTGGAAGTCTTCAATGAAACCTCAATATCTTCACAATAACAGCTTTAATCTTCACTCTTTGAAGTTAACAATAAAAAAGAACAGTCTTTCACTCGACGCAACCGTGTACGAAGTTACATAAAATATCACTCATATTTAGAATGTGCGGGTGTGCGAAGAAAAAGTAAAATAATTTTATTACGCGATTAGCACCACTTGAATGCACAACTTGTTGCAATTATAAAAGCATCAGGCGTAGGTAAGCATGGCCCAGACATCTTCCCCCCCGTTGAAAGACTACTTTCAACTTCCTCACTCGTCTGCGACTCGTGTGATGCCGTCCGTCCCAGGGAACAGGCGGCTGACTCGTCCCATACGCCAGCTGAGTGGTGGGACGTTATCCTCCTGGAGAAGCACTAAATCTCCAACTTGCAGGGATGCTGATTTTGTACGCCATTTGGAGCGCTGCTGTAGTTCTGCTACGTACTCCTTTTGACAGCGCTTCCAAAAATGTTTATGTATCTGTTCAAGCTTCATGTAGCGTGTAAGGTTGTTTTGGTTCTCGTGCTCGAGCGATGGACCAGGCAATGCATTTAGGGCACGCCCTATCAGAAAGTGACCGGGAGTAAGGAAATGGTAATCGTTAGGGGAAGGAGAGAGTGGACATAAAGGTCGGCTATTAAGCACCGCTTCCACTTGCGAGAAAAAAAATACAAATTTCCTCAAACGTTAAATGATTGTTCCCCATAACGCGCTTTGAATGGTATTTCGCGGATTTAACACCGGCTTCCCAGATGCCGCCGAAATGTGGAGCATACGTGGGAGAAAACACAAACTTTATGCCTTCATTGGTAGCAAAATTAACTACAGGTTCATGATTCGATTTAAGAAATTTACCTATCTCTTTGGCTGCTGCTACGAAATTGCGGCCATTATCGCAAATATCTCCGCTGGCTTGCCCCGTCGCGATATAAACTCACGCAAAGTCATGATGAACGCGTCTTTAGACAAATCACTGACGGCTTCCAGGTGCACACATTTATACCGGAAACATACGAATAGACATAAATAAGTTTTAGTCAACCGTGCACCTCGACCCTTTCTATTTAGTGTGAGAAACGGACCAGCGAAGTCAACTCCAACAGTACGAAAGGGAAAATCAGGTGTAATGCGCTGTGCAGGTAAGTTTCCCATCATGGGAGTTAATGTTTTACCTTGTATACGTCTACATCTGACACAGGCATGTACTGTGCGGCGGGCCAAATGCCTACCGTTTATAGGCCACACAGTCTCTCTTACACAGGCTAGCAGCAGCTGCGGACCAGCATGCATATTGTGTAAGTGTTCATATTTAAAATACATTTTGGTAAGCGGATGAGAAGCGTGTAGAAGTATTGGATGTTTTTTAGCATAGTTGTAATTAGACAATTCTATTCTACCACCGACTCTCATTACCTTGTCATCGTCCAGAAAAGGTGAAAGTGACAAGAGTGTTGACTTACTACTTAGTGTTTTATTTTTTAACAAAATACTGTACTCTAGAGCAAACGAAGTTTGCTGAGCAATTTTACATAAACTAATGAAAGATGATTCTAATTCACTAACTGTAAATTTACCAAATAATTTATCTTTAGGACATTTATGTCTTAAGTTATGTACAAATCTATTGACATACGCAAATATGCGTCTCACTTTCAAAAAAGACGAAAACTTATCTATTCTTAGAATTTCTGTTTCAGGTTCCTGAATACTAGTGGAAGTGGATTTTATCTCAGGTAAGTCAATTTCATTTATTAATTTATTTAAATAGGGCCAATCAGATTCAGGCTGTATAAGAAACTTTGGACCTGACCACCATAAGTTAAAATTGATGATTTGATCTGGACTCACGCCCCTTGAGATCAGGTCAGCCGGATTCTGATCAGTCGGCACATAGCGCCACGACGAACTATCGGTAAGTTCATTAATTTCGGCTGCCCTATTAGCTACAAAGGTTTTTAACTTTGCAGAGTTTCCATTCAACCAGCTGAGGACAACGCTAGAATCACACCAATAAATAGTGCGTTTGACCTCATATCGCAGAGAACTGATAACTGTCTTGCTCAATTTTGCAGCTAATAGAGCAGCACAAAGCTCCAGACGCGGTATTGTCGTCGGCTTTATCGGTGCCACCTTAGACTTAGCACACAGTAAGTTTACCCTTACATCACCGGCTAAGTTGTGCGACCGTAGGTACACACATGCACCGTAGGCGACTTGAGAAGCATCACTGAAGGTATGTATTTCTATATGACTAGGAGCTTCGCATAACGTTAAACGAGGGATCTGTAAATCTGATAAGAAATGTAAATTGTTAATAAACTTGTTCCAGGATTCCAGAACATCGGAACAAACTGGATCATCCCAGTCCCTTTTATTGAGCCATAAGGACTGAAGTAACATTTTAGGTATAATCACACAGGGACTTAAAATTCCAAGAGGATCAAAAATCTTGAATGATGCAGACAGTATCGAACGCTTGGTAGCTACATCATTTTTATTGGGAATCTTAATTGATATTTGAAGAGTATCGGTTTTGGGGTCCCAAATTAATCCTAAAGTATTAGTAGATTCGCTTAAACTAACTTTATCATTTTGATCAATGACTGACGATGATAAGATACTTGGTAAATTCGATCTGAATTTACGTAGTTTAAACCCACCTGATTTTAGAGTGTCCGACACCTCGCGTTGAATATATAATAACTCGGACTCATTGTTGGATCCAGTGACCAAATCATCGACATAATGGTCGTGTTTGATAATGTTACCTATGAGTCCGTCATTGCAATCCTCTGCCAATACTGACAAACATTTGGTGCTCAAATATGTAGCACTTGCAAGACCATAAGTTACGGTTTTTAAACGTAAAGTTTTGATAGGATTGGACTCGTCACTTCGCCAAAGTATTAATTGTAAATTTCGATCCTTTTCATCTAGCTCAACCATCCTAAAGAATTTTTCAATATCAGCTGTCAAAATATATTTGTACTGACGAGCCCGAATCAAAATAGAAAAGATTGAGTCTTGAACATTGGGACCGACCATCTGTAGGTCGTTCAGAGAGAAACCTGAGGAAGTTCGTGCCGATCCATCAAAGACCACACGAGTCTTTGTCGTTTCACTACTTTGTTTGAACACTGCATGATGGCAGAGATAATAGGATGGAACGGGATTAATAGTCGGACATTCCTCTAAATGGCCTAGCTCTAAGTATTCTTGAATAAAGTTTGAATATTGTAACTTTAATTCTGGATTCTTACGGAAACGTTTTTCTAAATACAACAATCGTTTCTTAGCCATTGCGTAAGAATTTCCTAAACAATCTGGAGTATCAATTAGGGGCAGCCTAACACAAAATCTACCCGAATGTAAACGGTAAGTACTACGATAAAAATGATCTTCACATGCCTGCTCAATTTTGCTAAAATATTGCTTATCTGGAACCTGCTCCAGTTCCCAAAACTTTGTCAATTGAGAATTAATATTGGAATTGTTGCATTCGTCACTATCACTAATTGAAACATGACACCGAATACTTTTAGGTGACGAACGATTCCTTAAACTTGGAGAAATAGGGCCGGCAACGAGCCAACCTAGCCTTGAGCTACGTAGCTTGGGCATGTTGTGACCTAATGCTAGCTGATCACATCCTAATAGGTCCCAAAATAGGTCCGCGCCTATCAAGATGTCTATAGCCGAAGGCTGATTAAAATTAGGATCAGCTAACTGTATGTGACTTGGAATATTTAATTTACTAATATCTATATATTGTTTAGGAATAGCACTTGTTAATTGTTTTAATACATAAAATGACTGTACGACACTATAGTCATTGTTAAATGAATTTAATTGGGCAATGCAACTTTTGTTTACATGTTCTGCTAAGTTGTTGCCTATGCCAATAATGTTTATAGTATTAATGGCACATACCTGTAATGATAACTTGTTCATGAGTCTCTCACTAATGAATGAGGACTGACTTCCACAGTCTAATAAAGCACGTACTGAAAATTGTATGTTTGTTTGAGGATTGATAATATTAACCATGGCTGTTGACAAAAGAATGTGATTTACTGTGAAAGTATTACTAATCGAATTATTGACTGATAGCTCAGTTGAATCGCGATCTGTGTTAGTGTTATTGTTGCTGACTGTACTAGCGTTACTTGTACTAGTGTTGTTGGAATTAGGTAAGTGCAAGAGTGAGTTATGCCTGCGCTTGCACTCACGACAGGGACCCATCTTGCAATCACGTGCACGATGCCCAGTTCGTAAACAATTAGAGCATAAGTACAACTTAAATGCTTCATCTCGTCGTTCCTGAATACTCTTCGCTAGAAAAGTAGGACAGTCGTATATCCAGTGATCACATTTACAAAGAACGCACTGCTTAGTGACAGAGCCGGTGTTCTGAACTGTAGATGAAAAGGATTTAGTACTACGAGAATTGTCATTATTATTTTGGCGTGATTGTGTTGGCTTGGGTACATCAGACTTGTTTTGAAACATAGTTTCTAACACATCAGCGCGATCAGTTAAAAACTTGTTAAAATCCTTTAGAGCGGGGAGATCGGACAAACTATTACGGTGTTCTTCCCACTTCATAGCAGTACGATTATCTAATTTTGGTAAAAGAATTTTAATAATTATCATGTCAAGCAGCTCGTTTTGTTGAGCTAAACTTGACAATGCTCGTAGGTTTTTAGTAACGTGGTCAACGAGAAACCTCAGTGACTTGTCTGATTCGCGTTTTTGTTGTTGCTGTGTTGAATCGAAATATAACAATGAGTTGAGGTGTTGATTTATAAGTTGGCGCTTGTTATCATAACGATCGCACAAGAGCTGCCATGCAGTTTTATAGTTAGTTTCACAAATCTCTAAATTAGAAATAATTCGCGCAGCTTCCTTTTCGAGATACGATACTAAATAGTGGAACTTATGAATAGGCTTGATACGCTCATTATCATGAATGAGTGACACATAGGTGTCTCGAAACTCTACCCAGCGGAAATATGCGCCATCAAACTTTGCAATTTGTATTTGTGGTAATTTAAAATCAAGATCTATAATAGTGTTCTTGCGTCTGTAGTCCTCCACGTGGACCAAGCGGAGAAATCAAAAAAAAAAAAGATATTGAGGTTTTATTGAAAACTTCCAAATGTCCACTATCAGACACTAATTTGGCGACCGTGACAGGACAAATTTGCAAAATTCGGATCTAGTACAGAGACAAAGAATTCTCATATAATGGAAATCTACCAATGATTCCACGTGGAGGACTACAGACGCAAGAACACTATTATAGAGGATAACTAAGCCAGCCAGGTCGGTCAGCAGAACGCGCCGCGCCCAGCCTTAGCTTCTAAGACGTCGAGGTTCACCGTCAGCCTGCCACGCCAGTTCGAGAATTCCTTCAATATTTGCGAGCAACTCGTGTACCTATCTACCTATTAGTGCCACAGCCACCAGCGAGGACCAGTGTAGCCAGAAGCAGCTGTCTCGCCTATCAGTTAAGTGCCATTCCTATAGTTTACCCTAATACCTAAACCTATTTTCCACTAGAAGGTCGCTGTTTGGTACATTCCACTTGTGTATTTCATTAGTTCAACAAAGTATATAGCTATTTTAAAGCTTATTTCAATTAAATAACCAGTAAATATCCTAAAATAGTAAAATAAAAATCCATTTTTCAGTGTCAACTACCTACGTAATCATTTGTAAATTTTAAAATAATCGATATTTTTGTTCCATTGGGTAATCTGAGGCCCTAAACTTAGTCCCCTTACCAATAGTAGGTACGTGTCGTCATTCTAGTTCACATTATTTCAAATATTGTCGGCCGACTATTCCAGGGACTCCGTCGCCGCCTGACGCTGCCGGTTACCGCTCGCCGCGCTCGGGTGACGGCGGCGCCTCGCCACGCCAAGCCGCCACGGGCTGCGCTCGGCCCCCACGTGCCGCCGAAGGAGTATCAGATAAGATTTCGAACATATAACTTTATTCCTTCGTTTGGCATTAGCGTGTTACTATTTAGATTACTCAATTAACTATAACTATTTTACTAAAGTACTCAGTGCTAGTTTATCGTTTGTTGTTGCTACTATTAATTGTCAATAAACAAGATGTCTTTAAGCGAAGATAAAGACGGTAATGCGAAACAATTGAAGGAATTATCTGCTAAACGTAGCTCGGTCAAAGGTCGTTTAACGAAGTTTAAAAAATATTTGGATGTAGTACCTATGCTCTTCTAAATTAACAAAAACCCAAGTTAAAGAGTTAGAAATTAATATTGATAAAATACGAGCTATGTCTAGCAAATTCGATGAACTACAGGCTCAGATTGAGGTCATTAATTGCGATAATATGGACTCTGAGATCGACGAACGTGATGAAATTGAGCAGATCTTTACTTCACATCTTGCAATTGCTGAAGAGCAACTTGATAAGTATAAGAATACTTCTCACGAATCAGATTTGCACAATTTATCACAATGTCATCACGATCAGTCATCTCAATGTCATCATCTTGATTTTAAATTACCACAAATACAAATTGCAAAGTTTGATGGCGCATATTTCCGCTGGGTAGAGTTTCGAGACACCTATGTGTCACTCATTCATGATAATGAGCGTATCAAGCCTATTCATAAGTTCCACTATTTAGTATCGTATCTCGAAAAGGAAGCTGCGCGAATTATTTCTAATTTAGAGATTTGTGAAACTAACTATAAAACTGCATGGCAGCTCTTGTGCGATCGTTATGATAACAAGCGCCAACTTATAAATCAACACCTCAACTCATTGTTATATTTTGAACCAACACAGCAACAACAAAAACGCGAATCAGACAAGTCACTGAGGTTTCTCGTTGACCACGTTACTAAAAACCTACGAGCATTGTCAAGTTTAGCTAAACAAGACGAGCTGCTTGACATGATAATTATTAAAATTCTTTTACCAAAATTAGATAATCGTACTGCCATGAAGTGGGAAGAACATCGTAATAGTTTGTCCGATTTCCCCGCTCTAAAGGACTTTAACAAGTTTTTAACTGATCGCGCTGATGTGTTAGAAACTATGTATCAAAACAAGTCTGATGTACCCAAGCCAACACAATCACGCCAAAACAATAATGATAATTCTCGTAGTACTAAATCCTTTTCATCTACAGTTCAGAACACCGGCTCTGTCGCTAAGCAGTGCGTTCTTTGTAAAGATGATCACTGGATATACGACTGTCCTACTTTTCTAGCGAAGAGTGTTCAGGAACGACGAGATGAAGCATTTAAGTTGTACTTATGCTCTAATTGTTTACGAACTGGGCATCGTGCACGTGATTGCAAGATGGGTCCCTGTCGTGAGTGCAAGCGCAGGCATAACTCACTCTTGCACTTACCTAATTCCAACAACACTAGTACAAGTAACGCTAGTACAGTCAGCAACAATAACACTAACACAGATTGCGATTCAACTGAGCTATCAGTCAATAATTCGATTAGTAATACTTTCACAGTAAATCACATTCTTTTGTCAACAGCCATGGTTAATATTATCAATCCTCAAACAAACATACAATTTTCAGTACGTGCTTTATTAGACTGTGGAAGTCAGTCCTCATTCATTAGTGAGAGACTCATGAACAAGTTATCATTACAGGTATGTGCCATTAATACTATAAACATTATTGGCATAGGCAACAACTTAGCAGAACATGTAAACAAAAGTTGCATTGCCCAATTAAATTCATTTAACAATGACTATAGTGTCGTACAGTCATTTTATGTATTAAAACAATTAACAAGTGCTATTCCTAAACAATATATAGATATTAGTAAATTAAATATTCCAAGTCACATACAGTTAGCTGATCCTAATTTTAATCAGCCTTCGGCTATAGACATCTTGATAGGCGCGGACCTATTTTGGGACCTATTAGGATGTGATCAGCTAGCATTAGGTCACAACATGCCCAAGCTACGTAGCTCAAGGCTAGGTTGGCTCGTTGCCGGCCCTATTTCTCCAAGTTTAAGGAATCGTTCGTCACCTAAAAGTATTCGGTGTCATGTTTCAATTAGTGATAGTGACGAATGCAACAATTCCAATATTAATTCTCAATTGACAAAGTTTTGGGAACTGGAGCAGGTTCCAGATAAGCAATATTTTAGCAAAATTGAGCAGGCATGTGAAGATCATTTTTATCGTAGTACTTACCGTTTAGATTCGGGTAGATTTTGTGTTAGGCTGCCCCTAATTGATACTCCAGATTGTTTAGGAAATTCTTACGCAATGGCTAAGAAACGATTGTTGTATTTAGAAAAACGTTTCCGTAAGAATCCAGAATTAAAGTTACAATATTCAAACTTTATTCAAGAATACTTAGAGCTAGGCCATTTAGAGGAATGTCCGACTATTAATCCCGTTCCATCCTATTATCTCTGCCATCATGCAGTGTTCAAACAAAGTAGTGAAACGACAAAGACTCGTGTGGTCTTTGATGGATCGGCACGAACTTCCTCAGGTTTCTCTCTGAACGACCTACAGATGGTCGGTCCCAATGTTCAAGACTCAATCTTTTCTATTTTGATTCGGGCTCGTCAGTACAAATATATTTTGACAGCTGATATTGAAAAATTCTTTAGGATGGTTGAGCTAGATGAAAAGGATCGAAATTTACAATTAATACTTTGGCGAAGTGACGAGTCCAATCCTATCAAAACTTTACGTTTAAAAACCGTAACTTATGGTCTTGCAAGTGCTACATATTTGAGCACCAAATGTTTGTCAGTATTGGCAGAGGATTGCAATGACGGACTCATAGGTAACATTATCAAACACGACCATTATGTCGATGATTTGGTCACTGGATCCAACAATGAGTCCGAGTTATTATATATTCAACGCGAGGTGTCGGACACTCTAAAATCAGGTGGGTTTAAACTACGTAAATTCAGATCGAATTTACCAAGTATCTTATCATCGTCAGTCATTGATCAAAATGATAAAGTTAGTTTAAGCGAATCTACTAATACTTTAGGATTAATTTGGGACCCCAAAACCGATACTCTTCAAATATCAATTAAGATTCCCAATAAAAATGATGTAGCTACCAAGCGTTCGATACTGTCTGCATCATTCAAGATTTTTGATCCTCTTGGAATTTTAAGTCCCTGTGTGATTATACCTAAAATGTTACTTCAGTCCTTATGGCTCAATAAAAGGGACTGGGATGATCCAGTTTGTTCCGATGTTCTGGAATCCTGGAACAAGTTTATTAACAATTTACATTTCTTATCAGATTTACAGATCCCTCGTTTAACGTTATGCGAAGCTCCTAGTCATATAGAAATACATACCTTCAGTGATGCTTCTCAAGTCGCCTACGGTGCATGTGTGTACCTACGGTCGCACAACTTAGCCGGTGATGTAAGGGTAAACTTACTGTGTGCTAAGTCTAAGGTGGCACCGATAAAGCCGACGACAATACCGCGTCTGGAGCTTTGTGCTGCTCTATTAGCTGCAAAATTGTGCAAGACAGTTATCAGTTCTCTGCGATATGAGGTCAAACGCACTATTTATTGGTGTGATTCTAGCGTTGTCCTCAGCTGGTTGAATGGAAACTCTGCAAAGTTAAAAACCTTTGTAGCTAATAGGGCAGCCGAAATTAATGAACTTACCGATAGTTCGTCGTGGCGCTATGTGCCGACTGATCAGAATCCGGCTGACCTGATCTCAAGGGGCGTGAGTCCAGATCAAATCATCAATTTTAACTTATGGTGGTCAGGTCCAAAGTTTCTTATACAGCCTGAATCTGATTGGCCCTATTTAAATAAATTAATAAATGAAACTGACTTACCTGAGATAAAATCCACTTCCACTAGTATTCAGGAACCTGAAACAGAAATTCTAAGAATAGATAAGTTTTCGTCTTTTTTGAAAGTGAGACGCATATTTGCGTATGTCAATAGATTTGTACATAACTTAAGACATAAATGTCCTAAAGATAAATTATTTGGTAAATTTACAGTTAGTGAATTAGAATCATCTTTCATTAGTTTATGTAAAATTGCTCAGCAAACTTCATTTGCTCTAGAGTACAGTATTTTGTTAAAAAATAAAACACTAAGTAGTAAGTCAACACTCTTGTCACTTTCACCTTTTCTGGACGATGACAAGGTAATGAGAGTCGGTGGTAGAATAGAATTGTCTAATTACAACTATGCTAAAAAACATCCAATACTTCTACACGCTTCTCATCCGCTTACCAAAATGTATTTTAAATATGAACACTTACACAATATGCATGCTGGTCCGCAGCTGCTGCTAGCCTGTGTAAGAGAGACTGTGTGGCCTATAAACGGTAGGCATTTGGCCCGCCGCACAGTACTAGCTGTGTCAGATGTAGACGTATACAAGGTAAAACATTAACTCCCATGATGGGAAACTTACCTGCACAGCGCATTACACCTGATCCATAACTCGCTTTAAGTGGTATTTCGCGGATTTAACTCCGGCTTCCCAGATGCCGCCGAAATGTGGAGCATACGTGGGAGAAAACACAAACTTTATGCCTTCATTGGTAGCAAAATTAACTACAGGTTCATGATTCGATTTAAGAAAATTACCTATCTCTTTGGCTGCTGCAACGAAATTGCGGCCATTATCGCAAAATATCTCCGCTGGCTTGCCCCGTCGCGATATAAACCTACGCAAAGTCATGATGAACGCGTCTTTAGACAAATCACTGACGGCTTCCAGGTGCACACATTTATACCGGAAACATACGAATAGACATAAATAAGTTTTAGTCAACCGTGCACCTCGACCCTTTCTATTTAGTGTGAGAAACGGACCAGCGAAGTCAACTCCAACAGTACGAAAGGGAAAATCAGATAAAAAAAGCCAAGTTAATGTCTGATAGTGGACATTTGGAAGTCTTCAATGAAACCTCAATATCTTCACAATAACAGCTTTAATCTTCACTCTTTGAAGTTAACAATAAAAAAGAACAGTCTTTCACTCGACGCAACCGTGTACGAAGTTACATAAAATATCACTCATATTTAGAATGTGCGGGTGTGCGAAGAAAAAGTAAAATAATTTTATTACGCGATTAGCACCACTTGAATGCACAACTTGTTGCAATTATAAAAGCATCAGGCGTAGGTAAGCATGGCCCAGACATCTTCCCCCCCGTTGAAAGACTACTTTCAACTTCCTCACTCGTCTGCGACTCGTGTGATGCCGTCCGTCCCAGGGAACAGGCGGCTGACTCGTCCCATACGCCAGCTGAGTGGTGGGACGTTATCCTCCTGGAGAAGCACTAAATCTCCAACTTGCAGGGATGCTGATTTTGTACGCCATTTGGAGCGCTGCTGTAGTTCTGCTACGTACTCCTTTTGACAGCGCTTCCAAAAATGTTTATGTATCTGTTCAAGCTTCATGTAGCGTGTAAGGTTGTTTTGGTTCTCGTGCTCGAGCGATGGACCAGGCAATGCATTTAGGGCACGCCCTATCAGAAAGTGACCGGGAGTAAGGAAATGGTAATCGTTAGGGGAAAGAGAGAGTGGACATAAAGGTCGGCTATTAAGCACCGCTTCCACTTGCGAGAAAAAAAATACAAATCTCCTCAAACGTTAAATGATTGTTCCCCATAACGCGCTTTGAATGGTATTTCGCGGATTTAACACCGGCTTCCCAGATGCCGCCGAAATGTGGAGCATACGTGGGAGAAAACACAAACTTTATGCCTTCATTGGTAGCAAAATTAACTACAGGTTCATGATTCGATTTAAGAAATTTACCTATCTCTTTGGCTGCTGCTACGAAATTGCGGCCATTATCGCAAATATCTCCGCTGGCTTGCCCCGTCGCGATATAAACTCACGCAAAGTCATGATGAACGCGTCTTTAGACAAATCACTGACGGCTTCCAGGTGCACACATTTATACCGGAAACATACGAATAGACATAAATAAGTTTTAGTCAACCGTGCACCTCGACCCTTTCTATTTAGTGTGAGAAACGGACCAGCGAAGTCAACTCCAACAGTACGAAAGGGAAAATCAGGTGTAATGCGCTGTGCAGGTAAGTTTTCCATCATGGGAGTTAATGTTTTACCTTGTATACGTCTACATCTGACACAGGCATGTACTGTGCGGCGGGCCAAATGCCTACCGTTTATAGGCCACACAGTCTCTCTTACACAGGCTAGCAGCAGCTGCGGACCAGCATGCATATTGTGTAAGTGTTCATATTTAAAATACATTTTGGTAAGCGGATGAGAAGCGTGTAGAAGTATTGGATGTTTTTTAGCATAGTTGTAATTAGACAATTCTATTCTACCACCGACTCTCATTACCTTGTCATCGTCCAGAAAAGGTGAAAGTGACAAGAGTGTTGACTTACTACTTAGTGTTTTATTTTTTAACAAAATACTGTACTCTAGAGCAAACGAAGTTTGCTGAGCAATTTTACATAAACTAATGAAAGATGATTCTAATTCACTAACTGTAAATTTACCAAATAATTTATCTTTAGGACATTTATGTCTTAAGTTATGTACAAATCTATTGACATACGCAAATATGCGTCTCACTTTCAAAAAAGACGAAAACTTATCTATTCTTAGAATTTCTGTTTCAGGTTCCTGAATACTAGTGGAAGTGGATTTTATCTCAGGTAAGTCAGTTTCATTTATTAATTTATTTAAATAGGGCCAATCAGATTCAGGCTGTATAAGAAACTTTGGACCTGACCACCATAAGTTAAAATTGATGATTTGATCTGGACTCAGGTCAGCCGGATTCTGATCAGTCGGCACATAGCGCTACGACGAACTATCGGTAAGTTCATTAATTTCGGCTGCCCTATTAGCTACAAAGGTTTTTAACTTTGCAGAGTTTCCATTCAACCAGCTGAGGACAACGCTAGAATCACACCAATAAATAGTGCGTTTGACCTCATATCGCAGAGAACTGATAACTGTCTTGCACAATTTTGCAGCTAATAGAGCAGCACAAAGCTCCAGACGCGGTATTGTCGTCGGCTTTATCGGTGCCACCTTAGACTTAGCACACAGTAAGTTTACCCTTACATCACCGGCTAAGTTGTGCGACCGTAGGTACACACATGCACCGTAGGCGACTTGAGAAGCATCACTGAAGGTATGTATTTCTATATGACTAGGAGCTTCGCATAACGTTAAACGAGGGATCTGTAAATCTGATAAGAAATGTAAATTGTTAATAAACTTGTTCCAGGATTCCAGAACATCGGAACAAACTGGATCATCCCAGTCCCTTTTATTGAGCCATAAGGACTGAAGTAACATTTTAGGTATAATCACACAGGGACTTAAAATTCCAAGAGGATCAAAAATCTTGAATGATGCAGACAGTATCGAACGCTTGGTAGCTACATCATTTTTATTGGGAATCTTAATTGATATTTGAAGAGTATCGGTTTTGGGGTCCCAAATTAGAGAAGCCAAGCGGTCGCCAAGTTAATGTCTGATAGTGGACATTTGGAAGTCTTCAATGAAACCTCAATATCTTCACAATAACAGCTTTAATCTTCACTCTTTGAAGTTAACAATAAAAAAGAACAGTCTTTCACTCGACGCAACCGTGTACGAAGTTACATAAAATATCACTCATATTTAGAATGTGCGGGTGTGCGAAGAAAAAGTAAAATAATTTTATTACGCGATTAGCACCACTTGAATGCACAACTTGTTGCAATTATAAAAGCATCAGGCGTAGGTAAGCATGGCCCAGACAGTGTTTGTGAATAAGTGCATCGGGATAACTAACAAATTGCTATTATATGTTCAGTTTCATTATAGTTAAGACCTTGAAGCCATTCCGTAACATGCCTCTTGCACTTATACCTGGTCATGGAGATTAAGTTCAGGTGTTTGTTTGCTTTACTATATAAGTGAGGCCCCATATAGGAGTACGCTTTGTTTCCAAACACTCGATGGCAGACCCTTCTATCCCATATGGGCAGCCTGCGCGAACGTTTATCGTGTTTCATGGTGAAGGATGCTGTTGTGTGAAACCTCATGATTACCACCTTAATATACAGTTGGCGAACCGTCAGCATTCCAGTATCTCGGTACAGCAAGTCCGTGGGGTAACGGAACTTCTGGTTGTAGGCTACTTTTAGAATGGCTCTTTGCGCTCGTTCAGCGGTGATAAGAAAACATTTCGCAGCTGAGCCCCAAGCTATTATGCAGTACCCCAGGATCGTCTGACACAGCGCGTAGTAAGTTATTTTCAGAGTGTGTTGGTCTGCTATCGATCTTAATTTCCTGAATATGTAAAGCAGTTTTCTTACTCGAGCGTTCAGACATTCAATGTGTTTGCTCCAAGTCAGATGTTTGTCTATGTTAATGCCAAGATACTTAATACAGTCAATCTGTTCAAATGTAGGACAGCTACATGTACATCCTAAGTAGTAATCACAGACATGAAATTTAAGTGAGAGTTGAGTGGAAGCCGATGTTTTTCTGTTTATCGAGAAGTTTACTATTTTGGTTTTAGCTACATTTAAGGTCAGTAAGTTGTGCTGTAACCAGTTAGAAACGGTTGACATTCCACATTCTGCGACTCTGTAAACTTCCTCCCAAGACTTACCGTGAAAGATAATAGCAGTGTCATCGGCATACGCGAAGATTTGTGCATTATTCAGGCTCAGTGAACAGAGACCATTGACATACAGGAGAAATAGAGTAGGGCCAAGGACACTGCCCTGAGGCACCCCGTATCCTACAGTAGCGAAAGAACTCTGGAAGTCTCCTAAGCAGATCCTTTGCCTGCGGTCACTCAGATACGATATGAACCATTCCAGTGCAGTGCCCCTGATGCCAATGCGTTCCATTTTCTGGATTAGGATCGGTTTTGACACAGTATCAAAGGCTTTGGCAAGGTCCAGGAAGACGCCGCCACATCGTTGCCCATTATCAAGTTTATCAACGACATAATCTACTAAATTAGTGACTGCGTCCTCCGTAGACCTGCCATTACGAAAGCCGTACTGGTTTTCAGACAGCAAGTTCATTTTTTCTAGGTATGTCAACAGCCTCCTATTCACCAATTTCTCCAGTATCTTCGATAACGACGTAAGTAGGGATATAGGTCTGTAGTTAGACACTATGGTCGCATCCCCTCCTTTATGAATTGGGCACACATTTGCAACTGTCATTTGGGCTGGGACTATACCGTTGAACATGTGAACATTGCAAATGTGTGAAATGGGAGCCGCGAGACAGTGTTGGGTAAGTTTAAGAACACGATTTGATATGCCATCCCATCCTGGAGCTGAGTCATTTTTAAGGCTAGACAGAACTGCTTTAACTTCAATTTCATCGGTAGGATTCATAAAGAAAGATTCAATTGGAGGAGCTCCGGTTTTCTCAATTGTCTTGACCAAGTTAGCTAGGTCGGACTCTGATTTGTCCAGTCGTGATAAGGTGTTTTCAGCTAGTTGTTCTCCTATATTAGCAAAAAACTGATTAGCTATGTCTAACGCGATCACTGGGTCAGAATTTGCATTTAATAGGGCCGTATTAGTAGATGTGTTATTCTTTAGGTTACAAATAGATTTTACTGCAGCCCAAGTATTTTTGCTGTTGCCTTTAGCACTGTTCAGAAGTTCTTTTTCATGAGCATTTTTAAGGTTCTGTATAGTATTATTACAGTAATTTCTATATGATTTGTACTGCTGTTGTAAGGTGTAGTTATCTTTATTTGCTTTTTTTCTTGTTTCACTGTGTAGTGCATCTCTTTTTCTTACACATTTCATTAAATTTTCGGTCATCCATGGCCTTCTGATCGACTTAGAGTTCCGTACTATTTCTTTATTAGTATGTCGTTGTATGATTTCGCGTAATTTAGTTGTAAGTTCATTCGTTGCTTCATTTACATCATGAAGACATAGTATTGGACTCCAATCAGCATCCTCAACGTCCGTTATTAAGCTGGGATAGTTGATCTTAATTTTATATTTAGCTTTGTCTGAAGGAGCTGACAGATTTACTCTATCCATGGAAATACCAACTAATACTGTGTCGTGGTCTGTCAGGCCAGTTTCGCATATTATGGTTTTAGTGATTTTGTTTGTTCTAAACATTGCGTGATCTAGGCAATTACGTTCGCGAGTAGAATACTGGTGTCCTGGATAGAAGCCATGATGACTTGTGACATCAAGGTATTCACCTGCGCGTTTGTCGTCAGTACCAACTTTAATGTCAACATTAATGTCTCCAAGTATCGCAACCGAAGATGAGGTGCAAGTATGTAGCAGAGTGTCCAATGAGTCACAGAAATTGCGGATGTTATAAATCGAAGGTGACCGGTATATTGCACAAATAGTAATATCTGTGCCTACACGGATCACGAGGCAATTTGCATCTTTAAACGGTGGCTCAGTAATTGAGACATTTAGGTCATTTTTGTAAAGGATTGCTAGACCATCATTTTGATTTTGGTAGTTTTGAGAATAATGACATACATAGCCATGTAGGTGTACCTTAGGAGTTTTATCATTAAGTCTGCATTCTGAGAGAATTACAATATCAGGCATGAAACTCAGTCTAGTTAAGAATAATGTAAAGTTGTCAAAATTTTTGTTAATGCTTCGAATGTTTTGGTGTACAATGGTGAGTTGATTTTTAACGATACCGAGGTCTTTCACGCATTGTTCTGGATGGTTGTGCTTAGTGCTGAAGTATATTTCAGTTCTATCAATTTCATCGATAAGATCAATCTGACTAGCCATTTTTAGTGTCAAATAGATATAGGGTACTGTTAACAATATGCGTTTTAATGAAAATAATATTAGAATGTAAAATTATCGGAAAGAGTAATGGTGAATCTGTTGAACATATAATATTTTTTAACTTGTTTTGTTTTGTGTGAATATGAGTTATGTATTTGTGTGAGTAAGTGTGTATTGTGTCAAGAATTATTGAGAGCGGAGTATAAGTGTGTACTTGAATTATAACATTTGTTACAGATAATAACGATTTAGAATACTTAAAATAAGATACAAAAAGCCAATTATTTCCCGCGCAGTTGCAAAAGGGTATTCTCATTTTTGACGAGGGTGTATTTTGCTCCTTCTTCTTTACGGAGAAAAATCCTGCCATTTGTAATCCAGCAAAAACGATATTTTTCAGAGGCAGCAAAGTCCCGAGCAAGAAAATGAAGTCTTTTTGCTTTGTATGTCAGATAATCAGAGAAGTAGAGAGGAGTAGTGCCTTCTAGACCCATATGTGAGGAATTAAGCGACGATGGTTTGTGTTCCGTATTGTACTGTTTGGTACCCTTTAAAAATTTGTCCTTTATGAACGTACTGGAAAACTCGACGACTACAGTCGATGTTGAGGCGCTTTCTTTTGAGGGGAGACGGTATACATCCCTTACGTCGGACGAGGATAAGTCAAGACTGATGGCTTTCATAAGGTTAGTGGCTGAGTTCAGGATAGTAACCTTGTTTTCTTTCCTTACTTTTGGTACCCCTCTAATTTCAACGGAGGTTTTTCTCAGAATTCGCTCGAAGTTTTCCGACTTATCGTCCAGTTCCGCCAGTAAAATGTTAGTGGTTCTGTGTTCCTTCTCTAGAACTATGATTTTTCGTTCAAACTCAGAGATTTGATTTTTTATATAATCAGTAGACTTCTCAATTTCAATATTTGATGACTTTATGTCAGAATTTTGCAAGAGGATGTCGGATAAGGTTTTTTCCACACCTTGTAGTCTCATACACAGAGGAGAGATCATAGTAGTAGCATTTCCATAACCTCAGCCTTAAATTGTTCAAATTTGTCAGGTTCGACGTCATCTTCCAGGCGCACCCTTTTGCTACTTCTAATAGTGACATTAGGGAGCAGTGGTTCTTCATCTGATCTGTTGATGTTGGGGTCCGAAACAGATAGGGACTTAGGCGGCGGCGTGCGCTCCATTTCTTGTTACAAACAGTGTTAAAGAAATAAATTAACTCACAGTGCCGTAACGGTAACCCGTTTTGTACTTGAACGCTGAGTCGTGTAGCGGTGGCGAGTGAGGCGACCGACGACAGCACGGTGCGGCGACGGCGGCGCAGGAGCAGGACGGCAATAATGTCGGCTGTTTCTTTTCCTCGCGGGGCGCGGGCGCACGGGCGCACCTCCGATACACAGGCGGACAGCTGTTGTTGTTTGTGGGCGAGATTGATAATTACACAATTTGGAATATGTACTAATATGGCTTGAGGTTACTAGTTAGCGATCGAAATCAATAAGTAACACGTCTGCTTTCGGTGCCGGTTTGGACGAAAGAGGACGAGAGGATAATAAACAAACAATACAATTCTTCAGACAATTTGGTTACTTACAATAGACGTATATTGCCGACAATGTGATATAATGGTAAAAATAACTACAATAAACTCCTAAACAAGGAAAGACGCGCAAGAAATATACATAAATTTTTGTATCAGAACATAAGTTCCGTGAAACAAAGACAGGACCTATCATCAGTTTACTAAGTAAAGTAAAGGTAGACAAAGTAAAAAAGGTAAGTTTTAATTAGGTGATATAATAGGTATCTACTTTTACGTATTAGTTTAAGGCTATTAAGAGAAATGTAAGGTCTATGCATCGATCACTAATATTAGTGATCGATGGGTCTAGGTATGTCTGTAAATTCTCTATTATAATTGTTAGTGGAACGATATATAAATGAGTTACGAGTGTATGTTTTATTTCGTCCCTAAATAATGGAAATCCGATCCAGCCTGTCCCTTTGCTGTCCTCTCCCAGCGACGCCCTAAGCCGAGGCACGTACCCCACAGGGGGTGCCCTTAGCGTGTAGTCGCTTAGTTTGTAAGCTATTTTGCCCTGGCTGGAGGCCCTAAAATTAATATTTTTTAGGCACCACAGGAAAGTCCGGTTAAGCAGCCGACAACCTCCTAGGTTGACCCGCGAGATGCCAATCCAAAAAAAAAAAAAAAATGTTTTATTTAGTCGAGGAGGAACAAAAAGTGGTGTTGTACGTGTTAGATGTTATTACCCATTCGGTATTTTGGCTTTTCATAGGTCGTGGAAGTCAAAGTCGAAGCATTATTTTCAAATAAACCATTCACAGGCACTTTTGAATTGTCATGGAGTCGGTGAGTTAGTCAGAAAGGACGTAGAGACGCGTTTTGTTGAAGTGCTTGTTCCAGAAAGTAGGTAGGTCTCTATGGAGAAGAACGAACAAGAAACTCCTCGGATACTCTTCTCACTTCAGACACTGGTCGCAGGTTCAATCCCAGCACACGGTATGATTGAGTAACAATCATTTTTAAACAATGTAGGTATCTAATTAACTACTAAGTATCTAACCATTAGTAGCGTAGTAATTGTTGATAACAAGCGTTTTTTTGTTAGCGCCTATTCTGTCCCACACCTGCAAAAGCAAAGGCCTCCCCCCGTGCTTTTCATCTTTGAAGCATCACTCTCCAGCTTTGGAGGAATCCGTCCAGTTCGTCCCGCCATCTTCTTCGTGCCTGCCACGACCCAGTTTTGCTGTCTCAGGGCACCAATTCTGTGTTACCCGAGCCCACAACATAACTTACCTAAATAATAATAATCGTAGCCCCATTATATATTATTGTCCCATTGCAGGCCAAAGGCCTCTTCTAATATAGATTTCAGGAGTGTCGATCATTAGATTTGCCGATTTCATGCTTAGATAGGTACTATCACAGACTTTCCCGCCTGCTTAATTAAAAAAAAAATCCCTTGGCGCCTGCGAAGTCAACGGGGCGGGGTAGAGAGCGCTTCCATCTTTTGAGTGCAAGCAAAAATGAACTTAGTGGTGGTCAGGCGGGTGTGACCACGATAGTACCTATATTAATCATTAAAGTCCAGCTTTCCTCGCAATGTTTTAACTAATGTCAGTGATTTCCAAAATAACCTACATGCCTCACATTACTACATCCCCGGTAACTTACCTACATACTCGTAATCTAACATCTTCATAATACAGCCTATTCACACGTGCACCTAACACATACATACATAGGTGGCGACACTTATCTCAACGGGCCTCACTAATTGATTCCAAGCGTCTTCATTATGTATGGTACGTACGTGTCCTAAGGCTCTGGTCTCACTGAGAGGCTGGGAAAAATTGAAGACATCGAGTTGATGAAGGTGATATGTCACTGGTTCATAATTTATCAGGAACAAGTTTTAAAGTTCTCATTATTATTTTGTGGATATTTGTTTATTTGAGTAACTTTTAGTTAGTAATACTGGACTTACTAAATAATGTTGTGTATTTTTATGTAGTCGGTAAAAAATAATACAATGTTAGAAATAATAGCATTTATTAAAAAAAATAAGAACATAACACCTTTTTCCATAGGTGAGATTACGGAAAAAATAACAAATAGAAAATGAATGAGCGTAGTAAGTAACATAAAAACCTTCAAAGTGCCTGTTTATTGGTATGAAATAGGTTTAATCGCATTGCGCAAGTATTGTTTCATAATAATAGCGGTATTCAGGCTTAATAAATGAAAGTTGATCCTTTATATTAGCTTTTTTTTTTAATTCTCTCTCTCGCTTACAGCTTCACGAAAGAAAGAGTTATGTGCGCACTTGACTCTTTCATTCATTGCGCAATTAAATGAATATTTATTCGTTATACGTACGGGTCTATGGTTAAGTGCCCTTAACACTTTCATACATTTTTGTGACTACCGACCTCCTGCACATAACACTTTCATACACCGGTTATCTTCATTTTTAGACATATTTTAACAATGTTTGAAAGAACAAAATGCGTGTAAGGACATAGCACCTTCATTTATGATATAAAGTAAAAAAATAATAAAATGTTACATATCACCTTCATCCACTCATGTCTTCAATTATATTTTGTAGGTAGGTTCGGATGGAGGGGCTTAGTTAAAATCGTATCGACCGACCGATTATGGTTAAGCTACACGTGCCGGTGGTTCCGTGGCTGGATGATCATCCACTTTATTCCAAGACCACACCTACGACACTCCATACAACCGAAACGATTTAATTACCTACACTACTACCAAAATTACAGACTGTACAAATACGTGCGTATGTGTGCATGTCTACACGCCGCGAGCACTAAAAGCAGTTTCGAGAGCACGTTGGACGCGGGAAGAGGTGAGGAACATATTTCGGAGGGAGGCAGGGCGTGCATTTATACTGTGCCAAGACCATCTAAAAGCACGTAATTCACCCGGCTGTCATTCGTAGATCTTTGACAGTCGCTATGGGTAGTCAGAAGCCAGAAAGTCTGACAATCAGTCTTACTCAGGGGTATCGTGTTACCCAGTGAGTGTGGAGGTCAGACAAGCCGTCGCTCCTATACAGATACCGACCCCAATATAAGGAAAAGGCTAGGGAGTTGACGATATAGGTCCGTTTACTTCAGTTAGATTAATTCTTGGTTTGTGTAAAAAAAAGGACTGGTGGTTCACCAATTTAAGTTGTATTAACTGGTTTTCTTTAATAATAATAATAATTATAATAACACACACAATCTAACATCTACACACACAAACAAGCTCTCATAGTACGCAGACTTGACTATAGAATTGAAAACTCAATGGAGAGTCAACACGGTCAAGACGATCCCTATCATAATATCCAGCACCGGCGTCATCCCCAAAACACTTCATACAAGCCTTAAAACACTAGACATTCATCCACTCACATACATACTCCTACAGAAAGCAGTCATACTGAACACATGTAGAATCGTCAGAAAGTTTCTGTCTATAGACTAAATTGCCTATCACCGTCATAGCTGTTTGGCCAAAAGCCCGCAATTTTGAAAAATCTCTCTTTTGCATTTATATTATTTATTAGTATGAACTAGCAATCCGCCCCAGCGTTGTACTTACGGGTGCAATTACTTTATTTTTTAAACTGAGGTTACATTTAAAGATATCATCCAAATCGGACATTTCAAAAAATCTTTCATGCAATAGGTACCTTGTGCTGATATTTCCGAACATAACAAAAAAGCCACCAAATGATTCAAGCCGTTCTCAAGTAATGATCTGTCATATATACATGCGGTAATTGATTATCTTTTTATAAGTTCTGGTTCACATGCAGACTCAGATTCTAAAATTATATTCCTAAAACTTTCCAAATGTGTGATAAGAATTCAAAAGATCTACCTACTCGTCTTATCTTGTCCACCTACTTACTATGGGGCATTTTTGACTTATTCATAGCGCGGACTTAAACCGTACCAAGACATACGAGTGAATTGACATAATACATCACGTAATATTTGCCTGTTACAGTAATCGCTGATTTGGTTTACGCTCTGTTCGCCCCTTGGATCTTGTCCCTTTCGATTAAAATATTTCACTCACCCCGTTTTTTATTATTTTGGTGTAGTAATTCGCCCCTTACGAAGGGGCGAGTCAAAAATTGTCATTTAAATATTTTTTTAGTGTATCGATTCGCCCCGTGCGGCATTTCCTTGGAAATTTAACCAAAAAAGGTACAGTTAGACTGAAAAATGGATACATTATGAATAACGCCATGTTTGCTTTAAGTCTATGTTTAGAAAAACTGATGGCGTACTTATGACTGCTACATAGTTATGGACAATCTACATTATTGTGTTTTTGAAATTTTATTTCCACAATTTTATTAATTTTAATTTAAAGATCACAAAAACAGGCTGTAGTGGAGACAGGGTAACGGTTTATTGAATTAGACGCTGGTTGCAGAGTTAATCGTTTAATGGTCACACGACACATATAATTACACAAAACAACAATTACTCAAGTATAACAGGTAGGTAGTGACACAATAAAATAAAAACGTGGCCGTTAGCATTGGCGATATGAGCCGGACTGAGGCGCGTGCGCGGCGGTCGGCGCGTGGCGGGGCGTGGTCAGTACTCAGTAGTCTCCCGCCACGACAGCGCGAGCGCCTATATGTACCTACCTACATAGGCAAAACTTTTTAAGTTACTATGCCTTCCTACACACTCCCCCTTTTGACCAAACGATAGTGTCCTCACCGTTGGTCAAACATCAACAATGACACGTTTCTTGCGCGGCCTACCGCGAGAGCGCTTAGGAGCAACCGGTTGCGGAACCTCAGGGCACTCATCATCCCGCGAATGATACCTTCTCAAGGCCGAAACGTGGTACTTCCCAATGACTTCGTCAGGTGAATCCGGAAACGATAGGAGGTAAGTGGTTGGACTGACCTTTTTCTGCACCAGGTAAGGGCCATCCCTTTTAGGCATGAGCTTAGAGCTGACTCCTTTAGCAGCACTGCTAAGCACGTGCGACTTCATCAGGACAAGATCACCGACGGCAAGTTCTTCAGCCTTTCGTGTCTTGTCTTTGGCAGCCTTACGGAGGTCCTGCTGTCGCTCAATGCACTCCTTACTAGTGCTAAGTGTATCCGCTAGCTTCAGCAGATACGGCGTAATCTGTGGAACATAATTTTCAGCCTCTATCACAGCACGGAGGTCACTTTGTACTGCAATAGGTGAGCGGAGTTCACGAGCAAAGGTTAGGTATGCAGGTGTCTGTTGTGTTGCTTTGGTTAATGCTGTGTTCAACGCAAATCGGATAAATGGCAAAACCTCTGGCCACTGCTGATGGTGTCCTTCAACCAAAATCGCCAACTGGGTCTTGAGGTCGCGATTTTTACGCTCGACCGGATTGGCTTCCGGATGGTAGAGCGGCACGAGACTCTGCTTTACACCAAGCGTGTACATGGCGTGTTGCATGACATCGGCAACGAACTGTACACCGTTATCGGATATTAGACGCCGTGGAACACCAAAACGTAAGAAAACTTCTTCAATAAGTACCTTTGCGCATGCTTCAGCTGTGGCTTCGGAGAGGGCGAAAAGCTCAACCCACTTGCTGGCTGTGTCTTCCACTATTAACACCCACCTCTCTCCCTTAGCTCCTTTGGGCAGTGGCCCGAAAAGGTCGACAGCTAGAACTTCGAAGCGCTGAGCGGGAACTGGAGTCTGTAAAAGTCCTGCAGGTTTCTCATTAGAAGGTTTGTAGCGCTGGCATTCGATGCAGGTCTTTAGATACTCTGCTACGTAACGTCGCATACCGGGAAAATAAAATCTCTGACTTATACGGTGCAGGGTTCTGTCTAGGCCACCGTGACCTGAAGTAGCTGCGTCGTGACATTCAACCAGTACCTGTTTCCTTCGATTCTCAGGAACGACGAGCTGCGGTTCTTCAGTCTCCGCTTCAGTATACCGGTATAGAATACCTCTGCATGTATGGTAACCTCTCTCTGTCCATCGGGTAAGTTCTAATTCATCCTTGCCTTCCAGAGCCTTTAGGATCTTCGCCACTTCAGGGTCTGCGAGCTGATCCTCACGAAGAGTAGCGGCATCCCAGCGAGGCGGGTCAACGAGCACCGTGCACACTCCACAGGAATCGCGAGCCTCCTCCTCACACGGCGGACGACTGAGCGAATCAGCAACGACGTTTGCCTTCCCAGGAGTGTAGTCGACTTGCAGATCGAAGGACTGGAGTTTCATGGCCCATCGTACGAGACGACCGGCAGGTGACTTTAAGGTGAGTAGCCATTTCAGGGGCTGATGATCGCTGCCGATACGTACTCTATGGCCATCGATGTATCCTCGGAACTTCTCGACTGCCCAGACAACTGCCAACGCCTCGCGCTCGGTGGTTGAGTAGTTACGCTCCGCCGCAGTAAGGAGGCGACTGGCATACGCGATGGGTTTCTCTTCTCGTTGCGTCTCCCCCTGGAGTAGAGCCGCACCCAGTGCATAGTTGCTAGCGTCAGTCCTGAGAACGAATGGCACACTATAGTCTGGCTGAATAAGAATCGGAGGTGAGGTAAGTAATCCTTTTAGTTCTCTAAATGCCTTGTCTTGTTGTTCTCCCCACAGCCAGGACTGATCCTTACGCGTGAGCATAGTCAGTGGCTGCGCGACTTGAGAGAAGTTCGGCATGAACTTGCGGAACCATGAGCAACTCTGTAGAAAAGATTTCAGGTGCTTTACATTCGTTGGTTCCTTCATATCTATTATTGCAGTGACCTTGTCTGGATCTGGGGACACCCCTTCTGAGGTGATAATATGCCCTAGGTATTTCACATTCTCTCGAGCAAATGCGCACTTATTGCGATTGGCGTGGAGGTTAAAGACACGTAAGCGGTCGAATACGGCACGTAAGTCTTGGACATGCTGGTGAAATGATTCAGATATTATGATAAGGTCATCAATATAACCGAGGAGTGTCACCCCCTTAAGAGATGACGCAGAACGAAATCGATCGATTAAACGTTGAAACGTTGCGGGCGCATTGCGTAGACCGAACGGCATGCGAGTAAATTTGTGAACTCCAAAAGGTGATACAAAGGCGGTCTTATCCTGGTCTTCAGGTCTCACTTTGACTTGCCAGTAACCCGATCGAAGGTCAATAGTACTCATAAAACAGCTCTTACCAGTGTATTGAAGGAGGTCGTCGATCACTGGTAGCGGGTACGAGTCACTCTTGGTGACGGCGTTCAGCCTACGATAGTCCACGCAGAAACGGTAACTTCCATCCTTCTTCGGTACCAGAAGAGCTGGTGCTGCCCACGGAGACTCACATTCCGTGATGATACCTTCACGAAGCATCTTCTCTATCTCCGCTTCCATGATGGCTTTCTTCGCAGGGGTGAGTCGGTACGGCGGCACCGCAATCGGCGGGTGATCACCGCAGTCGATGCGATGCTCTGCGAGCGGTGTAGGTTCTCCCCCTTCTCTGAAGACATCTTCATACTCTTGGAGCAGCTGAGCGAGACATTCCTTCTCTGAAATTGACAGCATCGAACCTTCATCATTACGTAAGACATCCGCGGAAGCACACCCAACGAAGTCACGTGAAGTCTCACACCGCAAGGGGTGAATGACCTGAGGCCGAACAGCTGTGAACCACGTATTGTTCGAAACGTTAATAACGATACCGGCTTTACGCAAAAAATCTATTCCGAGTAACGTGTCATTGTTAACTGAATTAGGAAAAATAACAAAAGTAGTAGGTATCGTCAACCCCTTAAGTACTACGTTAACATCTACGAGTAAGACTTTGAGTTCCCGCACTATGCCATCGGCTAATTTAACAGACATAAAACTACTACGGAACAAATAGTTGAGCTTACGAAGCAGTGCGTACAAACTCGAACCGGCTACGCTACGTTTAGCGGCCGTATCAATCAACCCGGTGCCACGATGACAATCTATCTCGATGTCAAGTATCGGACGACCGTCAGTACAAAACTTCGACGCGGACAAGTTACCTACTATAGTCGGTAACGCATCGCAGTTAACATTACACTTACAACTACATAAACAAGTAGATTTAGACACATTACATACATTATTTACATACATTTCACTTTTCACATTAATATTAGACTTACAACTACAATAATTACACTCGTGTGGAACAACAATAGGGTTACCTGTATTATTACAAACCCTAGTGGGCTCTAACATATTAAATTCGACAACAGAAATGGGTTCTTTATGATTTACCGAACACTTAGCGCAATTAGACCGAATGACACCAATAGCGCCACAGCCGTAACACTTAATGTTTGATTCGGAAGTCGCACTTTTATCGAATTTATTTTTAATACTTTTGCAAGAGTCACGAGTATGTCCGCTTTTACGGCAATAAACACAAAAAAGTCTTTTACCTTTGTCCGAGTTATTTACCACAGTCTGCGGGGTCGCAGCGCTACTCGTAGCACTCGGCGACACTGTAGGCACGCCCGGCGCGGAGCCGGCGGGGGCGCGCGCGAGCGGCGGCGGAGGCCGGGGCTGCGGTGGCAGCGCGTGTGGCGTATGCGCGCCAGCGGCGGGGCCGCGCGCGGCTGTCAACGCCTCGGAGAGCGACTCTTCTACGTTTCGCGCCTTCTCGATCAATAAATCCAGATTCCCGATTGATTCACGAGTTATCCGTTTTCTGATTTTTCTATGTAGTAACCCGTAAACCATGTCGACTTCCATATCGTTTTCGACTTTATATGGAAGTTTAGCAATAAGCGCGCGAAGTCGAGCAATGAAGACCTCCGTGCGTTCTTCCGTTTGTTCCGCGGCAAATATGTCCCGGAATATTTTGTGAGGTGGTCGGGGCGCACCGAACATGGCGCGAAGTTTCTGTAGCGCGTCTTCCCATGACGTCACTGAAGATTTTATGCCCCGAAACCACACAGCTGCGTCACCTTCTAGGAGCATAGGTAGGCCGCGAAGCGCATGTTCGTCACTGATGGATGTACACTCTTTGTATATTACGATCGAGTCGACGAAAGCTTCGAGGGCTTCTGAGTCTTGGCGAGCGCCGCTAAATCGCGCCGTACAGCGCGCGAAGTTTCCGTGTTTTGTTGCTGGTGCAGGCGATGGAGACGGTGAAGCTGAGCCGTTGACGGCCGACGTAGCCAATAGACTCTGAACCAGTTGACGGTTCGATTCCGCTTGAGCCTTGGCGAACGCCTCCAAAAACGACGTTAGCGTCCCTTCCGATAATGGCGCGGGCGTCGGGGACGCCGGCGCGCCGATGTCATCATCGTTGCTTCTACTTTTGCGGCGAGGCATTGTAGGTACAAAATAGTCAACAAAACACTAGGAAACACTACTTCACGTTGAATGTGCACTAAACTTGGTACTATAGCGTCCACCTAGAAAACCGTTACACTGTAGGTATTTGAGTTCGCGTCGCGTCGGTTTGGTACGCGTGCCGCGTTGGAGCGCCAGTTTGTAGTGGAGACAGGGTAACGGTTTATTGAATTAGACGCTGGTTGCAGAGTTAATCGTTTAATGGTCACACGACACATATAATTACACAAAACAACAATTACTCAAGTATAACAGGTAGGTAGTGACACAATAAAATAAAAACGTGGCCGTTAGCATTGGCGATATGAGCCGGACTGAGGCGCGTGCGCGGCGGTCGGCGCGTGGCGGGGCGTGGTCAGTACTCAGTAGTCTCCCGCCACGACAGCGCGAGCGCCTATATGTACCTACCTACATAGGCAAAACTTTTTAAGTTACTATGCCTTCCTACAAGGCTAATTAAAAAAAAATTGATTGATAACAAATCTTAGTAAACTACCAGGAAAGCAGAAATCAACTGGAACTAGGTGCTTAAGCGACTTACTACTTAAAGAAAAAGATATTCATTTAAACATTTGAAAACTTAGAGCGCTGACAGTACTTTTAACTTATTATCACAATCGGCGGCGATTCAGGGTATCTAATTTACGAAGGGGTGAGGTGATACACTTAGGGGCAAGATCCAAGGGGCGAACAGAGCGTAAACCGATCCAAGGGGCGAACTGAGCGTAAACCGCTAATTTCAAATGTTATGCACTTCAATTTCAGCTAATATGTAGGTATATCTGAAGCAAGCAATCTGACTGAAAATAAAAGACAAAATAAAATCAACATTACCAATGCGAACGAATCCTAAATCCAAAAATGACGAGGAAAAATGTGTTAAGAGATTATTTCGTCCAATATTAGAAGACAACCTCGCTTTGTGGATTATGATAATTGCTATAATTGGACGAAGATTTCCATAACGAAGTCTGTTAAATTAAACGTTCTTGTACTCATTACGTCACAGTATTTGTAAAAGGTAATGAGGTGTTCGAGAAAATTGCATTAAGGACGAGTAAAGCTGGATTTGAGAAAGTATAGGTACCTATTCTTTGTTGGTTTCCAATGATAAAAGGTTTACGTTTTGTAAGCGTACGCGTAGTGTTCACAATCTTAACAAAAATTAACTCTGAGATCTTGTACCAATAAATTATTTCCTTATCTAAATGCCAAGTTGGCAAGTTCGCAAATTGGACCACCCACCTCCAAGCCACAACGACTTAAATATCTACGTAAAAGGAAATCGCAATAGAAATATCGAAACATCCCTTACAAATCAAATTACTATAAATATTTTCTCACAAAATAAAACCCTAAACGTACCGTTCCTTGATTCCTTTAGCTCGATTGGCAGTAATATAATGACGTTAACATATGTCTTTGGGCAAGGAATAGTAAGGGACTGACCCTTCAGACAATACAATTTGTTATAAGATGAATTACGTAGGCCTGACTGGAATCAATTAGGGATGGTCTATGATGAGATGATATAGCGGTAGACGGGGAGTTTGGGTAAGAGCAAAATTGATATTTTTTCTACGAGTAAGTACTGTTAGACCTCAGACCGTGCTGACGTAATGGTAATGCCTTGATATAAAAACAAAATCAATTTTTCACTTTTTGAAGGCGGTTGTCTTTTTTGTAAAAAGTTTTTTTTTCGCTTTTTAGTACCTCCTTCTCATTCAAATCTATTAAGAAGAGATTGAAAGTTAACTACTACAAAGATTGATGAAACTGAAACGTCGTTTATGTAAAATATCGGGTATTTGTTGATTTTTCAAAAAGTACTGAATCAATTTCAATAAAATTTATATGGAACCACCCCTGAAGCATACCCTATCCATAAAAAAAAGAATTTTCAAAATCGGTTTACGTTTGCCGGAGAATTCGCGTAACAAATCGCGCACATACTTAATGCAAATTTAAGACTTATACGGTTTTCTCATGGATGCCATTGTCAGAACTGGACCAAAATAAAATGGGACCACACGAGAAGCACTAGCTTTTAAATAAAAAAGAATCATCAAAATCGGTTCACCCAGTCCCAAGAAATCAGGTAACAAACATTAATAAAAAAAAATAAAAAAAAACAGACGAATTGATAACCTCCTCCTTTTTTGAAGTCGGTTGAAAATTAACCTAACGCTTCTAAATTCCAAATACTTTCTAGAAGAAATCCAGGGTATTTAAAGGAAACATTACCAGCCTGCTATATGTATGCAACCTTTACAGCATTTATTTTCATATTATAAAATTAACATAGAATATTTCTAAGCGTTCGGGTTCTACAGAACTATGGGCAGAGCTCACAACCTAAACGACGCAGAATTTACCAAGACAGAAATGACTTGATCATTGAAGCCCAAATGCAATTATTAACAGGGGAAATATCTGTGGGCCATTTGTTAGATAAAATATGTTGAACGCGTGCTGTAATGAAAAGAGATAATATGATTTCAAAAATAAAGGGGAATGGAAAACAATTCGCCTCCCAAGAAGGATTTGAACTGGACCAAACGCTATCCCATCTGTGATATGGGGCATCCTGGAATTTACTTTCCATCCTTCTTTACAAATATGATTATTTTAAATCCATACCATCCATACTATATAGGGTGACTGGTAATTAGTGTACGATACTTTAACACGTGATTGTGTTCATGATAACAAACAACATTGCCGAAGAAAAAATGTTTTTTGTACTGGTTCACTTTTATCACAATAACACAACAGCCGTATGAAATTCACGCGCGCGCACGCCTGTGACCTAAAGTGAACCAGTACAAAAAAATATTTTTCTTCGGGAAAATTGTTTGTTATCATGAACACAATCACGTGTTTAAGTATCGTACACTAATTACCAGTCACCTTGTATAGGTACTGAATCCGAATCATAAATGAAAAAAAATATATTTGTTGATTTTATTGAATGAAATCATTATAAAACCTAAGTGTTTTTGATTCTAGTGTTTTCACACCCTTAAAAAAATTTACAAGTGCCTAAAATAATGATAGGAACTAGTGATAAAAAATTCAACATTAGTTCCAATATTTTCAGATTCTTTTAAAATGGAACTAATGATTTAAAAAGAAACGTCAATAGCTCCAACATGGAACTGCTAATGGTACTAGTGGCAACGAAGGGTTCCATCATGGAACTGCTAATGGTAGGTACTGGTGACCGGAGCGAGAGTGCGTGGGAGGCTGTCGCCTCTTTTTGCGAGCAAGTCATGCACGCAAAAGAGGCGGCAGAGAGGGTGAGGGAAGCAACTGCCTCGCTTCCCTCCAGGAGAACACGCACCGGGCGCCGGAGGGCGCTTAATGACCTCCGGCCTCCATGAGTTGCCGGCCTGTGGGTGGTCGACTTAGGGGCAGTCCACCACCCGACCAGATGCAGGCCCGTGTAGGCGGCGCGCCGTGTTCCGCGCGCGCCACACTAGAGGATTCGGCGGCGGTCAGACCGCCGAGGTCGACGGGATCCGCCATGTAGGCGGATCATAGCCTGGCGGGGGCGCGGTGCATGCGCGAGCGAATCCCGTACCCCCGCCCATAGGTCAGTCGAGGAACACCGTGGTGGTTTTAGCCGGTAGGAGTCCGACACACCCTCCCGTCTTCCCCAGACGGGAGAAAGTCCATGATGATTTCCCCACGTTAAAAAAATAATAATAAAAAAATGTACTGGTGACAACGAAGCGTTTTCTTGACTCGTATTTGTAACTCTTGGCGCTGAGACGGGTTGTTAATCCCATAAAATTATAATAATACCAGACTATTATTGTCCCACTGCAGGGCAAATATCTCTTCTCATACACAGAAGATACGAGCATTGCTCACCATACTTGCTTAAAGCAGATTGGTGATTTCAGACCAATATTCATTATGAGTCCAGGTTTCCTCATGAGGTTTCCTTTCACCGATGTCGATATCCAAGATACATTTAGAAAGTACATACCTACGAAATAGAAAAATAATCGAGTATGCTTTAGACCACACGACTGAAGCAAAACTTCTATAGCTCCATCTATATGTATGTGTGTATCCCTCAGATTCTCAAACAAAAGGCAGATAGACCGCAGATAAACACTGCGAGTGAAGCCACAGCACATAGCAAATACAAATTCAATAACGAATACATACAATCTCGTGATTGTATTCGCTTTTGAATTTTTGTTTGTATTAGTATTCGTTTTTTTTAACAATGCTTCGCTTCGTACTGTATTGACTCTTGTCAGTACAGCGTGAAACGAATTGTAGGTATTCGTTTTTTAATTTGTATTTGCTTTTGTGGCTTCACTCTCAGTGTTTTGATCAGTCTATCTGCCTTTTGTTTCATAATCTGAGGTGTATCCGTTTGCAACTGGCTATGTGATAAAGATAGAAAGACAATGTGTGCTCGCACCTCTCTCTCTTGCCCCTACAGTAATATACGAAACGTAACTCTCTCTTTCTATCTTCACTAACTTATATCCTCCCCCTCAACTTCCGTTCGCCTCGCCCGATCATCACACTTTTCCTAACGCTTTCGTCACGCATTTACCAGCTTACTCCCCGAGTCAAGCGTGCGTAAAGAAGTTTTACTGCAATACTTGTTTGTGCCTAGTTGCGAACCTACATACTCGCGCATGAGAGCCGGGCGCTTTAACCCCTTGTATGCCGTAATTAGAGACACTATTAAAAAGCTATTGTGTCCCGCGTAGATCTACGTTCTATACGAGGGGTTAAGGCGCGTCCCTGTGCAAAACGCAGCGCTAGCCGTTTTTAAGCAAAAAGGAGGAAGTTATCAATTCGAATGTTTATATATATTTTTTTTATGTATGTTCGGGCATAACTCTGTCATATACCGACGGATTTACAAAATTCTTTTTTTGTTCGAAAGGGATTTATCCCGGAAAGGTCTCATATAAATTTTATCATAATTGGTACAGCCCTTTTTGAGAAAATCAACAAATTCCCAAAAAAACTTACTTAGACGACGTTTTAGTTTCTTCAATCACTGGAGGACTTACAATCTCTTTTAATTGTGTTGCCGTTTCTTAATGGATTTGGATGTAAAGGCAACATTAAAAAGCGAAAAATAAAAAGTTTTTCAAAAAAAAGAAAACCGCCTTCAAAAACTGAAAAGTGGTAAATAACTTTAGCACAGAACGCACATTACTTTACTTTCGGAAGTCGGTGGCGGTGGCTTTGTGTTTGTTGTTTTGTACTTTTTTTATTCAGTTTTTCGGACCTAAATACTCTATATCCAAAAGAAATATCAACAAATCAAAAATAGATTAAATTTTTACATAATCTTGACTCCAAAATGGTAGATCTGATTTTTGTTTACGAAGTATAGTATTTAACTAATCTCCTCACAACGAAACCACAGAAATGAGAAATAATTATTGAAAACATGCATCTTCTCGGCAAGTAACCATTAATTCATTTTTTTACTAACACTAATGGATAGGCAATTTATTAATGAACATTTTGGTAGATATTTTTTTTTTCAAAATCCCAATATGTGATTTTATATAGATTTAATTCTAAAATCTGAGCGTATTTCGCTACTGTATCTCTTGCGCGGCGCAAAGGGAACGAATGCTCAAGGTTATTTGCTCAGAGTACCGCCTTAACCACTAGGTGTGAAAAATTAATACTATAATTAATATTAAACTGACTGACAGTACATAATGGTTTAATAAATTCATAACGGAACTACATCTTCTCATTCTTCTCAGTAAATTGACGTCCACTGCCACAGAATACTTAATAGTAATACACCACTGCTGAACGTATGTTTCCACAACGGTCATTCTTGAGCCGTTTGTATACAATGCAATGGAACTATATAATAATCCGCTCAAATTCTCTCGATGGACTCTCTCAATGTACATGTTCAAAGTTCTTCATGTACTTACTTACCAATCTAGAAAAAGTAATTTTTTGGTATAAGCACAGAATACTTAATAGTACTACGTACAGAAGGGACACTCCCTTCCCCGCGCTATATCAGATACCGCACCCTCACCCCGCACTTACAGGGGCTAACCGCTTACTCTTTAGCCAGGGCGCTCAAAATCGTAAGAACTGCAGCGCTGTAGGTACTGCTGACACAAACACAATTTTGCGATTTATTTTGTTTTAAGTTTTATTTATTAGTTTTAATCTCGATGATTCATTTATTTTCCAAGTTTTTCCAGCTATTCATATTGCTCTCTCTCTTTATTGTCTTTGTTATGTACTTATGTCCCTTTCTTTCACGTTCTATTCATTCTTGGAATTGAAAAGTAGTACCCTACGCACTAACTTTGTCGCGTCGCCCCATTGCGTTGCCGCGTAATGGTACGGGGCGATCGTGAATTCTATATTTTGTAATTAGGTACCTTAATTTACCATTATTGATGAATAAATAAACCTCTTTACATAATAAATATTATAATATTACTTTTATGTCATTACAAATCCGAGTATTTATAATAAAATATCATTTATTTTATTTATTAGAAATAAATAATTGACCGCTCGGACAAGATCACTTCATAATAATGCTCGAAACGTTCGGGTAGTTCCGTCGTCGTTCGGTTCGCGCATTTTGTACGCCACGACATCCAACGGATTCAACCGTATTAAAATTCACGCACACATTTGCACGTGTACAGACGTCATTTGGTTTTGTAGTAGTAATAGGTAATTATTTTGCAAGTTTTGTATGAAGTGTCCGAGGTGTGGTATAAGGCTACCACACTATTCCCAAGAACTGATACTCCTGAAAACTTGAATTAACAGTGGCGACTATCAGAAAAGTGCTGAGATAATGAACCTCGATGAATCTCAGAGAAACGGACTTGCAAAACAAAACCGGACAAGTGAGAGTCGGACTTACCGAGGGTTCCGTACAAATTTGTAGGTAGGTAGGTACATAATACATTATCCATACTTCCATACTAATATTATAAATCGTCGCCTTAGAGTGAAAACCTCGTATATGCGAAAGTGCTAACTTTACTTGAGGACGAAAAAACTACGCCCTGTAATATGTTAAACGACAGTTTTATTAAATTTGTTTTTAGTGTGTTGTTCTAATATTTTTTCAGATGCATCAGATATATTTTTTCAGGTTAATTTCTGTCAAAAAATGAATTAAAATGAAACTGATCAAAATTGCATTCCCGAGCTTTTCACTCTAAGGTGAAGAAATGAGAAAGTAACTCCTGTCACGCTTCCACGATGAAACGGCTGAACCGATTTTGATGAAATTTGGTATGAAAATGGCTTGAACCCTAGGAAAGCACGTAGGATACTTTTTAATCCGAGACTTCATCTGCATCCGCGATAAACGACTGTCACACGGACCAAATCGCGGACATAAGCTTATTATAAATAAAGAATTTATTTTAATGACAAATGTATAGTTTTCAGATTTTTCCCTGTATTTATAGTTTAAGACGAATATTGTCTTATACTACGGGGTCAACGGAAAGTACTATAAATTTTGATTCCCTTGAGAGTGTCGAAATGTACCTTTTTTGTGACATAAGCGGCCGTATCTTTTTTTCACGTTAACTTAGAAGTTTTTTTACAGCTTCAAGGGACCGTGTATTTAAGTGTTTGGTTTTAATTTCAACTCAATACCTTTATGTGTTCCCGAGATAAAGGGTCTTGACAGACAGACAGACGAACAACAAAGTGATCCTATAAAGGTTCTGTTTTTTCCTTTTGAGGTGCAGAACCCTAAAAACACCGGAGAAGATTGAAAAACGTATTAAATAATTTAGAAATAGGTATCTGTTTGTTACAGAGATTTCCATGTTACCCACCAATTCCATGATAGCCACAACCATAATAAAACTAATTGAACTCCGTTTTAATATCCCACTTTGTTACAACAGCAAAAATATAAATTAATTACTTTGTGAATCCAGCTCCCGTGCTAGGGGCGGTCGACTGTAAGGAAAGTCTGAAATAATAAGGAAAATGCTTGTTTTTATATGATAAAGGATTACAGAAATAGTTTGCATCGCTGTAAATAATTTAATAGAAGATGCCGTATTATATTTCGTTCTGATTTAATTGGTGGTAAAACCACGAAGTAGGCATAATATTATACTAACTTCGTGGGTAAAACATTGACAGAAGTAGTATGCCTAGAATATCTAAAGATACATAATAAGCCACTATTTACATTTAATGTAGGATACATAATATAAAATCGTAGCGAAGTCAATTCAATCTGCAATGCATCTTCGTATATTGTGGTAAGAAAATAAAGCTATTATTATTAATGAATATTTTTGAAAAAAAAGTAATTGCTACGAGGGCGGGGAACGATTCTGATGCCGATAATAATTTTATTGTTTTTGTCTGTTTGATTTTTTGAGTAGGTATCACGCAAATAATGCCGGATACCTACTGTTTAAATTTTGCGTAAATATTCCACATAGGTCTGGTCAGTTCATAGGCTATACATTATCACGCTGTTTGCTTTGGGAGATGAGCACAGTATAACACGTACAAAAACAATTGTAAGAACACTAAACAAATTGATGGAATATTCTAGGAGGCTGCAAATTGAAAACCTAAATTATTATCAGCACGCTATACTTTCAAGGAGCTAAACAGCGAATCAAGCTGAATTAGAACAGCTATTTTAAGCCAATTGTCAACTAAGTAAACCCTATCAGGATAAATCCACTGTTACTACTTTCAGCAGTCACTCATGCAACCACTAAACCAGCTTGGAGAATTATTATCATCATCTGCCCAGCCTTTTTCCAACTATATTTGGGTCGGCTTCTTACCTTGGACAATTATGATGACATAGAATTCAATAATTATTATTTCCTTAAGTCGCACTAAGGACCACGGGAGTGAAGCCGCGGGCATAGCTAGTAATAATAATAATAATATTTTTTATATTTTTAAATGTTTTTATTTATTTATTTTTACTAATATTTAAAAATATAATACAATATGTAAATAAAATCAATAAATGAGAATAATAATAATAATAATGTTGATGCAAAAAGACGAAAACGACGTCTCTTTACATCACCCATCTCCATCTTTAATGTAAAAATTCACCACACGCTACATTGACTTGGCTTGGGCCCGTTGATGTAGCTTAAAACTAGCCAAAAGCTAAGAAACGTGCAAGTTTTCGCAAATAATAATAATATGTGGGGACATTTTCACACACGGCCATCTGACCCCAAACTAGGGGGACCCTGTTCTATGGGTGTCAGACAGCTGATATACATACACAAATACATTTTTTTTTTTGTAAATACATACATATATAGATAAACAACACCCAGACACAAGGCAAACACAAGTGCTCATCACACAAATGTTTACCCTGGGCGGGAATCGAACCCGCAAGACGCTGCGCAGCAGTCGATCGCTCAGCCACTTCGCCAACCGTCATCAATCCAATCCAATCAATCGTCGTCGTCAATTCATCGTCTTCTTCTTAGTCGTATTCTTCATTACTGAATATCGTGTCCTTGAAAGGTCTTCGTGGCTTTAAATATGACGCTTTTCCACTTCGTTCGGTTCTCTGTTTTTCTCAGGGCAGTCGTAACAGAGAGTCCAGTGAGGGCGGTTATTTGGTCTGACCAGCGGTCAGGTCAGGTGACCGTCCGCGAGGTCTTTTTCCATCTACCTTGCCCATCACGATCAACTTTTCAAGGTTATCTGGTTTCCGACGGGCAATGTGACCAAAATAACCGAGAGTCCTTTGGTAACAAATCGTGGATAGTCTGTTACGCGTAGTTGCTCGAGTATAGTCATCATGATCATTATCATGTCAGCCTTTAGACGCCCACTGCTGACCATAGGTCTCCCCCAAAGGGGGGGTTCAGCCGTAATCGCCATGCTTGGCTATTGCATGTTGGCGATCGCAGTACTTAGGTGTTATGGTACACAGTAGGACGCTGCTGCCCATCCTCTGGTCAATATCCCTCGGTCGCCGTCTACGACTCCCACGGGTAATGGGGTCGAGTATAGTAATAAATTAATGGGTATAAATATAATGATCACCAAAAAATACACTAGGATCTTAAGCTCCCTTACCAAAAAAATATACTAAATTATACCAAATGTACTAAATGGTCACCAAATCTTAGTGTGGAAATAACCAAAATCTTTTTGACCCCCCTGGGTCTGCCCCAGGGGGGTCAAAAAGATTCCGACATGGTTAGGTTAGGTTAGAACTGTGACCCACTACGCACGAGGCGATCGAGCGGAGCGCGTGCCGCGGCAGCGGCCGCCGAGTGCCAGAATCAAATCGCTTTTTACAGTCAAACTCATACATTTCGACAATACTTTAGGAAACACCATTTTGGTGACCATTTAATATTTTAGGTTTTATTTTATTTACTATTATTGGTGATCATTTAGTAGATCTGGAGGTTCATTAAACATAAGCCTAAATTAATAAGATTCCTTTAAGGTCTTTCACTAGAAAAAGGTTGTTCGTGATAAAAACACTTACATACCTGTTTTCAACATTTTATATTTGTATATACATATAAAGGTACGTGTGTTATATTCAGGCCACTCTTTTTCCGTATGTCATGAATCTTTCCGAGTAAGTTGTTTCAGTCATTACGGAAAAGGTTTATCGTTTGAGAAAATGCTTTTGTGTATTAATGTTGATTCTCTGTGTTTATCTACATTGCAATAAATGTGATGTACTGATGTGTGGTTTTTATCGTTTCTCATGGATAGAGTGAATTATTTGGTCAGTAGTACAGATTGGTCAAATGGACTATGAGTTTGATTTGGTAAAATATTTCATGCAGCTTTTGCCGCGGTAGCTTTTCCTTTGGGTGGTATTTTTTCAAAAACATAGGATAAATTAAATTGGAGTATGTGTTCGTTCGGGCTTATCTTCGGAATTGGTCTGATTCTGTAAGTACTTTCGCTAATCAGAAGCTATGATATTCCTGAGTGCTATAGATACTAATACTGCTTTTACTATAACATAAAAAGAGGGATCCGTAAAAAAAATCACGTGAGCGTACTAGTTGCGGGCTAAAGATAGTTGATGATCAAATTTAATTCCGCCGAGCCCGTTCCATCATCGGACCACAAGACGTACGGCGATGCGCCACCGGTACATGGTGGACATCCCACCCACACGCACGAAACGTTTTGGGAATACATTCATTGTGCGTACTGCTAAGGAGTGGAATTCCCTGCCTGAGTCTGTGTTTCCTGATAGCTACAACCTGGGAGTCTTTAAGTCAAGAGTGAATAGGTTACTTCTAGGCAAGCGTGCTCCATCTTAGACCGCATCGTCGCTTTCCATCAGGTGAGACAGTGGTCAAACGTATGCCTATCAATAGATAAAAAAAATTAAAAAAAAATTGCGATAGACTTTTCGGATTCGTACCATCAGTTCCGGAGATTATCGTGTAACATACAAAATTTCCAGCTGTATAATATTAGTATACCTAGATGACCTGCAGCTCTGCAGGCCCTGCCCTGTCCTTACAGTGAGACAGTAATAGGGTAATTTGCACGCCGAAATAATTAAAGGTAGAATAAAAATATTCAGTTTGTCAATTTTGTTATAATCTTCTGTACAATAATTAAGCATAAACATTTAATATTGTTGGTGTTGTTCTTGTTATTTTGTGGGGCATAGTATTAAGGTAAGATTTTTGTAAACTTTGTTTTTAAATAAATAAATATAATATATATATATATATATATATATTTTTTTTTTTTTTTTTTTTTTTTGTTAAATTGTACAATAAAATACCTTGTGATATATTAAAACTAAATGAAACAAAATTTAAAAGATACATTAAAGGTAGACTTTGTAAACAGGCATACTATAAGTTAGAGGATTATATCCAAGATAAGAATGCTTGGGAACATGCTGGTCCGGCTCCATAGGACATAATTTAGTATAGACAAAATCAATTGATTGCTAATTCAAATGACTAAATCGAATACTACATATTATAACATACATACTATTCTTTATTGTACTTAATAGATTACTCTGGCTCACACACTATTCATTGTTTGTTGGAATAGAAGAAGTAGTCGTCTACTGTATTATTAATTGTAAATATGTAAACACTGTGTGATACTTTGTGCATACCATAATATAGTGATTTTTATACAAGATACATCGTATTCACATAACATAATCATTCTTGTAAATGAAAATATTGTAAACACCCTTTTTTTAAAAGAGTATGTATGGAGTTTCTTGCCCATTCTTCTCCATACGAAACTACCATTTGGAATGGGCAATTAGATTCAAATTTTACAATATGACGTTCAAAAGTGCCTTTTAATGGTCTAATTGAAATAAATGATTTGACTTTGACTTTCAAGATGGAGTCCCCAACTCATTAAAAATCGAATCCCCAGATAACCAAGACCTAATAAGAAAACTTCTAGATCCGAGTCGCATTCTTGAACAAACTTAATTTATCAAAAGTCCATCCAAATGAATACAGACATCAGATAAGGTATGGCGTGCAATTTTTCACGGTCTCACAACGCAGTAGCGTCCTAATTAAAGTGCCGTTAGCAAACCCATAAAATATAATTAATTAGTGAAGTTCGTCCGTGAGTCTCAATAGAATTATTTTATGAATGAATAAACAGGTAGGTAGCTAATATTTTGTAGGGTGGCTATGAGTTTGTAAAGGTAAAACGTATTTTGTATTATTAAAATCTAGCTCGGTCACATCTGTTTCGGTAGGCGCAGCGTAGGACGCCCTCCAGCCCGATGGATCGATGACCTAATCAAGGTAGCCGGTGATGGCTGGATGTGGAAGGCAGAGGACCGGGAAAAATGACGCGCTATGGAGAGTAATAGGGCTACTAAAACGTTAAGAAATCACAAAACCGATCGCAGTCTCTCGCCGCGACGACCCGGTACGTTCTCCCTGTTCCCTGCGCGTGCCAGCCTGCGCCACCAAGCCTGTAGCTTTAAAAACATCACTAGATATTCGAGATACGATCCTGCTTGTCTCTTAGCTGCCCTCCCACAGCGACGCTCTAAACCGAGGCCTGTACCCCACAGAGGATGCCCTTAGTGTGTAGTCGCTTGGTATATAAGATGTTTGCCTTATGGAGGCCTTAAATTCACTTCACCACACCACAGCAAAAACTGGTTAAGCAGCCGACAACCTCCTAATTTGACCTGCGAGATGCCATTCCAAAAAAATAAAGATAAAGTGAGCTTTCGGTAGACATTTTTTATTAGTACTGCCGTTCTGTTTTGTGTTCTGCTTTGCATTGGGTCTTGGGACCGATTCAAATAGCTGTTCCATCGAACTATGACAGTGAGCAAAGAAGGAGTGTACCTGTGTTTGTATACTATAAAATCTTCTGCGTACTTGTTTAGGTTTGCGCTTTAAATAAGTTTAAACTGCTAACACTCTAGACGTTTGTTGCTCCAAGGAATTATGCTTCATGGACTTGTAAACAATAAATTTGACTGCTCTGATTTGATACGTAAAATATATTATATTGTACCTAGAACAGTAATGAGGCTCTTATCCACTGTTTGCTACAACTCCCTGTCGTACAAATGCAAGAGAGAGAGCGCCGCTCCAGAGATTGGTTCAAGCTTACAATAATAACTTTACGAAATCGATGTATTTGCCCTATCCAAACATATTTTTTTTTTTTTTTTATATTTTATCAAAACTGTGTCCAATACAAGCTAGTAGGTAACATGTAGAAACGTACCTAGTGGATTGTACACTGACTTGTATCATACTGTGTATCTAGATATAACATACAGGGTATGATTGTATGTTTCCAAAATAAAATAGTCTCAATTATATTGACCGCCATGACCGAAATTCGTTTAGGAGAGCTTTACTATCATTAGTTAGTAAGTATTCATGGTAAAAGCCTTACGGACCTGTCAGTCATGGTTGTGCTACCATTGTCACGGTCTGTCCGTGGATGGGTGCACAAAACCATTTTTTTTTTTTGGTTCGGATTGGAAAATCCTCATGATGTCCTCCGCCCTGGGGCGGGCGGAGGGGTCTGTCAAACTCTCACTGACTAAAAACCACCCCGTGTTCCATCTCACACCTACGTCGGGGGTCGCGGGAACTGGAGATACTTCCGCAACCCCCGACTGGTGCCGGCCCGCTAGTGCGGGCCAGTTCTCTGGTCAAGGGGGGAGTGAGGTGTTAGACTTCCCCCCGGACGTCTAAGAGGGGCGCGCGTGGAACACTACTCGCCGCCAACTCGGGACGTCCCCGAGTCTGCCGCCCCTGGACCCAATTAGCCTGCTGCGGGCAGGGTGAGAGGTTGTGATCTCCCTCTCCCTTTCCGCAGCCTCCTTCTGCGACATGACAGTTTCGCAGAAGGTAACCACCGCGTCCCAGGACTCTGCGCTATCGACCATCGACCCGACCACGGCCGACAGCGACAGGTCACTACCTACTTCTGAGACGAGGGTACGGCGCGGCTCTTCCCAAGCGGCACACTCTGATAGCGTATGCCACGCCGTGTCCATGGGTGTACAACCATGACTGAACATAAATCACGGAAAACCGTTGGTCCCGGCTGTCATTCGCTGATCTTTGACAGTCGTTATGGGTGTTTTGAAGCCTGAACGACTGAGCATTACCAAATCTCTCAGTCTTACTAAGGAATAGTGTGTTATACCCAGTAACTGGATTGTGGAGGTCAGATAGCCAGTCGCTCCTTGTAAAACACTGGTATTCAGCTGCATCCGATTAGACTGGAAGCCGAAATGTCTAGGCAGTTAAGTAAAGTTTTATTATTATTCTTAGTACAAATTGATTGATTTTCTGCGGCTTTGCTCAACTTAAGTACTTTTTGCAAGCCTAGATCCCCTTTACCTATCCCAATAAATGTTTTTACGATCTTTCGGCTAATGTTTGTCGAATCTTATCCCTTTCTTGGCTACCAGCCAGTCATATTCCGGTTAAAAGCTAAACACAAGAAACTATCCTAACAAAATATGGAACTTTAGTCACTCTATCTGCGTCCTAGTTTTTGTTAAGACATAGACAAACAACGGAATGAATTATTGAACTTACGTACACTTTGTTTTGATCCTTTCATTGTTCTTAGCGAGACCTAATTCGATTGTACAAAAGATAAAAGATATTGGTTCTTTATGAACTAAAGCTTGGAACTTTCAGTTGTTTGGGAATTAACAATGAGAAAATAAAGTTTTTTTTTGTATTGTGTGCTAGTTTAGAGTTATGAATATAAATGCAAATGGATGGAGAGGGATAGGAAGGCCAAAGAGTACACGAATGAATTGTGTGAATAATGATTTAAAAGAAAAGGGACTCAATAATAGGTAGCATGACGGTTGAGAAGACGGAATGGAAGAAGACAACGTGTTACCCCAAAGAATAAAGGACAAGGGCAGAAAGATGTTGATAACTATGTTATAACGGGTGGTCCGACCATAATACACGATGTTTTTGTGAGAAAAAATTTAACGTTAAGGTGTGTTAACGTTAAGTTTTTTTTTCAACTTAATTTAAGAAAGAAAGAAAGAAAATATGATTATTTTGACACAGACCATGTGCACACAAAAACAATAATATTGAAGTTTTCAATGTATAACAGAAATAAATAAAAAGCATTATTTGTGTGCCCCACGGCTACGCCAAACAGGCCCAGTTCAGCTTAAATGCCAGACCACTTGTGCCTGACGCTGGTTTCCAACTTTTGTGTGTGACGTACGGATGTAAACCAGCTTTATTATGATATGTAGGTGGATAAATAAATAAATAAAAATAAATAAAACGTGTAGTAAAGAGGGACTGAGTATGAGTAATAAGGTTTATTTATTTAATTTAACATTTCTTTGTTTCAGTGTTTGACAAATTCAGCAATGGAAAGGTACACAATTGAGCAGCGCGTTAAGATTGTTGAAGCCTGTCAAATTAAGTTGGAGATATGGACCTGGACGATATGTAGTTCCAACAGGGTGGTGCCACTTGCCACACAGCCAAGAAAACTATGGCTCTTTTGCGCGAGAAATTCAATGGCCGTGTTTAAATTCATGTTTAAATATTTAAATTCAATGGCGATGTTAATTGGCCGCCACGATCATGTGATTTGACACCGTTGGACTTCTTTCTTTGGGGATATTTAAAAGAAAAAGTGTACGTCAATAAGCCAAGAACAATTCCAGAGCTAAAGAATGAGATAATTCGGCACATTAACGACTTTGAACCTCAATTATGTCTCAGAGTCATTGAAAATATGAACCATCGGATAGAGTTATACCACCGAAGCCGTGGCGAGCATTTGGCCGATATTTTGTTTCACACATATTGTCACAGATCCTTCCATCATAATAAAAAATATACTGTACGAGGCCAAAAGGCTCCTATCTCAGTTTTTTAAAAGGTTGAATATCTTAACCCTACCTTCACTTTACGTATCAGAAGCGGCAGTAATGATAAAATGCGATATAGATAAGTAGGTATGTAACGTGTAGAAGTGCGAGACAATAAACTGAACTTAAAGGTATTAAATGTAGAGCGAGAGATTTAAATCGAGTGTTTTTGGTATTGGAGTTACAATATATAACAAACTCCCAAACTGTATTAAGAATATCTCATCACTAAATATTTTTATATTAAAGCTAAAAGAATTTCTCATAGCTAAAACATATTATTCAATGGGGAATTATAAAACGAGCGATTAAAAAAAAGCTTTGCGACTGATGATGACATTCTGTATTAATAACTTGAGCGGTATGAATTTGAGTAAGCGAAAAATTAACTAAACTAATGACGAATATTGATTAATAATAAAACCCAGAACAAGCTTACAAAAAGTGGATTGTGATAAATCCATTTCATATATTAAAATTTTATCCGAGCGACTACATTACTAAGTGAGCGACTGGAAATACAGAGAGGGCAACTTCAATATTAAGATAGAATCGATTTCCCGTGGCCCACCGTACCACAGGCCATACCCCTGGTGGTATGGTGGGTCGTTTGGGTTAGGTTAGGTTAGAACTGTGACCATCAAAGCGCGAAGGCGAACGAGCGCAGCGAGCGGTGCCGCGGCAGCGGCCGCCGAGCGCCAGATCCCCTCTATTGTATTGAAGTTTGTATTGAACATTCAACTCTCGTGAATGTCTTATCGCTAAATTGCTCATTAGTGTATGTTTCAAAGTGGTTTTTGTATTCGAAACACTTCATTTAAGATAAAATGCCGCTCAGTATAAAAAATACATTTGCCAAATATTGAAAAAAATGCAGGACGTAACGTTGACACTCAAACAAATATTAAGTCGCTCAAATATTATTAAGCTGCTCATTTTGTATTTTAAGTAACTCAAATTAATGTTTGTAAGATACTATTCTGTTGATTTTTCGTCACTTACAGTCAGTCGCTCACTTAGTAATTATATAACCCAAATTAATTAATTTTGACACTTAAAATTGTAATTTACAGTCACTCGTTTTATTGCTACCCTTATTCAATTAACGCATACCGAAATATTGACTAAAATTGTTTTTGACTTATTTATTGTAAATTATATGACCGTAATAATTATGTTTAATAATACCTACAGTTATTATTAGGTTGACCAAAACTTTACTTGTTAAGCTTTTTTTTTTTTAGATGATACACATGAGACTAAACATTGACAAATTAATAAATGATAATATATTTTGACATGTTTAATAATAGTAATGAATGATAATGTAACTTCACATGAGTAATAATTAATTAATTACAAAGTATTTCTGCATGAATAATAACAAATATTGATGCATAGATTCTAAATTATTCTTAAATATTGTACACCCTATGGGTATGTTGCAGCGATCTATAATAATGAATGAATTAATTTGAATTTGAATTCAGCATGGTGCCGTAACATTAAAAAAAAACGTCACAACGCTGATAATATTCTGATAGACAGACTTCTATAGTTACTTCCAATCTCCGCCGAGGGCAAGTTTTCACCTTTTTGACGTGTCGTTCACAAGGTTAATCACAAACAACTTGGCTTCTTTTAATCAGCCTCCGCCTAAACAAAACAATACGTACACTGACCGTTTTCCTTAATCCTAATCAAACAGATTGACACTTGACGCCAAGTCCGCCAAGCTTCCAAGAAGGAACATTGCTCTATATAATAGCAAAGAGGCTTTATGTAATTACTTCGCCCGTCCGAACAATATGGGGTAGAAGATTAGAGGCGGTGCACATGTGAATTTTCTTGCGAATATTTTGTCCCACGTTATGGTACATTTTGGGAAATGTGGGACAGTCTTTGTCGGTAAAAAATGATTGGTAAGGTTTTGTTATTTTCAAAGTTTTATCAAAAGACACAGAATAAAATATACACTTGATTCTGCCCGTGACTTCGTTTACGGTGTTAATTGTTGTTTTAAACTATACTCCGTTCACAATAAGATTAGACATAATTATACACAAACCTTTTTACAGTCCGTTCATCCGATTTTGACTTATATTGCGTTGGAGGCATGACAAATGGCAGCTGCAAAAAAACAGTTGTTATTGTAAACACTTTTTTGCCTCTAATGTCATCCTTAATTCTACGGAATAGAAGTCACAATCGGTTGAAGCGACTGTAAAAATTAAATTAAAAATTTAAAAAAACCCCCAACGCAAAACATAAAAGCGATTATGTAAAAAGTAAAAAATAATACTTTTGTTGAGCCATCAAATGTTTGTTCGTTGAAATGGCGCTATATTGTCGCGGCGGGGTACCGCTTAAGTAAGTCAGTCCCTCAATTTCATTCACTGTCTATTAATTTACCAGCATTTCCGACCAATTTGCTTCGATATTATCAAATTTTTGTTGCTAATCTAGTTGTTAATCTTGTTGCAAATCTAGTCACCATCAGTTCGCTATTTTAGATATTTAGTTATTGCTTTAAACTTAGCGGTACCCCGCCGCGACATTATAGCGCCATTTCAACGAACAAACATTTGATGGCTCAACAAAAGTATTATTTTTTACTTTTTACATAATCGCTTTTATGTTTTGCGTTGGGGGTTTTTTTAAATTTTTAATTTAATTTTTATTTTAAATTTTTTAAATGTAATTTAGTTTGGTTTTGTGTGGTCAGTGTGGTCACCTATAATAATATGTTTGAAAGCAAAGTAAACATCCGGTATGCGTCTAAGATCCCTACCGCAGCAAACAAAAGAGCTGATAACTTTAAAACTGCTGAACCGATTTTGATGAAACATGTCTAAGAACCATCGCTAGAGAATCTACTTTCAAATACAAAAAACCGCATTCAAATTGGTTCACCCGTTAAAGAGCTACAGTGCCACAGACAGACACACAGACACACAGACACACAGACACGTCAAACTTATAACACCCCTCTTTTTCGTCGGGGGTTAAAAAAGGTTTGTGTATTTGTCTAATCTTATTGTGAACGGAGTATAGGAACCTTCACGTGAAGGGACTACGCAGAACAACCATTACATAGGTAGGTAATCTCCTTAACTATGTACTAGAAATGGTTGTTGACATGTTATTGACTTATTATAAATTTATGATTTTTAAATTATTCATGTAATTATTATTTAAAATTCAAATGTATGTATTTATTTTATTGTATATTCTGCAATTGTGTAATGTAAATTCAGATACAAATTTCTTGTTAATGAATATTAATGACTAATGACTTATCCGATTACAATAATTCTTTCACTTATAGAAAGCTGCATTATTACCGAGTGTTTTATGATTATTTTATGGTATACTACCTGATGCTGATGCTGAGGAGCTCGTGGCAAAGTTAAAGCCGTACAGATCGATCGGTCAAAGGTTAAGCTACGCTAGCGGCGGTCGGTCTGTGGATGGGTGACCACCCTTTTTATACCGAGTACCCTCCGTGCCTCGGAAAGCACGTAAAGCCGTTAGTCCCGGCTGTCATTCGTAGATCTTCGGCAGTCGTTATGGGTAGTCAGAAGCCAGAAACACAACCAGTCTTACCAAGGGGTGTCGTGTTACCCAGTAACTGGGTTGTGGAGGTCCAATAGGCAGTCGCTCCATGTAAAACACTGGTATTCAGCTGCATCCGGTTAGACTGGAAGCCGACCACAATATAGTTGGGAAAAGGCTAGGCAGATGATGATGATAACTAGCTGATGCCCGTCAACTTGTCTGTGTGATAGCCGGTTATCAGCGGGGTTTAAAGGCGGTACCCTGAGCAAATAACCTTGAGCATTCGTTACCTTTGCGCCGCGCAAGAGATACAGTAGCGCAATACGCGCAGATTTTAGAATTAAATCTTTATAAAATCAAATATTGGGATTTTGAGAAAAAAAAATCTACCAAAATATTCTTTAAAAAATTGCCTATCCATTAGTGTTAGTAAAAAAATGAATTAATGGTTATTTGCCGAGAAGATGCATGTTTTCAATAATTATTTCTCATTTCTGTGGTTTCGTTGTGAGGAGATTAGTTAAATACTATACTTCGTAAACAAAAATCAGATCTACCATTTTGGAGTCAAGATCATGTAGAAATTTAATCTATTTTTTATTTGTTGATATTTCTTTTGGATATAGAGTATTTAGGTCTGAAAAACTGAACAAAAAACGGCTAGCGCTGAGTTTTGCACAGGGACGCGCCTTAAAATATTTTCGCGGAACCCCATTTTTTCTAAAATAATAATAGCATAAGTTACTCTTTATAGCATCAAATATCTGCCACTGAAAGTCTCATCAAATCGGTCCAGTCGTTTCGGAGATTAGCCGGAGCAAACAGACAGACAGACAAAATTTTAAAATATTGTTTTTTTTTATATAAGTACCGTATACATACTTTCATAAGTATTTAATAATAAAGCTGTTATTTTGAAATTACAAATACATACATTAATTTTCAACCGACTTCAAAAAGAAGGAGGTTCTCATATATATATATATATATATATTTTTTTGTACCTATATTTGTTAGGCGATTTCTCCCGCAAATGTAAAGCGATTTTGAAAATTCTTTCTTTTCGCCTCAAGGGTGGTCCCATATAAATTTTATCGAAATTGATTCAGCACTTTTTGAAAAAATCGACAGTTTAGACAAAAAAATTATACATGGATGATGTTGTAATGTTCTCACCTTGTACAGTCAACAGCAAAAGTAGATGATCAAAATCAGAAATTCAATACTAATGAACGGAGTTCGCGTCCGAACTGTATGGCGTCGAAGTGATTCAAAAGTATGTGTGTGACAATCACATACTTTTAATAAATAAACTAGTAATCAATTATATAAATAAGTGTTAGTAAATTAGTATTGAATTTCTGATTTTGATCATCTACTTTTGCGGTTGACTGTACTTTCAATCTCTGTTTTGACTGTGTTGCCATTTCTTAATGGAATTTGTATGATAAGGAAGCTAAAAAGTGAAAAATTAAAAAGCTTTTTTACAAAAAAGACAACCGCCTTCAAAAACCAAAATGTGAAAAATAACTTTAAAACAGAACACACATCACTTTAGTTTCGGAAGTCGGTGGCAATACAAAACAACAAATAGAACAGAAAAGCCACCGACTTCCGAAACTAAAGTGATGTGTGTTCTGTTTTATTTAAAGTTATTTTTCACTTTTTGGTTTTTGAAGGCGGTTGTCTTTTTTGTAAAAAAGCTTTTTTTATTTATTTGTATAGATGTGACAGCAGGCAGAAGCTATAGGTACCTAAGTAATTAAGACTGCATTCGAAGTAAAAAAAAGTATTTCAAATTCAACTGAATCTCATTGAGCCAATTTATATACTAGGTGTGTATGTTATTCATGTCGTATTTATGAATGTATATAAAGTTTGGAGATCACATTTTTAAATCGGTTTTCGCGTCCTAAGCGATCTCTTTTGCTCTAGAAGATAACATGGTACCTAACTTAAAGCAATGACATAAGTTTTCAAGCAATTTTTTTATTCTTTACCTTTAAAAAGTAAAGAATAAAAAAATATTATATTCTTTCTTATTGTTTTCTTTTGAAATAGAGCTAGACAATTATTTGGAGATAACGTTTATTATTAGTTAATAAGCTTACAAGCCGTCTTACATTTTTGGTCAAGGATTTGAAGCGAGTTAGGATTTCCCTAAAAATGTGGTTTAAATCCAACTTATTTTGAACAACCACGACATTTCATATTTTATTACACATTGATAATATCCAAACTCAAAGAATCATGGCAGGATTTGTACGAAAAGAATAAACATGTTTAGAGAAGTTGAAATTCTCATTCTTATACTCTTGGGTAGGTACCTAAAGAGTATCGCCAGGCATTTACAATATTTTTAAAACCCCGCAATAAAAATGGATGTTAAAAGTGAATAGTTTAACAAAAAGCCCATTATTTCAGAACTAAACCGCGGCTGAGAGTAACAGTGACACTGAGAGCGCTGTTTCGCAGTTCTTACACTGAAGTTGCATCGTTTTAATTGGAAATAATGTCACAAATAATAATAATTTTTTCCACACACTTGTCACATCACTTGTTTGCCAATTTGATAGATCCGCTAATGTCACTTGTCATTTTCTTTTTTTAAAATAGGCAACGAGATGACAGTTTAAAGTGTTATTTTCATTTCAAAATATCTTAATTATGCGGGGGTTTAAAAATATGGTAAGTATAGGTATCAATCTACTCCTGGTAATGTATTCTCCACATTGGAAAATATTTTAAACCCTCTAAATGATTTTATTTTTTGTCATACAAATGAATGTATGAATCTCGCCATGATTCTTTAAAGTATTTATTTCAAATAAACCTTTTACAGGCATTTTTGAATTGTCAGGGTGTCGGTCAGTCGTAAAGCTTGTTGCTTTTGTCATTTTTTTTTTCAGGAACGTCCTATGGAGTAAATCGATCATAAAATCCCATGGACACTCTTTCAAAACATTAACTCTTTTCACCCTTTAAAATAAAAACAGTTTACGAAATGTTAATGTTTAACCAATAGGTACAAATTTTATAAGTGGTATATCAACGGTAACATAATCCTAGAAGTCTAGGGTCTTTAACTAGTGCGTCCGATCCGTAATTACTTATGTACCCGAAACATGGACACTCGCTCGGGGTTTCTCTGGTGGATAGAATTCACAATTAAGTCATTCGCCAGAGACCTAAAATCACCGACATTACGCGTAGAATCAGCACGCTGAAGTGAATGTGAGCCGGCCTTGTCTACAGATGGACAGACGGTAGATGAAACAGACACGTTTTATAATGAAAACCGCGTTTGGGCAAGCGTAGTGTGGGACGCCCTGTGGCACGATGGATCGACGATTTGATGAAGGTGGCTGGCAGCGGATGGATGCGGATTGCCCAAGACCGGGTTTGTTGCCGATCTTTGGGGGAGGCCTATGTTCACCAGTAGATGGCAATACTACGACGTTGACGTCACGGTTGGCGCAGTGGCTGAGCGATCGACTGCTGCGCAGCGTGTTGCGGGTTCGATTCCCGCCCAGGGTAAACATTTGTGTGATGAGCACTTGTGTTTGCCTTGTGTCTGGATGTTGTTTATCTATTAATGTATGTATTTACAAAAAAAAAAATGTATTTGTGTATGTATATCAGCTGTCTGACACCCATAGTACAGGGTCTCCCTAGTTTGGGGTCAGATGGCCGTGTGTGAAAATGTCCCCACATATTATTATTATTATTATTATTATTATAGGAAATAGGTAATAAGTACACCAAAGGTGACACACGTAGAAACATTTTAAATAACCATTTATGTATGTACTGTAGCGACTGGGAGTCTCCGTACTACAATGAAAGGTATTAACGACTTTCAGAAGACTATATTATTATAATTAGCGAGAGGTAAGATTTACATGACCTTCAGCTCTTCGTAGAGCGGTCGGTCTCTCTGACATCACTTGTCATAGTATCAAAACTATATTCTACATCATTCAAATATATTCTAAAGTATCCAGAAAGTTCTAACCATAGACCAAATAGTTATGGCTTCATTACATAAAGCCTCTGCTTTACAACCTCTACAGTACTTACCACGTTCTGAATATCACGAAAACAAAATCACTGGTTCTATCAGACGGCGCGCATTCTCGTGTTAATATCACATTATTTACTTGAAATTCTGCTCTTATTTGAGCGTACAATATTTTACTTGCCTGTTTGATGAAGAATGCCTTTAGCTACTCGTAAATATAGCCAAATAGGGTATTACGGATCGTAAAAATCTAAAGATGACTGAGTGATTAAATAATTCATTAGATAAAAAATAAGATCAATGATAGAAGTCAATGATAATTTAGTTAGTGGGTAAATAGAAATAATATTTTTTTGTTTACTCCTGCGCTGTTGTTATCTGGTTAATTTCGTTGCAGGATCCAAGACAGTTAAATCTTTTCTCCGGGACTCGTCGAGCTTACCGGAGTTGCATTGGTTTGGGTATTTGATAATAGTTCGGCGGCCTTGTCCTATTTATTTATTTTTTACTTTATTTTTTCGACTTCCCCGTTGGTCTGGTGGACGAAAATATGTGACTGCTGAGTGTTGAGTTGGACTGGAAGTCGGGCAATGTATTTTCTATTAAGAATTTCTCAGTACCACCCCGGAGTTTACAAGTCGATGGTATAACACCGCCGTGCCTCGGAAAGCACGCAGCCCCGTTAGTCCAGGGGTGTGATTCTGTAAGACCTCATTCTAAACTTCGAATCTGAATCGGCTGTGAGTTTCGTGATTGGCATTCTAAAAACTCGGTTGATAATTTGAATTTACGCTAGCGCCACCCTTGCCAACGTGTCAGCGAGTTGAACTAAATTGACAGGGAGATTTTGACAGATAAAGTATGAGATGACGTAAGAAGTGGCATTCTGTAAGGTAATTTCCCTGTCACTTCGACGCTCACTTCGCACTCGAACCCGATTCAAGGTGTTAAATATATGAAGGTCATTTTGAACCTAATGCGAAGTGAGAGTGAATAGCGATGTGAGATGTGAGTTGTTGTTTGAATTTTACAGAATCGACCTACTGCGCCTTATCTCTCCCCGGTCGTGTCAGATTGTCGTCCCAACGGACTATGAAGTGATGGAAGAGAGAGTATTATAATTTTAAATAATTTTTGTGTAAAATTATACAGAAATAAGCATAAGCGTAGCAATGCCGCCTGTCTCTTGGGCATTTTTCCAGTATAAAAAATTAGCGATCAGTAAAAAAATTACGCGGGCAAAGTTGCGGGTAAAAGCTTGTAAATGAATAAAACTGCCTCTTGGAAAAAATGGTTGACACTGGTACCAATATTTTTTACTACAAAAATAAAAGGAAATAAAACAAAAGCAACATTCGTATTTGAAGTACCTGTCGGTAATGAAACAAGCGAGCAACGACTACAGGCCTTCCTAGAAACGATACCCGTAAGGCAAAGTCCACTGGTTTTTTTTTTTTTCTGATTGGCATCTCGCAGTTCAACCTAAGAGTTTGTCGGCTGCTTAACCGGACTTTCCTGTGGTGCCTTAAAAATTATTATTTTTAGGGTCTCCAGCCAGGGCAAAATAGCTTACCCACGTTTTTATTAAAAAGTCCTTTTTATACTTCATATCTACCTAATTTTTTTGTAAAATGAATAAAACCAATTCTTGCTTTTAAAGATTTTTTAAAAGGCCACCATTATTAAATCCAATGAAGCTTTTGTAAAAATAAATTCAAAACCATTCATGGATATTTGAAAATGTCAACTAGAGATTGATGTCAACTTCAAAAGAAATCATCAATTTATTCGACCTTTAAAATGTAATGAAACACGATGGTATATCGAATATTCAGTACATGTTTCCAGAGATAATGATTACATTTTCGCCGGATTAAAAAAAGAAAAGTTCCATATTGTTTAGTCATCCATGTGTTACACTATTGTGTTAGCTTTATATTTCTAACGTCATTAAATAATACTGTTGGTCTGTGCAATTATGTTTTGTTTCGTTATTTGAATATTGAAAAGTTGATGTAACTGACTTCCGGTACCATAAACATCGTTTTTAGTAAACGGAAGTCGGTTGCAAACTTGATTATTATAATATTTAAATCTTTACATCCGGAAGTAGCTTTAAACGCCACCTGTCGGCAATTTTAGAATTAATAGAAAGGTATAAAAGCACGTGTTGGCACATTTTTTAGTTAGTTCGGTATAGAATAAAGAGCGATAACGTTACTCTGCTCATTTTATTTCCCAAACCTACTCTTATTTCCCATATTTGTATTGCAAATTATTCTTATGCACGGGATTGTGACACCACCAACTTCCAAATTCCGGGCTGCTCTTATCAGAAGAACCGAATAACACTTTGCTTGACCTGGGATCCAAACCGACGATCCCACGCTCAGCAGTCGTGCTTGCGACCACAAAACGAACGAAGCAGTCGAATTTGCTTGATAAACAGACACATATAGTGGTCCCCCAACGTGTAATTAGGATCCAGTGTTAAGCAACGTATCTACTAATGCAATATTAATGAGTATTGCACTTTGTATAACGGTGACGATGCACTGGTCAAATGAGGGCTAGAGTATCGAAGTTCGACAAGCTTTAGAAGTTGCATAAGAGTTATCACGGAACAGATAAATAGGAATTATGGAGGTAGAGGTAAGGACCACTATTTCATAAAGTTGAAAAAGTGTCCAACTCTAAGCAGCAAGTAACATCACACCTACGACAGTCCATACAAACGAAACGATTTAATTACCTACACTACAACTAAAATAACAGACAGTGCAAATACGTGCGTGTGTTTGCGTGTCTGCGTGCCGCGGGAACTACAAGCAGTTTCGAGAGCTGGTTCGACGCGGGAAGAGGTGAGGAACAGTATTTCGGAGGGAGGCGGGGCGTGTCGCTACTGCACAGTAGGTAGTACTAATATTTATATTGTGGTAACAGTTCCGAAACCCGCCATAATGGCGCTAGCGTAGCCACAGGGTATGGTATGAATGTAGCCATAGATTCGTGAATGCAGCAGCTGATGTTGACGGATTGAATTATTCCGAGTTAGAAATTTTTACCCGGTCGCGATTGTAGCGCCACCCTTATATGGCACATTTTAACGGAAAATTTTTCATACACAGAGATTGGTGTGAAATTCACCAAATTATAAGACGATTTGAAATTATTTTATTTTGGAGTGGACTGTAATATAGGATACTGGTAATCGTCTTGAAACAACCTAGACTGATGGTGAACAGGACGGTTGATTTGGCGAGGCCTTAGGAATGTAAGCACACCTACCTTTGATCTTCCCTGCCACGTACTTTGATCGTGGAGATGGAGCCGGCGACGACGCGAGTTCAAAAAACACGGTTTCAGAGTCTCACTGGTGCACCAAAACACTGTTCACACCAAGGGTTCAGATAAATTGCGGTTCAGTGGACGGCGGTTCGCCAGCGTCGCTACGCACGCGAGCGGCTGGCGCGTGGTAGATTTACGTTGTTCAGGAACGAAGAAGTTTCACGTCTCGACCAATTTTTGGCAGGCGTGCTTTTTTAGTGGGAGGGAGAAGGAAGTCTCCGCCTGTTCTGACATTTACGTCACATGAAACAATACTCTACGAGCGTTCATATTTTAATTTTTAACTCAAAGATGGCACAGATAGTGCTCCTTATCTCTACCACACCCACGACACTCCATAGAAACGAAATGATATAATTGCCTACACTACTACCCAAATAACAGACTGTACAAATACTTGCGTGTGTATGCGTGTCTACGCGCCACTGGAACTAAAAGCAGTTCCCAGTACCAGTCGTTCGACGCGGGAAGAGGTGAGGATCAGTTTCAGAGGAAGGCAGAGCGTATTGCTACTGTACGGTAGTACTAATATTTATACTGTGCCTCTACCACAAAATATAAAGTATACAGAAGGGCCGCTCCCGCCATTTTCGTAAATAATTACCTAAACTTGACAGACTCATAGGGTTGCAACTGTATAGACATTATTGAATTTTATTGACATTTGGTCAGATTATGATACAAAAGGCAGACAGACCGCGCGGAATACTGAAATTGAAGCCAAAAAAGCAAATACAAATTTAAAAGAGAACATATAAGTGAAAATGACGTTTTGTTCTAAGCGGTCTCACTGCTGGGGCGCGGCCTTAGGTGCTTTGTGCCTCTACCCTCCATATTGGGAATACCTACGTGTGTTGATAACACCAATCAATTGCCATATGTAGTTGAGTGAATGTGAGTACCAATACAAACCATCTCTGGTTTAATGGTACAAAACAAACATGAATGTATTAACTACAACTTTTATTGTTTTAAATAATAAATAAAGTTACTTTTTATGAGCTGTCAAAACGCAATTCCCGCATTAATTTTGTATGGCAATATGCTGCTGTGACGTTACTTATGTACCGACCTTTAGACGCCCACTGCTGGACATGTCTCCCCCAAGGGGGGGGGGGGTAGCCGTAATCGCCATGCTTGGCCGATGTATGTTGGCGATCGCAGTAGGTGATATGGTACTCAGAAGGACGCTGCTGCCCATCCTCTGATCAATATCCCTCTGTCGCTTTGTCTGTGGCACCACACGGCTAACTATTAATAATATAACATAATTATAATGTTACTGTTATAATAAAAAAAAACGGTGTACACGGGAAAACATGAGGGTGTTTTCATAGAAGTTCTATACATGTTTGAATAATTTTTTGATGGTCTTTAGAATGTTAAGCTTGAAATACACATGGTAGTAACTTGCACAAAAGTAGTCAAGCAGCTTGCATTGTATATCATTTAAACTTTCGATTATTTAAGATCACAGTAGCATACAAGCTATGCTTGCATACTTTTGTGCAAATAACGAGCATATGTATTCCTGGCTTTAAATATACAAAGCCATTGTGATGGCAGAATGACAACAAAAAAAAATAATTTCCGAGATTATGTGGGTTAATACTGACAATGTCATTCAAGGTAGTCTTGCATATGTTTGTGCAAGTTGATGGCATGTGTATACCTGACTTTATCGATATTGGAAGAAAGTTTCGTAGCAATTTGGACTTTAAAAGTGAGTTGGTAGTTGACGTTTATGATTCTATAGTAAAATCGTTTACCATTTTGTACCGAAAAAAATGAAAACCAACCCAACCAGGTAAACTAATGATTTGCTCTCAGAATTATTCGTATATACTATAAATAAGCATATCCAGCAGTGGAAAACAGTTTCATCCGAACAAAATTATCGATCACATTAACCGATGTAACTTCTATTTTCTGTCACCTACAAGTCATTAATAACGCTATGCCACACATTGTCAGGCGATCAGTATCTGCTCACAAATTACTTGCATATAAAATTAATTGTTATTCGAATATTTCTTGTTAGTTTCCTTTTAATTAATTAATTTATTACAAACGTTATTAATGTTTCTAACTAACGATAAACGTTTATTGGTGAAAATAGTAAATAAGTAGGCTAGGTACCCGTAGGGTGTCGGGGCTAGAATACCACCTACTCATTTCATCCCGAGAGGGTGTCGTCAAAGGCGACTAAGGGAATATAATAAATCCGGAAGTCGGGCTGCAGCGGCTATCCCCAAGATGCCTGCCAAGCGTGGGGATTATGCACCCCCTTATGGGGTATACCTTTATTCAACAGTAGACGTCTTCCGGCTGATGATGATGAAGCAGTTAAAGTAATTTCACCTGGAAACAGTTAACCGAGAGAGATTGTTACAGAATACCACCACTGGTTACGAAGATATTGAACGTTAAAGTTCCAATGGTGTTAAACAAAAATCAGTTTTCGATGTTGTAACTAAACTTCAAACACTCCCACGGCCCCCTGTAAAGTTGCATGTACCATGCGCTACAACGCGCGCTCCCATCAACACTCAAACCCATTCACACATATTATTGTTACGAGCTGGGGTTCGGGATAAATAATTAACACCAATTTACACAAACAACAAACACAAAACACAAACATTTTATTTAAAAAAGCTTTTTACAAAAAAGACAACCGTATAAGTCTTATATTTGCATTAAGTATGTGCGCGATTTGTTACGCGATTTCTCCGGCAAAAGTAAACCGATTTTGAAAATTCTTTTTTTTTTATGGATAGAGTATGCTTCAGGGGTGGCCCTATACAAATTTTATCGAAATTGATTCAGCACTTTTTGAAAAATCAACAAATACCCAAAAATTTTAATTTTACATAGACGACGTTTTAGTTTCATCAATCTTTGTAGTAGGTAGTTAACTTTAAATCTCTTCTTAATAGATTTGGATGAGAAGGAGGTACTAAAAAGCGGGAAATAAAAAGCGGAAAATAAAAAGCTTTTTACAAAAAAGACGGTATATAATAAAAAGCGGAAAATTCGGTGGCTTTGTTCTGTTTGTTGTTTTGTATTGCCACCGACTTCCGGAACTAAAGTCTATGTGTGTTCTGTGCTAAAGTTATTTTTCACTTTTTAGTTTTTAAAGGCGGTTGTCTTTTTTGTAAAAAGCTTTTTATTTTCCGCTTTTTATTTTCAGCTTTTTAGTACCTTCTTCTCATCCAAATCCAAAAGTTAACTACTACACAGATTGATGAAACTAAAACGTCGTCTATGTAAAATTAAATTTTTTGGGTATTTGTTGATTTTTCAAAAAGTGCTGAATCAATTTCGATAAAAATTATATAGGACCACCCCTGAAGCATACCCTATCCATAAAAAAAAAGAATTTTCAAAATCGGTTTACTTTTGCCGGAGAAATCGCGTAACAAATCGCGCACATACTTAATGCAAATATAAGACTTATACGGTTTTCTCATGGATGCCATTGTTAGAACTTGACCAAATTAAATTGGGACCACACGGGAAGCACTAGCTTTCAAAAAAAAAATCATCAAAATCGGTTCACCCAGTCCAAAGAAATCAGGAAACAAACATAAAAAAAAAACAGACGAATTGATAACCTCCTCCTTTTTTGAAGTCGGTTGAAAAGTCACACACTCAATAATCAATCACTTACAAAAATCACTTAGATCGCAGTATTCGCAATAGTCGCAGTTTTCAGTTTCGCTTCCAAAAACTTACTAGCTCCACCGCATCGCATCGCTGTCCATCATCATCATCATTATTTCAGCCGAAAAACGTCCATAATCGACTCAACCGTCTATAATCGCCACGCTTGGCAGGCGGATTGGCGATGGCAGTATGGTTGTTACAAAGGCACAGAGAACGATGCTGCCCATTCTCTGGTAAGTCCCTTAGTATATATGGCTTAGGACATATACGCGAACATTCTAGCAAATATGGGACTGATCGAGAACGTTGCAACACGAAAATTAAACATCTCGAACATTCTAGAACTGTAGATCTGCTATTCGATAACAGATAGCGCCAGCGTGTGACGTAGTTCTGCTGCTTGACAATAGATGGCGCCAGCGTGTGACGTAGTTCTGCTATTCGATAATAGGTGGCGCTAGCATGGCGACCTATGTAACAGTATGTAATTAATTACGCACGATAGTAATTAATAAAATATACATAATATTATAATAATTACGTTTGCACCACGCCACACTTGAAATGGCAGCTCGATCATGTTCATGGTGGTAACGGAAGTAACTGGTTCTTATAGCACAGGAATCGTCCTAGTTTAAGCCCAGTAAATTACACATGTTTTCTATCTTACCAGAGGGTCAACAATAAATGCATCAGGTTTGTCTTTAACTTGAGGAAATATGACTACGTGTCGCTACAGGTCTGGAGCTTAAATGGTTGCTCATTGTCAGATGGCCGTGTGTGAAATGTCCCCACATATTATTATTATTATTCACATTTATTCATTTGATATATTATATATTATATTAAAGTTTTAAATAATGGTAAAAAAAAATAAAAACATAAATATAAAAAATAGTAGCCCACTGGTATCGGGAACAGGGTCCAAGCTACCGGTGGTCACGGCTCCTGAAAGAGGAATCTCCTAACAATACGCGCCGTGTCCAGGAGTACCGTTGCCGGTCCCCCAGAACCGGGCCTTTCCTGGGAGGACTTGGGGGAGGCCTTTGCCCAGCAGTGGGACAGCATAGGCTATTAAAAAAACCTATCCTGTTTAATTAGGACCCCACCTTCTTTTACTGCCTCTGCTTGCCACTAACTTATGAAGTCTAATTTAAGGTACAATATTGTAAATAGGTTTTGAACAAATAAATATTATTAATATTAGATACTAGCTTTTGCCCATTACTTCGTCCGCGTGAATGTCGGTTATCGCGGATGCAGATAAAGTCCCGGATTACAAAGTAGCCTTTCCCGGGGTTTAAGCTATTTGAATACCAAATTTTATCAAAATCGGTTCTGCCATTTCGTCGTGAAAGCGTAACAGATAGAATTACTTTCGCGTTTATAATATTAGTATGGATGATTATTTTTCACACAAAAAATAAAAGTTATTATTTTCAACTTTTCATATTAGGAATAAATAAATTTCTCAGAGTCCATCATTGCATGTTTTGCAGCAAAATAATGGTGTAAGTGACCACAGCAGAGGATATGGAAACCAGGATGGTGTACTCAATGGTAAAGAAACGGATGGCATGGAACTTGATAGGTCTGGTGATGAGCAGGTTGCGAAAATTAACCAAGGTTGTCGTCAGGTTGGCAGCTGTGAATAAAGAAACATTATTCATGATTAGTTTGTGAGAATATCGGTTACTGCAGAAGTAAGCGAACTTATGGATTAAAAACCCAAGCTAATTTTTCACAATACAATATGATCGGTTCAGTGGTATTGCGGTGATGAGGTAACAAGCAGGCAGATAAAATTACTTCGGTATTTATATTATATATATACACAATCGTCATGGGCCGTTATGGGTAGTCAGAAGCCAGAAAGTCTGATAACCAGTCTTACCAAGGGGTATCGTGTCACCCAGTAACTGGGTTGTAGAGGTCCGATAGTTAGTCGCTCCATGTAAAACTCTGGTATTCAACTGCATCCGGGTAGACTGGAAGCCGACCCCAATATAATTGGAAAAAGGCTAGGCAGATGATGAATACGTATACAGAATACAATTAATTGACGTATCTGTTCGTGATGTCAAAACAATAAATTTACTAAATTCATATAAATGTTTGTTTACGCGGTACAGATACCAAAAAAATAATAATTTCTTCTAGCTAATCTTCCAAACTGCTGGTCCGGTTTTGATGGGACATTCACTGGCAAATAACTGTTGTTATGGAGAATAGGTATGACATGTAGGTATCTTAGCAAAATTAATATACTTACAAATATTCTTATTCACAAGCAAAAGATCAATGGTTTCCAGAATCATCTCGCTCTGCCTGTAGGTATTCTCGCATCGGTACACCATCATGATGGCTATCATTGCCCAGTTTGTCAACCTAATAATGGAGGCGACTGATGGCAAACGGCATTCTCCATTCGGTGCTACCTGGTGGTGTTTGTAGTACATTAATATTATGACACGATGGACTTTGGACACAGGAAGGAAAGGACCTCTTGCAAACATGTATTTTGAATTTAATACATGATTGTAAACTCCACTCCAAGTAACAAAATTGGTTTTCATGATTGTAAATTCCACAGTGACAAAATTATTTTTCATGCTTGTAAACTCCACAGTGACAAAATTATTTTAAAACCCAATGTCAAATTATATGTCATGCAAACCTAACCTAAAGTAAGTCATTTAAGACCTGAGGTGTAGCAAGGCATTAATAAATTAAGATCTGCACTAAAAAATAAATTGTTCGGAATCGAACTGGCCACCACGAGTAGAATGTAAATAAAAGAAAAATAGAACACAAATTAAAAAGAGGCGCGAATATTGAAAATTGCCAACAAATTATAATAAATTCTTTGATTCTAGTACTATTGCTTTTTATTGTCTCATCGATGGTGTCAAAAGTAGAGTATTCTCCTCCCTTTAAAAGTAGAGTAACCTTGAATCCCACGCTGCACTCAGGATTCTGGTCTTAACTCCCTTGCTATACATAAAAGACGCTTCTTCCATCTTTGGAGGACTTTCAATCTTTTTTTTTTATTTAACTGTGTTGCCGTTTCTGAATGAATTTAGATCATAAGGGGGCACTAAAAAGTGGAAAATAAAAACTTTTTACAAAAAAGAGGAATATATCATTCCCTTCAAAAACTAAACAGTGATAAATAACTTTAGCACAGAACACACATGACTTTAGTTTCGGAAGTCGGTGGCAATACAAAACAACAAACAGAACAAAGCCAGTAATTAGTAGTATTATTAGCATTTGATTCTTGGCCTTATTTAGATACTCATGAATAATAATTATTAGACATAGGGCCTCATACTATTTTATTTTATACCTACGTTGAGCAAAATTAGCCAGGGTCGCCAGGGTCGCCAGGGCCGTCGCTTCGTGTTCAATAGTTTAATTATATTTTTTTTTTGGTTTTTATAAGTATGTATGATAGTCTGTAAGGTATTTATGTTATGGGTCTTTGATACCCGAAATAAATGGTTTATTATTATTATTATTCTCATTTATTCATCTTATATAAACATAATTTACATTTTTAAATATTAATAGAAAAAAAAAACATTTAAAAATATAAAAATAGTAGCCCACCGGTATCGGGAACAGGGTCCAAGCTACCGGCGGTCAGGGCTCCAGAGAGAGGAACCTCCTGACAATGCGGGCCGTGTCAAGAAGTACTGCCTTCTGAATCAAGCCCTTGATCCAACCGCCTAACGAGAGCCTCCTTAGATGTTGGTCGAGGCTCTTGGCAATTAAGCCATTGGCTGTGACAACTATCGGCACAATGATCGCTGAGTTCACATCCCACATGTCGACAACCTCGCGGGCCAAGTCCAGATACTTTATCTGCTTGTCTTTCTCGACCTTCACGAGGTTCACGTCATGCGGAACTGCTATGTCAATAATCATTGCGCGCCTCTCCAATCGATCCACCACCACTACATCAGGCTTATTGGCTACAATAGTCCTGTCAGTGATGATCGATCGATCCCAGTACAATGTGACATTGCCATTTTCAAGAACTGGATCGGGCACATACCTGTAGTATGGTACTTCTGATTCCACGAGGTTGTATTTCAGAGCAAGTTGCTGATGGATAATCCTGGCCATAAGGTTGTGCCTATGCAAGTACTCTTCGTTAGCAAGACGAGAACATCCAGAGATAATATGACGGATTGATTCTCCAGGTCGGTGACATGCCCGACAAATGTCAACCGTGCCATCCTTCACAATAAATCTCCGGTAGTTGTTCGTCAAAATAACTTCGTCCATAATTGCACAGACAAAACCTTCGGTTTCTCCAAATAGATCACCGAATCGTAGCCAGGATACGGACGCTGAGAAATCCACATCAGGCCCGTGTAAGGCCCGGAAAAAGCGTCCGTGAAGCTCCTTACTCTTCCAAACCTCCTCGCGATCGTTAGTCTCAAGCACTACAGGCTTGCACCAGTTCTCTTTAGCCAAGGAGAGCGGGGTGAGGCCCTTGTCCACTGCAACTACATCTCGATGCATCCCCACGTCGGCTTCTAGGAAATATTCCCTGAGACTGCATATCTCACGGTTGTGCAGGGTCTTAGCATTTAAGAAGCCACGACCTCCACACTTCCGCGGGACATACAGTCTCATCACCGATGACCGTGGGTGATGCATTCGGTATGCTGTTAACAATGTACGTACTTTCCTATCCAGGGCATCGAGTTCCGTTTGAGTCCATTTGAGTATGCCGAAAGAGTATTATTTATTAGCGTTTATTGCTAAACACATACAGGAGTATTACCTGTAGTAGGTTTCTATGACAAGCGGTTAAACAAAAAAAAATGTGGATTAAGCAACCTTTTATTTTTATCTTTACGTAGGTACTTTTAGTCAACATCGGAAAGTGTAATGTTTTAATTTTATTTTGTGTGAGTAAAAACAAAAGAAAAAAGTGACGACACTTAAACTTGAACAAATATAGAATGAAGGCATATCTCTCGGATATCTATGGATCTATGGTATGGTACAATTTTCCATTTTTCTGCCTGCCACTAAAATATGACTAGGTATTTATTTATATGAAATCTTACCATGGATCCGGTGACAGTTCTGATGGCCACGTTCAACAAGTTGATCATATTGACGAGAAGATTTATGCAATATACTAGAAGCTGCAAAATAAGAAGAGTATAGAGGATATACTGTTATGAAAATACTCAGTTCATGCAAGAAAACTATGTAGATGCCATGATTAGCTTTTCTAGTTGTAAACCAATGTCAATATCAAAGTTGAACCAGTATCATAGTAAATGAAAGTTATTGACATTTGATTTTGTATGTGCTCGATTTAATGTATAAACAGAAAAAGAAATATTGTACGCCATATCTAAATGGCAAAACATGTAGCTACTTTTAAGACCTTATAATAATTTAGGTAGGTTTTCCAAATTAAATATATTTTTATGTCTTCATCTTTACATAACTTACCCGAAAACCAAACATGCAGTTAATGTAATTTGTTTGCTCAAGTAGAAGGAGGTAACATCGGTTGAATCCGATGACTTCTATGAACCGGCCATGGCTGAGGGTTTTCAGAGATTCTAAACGAATGTTCCCAGTCTCAGTTCTTAAAGCCCAGGTTTTATTGTAGTCATCAGAAATGGACTTTGTGCTATTCGGTGAGTTGTAGTAACCCTGTAGAAATAGTGGATTGGATATTATTTATTTATAGGAAACGTAATAATACTAGCTCGTGCTCAAGGTGGATCATTCAGACTAGAGAAACTTGAAGTTTTTATTATCCGTCAAAATTGGGCAAGCAATAATAAGGCAAATACATATTTGCCTCTACACGTTACAGTTGGTACTCTTAACATTATATCAAAAATAAAAATACTTATGATAATGTAACTGTTCGAAAATAAATAAAGAATTAAGAGGTAATTAAATTATAATTAGGAGCATAAAACAAACCTGAAGAAGATCTTTTATAAGTTTCAGACGATATTCCAACTGTATTACATGAGACAAAGCGTCAAGCACCGAAAGCATTGTAAGAAAGAAATAGAAATAATCCAAAGAGTACAAAGTCGGGTTAATCCAACCGTAGCCTTCGATCCAGCTGGCATAGTCGATAATAGAAGTTAAAACAGACATAATTACACAAAATCCAACAGTTTTTAGGAGAAACCGCCGAATTTCATCGTAATAAGTCATGCCCAAAATCAAATCGATATGGTCGAAGCATTTAAAATAATTCAGGAGGAGATCCCTTCCATATTTGTAAACGTAAATCAAGTCGATGGTATATTCAAAATAACCGATCAAATAAGACACTTGGATGGAGTCAGAAAACTTAATTGCAGTCGAATTGTTTTTTACAACTTCCAATCTTTGAATTTTGGTGAGTAAAAGGAAGAAATTCACAAATCCGAAAAGCAAGACGTAAATGATGCCCCTGGTCGGCGACCATGACACTTGCAATTGATCCTCTTTGCGGTAGATGCATGATAAATTGAAAACCCTTAGCAGCCAATTTAAAGGCACCAAGGTATAAAAGGTATCTTTCAACTGTTTACTTCCCACCTTTATTTTCATATTGTATACGTTCAAAGGGTCGATGCTAAATGGCTTGGGGACTTTCACTGAAATTAATTTTACAGTCAATATTGTCACCACTTTCTGCTATCAGGTTGATTAGTGTTAGTGGTGGTTAAATAATTTATTTTTATTTGACGTTCGTTGGTTGCTACCGTTTAGTTCAATGGTTGTAATAATACTGTGGAAAACAAAAAACATTAACTTAGTTGTCTATTTGAAGTAGAAATATAACGTGTACACGTAATTTCATAATTTATATCAACGTTAATTATTAGGGTTAGTCTAGCCAAAATTAAGAAACTGACATCTAAATTTCTTTTTTAGAAATTTAGATAAATAAGGTAAGTTCTTTATTGGCTTTAAAGATGCAATGAAGCTATTTCAGTCCGGTTTAAATTCAATGTTCACTTGTAACTATACAGAATATGTATCAATTTCAAGCAACAGTAATTTATTAGGGCTAAGAGTCAAATTACTAATAGTATCTTATTAAATAATAGAATTCGCGAATCCGATATAGGATATTCAAGTCAAAGAAATCTTTGACGTCATAAAAGTTATGTCCATTCAGCAATTTAAACAGCTTCTTTTAAAATTACTTAAACATTTTAATTATTTTGGCTTTTAATTTTAAATGCGTACGTACACACATCACATATTTGTACACACATCCATGTTTTATATTTCGAAGTATTTGTCTGGATACCTATTTTTTCATAATCATCATCATCATTTTGGCGACATGGTTGACGCAGTTACTGGGGGCCAAGTCTGCTATTTTTATAATTTTGTCATTCTAACACGATTCCATTGTCATTTTGCTAAAAGTTCGTAATCTGCTAAATCCATAATGGTCGATCATTGGTCAGTCAATGGTCTCATAATAGAATTGTGTTATAATGTCATTGTCAACAAATTTGAACATTTATTAATGCCAGATTTCATTTATATATATGTCGGAGATGGTTTATTAATCACAATTGTGGGTGTTAACTAAATTTGTTATGATTTGTTTCTTATTGATAATTTATGTGATTTTACTATCAATTATTGTCTATTATGTCGAAACATGATTTATTGTGTGTGCACACTGATTTGTGGTTACTTTATTTCGATAATTATTATCGATGGTTTTATTCAAAACAATTGTTGACACATTACTTTGAATGTAAAACGAATTACTTTATGAAATCACTATTGTTTATTCTTGACAATTATCATTGTGTTATTTGATTACAGATCTTATTAGATTCAGCACATTTTAGTGTTTTGTATCAAGTAAACGCGTGACGCACTTCCGTGCGCATGGACAGACTTGTATGGAGAGGTTGCAAGGTGGGGGGCATCGCCTTATAAAAGAGCGTGCACTCCGTAAGTATGGCAGTCGATCCTCGGATTCGACTCAGTAAAGAGTTCCTGCTCCCGACAATGCTGTCGGTTTACCTGGTACAGCGCTGCTGTATATTCACATAGCTGTATAGGCTTGCTGCTAGCGAGCGATACACTTTGTATTTGGGTGGCTTATGCTACTGTACGAACTATAAACCTTAAGGGTTTGTTCGTTTATCATTGGGTGGCTTAGGCTGCTGTACGAACTGTAAACCTTAAGGGTTTGTTCGTTTATCATTGGGTGGCTTGGCCACTGTACGAACTGAGGGACCTTAATGGTCTGTTCGATTAACTGTATTGTTGCTGTACCTTTAACTTACTTTATTCCTGTTACTGATTACCATTTGTATTGTGTTTTCTTTACTAATAGTGTGTAATTGTTTTTACAGGTCTTGTTTATCCCTAATGTGATAATGGGAACGCCTATAGTCCTGACGATGTACTATACCGCTCGGCGCTCCTCCTCGATCGCTCACTGACGATCCGACATATATTTTTACATATTATTTATAAGTGTTATAAGCAATCTGAAGTAGTACGAAGTTCGTAAACTAAGTCAGTCATTAATTTGTCATTATGTACGAGATTACCATTCTATATCACTTCTTTCAATGGACTGTCATTGGTTGACCATTGGAAAGTCATAATGACGCCATTATATTAGTAGATTACCAACCTTGTCAAAATCAACAATTATGAAATCAATGACAGATCATTCTGGCACTAATGTAATAGCAGACTTGAGGCCCTGGTTGACTATGCTGCGCTGCGTATCGCAGAATGTTTGCGTTGCGTTTGAATCCCACACGTTTCTGCGTTGCGTTTGAATCCCACACGTTTCTGTACGTGAGTTTATGTTTGCAAACGCACCCACACACGCTCCACTGAGCAATTCCTAGTGTGGAGCAATGTTTAAAAAAATAGAGAGAGAGAGAAGAGAGATAGCGAGATACATCAGCCGTAGGACGTCCACTGCTGGCCTCCTCCTGGCATAGGCCACCCCTAAATATTTCATAAGGACCGGTTGGAAGCGGCTTGCATTCATCGTGTACCTGCGGTATTAATCAGGTTCTACGCCGGGTTGCCGGTGCATGGTCTCCATTAGAGGCGTTTTCGGTCTCATCGGCCATCTATTCAGAATTTTGGATGTATAACGCTGATTTCTTAATTTAAAATCTATGCTAAATAAGTTCATCCCTGGATGTACTCACATTGCATTAATATTAATAATAATAATAATAATAATAATATGTGGGGACATTTTCACACACGGCCATCTGACCCCAAACTAGGGAGACCCTGTACTATGGGTGTCAGACAACTGATATACATACACAAATACATTTTTTTTTTGTAAATACATACATATATGGATAAACAACACCCAGACACAAGGCAAACACAAGTGCTCATCACACAAATGTTCACCCTGGGCGGGAATCGAACCCGCAACACGCTGCGCAGCAGTTGATCGCTCAGCCACTGCGCCAACCGTGTCGTCAAACTATAACTAACTATAATACCACAAAATATAAAGGGTACAGAAGGACCGCTCTCATCTTCAAAAATAATTACCTAAACTTGCCAGACTTACTAGGGCTGCTACTGTATTGACTGACTATTGGGTTTTATTTGTGACAATATGAAATTTTATTGACACAGGTTGGAACTTTTATAACACAATTTTCTTATTCTTCATGAAAATGTTAATTACATCATTTATTCATTTTGACAACACGTGACAGTCGAGACTGACGTCTGCTTGAAACTGCTTGAGAATGCCTGTAAACGTAAATTTGTGTGCGTGCGAAAAATGGCGGTTTGTTCTGAGTGGTCTCTCTGCTCGGGCGCGACGCAGCCTTACGTACTTTGTGATAATACCTAATAATAAATTTATTTGTACAGTCTTCTAATGCGGTCCACTGTGTTAGTAACAATATTACTTAGCCTAGATATCGTTCGATCTGGTAATTTTCCAACTATGTTGGGGTGGGATTCCAGTTTACCGGATGCAACTAAATACAGTGTTTTACATAAAGCGCCTGCCTATCTGACCTCCGCCACCCAGTGACTAAATAACACAATACCCCTTGGTAAGACTGGTTGTTAGACTTTCTGGCTTTTAACAACCATGCGGTCAGATATTTGGAAATTCCCTTTGCAGATCTTTTCACCACGTCTCTCCATCGGATTGGAGATATACCATGGCACTTTTAAGTAAAACTTACAGTTAAATTTTATACAGTGGTGATAAATAACAGTATGAAATCTGACAACCAATTACAAGTCTTCACGTCTAGAGTTTGTGTAGTATATAAGTGTTGTGAAACAAAATATACACACTGTCAAATAACGTGACCGCACCGTGTTTGTGGAAGCACTAATCCGTTCAAAGACTTGAGTAGAGGAATTTGGTTAGAGTTTTAGAGGTATGAGGAACAGAGTGAAAAGGTTTTCAACCTCCTTAGAAATGGGAGGATCCTCCGACCAGAACGGTGATATGTCTGGTAGGCTACTGCCTGACGGTTGTAGTCGGGAGTTTGTATACATGCTAATGTCGCAGAGAACTTTGCTTGCGCGATCTAGGAAGCGACAGTAGTACATAGTTGTAGTTCGTCTATTGTGCGATAGATGTCGCTACAAAGTCAAATTTCATCATTTTGAATTTCAGCGGCGCCTTGAGCTTGATGCCAAGCATATCACCCAATTGAAAGCTCGACCGCCTGCAGCAATTAATTATAATTATAGATAGTGAGCTCACATAAGCCACAAATGTCAACTACAGCGGAGCTGAAGCAATCGTTTTGGCCGAAATCGGTCTGATCACATCATCAACATCAAAGCTGATGAGTTTTTTTTTTTTTATCTATTGATGGGCATACGTTTGACCTAGTGGTCAAAACGATTGCTTCAGCTCCGCTGTAGTTGACATTTGTGGCTTATGTGAGCTCACTATCTATAATTATAATTAATTGCTGCAGGCGGTCGCATCATCGCTTTCCATCAGGTGAGATAGTTCTCACCTGATGGAAAGCGATGATGCGGTCTAAGATGGAGTACGCTTGCCTAGAAGTAACCTATTCACTCTTGACTTAAAGACTCCCGGGTTGTAGCTATCAGGAAACACAGACTCAGGCAGGGAATTCTACTCCTTAGAAGTACGCACAATGAATGTATTCCCAAAACGTTTTGTGCGTATGGGTGGGATGTCTACACGCACCCTACTCTTCCTACCTACCTACCCACCTACCTTTCTTTTTTTTTCGTTAGTTTGTTTGATTGTATGAATGCTCTAATCTCCCGAAAGCTACGTCATCTATATTGTTTGTAAATAAGCTAGTCTTCGACAGCTTTGCACGTATATCTCTACTCACTGTACTACTGGCTTTACATTACGTATTTTACTGTAATGTTTAATCAACTTAACAGCCATGAGTTGTATGAATATGTAATGATAATTTAATGTATTATTCAATATTACCTATTCGTATCTTCTTATGTAATAAAGTAATGAATAATTCGAGTGCCAAGTTTTTGATGTGATACATATAATGCGGCGAATCGGACCGGCTGCTGGAGTGGCGGAGAGTCGTCGCTCGAACAGTTTTTCTTACCTATAGATGTAAAAAATGTACTGAGTAACACACCCTCACAAAACTGACCACTCGGTAGAAAGAGATAACGTGACTGTGCGGCCACAATAGGTACCTGTCTCTTTTCTACTAGGTCTGTAGTGACGCAGGTGCGGCGCTACAAATCATCCGTTCTTGCAAGGGTGTGGGGTAGACCAATCACAATTCTAGAAAAAAATAAGTACTGGCCGCATGTTCACTTTGTCTCCTTTACACTTTACTGCCTGTATGAACTTCACAGCTGAATAGGGAATGCTCAGTCCATTCTCTGTCTATGGTCCGATTTTTAATTTTAATTTATGTTTTTAATTTTAAATAAAGAATACCTAATATGTTTTTTGTATTATATGCATGCATGTTTCCGTTAGCAAATAGTTTTGATGTTTTATACCTGACAGGCATCCCGCGACGCCTTAATTTTTTTAAAGGTATTTTAGTGTCTGGTCATATTGACTTGGTGTTTAATTTAAAATATTTTTTTTGTAATTTGGGTGGATGAGCTCATGGCATGACTAAGTAAAAGTCGTGCGTATCTACCGGTCTAAACGGTTGAGCTACTATTGCCTCGGCCTGTCTGTGGGTGGGTGACCATCCATTTAGTATGGAGACCTCTCCGTGCCTCGGAAAGCACGTAACACCGCTGAGCCCGGCTGTCATTCGCAGATCTTTGACAGTCGTTATAGGTAGAAATTAGAAAATTCAACCAGTCTTACCAAGAAGTACCTACCTATCGGGTTACATAGCACCTGGATTGTGGAGATCAGATAGGCAGTCGGTGCAGAAAGGCTGCCAGGCTTAAATAGTATTGGGTGGGTCACATTTAGGTGCATGTGGTGTCACCGCTGGCCAATAGTCTACACGCAATGGGAGCATAAAGATCGGCGTCATCGCCGAAGCCGGCCAATCGCGTACCAATACGGTGGCGCGGAAAATATATTCCTGGAAGGACTTTGGGGAGGCCTTTGCCCAGCTGTGGGACAGCATAGGCTAAACAAAAAAAACAATACTTCTACTAAATTAAAAAGATACGTACCGTGCCTACACAGCTCCACAATTTCTTTAAGATTTTATACAAGACGAGTAAGTCATAAAATTAAAACAAATATAGCCACGAAACTCTACAGACTGTATAAACCGGAGATTACCAGTGAGAACCGCTGAAAACCGCCGGAATCCGGTTAATATAATTACGTAGAAACTTGGAGATCAAGGCGGCTTATGTGATGTAAGTTGTTGAAAGTATTCCATCGGTGTTTTGAATATAATAGAGGGTAAACTTTGTCGTGTAAGGCTTGCCTAAAGTTTGTCATAAGTTATTTCTGTGCCTACATGAGGTCTAAAAATAACTTGACACGAAAAAGTAAACCCGTGTGGCCTTGTAACTAAATAGGAGTCATATGTTTACATGTATGAGGTAATCTCCGAAATTCGAGCTAGGAAGAGGTCGTGGCTAATTAAATGCCGGACAGATCGATCGGTCAAAGGTTAAGCTACGCTTGCCGCGGTCAGTCTGTGGATGGGTGACCATCCATACGAGTTCCCTCCCGGCTGTCACTCGTAGATCTTTGGCAGTCGTTGTGGGTAGCTAGAAGCCAGTAAATCTGACGACCGGTCTAACCAAGGGGTATCGTGTCTGGATAACACGATACTGGGTTGTGGAAGTCCGATAGGCAGTCGCTCTAGGTAATAACACTGGTATTCAGCTGCATCCGGTTAAACTGGAAGCCGACCCCAACATAGTTGGAAAAAGGCTGGGCAGATGATGATGAGTTAATCTCCGAATCTATACATCCGATTTCCAGTAGTGTAGGTACAATAAACAGCATTGAAAGTCAAAGTCAAAAGCATTATTTATTTCAACAAGACCATTAAAAGACACTATTGAACATCATTTACAAGAAACTTAATGGTCTGGTGCCAGCCGCGAATAGCACCACCTCATTTCTACCCGTGGGTGTCGTAGAAGGAGACAGAGGGATATTGACCAAAAGATGAGTAGCAGCGTCCTTCTGAGTAGAATAACTCCTACTGCGATCGCCAACATGCATCGGCCAAGCATGAAGATTATGGCCAAACCCTCCTTGGGGGTGACCTATGCCCAGCTGTGGGCGTCTAAAGGTTGGCATGATGATGATGAAAGGTCGTATAGAGAAGAATATACAAAAAACTCCATATTTACATGCAGACAGGCAGCTGCTTATCCCTCAAACATTAAAAAACCTTAGGGGGCGCATTAAAAACGGGGTTTAATGACGTCATCCGTAACAAAAATAAAAGCGCTATATGAATTCCAATAAGTACAAAGTATTTACCAATCACTCAAGTCAGAGATCTCTTATCTAATCTACACTGATCTTTCTCCCACTCCTTCAAACTCGTCAGGCCCTAAATGCTTCCTTGATACTTGTAATGTATGGCGCAAGCTTGATGCAGCCGCCCCACAACACTGGGCATGGTGCCAGTTCATATAAATACGAGATAAAATCATATTTGTTTTGCAAAGGTATGGCTAGCAAATGAGCGCAAGGATGGGAGGATTTTTTTAGTTTACTGAGACAGGCGTGTCTGACAAGGTCTTCTTTTATCTCCGAGTTAAATCCACAAATAAAACCCACAACCAATCATAGCAGCTTATGGTATGGTATAACGGGCTGTTTATAACCAGTGTGTGTTGCCAGTGTTGACTTATGGTACTGAGACGTGGTCTTTAACTGCTGGCCTCCTACAAAAATTGAAAGTCACGCAGCGAGCAATAGAGAGAGCTATGCTCGGAGTTTCTTTGCGCGATAAAATCCGGAACAAGGAAATCCGCCGAAGAACTAAGGTCACCGACATAGCTCTCAAAATTTGCACAATGGGCAGGCCACATCGCTCGAAGAACCGATAACCGATGGGGAAGAAAGGTTCTCGAGTGGCGACCACGAACCGGAAGACGCAGCGTTGGTAGGCCTCCCACCAGATGGACCGACCACATCGTTAAGGTCGCGGGTAACCGGTGGATGCAAGCGGCAGGTTTCCGCTCGTTGTGGTGTTCTATAGAGGAGGCCTTTGTTCAGCAGTGGACGTCTTCCGGCTAAAGATAAAGATATATTTATTGCATAACTGGGTACATTAAGTACACGATAATAAATAATGATGATGATGATAACGGGCTGGTGTCCGCAACTCCACGTGGGAAGTAAAGTCATTCGATCCACCCCAGCTCCCCAAGAAAGGCCAGCAGCGCCTTGTCGTCGCTGGCAATCTCCCGTAACAGCTTTCACGCATTTGGTTCGAGAAACCCGGGGTTTGTGTAACATTGTTAACCGACTTCTAAAAAGGAAAAGGTTCTCAATTCGATTGTATATCTTTCTTTGTTTTAGTAGTTTATTACTTACGCGATTTCTGCGGCAAATGTAAAAAAAATTGAAAGTTCTTTTTTTAATGAATAGGATATGCCTCACTTTAGTTTCGGAAGTCGGTGGCAATACAAAACAATAAATAGAACAATGCCGCCGTCTTCCGATACTAAAGTCATAATATGTGTTCTGTGCTAATAGTAGATTATGCATCAAGGGGATAAAGTAGTGTCTTATGTAGCGGGCGCCGTATTGAATCCCGAGCAAAACGAAGGATTCTAGCGTTAACTCCTGAGCGAAGCGAGGGAGTTTAGAGTTAACTCCCGAGCAAAGCGAGGGAGTTAAGACTTGAATCCTGAGTGCAGCGTGGGATTCAAGGTCGCCCAAGACGAAGGCACCTTTATCCCCGAGGAGCATACTCTACTTTTCACACCATCTACGAGACAATAAAAACAATAATAGTACTAGAATTAAGAGTAGATTGTTGGTAATATCAATGGCCTAAATTCGGAATCAATGTACTCCGGAGTCAAATCACTATTGTCACTCGACATTTTTGTGAGAATTTGCTGATATGTAATTTGTTGTTTAACAAAGCAAAGCAATTTTCAGTATTCGCGCCTCAGATTATGAAACAAAGGGCAGATATACAGCGCGGAACACTGATAGTGAAGCCAAAAAAGCAAATACAATCACGAGATTGTGGGTAAGGATTCGCTTTTGAATTTGTATTTGCTTTTTTGGCTTCACTTAGTGTTCCGACCGGTCTATCTGCCTTTTGTTTAATAATCTGAGATTCGCGCCTCTTTTTAATTATATTCTACTAGTGGACAGTGGTGGCCAGTTCGATTTTCGAACAATTTATTTTTTAGTGCAGATCTCTCAGATTATGATACAAAATGCAGATAGGTCGCGCGGAAGACTGAGAGTGAAGCCAAAAAAGCAAATACAAATTCAAAAGCGAATACCTACAATCTCGGAATTGTATTCGCTTTTGCATTTGTGTTTGTATTTTCATTTGTTTTTTTTTAACGATGCGGCGTTTCGTGCTATTCTGACTCGTGTTAGTACCTACAGCACGAACCGCGTTGTAGGTATTCGCTTTTGAATTTCTATTTGCTTTTTTGACTTCACTCTCAGCGTTCCGCGCGGACTATCTGCCTTTTGTTTCATAATCTGAGGCAGATCTTAATGGTGAATGTTCGTATGCGATTTTGACTTTATGTTCCAAATTCAAATCACATTATTGACCAGCGGGTCATAATGAAATTCAGTACAATATTATTGCCCTGCTAGACCTCAGGCCTTAAATGACTTACTTTAGGTTAGATTTGCATGACATATAATTTGACATTGTCGAGCAGGTGGTGTAATAGTTATTTGTTATACAAGAGTGCAAAGTTGCTTTTTAACCGCGTGTTCAATTTTGATGACCGAGCAAGCGAATGATTCTAAAATTGAATCACGAGCGCAGCGAGTGATTCAAAATTAGAATCCTGAGCGTTAGCGAGGGAATCAAAAGAGCACGAGGTGAAAAATCTTTGCACTCGAGTGCAACACGTAACTTTTCATTCCACCTCAGCGAGGAAATTACTAAATGCAAAAAAAAAACGTTTACAAAGTCTGAGTTTTTAACAAATTAAAAAAAAGTTGTATGATATATTCGGCACCATAGAGGTAGCAGTAAATAGGTTTAATGTTTTTTTTTAATTCACTAACTTAGTGCACACGATGTTCTAAATTCAATTTACTTTATCCTCTAGAGAATAAAAACGGCTTTTCCACTCAGATATTGAAGATAAATTTACTTTATCCTCTAGAGAATAAAAACGGCTTTTCCACTCAGATATTGAAGATTAAAAATACTCTTTCCGAGATGGTGGGATGAAAAAGTAATTTATCTCTTGTTCGTTTATTAGGCGATTGATTTTCCCTTGCAAAGACTGGCACTGGACTGGCTGGACTACGAATGACAGCCGGGACCAACGGCTTTAAGTGCAATCCGAGGCACGGAGGGGCTGGGTACGAATTAGATGATCACCCATCCACGGATCGACCTTGGTAAGTGTAGCTTTACATGACCAATCGAGCCGTACTTTTCTTGCCCCACTAGATAATCGAATGCTTACAAATCAACAAAAAATAAATTGCCCGCTCATTTAGAAGCCCTAACACGAATAACTTCTTACATTGTAATCTCCATTCCGAAATCGTTTTTCCTTTTAAGTCTCATTTTTCGCGTATAAACCTACAATTGGAGCAAATTTTATTCATGCTGTTTTCAGTGCTTTGCATTTCCAGGAGAATATGTTTTCAGGCTCTGCAAATAGGAGTAAAAAGTGCAATTACCGTTGGTATGGGGGCAAGATTGTCGCGTTCAATGTGCGTTGCAGAAAATGTTTTCAAATTCAAATTAATTTATTTGCTAGAATGTAGGTACAAATGAAGAACTTATAAGACTATCGTGGCCCAATTACAGATTGTAATGTTAGTACATAGGTTTTTTGACATAAAAGGAAGTCGAAATTATGTTTTTTTTTTGGGAAGTGTACCTACGCAAAGGGTGCCAAACGTTACTAAAACTCCGCTGCTTGTTTTTCCATCCGTCTGTCAGGGCTATAGCTTTTAAACCATAATGTGAAGACATTTGGTTTTATTTTCAAAATGAATAAAACGAGGGCTCCTATACAAAAAACGTGCACTATTGTATGTAGTCTTAAATTTTGTTTGGTGTGACGAAACCTTTCAATTGCAAGTCACTGCATGGGCCGGCTTTGCTTACTCCTCACAGTTCTTTACTGAATCCTAAATCTAAGGCAGTTGTATCGTTTCTGGGGTCTCGTCGAGCTTCATTGTCTTGAGGCTTTTTGGGTGGTTGCCACTGTTGAGTTGCATTTTTTATTTATTTATTAGAATAGCCGTAACAAAAATACACAAAGAGTTAGGGACTTACTTAGTTACTTAGCAAGTTAGCCAAGTTATGGGCTAGGAGGTAGAGACAACTGTCTCCCATATTATGTAAAAACCCGAGTTTTGAGAGCCAGTTTCCTTGATTTCTATGTACATACATACTATTTACCCGTGCATATACTTTTCAGGTTTATATTTTTCATTACATCGTAAATATTGTATTTATATTGTGCATATATAAATATTTTTTTATTTAAGATTCTAAATGTAATTTTGTTAATCGAGAGTATATATATACATATAGCCATTTGATGGCTATAACTTTGTATTCTGAAAGCATTTTCCTGAATTACAAGTTTCACATTTCAAAGAGCTATTGTAACTGTTTCAAAAGAAATAAGCAAACACCCACACGAAAACTTTTTCAAATTAGACGAGACAGTTATTTATTTGTATCGAAAAAAGACATAATTTCCTATTAAAGAAAATTGCGAATACCGGACTACCATCATAATGTCCTTATTTACTCAACATCAATACCCTTGAGCAATAAATTACTTAAATCATGAGGCTGGTCCATTACCGACGTCATCATAACGACTGCGTCTCATGGGAAATTACAATATTGTGTTAGCTTCGAACTTTGAGTGATAAAAAAGACGACTGTTTGTATGGTGTGGTAGGATTTTTTTGCTTCATGATCATGATACGTGCTGTCTGAAGCCAGAAATTCTGACAACCAGGTCTTACCAAGAGGTATCGTGTTACTCAGTAACTAACTGGGTTGTGGAGATCACAGAAGCAGTCGCTCTATGTAAATCAATACTATGTAGTTCTGTTTTTGTTTAAATATTACCTATTTCACTCAATATTAATGTCCTACTGCCTACTACAGGTACAAACGCGGAAGTCTGTGAGGTTGAACTGGTAGGTGTTTGTTTTTCTTCATGCATCAATATTGTTTGAATAGATTTAGCTGAAATTACGCACACATAATGATCCATTCTGAAGGCCCGAGCCGAACAGCAGGGGGCCAAGTCTGCTATTTTTATAATTTCCTCATTCCAACACGATCCCATTGTCATTTTGCTAAAAGTTCGAAATCTGCTAGATTCAAAATGGTCGACCATTGGTCGGTCGAATTAAATCAATGACTGCACAATGACGTTCTAATGGTAGGTTTTGATCAAAGGCACTGTCAAAATTTTATCAGATTACCGCCTAACATTCAGTTGTCATTTTGTACAAGATTACGATTCTATAACATTTCTTTCAATGTCAGTGGTTGACCATTGGAAAGTCATAATGACGCCATTATATTAGTAGATTACTAAACTTGTCAAAATCAACAATTATGACATCAATGATAGACCATTCTGACACTATTATAATAGCAGACTTGAGCTGGATGCCCCAATGCTGAGGCATTCTGTTAATGTACTGGTGCGACAAGGGCATCCTTATCGTTCGTTTACATGACTTTACTTTCGAAAGTCGGTGGCTTTGTTCTGTTTGTTGTTTTGTATTGCCACCGACTTCCGAAACTAAAGTCATGTGTGTTCTGTGCTAAAGTTATTTATCACTTTTTAGTTTTTGAAGGCGGTTCTTTTTTTTATAAAAAGTTTTTTTTTACACTTTTTTTATTAGCTTCACCTGTATGTTTGTATGTTTATATGTTTGTTTGTAACCGACTTCTTTGGGCGCGATTTTGACCCACTTTAAACGGCCAAATTTCGTTCAAACTTTGTAGATTTATCGAGGACCAATGACAATACACTAATTTGATAAAATTATTCCATTTTTCAAAGTAAAAAATAAATAATAGTTTAAAAAAACTAAAAACACGCTTTTTATAGAAAACCAAACTAAAAAATAGAAAATAAATTTTAATAAATTTAAATTAAGAAAAGTGTTAAAAATTTCAATAAATATAAATTAATAATTTCAATAAATATAAATTAATAATATTATTTTTTATTACAAACTGCACATCATCAAGTAATCATCTTCCTAGCGTTTTCCCAACTACAACTACCCAAGGCTAACTAGATGCAGCTAAATACCGGTGTTTTACATAAAACAACTGCCAATCTGTCATCCACAACCCAGTCACTTAGTAACACGATACCCCTTGGTAAGACTGGTTGTCAAACTTTCAGGCTTCTTACTATACTATATAGGGTGACTGGTAATTAGTGTACGATACTTAAACACGTGATTGTGTTCCTGATAACAAACAACTTTCCCGAAGAAAAAATGTTTTTTGTACTGGTTTACTTTAGGTCACAGGCGTGCGCGCGCGTGAATTTCATACGGTTGTTGTGTTATTGTGATAAAAGTGAACTAGTATAAAAAACATGTTTTCTTCGGGAAAGTTGTTTGTTATCATGAACACAATTACGTGTTTAAGTATCGTACACTAATTACCAGTCACCCTATATATAACGACTGCCAAAGATCTGAACGAATGACAGCCGGGACCAACGGCTTTACGTACTTTCGAAGGTACAAAGAGGTGGCGGTATGAAATTGATGGTCACCCGTCCACGGACAGACCGCGGCAAGCGTAGCATAAGACGACGATATCCGCCGGCGATCTTGAGCGACCAGAGAATCGTATGCGCTGCGTCCAAAACTCTCAAAGTTTAGTTGAAAAAATTAAATAAAAGAAAGTATTTTTATAGTTTAAAAAAAGGCGTAGATATATTAGATAGATAATAAAATTGTCTGTAAGATGGTGTAAGTTTCGTTTAATTATACCTGGTAGATTTTGTGTGATTGTCAATGTTTTGTCCGCGTCAGACACAACGTCTTCACGAGTTAACTAAACTACTTAATATGAATATAATCAAAAATATTCACCTATTATACCCTGTTCACAATAAGATGATTATTACATTTACTTAAACCTTTTTTACAGTCCGTTCAACCGATTTTGACTTCTATTGCGTTGGTAGCATGACAAATGGCAACTGCAGTAAACAGTTGTTATTGAAACCACTTTTTTGCCTCTAATGTCATTCTTAAGCCTACGGAATATAAGTCAAAATCGGTTGAAGGGACTGTAAAAAAGGTTTGTATTTATGTCTTATCTTATTGTGAACAGGGTATAAATGATTAAGAGAATGTTCTAGTTTAAACATATATTTTTTTCAAATAATTTACACTACATATTTTGACGTGATTGTCAGTTTAAAATCTGTAAAAGTCGTTAATAGCGGCCCCTTAATATTATAGCAGATCGACTCGTATGACTTCTACTTTGCCACGAGCCCCTTCATTTAACTAAACTTACTTTGAGTAATACGTTTACTTTACTGTTCATTTTTATATCGTTCTTCCTAGCGACTAATTCCTACCTATACTCCATTTATTAGTAGCATTAGAAAAAAGAGGCTCATAGAAGCAAGAATGCAAAACATTTTATTTTAAAGATAAGTTAATACAATTTTAATTAAACTGATTTTAACATAATTTTGATAAATAGATCTAAGATAGTACTAAATATGGACGTATAATAATATAAAACGAATAAAAGTCTTTTAAAGATTAGGTAACATTTTAAATTTGGTAAAATTACAGTGAAACAAATAACGTTCCAGGCATTGTTCATCCCTGCTTCTGTTAGGTTTTTAGCATTGACACTGTAATTTTAAATTGGAATTAAATATACAAATAAATGAAAGCCACATAATTTTAGAAGATAAATTATAAGAATAGTTACAAATACGCGCAACAGTTACTGAAAAAATAGATTATAATAAATTCGGTGTCTATCGTAACTTTAACATGTTTATTGTACTTTTGTTACAAAGTGTGTATTAAAAAGATCCTTTTTTAACTTCTGTCTAATGCTATTGTAAATGGAGTTTATAGGTGTACCTATAACGTTGTGAGTAGTGTATTTGTTACCTCTATTATTAAGTTAGATTCCTGACAATCCAAGAAGTCCCATTTGACAAAATCATATTTAAATATGAATCAACGATTAATTCACGTTTTTGAGTGTTTTTTTTTTTAATATAAAGTTAAACTTGATACTTACGATTGATACGCTCGTTGTTTATATAGTGTATGGGTATCATAGTAATTAATTAGCATTATGAATTTCATTTTTTAAATTTCTTATGTAATAGTTCGAGAAGAGACGTCAAATGGGACTTCTTACGTTGTCAGGAGACTATTGTGCTTATTATTACGCTGCTATTTGTTGTCCTAAATCTATAATAAAATTTCACCTATGGTAAACATAACTTTCGCGACTCTAAGATCTTAGAACAATAGGTAGGTAAGGTGGTGACAGTTGACTGTCTAAATTCGGGAGTAGGTACTAAAATAGCCCCTTTGTGTCGAACTTGTGCGGCACAACAAACGTTGGGATAATTACGGTTCCATCTTCGCGGGAATTTCAGTAAAGACAGCTGAGGTAAAGTGAGGTAGTATGAGTTTGTTTTGTAGGAATTAGTATAAGGTATAATATATGTACAGCTTAGTACTTTATAACTTGTAATAGCATTACCCTGTGACTTTCATTCCTTAGCTAATTTAATGAAACCACACACTCACATAAAGAATGGTCGTGGAATCGTTTTCATACACTTTAGGATCCATTAATCATCATCATCTAAAGGCCGGCCCAGACTGTTATAAACAAGCTTCCAACAGGGGTCACCTTGGTGGGAGACTTGTGGAGTCCACAGTTGGTGTTTGCGTCCACACTGGTTTACAACAAGGCTCCTACCTCAGTGTGTGGTCAACTCTTTGTTTACAACGGCGGTATCCACACGCAGGTTGTTGAACGTCAAACGAATTTTTGTTGCAAACAAGTGTTAACACTGTTGTAAACCGCCGATGGAGACCAATGTAGAAGGCTTGTTTACAACAGTCTGGCCGGGGTTTAACCGGAGACGTGCACTGTTGAACAAAGGCCTCACCCATAAGGGGCCCGGGGTTGCCATAATCCCCACGCTTGGCAGACGTCTTGCGATCGCAATGAAGTTGTTAAGTACCTACACGGAATCCACTGCTGCCCGACTTCCAGATTTTTCCCTTAGTCGCCTTTTAAGGCACCCTCGGAATGAAATGCGTGAAATTGGTCCTTTCCTGGGTCACGGACACCCCACGGAAAAGGACCCATTAATTAATGTTAAATGTAGTCTGTAGTGCTAGGTAACTGGGCTTCTCCCAGTTGTAAAAGTCCCGTCCGTTTTTGCCATACCTATTATTGGATTCAAATATAACAGCTCACAATTTTAGGACCCATTAGGTAATGTTAATTTTGTAATCCGTGGTGTTTGGCTGCTGGACTTCCCCCAGTTGTAAACGTCAATTTGTGCTTATTGGCCTATTCCAGTTCTGTTTCCTGCTTGATAGTATGGAGGGAAGTAGAAGATATGTGTTTTCCTACTTCTCCACTCTTCTTTTCTGCTTAATTTTGTTGTGGAATCTAAGACAGTGGGATTCATCAAGTTTCATCGTCTTGGCGCATCTTACTGTACTACTCTTCTAACTTTACTGAGTAATATTTAAGCAAATTTCTTCCTTATACGTATACTCTAAAAAAAGATGCCGAACCAATATAATTATCGAACAGATAAACATCAGTTATTTATAAACCACAGAATTTAGAGTTAGTCGAATAGGCGTCTATTATTCGAGTACTCATGTTTCTTTCAACATTGTAAAAGTATTCATTCATCCAACCCCGGCAAGCAAAGTTGATGAATGAAACGACAAAATTAAGAAAAAATACAAAATGTATTTATTTTGGACCTCTTTCTACTTTTCCTTCGAGTTTATTTTATTAAGTAATTAGACTATTATTGTTACAGCTACAAGTTTGTGTTTACAAAATAAGTGTTCTAAGAAATCTTTATTTTTGTGTATTTATTTATGGTCTTGTTGTTGTGGTGGAATTTTTGTATCTGCAGCGATTTGTTTTTACATACTTTTTGCAAGCTTTTGGGGGTCAGTAGTCAGTAGAATAAATATTGGGATTCTTTGATAGAAGACAACTTTGTTTTAGTTTGCCATGATGTACCTACGTAAGGGGTGAGATTGATTAATTTTGAAATAAAAACTTACTTATCTTTTAAAATGTAAGAATAAAAAAGCTTTTTACAAAAAAGACAACCGCCTTCAAAAAGTGAAAAATAACTTTAGCACAGAACACACATTGACTTTAGTTTCGAAATTCAGTGGCTTTGTTCTGTTTGTTGTTTTGTATTGCCACCGACTTCCAAAACTAAAGTCAATGTGAGTTCTGTGCTAAAGTTATTTTTCACTTTTTGAAGGCGGTTGTCTTTTTTGTAAAAAGCTTTTTATTTTTCGCTTTTTAGTACCTCCTTCTCTTCCAAATCTATTAAGAAGAGGTTGAAAGTTAACTACTCCAAAGATTGATGAAACTTAAACGCCAACTATGTAAAATTTTTGGATATTTGTTGATTTTTCAAAAAGTGCTGAATCAATTTCGATTTCGAAATTTATATGGGACCACCCCTGCAGCAAACCCTATCCATAAAAAAAAGAATTTTCAAAATCGGTTTACGTTTGCCGGAGAAATCGCGTAACAAATCGCGCACCATACTTAATGCAAATTTAAGACTTATACGGTTTTCTCATGGATGCCATTGTCAGAACTGGACCAAATTGGACCACACGGAAAACACTAGCTTTCAAATAAAAAAAAAAGAATCATCAAAATCGGTTCACCCAGTCCCAAGAAATCAGGAAACAAACATAAAAAAAAATATGTATTTATATATATATATATATACAGACGAATTGATAACCTCCTCCTTTTTTGAAGTCGGTTGAAAAACAGAAAATAATACAAAATAAATGATGACTTTTTGAATGATCACACTAATAGGTTACTTGTTTAATTTAAAATAATTAATAATTAAGGTAAATAAAATAATAGCCCATTAGTTTTATTGATATTAAAAATGGGACTGCTTTAATAACACCCACAATTTTTATTGCGGGTTTAAAGTCACCCCGACGAAGAACGTAATCTCGACTAATATCCAGGGAGAACTTGGAACGTAATTTTATCCACTTTAAACTATCTTAATTTTATCTATTTAATAATAATAATAATATGTGGGGACATTTTCACACACGGCCATCTGACCCCAAACTAGGGAGACCCTGTACTATGGGTGTCAGACAGCTGATATACATACACAAATACATATTTTTTTGTTTTTTTTGTATTCTTTATCATGTTTACAGAACATGACTGTTAAGGTATTTATCTATGGACCTGTGTAGCTAGCAAAAAAGGAATTATTACTATTATTATTGAGCGAAAAAACATGTAATACAAACGGCTGGTTTAAATACTTAGTTTGATATTTATTATTTACTCAATGTGATATATTATTTGTTCGTTCTAGGGATACATTCGGGCTTAATATATTTTTAAGGTTCCGTAACTGGGTGTACCAAACTTATGTACAGTACTTAAGTTATATTACTATTAACCAATAACTTATATGTCTGGTGTAAGCTTTCAATATAGGTTGGTTATTTATAAATAAATAATTCAGTCAGATTCTATGTTCCTTTATGATATTTTATGTTTCTTCTTTTGTTTATGTTTAGTACTTAAGTTATATTATTATTAACCAATATCTTATCATGTCTAGTGTAAGCTGTCAATATAGGTTGGTTATTTATGAATAAATAAATAAAAAAATGACAGGTAATTTTGCTAATAGGTACTTTAAATTTGTATAGTGTCTATTGTTATGGTCGCTATAACAAGAAATAGATAATCTACGTGTATGTATATCAGCAAGCTGTCTGACACACACAGTACAGGGTCTCCTAGTTTGGGGCACAGAATACTTAATAGTACTACGTTTGGGATGAGATAGGCGTGTGTGAAGTGTCTCCTCATTTATTATTATTATTATTAATGATATCCTACGGTGATAGCAAGAAAAATACATCGTATTCACATATATTTAATTTTATGTAAGAATTACTGTAATACACGGAGTAAGTACATAATAATGAGTTTCTTGCCCATTCTTATCCATACGAAACAACCCTTTGGAAGGGACAATTCGATTCAATGTTCCTTTTATGACGTTCAAAGTGCATTTTAATGATTTCATTGAAATAAATGATTTGAGTTTGACTTTCACTCTGGTACGGAACTATTTGCGTGCGAGTCAACTCACACTTTGCCGGTTTTTTATCACAATCAGCCGAAAAGCTTATTTATTTGTTTACCAATCAAAATTTGTATACCTACAACGATTCACTGTTATCTCCGGAATCCCTACAGGCTATTGGTCAATAACTGAACAACTCCATCTAAATAAATTGCTCATGATAAATTGAGAGAATTTTTGATACGTTTAACATAATTATTAGGTTCACGATAGAAGCTTTGTTTGCTTTGCGATGCTTGGAGTGACTCATGGCTAACTACGGGACTAACATGGGAACTATGGGACGGCATGGCAAGGGATTAAAATTTTTACTAATTTTATTTTATGAAAAGAGGAACAGTAAACAGCTGCATTATATGATATGAACATAATTATGGAGAACAGTGATACATAAGTAATAATGCAGCCCACAGCCACCACAGCACTGTCCACAGATTAACTTAAGTGTAAATAAAAAAAAAACTATAGGTCGCTAGGAAGTAGCTTTGCAAGCACATTGACCCACATACTTATATAATAATTAAGTATATCCGTATGAAATAAAATCATTGCATGCTGCATAATGGACATTCAAACGTATCGATATAGAAATATGATATAAATTGCTATGCTTTAAAATGTTGCCATGGCACCGAAAGGGATTTCTCTGCACGGCATTGAAAAACGTGCCACGGGCTCCCGCGGCGGGATGCCGTGGCGTTCTGCGGTAGGCAACGGCATGCCAAGGACTCCGGCGCTCGTTGTGACATACCGCGGAGTGGGGCGAGGGTAGACTGACGACTAAAAGTGTATCGGGCAGCAGGAGCTGCCGAGGCGTGCTTTGTTGTGCCGCTGCACGTCGTGGCATGCCGTGGCAAGCCGCTGGAATGCCGCGGTATCTAAGCGGCTAGTGTGTGCTGACTGATGGAAAAATCCCTTGCCATACCGTCACGGTCTGCGTAGACCTTTACAAACGTACGGGTAGGTTATGGTTAAGTTACGCTTGCCGCGGTCAGTCTGCGGATGGGTGACCATTGAATCTTTGTTTGCTTTGAGTGTCAAGTGACTAAGTAAAAGTTGTACCGATCGATCAGTCATAGGAAAGCTACGCTTGCCGCGGTCGCTCCGCGGATGGGTGACCATCCATTTCATACCAAACCTCTCCGTGGCCGTTGATCTCGGCTGTTATTCGTGAATCTTTGACAGTCGGTGTGGGTAGTCAGAAGCTAGAAAGTCTGACAACCTGTCTTAATACCAAGGGGTATCGTGGTGCCCAGTAACTGGGTTGTGGAGGTCAGACGACAGACAGGCAGTCGCTCCATGCAAAACACTAGTATTCAGCTGACTCCAGTTAACCTGGAAATCGACCCCGACATCGGTGGGAAAAGCTAGGTCGATGACGATGATCATCCTGGGTACACGGTTACTGAACAGCAAAGCTGGCTGGCTGGGCATTAAGTCTGCCTTGGTACCTTTGTGCATTAAGTATAAATAAATCGTTATCCATACTAAATAATATAATAAATGCGAAAGTAACTCTTTCTGTTACGTTTTCACGACCATACGGCGGACCCGTTTTTATGGAATTTGGTATAAAGATCACTTGAAACCCGAGGAAGGTCTTAAGGCGAAATGGTATCGTGGACGACTAACGGGGTGCGCGGGGAGGTGGAATGGCCGGACCGCGCGTAATATTGCACGCTTTTTTTATAAATAATTCAATTTTAAATTCTATTTGCTCTGTTTTATTAAAATAAACCCATAATCCAATAATGTATTTAATGGTAAACGTGTTGACAAAATTTTATAGAAATTGCTCAAATTACAATCGAATAAAACTGGTTTTTCTCATAATGGGTGTATATAAAATGCTGATTTTGAGAAAACTTTGCGACTTTTTTGTATCGACGCAAATTGTGTCAATCGTGTTTTGGCCCTCATAATTGACTAAAGAAAATCTTTAGTATTTATGATCACGAAAAAGAATAAGGAAAAATTGTAGTTTTAGAGGATAAAAATTGATTCTGCGTGAAGGCAAAATGCGTCAAAACATCTTCTTTGGGACCCATTTCGCCTTAAGCTACTTTTTTTCCGCGAAAAGCGATATTCACGCGGACGAAGTCTCGGGCAAATGCTTGTACAAAAATATTATTTCCCTTCTCTCCGAGTAAACAGACTTTGTCAAACAAGTACTGACGGTAACATTTCCTCCCCCTGATCAAATAGAAATACACTACGAAACTACTGACTCCATAAATAATAAATATGTCACGTAAAGCCTTTAGGCGGGAGTTTGTTCCTGACGTAAACGGCTTACAATGTCAACTATTGTTACAAAGTTTTAACAAGGAATACTTGAAATTACTCCGTCTGTCGTTCAGGTGCTTTTTGAATTTAAAGCTTGGTCAAAATAATAAATAATATCAGTTTATTTTTGTCCCACTGTTGAACAAAAGGAGGTCCTTTTGTCTGAGCCTTTTTGTCCTCACTGAACAATTGAACGAACGAATTGAACGTTTGAGCAATGATCACCTCGCTTGCTCAAGGCGGAGTGGCGATTTTATAGAATTTTTAGTACAATATATATATAATGCACCTTTAAAAAAAAACTATTTTGACGGGACTTTCACTGGCGATAGCTGATGTTAAAAAGAGTAGCTTAAATTACAATTTTATTTTAGAAAAAGAATTAGGGTTTAGCGCTAAATAAAAAACCCAGCAGAGAATGACCCGGAAGAAGTCGAGGGCGTATAAGCAAATAAAACTGGTTGTCTGTAAAGTCGGTTTACGGACGATAGTTTTACGTGATAACGTTATAAAAAACAAAATGGCTAACATATATAACATAAGCAAATAATGGCTTCCGTCGAGGTGGGCGGAGTTTATTGCTTGGGCCGATCGTGCCTCTCTATCGCTTGTTACGCGCTCTCGCTTGCACGCTCTGGCTCAGGCGGAACGTGACACTTTTTCGTACGTGCAGCCGGCATTCATCGATTTATAAGACGTTATCACGTCAAAAAATAGACAGATTCAATAGGTAAATCCATTTAATCACCGCATCCATTTCATTTTTATTTTCAGGATGTTATTTACGCAAAGTACAAAAGAAAATTACGTTACAAGTTTGTGATTATACAGTTCTTTTAACAAGAACAATAAAATAACAAAAGTGACAACGAAACTCATAAACTGAAATTCAGAAAAGGAAAAACGTTAACATTGCGATGTCTAGCGTCCGTCATTTTGTTCTACTCTTATATCATTGTAAGGACTGACTTTAAACTTAGTCGCCATTTTCGGAAGGTAAAAATACTCATTAAGACAAACAATATTTAATTTTAATCCCCAAAATCTCTTAATCTGAACTTCGTATCATCACCCTGAATAAAATTTGTTCTACGACTTTGACCTCAATTAAATAACGTAGCCCAAAGCAATTTGTTTTCGTTTATTTGAAGTCTGTAAAATTTACGTATACTACGCGCGCGCGCACCGATAAATGATAGCGAATATTATGTAGGTACTGCTGATTTGCTCAACTTTGTCGATTATCCAGTGCAAGAGATAATAATATATGCAAAATTAAAAGAGTGTTTGTATTTTTTGTATGTAAAAAAAAATGTTTCGAAATTTGAAAAGTCGTAGAACAAATGTTGTTCAGGTTGATGATACAAAGTCAGGATTAAGTGGTTTTGGGTATTTTTTCAATTTCCCTGTATAAAAATCTCGTGTCATAGTGTTTGTTATTGTCGAAGGGGTTCACCCTTCGAAACGACTTGACCGATTGTAATATTTTTTTTTTGTGTAAATTATTTTTGTGAGTTGTAGACTTTATAATCTTGTATGGGAAAACAACGTTTGCCGGGTCAGCTAGTAATTCATAATTCTCTCGACCAAGTTTCGGTCACAGTGGCCATTCTCAAAAAAGATATACAAGTGTTTGCGCTGACACAGGTGAACTAACTCTTCCCTCATGCTCATTGTTCGATAGGACGGCAATCCGACACAACCGGGGAGAGACCAGGGATGTGATTCTGTAAGACCACATTCTAAACTACGAATCTGAATCCGCTGTGAGTTTCTTGATTGGCATTCTAAAAACTCGGTTGATAATTCGAATTTACACTAGCACCACCCTTGCGAGCTTGTCAGCGAGTTGCACTGAATTGACAGGGAGATTTTGACAGATAAAGTATGAGATGACGTAAGAAGTGGCATTCTGTAAGGTATTTTCCCCGTCACTTCGCACTCGAACCCGATACAAAGTGTCAAATATATCAAAGTCATTTTGAACCTTATGCGAAGTGAGAGTGAATAGCGATGTGAGATGCGAGTTGTTGTTTGAATGTTACAGAATCGACCTACAGGCACAGGACCAACGGTTTTATGTGCTTTCCGTGGCAAGGAAAAATTATAGCTATGAGATTTTTTCTACTTATTTTACTTGTGTTGGTCTTCGGTATTTTCATTACTGGGGGACAGTTTTTTAGAAACAAATTGCACATTTGTGATGCGACGTCAGTTGTTCCTATATTCTGTCCTCAAGTTTAGAGCATCGTGTGTTGCGCGTCGGGATGGTTCTTCCCCCTGGTCGCTTTCCTCCTACTTTACTGGTGATCACTAACTTTTTCGAGATTATTGACATTTTTTTTGGCTACGTGACAGAATTATTCCTGAATTTATCTAGCAAACAGCAGATTTTTTTTTTCATACTTTAGGATTTATTTTCATGAGTAGTAGTAGATTTAGTATAATTATACTTTCAGTCAGTTTAGTATATTAGTATACTTTCTGTCAGTTTAGTATATTAGTATAGTAGTAAAGAAAAGGGAAAGAAAACGTGTTTCACCGACCCCATGTAACATTGCACAAGGGCAGGAAAATTATCTATTATTAAACAAAAGCACAAAGCGTAAGCAAAACCACGGAATACAATTGTATTAAAACACAAATAGGATACAGGTGTGTTTAAACAAAGTACTGAGTTTGTTTGTGTTGAACTTCTGTATGTTTGTCTCATAATTATGTAACAGTTTACACTCATGTATGTAGTATATTTGAACTTAGATTATTTGTTTTGCTACTTACGGTAGAGTAGTTTGGTATTTATAACTTTGTTGGAACTAAAGTTAAAATGGTGGCACACGTTCCGTGTACATTAATTTCAAGAATGTAATATTATGAAAAGGTAACTGTGGCACTGGGCACTGTTTTAGAATCCAAAATGGATGGATCTCCAGAAGAGGTCCTCCACTAATGGTCTACTTCGTAAAAAAATCCTGCGGTGAAGTGCGCTTGAGGCAAAAGCGTAGCCAGGATTCTGTTATTCGAAGAAAAACAGAATCCTGAAGAATATATAATTACATGCTGCAGAAGCAATGGGATAGGCTTTTCCGATTATTCTTATTCCATTTACAAGTGGGGGGGTGCGCTCTTTTTATTTTGCGACGATTAATGTTTATTTACTCTTCAGTTCATGTGCATTCCAGCGGACCAGTGGCCGTTTAACATTCGCTCTTTGGACTTGGTGGGGGGTAGCCTGGTAAAGGAGATATTGACGGCACATTGAAACATAATTTATGAAAATGTTTTATTTTATTTTAGCACAGACTCGAGGCTAAACGATTGGCTTCGCGCTGCGTGTCGCGGGTTCGATTCCCGCACGGAACAAATATTTGTATGGCCTACAGATAGTTGTTCCGGCTCTGGCTGTTTGTGTATGTGAGTTTTTATGTTAGTAAACGCACCCACGAAACAGGAGAAATTCCTAGTGTGGGCCAACGCTTTTTTAAAAAGAGAAATGTCTTAGACCCAGTTTATGTTTATAGATATTGGTAGAGTGTACTGAAATCAAACTCCCAACACCCACACTTTCATTTGGACATCAAATAAAAACGCCAACCGCAATAAACTCGTATGGAATAACAGTTGAAATTCAGTTATTCCCACAAAAACTACGCGCGTCAAACGCATTTGTCTTTTATAGTGTAGTTGGAATTTATGACGTCATGCTGGTACTCCCAATAGTTCACCGTTTGCTTGTTTAAGTTGAATGGGTACTTGGGCCTAAAACGATGGGTACTTGAATAAGGGAGAAATTGAGATGGAGGAAATGAAAGCGTGAGGTTCTATTCAAAATGATCCATGCGTCATGTTCTTTAACGGCAGATTGGTCTCTCTTTGTTTTCGTAGGTATTTGTATTTTTGAAGAAGCAACTTTGGACTTGATTGAAAAGTTTCCAAGAAATTTCTTTTCCATAGCGACCTACTTACGTTCTGTAACGCACAACTAGTTTTTTATGGTTCTTTGACGTTTCAAAAGTGCTTTTTAAATTGTTTGATTGAAATAAATGTTTTGACTTTGAGTTTGAAATATCGAAAGAAATATTGGTAATTAAAAAACGGTTTCCGTAGCAATCCAAACAAACAGTAATTATAACTGGAGGAAGATAAACTTGAACAATATAAACTATGACCTAATTATCAAGTTAATTATATATTCCATTAAGGCGCTAACAAGCGACTTTTGCAGATTTTAAACTGACAATGACGTCAAAATGGGTTGTGTAAATGATTTGAAAAACTAGAACATTCCCTTAATCATTTAGTATGTAAATATTTTTGATTAAGTTCATATTAAATAGTTTAATTAAATGGTGAAGTTGTGTCTGACGCCGACAAAACATTTATAATAACACAAAATCTATTAGGAATATTTAAACGAAACTTTTACTGTGTTACACATAATTTTATTATCTATCTTTTAGTATACGCTTTTTTTTAAGTTAAAGAATACTATCTTTTATTTAATTTTTTCGACTAAACTTTGAGAGTTTTGGACGCAGTCCATACAATTCTCTGGTCACTCAAGGTCACCGGCGTATATCGTCGCCTTAATAAAAGATTAAACTTTAGATTATTGTCAAATGAGGCAACAAATACTTTTTTAAATCCGCGTAGGCGCGGAGGGGCGAGGCGGCCCGCGAGCTGAGGAGCAGGTGGTTTTAACGCCCGCCGCCGCGGCTGAGGCTGGCCAGCAAAGCCGGCCAGCAAGCCGAAGCTGCGGTGGTGAGCATGAATACCATCTGCGACGATAAGCTGGCGTGGAACCGCCGGAGCCCCGCAACACCGTAGCCGTGACAGAAACCATGCCTGCTGCATGTTGCATGTTCGCTTGCATGTTGCATGCTCGCTTGCATGTTGCATGCTCGCTTGCATGATGCATGCTTGCTTGCATGATGCTTGCTTGCTGGCATGCTTGCTTGCACGCTGCATGCTTGCTTGCATGCTGCATGCTTGCTTGCACGATAAACGATTGCACGATAACGATAAAAATAATAGGAATTTTAATAATCGGAATTCGTATTTTTGATGTTTTGAATTTTCATTATGTCGGACTTTTTGTTATTCGATCTTTTGAAACTCGGTATTTTGAGAATAGTAATTATAAACGTTCGGAATTTTGAAATTTTAGTATTATAAAAATAGGATGAATGATAAATCGGAGTTGCCATATTAGGAATTTTGAACCATTCGGAATTATGAAAATCGGTATTTTGAAATTCGTATTTCTGACTTTCGGAACAAAGTTTTTCGTATTTATGTAGTGTACCCAGTCGGAGCACGCGGAGTCCTATCAATAATCTAAGGATTAAACCACTCCGGGCGGGTTGTTTCAAACCGTCGGTTAACGTTACATATGGACGGTTAAAAGTTACTATGACGTGAGATGTTTAACGTACGTTAAATGTAACGGGTTGTTTCATGACATAAAATTCCGTCAGTCAAAGTTATTCAAAAAGAGATTACATAATATTTTGATGTTTGATAACACAAAATTACGTTGACTGGTCAGATAGGGTAATAGCACACCGCGACACTTCATACAAACGAAACGATATAATTGCCTACACTACTACAAACATAGCAAACTGTACAGATACGTGCGTGTGTGTGCGTTAATATCACTAGGGCTGTCACTGCCATCGCGAGCGCGCGAGAGCGAGCGAGCGCGCGATACCTGCCTCAACACAAGTGTTTCTCTCTCATGTAGGTACTCGATTCTTTCAAGGTTTGAAATTCGAACTTCCAAATAGGTAAGTAGGTACATATCAAGAAGTTTGTTGCTTTAGTTAAAATTCGTCATCCACCTCACGGTCATTTCCTTATTGCATTTAGGAAGGAATGACGGTTGATGAGGAAATGATTTACACAGTATTCTACAATACTTTTAGATTTTTTATTTATTTCTTCCAACTTGTATTTTATGGTATTTGGTTTAAAACAGGTAAGTGCATGTATATGTCATAGTTTAATGTTATAAAAATTACGTAATTTCATATGTGTATTATTCTTTGTTTTTAAATATAAAATATTTAATTTATATACATAATATGAAATATTTCGATTTTCTTTTTCACAAATGAGTGAATGCACGTTTCTACGCGCCACGAGTCAGCCCTTGAACATGAAGACGTGGCCAGAGCTAATGCGGCACGTCTAGACATGAGGAACAGTGTTTCGGTGGGGGGCGGAGCGTGTCGCTACTGTACGATAGTACTAATACTTATACTGTCGTAATAGTAACTTTTTGACGTACGATTTTGTGAAACAACCCATTTTCTTTTTATTTGACGATAGTTAGGGCCATTTTTGACTATTACTCGTCAGTAAAGTATAGTTGAAGCAATCCGCCCTTAATAACTTAAATAAAACACTAAAATTATAAGCATTAAAATTATGGAACAATAAAAAAAGGAAAATAAAACAATATAATACGTGAACTGACGCGGATTTCATTCGTATCAAAAGTCCGTGAATTCGGCCATAGTCTAGGTTCCGTAATGTCATTGAAGCATTAATGTTTTATAGTGTGTATTTTCGAGCGGACCAGCGCGGACATGTGCTGGATTTATGACGGCACAAAAGCGCTCAAAATATAGGGTTACCCTACAAACCCTCCAATAAAAAGTGGTAGAAAAATCTGTCGCGAATTATTTAGTTGAAATAGAAGATAACTTTTGTCATAATATGTATTATTCTTTGCCTAAAGTATGAGCAAAAGTGTGGTGCTCGCTATGCGACTTGAAGGACCAGAAAGAACCGGACAAAATTATTAATTTATTATTTTCCCAATAAAATTTTGGTCGCCCTGGCCAATCTTAATAGAGACTAGTCAAGTACGCAGGAGACATTATTGTGCACAAGTGTGTGCGCAAACACAGGTGCACTCCCTCTTCGCTCACTCTCATACTCCAGGACAGTGGGTAATCTGAAACGACCTTGGCGAGATCAGTTTCAGAAACACTACTGTGTCACACCACCAAGTTCAAACTTTCGGCTACTATAAAAAATATAATGAATAAACAAAAAAAAAGATAAAGTAAAAATTACCAGAATCAAACAAAAGACCCCACGCTCAAAAGTCGCGCTTGCAACCACAATACCAAAAGGGCAATTCACATTGTTACGTGTGATATAATATTATCTATACATCTATACTACAAATAAATAAAATTGAAGTGTCTGTTTGTAATGTTAAAGTGCGGTTCGCGTGGTAACGATGCTGCAGACGAGCTCGCTAGAAGGGGGTCGAGTACAAGCGTGGTGAGTCCGGAACCTATAGTGCCACTCTCCTTCGGTCACCTACGCACCATGGTAAGAAAACGTACCAAGGATCTACACCAAAGACTGTGGACCGAACTTGGCGATTGCAGGCAGGCTAAGGAGGCACTTCCTGCGATCGAAGGCCGCTTCACGAGGCAAGCCATTCGACTGTCTAAACAAAAGCTGCGTGTTGTCACAGCCGCCATAACTGGTCATGGGTCTTTCAATACACATCTTTTTGACATAGGAGTAACACACGGCCCACTGTTCAGAGCCTGCATGGTTGCAGACGAGACAGCAGCCCATGTGCTTCTGAAGTGCCCTGAGGTCGGTGCCTTGTGTCTGTGTGTTGTTTATCTATATATGTATGTATTTACAAAAAAAATGTATTTGTGTATGTATATCAGCTGTCTGACACCCATGGTACAGGGTCTCCCTAGTTTGGGGTCAGATGGCCGTGTGTGAAAATGTCCCCACATATTATTATTATTATTATACAGGGCAAAGTACTTCGGTAAGGCACGTCAAGGCGCTGCTGGCCTTTCTCCGCTGGGGCTGCCGCTGGAGCTGGGGAGCTCGGGTGGATCGAATGATCTACTTCCCACCAGTATGTCTATTCTGTTACATTCTCCCTCGGTGAACACTTAGGTGAAGTGAGCTGTCATCCGTCCACCAGCCCGTGATACTACTACTATTACTTGTAATGTTGAAATAACAACATTTTACTGAATGCATTTAAATGTTTATACGGTACGAATAACAAAAAAATATTTTTAACATTTTGGCCTGTCTGTTTGTTCCGGCTAATCTCCGAAACGGCTGATCCGATTTAAACGACACTTTCAGTGGCAGATAGCCGATATTATCAGGAGTAAAATAGGCTACTTTCATTTTAGAAAAGAATTAGGGTTCCGTACAAAATAAAATGCAGACGAAGTCGCGGGCATCAGGTAGTTAGTTAAATTAGTTAAATATATAATTAGACGTATCGTGCCTTTGCTTAATGTCAACAACCTATTACTTCTGTTTGCGCTAAGCTAATTAAAGTCAAATGGAAATGTTGAAATATTATAGAGTTCTAGCAAATAAATGGCTTCTCTGTGTATTACACGTGTATTACATTTACATATTTATACGTAACTAGATTTAGCCCGCGACTTTGTCCGTGTGAATGTCGGTTATCGCGGATGCAGACAAAGTCGTGGATTAAAAAAGTAAAAAAAAAAGAAAACCGCATTCAAAAACTAAAAAGTGTTAAATAACTTTAGCATAGAACACACATTAATTTACTTTCGGAAGTCGGTGGCAATACAAAACAACAAACACAAAGCCACCGCCACCGACTTCCGAAAGTAAAGTAATGTGTGTTCTGTGCTAAAGTTATTTATCACTTTTTAGTTTTTGAAGGCGGTTTTATTTTTTTTTTTACTTTTTCTTTTTCGCTTTTTAGTCTTGCCCTAACCTCCAAATCCATTAAGAAACGGCGACACACTTAAAAGAGATTGTAAGTCCTCGAAAGATTGAAGAAACTAAAACGTCGTCTAAGTAGTAATTTATTTGGGAAATTGTTGATTTTCTCAAAAAGGGCTGTATCAATTTTGATAAAATTTATATGGGACCATTTCGGAATAAACCTCTTTCGAACAAAAAAAGAATTTTGCAAATCCGTCTATATATGACAGAGTCATGCCCGAACATACATAAAAAAAATAATTATAAACATTCGTATTGGTAACCTCCTCCTTATTGAAGTCGGTTAAAAAGTAGCCTAAATTCTTTCTTGGGATGCTAGCTTCGTCTTTATCAAATTTCATGAAAATCGGTTGTGTAGCTTAGTCGTGACAACGTTACAAACAAACCAACTCAGTTTCTCATGTATATTATAAGTATGGATTTATATGTCGTCGTGGTGGCAATTAGCGACCGGTATATAAGTAGAAATTTATAAGCCTGGGGCCCATTCCAATCTATTTCAAAGGCCCAAAATAAATTCTACCTAATCCATCTTTACTCTTATTACAAATCAAATACGTGACGTGTAATACATAGGTATTATTTTGGCTTAACAATGATATAAGTCGTACACGTACTTACATCACAGATTCTGTAATAACGCTTTTAAGCTTTTTATGACTTTTTCTCATCACTCACGCGCAATTTGAGCAACGTGATTACTTCCACGTTTCGATCAAAGCATGCGTTTCCTCGTCTCAACACCTATTCCATTTTCAAACCTAATGAAGCGGCTCAAGCGTGACGTCACACGAAGTGTCGCTTGCCAGTTATAAAAAGAAGAAACAGACTTTCGATGCACACCATATTCCCCGCTTTTGTTCGTGTCCCGACTCGGGCTTGACCGTTTTTTGCTCTCATATATCCGACGAAGTAAATGGCACGGAAAAATGTTTGTGTAATTGAATACCGTTCGAGTTTTTTCTGTTGTTATTTTTCTTTTATTTTATATTTTGCGTATACCGACAGTGGCTGGCAGGTGGAATTTTTCACAAATGATTTTTTTTCCTTTGGTAGGTACAAACGGTCCAAGTACTTAGTGAAAAACAGATCTTGGTCATTTTATTTTGCGTTTCCGTCTGGGCATTTAACTATTCTCATCGGCTTATAACTTTACGCACACAACAACAATGATAGTTATCCAACGTTAGTTAGCTGTTAGGAAAAAGTTACCTTACGTACTCAAACTATAATACGACTTTTTAAAAAAAAGATCACATTATAGTCAAGTTTACGATGTGGATGAGTTTTTTCATGCCCTTTGAGCTCTTTGCCTTTTTCTTGGAATTGTAATAGTACATTATGATATAAGTGCGGTAAGTTGAAAATTACAGGCGAGGCGATATTGCTAGCCCTCGCCTGCGGCTCGGGCTACAAGAAAGCAGAGACTGTAATTATAAAAGCGCACGTAAGTCATGCGACGTTTTATAACATATTTGAGAGGAAATAAATAAAACTCGGACTTTCTTAAACGAAGAAATCTTTAATCACTTATTAAAGCAGTTAGAAAAACAGCAAGTTGGAGTATGAATTGATATCAATACCATGTTTTGTTTTCACACTGCTTTTAGCATTGAATAGTAGCACCACAATGAGCTTGACTTATATTTTTGAGAAAGTTCCATGAAATAGGCTAAAACACACACTTTCTAAAAATTAATTTGCATCTTTGCCTGTTTTCCATAAGATGATATTTTGATGCGCTTGTAAGTATCTATCGGGCGATTTTTCGGGCAAGAGGCTTAGAGTAGCCTCTGAGACTTCTGGCGGTGTTGAATTAATAAATTAATCATTACTTGACGATATTTTCAAATAAAAACAATACAGCGAAAAGAAAAAGAGCACGGGATAATTTTTACTTGCTTACAAATTTGCTATGCGCGCGCATCAGCGCTTTTTTTTATACTATTACAGTATACAGTATTACTAATAAAGTAAATTAATATTTTTTTGTTTTTGTTACAGATTTGAATTACAGGTTGTAATTTATTGTTAAAATTAATTAAATTAAAGAATTAAACGTTTATTTTTTATATTTTATCTCTCAAAGTTAATTTTATTCATAAAATGTTGACCACTTTTCCGACATAAAATCTCTTTGCTAAGTTTTAAAAAAGTACCATTCGTTTCAGACGGAACATCTTGATAAACCATACGTTTGACCTTATTAAAAAGAAACTCGTGCGTTTTACATTACAATAACGCACTAGTACGTAATGACATACTTTACGATATTGAAATTGGTGAAATAAGAGACCATTTACGAGCAAATGTGTTATAAATAATTTTACTATTTTGATTTTTATGATTTGTATGTGATGAATAAACAAAGTATTAACTATATAATTCGGACTTTAGTTGCTTTGAAATCAATAAATAGTCAGTCAATTGATTTAGTTTACACTTCAAACTACATAAATTGAGTAATGTTTTACTTAGACAATTTGTGTAATTGAATGAATTATTAAATGCCCGTTGGAATTAAGTGTAACGTGATTTCATAGGGTTTATCTACAAAAAAGCACTACGACATGATCAAAATTTTTTTTGTGCATTTTGACGTTGTTTCCGTTGTAAAAATTGATCGTATTTTTATTTAAACTAAATGCGTTTGCAGTCTGTAAATAAAGTAAAAATATATTCGTTAGAACAAGTGATCGTGTTATATTAAAGGATAGGTGTACAGTAGTTCTTTAATTAAAAGACAATTAATTTGTCAGAAAACGTTGTTGTGAAAATATCTACCTTAGCCATTTCATTAAAATATGGTACCTACCTATAAGTGCTAAAATAAGAACGGATTTGTGTTAGAGTTAAATAAAAAAAAATCTGAGGGAATATTGTACCGAAGGGACATTAGGTTTTAAAACACACTTTCCGACTTGAAGGACCAAAATTACCTATCATTGTTCCCTAGAGAAAAAAATAACAATTCTACTAAACATAATCTCATTTCTACCACTTCGTGCCTATAAAAGGTATATAATTATATATATATACGTTCTCTCTATCCCAGTATTATACCTTAATGACCTCTAATGATACCCTAGAGGATGAAGGAAAACTTCATCGCAAGCACTGACCAGTAACAATCTACAATTCTTAATTCCCTGAGCGATTCAACAAAATTGTATAAAGCTTAAAAATATATTTTTTGCGAGAGCTAACGATGCTGACCGTACATCGCTTTCAGTGCTAAAAAAGACGTTAGTACAACACATTATCGCTTTTGTTTTTTGTTGTGCAGCGGAGTTGAAATGATGTAAGATTTAGGATCGACTTCTGATCAGAGTATCATCACGATGCACATCGTGATGATACTCTTTCTACTAAAAAAGTATTCTACAATTCTTTTCAAAAGGAAAACATATAAAAAAGTATTCTGCTGTTCTTTTCAAAAGGCAAAACATATGACGTCAGAAATAATAAAGTCATTACCCATAATAGCACACGACTCCAACTCGGAAAATAATTGGCCAATCAACTCTTAGTACTTTGTTGTACGTTTAGTACTTTGTTAGTGTTTAGTAAGGGATTCTGCTTATATGCTATATGTTAGTATTGGTTAGTACTTAATTTGATTTAGCATTATCCTATTGCTATTGTTCCCCAGGCCTGCCAGCAATCATGATGCTGTTACGAGAGTTTACGCAAACGTTGCAGCAAGGAAACCGCTTTCTTACGCATGATGGCGTAAAACCCATCCGTGCAAGCTGCAGCAAACATTACAGACGCACTGCAACGCCGCGGCAACTGCAACAGCATCGTAAAAAAGTTGTAGTACTGTACATCGTGTGTTGAAATATATTTTTTAATAACAAGATCAATAAAGAGACATAGTACAACAGAGACATCTTATTGGTGACGGCTCGCGGACGGCGCGATTCCGGTTGGATTTTCCGAGGTGAAAAGGTGATTCCGGCCAGGCTGTAGCCTTGTCAAAGCGGTGCTCTTCTTGTTCTTAGCGCGTCGATGGTAAACACGGAAGTGTTACATGTGTGTGTATAAGTGCGTGTAAATGTACGAGTATGTATGTGTGAGCAGTGTTTGTTTTTGTCAGATTCCTTAGAATGAGCTTTGACAATATTATACATCATGACTCATTTTATATTGTGGTGTCAACAAATACTTGCATAGACGCCAAGAATATTCACTAACATTAATTACCCTTTATAGATATTATAGCCCAGTGGTAGTGGCACGGTTGGCGCAGTGGCTGAGCGATCGACTGCTGCGAAGCGTGTTGCGGGTTCTATTCCCGCCCAGGGTAAATATTTGTGTGATGTGCACTTGTATCTGCCTTGTGTCTGGGTGTTGTTTATCTATATATGTATGTATTTACAAAAAAAAATGTATTTGTGTATGTATATCAGCTGTCTGACACCTATAGTACAGGGTCTCCCTAGTTTGGGGTCAGATGGCCGTGTGTGAAAATGTCCCCACATATTATTATTATTATTATTATTCACATTCATTTATTTTATATACATATTAAATTACATTTTTAAATATTCATATAAAAACAAAAACATTTAAAAATATAAAAAAATAGTACCTCACCGGTATCGGGAACAGGGTCCAAGCTACCGGCGGTCAGGGCTCCATAGAGAGGAACCTCCTGACAATGCGGGCCGTGTCCAGAAGTACTGCCTTCTGAATCAAGCCCTTGATCCAGCCGTCTAACGAGAGCCTCCTTAGATGTTGGTCGAGGCTCTTGGCAATTAAGCCATTGGCTGTAACAATTATCGGCACAATGATCGCTGAGTCCACATTCCACATGTCGACAACCTCATGGGCCAAGTCAAGATACTTTATCTGCTTGTCTTTCTCGGCCTTCATGAGGTTCTCGTCATGAGGAACAGCTATGTCAATAATCATTGCGCGCCTCTCCAATCGATCCACCACCACTATATCAGGCTTATTGGCTACAATAGTCCTGTCAGTGATGATGGATCGATCCCAGTACAATGTGACATTGCCATTTTCAAGAACTGGATCGGGCACATACCTGTAGTATGGAACTTCTGATTCCACGAGGTTGTAATTCAGAGCAAGTTGCTGATGGATAATCCTGGCCACAAGGTTGTGCCTGTGCAAGTACTCTTCGTTAGCAAGACGAGAACATCCAGAGATAATATTATTATTATTATTATTATTATTAGTGGTTAGTCGCCCGCCTCTCATGCACGAGGTTGTAGGGTTCGCATCCGGGCATGAGCAAGTACCAATGTGACTTTTTCAATTTCATGTACTTTCTAAGTTTATCTTGGATCACTGACATCGGTGAAGGAAACCATCGTAAGGAAACCTGAATTATTATGAACATACGCCTGAAATCGCCAATTCGCCTTGAGCAAGCGTGATGCTTAGCCATGCACTCATGTAATAATCGCTTAAGAACAAACGTGATGATCAACATGACGAGACCTTATCCTTAAATACTCAATACTCAATACATTTATTGCATCCACATGTGAACTTAGATGGTAGGTATAAAATTGAACATTGTGGACCCTGTCGGGCACAGCAAACATAAAAGTAGGAGAGAGGAAGAGGGCTTTTGTTTGGCTATTATGTTGATTGTATCTGCTTATTAAATATGTAACTATGAAATTATTTTATTATTAATTATCCAATTATTATATTAATAATTAATTAGGCAATTGTTTTATTATTGATTATTATGGTATTATTAATTGATTAGCCAATTATTTTATTATTATTTAGTCATGTATTATTAATTATTATTGTTTTATTAGTTATTATTTTATTATTAAGTGTTATTTTGTTATTAATTATTATTTTATTAATTATTATTATGAATAATGTTTAATAATAACATTATTTTAATAATAATTATTATTTAATTATAAATAATTATGTCATTATTAATTATTATTTTATGATAATGAGATTATGGTAATGATTATGGTAATGAGAGTTACAGGCAAAAATATTTGTAGCTTTTGCTTGCGATGCGACGTGAAAGTCGGCTATCACGGACTTTCCACGGGTTTCAGCTACGTCAGTACTAAACATCAACATCTGTTAAGTAGGTTAGCCGTACACGCGTAACAAACAGACAAACTCATTATCGCATTTACAATATCAGTATGGGTCAATGACATAATTTATATAGACGGGTCATACACGAAAATTAGTGCACTTTGAAACGGCGCAAAATTTTATATCTACATACCAGTAGGAACATACAATTATACAGTGCAAAGAAAAGGACATAAGCATACAGCGTACACCTGTTAGAAAAAGATAAACATACAAATTTTGTTATGTCAGTTATGTGCGAATTACGAGCGATACTGACGTATAGCCGCGACACTGGGTGGTACGTGACTAAGTGAAACCCCGGCAATTGCCTTGCTTTAATATTGCCATTATTGAGCCCGGGTAACGCATCTAAGTGGTATGGGTCTTATAAATTTCAATCATCATCTGCCTAGCCTTTTCCCAACTATATTGGGGTCGGCTTCCAGTCTAACCGAATGCACCTGAATACCAGTGTTTTACATGGAGCGTCTGCCTATCGAACCTCCACAACCCAGTTACTGGATACACGATACCCCTTGATCAGACTGGTTATCAGACTTTCTAGCTTCTGACTACCCATAACGACTGCCAAAGATCTACAAATGACAGCCGCGACCAACGGTTTTACGTGCTTTCCGAGGCACGGAGGGAACTCGGTATGAAAGGGATCACCCATCCACAGACCGACCGCGGCTAGCGTAGCTTAACCTTTGACCGGTCGATCTGTACGACTTTAACTTAGCCACGAGCTCCTCATGGTCTTATGAATTTCAATGTACTGAAGTAATACATAAACCCTTAGAAAACAAGATAAAGGCGTTACTACAAAATCAGATTACACTATAAGTACCAAATGCCGAACTACTATAGATCCCAGGAGCATGCTAGTTACAAACTCTGATGAAAATTAACCACTACCTACCTTTCATGAATAATTCAGTAATTTCAAAACGTTTCGATCAATTCTTGCGATAAATTTTGCTGGAAGGCATGAGGTGACCTATATAACAGACTGTGATAGAAGCATGCTGTGCATTCTTGTCGGATAGAAAGAGAGGAATTATCCCTTGCTAAAAAGAAATACCTTAAAAACTTTTTTACAAAAAAGACAACAACACGTGGGGTGCTTGACATATTGCGAATTTAAAGTTATTTTTTACTTTTCGAAGGCGGTTGTGTTTTTTGTAAAAAACGTTTTTTTTACGTTTTTAGTGCCTACTTCTTATCAAACAAATTATTAACGAAACGGTGACACCAAAAAAATCAGTTATCCCTTAATTTTCCACCCTATTTTTAGAGGTCTAATATTCCTCGACTTTATTCATTTGATAAGCATATAAAAGAATTAATTATGTACAAAGCATTTTAATAAATTAAAAAAATATATACATATTATGTACAATGGAGGGCTCACAGAGTATTAAAAAACTCGTCTGCATTGCTCACAATGGGACAAGTGCCCAAAAGGCTAGCAGTATTACCACGTTGAATGGCAATTCTAATTCTTTGGCCCAAGAAAAGGCCAGCCCTCTGGGTCACGTAAAGAGTCGACCAGCCGCTTAGAAATATCTCTAAAAACAAGGTGAGCACTCGGACGCCATGGCCCTAGTTTAGTTTTTTATATGAGACTAACGTTGAGATATACACTATCAATTAAAAAAAAATAATCATTGAAATCGTACTACACTGAAATAAGTAATGCGTGGTCAAACATTAAAAAAATATATGTGTCGAATTAACAACCTTGTTCTTTTTTGAAGTCAGTTGAAAAATGTAAAAAACACAAGCGTTTTCAAAAGTACTAAGGCTTTGTCTCTGTCTGTTATTTTGTATTGCCACTGACTTTTACTTTGTTGTTTTGAAGAAGGTTATGTCTTTTTTTTGCTTTCTTTTTCGGTTTTTTGTTCCTGCAGGCGTAGCATGACAATTCTATCTCTACTCTACGTAGAATAGACATAGTTCTTTCTATTCTACTTGACATCTCTACATAACCGAGCATGAGCCGATCGGTAGACTCGCGTTTCTACGTAGAGTAAGACATATCTTTTCTTTCCATAGCAACGGCGGGGTGCTGTGTTGTAGCTAGACGTTAAAAATTTTACGATAAAATTGCGTTTCGTTGTCGACAAAAATGTGTCAATCGTTACGATTTATCACCTTTTGAACGATTATTTATTTACTTAGAGACAACAAACAGTATGTTAATAAGTACACATAGGTTAGAACTTAAGAATAAAGGTAACAAATAAATATTATGTACACTACTCATACCCACATTGTAATGTTATTCAAAGCAACAACGAAACGTTATTTTTATTGTGACGGGTGACGGCTGTCGGATCAATCAATTCGGATTTGCAAAGTAATGGAGTAACTATTTATCAAAATATTTAAAATATTGTATAGATCTATGTATCTAAAAACAATATTAAAAATGTAATTGTCCAAATGTTTCGATTTTGGAAAATAAACAGACTTGGGACCGCGGCAAAAAAAGTAAGTACATATAAGTAAGTGAATGAAATTACTAAATAATTAGCATTGTGCATTGTGTGTGATTAATTGAGAATGTAGTCCTCGATTAGTTGAAAATCGCATTTGAGGATTAAAAGAAGATTGTCGCATCGTCTGATAAAAATTCTTGATTTACAAAGGCAAATTCTTCACTTTTATCTCCTTGCTATGTTAGGATAGGTACCTTGGTCATGCTTTTTTTTTTTTCTTTATTACTTATCGTCAGTGTTCTTACCTCATTCACATACATACTAAAACTGATTTATTTATTTCTTTGCAGCATGCGAAGTACCAACCCACAGATTGAGATGTTGTTGGTGGACTACAATTTCCAAAGGAACTATTAGATAATCTGTGACAATAAGTTTATTTAAAACAAACTAACTGAAAGGAAAATAAGACAAAGCCGTTTACAAAGGTACAATTTTTATTTACATAAAATAAATTTCTTATACGAGTAATGTCAGTTCCTCCATGAGTTGCGACTTGTAGAACCTCTACCTATGTGTCTCCGTAAAGGGCTACCTCTGTGCCTCTGTGCTTCAGGGTGTACCATGATAAGCATTCAAGTCATGAGCCGGTTCCAAAGTTTAGCCCTAACCTCCTGAAAATCAATAATAAATAATTAATTTTGTGTTTTGTTATTACAGATAACATAGTTCCCGAATGGTGAAACATTATGAGGCCCAAAAATGAATTACCTAGTTGTACATACAATAATTATATTAATAAATAAAACTATACACCTATTGACTTTTTATTACTTTAAATTATTAATCTGTCCGGTTTCAGACAAATAAATTAAATACAATATATCTAGTATATAGTCTCTTATATGAATATTTTCTACTTTTTTACTTGTTTGCCAAGCACTCTGGCCTTGCATGCTTCCGTTGCCTTTTTATTATATTCTTGTTCTAAATATAAGAGAGCGCCTTGACTTCCATAGTACAAGTTTAGTATAGTACTTAGTTTGGAAGTCCAGTTTCAAAAATAAGTACAACCCTATTATGTGCAATATACTTTTTTTTTATTTGGTAAGTACCTAGGTACAGTAAGAAATCTATCCTATACTAAACGGCTACTCACTTCAGCAATCAAAGAACTAGCAAATGATTAGACATTGTTGGATTCACGGTACCTAGGTAATATTTCTGACCTATTTGTATTAGAAGCAGTTGGAAGGCGTGGGTTCCTAATCTTCAAACAGATTGAACTTACTTTAACAGTTCCTGAGATTTTCTAGGAGACAGATCCTTGCTCAGCTCCCGGCACAGATTCTGCAATCTCTTCACTAACTTCATAATTATCCAAAACCTCGTTTTCGGGAAGAACGAGAGCCCCGGTTTATTTAATGCATTCTTCTTTGCAAAAAAACTGAGAAGATGCTGACGGTAGTCCTCTAACATGTTTTCAAAATCAACTTCAAGTCGGCTTTTGTGGAAGAGTCGCCACAATTTTGCCAATATCACGTAGGTACTTATCAAGATTGGCCATTAAATGAAGGTGATTGTTCAATAACAACAAATTTGGATGGTAAAAAATATTAAATTGCGTTTTAAAATCAATATAGATCCTTGTCTATATAGAAATAAACTTGTCTAGGTCAATTGTGATGTAGACTATTTGACACTTGTTGGAAGAAATGTTTCTACACCCAAATGTCAAAAGTAGAGAAAAAAATGGTCGTCATGCTCGGCATTGTAGACTTTTGTCTACTGTACTGACAATCACGTCAAAATGTGTAGTGTAAATGATTTGAAAAAAATATATGTTAAACTAGAACATTTTCTGAATCATTTAGCATGTGAATATTTTTGATTAAGTTCATATGAAATAGATTATTTAATTAGTGAAGTTGTGTCTGACGCGGACAAAACATTGATAATCACACAAAATCTACCAGGAATATTTAAACGAAACTTTTCCTGTGTTACAGATAATTTTTTATTATCTATCTTTTAGTATACGCCTTTTTTAAGTTAAAGAATACTATCTTTTATTTAATTTTTTCGACTAAACTTTGAGAGTTTTGGACGCAGCGTATACGATTCTCTGGTCACTCAAGGTCGCCGGCGTATATCGTCGCCTTAAGCAGTAGACAGCACCAAGATACACCGAGTTAAGATAAACTATCAGATTCTCAAAGGTTAGCCAAAACTTCTAGATAAGTAAACTGACGTATAATCACAGCAAGTTGTGCTGACTAATCTATATATATAAAAGCGAAAGATCATTCACTCACTCATCACGAAATATCAAATACCGCTTGACGTATAAAAATGAAATTTGGCAGGAGGTAGTTTATAGTAAGTAGACGTCGGCTAAGAACGGATTTTGCGACAGGGCCGGATTAAGGTGGTCTAATGGCTCCCGCAAGTTTGTATGAAAGTCCTTCATTTTTTGTGATACCGACTTGAAATTTGGCAGTGAGGTAGTTTATAGTTAATAGAAGTTCGCTTAGAACAGACTTGTGACAGGGCCGGATTAAGGAGGTCTAAATGCTCTTGCAAGTTTTTATGAAAGTCTTTAATTTTTAGTGCCATAGACTTTATATTTGGAATGGAGATAGTTAATAGTCAGTAAACGTCCGCAACGAAGGGTTTTTGTGACAGGGCCGGATTAAGGAAGTCTAATGGCTCTCGCAAGTTTGTATGAACGTCCTTCATTTTTTGTGGTACAAATTCGAAATTTGGCAGGGCGGTAGTTTATAGTTAATAGACGTCTGTAAAGTACGGATTTTGAGACAGGCCCGGATAGTTTGCGTTAAACATCATATTTTCATACCCACGAGTACGAAGTCGCGGGCAACAGCTAGTACTGCATATATTTGAATTAGCGTTCACTTTAAGATAAATGGTGCTTTTCCAGTGGAGCCAACCTTACGGTGTTGGTAAAGCAAAGATTTCGCTATATTGCTTAAGTTTTTGGTTTAATTTAGTGCATTAAGTTTGAGTTCGTAAGTGAAGTTAGGTTTATGTACTTTCTTGAATTTGTTTTCATATGCAAAGTCAAGGAGTTTGTAAGTTTGAAGGAGTATCATAATGAGTAATGGAATAGTATTTTGGTTTTAAATCTATTAGTTTTGACATTTAAATACCCTTACAAGCAATTTACCTTTGTATAGTAGAAAATATTATATTCTTGTACTACAGGACCTATCGCGAGCGGTGGAGTAAAATTTACGTAAATTTATCGATTTTTAATTATTTTAATAAAATACTACTGGTTTCATTTATAAATGGATGATAAGGTTGAGTTTCGCTTGCCGTGGTTTTTCCCCGGCTGGGTGACCATAGATTTCATTCCAAGAGCCCTAAGTGTCTCGGAAAGTACGTAAGTCCATTGGCCCCAGCTATCATTCGTATAGATCTTTGACAGTGGTTATGAGTAATCAGAAGCCAGAAAGTTTAAAAACCATTCTTGCCAAGCGGTATAGTTTTGCCTAGTAACTCAGACAGGCAGTCGCTCCATGTAAAATATTGGTATTTCTCTGCACCTGGTTAAACTGGAAGCCGACCCCAAAATAGTTGGGCAAAGTGTTGGCAGATAATATAAACTAAAATATATCACAAATTAAGTTGAAAATAGTGTGCTAGATAAAATTCTGCGAGACTTTTTTATCTTGTGGGCAATTTGGAAATTTTTAATTATTTTGTACATTTTTTTTTTTCATAAAATCAAAGAATACCTACTACTTTGTCTGCACTTAGGACATCGGATTGACTAGTGCATAGTCATTGGCACAAGATTAGAAATATTTTTGTTATTTTTTAAGTTATAGTAAAAGAAAAATTGCATCAATTGCATTTGTTACTTAATTTATTGAATTACAATTTAATAAGATATGTTTAATTTTAATTTATTCATGTTTTTAATGAATTTTAAGCATACGTTTAACGTATATAATTTCTTAAAATGTAAATTAGACTTATATCCTAAGCACTACTAACAAATATTGTGAACTAGAATTGTTTTTATGTAATAGTTAGTGATGTATCTAATTTGTGTAACTTATGTATTTTATGGACTGTCAATATTTGAAATAAAGATATTATTTTCAGCTTAAATTTCATCACACGAAACGAAACGTAAAAGAAGATACTTACATAAGTTTAAAATTCATCTTCTACCAAAACACAAATAAGAAATTCAAATTTATATACCGCCATCTGTGTCCCGAACTTCCGAGTTCACTTCACATGTTGAATAAGAGATGGCGCTACAAATTCATAAGCTCCTCTCATGTTTTATTCAAAAATAAATAAGTAGATAAATTTTATTTAAACTCATCCGGCGTTTAAACGACGGAGACGGCAGTTAAGTATGCGAAACTGAGACAAAACTATTCGTTTATCAGCTCACAACTTGGTTCGCTGGAGTTTTATGGTCCATGTTATGCACTTATGGAATCTCAATAACATATTATGCAAGGCACATCGCATTCACGTATAATTGTATAATCCTGTAAATGCAAATATAGTTAACATCGTTTTTAAAAGACTCCATTCTTACTAATATGGAGTTTCTTGCCCATTCTTCTCCATACAAAACTTTCTTCTGGAATGGGCAACTAGAACCAATTTTTTCTCATTTGACGTTGTAAAGTACGTCTAATTGAAATAAATGATTTAACTTTGACTTAATAGGGAAGATATATGACATCACCAATCAATTGACATACTTTTTAATGAGCTGTCAAAATGCGATTAGGTACCTCATAGATTTTGTGAGGCAATGTGACGTCTCTTTTTTGCCAACTCAACTGACAACTATTGATTGATTTCACAGCAACTAAAAATCAATTTTACACTTAATTGGTAATTAATTCGGTTTTCAGGGTTACAATCAAAGTGTTCTTCTACATAAGTTCTGTCTCGGAATTATTGGTTAATGTGTCATTTACCCAATTGTACTCCGTGGTTCTTGGCAAATGGGCAACTCCCAGCAGTTGTAACCGTAATTTTATGCCTATTGCCTCTGATTATGAAACAAAAGGCAGATAGACCGTGTGGAACACTGAGAGTGAAGCCACCAAAGTAAATACAAATTCATAAACGAATACCGACAATTCGCTTCGCGCTATACTGACACGAGTCAGTACAGCACGAAGTGAAGCATTGTAAAAAAAAAACAAATACTAATACAAATAAAAGTTCAAAAGCGAATATAATCACGAGATCGTTCGTGATTCGTGTAGGTATTCGTTATTGAATTTGTATTTGCTTTTGTGTCTTCACTCGCAGTGTTTCGCACGGTCTATGTGCCTTTTGTTTGATAATCTGGGCCTATTGCCTTGTTTTTTTGTGTGTTCTATCCTGTGCGGGCCAGTAAATGCTTTTTCTTTCTTGCTTCCTGTATTGACCTAGTTCTGTTGTGTCTTCTTTATGATAATATGGAGGGCCGAGAAAAACATGTTTTTTTACGCCTCTGCAGTACTTGTCTGATTTATTTCAATGTGGGATCCAAGACTTGAAATATTTCTTCGGGACTCGTCGGGCTTTTTTTTTATCTATTGATAGGCATTCGTTTGACCACTATCTCACCTGATGGGAAGCGATGATGCGGTCTAAGATGGAGCACGCTTGCCTACGAGTAACCTATCCACTCTTGACTTAAAGACTCCCAGGTTGTCGCTATCAGGAAACACAGACTCAGGCAGGGAATTTCACTCCTTAGCAGTACCCACAATGAATGTATTCCCAAAACATTTCGTGCGTGTGGGTGGGATGTCCACCATGTACCGGTGGCGCATCGCCGTACATCTTGTGGTCCGATGATGGAACGGGCTCGGCGGAATTAAATTGTGCAATTCCGTCGCACACTCCCCAAAATGCAACCGATAGAAAACCGACAGGCCAGCAACTCGGCGTCGATGCTCAAGACTTTGGAGCTTTGAATCGACGAGCCTATCATTACCAATGATCCTCTTGGCTCGTTTCTCAATTGACTCTAGGGCATCAAGCTGGTATCTGGCAGATCCGTCCCAAAGATGAGAGCAGTAATCCATACACGATCGAACTTGCGCTTGATAAAGTTTATGCAGCTGTTCCGGCGTGAAGTACCGTTTCACTTTTGCTAAGATCCCCAGCTTTTTGGCAGCCACTTGAGCCTTTGCCTCTATGAAAGGGCCAATATTGAGGGTAGATGTTAACGTAACACCAAGAAGCACAAGTCGGTCGGTTATCGGCACGGTTACACCTCGGAAAGATGGAGCTGGGTGGAATTGGCTCCTTTTAGCGGAAAAGAGACACGCTTGGGTCTTAGCAGCATTGAACTTGACCAGATTGGTATCGCCCCATTCAGAGACAGCCTGTAAGGACAAGTTCAAGCGCTCAACCATCGCCTCCGTACGGACGGGCTTCATTACCTCATTGTTTTCGGGTGGTCGTCACCGTTGATTCTGGTTTACAGGAGTTGCATTGGTTTTGGAGTTGTAGTAAATTTAATTGCTCGTACAGTCGAACAAGCCATATGATTTACATTTAAAAATATCCATCTTTCTACCATATTGCCAATTGTTTTATTGTTTTCTTATTTACTTTTAAAACTTACGGCATAAGTATCTTCAAGAAATGCTGCCAAAGTTCAGCACAGACCTTAATCACAGTATAAATATTAGTAGTACCGTACAGCATCGACATGCCCCGCCTCCCTCCGGAACACTGTTCCTCACATTTTCCCGTGTTGAACGTGCTCTCGAAACTGCTTTTAGTTCAAGCGGCGCATAGACACGCACCGCACACACACACGCACACATTTGTACAGTCTGTTATTTTGGTAGTAGTGTAGGTAATTAAATCTTTTCGTTTGTATGGAGTGTCGTAGGTGTGCCTTAATTGTGTTCTGATCGTTTTTTTTACATACGGATTATTTTCACTTTAAAATAAAGTGCTCATGAACAACAGAACTGTATTCATAAAAATAAAACTGTTATATACCTACTTTATTAACCCTGTACCTTGTGTAACTCCTAACAAAATTTTAAAATATATGCAGATCAGTTGGTATCATGCATAAACACCTTATAACTTACGCCATACTAACAGCAGCATTTCGAGCAAAAACTTGGTTAGTTCACCCGCTTGATGGAAGTAGAATGAAGTGCATCAGTGTTTACAAAAGAGGCTTAAAACTTTATTTCATTAAAATATTTGTGATAGCTCATGTTGGTGAAGTTTTTCTTGGTAAGGTGGAATCTCGAAGTCTTTGGCGGGTAAATGGTTATTGAATCCTGCATTTTGTTGGTATATTTTACGTAGTATTCCTAGAATTTGAATAGAGGCTGAATTACTTTGGAACAAGCAAGTGTGTTGCTCTTTCACCCAGTTGTACAACAGATAGTTAAACCTATTTAGCGCTGAACGCCTTTCAAACATCATTGCATGTCAGTCGAATTCATGTTATGATAACCAATCTCAATGTTTTATCTTCGCTTGCGTGTGTACGCTAACACAGCTGCACTACCTCTTCTCTCATTCGTAGTCTGATGGTACGGTAATCTGACAAATCAGAGCCTTCACATAATTACTTTTACTTATTCATTGCTGTTCAGAGAATTCTGAGTACCATAACACGTACTGCGATCGGCAACATGCATCGGCCAGAGATGGCGATTATGGCTGCCCCCCCCCCCCCTTGGGGGAGACCTATGTCTAGCAGTCAAGTGGGCGTGTAAAACTTGACATGATGATGATGATGATTCATTACCCTTTTAACGTATTCGTTCCCCTTTTTAAATACGGTTTGAATTGAAAGTAAAATCATCTGACTAGCCTTTTACGCAACGTTTAATGTTGGAGTCGATGAATACCATTCTTTTATCTTGAGCGACTGCCTGTATGAGTTCCACCTCCCAGTTAGGTAGGTACTCGGTAACACGATATCACCGAGTTAATAATTTTCTATAAGTAATCATATTTTTTTAGTGCATGATAACTGTATCTATATTTAATACTAGCGACACGGCCCGGCTTCGCATGGGCCTATAGCCTTCCTCGATAAATGGACTATCCACACAAAAAAAAAATTTCAATTCGAACCAGTAGGTCCTGAGATTAGCGCGTTCAACCAACCAAACAAACAAACTCTTCAGCTTTATAATACACTTCTGGACACATCTATTGGCCCACCTTGTATTTTCAGTTTCGTTTGGTCCTAGCTAAAATTTTATATTAGGTCGAGCAAAAAAGTTTTTATGCAGTTTTGAACCTGGCACATTCACAATTTCATTCATTGGTCTTTTTTTGAATTTCGAACACAGAATTTAAAGAAACAAAAGACAATTTGGAGCCTGTTTGTTGATATCAAACAATCGAATACTAAGAAAACTTGGTTTTATTGGTTTACTTGGATTTAATTCTTGAAAAAGTGATTGATATCATGTACATTACTTATTCTTAACATTAAGGTGAGGTTCTATCAATAATCTATGGATACTTCACCTAAAGTCGCCGCCCAAGCTGATTCAGGCCGGACACAGCCAAAGAAACGTGAGTGCTCAACTTAATTTAAGTCGATCTGCGGTCCGAAATGTTTATCGGAGGTACCTAGAGACTGGCGGCTTTGTTCGTCGCCAAGGAAGGCCACGATCTCGGGTCACAACTGAAAGGCAGGATCGATTCATCGTGACGACCAGCTTGAGAAATCGTCACCTTACCTCCGTTGAGATACAAAACCAACTTCGCGACTTCCACGGAGTATCTGTGAGCGCTCGAACTGTTCGGAGAAGGTTAAAAGAACGCGATATGGTACCACACAAGCCAGCTAATGGGCCCAAACTAACGCGAGCCCACCGAACAGCGCGCCTTCATTTCGCACGCAGTCATTTAAATTGGACACAGCAAGATTGGAGCCGTGTACTCTTTTCTGATGAGTCTAAAATTGTGTTACATAGCAATGATGGAAGGAAGAAGGTCTACCGACGTAAGGGAGAGCGTTTCGCACAATGCTGCTTTGAAGAGAGGGTTGCTTATGGCGGTGGCTCATGGACTGTCTGGGGCGGTATATCCGCGAGCGGCAAAACTCAACTTGAGGTTGTTACAGGACCAGGGCTGCCAACATTAAATGCTGAAAGGTACATTCGTGAGTGCTTAGAACCTCACGTGGTACCATACGCGGACTATGTGGGCCCAAATTTCCTTTTTATGCATGATAATGCAAGAGCCCATGCGGCCGGCATCGTCAGGGAATATCTTCGGGATGTGAACATCACAGTTATGGACTGGCCAGCCAGAAGCCCAGACATGAACCCCATTGAGCACATGTGGGACGAGCTGAAAAGACGTGTTAGGGCTCGTCAGCCAGTTGCCCAGACGATGCAGGAGTTGAAAACTGCCATAGAAGAGGAATCGGAGATGATCCCTCAAAATTTCATAGAGCGGTTGATAAACTCTATGCCTAATCGTATGAGAGCTGTGGTAGATGCCCATGGAGGCAACACGCGTTATTAAATTAACCTTTATTTGATAAAACATGTTTTTTATTCAAAAATCAATTGCCTTTAACAAGGCGCATATCCGACTTGTTAGGCGTAGCTCCATGTCGTATGATATTCTGAATTCAAATTTAAAACAATACGATCGAAAAAGATGGTAAAATGTATCAGGTTTAAAACTGCATCAACAGTTTTTGTTCAATCTAGCAATCATATTTCGGTAGGGGCCATCGAAACCTAAACTCTAAGGTGGGCCAATAGATGTGTCCAGAAGTGTATTTATATAGTATAGATGAATTTTGTAATTTTGTATGCCTCAATGGCGGGACATAGCTGAACTGTCTATACCCATACACAACATCCTATGATCCTAAGATTCACAATAAATGATTTTGATTTGATTTGAGACTGATTGTCAGACTGTCTGGCTTCTGAATACTCATAACGACTGAGACTGGCAAACATCTACGAATGACAGCTGGAACCAACAGTTCTACGTGCTTTTTGAAACACGGAGGGGTTGGCATTAGATGGATTGTCACACACCATGCATAGACCGAACAGTGGGAAGCGTAGCTTTACAATAACCGATCTATTCGTATGGTTCTACTTAGCCACGAGCTCTTCTGAGAATTGAAAGTAAAATACGAAGTGCAAACTCGTGATTAAGAAGTAAACCAAGTTTTATAAGAGTAGCTTTTAGCTGATTATATCTCCCTCTACAACTCAAGAATTGCAGAGACAATAATTAAGTTCGAAAACGAAAAGTTTCTCACGGAAAATAAACTTTTGTTCAACGGGTATAAAAAGATACTTAAAGAAGATGACCATTAGGGTACTATAGGGTACTGGGAACTAAATTACTAGAAAAAGCTTTAGTTTTGGAAGTCGGGACTTCCAAAACTAAAGTCATGTGTGTTCTGTGCTAAAGTTATTTATCACTTTTTAGATTTTAAAGGCGGTTGTCTTTTTTGTAAAAAAGCTTTTTATTTTTCGCTTTTTAGTACGTCCTCCTTATCATCCAAATCCATTAAAAAAACGGCAACACAGTCAAAAGAGAGATTGAAAGTACAAGGTTGCAGAAACTTAAAACATCATCCATGTATTTTTTTTTATTTCTGTCGATTTCTTTAAAAAGTTCTGAATCAGTTTCGATAAAATGTATGTGGGACCAACCCTAAGGCATACCCTATCCAACAAAAAAGAATTTGCAAAATCGCTTTACATTTGCCGGAGAAATCGCGTAACAAATAATTATACAAAAAAAACAACACACAAACGAATTGAGAAACTCCTTCTTTTTGAAGTCGGTTGAAAATATTGATGATTATACCTACTTTGGATAAACTAACAATAATACGCCTGTCTCTGACAGAGTTTGGTCTGTCAGTCCTTGTGACATATAAAACAATTCTGCTGTTCTGATATTTGAACTACTTCTAATTACTCTAGAAGGTTCCAGAGTGTTTCGACATAAACCATTATAGTTAATGGTTTCAACCTGCATGCAGAACGCATGCAATCTTTGCAGTACCTTTATGATATCTATGTATACTAAAACGAAAATAATAAAGCTGACGAGTTAGTCCGAGAAATGTATTTATCTATGTATGACTATTTTTTGCATGCCTAATGGCAGAATGTACCAGGCGCTTATTTAGTACTTAACAACTCATTGTCAGATCGCAAATGGCATCCTGGACGTGTTAGCAAACAGGTGGGATTCTCCACTGTTGAAGCAGTGGATGTGTGTTCATGCAACTGGCGCTCAGCCCGGTGCATGCTTAAATTAAATAAAAAAAATGTACTAACACTAGGCTAAGTTTATTGTTACCAACACTTATGAATGTAATTTTTAAATCCGCAATAAATATATTTGATTTGATTGTAAAATTACCTACATTCAGTTCAAATAAATAAATCTATTTCTATTCCACAATGAATTATAACCAACCCATATCCTGTACCCTCCAACTAAATATGGGAGCCACAATAATTCGGTTCGAGTAGATTCAAATTCAGAGCATTCCAACGACAAACCGCAATACCTATAGACTGACGAGTACCTACAAATCGACGAGTAATCGATTGTATTATACAATTATTTATTACTTACAATGTTATATTACCTTTTTGTATTTTACAGTTGGTCTCGTAGTAAATGTCTCTCTCCTATTCATGAGTATTTTCACTTCGTTAAAGAAAAGCATTGAATTCAAATTCAACCTGTATCATGACCTACAGACTGTACCTATTATGTATTATCTGTTTATTAAAAAGTAGGCGCTTCAGAAATCATCGTGTTCTCGAATAAAAGTTGCTCAAAAAGAGATAAATGTTCTATGACACTAGGTCTTTTTTTTTCACTCACGAATCATCAGACCTGGAACAACTACCTGTGGGCCATACCAGCAACCAATCGCTCAGACCCTGTGCTAACAGTGTTAACAAAAAAATAATCATAACGAAATGTGTTAAGTCTTTGTACGTCTTTGTATCTGAATTCTAAATAAATAAATTAAATGTTATTTGGATATTACAACTTATTATTTGATATCATAACTCCGCGTTCCTATAACCTGTATTCCCCGAAGGGTAAAGCGGACGTGAACAGCACACTTACTAATCTTACTAATAACACACACACACTTACCAATGATATTGTATTTCATTCCCGTGTAATGAAAGGCAAGCTTGTTGCCATCCTGCAGGAAAAAATCTAGACTACGGACTGATACTGAGAAATTCCTGATGGAAAAGCTACTTACAATTTCCTGGTACGCAATTACAATTGAAAGTCCGATGTCCAATAAATGTAGCGGTCATGGTTAAGCTACATTTGTCGTGGTCTGTCCGTAGATGAGTGACCACCCATTTTATACCATGACATCTCTGTGCCTTGGAAAAAGCCGTTGGTCCCAGCTGTCATTCGCAGATCTTTGACAGACGTTGTGGGTGATTAGACGTCAGAAATTCTGACAACTAGACTTACCAAGGGGGTTCCCTTTTGTTTCTCCTAATTATATTTTCGCATAACATTATTTACACATACCACCTCACGCATATTTTTTTATAGCGTATCTTTTCTAATCATAACAATAATTATGCATATCATTCTTAAGCATAAATTTATTTACATTATGATATTAAAATATATTTTTACCATGCATGCAGCAAGCATGCAGCATGCAAGCAAGCTTGCAGCAAAAATGACAAAACCTGCATAAAATTATGCCAAAACAAAATAACTATGCCAACATAAACAGTATGCCAAAAATTGAATATGGCGAAGTATTATTATTGCAAAACAAATTTGCCAAAATAGTTATGTCAAAAAAAGGAAAAGTATAAATAATAGGAAAAGTAAACAGCAGAGCTGACTGCCAATCTTCGGTGTTCGGAGAGGCACTAGCTTTGTTTAAAATTTCTGATTTCTCGACTAAGGAATCAAATCCAGAAACTCACTCTCGGCAGTTGATGCTACCACTAGACCAACAAAGCAGTAAAGTAAAAAAAAGTCGCTTTTTAGTGTTTACTTCTCATCATAGAAATTAATTACAAAAAAATCTGTCATCCCTTAATTGTCAACCCTTAGGGGTGGAATATTTTATTGAATTTTTATGGGACCAAATTTGAGGTATACACTATCAATTAAAAAAAGAATCATCGAAATCAGACTACACTGAAAAAAGTCAAACAAAAATAAAAATATATAAAAAAAAAATGTTCATAAAATGAAAACTACTGTTAAATACTGTTAATTTTTTATGGGACCAAATGGCAACTATTCCGCATCAAACTAAGGAAGAATCACGTAAATCGGATCATAAATCTCAGAGTAATCGATGTGTACCTACATACATAAAAAAAAACCAACCGAATTGAGAACCTCCTCCTTTATGAAGTCGGTTAAAAATACCTTCGAATAAAATAATTCCAGCTCATTATCGAATAACTGGTGCTCATCCGATCAGTATACGAAATTCCTATTTCTAGCTACGGACGTTTAAAAAATATTCTAAAGCGGTTTATTGCTCTGAGCTATATAAAAGTCTTTTACATCCAAATTTTTAGTGTTCACTTGAAGAAAACAATTTTTTAATTCCAAAAGGAATTTGTTTGCTAAAAGGTTGGTATGCACAGACGGAAAAACTTTGAACAGATTGGGGTTACTCTAAAAGGTTTGTTTAGGTTGAAAAAAGCATTCTTTTTTACTTTGTTTTTACTCTGTTACTTAGGGATGATGGAAGCGGTTAATCAGGTGGGACGGCAAGGTTGGCGCAGTGGTTGAGCGATCGACTGCTATGCTGCGTGTCGCGGGTTCGGTTCCCGCACGGAACAAATATTTGTATGGCCTACAGGTAGTTGTTCCAGGTCTGGCTGTTTGTGCATGTTAGTTTATAAGTTTGTAAATGCACCCAAGACTGTATCTTGGGTAAAAAAAAGGCTAGGCATATTTAAAGATTCCATAATTAGACATATTAATTAGCAATACAAAACATATATTTTTACACGGTGCTTCATGTATAAAGATGGAACACCAAAAAAAAAACAAATAATAAAAATGTAAACTACAAATCGTGTTTCACAAAATGTAAACTTAACATATCCAACGATATCCAACAACATCCAACAATATCCATATTTTAAATGTAAGTGTGCAAGGTTTTTGCAAGCATATTTTTACAAGGTAACCTGAAAAGTGGCCCAGCATCAAACCTAACAAGTACGTGTGACTGTTCCTAAAATACCCTAGGCTGATGAAAATTTCGTTTTTCCTAATTGTGCTGATATTAGTGATTTAGTTAGTGTTAAAGTACGGCTAAGGGATACGTCCCACCGATCCTCGTAATCCTGTAGAGCTCGTCCCAGACTGGTCGCTCTTCCACTGTTTCTATGAATTTGAATTGAATTCCCATGAAACTATACTGCCTTATCCCGACAAGACAAGGAGGGGGACACAAAGATGTTAGTATGGGAATTCTCAGGGGGAACATATAAATAAACATATTATGTAATGAAGTTAATAAGACAAGAGGGTATGCAAAAGTATAATATAACCGCCCCAGTGACTTACCGTTTGTGCCGTCGTACGCGCACGGCTAGACCTGCACGCATAGGACCTCTGAGGACACTGCTACGTCTTCTAGCGGAGCACGTTCCCTAGGCTCTATAGACATGCCTTACTCAATCCTAAGACAGCGGACTGCAAAGCCCAACTGCCATCGAGGAAGACAAGATTTCAGTATTTTTCCTATTCGCGTACTAATGTAATTATTCCCTTACGACAGTCTGTCCCTTTTACAAGATGAATACAAAACTAGCACAAGTGCATCGTAGACTCAGTCAGTAGCAGAACTCATTGCAGCTGTTCTTGGTATACGCCGAAGTGGTATGTCGTCACTTCACATTTCATTAATCGAACCCTGGTTTGAGGTGGCGTCGCAGCATATTTCAGCCACTAGGCGTCCAAATCACGTGTCTCGCTAAATAGTGTCGATTTAGAAATATGGCTTTAGTTCATAGCCGGGTGTGAGTTTAACGAGACACGGGCCCTAGCGTCCTTAGAACGGCTACCAATTAAGAAGGAAGTAACACGGGCGCCTACCCCTCTCCCTTGAAATGTGCGTACAACAAACCCAGCGCAAAGTATTCCGAGCAAGACCTTCTTTAGGAAGCAGTTACCATCAAAAACATTTGGTCTTATTAGAATAGGTATAATATTATATACCACTAGCATTGTTTTAGTTCGGCATTTTGGCCTAGCTTGATATTGACGTGAAGCTACTATTATAAAGATCTAAACTAATTGAGCATGTACGGTTCTGCCTTCCATATTTGAATGTCAGTCAAAAGTCAATTATCGTCAGCAGTCGAGGTAGAGTTTAGCGGAAGGCCTTCCCCGTTTCCCTAAAACCAAACGCTTATGATGATTCCCTGCCAAGGTATGGATTAGGACATGAACACATAATGTACGGTTAGATTACACTAATATCAAACACTACCTTGTAATATAAAGTACCTAGAACTTAAGCCAAAGCTACTGCTCTACGCTACGCTTAATAAACTACGCAGAATGCTTCGCTGATGCACCTACGCAGATTGCTATTATGACGAACATAATTTACAATACTATTAAACACTATCATGATATAAAGTACTCAGTAGTTGCGCCAAATCTAGGATAAACAATTAATTATTAGTCGACCCGCATCAGTATCACCTGACTGCTACCTATAAATTACAATACAAATAAACCTGCACAAGGAATAATATTTAAAGGAACTTTACTATTAAATTAAAATAAGGTTAACACTCACCAAATAACGCTTCGAGTGGATTTGATTAAAATACTACAACTTTAATTACCAAACTTGCTTCTCGCCTCGGCCGGTTTCCTCTCACGACCTTACACTCACTCCCTACTCTCTACGTGGACCCAACCTCTTCGATTTCAGCAGCCTCCTAACTTAACTAGCTCAGCCTAAAACGAACAGCCCTTCGACGATCGCCGTCTCAAAACTCCCTGTCTGCCCTCTATAGTGGTCTCAAACCGACTGCCTCGTCCTCACCCCTCGTTCATCTTTCCAAACTTTCGTGAAATCTGTTAGTACCTGACCGTTTCTGTTTTTATATAGATTCTCAATTGTTTTAAAGACCCTTTTTAAAGTGTTACTTGGGTCGCGTTTATGGTATGCACATGGTGCTCTAACATTGTAAGTGGTGTTTTTCGAAATAGAATATTCCATTCGTTTCTTAGAATTTGTTGAAATATTGCTTTCGACCCGTCCCTATTTGTTTCTCTTAAAATACAGAATTTATGAGGGTTTGAGTGGCTCAAACCATGTGGTGATTTTCAAATAAATACTACATTTTGTTATTACCCGACTGTGCGACGCAAAGGAGTGGTAATGTGTTTATTAAATAAGTGTACGTGACAGACAGTCACATACGCATACCTACAAAGAATTCATTTCTATAAATCATTTACAGACACTGTTGGATAGTTAAAGAAAAGAAAGAAAAAGCATTTATTAGCCCGCACAGGACGAAACACACAAATAACAACAAGGTTAAAGCTAGTTGCTCGTTTCAAAACGTAGGTAGGTCTTTATGGAGAAGAACGAGAAATAAATTAAACTCCACGGACACTCTTTAAAACAAGTTTTAGAAAATACTGGTTACATTATTCTTGTTGTTTGAAGAGCAATACAAAACATTTAAAATCAAAAACCTTTTTCTTTAAACATGTTCCTCGTAAAATTTTAGTCATCTTGAAATGACTTAAAGCTGGAAACTGTAGGATCTCGGTTCAACAGTGCATTATACTCATTTACAACGAATAGGCCAATTTAACTGAAATAGTGCTCCATTCCTATCTAACTGGCTACCTGTTGCTATATACTGCATTAAAAACGAATAGTTTTTCGCTAACATGTGTTTTTACTACGCAAATGTCCCAGTAGTTTGAAATTGGATATCTCCATTTTTGTTTAACTCCAAAATTGAGTTGCAAATGCGTGCATTCTTTTTGCTGTTGCAGCATTATAACGTTAGTGTAGAAGTTGGAATTGTACAGTAAAAAAGTTGGCACTTTATTTTGTTAAAACTTTTGGAGTTGAAAAGTTTAGTTGAATTTTATGTGTTGGTAAATACTGAAACGATATAGCAGGAATAAACGCGAACATTTTGTAGGGAAACTAGCTACCCGCCCCGATTTCCCATGGATAACAGAGCATATGCTACTGTTTAATTTAATTTTAATAAGGTTATTTAACTGTATTAGTCTGTGTTTGTGTGTGTATGTCGTAATTTAAATAATGTGCGTGGCAACCCGCAAACCTACACGCGTCTTCACGCCAAGAACCGTCTGATCATCATCTTCATATCAAAACATAACTATTTTTTAACACCATATCTCTCCTGTCTAGCGAGAGAAACAGGCGCATTCTAAAAAAAACACACAATAAAATTAATGGTAATCACGTCCACTATTTTCATTAGCATCTAAATCCCATTCCATAATAAATGAATAGAAATAAATTGCTAACAATTTCTATCACGTACGATTCGTAAATAACTAACGGAAAGATACTGTAGGCGCGTTTCATTGTTAATTTGTGACTATTGTCACAATTTATCGCATACAGATTCGAGCATTCATTTGTATGCAGATGTGAAAAAGAGACGTAGTGTTTTGTTTATTGTTTTGTGGTTCAGTGAAGCGATGGCAATTGCTAGGACATTAATTCTAGTTAAGTTCTATTGGACGTGTTTGTAAGTGAAAAAATTCTATGCGAAAAGGCAAGCTAATAACAATGTTACCGATGTCCATGATTAAAAGAAAGAAAGAAAGAAAAATGAAGATAAAGCATAAATATTAAAAAAATAGTACTTTTCCCACATCCGCGTGATTATCGTATCAGTTATCGCGAATGCAGATGAAGTCGCGGATTAAAAAGTAGCCGATATCCTTGAACAGGGTTAAAGCTCTCTTCACACAAAATTCCATCAAAATCGGTTATATAGCTGTTTCGTCGTGTATACGTACATACAGAGTTACTTCCGCATTTAGTATAATATAAATCATAGTCTATGGCACTCGGCAATACAAGTACTTATAGCTTTATAATACCTAATTAAATCTTTTTTGTAATCGGACATCTGAGTAATAGTTCGTATTTCTTTTTTTCTTTAGAAAATCTTTGCCCCATGCTATGGATTTCTCAATCCTATTTAATATTATTAGGTAGACTCGTATATAGATAAGACCAGGTTTTATCACGGTGTTTTCCTTCACCGAAATTGAGACCTACCTTTAGGTACATAGGCATAATTATAACTTTTGCCTTGTAATGTTTGATACAAGCCGAAAACATGACAAGGCAGATAATATTAAAAAACAATTTTCTTTACAACAAAATATATCTAATTTACCATTACCAAAACAAAATACGATATCTCGGGCCCCGGGCCCCATTCATAACCAAATCTCATTCACGCTTTTCTAATTACTAAAACGGGGCCCCATTCACAGCAACATCTGTGCCCTAAGATAAAAGACGGAGATTATATTAATTACTCTTTCTGACAACATGAAAAGATTTTTGGTAAAAAAAATTGCCCTGAAATTATTGATAAAAAGTATATTTTTTAAAGAGACGAAGATTAAAAGTCTTTTTGGGTTTTCATATGTGTCTTGATATTTTTAATTTGTAATTAAAAATATCAAGTCAGTTCAGTGTGCCAAGTACCTACGAGTTTTTATACCAACTTCATCGCGTTAACGTACCTACTTCAATTTGTGACTTTTTGACTATCGTAAATGTTCGTATGCGATTTCTACTTTATGTTCCAAATGCAAATCATATTAGTGACCAGCGGGTTATAATGAAATTCAGTACAATATGAATGCCCTGCTAGACCTCAGGTCTCAAATAACTTACTTTGGGTTAGGTTTGCATGACGTATAATTTGACAATAGGTAGTAGGTACGTACATACTAAGAAATAAATTGTTCGAAAATCGAACTGGCCACCACGAGTAATAATAATAATAATAATAATATCTGTTATTATTATTATTATTCACATTCATTTATTTTATATACATATTAAATTACATTTTTAAATATTCATATAAAAACAAAAACATTTAAAAATATAAAAAAATAGTACCTCACCGGTATCGGGAACAGGGTCCAAGCTACCGGCGGTCAGGGCTCCAGAGAGAGAAACCTCCTGACAATGCGGGCCGTGTCCAGAAGTACTGCCCTCTGAATCAAGCCCTTGATCCAGCCGTCTAACGAGAGCCTCCTTAGATGTTGGTCGAGGCTCTTGGCAATTAAGCCATTGGCTGTAACAATTATCGGCACAATGATCGCTGAGTCCACATTCCACATGTCGACAACCTCATGGGCCAAGTCAAGATACTTTATTTGCTTGTCTTTCTCGGCCTTCATGAGGTTCTCGTCATAAGGAACAGCTATGTCAATAATCATTGCGCGCCTCTCCAATCGATCCACCACCACTATATCAGGCTTATTGGCTACAATAGTCCTGTCAGTGATGATGGATCGATCCCAGTACAATGTGACATTGCCATTTTCAAGAACTGGATCAGGCACATACCTGTAGTATGGAACTTCTGATTTCACGAGGTTGTAATTCAGAGCAAGTTGCTGATGGATAATCCTGGCCACAAGGTTGTGCCTGTGCAAGTACTCTTCGTTAGCAAGACGAGAACATCCACAGATAATATGACGGATTGATTCACCCGGCCGGTGACATGCCCGACAAATGTCAACCGTGCCATCCTTCATAATAAATCTCCGGTAATTATTCGTCAAAATAACTTCGTCCATAATTGCACACACAAAACCTTCGGTTTCTCCAAATAAATCACCAAATCGTAGCCAGGATACGGACGCTAAGAAATCCACATCGGGCCCGTGTAGGGCCCGGAAAAAGCGTCCGTGAAGCTCCTTACTCTTCCAAACCTCCTCGCGATCATTAGTCTCAAGCACTACAGGCTTGCACCAGTTCTCTTTAGCCAAGGAGAGCGGGGTGAGGCCTTTGTCCACTGCAACTACATCTCGGTACATCCCCACGTCGGCTCCTAGGAAATATTCCCTGAGACTGTATATCTCACGGTTGTGCAGAGTCTTAGCATTTAAGAAGCCACAACCTCCGCACTTCCGCGGGATATAAAGTCTCATTACCGATGACCGTGGGTGATGCATCCGATACGCAGTCAACAATGTACGGACTCTCCTATCCAGGGCATCGAGTTCCGTTTGAGTCCATTTGAGTATGCCGAAAGAGTACATCAAGACCGGCATGACCCACCCGTTGAAGGCGCGCACCTTATTTCCGCCTGACAAAAGACTATTTAATACTTTCTTCAGGCGGCCAAAGAAGCGCTCCTACAACGATTGCTTCATGTCAGCAGCATTGATGCCCAACGCTTCCGCCATACCCAAATATTTGTAGGTCTCAATTGAAGAGAGGGATCTAAGGTTTATGGAATCCGAAAGCAGAACTCCCTCAGATTCCACAATCTCCCCTCGTTTGACATGCATGACCGCACATTTGTCCACGCCAAATTCCATCCTGATGGCGCTACTGAAAGTTTCTGTTACTTTCAGTAGCTCCATCAGCTGTGAACTGTTGGTGGCAAAGAGTTTTAGGTCATCCATGTAAAGGAGGTGAGATATTACCTGACCTCCTCTCTTCAATCTATAGCCTAGACTTGAATTCTCTAGCAGTGTGCTTAGAGGATTCAAGGCTAAGCAGAACCAAAGTGGACTCAAACTGTCACCCTGAAATATACCCCGCTCAATCCTTATCGGTTCACTATTCCTCTGGATATGTCGACATCCTGGATAGCGAAGGACCGTCCTCCACTGCCCCATACACGACATCAGGAAGGTGCGCAGAGTGGTATCTATCTTATACAACTCTAGCACCCTCATGAGCCATGTATGCGGCACAGAGTCATAGGCCTTCTTGTAATCTATCCAACATGTCGACAGATTCTTTCGGGATCGGCGAACCTGTTGACTGATGGCCATGTCAATCAGGAGCAGCTCCTTAGTACCGCGGGACCCATTCCTACATCCATTTTGAGAGGGAGACATGATACCGTTACTGTCTATGTGTTGGTTAATTTTCGCTCTCAAAATAGATGTAAAAACTTTATAGACCGTCGGCAAACATGTGATCGGTCTATAATTTTTAGGCTCCGCAGTGCTACCTGATTTATGGAGCAGGTGGGTTATTCCTGTCATCAAGAACTGGAGCAACGATCCTGATTCCAAGGCTGACTGGAACAGAGACGCTAAACAAACGTGCGACCTTCTAAACCATTTTATCCAGAAGTTGTGCAGCCCGTCCGGCCCTGGAGACTTCCAATTAGGCAATGGACGGACTGCACGAGCTACATCACGGGGGCTGATAATGATTGCCCCCATTTCTGGTATCGGGTCGCACGCTCGTTCGACTTCCAGAGTCCAATCACCCTCAGTGTGACTGACAGGCACCGACCAGATGTTGCGCCAGAACAAATACATGGCGTCATCATCCGGCAGGTGCGTATCAGTCACACTTTGAATTGGTCGCTCCCAAGTCCTATAAACCCACCTTTCATCGCTCTGGAATGTGCGATTCTGAGTGTATCGTTCCACCCGCCGCTTATACCTTCGAATACGGTTTGCCCATGCATACACCTTCTGCTTCAGGAAGTCAATGCGCTCTGTGACCCAGGGCATATAGTCTCGAGGACTGATATCAGTCCCAGAGAATGCCCGCCTCACAAAGCGCATCACTCTAGGGCGAGTATTGCCCTCCCTAAAGCAAATAAGTTTGCCGATGAGCACTCTGGCCTCACTAATACGCCGCTCAATTCTGCACTGCCACGCCGGTACGGCAGGTTATTATTATTATTATTATTAGTTATTATTTTAGTAGAATATAAATAAAAGGAAAAAAAAAATACTTTGATTTTAGTACTATTACTTTTTATTGTTTCGTAGATGGTGTGAAAAGTAGAGTATGCTCCTCGGAGATAAAGGTGCCTTCGTCTTGGGCGATCTTGAATCCCACGCTGCACTCAGGATTCTTGTCTAAACTCCCTTGCTCCCCTCGGGAGTTAACGCTAGAATCCTTCGTTTTGCTCGGGATTCAATACGGCACCCGCTACCTAAGACACTACTTTATCCCCTTTGTGCATAATCTACTATACTTTTGAATTTACTGTAACATTTTTGTAAAGATGATATTTTAATGCAAATGGGTTTTCAGACTCAGCTTTAGAAATTAATCTAGACTTAACACGTATTAACAAAAATGAAGCCAGAATTCAACAAGAGATTACTTACATAATATTTTATCTTTACACTGAAATTATTATAATTTGAATTTTCAGTGTAAAAATAAAATATTATAAGGGAAATATAGGGAAATATGATTTCTACTCTATTTTATTATAACTACGCGTCTAGGTAAAATTTTATTTTAGAAGACATCAAATAAATCATAATTTATTCATGTTTATTCATGTAAGCCGAATCAACTATTTAAATAACCCTTGAAAACAGATGTTATTAGTCTTTACTATGAGTACCTCTACCCAACCAATGGATAGTTCTACAAACACAAAATGGAAAAAGTACAAAATGTTGAATTTAGAATATTTAGAATTTATTAAATGCCGAATTTACGTAATATCGACTTAACATAATTTTGAATTTGCAAAATATTCAATTTACAAAATGTGGATGTCTTATTTAGAAAATGGCTAATGACATATTTACAAAATGTCGAATCTGCAAAATTACGAATTTGCTAATTGTTGAATTTACAAAATGTCGAATTTTCAAAATGACGAATTTGCTAATTATCGAATTTACATATTGTCAAATTTACAAAATGTCAACTTTACAAAATTTCCAATTTAAATTTAAAATTTATAAAATATCTATCAAATAACGAATTTACAGTCAAAGAAACTGTTATAATAATGTAAATACATTTCCTTCTAAGGTAACTCTATGAGGGAAGACTAAAGACCAGTGTTTAGCCGGATCTTTTATTATTAGTGAAAAACACCACTTTGGTTTTTTGCCAAACAAAAGAAAAATAAATCCTTATTTGTCTAAACCTAACATTCTACCCGAACTAGCTTTCGCCATAGATACTTAATTCTCCAATATTTTTCTAACACTTTCTTGGCACTACAGTTTTGAAAATCCAAATCTTCTCTCCAAAGTTATTCTCTGGAGAGCACTTCATTTAAGTAAGAGCTTGTTACACCGGATTTTTGTGATCTATAGCTCTATGAATTATGTTAAAAGTGGGTAGGTACTCACGGCTTTTTGAAATTCCTGATTGTCTGCGCAAAGATTTGAGAAAACGCTTTTTAATATCGGTTTAGATGTGGCTGGATTAGGTTTAGTTTCAAAGCACTTACTTTAAATTCTTAGCAGAATTTAAATGTAAGAACTTTATATAAGTAATTGAGTTTTTTTTTCTTTTTAATTAAAAAAAAATCTAATACCCGTAATTAAAAACGTTTATAATCGTAATCTCATCTCGACAATCAATGTCATAAACTTGTCAAAATGTGACTAAATTAGAGGCATTTTTGACAAACTGACAATGTTCTCAAAAATACGAGAACGGTCCCTGTGAATGTAGGTAGTAATATAGGAGCCCTATGGTTTACAATCGAAATCTGACAACTTTTTCATCTTTAAGCTCAATATTTAAGACCTTTTTGTTTCTATTGCAAGCGTGGTGATCGATTTACGCATTGAGAAGAGGCACTCGTTATTAAATCTCTCTAAAAAACGAAATAACTCTATTTCATTTTTTCCATTCCATTTAAGTTGTGATACATTATGCTTATTTTTTGTATCAAAACTAAAATGGTAAAAACAATATTAAACTACTTGAAATAAGGTCTCAAGATTTGAAATAATGGGATCCCAGCAAAGAGTAACGATATAAAAAAAATATAATAGTAATACCGGCCTATTATAGCCTCACTTTTTTGCTTTAAAGTGAGGCTGTGGTTAAAGTGGTTTAAATATAGGTCAATAATTTATCAGTCACACTGTATATCCAATTAATCTGACACCGCCACAAAATTTAACAAACACAACCTTACTAAAATGAAATATAACATCGTTAACAAAAGGACTTATCAACCAATAAACATAAAGAATAGCACCTTTAAGTCATCGTTATCAAGGTATACACTAAATATATAAGGGTTGTAGATTATGTATGTAATCAGAATGCTAATGCTACCCTATCATACCTCCCTAAGCTGGTATGAACATTTATTTTATTATTATAATCTGTAAAAGGTACGCGTCTTTGCGATGTTTTACCCTACACGTTGTTTTTAGGGCAGGTGAGGATAATTTTTTTTTTTTTTTTTAGGGTTTTCTAAATCTGAAAACCAAAAAGGGAATCCTTAAAGGATCATTTCGTTCTCTGTCTGTTTGTCAAGATCCTTTTTGTCGTGAACGTGTGATGGTATTAAGTTGAATTTAGACATTCCTTTTGGAACGATGTCCCTACTCTATAGAATATTTGTAATCTTATTCTTGAATTTGTTGACATTGACATTGGTGTTTCTTTTAAATTAATTTAATGGAATTATAGTTTATTTTATTTTTTTGTTACATTGTAATGTTTCCTCATTTGTGTTGCTAATTTAAAATTTATTTAATATTTTTATTCTACTTAAGTTCTAAGTTCTATGGTTAAATATTCATCTACAATGTAAATTGTTCCTGAATTGAATACATTGAAATATAGCCCATAAATTCTGCTAGTCATAAAATGCTATAGCATAGTCGTATTTCCAAGTGGAAAACTGACTTGGATCGAATACTTTAACGTCATCGTGTTAGGGTCTCAGTTTTCAAAACCGTTGCAGTTCTTTTGCAGTGACAATAACGAGGGAGAGAATAAAAGAGTTCCTGTAATTATTTGCGGACCTTTTACAAAATGCACTTTTGTACAGCTTTGCTTTGAAGATGTTTTGATAACGTAGACTTTAGGTGTAAGTTCTTTACAATTTTTTTTTAATATTCAAACAAACTTGCGTTTGAGCGCAACTCACCTGATGTTAAGTGCGCGTATTAGATTTAGCGCAACTCAAAATCACGACTGCTATATAAGCTGAACATCGCAGCAGCATTGACGTACACTAGTACAATACAATGGTCAGTTTGTATGCGTAAGCGAGGAACTATGAGCACGAATCATCGAAATTGTTCGGCAAAAGATTGCGCGCGACGTTTTAGTGTTTTTTAAAATAATTGTCTAAAATAAATGAGTTCGTATAACGGACTGAAAAATATCCTGTATATTAAGTATAACCATTATTTTCATAAAATAAATATATCAGTTATGTTTTTATTCAAACACTGGTGAAAAAAATGGTTTTTAATACCAAATCGTAATATTTTCGTAATTTTGGCTCAGTATTGTCCTATAAGACTGCAATATATCCTTTTGGAGAAATGCATAAAACATTATATTTTGGCATACTGTAATGGTTGTATTCGTCCTGAGAGTTAACTCTGATGTCTATTTTCGTAAAACGCTATGAAAGGGTTGTCTTCGCTTTAAGAATTGTTAACACCATCTGTATTATGTGCACCTTCCTATGATCTACAATAAAGACGAATTGAATTGAATTGAAAAACCATAATTAAAAATTATACTTTTATTTTGTAGTTCCCTAAAGCAAGACTTAATCTTTCTAAAACTGTAATTGTCTTTAAATAATCTGCTCACATCATTACGATATTGCTCTGGGCAAAACGCAAAAACATGAAGTTTTCGTCACGAATCGAGTGATGATGCGGTTTTAAGTGGAACACGCTTGCCTAGTATGAACCGGTTCACTCATCCTTACTACTACTCGTGTACTATATTTCAAACAAGGGTAAACACAGCGTAACCGAGAGTAATATATTCGTATTTAATGTTTTTTCATACGAAATATAAGTAGTTGTCTATATTCTTCTTATATTTGTAATTTGCTCCTGCCTTGATATCAGCCATACGCCGCTATGGCCGGGCCACAGATACGTTCAAAATTTGACAAGTGGATCACTGGAATCCCCACAGTTAGAGGGAGACATTAAATCCACCTTTGTACCTATGTGCATAATATTTAAATAAATAAACTAACTAACTAGGCAATCGCACAAACATTTAACTACTAAATCAAAAACCCTTGTTTAACTTTCTAGACATCATATATATGAATATCACAAAGTTAGACAGGATTATAATCCTGTAAAGCCATCATTTTTACCCAAAAAGAGTCTGTACGGTATAACTTTACCAATTATAACATTTACTAGAACGAGTTGTGAACTTTATTATGAGTACGGAAACTGAAACTGTAACCACAACTGTAAATGTGTCCCTTTGAATTAAAATAGTATAACACTTGTACGAGCTATGCTGTACATTGACCCTAACTAACTTGTCCTACTTACAGTGAAACGTTGCTGTTTGTTTATACAACATTATGTAAGCCACAGCTCAGAAATAAAGGGGATAAAAACCAAAGTGATAGTTAAAACACAAACATATTTATTTCCTTTTCCACAATAATTATAAGAACACTGAAATCAACAAAGCAATAAGTCCTGTACTTACGTTGCTAAGATCTATTTTAAAAATCCACCACTTTGCCACGCTAGTTTTCCAAAGGTGTTGACTGCTCGGCGTCTCGAACAAGAAGACCGGTTGATAGTTGTCTCGTATAGAGAATGACTTTACGAACGAATGAACGAATATAAGATTGAGTGACATACGATTACTAGTCGAATAATAGTAGGTGTTGCCAGGTACAAGCTAACAATTAATTGTACATTATTACCTTAAAACATATTATTTTCAGTAGCAATAAAACCTTATACTAATTGGTTGTTTACTCATTCAACATAACATTCAACATAGTATTCCGATACACAACATCAACATAACATTTTCACTGTTGGGAGTTACACCCCAACAATACTTATTTGTAAATCTAGTTTTGTGAGTTCGTTCCATGAAATATTTTTGGTGTAGGTTGATAAACTCAAACTCAAACTCAAAATCATTTATTTCAATTAAACCATTTACAGGTACTTTTGAATTGTCAGAGTCAGTCAGTCAGAAAGTTGAAGCTAGTTGCTCGTTCCAAACAGTAGGTTTCTATGGAGAAGAACGAGCAAACTCCATGAACACTCTATAATATATAATAGATAACTGTACCTACAGCGAAATACCTTCAAAACTAAGATATATATATTTTGGTCAGGTCATCAGTTTCAGACACAAGTAGTGATGTACTTCTCAACCTCTGCTACACTGGATCAAAGGATATGCAGCCTCAATAGACTCCAATGTTTTACTGTCCAGGTTATATTTGCGACCGATGACAGTTTACAGGGTGTTTCAAGTTCCGTATTTTTCGTACTCATAATATTTACCTATTTCTATTCTTTACTTCCGATCAGTTGAGGCAGTGGCTGAGCAATAAGTTGTTGCACTGGGTGTCGCGGGTTCGATTCCCGCTCGGAACAAGTTTTTGTATGGCTTGTAGGCCATAGGTTGGGTTGGTTATTAGTGTATGCTAGTTTATATATGTTTGTAAACAATACAGGAGAAATCCCTAGTGTGGGGCAACGTTTATTTATAAGAACGAAAAAGGGAGAGAAGATATGTTCAAAAAGTTTTTCCATTTTACAACATACCTACTTAAACAACTCAAAACAATACTTAAACATTTATGGGTAATTTTATATAACACCAAGAATTCAATAGAATATCGTTACATTGTTAATCCTTTGAAAATGTATTCTTGAAGAGCAGCATTTTATTGTCTATAGCTGAAACGAAGGTAAAAATATATTTTTTACCAAAAAGACAACCGCCTTCAAGGACTGCAAAGTAAAAATTATCTTTAATTTCGAAAGTCGGTGGCAATACAAAACCACTAACAGGACCAAAGCCGCTTGGCGCAAAGATTTTTTATTTTTGCTTTTATGTACAGGCATGTCAATCCATACCAAACTGTCAAATTTTCCCAATTGAATATAACCCATATCTTCACTACATATTATAAAACAAAGTCCCCCACCGCGTCTGTCCCTATGTATGCTTAGATCTTTAAAACTACGCAACGGATTTTGATGCGGGTTTTTTTAATAGATAGAGTGATTCAAGAGGAAGGTTTATTGGTATAATACATGCATATTATAGTAGAAGAAAACCGAGAAATTCCAAGAGTAATGTGGGGTCGTAATAAACATATTTTTGTGCGTTTACATTGCAAACGCTGGCTAAACCTTACGAGAAATATCAAAATAATGTACTACGGAATTGTATATCTTAAAAAGATCGATAAAAAAGTCAGCGATGGTATATGTTTATCTCTTAAGGATAACCCACAATAACCATTTTTATCTTTTACATATTACAAATAAGATATGGGTTACTTACCAAGCTATTTTAAACAATACAGTTTTATTCTTTACCAAATTAAATGTCTTAGATACGTTGTGCATTTCATGTAGATTAAAATTGCGCTTTACAGCATATCATTAAAATCAGTATATTAGAAGATATCACAGTGTTAAAAAGCGGGGGTAGAGCGGCTGGCGCTTAGATTTGTTGTTTACATGTTTGTGTTGTCCAAAAAGCTGTGTACGTTGTTTAAAAAGACATTCTATAGTATATTTAGTATCACCATTGCATCCGTGCGAAGCCGGGGCGGGTCGCTAGTTTTGTATAAAGTTGAAAATCTATCAAAGAAATTTGACAGATTGTTGTAGCTTGATGTGCTGGTCTCTGTACCTAATACTTATCATAGAAATTAACAAAGAAATGGTAACGCTGAAGACACCAATGGATTACTGGATCTGGATCTGGATCACTGGATCAACAATATGTCCCGGGACATATTGTTCTATTGTTGTTTGTTTTTGTTGTTGTTGTTGAATTATTCTATTTTATTTATTTATTTCAGACATACCTACTTCAAGTCCATATTTTTCCATACATAAAAATTATAAACTATTTTAAATTCTAAAATCTTGGACAGATATAAACACAAAATAACATTGCGATGAATTAAATTTACATTTTAAACACCTCATAAAAAAAAGAAATATTAGAATTGACAGAAAATTATAGAATCGGTAAATATAATGTCAGAGTAGTATTATATTTCATACATAATTCAAACCGATAATCGGTTTGAAATATTATTATTGAGGTAATTAAAATCGGTTTACAGCTGGCTAAGATGCGGACGGACATACATACAAAACAAAAGAGTGTCAAACAAAACAACCTTTTCCTTTTTTAATGTCGGTTATAAAATTCTGAAACATCCTATACATGTGTGTAGGCAGTCGTGCTGGTATGTATAGCATAGCTCCGTGCAAGTATTGTATATAGGACTTACTAGCTACTATTGAAGCCTAGCCTAGTATTCAAACATGGTCGTAGGCGTACATTGTCCATGCGGTTGGGGATTGAGCTAACACAAATATCATTTTGATGATCCAAGCAAGTTGCTATGTGGACTAGCTATACATTCGTTTAAGAGTGTCTTTCTAAATATACGCAGTGTAGAAATATAGATTGGATAGTCGTTACTTAGGGCGATTTCAAATTAGTCGCGTGCCAGTAGCGCGACAGCAGCGCTGCTTTGTAAATCCACACAAATCAAATCGCGCGACGGCAGCGCGACTGATAGCGTCGCAGTCGCGCTGCCGTCGCGCGACTTGATATGTATCCTACTTCCTACTATATAATATATATAATAATATTAATTATTTAATATTATAAATGTGAAAGTTTGTGAAGATGTTTGGATGTTTGTTACACAATCACGCGTAAAATGTTCAAGAGACGTTCGTTTCAAGAGTGTAATCAATTATTATTATTTTCTTTATGTGCAACGACGTGACGTGATCATTTACCTAAAAATTTGACGTGTAATTTTTTCTTACCAATAAATGTGTTTATCTGTTTATCAGATTTGCATGAAAATTGGCACAAAGATAGACCATCTCCTGGATTAACACATAGGATACTTTATCCTGGTAATGTGTTCCCTTGGGATAATCGTTCATTTTACGCGGGCGAAGCCGCAGGCTGAAGCTAGTGGATTTATAAAGCAGCGCTGCTGGCGCGCTGCCGTCGCGCTACTGGCGCGCGACTAATTTGAAGGCGCCCTAAGTGACATATTATGATCATTATCAGTAGGTCGATTCTATAAAATTCAAACAACAACTTTCAACAACATCTCACATTGCTATTCACTCTCACTTCGCAGAAGGTTCAAAATGACCTTGATATATTTGACACTTTGAATCGGGTTTGAGCGCGAAGTGAGCGTCGAAGCGACGGGGATATTACCTTACAGAATGCCACTTCTTACGTCATCTCCTACTTTATCTGTCAAAATCTCCCTGTCAATTTAGTTCAACTCGCTGACACGCTCGCAAGGGTGGCGCTAGTGTAAATTCGAATTATGAACCGAGTTTTTGGAATGCCAATCAAGAAACTCACAGCGGATTCAGATTCGAAGTTTAAAATGAGGTCTTACAGAATCACACCCCAGGGCAAAAAAAATTCGGAAATGACTTCCGTTTTTCGTGAAAAAAAAAATGTTGGATCGCAATGTTACTCATGCAAAACATAGTACTTCGAAGTGTCAATTTATTCCCAAAGGCAGTAATATGATTTTTCAGTGCGGGATACAGAACTTTCTATACAATTGCACTATTACTTTAAGCCTGGCCACACCAGAGCGCACAGCTCAGACTTGCAGGCGGTCATATAAAGACATAGGAATACATATAATATACTACTGCATTATCGGCCTACACCCGCAACTTCGCCTGCAAGTTGTCCGATTTGGTGCGGCAAGCAACCTCTTCTCACAAGGAATCAATCATGGCATTGACAATGCCAGAAACTCTATAGAACTTTGCCCCACTCAATAAAAGTCATGTGCAATATGTAGCATCTTACTATTTATTTATTGGTGAAAACTAAACATTAGTCTTAGTGACTGTAGAACTTGCGGTTTCCGTTTAAATCTAAAAACAATAATGACATTGATTATAGGTTAAATTGATTTTAGGTAAAATCTGTTTGTATTTTGTGGGTAGGTATTTCGTAATCCGCAAGTTCTAAAGAAAAACAGTTTAGTATAGAAAGGTTCTATATCCATTACAATTATTTTCATTAATTTACTTTTCTGTACATGGGTTACTTTTTCTGTACATGGGTGGGGCAGGGTCTGGCATTGTCATTTAGAACAAGGTTTAAGCCAGTCTGACCCAAAAAACATCAAATTAACACAGCAAGTAACAAATTGTTTGTCTTCAAACGCGAACAGTGTTTTGAAACCAATTTTCTGTTCCCTCGTAATAATGTGAGGCGTCCAATAGGCTGGCAGCCCGCCAGATACCTGTACGTACCTGCCATGTTTAGAGGCAATTCAGACTTGCCATACAATTTTACTGACAATGTATCCCTAATTTGTTGGGCGATGTTTGAAGAAGTAATAAAACGTTTGAAAAGGTGGGTTTGTTAAAGTGTTCGGTGTTATTTTTTAGGGGTTTGTCTTTTTCAGGGTAGCCAAAGAATCCTTATGTTTTCGCCATGTCGGTCTGTCCGATATTATATTATACTGGCTTATGCCCGCGACTTCGTCCGCGTGAATGTCGGCTATCGCGGATGCAGACGAAGTCTCGGATTAAAAAGTAGCCTATGTCCTTCCCCGGGGTTCAAGTTATCTTCATACCAAATTTCATAAAAATCGGTTCAGCCGTTTCATCGTGAAAGCGTAACAGACAGAGTTACTTTCGCAATTATAATATTAGTATGGATGAAATATATAATTTGGTCGATTACGTGATAGTTTATTTTTAACTTAGTTAGAATATAGGTACTACTTCCGTGAACACAAAATACAGTTTTCTAGCACCTTTTTCCTCAAAGCTAAGCCGCAGACAAAGGTACTCAAGTGGCGACCACGTACTGGACGACGCAGCGTTAGTAGGCCTGCCACCAGATGGACCAATGACATCGTCAAGGTCTCGGGTAACCGGTAGATGTAAGCGGCAGGTTGTCGCTCGTTGTGGTTTTCTATTAGGGAGGCCTTTGTTTAACAGTGAACGTCTTCCGGCTGATAATAATGATGATCTAGCTAGCGGCATAGCTAGTATTTTATCACAACGAGCTATCCTTGTATAATTCCTTCCGACACGAACCGACCAATGTCAAAATCTATCTTCCATTTTTCTCATTAATTTTTTTTTCCTTTTTGTTTTTTTTTTTTGCTTTTTTTGTTTTCAATCAGCAATCATTACAATTAATGAGAAAACGTATAACGATGCTGCGTATAGTATAACGATGCTTAATTTTAAGACGTCTATTCTAAGCATACGTTTGATCACGAGTCACGAGCATAAATATGTACACCTACAGATTGAAAAATTCAAAAGCAATTTTCTCGTGAAATAACTATTTCAACTTATAGATAAAACCTATTTTATAGTAATTTGGGAGCAAAAATACCCTATTCGTAACCCTAAATATTTAAATCAACAGTTTAGGAGAAAATCAGTTTAGAATGAAAATGAAACAGTTGGTCTGTTTACATGTTTCTGCTTGTGACTATACACTGAAATTGATTTTGCTGGGTAGTAATATGACACATTTAGCATTTTGAATTAGTTTGACGTAGCTTAGTAAAAAGCTTTTTACGAAAAAAGACAACCGCCTTCAAAAACTAAAAAGTGAAAAATAACTTTAGCACAGAACACACATTGACTTTATCGAAATTCAGTGGCTTTGTTCTGTTTGTCTTTTTTGTAAAAAGCTTTTTATTTTCCGTTTTTTAGTATTTCCTTCTCATCCAAATCTATTAAGAGATTGAAAGTTAACTACTACAAAGATTGATGAAACTAAAACGTCGTCTATGTAAAATTTTTGGGTATTTGTTGATTTTTCAAAAAGTGCTGAATAAATATCGATAAAATTTGTATAGGACCACCCCTGAAGCATACCCTATCCATAAAAAAATTCAAAATCGGTTTATGTATGCCGGAGAAATCGCGTAACAAATCGCACACATACTTAATGTAAATTTAAGACTTATACGGTTTTCTCATGGATGTCATTGCCAGAACTGGACCAAATTAAAATGGGACCACACGGGAAGCACTAGCTTTGCACGGGAAACAAGAATCATCAAAATCGCTTCACCCAGTCCAAAGAAATTAGGTAACAAACATAAAAAAAAAACAGACGAATTGATAACCTCCTCCATTTTTGAAGTCGGTTGAAAAAAACCATACGAATTGATCGATCATGGTAAAGTTACGCTTGCAGGGGTGGATCTGTGGATGGGGACACGGAGGAAACTCGGTTTGAAATCGATGGTCCCATTTCAAACCGAGTTCCCTCCGTGTCTCGGAAAGCACGTAAAGCCGTTAATCCCGGCCGTCATTCGTAGATCCTTGGCAGTCGTTATGGGTAGTCAGAAGCCAGAAAGTCTGACAACCAGTCTTACCGAGGCGTATCGTGTTACCCAGTTACTGGGTTGTGGAGGTCAGATAGGCAATCGCTCCTTGCTAAACACTGGTATTCAGCTGCATCGGGTTAGACTGGAAGCCGACCCCAAGATAGCTGGGAAAAGGCGAGGCAGATGATGATGATGAATTTGTTTCACGTAATTTATTTAACTATTGAGATTTTGGAATTTGGCTCCTTTTGGCAATACTAGACTTAATTTCCATTACAATAGTAAAGTTATTTTCCTCTAAAAAAGCTTTTAGGAATATGGGCAAATATGAAAAAGGTGCCATTATAGTTGATCGCTAATTATTGTGTCCCTGTTTTTCAGTCCCATTTTTGAAAGCTAGTGCTTCCCGTGTAGTCCCATTTTTTTTTTAATTTGATTTGGTCCAATTCTGACAATTTGCATTAAGTATGTGCGCGATTTGTTACGCGATTTCTCAGGCAAACGTACACCGATTTTGAAAATTCTTTTTTTTTATAGATAGGGTATGCTTCAGGGGTGGTGCCATATAAATTTTATCGAAATTGATTCAGCACTTTTTGAAAAATCAACAAATGCCCAAAAATGTTATATAGACGACGTTTTAGTTTCTTCAATCTTTGGAGTAGTTACTTTCAATCTCTGTTTTAACTGTGTTGCCGTTTCCTAATGGACTAAAGTCAATGTGTGTTCTGTGCTAAAGTTATTTTTCACTTTTTGAAGGCGGTTGTCTTTTTTATAAAAAGCGTTTAGTCTATATTGTCCCACTACTGGGCAAAGGCCTCCAAGTTATTCCAGGTACTCACATTCTAGGTCATCTCGCCACCTTTTTTTGGGCCTTCCTCGGCGACACCGTCCACCTTTCATCGACTGTTTATCGTTACTACTCGTATAATCTCTGTATGTATAAACTATACATCGAAAGTCTAGCAAGATATTAAAAAAAAGTTGTACGAGTATTTAACACACAGTTCACTGTATCTGTTTTCTTTAGTTAGTCTGTGTACAGCTATGTGGGCTGCAAGATTGGCTATAAGTTTTGTGTTTCCTGCTCAGATTAAGAAACAAAAGGCAGATAGACAGCGCGGAACATTGAGAGTGAAGCCAAAAAAGCAAATACAACTTCTAAAACGAATACCTACAACGCGCTTATCCGCCGCATCGTTAAAAAATACAAATACAAATTAAAAAGCGAATACAATTATGAGATGGCGGGTATTCGCTTTTGCATTTGTATTTGCTTTTTTGACTTCACTATCAGTGTTCCGCACGGTCTATCTGCCTGTTGTTTCATAATCTGAGGTTTCTTGTTCCTATTTTTTATATTGTTGCTGTTTGTTAAACCTCTTGAATAAAAATATTATAATAATCTAAAAAATAATCTCTGAAATGAAACATTATTGTTGAACATCAAATATTTCAGCAGCAAACACAGGATTAACGTAAAATACAACCAATTAATCTTACCACCATTAACTAATCCATCACAACATTCGGATCCTTTCGTAATTAATTTTCCAAAAAATTGAGGAAGACACAACGACATCTGAAGGTCGAAAGACGAAGGCCGAAAGACGAAGGACGAATGACGAAAGAGCGTCGTAATCTCAGATCTGCGTAATTAAATTAATCTATTTAATTAAGGGGCTTGTGATTGACGATAATTGTCGGAGAAAACATATTGGATGTTTTATGTCAACTGTAATAATGTTAGAGAACTGAAAGAAATAATTTGGGAAAAACACTGGACTTTTATGCGTCCCTAATTGTATTTAACGAGGACAGAGATGCATTTTACACATGTTATGTAGGAGTAAAGGAAAAACCTATAAAGAAGCGAACTTTACAATAACAGATTCGTACAATTAAATGTTACTATACATTATTTATTGAATTAACAATTAAATGCTACTTTTTGTTTGTCAAAAAGTTAAGTGTCACTTAAATGTATGTCTAGGAAAACGTTCAGCGACATCGTGTAGTTCCAGGTGAATGAGCTTGACGCTAGCATCAAAAGAGATTAGTGCACACTTGCTACAGGACAGAGACGATAGATAATAATTGGAAAAAGAGACATTTGAAAAAAAACTTGAGAGGTGTCAAGGGACACCCGGATGGAACGAAGTTCCTTTCGATTAATTAGTGAAGGAATTTTATTACAATTTTATTACAATTCCTTCACTAATTAATGTGATGCGTTAAAGTGAATTTAAGTGGCTTTAAGCCAGGGCAAAAAAAAAGCGAGGAATGAAAAGTTATTATGGCTGCTTACATTGTAAGTAAGTAATTTTAAAGATTAACATTTTCTAACATGTTATTACAATGCGTAGTTATTTAGATAGAAAGACCAATAAATTATTTCTGCGCCATCTATTGGCCGTTCGTAATTCGATCTCGAAGAGCACAGTTGCGCCAATAACGTTAATAGATGGCTCTTAAATCAAATGAATGACGAAATGTCAAATGTCGTGACAACTTTTCGTAAGAATTTTTTCCGTCTAGCCCCCTTTCACAACGCGCGATAAGGAACTTCGTTCCAAAAAAACTGGAAATCTAATTTCTACTGTTCAATGGAAATGTTACAGTCAAAACTCTTAACCAGTCAAAACTACTTTTGACTGGGTTCAGTCAAAACCTTTATTAAGATAAAACGCGTTTGCGTTACAAAATCAAAAATAAGGAAAGCCTTAGTTATAAGGATCACTACAAAACCAAAGTTTTAAAAGGAGTCACATAAAAAACCTACCGACCTAATGGGTTTCTAAATATTGAGGATAAATTTAAACCGTTCAAAAGTAGTTTTGACTGTGACATATACACTACTGTGACCACGGATATCGACTATGACAGACAAACAGACTAGTAGAGAATGCCTAAGGCATTAAGGCGCGTCCCTGTGCAAAACGCAGCGCTAGCCGTTTTTTGTTCAGTTTTTCGGACCTAAATACTCTGTATCCAAAAGAAATATCAACAAATAAAAAATATATTAAATTTCTACATAATCTTGGAGTCAAGATTATGTAGAAATTTAATATATTTTAAAATGGTAGATCTGATTTTTGTTTACGAAGTATAGTATTTAACTAATCTCCTCACAACGAAACCACAGAAATGAGAAATAATTATTGAAAACATCCATCTCCTCGGCAAGTAACCATAAATTCGATGTTTTACTAACACTAATGGATAGGCAATTTATTAATTAACATTTCGGTAGTTTTTTTTTTCAAAATCGCTTTAATTGATTTTATAAAGATTTAATTCTAAAATCTGAGCGTATTTCGCTACTGTATCTCTTGCGCGGCACAGAGGGAACGAACGCTCAAGGTTATTTGCTCAGGGTACCGCCTTAAGTCCGCCTTTGTACCTGTGTGCATAAAATATAAATAAATAAACAGACGGACAGAATGGCACGTTCGTAGAAAAGTCCGTACTTAAAGTCTCAACGGAACCCTAAAGAGTGACACAAAAAAGTAACACAAAATTAATACTTTTCTCCTCAAAATAAAATAATTACCAGGCAAACGTTTCACCCAACATTGTTTCAGAATAAAATAAACTAATTAGAAATACTGCTTTTAATAAAGAAACGATTCATTATGCTATTGTATTTCGAGATTTCTTCCACTTAGTTTGATTCTGTATAAACTTTACCTAATTTTGTTATCCAGATAATTTCCCAACGCTCTAGGTGTGATGGATTAAATATTTAAATTAATTATAACCTTTATTTCTTAGTATTACATGGTTTAGTAAGCGACTCGTGGCTAAGTTAGAGCCTATAGGATCGATGGGTCAAGGTTAAGTTACGCTTGCCGCGGTCTGTAAGTGGATGGATGACCTGGATATTGTCCTACTACAGGGCAAAGGTGAATTGGCGATTTCAGGCCTACAATCCATACATCCATACTTCCATACTAATATTATAAATGCGAAAGTAACTCTGTCTATTATAGATCGAGAAAAACGGATTAACCGGGTTCGTCCGACTAGTTTCGTTCATTTTGTTTCTGTTACGCTTTCACGATGAAACGGCTGAACCGATTTTGATAAAATTTGGTATGAAAATAGCTTGCACCCTGGGGAAGGACATAGGCTAGTTTTAAATCCGGGATTTCATCTGAATTCGCGATACACGACATACATGCTGACGAAGTCGCGGACGAAATCTAGTTTATTATAAGTGCAGAATTCCTCAATATTTTCCTTCACTGGATTGACATCGAATCCTGTCCAAGTTATTATAATTAAAAAGGAACTACGTGAGTACCGAGTTGCGTCGGTCGCGCATCGCATTTCTACCTGTGGGTACCGTAGAAGGCGATAGAGAGATATCGACCAGGGGATGGGCAGCAGCGTCTTTTTGAGTACTATAACACCTACTGCGATCGCCAACATGCATAGGTCAAGCATACTGAACCCCCCCTTGGGAGAAACCTATGTCCAGCAGTGGGCATCTAAAGGTTGACATGATGATGATGATGATGAGTTGAAAAATCACCATCAATCTTGTTTCGAACCTCACAACCTCATAATTGAGAAGCCAGCGCCTTAATCACTAGACCATCATGACATATTGTTTGAGTAAATTGCCTAAGGAGATAACCAAAAAAAGCTTTTTAACAGAAAAGACAACCGCCTTCAAAAACCAAAAAGTGAAAAATAACTTTAAAACAGAACACACATGACTTTAGTTTCGGAAGTCGGTGGCTTGGCTGTTCTATTAATTGTTTTGTATTGCCACCGACTTCCGAAACTAAAGTCATGTGTGTTCTGTTTTAAAGTTATTTTTCACTTTTTGGTTTTTGAAGGCGGTCGTCTTTTTTGTAAAAAACTTTTTTATTTTCGCTTTTTAGTACATACTTCCTTATCATCCAAATCCATTAAGAAATGGCAACACAGTCAAAACAGAGATCGAAAGTACAAGGTGAAAACATTACAACATCATCCATGTAATTTTTTTTGCTTTCTGTCGATTTTTCCAAAAAGTGCTGAATCAATTTCGATAAAATTTATATGGCTCCACCCTTGAGGCATACCCTGTCCATCAAAACAAGAATTTTCAAAAATCGCTTTACATTTGCCGGAGAAATCGCGTTACAACAATACAAAAAAAAACATACAGACGAATTGAGAACCACCTTCTTTTTGAGGTCGGTTGCAAATTAGAAAATGAAAAACCTCGACAAATAAAAACATTTTAAAAACCTATTTTACAGTTAAAAACTTGGAAGCCGGCGTAGGTACGTGTACCCTCCATTATCAGACAAAAACCTGCCATGTGTATGAGCTACTAAATCTTGATCGATAGCGCACATAATCTTAACTTAAATAGATTGAGCGTTATTTTATTTGATGTTTATTCCATGCATGTTATTTTAAAATAAATAGTTTGAAATTTAATTTACAAAAAAAATGCGCATTGCAAATGCACAATGAACATCACAGCTTAGCTTTAGCACAAACAAAACGCAGCTTAATAATTAGCAGTCATCCAGTCATTCAGTGACTGTAACAAATCTTTAAATGTAATTATTCATGAAATCCAACCATTGTCTTCATTCATCCAGAGAAGCAACCGTTGATAAGACCCGCGACGCCTTAAGGGATATATCACACGAACTTTATGTGCGTTTTATGGTCGTATATATTTTTTTGTGAAAAATAAAAGAGGAATGCTAAAGCTACATGAAGTCTAATGTGGTCTTTCTCTTGTAAAGGGCTCGACAGAAAATGAAAAAAGAAGTTGCGATGAAAAAAAGTATTTTTACTATTGGTCGTTTATTTTTTTAAAACTACGCCGAATTAGCTTGTTTGGGGTGGTATTATTATTTTTCATTATAAATAATAATATTTGCCCCTCAGATTATGAAACAAATGGCAGATAGACCACGTGGAACATGAGAGTGAAGCCAAAAAACCAAACACAATTTAAAATGCGAATACCTACAACGCGCTTCTTGGTGTTCTGACACGAGTCAGTAGAGCACGCCACATCGTTAATAAAAACAAATAAAAATACAAACACAAATTCAAAAGCGAATACAAGCACGAGATTGTAGGTATTCGCTTTTGAATTTGTATTTGCTTTTTTGGCTTCACTCTCAGTGTTCCGCGCGGTCTATCTGCCTTTTGGTACATAATCTGAGACTCGCCCGATGAATTTCGATTACAGTGGTCATTTCAAACAAGACCAGTCCAGTACGCAGAAGGTGTTTATAGTGCACAAGAGTGTGTGCGTAAATACAGGTGCGAGTGCCTGTACCTGTGTTTGAGTACACACTCTTGCACACACTTTTCCCTCACTCTCACAGTCTGATGAGACGGCAATGTAAGACATGAACGGAAAATCCCACGCTCAGAAATCGCCCTTGTCACCATTAACAGAAGGTGTGACCATTATTGACCACAAGAAAAAATTACAAAAGTATTGCCTTACCTTTCCCCTTGTAAACCCAAAATTAACTCAAACAACCTTTATCTTAAAACGATACCTATCACTTTTCTAAAATTTAAACGTAAATAGCTTTTGTATCTTTATAAACTCCTTGCACAAAGCGCCACCTTTACCTAATTCGCGCATTAACATTCAACCTCTTACCCAGCTTGTACCGATTCGAACAAGACACTCGACATAGCAATTCCCGAGTAATTCTGATCAGACATAGTTACTACTATCTAATACAAGGGATCCTATCTGTAACCATAACGACCCTGCTTCCAAATGGCGATACTCCTACTACTGTTATGGTAAATCGATATGTACTAGATTGCTTGAAATCTGAAATTCAGTCGCGATTTTATATAGTCTTTTATGTCATGAGGCTATTGCAGTTTGAAGTTTTATTTTATTGTATTACAATATTCCCACATTTTACAATTTCCTAACTACTTTACTAAGGGACTTACCAGAGAACGGGCAGCAGCGTTCTCTGTACCTTTGTAACAACCATACTGCGATCGCCAATCCGCCTGCCAAGCGTGGCGATTATGGCAAAACCCCCCCTTGGGGAGGCCTATGTCCAGCAGTGGACGTCTTTAGGTTGAAATGATGATGATGATTACAATATTGGACTGTATTTTCTGGAGGATCTTGTGGCTAAATTAAAGCCGTACCGATCGATCGGTCAAAGGTTAAGCTACGCTAGCCGCGGTCGGTCTGTGGATGGGTGACCATCCATTTCATACCGAGATCCCTCTGTGCCTCGGAAAGCACGTAAAGCAGTTGGTCCCGGCTGTCATTTGTAGATCTTTGGCAGTTGTTATGGGTAGTCAGAAGCCAGAAAGTCTGACAACCAGTCTTACCATGGGGTATCGTGTTACCCAGTAACTGGGATGTGGAGGTCCGATAGGCAGTCGCTCCTTGTAAAACACTGGTATTCAGCTGCAACCAGTTAGACTGGAAGCCGACCCAATAGTCGGGAAAAGGCTAGTCAGATGATGATGGACTGTATTTTCTGGAGGATCTTGTGGCTAAGTAAAAGCCTTACAGATTGTCTAACCAAGGGAGGTTGATTCGTGGATGATCATCCATTTTTATACCGAGAGTAGGAGGAGGACATAAAGCCGTTGATCAGGCTGTCATTCGTAAATCTTTGACAGTCGTTATGGGTAGTCGGAAGCTAGAAAATCTGACAACTTGTCTTACCAAGGGGTATCGTGTTACTCAGTAACTGGATCGTGAAGGTCAGCCAAGCAGTCGTTTCATGTAAAACATTGGTATTTAGCTGCATCCGGTGAGACTGGAAGCTGACCGCGGCTTAATTAGGATGAAATTAGGCAGGTGATGATTGACTTTGACTGTTTCTGGCTGAGAATACCGATTTGCATGGTGTCCAGTTTAATACTCAATACTTTATTGCGCTCCATAATGTTTTACTTATGCCGGGGTCCTTAAATTCATTATGACAAAATGGAAGTGACCTTGCAAAAAATGTAATGGTTTTGTCATCAGGATTTAGTGCAAAATAACTCAATTGGATTAAAGCATAGGATGTTTTAGTTAGACACATATTATTTTATCTAGTGTAAAATTTAAAAAAGCACCGTTTACTGCTGCTGTAAGTAAGTGCTTAAATGACTACAAACTTTTTTATTCACTCCTCTGCTGTTCTTTTCTGTTTAATTTCGTCGCTGGATCTAAGACAGTTGTAACGTTTCTCCAGAACTCCTCGAGCTTCATTGTCTGGACGCTTTTCTGGTGGTCGCCACTGCTGATTCTGGCTTTCAGTTGTCTGGAAATTGTGGGCGGGTTTGCAAAAAGTTTCGGGTTGCGTATAAGACTGTATGTACTTTAACTGTTAATAAACGTACATGATGCAGGAGAAAAATTTAGAAAATTCAGGAGTTGCAGTGGTTTGGGAGGAGCGTGGCGGGCTTGTCCCATAAAAAAAAATATTACAAACGCAGCGTTTTTCCACCCGTCTGACACTGCGCTAAGAAGCCAAAAGATATAAGGAAAGGAATAATTCTCGCGGGGACTCGTTAAGACTCGACGTAAAGAGTTCGCCGGCGCGTGAACGTCGATTGTGGTAGCTTTTTAACGCCAGCCGCGGTGCCGGCTAAAATGATTATGTGCTCAAATTGTTTGGTGGCGTTGCCTTCGGCGTGATAAGGTGACACGGTGAAATGAAAATGTATTTGATCTTTGTTTGTGATGTCTTTTTGAATGTTTACCAAAAGAATTTTGTTATTTGTGTCGAAATTCTGTGTGGCTTGAGATACAGACATTTTTTCTGCGTGAATTGGCTTGAGCTACTGACATTATTCCTGCGTGAATTTATGTTGCTTTAAGTCACTGCCTCGATCGCATGATATAATTCCAGTATACAATTGCGAAAAGACCTCTTCTCACACAGAGAAGGCATAAGCATTGATCACCACAGTTGCTCGAGGCAGATTGGTGATTCTAAACTTATATTTAAAATAAGTCCTGGTTCCCTTTCAATGTTTTTCTTCTCCAATACCAATAACGTAAACTTAGATTATTGATAGGAGACCTATTCATAATCTAAGGACATACAAATTTGAAAGCACCTAGGCACCTGTCAAATGTAAATAAGGTTTTTTTAATTAACCTTATTTACATTTTACATGTGCCTAGATGTCTTGGTAGAGTAGTATATAAAATGGATATCATGGGCATTTGTAATTTTTGAGAATTGTTGTACGGGCCAAGTACGCAGTAGATTTTACCGCACAAGTGTCTGTGCAAAATAGGTGCTCCCACCTCTTCCCACACTCTTATAGTAGATTTTAATGGCAATCCGACACAACTGGGGAGAGATAATCCATATTATGATACTTCACGTGCTTTCCGAGACACGAGAGTGTCACACCAACTCTTGAACTCTAGGTTGCTCATGAAGAATTAGTAATGGAAAACCTCTGTAACACGTTGCCCTACCTGGTAATTAAAATCAGGGTCCCACGCTCTGCAGACGCGACTATGTGCTATTGGGGCAGTTCAACACAATAACACAACATATAGGACGTATAGACGCTAGCACCTCAAGCTATACCAAACTGACAAATTTTTCCATTTGAATATGAACCTTTATTTGTTGCAATAAAGTTGAAAACCTATTAAACCTCTGTGCATAGTGCGGAGTTCCTATAGAATAAGGTCAGCTTATAGATACCTACCGGTTTTGTTATCACTTCCGTGCATTCGACTATACTACCTAGATAGCCGGCTAGCTAATATTTAATCACAGCGAGCTATTCTTGTATAATTCCTGCCGACACGAACATACTTTGTTTCATGTTTCACTGAGAGATTGTGCGTTGGCTCCTTTTCTATTAGAACTAATAATTTAATGCATGGACACTGCAATAATAATCCAACAATTGTAGTGCCAAGAATGGCGGAAATAGTGGCATAAATCTTGTTAAGTAAGGTTTGCAAATCGAGTATCCTACATTAGCACCAGGCTTTGTATAGGGTCTATTATTATAAACTAAGTGGGTGAAATCTATAATTATTCTTGCCGTAGAAGCAATGCCGTGTTCCGGATTTAGTCCCAGATAGTCGACATTCGTGATGATGGCCAATAAAGTCTAAATAAAAGTCAAAGCATTCATTACAATTCAACTGGACATTATAGGCACTTTTGTATTGTCAAGGAGTCGATTAGTCAGTCATAAATGAAATGCTAGTTGCTCGTTCCAAAACGTAGATCGATCTCAATAGAGAAAAGACGAGCAAGAAACTACACGGACACTCGTTTCAATCTCGATGCGCTTTGGCTCCACTCTCAGTGTTCCGCGCGGTCTATTCTGCCTTTTGATTCATAATCTGATCTTCGCCGTATCCCTGCTCGTTGGACTTTGGCTTAATTGTGATGTCTACGCAGATGAAGTCACGAGTAAGAAGCTAGTATTATAATAAATACGCCTCCATTTATTATCTATCTTTTAAGTTATCTCCTAAAAGTAAGGAGACATCATAAAAGACTGGCTACTCGAGATATTCTCAGTACTTAGAGTTAGTAGGTACTAAACTTAAAGGAATAAGTCCTTTTAGAGTTTTAGATGGCAGACTGGCGTCTTAGAATACATAATATTATTAACATAGTGTTTTTTTTATTACAAGCTTTTATTTAACTTCACTTTTGTATGTTTGTATGTTTACAAGCTTTTATTATGCACGAAAAATTAAAAAAGTAAACTAAGACATTCATAAAATTCGTAGTTTCTTAAACTTTATAAGTAACAACCTACAAAAATGTTCAGTTTAACTGTTCGATACAATTAGTGTCATCAGTAGAAGTATGATACATAAACATATATTATACTGCGTGCTTCGTTCGAAGATATATTTATAACAATGCAGCATCTTCGTGTTACTCGGCAACTAAACGCAATTTTCAGAGCTAAAACTAAACGTAAGTATTAGTGTGCGTTATCTGTGTCCTAAATGGGAAATGTCATTAATTTTAGATTCTTGTAAGGTCATCTCAATTTTACCTGGGGTGGGGTGGGTAGGGAACATATATCTTCGAACGAAGCACTTCGTATAATAATGATCGAACTTCACATAGGTAAGTTCTTTTGATCATCTGTTATACTGCGTGCTTCGTTCGAAGATATATTTATAACAATGCAGATGTTTAGAGAAATAGTAGGTAAACTTGAGATGACCCTGACCCAAATGTCCTTCAAAACAGATGTTTAAAAAATAATAATAAACATAGTTTTATAATAAAACATTTTCATTTTTTTTTTTTCTAATTAAACTTTATTACAGGCAGGCGTCATATTAGTAATAATCAATTACCTATTCAGCCTTATTCAGTAAAATAACCATTTTATCATACCATGCTTTGTCTTGATCACCCATTATTCTTGATGGCCCAGTGGTTAAGGCAGTTCTCGGGCACAAGCAAGTACCAATGTGAGTTTCTCAATTCCACATGTACTTTCTAAGTTTATCTTGGACATCACTGACATTGATGAAGGAAAGACATCCGTGAGTAAACCTGGACTTACAGTAGGTAAATATAAGTTTAAAATCACCAATCTACCTTGAGCAAGCGTGGTAATCACAGCTCGTACCTTCTCTGTATGAGAAGAGGCCTTTGCCCTGCAGTGGGACAACTATAGGCGGGCATTATTTATTAATATTAACAGTTAGTAATTTATTATATTAATAATAAGTAGGTATTCAATTAATCAGCCTCATTTGGTACATAACCTCAGGTTTTGACCAACTTACAAAGTCATTTATGAGGTCACGTTTAAAATCACAATACCAGTGACAATAGTGTAAACTAAAACATTTATAAATTTACTATTATTCAGCATTAAGCACAGCATAGGCAACCTTTCCTGAATTAAGAATTGGTTGGGTCTACAATTTTGCAAATGTTCATTATTTGTCCAATCAGCCATCTGTCTGATGATCAATACCGCAGCCTGAGAGAATATTTTTAATCCAACTACCAGTAGTAGAAGCCGGTATATGGGGTTTTCAAGTGACAAAAAACAACATTATGACCTTATATATCTCTAATAAATCTTATGTTATCACATACTATCCAAGCTGGACAAATCTCAGACTTTCTTTTTTTTTTTTTTTTAAACCTTTGTAAATTATTAGGCCGAATTAATCCCGCAGCCGATACTTTAATAATATTAGTAATGACAATATTAACAAAACTTCCACTCGATGTTATAATAGATATTTAACATGTTGACTGTGTGTCAAGTAGGCACAATAATTAAACAATCACAATGACCCACCCCTGGGTCATTGCACAGGGAAAGGGTTAAATAAATTATGACTATTACAAGGTTTGTGCTCATTGTGCTGTGCTTAGTGCAAACAAAATCATTAGTATCTTTGAAATTTTAGTCCAAACTTAATGTCATTTTGGGAGTTCACTTAGAACATTATTTGGATAACATGTTTTTCGAAATTTTAGTAATGGTGGTTTCAACTTATAGAATCCTTTATATGTAGAGCCTCTTCATACGATCATCCCCCCCCAATTTTAGAGCCTATTATTGGAGATAGAGCTGACTTAAAGAGATTCAGGGTTCAATAGGCAGCTCCAGAGTCAAATAATTTAGTTAGGAAATACATAACAAATGGTATAGATGTAGTGAATGTGTTTATAATATGTTCCTGACAGAAGGTTCACCAAATTTTATGTCACATTATGTTGCTTTACTGTATTACCTAATGTGATAGGGGGTGCCAAGTGCCAACATGGCATCCATTGATGTGAGGGAAATAGCCCTTTTTTGGCCAAGCTTGCCTGATAATAATCCTGCAAACAAAGTTAATTGAAGGTAAGAGGGTGATGGTCCCTCAAAGGAAAATGTTAAAGATATTTTGAGGTTTAAAATATATCAGCTTCAGGCAAGCATAGTACGCATTATAGGATACCAAGTTTGTAAAGGCCAGTGGGACATGACTATGATACCTGTTGCCTTCTCATTTGAAATATTTTTATTTTTATATTAACTGAATGGAGGAAAAGCATGAAAGAAATTTTCTGTCCAGGACAAATTAGAAGCATCAAAACTGATTGCCTTTGGATTTTCTTATTTGGTTTCCAGGAGGTATAGGAAATATGTTTAGAATTAGTGTGGGATGAAAATAAATCTATTTCAGGTGCAACCTGTTCAGATACAATTTGTAGAAATGCAATGTTTAATTCCCATTCTATGTCTGAAATGATTTTAAGGGACATTTTTATCAACCTATTTATTTTTACTAGACTTAATGTAGGAGGAAAAGAGTTAACTAAGTCTCTCTTTGCACCACTGCCGTTTGAATCTGGCAAAGTTATTTAATTGTGGGTACTGAATACCACCCATTCTGTTTATATAAGATATTGCTGTATTATTATCTGCAGAAAACAGGATGTTAAGGTATTGCTTATAGTTTACAAAATACCTTTAATGCCATAAATATTGCAAGCAATAAATAGTTTATATGGCGTTTTTTTCTCATATTTGCTCCAGAAGCCATAGGCTCTTTTCTTTCATTCTGTAAACATCACCCCATCCAGTCATGGAGGCGTCAGTCAACTGTTCAATATCATGTTTATGGTAAGCAGTACTTAGACATACCTACTGTACTAACAATAATTATTAGCCCACCGTAGCAGTATAATTTTATATCTGAACATGTTATAATTATTGATATTACATATACTTATGATGCTCTAAAAGCTTGGTGTAAAGCCAGCCATAATATGTGGTAGCTGGGCAGGCTGAAATTTATAGTACAATTAATTTTGCCAGATGTCTTGTAATGATGTTTTAATATTTGATACTTTATCTTTGAAGAGATGGTCATTTCTTTTTTCAATCGCAAAGCAGGGCTGTGATAGTACTATTATATTTTTATCAAAATTTATAAGGAATCTCCAGAACTTAAAGAGAACTATTGTTTCTTGAACATTCTGCAAACATGATTCATACTGGATCCTATACATAATAGGTCCTCTAGGATTGAACAGACTTGTTACCTTTTCCTCTTGGATATGTTACTACAAACTTATAATATTTGTGAAAATATTAGGTGCAGAGCACAGGCCACAAGGCAGGGCATTAAAATCGTACAATTCACCATATTGAAAATGTAGGTATTTTCTATACTGTGGATTTATATCTATTAATAAGTATGATTCATAATTTTTTTTTTTGTTTGTTTTCTTTTTCTATAAACACCTGGAAAAGTACAGCCATTGCTGTCCTTTAGTTCTCCATTTTTAAAATGAAAGTTTTCTACATACTTAATCAATGACTTTAAGTTTAATAAGAGTCTTTACATGGCTTGCGAGGGAATATAGCTCCCAATTTTAATAAATTGCTAATAGCAGTATGCATGTCAGTATTATCCTCAGCTGATATTACTGAAGGAGGGTGTGGCACCTAATTCTGGTGCGGTTTCGATACAAAGGTATCTTGTAATTAATTAAGTATGGATCATAGATCTTAGTACATTTTGTTCCATCAAGATTAAGAATGTGTCAGCCTTCCAGCATGACTTACCTCTATGTGCAAGCAGGATCCTCTGAGGCTTTGGATTTGTAGGCAGTGGACTGATAATAGTGGCTATAATATTTCCATGCCTGATTAGAGCATTGGGTCTTCTTGTGTCCGTACCTTGCTGTTGTCCTCGGGTTGTAGCGAGGAGAACCTTGTGAGTTTCCTTTAGGTTTTTGATGGACAGGCCACTTTGTTGTCAAGTTTTCAATAATTTGATCTTCTCACTAATATTAACTTCATATATATACTTCACTATATTTGCTTCACTTAAAACTTTTTAAGTATGCATAACCAGGAAGATTAAGTTTCTCCTTGGTTTTGTTATAGACAGTCCAATGCCTAGCTGGTTGTTTTCCAACTATCTTTTTGTCTTTGTTGACAATAATATAGCTAACCAAAGCAAAAATCCCAGGATTAAGCTTCGATGCATTCATTAAAGGGTCATTTTCTGGAATCAATTGTTCCATAATTTTTTTGTTTTGTCTCTTTAAGAAGACCATTATCGCTCCAAATATGAGCCAAGTCACTGTTTTTAGTGGAATCGTAATTATGCAGGCTTATCTGGCATGAGATCGCCTAGTGCTAAAAGTACCACCGAACTTATAGTTGGTGTTATTATAATTTTTCCAGGTTCTTTTGGAATCGTATCTGTCATAGGTCCTGGTGACATATATATCTCGTGGTAGGTACCATTGCAATGAAATCGACTTTCTTTCGAATTGTTATCAGTAGGTACTGTAATCTGAAAAGCTATACTTACCACTGGAAGATGTGTACAAGTGATTGGTAAAAACTGCTTATTGGGGCCTCGCAGGCTTCACATAAGAGTAAAGATATCGTCCGTACATCTCGTGTACGACCCGAGTCTAAGGATCTCGTCCGTACATCACGTGTACGACCCGAGTCCAGTGAGCACGTCGATGTATCTCGTACACCACCCGTCTCAACCGGTACAAAGGTTATTAAAACCTTGCGGCTTTAACTGCTATGAAAGTCAGTAGCCGTACCGGTAAAATACCAATCACATCACAAGACATTTTGTTACCTGGAACCTGGAATACTAGAAAGTGGTCGGTATCACTTTTTCTCTATGTAGGTAGGTAGTAATGCAAATATTTTTCTTCATAACGCCTTTTAGGCACACTTGTCTTGTGATTGAAATATCCACAATTTAACTTTCAAACAATAAAATTTACTCAAATAACTACAGAACACAGTGTTAGTTGCCGCGCAAACGAAAACAATGACATTTCCCATTTAGGACACAGATAACGCACACTAATACTTACGTTTAGTTTTAGCTCTGAAAATTGCGTTTAGTTGCCGAGTAACACGAAGATGCTGCATTGTTATAAATATATCTTCGAACGAAGCACGCAGTATAATATATGTTTATGTATCATACTTCTACTGATGACACTAATTGTATCGAACAGTTAAACTGAACATTTTTGTAGGTTGTTACTTATAAAGTTTAAGAAACTACGAATCTTATGAATGTCTTAGTTTATTTTTTTAATTTTTCGTGCATAATAAAAGCTTGTTTTTAAAAGATTTTTTTTACCGTTAATTTTTTAATATCTTTGGATGACATAGAAGTCGATGGCCTATCTGATGCTTGGGGGTAACCGCTGTCTACCGATATCTGGATTACTGAAGACCTTGTAGATGCATTGTAGAGATACCACTTTACACTTAAGTTTCGGAAGTCGATGGCTTTGTTCCATTTCTTGTTTTATATTCCCATCGACATCCGAAACTACAGTCATGTGTGTTCTGTGCTAAAGTTATTTTTCACTTTTTAGTTTTTGAACGCGGTTGTTTTTTTTTTGTAAAAAGCTTTTTAATTTTCGCGAAAGTTTAGCCCGCGAGTAATTTTTTGAAAGTACTCTAAAGATTAAGGAATGTATAACGTCGTCAATGTTAAATTTTTGGATTTTGTTGATTTGATTTATTCAAAAAGCACTAGATCAATTTCGATAAAACATGGGACCACACAGAAAGAAAATTCTATTTTCAACCGACTTCAAAAATAGAGGAGGTTATCAAATCGTCTGTATTTTTTTTTTATGTTTGTTACCTGAGAACTTTGGACTGGGTCAACCGATTTTGATGATTTTTTTATATTTGAAAGCTGGTGCTTTCCGTGTGGACCCATTTAATATAATAAGCCATATAATAATTTGATTTGGTTCAGTTCTGACAATGGCATCCATGAGAAAACCATAAAAGTCTTAAATTTGCATTAAGTATGTGCGCGATTTGATACGCGATTTCTCCGGCAAACGTAACCCGATTTTGAATATTCTTTTTTTAATGGATAGGGTATACCTCAGGGGTGGTCCCATATAAATTTTATCAAAACTGATGCAGCACTTTTTGAAAAATCAACAAATTCCCAAAAATTTTATATAGACGACGTTTTAGTTTCTTAAATCTTTGGAGTAGTTACTTTCAATCTCTGTTTTAACTGTGTTGCCGTTTCCTAATGGACTGAAGTCAACGTGTGTTCTGTGCTAAAGTTATTTTGTACTTTTTAGTTTTTGAAGCCGGTTGTCTTTTTTGTAAAAAGCTTTTCAAATAAAAAAGATTTATCAAAATCGGTTCACCCATTTGAAAGTTATAAGGTAACAAACATAAAAAAAAACAGTCGAATTGAGAACCTTCTCCTTTTTTGTAATCGGTTAATAAAAACGATTTAAAGCGAACAAGCATGGGGCAACGCGTTTAAAAAAAAAAAAAAAGTCGATAGGGCTACCATAGTAGCCGGGACGTTTCAGCGGAATGTGATATGTGTCTGCCATTACACCGGCACCTAAACCCATCAATTTATAATGCAGAAATGCTGTTTTGTGGTAGAAATAAGCATATTGGTATAAGCGTGGATTTTTCTGAATAAGCCATCATCGGGATGGCTTATTCAGAAAAATCTCAAGTATTTCTTCATACTACATAGATTTTATATTCCCGAGTATCAAAAGGAAGAGGGGAGCCCCTTCTTTCTAACTCCTTATGGAATTAAAACTTTCTCAGAAAGTATTTTGAGGAAAGTTGGAAAATTCACGTAAAATGTTATACGATTTGACATTTATTTAGCGCAGTGGCCGAGTGATTGGCTGCTGTACTGCGTGTCGCGGTTTCGATTCCACAGCAACATTTGTTCGGCAACAAATATTTGTATGGCCTGCAGGTACTTGTTCCGTGTCTGGCTGTTTACGAATGTGTTTATATGTATGTAATCGCACTCATGATACAGGACAAAGTCCTATAAGTATATTGTGGGTCTTATGTACTACTTAGCCCAAACACAACGAAATTCTTTAATTATTGTTACTTAAATATTCCTAGGTATACTTGGAAACCAGAGTAGCGTAGGGTGCTCCACTTCTGAACGATGATTTAAATAAATTACAATGTCAATACTTTTACCAGTAATAACATTACTAACTACCAGAGAAATCGATTACTTCTAAGAAATACTAAAAATGATAAATGAGTACGCAAATAACATAACATTTAGAAAAGTGAAAGTCATGAAATCGGAATACCTTGAACTTCAAATTTCTTCATAACTGAAGCTACTAAAAATTATATTTTAAAGGCAGACATTATTCTCAGAAAGAGCACTAGATAGAACCATTTTCTGGAAACGTCTTAAACTCTCTTTTTCAAAGCCAGACCACAAAATAGATAGATACAGAAATCCTGGTCCAGACATGAGTGAAAAAAAGGATACTCGTGGACGCGATATAAACCTACACATTCTTTCTTTCTTTTTAACACGATTTTATTAGCTACATAGTTAACTATGTAAGAAAATCTTGTAAGCCGAATTTGACCAATTTCTAACTGTTGTCGGTCGTATCGATTTGAAACTTTTGCAAATGTTCGTGAAATCCATGACAATACAACAATACTTATAGTACCATCGAACTGATCTGATGATGGAGCCGGAAGGTAGGTACCTACTGGAAATCTGTAATAGGGCAACGTAACCTATATATCTTAAGTCATGTTTGGGCTTGTTACAATTGTCTTGAGATGCACTTTTACCATGATATTATTTTTTACCATGGTCATTAAAATGGGCTACTTATTTTCTTAATTATCTCAATACTCAATATCTATATTGCTTTTCCATAGGTATAAATATGATGGTCAAAGTCAAAGTCAAAGTGAAATCATTTATTTCAATTAGACAATTATAAGGCACTTATAAACGTCAAATGAGGAAAAAAAAATTGATTCTGGGTGCCCATTCCAAAAGGTAGTTTTGTATGGAGAAGAATGGGCAAGAAACTCCATACTTACTCTTTTAAAAACGATGTTAACAATATTTACATTTACAGGAATTATATAATTATACGTGAATACGATGTACCTTGCATAAAAACACTAGGTATTTGAAAGTGTGTACAAAGTATCACAGATTAAGGAATGACAGACTAAGTTATATGAGTACATAGATACACATGTTCACATATTATTACAAATGTTGAAACAGTAGACGACCACTCCTTATATTTTAACAAACAATGAATCAGTATGTGAGCCTGAGCAGTGTATAAAAAGAGTCAAATATATATATATATGATGATGATGGGTGTTTAATATTAGAATCATTATGGACACACTATCATGTCCATCTCTTTATGTCAAAGAAACCATAAGCATTGTCGCGTTGTGTTGTAAGAATGTCAGTAGACCTAGCATGAGTTGCACCCATTCATATAAATAATGAATTCAAATTAAATAAACAATTTGTATCTTCTTCTGCCCAGCCCTTTCTCAACTATGTTGGGGTCGACTTTCAGTCTAACCGGATGCAGCTGAATACTAGACTTGTACATGGAGCGAGTGCCTATCTGACCTTCACAACCCAGTTACTGACTAACACGATACCCCTTGGTAAGACTGGTTATCAGTTTTAAACCATCTGACTACTGTCAATGATCAACGAATGACAGCTGGGACCAACGGCTTTACGTGCTTTCCGGAGGGGTCTCGATTTGAGATGGATGGTCTGGTCACCCATCTACGGACCAGCCGTGACAAGCGTAGCTCAACGGCTTTTACTTAGCCACGAGCTCCTCGACGACATAAATAAATATCACATGTGCAAAACGGGTATTTGGATTTGGTCGCGATCATGCTTATGTCTTCTGTAGTCAGCACTTCCCGTATGTAGATGTGTATCTTTGTCTATGTGTGAGTGCGTTATCGCTCGTTCCTGTACCTTCTGTAACTATCTATAGTGTGGTCGACGACTGGTACAATATTAAACACAATTACGCACTTATAACGGAGACCTTGTTGAAAGTAATTAAGTGGCGTTTGTGATCCAGTTCTCTTTTATATTGTCCTTGATTGCGTTTCAAATTGAAATACATTCTGAAGAGGGTCTGCACTTACTTTATAGATATGAAATGAGGTTTGAGGTCGTGTTATTAAATTTTTGGAGCTTGTTGTGTGGTCTTGAGTGTCTTTTTCGTATTAATTTCCTCTGGCTAACGTACCTTTTTTGGACCACTTTATTATACAGATAAGCTGGTCGACCTCGTAATTGCTTCGACTGGTCGTAGTGAAAGATCGACTGTTCATTTATTTATTAATTTTTATTTATACTTCATGCACAAAGGTACAAAGACGTACTTAATGCCTTAGGTATTCTCTACCAGTCAACCAAGGGTGGTGGAGGGTGGGTACATCTTGTTTGCTGGCACTGTTTTTTTGGGTCGGATTCTATGATAAAAAAATGATGTTTTTTTTTCGTGACAGCTTGGATTTTAATCCACGTTAAAGTTAACAGATTTATACGGTAATGCAGTACAAAATTATAAAAGGTTCATAAATTGTTAGTGTTATGACACATTTTGCAACAAATTGCCATGGAAAATATTATAATTTGGTAAAGTGTGAGTTGAACCCTCTGGACCTGTTTAATAAATCATCATTCGCCAAGCCTTTTCCAAACTATGTTACTGGGTAACACGAAACGCCTTGGTATGACTGGTTGTCAGACTTTCTGGCTTCTGACTACCTATTACGACTGTCAAAGTTCTACGAATGACAGTCGGGACTAACGACTTTAAGTGCTTTTCGAGACACGGAGAGGTCTCAGTTTTAAAAGATGGTCACTCATCCAAGGACTGACCGCGAGAAGAGTCGTTAAATAAGTCACCAGTTTAATAAATATATCATCATAATTGCTGTATGTGAGTCTGGATCAACATAATCATGGAAGAAGAGAAGTCATCATTATCATCATGTCAACCTTTAGCCACCCACTGCCGGGCACAGGTCTCCCCAAGGAGGATTCAGCCGTAATCGCCATGCTTGGTCGATGTATGTTGGCGATCGCAGCTGTAGGTGTTATGGTTATCAGTAGGACGCTGCTGCCCATCCTCTGGTCAAAATCCCTCTGTCGCCTTTTATGACACCCACGGGTAGAAATGGGGTGGTGCTATTTATTTATTCTTTATTTATTTATTCGCGACCGGTACCACACGGCACAAGAAGAAGTATTACAATACTTCTCTGCAATTAAACAAAAACTTGAGATATTTTTAATTTTGCCTCCTACATTGAAGCAGTCCCCATAACTAGCTCTGACTTTCCAATTAACAGATCCTTAACAAATCAAAAGTACCTGATAATGGTTTAATTGAAATACATGCTTTTACTTTCATTCATTAAAATCTCTCTTATTGATACGGGATAGATCTATTGCACATTTCTTGACCGGGCAAGTACAGATTATACTCCTCTCTAAAAATATTGATGCTGTGAAAGCTCGTGGTTGCTGTTTAGCTCAATTGTGTATCAACGTTCCTGTTGCTTTCTCTATCTGTATTTTCGACTAACACAGATTTATCATGACGTTCTATCTGTATAAAAAAAAAACACTCAAAACTCAAAATCATTTATTTCAAATAAACCATTAACAGGTTAAATTGTCAGAGTCAGTCGGTCAGAAAGTTGAAGCTCGTTCCAAACAGTAGGTTTCTATGGAGAAGAACGAGCAAGAAACTCCATGAACAACACTCTTTTAAAATCAATAATATGTTACAAGTTCCGGTTAAATCATTCATATTGAATTTAGGGGTACAATGTGAGAACAATGTAACAAGTCGTGTACGTTAAAAGAGGTCTAGATGAAAATATAATCTAAAGCAATTTAACCAATTTAGAATAACCGAGGCAGCTAGGAGATGACCAGTCCCAACTAACGGCGCCCGTTCACGAACATGACGCACGGATCGGCATCATTTAGCTCAACCATTTTGAAGGGAACCGAATGATCCAACACATGCGCCACCGCCAGCGGGACATTCAAGTGAGCATGACATACTCCCAACCACCATGGTACCTTCAATATTCTTATTTTTTATAACACATGGTGCAAATTGAACCAGTACTTAAATATAAACCTCTTTGCATCGCCATATTTCAACCCCAACCATATATCTCAGTCGCTGCGATCTTCTCAAGCCACGTTTTAGCATCAAATTTGCTTCCCTGACCCATTTTCTTCAAAGGACTTTAATATAATTTAATACATTGTAGCGTATATGCAAAAATATGCAATAAGTTTATATATAAAGCTGGGTTCTAACGCTGGATACTCGATTTGCATTCAGTGGGAGACTCGCAGCGGAATTTTGTTTTTATTGTAGAGATAAGATACAGTGTCTTTTTGTTGTTGTTAGTTTGGTAAAGGTTAAGGTGTTAGATGCTGTGACGATTTGTATAGAAATAATAACTATAGCTCAGGCGCTGTAGTTTAGTTAGGCTTTGTTTATATATACTTCATACACAAATGTACAAATGCGGACTTAAAGCCACCAACCAACCAACCATACCATAACCATCATTACCATTCAACTAAGGGTGGTGAAGAGATAACAAAGAAGATGCATAACAAAAACCAAACAATTAAAATGGAAATAAACTTACAAAGATATAAACCACACATACATAATTCTTTTTTTCTTTCTCTAATATCTCTTTGTATTCATTATTCTCGGACATTTTCATTAATAAAAGGGGTGGGAGAAGCACAGATAGTACTTTCCCAAGGCACTATAGCCACTCTTTCAGGTATTTAGTTCCCCTTGGCCTGTGGATACCAGTGTCAGGTTATTTATCGCCGCCTGTTGCTCGGCGTTGTTGCTCATTTGGCACCACCCGGGGGGCACGTGTAGGGTGGGCCTAGGAGAAGGTAAGTCCTACGGACGCGAGCAACTCTACCCCTCAAAGTAAGAAATATATGCAGCAAGCCTTCCATCCCAGCTTCTTTGAGACAAGACCAAGAAGTGCTTTAGTCGGAGGTTCCTTGCATGGTGCCAACAAGGACAAGGGTCCGCAAAATTTACAAAAAGCCAATAAGGGAACCTGGGAGTTGCCTGATTGGCAAAAGGCACCTATCAACAGAAACCCTAACAAGAAAAGGAAGATCTAAAGTTACTAAATAAATAAATGTAGGTATACTATCTATAAAACAAGCAAAAATTCTAAATTCAATTTTGTATTAATAAAACAGAGTAGCTTACTAACTACGTAATCAATAATATTTAGCATATAAAGCACCCAGTGGTCTTCCTCCTCTCTCCTACTTGATTTATGCTGTGCCCGACAGGGTCCATAATTGTGACTTATATAATATTTTCCTACCAACTACATGATACATTATGGTACGCAATAAATATTTGAGAATTTGAGAATCTCAGACTCACAATCTCCCGAACGTGTCCCAACATCAAACAGGTTTGATGGCCTGCCGATAATTGATTTAACCCAAGAAATCAACCAACACAATGAAAAGAAGTTTTAATTACAAAATAGTCAACAAAAATCTAATAAGGATCATAAGTGAAAACGTAGACATTTACAAGAATCTTATAGCAGCAATCAGAGAGAAAGGACTAATAGGCCATACCTTCAACAGAAAAGAGGAAAGATGTTACAGACTTGTAGTGAGAAAAATGCATCACACAACTCCACATGAAGCTATCATAGAAGCGTTTGAGGAAACCGGTAATAAGGTGATAGGTGAAATTGTCAATGCCAGATTCGGCCCTGACAAAAAACCCACCTCAACAGTTTTTGTCAACTTACAACCTGCGCCAAATAATAAAGCGGCAAAATAAGTCAAAGTAATAAACCACCAAATAGTTACCATAGAAGATCCTATGAAGAGAACATCCATAGTACAGTGTCAAAGGTGCCAGCAGTATGGACACACGAAGAACTACTGCATGAGACCATATCGCTGCCTCAAATGTGCTGAATCACACAGGACAAGGAAATGCCCCAAAGTTGATAGAACTACTCCTGCAACTTGTGCTCTATGCTTCGGCCCACATCCCTCAAGTTATAAAGGATGTGAGGTTTACAAAGAGATACTGGCTAGAAAAACAACAAAGCAGAAGACAAGAAACCTTCCACCACAATCCTATAGCAATGTAACACCAAATATGTCTATAACCACAACTTGTGCCCAATGCCATGGCCCACATCCCTCAAATTACAAAGGATGTGAGGTTTATAAAGAATTACTAAATAGAAAAACAACAAAATGGACTACAGAAAACCCTGATCCACAAATTCGTATCAGCCTAAAGCCGAACACGCAAAAAGTAGATCAAGCGAACAGCAACGCAAGAACAAAAGCTAAATATAGTGAAATCTTAAAAAGTAAAACACACAACAAAATTATAGGCAAACAACAAGAACAAGAAATCTTTCAACAACTCTCATACAATGGAATAGAAGAAATATTTATAAAACAATCAGAAAAAATTGACATCATCCTACAACAAATGAGCACACCAACAACACTAGTCAACAAACTTCTTCAATGAATACAACCAAAATTGCAACCTGGAACACAAATGGACTCTCGCCTAATAAAATGGAGGTGGAGGCTTTACTACAAATTCATGATCTTGATGTTCTACTCATCTCTGAAACCCACTTCAACAATAATAGCTATATACATATTAGAAACTACAATATTTACACAACAAACCATCCGGATGGAACCTCACATGGGGGCACAGCAGTTCTAATTAGATCTTCCATCGAGCACCATGAACTCCCTCAATTCAAAACCGAACACATTCAAGCTACATCTGTAACCATTCAAGATAAGCATGGGCATTTCAATGTATCATCAGTCTACTGCCCTCCAAAGCATAGAGTAACTGAGAGTCATTTCACTGAATATATTGGAAGCCTTGGCCCACGCTTCATAGCCGGGGGAGACTGGAACTCCAAACACCCTCAATGGGGATCAAGACTGATAAACACAAGAGGTAGAGAGCTTAAAAAGTGTATCGACAAAAACAACCTAACAACCATAGCTACAGCAGAACCTACCCATTGGCCGACTGATCCAAATAAGCTTCCAGATGTGCTAGACTTCTTCGTAATGAGGGGTCTCTCACGACTCTTTTATAAAATTGATTGTTCCCTTGATGGGTCTTCAAACCACATCCCGGTCATTCTGACTGTAAGTACGAATGCCTTAGACAACCAAAGCAAGCCAAAACTATATAATAATCGGACTGACTGGAACCTGTTTCGTGCTATAATCAACAACTCGCTACGAGTGCGCGTTTCTTTAAAAACAGAGGATGAAATCGATAATGCAGCCATGACCTTCATAAGAACAGTTCAAAACGCTTGCTGGAAGAGTTACTCACAAGTAAGTAATAAAAACATTAGGCATAATTATGTAACACAAGACATTAGAAAAATGATTCTAGAAAAGAGAAGGCTTCGCAGAGTGTGGCACGCCAGTCGACACCCTGAGGACAAAAGAGTATTCAATAAATATGCCACGAGCTTAAAACAGACTTTAAAGGATTTTGAAAATGCTACAGTGGAGGCTAATTTATTATCGCTAACTGCTACTCAAGCCACCGACTACTCACTCTGGAAGGCATGTAAAAATAAGACCCAGCCAATAAATCCAAAGCCGCCTATACGCCTGGATGGAAACGCATGGGCTAGATCAAAACAAGAAAAAGCAAATGCATTTGCCGCACACCTTGCTAAAGTATTCGTTCCTAATGAACCAAACCCAGCATCAAATGAATCGGACATAGATGAAATACTCCAGCAAGATTTCCAGCTTGATCCACCTCTCAAAATTGTAACACCTAACGAGGTAATTAAACTCATCAGACAATTAGACAATGGAAAGGCACCGGGCTATGACCTGATTGACAAGAAGATCTTAACAGAGTTGCCCCGAAAGGCAATAGTCTACCTGACTACCTTATTCAACTGTATCTTAAGGGTTGGGTACTTCCCTGCGCTCTGGAAAGGTCATAATGATTCATAAAGCGGGAAAACCACCCCACGAATTGTCTTCAAATAGACCTATAAGCTTGCTTCCAACCACCTCTAAGCTTCTTGAAAAGATAATACTGCGACGACTCTCTCACTTTATGAATGAAAATGCTGTAACTCCAGATCACCAATTTGGGTTTAGACCTAAACATGCTACAACTGAACAGATACATAGGGTGTGTAAACACATAAGTGACAGTCTTGAGCAAAAGGAATACTGTTCATCAGCGTTCCTAGATGTCCAGCAGGCCTTCGATCGCGTGTGGCACAAGGGTTTACTATGCAAAATTAAACAACTTCTACCTCACATCTTCTACCAAACTCTCAAATCATATCTCACTGACCGAATATTCCAAGTAAAAGAGGCAGAATACACATCAGGCTTCTACGACATACACGCTGGAGTACCCCAGGGGTCAGTCCTTGGCCCAGTCTTGTACACAATCTTTACTGCAGACAAACACCGGGAGTCTCCATTGCTACGTATGCTGATGACACGGCTATACTAGCCTCTAGTAAATGTCCAGTGGAAGCCTCGAATATACTGCAGAAAAGCTTAAATGACATTAACACATGGTTTGACAAGTGGAGAATCAAAGTGAGCGCAAATAAATCGGTCCAAGTTACCTTCACACTAAGAAGAGAAACTTGTCCTCCTGTAAACCTGGGTGGCAAAGAGCTTCCTCACAATGACTCAGTCAAATACTTAGGACTACACCTGGATCGCCGATTGACATGGCGCAAACATATCGAGACTAAACGAAATGAGATCAACTTAAAATATAGAGGATTATACTGGCTGTTAGGCAGAAACTCTAAACTATCCATTGACAACAAGCTGTTAATTTACAAGGCTATAATAAAACCAATCTGGACCTATGGCTTGGAGTTGTGGGGAGCTACATGTAACTCCAATATAAATAAAATCCAAAGAACCCAGAACCTCATACTTAAACAAATTGGCAACACACCCTGGTTCATAAGAAACACAGAGGTTCATGAACACCTAAACATGCTGACAGTAAAAGAGGAAATCAAGGCATGTCTAAAGAAATATAAAACCAGATTGGAAAACCATCCTAACCATCTGGTAGTCCAGCTCACACTACCTGATTGCATAAACCGGTTGAAACGACGCAGAATCCTTGAACTCGGCAACACCAACTAAGCCACTGTAATTAAAGAAGGCAAAAATTCCTAATGAGGAATACCTTCCCCTGCAACTGACATTCTTACACCACATCTGCTCATAGCCATGAAGACTGATTGCAAGATAAAGAGAGGAGAAAAAAAAAAAAATCTCTTTGTAAGGACTTGAACAAAAAACTGTTCATAGTCTTTTTTTGTGAAATATGGTGACAAATTCGATAAATATAAATTCAGAGGGTTAACGATGTTTGTTACCGTTTTTGAAATTATTTATTTAAAAAGGGGTTGAAAATATAAGTAGGTCAATGACTCTTTTCTTATTTATTCCTTTATCAGCTGTTCAATTGTTTATACCAGTAATTTTTGTTAATATCGCCATCTGTAGTCTCTTCGCTCGTGTGTAAACATGTATTATTATGAAACAGTAATAAACATCCAACTCAGACTAAACTTTTGCAATAACAATAGTAGTAATATTAGTAGGATTTCCAGTGCGCAACAGCTGAAGATGACCTTTTTCTGTCTGAAATTACACGATACGATGAAAATTCCTATTTTGCTAAAGGCAAACGTTTCTCCAAAATACACTGTGAAATTGTGAAATACAGTTAGAAAATTTGTTCTCAGTCAAGACGACATTAAATATGTATTATGGTAAGCAGAGTTCGATGTTACTGCGTCAGACACATACATTTATGTACAGTCACCAAAAGAGATAAGTATCCATGTCGCCGGAAATAAATGAAGTTTACTTAGCAACTAATGGAGGCTTTCAAATGAAATTTAATTAAATCATTGAACTGTTTATTCTCTATTAAATGTATTTTATTTAATTCATAAACACCCATCAGTTTCTAAATAAACTTTAACTGTTCCCGACGACATGGATACTTATCTCTTTTGGTGAGTGTACATACCTAACTAGCAACTGATTTTTTCTGCAAAAAAATTACAGTACTATACAGGATGGGAAGGACTTCCTGAAATAAACTTTGATCATAATATTTAGTTTAGTTTCTCCAGCTGACTTTTGTCAGCTCTTCAATACAAATGTTGACTGTGTAGGTTGCACTTTTGTATGAAACATTGGTTTTTTGGTGTGAACCATCTAATGCAGTGTCAGCAGTCAACAGCCAGTCTGACCCAATTTCTAAGTTTGGTTTAAATTTATTTACATTTTTATAATCATCATGTATATCAAGTCATCATCATCACTATCACTACTTATTATAAATTCAAGTCTTTATTATTTTTTAAATAGGTTTCCGTTTTTTACGGAAATGAAATCCGTTTTTTATATGGCGTATACGAACCCGCGGGAAAAAGGTATCTTTTTAATATACCATCTTTTCATGCATAATTATTTTTGTTACAAAATAAATGTATTTATATGGAGCGTCTACAATCATGGTTCTGAATCTGTGGCAAAAGTTTGCCTCACTATAAATATGTACCTTCCACCATGTTTAGGTCAGGGTCACGTGGAGGAACTTGCAATAATACTACACTTGAATAAAGGAACGAACTGTACTATAATATATTACCACACCACTCAATGTACTACTGAACTGAACTTCACTTTCAACTTTGAACTATGAACTATTTTGTGAACTTTTGAATTGAATAAACACAATGTATGGACTGAGGTCATTGATCCCCGGAGAATCTTAACACCGCGATCTAAAAAACGTTCTCAAATGTACAACGCTATCTATCGATATTTTGACTCAACTACATTTACTTGCACTATAAGAACTGTGAACTTAAACAACCATGTATGTCCACAGAATCGTACACATATCCGATCACTCTTAACTAACCATGTCCGCCCTTCTAGAAGATCATAAGTTTTAAAATCGGTTAGGAAAAAAAAATAGAACCTATTTCATACCATTTTTTGAGTAGGCGCGTTTATTTGAATTTCTCAGTATCCATATTAGAGGCAAATCGACCATATAGCTTGAGCACGTTCATTGGCGTATCTAGAGTTATTTTTCAGGGGGGGCCTGGCCCCTGAGATGCCATGGCCCATGCGATGAAGCAGAGTCGACACCCAATGTTCTGTCAATGAGGTACTACTAGTAATATAGTTCAATGTAAATAACTTTACATTTATTATAAACTTTTTTGTAGTGACAAAGTTCATAATAAGTGTTAAGTTATTTTGAATTACCTATGTTACGTAACGTTATGTTTGTTCCACTGTAAACTGACGTTTTGAACTTAGTGCTTTTTTTATATTCTAAAAAGTTTGTGTTTGACCGCAACTCACATAATCTTAAGTGATATGCGGTCTAAGGTGTGGAACACGCTTGCCTAGGATAAATCGGTTCACTCGTGTCTTGAAGATACCCAGATTATACTTATCAGATAATCAGAAAAAAGAGAGTCGGGCAGTAAATTCCATAGTCTGGCAGTTCGCACAATAAATGTGGTATCAAAGCGCTTGGTACGAGACCGTCGAACTTCAACCATATAGTGGTTACGATTCGCCGTATCTCTGTTCGGCCGATAATGGAATAGGTAATGTGGGAATTTAATTGTGCAATTCCAAAGCTCACTCTCCAAAATGTACCCGACAAAAGATCGCGGCTATAGACTAGCAACAGTGCGGCGATGTTCAAGGCTCTGGAGCCTAGCCCTAACCTGTCGTTGTCAATGAGCTTCTTGGCGGCGTCTATAATATCTTCAACGCTTCCAGTTGGTATTTAGCTGATCCATCACAAAGGTGCGAACAGTACTCCATGCACGATCGAACTTGTGCTTGGTATAAGTTGAGCAGCTGTTCCGACGTAAAGTACTTTCGCACCTTTGCGAGGACTCCCAGCTATTTGGCAGCTAATTGGGCCTTAGATTCAATGAATGACCCAAAGCTAAGATTTGGCGTCAGAGTGACGCCTAGAAGCTCAAGATGGGTCAGTGATCGGAACGGATACATGTCGGAAAGAAGGTGCCAGATAGAAAGACCTGTTCTTGGCAGAGAAAAGACACGCCTGGGTCTTAGCGTCATTAAACTTGATCAGATTAGCATCGCCCCAATCGAAGACTGCCTTGAGGGGCGAGTTCAAGCGTTCGACCATGGAAAGACTGAATTTCAGCCGCATTGGCAGTACTGGCACGTACGCTGGATTTGTAACTCTCTACAACCGTGCTGTCATCTGCGTACCCAAAAGTACCGGGTTTCAGCATATCATTGATTTGCACCAAAAAAAGGGTTGCAGAGAGTACCGCGCCCTGAGGGACACCAGTATTTATAGCCATTCGATCAGACGAGCTGCCATCGATGACTCTTGAATTGAACGATCTCTCAGGAAATCCGATATCCATGTATAGAAACCAGACGGCAAGCCATTTGATGGAAGCTTGCTAATTAGGCCATCATGCTAAATATATTCCGGGAGACGGCAAGTGCTTCCCCATATTTCTCGATGGCGGCACTCCAGGTGTGAGTGGCGTACACGAGAAGATCCCCAGTGGAACGATTTCGGCGAAAGCCGTATTGACGATAACTGAGGAGATCATTAGCTTCAAGTTACGCCGGGAGCCTGTTATTGAGGACACATTCCATTGTCTTGCAGATAATGGGCGTGACCGAGATGGGCCTATAGTTGGTAGGATCAGCATGACTCCCTTTTTTGGGCACGGGCTACACGTTTTCGAGTTTCCATGACTTCGGCACTAATCCAGTCTCGAAAAAGAGCCGAAAGAGGCGTGTCAGTACAGGACACAATTCAGGTGTACAGATCCTCAGAACTATAGCTCCAATACCATCTGGTCCATCGTAATGCAAATCCGCAGTCTGAACCACTAGACCAACACGCCAACTGGCCTTGTACACGTCAAGATTCGCGTTACGCTTTTCTAACGTCCTTTTGGCGAAAGCGAGTATCAGACATTAAGGTCATGCTGCCAGCTAAAGTCGGGGAAGTTGCGTCTCCTGCATCAAGATTCGAAGATTTTGCAAATAGAGAAGGTTGGCTTTCTCTCCTGCAGTGTGAGCCAGAGAACATCCTCCATTGCTGAAACCTGATGTTTCAGCAATGGAGGCAGTGAGGAACGAGAAAAGTTTGACTCGACCGATTTATCTAGGGACCAAAAAGCTTTTCTACTCGCAGGTTAGGAGGCAAGTTTGTTTATGAAAAAGGGGTTAAATTTATACCTAACAATACATTCTTACCAGGTAAATAAAGTAATAGCGTAATAAATGTAAACAGATAACAATTATTGTCGAATAGTATGTAAGTAATATTATGTAAGTATGTAGATTTCTCGGCCGTTAATGATTTTTGTGTGAAGTTTCTTAGGTGTCCATCCTAGAATTTCGAATCGTTAACCCAACATGCTGGGGTGGGCACGGCCCACCCGACCCCCCCTCTATATACGCCTATGAGCACGTTATTTGACAACAGATCAAATAGAGTAAGTACCTAAACTAACTAACACTGATAAGCAAGACATACTACACATTAAATGAATACCTGTCAGATAGAAATTTGTGTATAAATAATAATACGTAGGTACCTATATTATAGTGAAAAATTGAGTCCGATTTATATTATTTTATTTGTTAAATTATGTATTGAGGCAGACTAATTAATCATTATGACATTACTTATATACTCTGACATTACATATCTAATAATTTGTTTTTTTTTGACATTACTTACTTCTTGATTTTTATTTATGACATTGTATAATTATGAATTTGACAGGGTATATGGTATGATATTAAATTAATGAAATGGTATAATATTAGATAATCACATCTCAGTGAATTTAATTATAATTTTGCATGCCTAAATTGGTGCAACACAGTGGACTGTGCATTCAATGAACACCAAGAAATGTATATTTATGTACTGTGTTGAGCAATAAATATTTGAATTTAAATTTGAATTTACCTACTCGGTTTTTTTTTTTTGGGAAAATTCCGCTGCACTGCACTAATCCCAAACCACTGCAACTTCTGAAGCCCAGAATCAACAAATTTGACCACCAGAAAACCACCGAGGCAATGAAGCTCAACAAGTCCCGGAGAAACGTTACAACTGTCTTTTATCCGGTCAAGAAATTAATCGAAAAAGAACAGCGCAGGAGTATTCCTCTTTAATATGAAGCAGGAGACAGAACAGAACTAGACCAATTGGCACAAAGGGACGGGTACTCCGTATGGAGCTTCCTACGTAATGACGAAGGCACAGTATTAGTATTAATACTACCGTACGAAAGCATGGTTGCCGTAATATTGTTAATCAATTGGCTGCTGCGCTTCGTGTTTCGGGTTCGATTCTCGCATAGGACAAATAATATTTGTATAGTCTACATTTAGTTCCACCGCGTTTATAAATGTGTTTAAGCGCGCCCACGCTAGAAATTTCTAGTAGGACAACGTATTTTTATATAAATTTTAGTACCTATTTTAGTAAAAAAAAGGTATTTTATTAAAGTTCCGTTTTACATTATTTATAGTCGGAAATAAAGAAACAGCATCCAATGCAAATGACAGAACGGGAATATGGACCTCATTTTCAACGTTGTTGTAATGAAATTGCAACGACATTGGTCCATTTAATCTAGACATGACAGGGCTCCTAGATGGCGCTATATTTTTAAGTCTTTCGTACGAAGACTTCACTTATTACACGGAGCTTGTTAAAAGTCCTTGCTTTCTACTTAGGTGTTATTTTTGCACCCTTATCAAAGAAATAATGACATAAGGAAAGTTATGGAGAAAATAATGATGTAAAAAGCATAACCAATTATATTTTGTAAAGCTTTTGTCATTAAAAATTGTCTTTTGAAGATTTGATAAAAGAAGGTTTGTGATAAAGGAACCTTTGTGTTGTTTAACTATATACAAGCACGAAGTGTTCGTTTGTAATGTTAAAACAATAACTGCTTTTTAATAAATAAATATGAATATGTACTATCGCGGACATTTCCGCCTGCTCAGTTAAAAAATAATTCCCTTGGCGCCTGCGAAGTCAACGGGGCGAGCTAGAGAGTGCTTCCATCTTTTGAGTGCAAGCAAAAATGAACTTAGTGGTGGCCAGGCGGGTGTGTCCACGATAGTACATGGTAGTGATTAAAATATTTTTTTTTTAATTTTTGTTTCTCTGTCTGTTTATCTCGGCTAATATCCGAAACGACTAGTCCGATTTTGACGGGAGTTACACTGGTAGATAGCTGATGTTATAATGTGCATGTGGATTGAGTGATCCTCTTTTCAAACTTCGAGGAAGACTTCGAGGAACTTCGAGGAAAACATAAATGTTCATTTCTTCCTACAGCTTATACGTTTTGTCATACTCATTCTTTAACTAATTCACTCTCATGTTTAGTCATATTACCACCCCGCAACACCCCCCCCCCTACACAACAAAAATAATTTGAGTTTATTCAGTATAAAGTGATGAATTCAAGGAGCACTCATACTGCCCGTGTGCGGAACGAGTGGTCCAAATTAATCGTAATAAATTTGGAACGGGTCGCGCAAGTGAATTCCCAAATTGTTAATAGCTTTTAACTATTTTTAACAATTATTCAATATTGGAATAAGAAGAGCAAGGGCTATATATTCTGAGATATACATTATGACGTTTTCTCAAAGCGTGCGGTTTGAGTGATCCACTTTATTGACCATATCATTTTTATCTCAGGTTTAGCAAAATTTTAACTTCACCATAATGTTTTAACTATTTTTAACTAAACCTTCCTCGATTTTTGTTAAGTTTGAAGAGAGGATCACTCAGTCCACATGCACATGATGTTTTAGGGAGTAACATAGGCCATATCATTTTTATCTCAGGTTTAGCAAATTTTTAACTTCGCCATAATGTTTTAACTATTTTTAACTAAACCTTCCTCGATTTTTGTTAAGTTTGAAGAGAGGATCACTCAGTCCACATGCACATGATGTTTTAGGGAGTAACATAGGCTTAGCATAAGAGGCTTCTGCAAGAAAAACCCAGCACATAACCGATATTCACGCTGACAAAGTTCCGGTCTTTCGTCGAACACCTTCTTTTTCGGTACATTCTGTTAGAAGACGCAGAGTCGACCTGCCGTTTGAGGTTTGTCCACTCTTCACATTATTAAAAGACTGGCCTTATTCTTAGGTAAAAGAATTATTGCCACGGTTGGCGCAGTGGCTGAGCGATCGACTGCTGCACAGCGTGTTGCGGGTTCGATTCCCGCCCAGGGTAAACGTTTGTGTGATGAGCACTTGTGTTTGCCTTGTGTCTAGACACAACACAGCACTTGTGTTGTTTATCTTTATATGTATGTATTTACAAAAAAAAATGTATTTGTGTATGTATATCAGCTGTCTGACACCCATAGTACAGGGTCTCCCTAGTTTGGGGTCAGATGGCCGTGTGTGAAAATGTCCCCACATATTATTATTATACAACGTGGTAATGCCGCCAGCCCTATGGAAAATTATCCCATTGACAGCAATGCCAACGAGTTTAATTATAGGCTTAATCCATTTTATTAATATTATACATTCGAAAGTACAACTTTGTTTACTTGTCACGCTTTCATGACTAAAGTACAGAACCAATTTTGATAAACAAGCTGCCTCCCGTTACCTTCGACCACGTCGACGTAACGAGCCTTCTGAAGGATATTGAGTTTCTGAAGGCTAGACTCGCGGATGTGCAAGCGAAGTTAAACGCATCCCAGAATTTCGTCGCCGATTTGCGCAAGGAAGTTACGGAGTTGCGCAATAGTGTGGCGGTAACTGGGCGTTGCGGAGCCGGCCTCGATATTCCGTCGTCGAAATCCGCGTCAGCAGTTTCGTCGCCTGCGCGTCCGTCGTTTGCGGAGCTAGCAAAACGTCCTGCCTGCGCGCCCCGCGGCCCCGCGCCCGTCTTCGCGGCTCCTCCACGCAGCGCCGCCCGGGCCCCGAGCCCCGTCTCGCTGCCAGTGTCTGCAGCCCCGGTGAAACCTCTGCAGGGGGGTTCCACTAACGTCACTGCGAGCGCCCCTGGCGCTGGTAGTATAAAGCCTGTGCCGGAAAAGGCGCCGAATAAGGCTGATAATGGGGATGGTTTCGTGACGGTGCAGAGGAGGAAGCGCCGATCACGGAAGATCGAGAACCGCTGCGGCAAAGCACCAACGGAGCCCGACGTAAGTCTGCGTGCCGCTAAGCCGAATACACCGGTGTATATCTCCCGCCTGCACTACACCACTAAGGCGGAGGACATCGTAGAGTACGTGCGCCGAAAGACAATGTACACGGCGAGGGTGCAGTTACTGGAGTCGCGCCGCAACGTTAACTTCAAGGCGTTCGTGGTACGAGTACCGAATTGTTTCCTGCCCCTCGTCATGAAAGAACACTTTTGGCCGCAGGACGTGGTGTTCCGTCGCTTCCGCGGACAAGTGCCACAGGACAGCACACAGACAACTTAGTACAATTTAGTGAAGTGCTACTAACATAGTCTTAAGTCGTCCCTATTTATATATTTTTTTTACTAATATTTAAAAATATAATACAATATGTAAATAAAATAAATAAATGAGAATAATAATAATAATTCATTTATTTCAGGCTGCATAGGCCCATAGATAAATACCTTAACCTAAAGATACATATTTTATAATTTCTAACTTGTGTTTAGAAATTAGATACATAAGAATCTTTCTTTCTTTATCAATGACTGCTGTATTCACATCCCACATGTCGACAACCTCGCGAGCCAAGTCAAGATACTTAATTTGTTTATCTTTCTCGGTTTTCACGAGGTTCTCGTCATGCGGAACCGCTATATCAACAATCATTGCGCGACGCTCTAATCGATCTATCACCACTATGTCAGGCTTATTGGCAACAATAGTCCTGTCAGTGATGATAGATCGATCCCAATACAATGTGATGTTGCCATTTTCGAGAACTGGGTCGGGCACATACCTGTAGTACGGTACTTCCGATTCCACAAGCCTGTATTTTAGAGCAAGTTGCTGGCGGATAATCCTAGCTACAAGGTTGTGTCTATGCAAGTAGTCTCCGTTAGCCAGACGAGAGCACCCAGAAATAATGTGTCGGATTGATTCTCCCGGTCGGTGGCATGCCCGACAAATGTCAACCGTGCCGTCCTTCACAATATACCTCCGGTAGTTGTTCGTCATCATAACTTCGTCCATAATCGCACAGACAAAACCTTCGGTTTCCCCAAACAGGTCACCGAATCGCAGCCAGGATACGGACGCCAAGAAGTCTACATCAGGCCCATGTAGAGCCCGGTAGAAGCGCCCGTGAAGCTCCTTGCTCTGCCATACCTTCTTACGGTCATTAGTATCTAGTACTACAGGTTTGCGCCAGTTCTCGTTCGCTAAGGAGAGCGGGGTGAGGCCCTTGTCCACTGAGACCACATCTCGATGCATCCCCACGTCGGCTTCAAAGAAGTACTCCCTGAGACTGCATACCTCACGGTTGTGCAGGGACTTAGCATTAAGAAAGCCTCGACCTCCACACTTCCGTGGGATATACAGTCTCATTACCGATGACCGTGGGTGATGCATCCGATTTGCGGTTAGCAATGTACGGACCCTCCTATCCAGGGCGTCAAGTTCCGTCTGAGTCCACTTGAGTATGCCGAAAGAGTACATCAGAACCGGCATGACCCATCCGTTGAAGGCGCGCACCTTGTTTCCGCCTGATAAAAGACCATTCAACACTTTATTCAGGCGGCCAAAGAAGCGCTCCTTCAACGATTGTTTCATGTCGGCAGCATTGATGCCTAACGCTTCCGACATACCCAAGTACTTGTAGGTTTCGGTTGAGGAGAGGGATCTAAGGCGTATGGAATCCGAGAGTTGGGTTCCCACGGATTCCATAATCTCCCCTCGCTTCACATGCATGACTGCACATTTGTCAACACCAAATTCCATCCTGATGGCACTACTGAAAGTTTCTGTTACTTTCAGTAGCTCCATCAGTCGCAAACTGTTGGGGGCAAAGAGTTTCAGATCATCCATGTAAAGGAGGTGAGATATAACCTGACCTCCTCTTCTTAACCGATAGCCCAAACCTGAACCCTCCAGCAACGTGCTTAGAGGGTTCAAGGCCAAACAAAACCACAGTGGACTCAGACTATCGCCCTGAAATATACCTCGCTCAATCCTTATCGGTTCGCTATTCTCTCGGATTTGCCGACATCCTGGATAGCGAAGGACCGTCCTCCATTGCCCCATACACGACATCAGGAAGGTGCGCAGACTTGTATCAACTTTATACAACTCCAACACCCTCATGAGCCATGTATGTGGCACAGAATCATAGGCCTTCTTATAGTCTATCCAACATGTCGACAGATCCCTTCGGGAACGACGAACCTGCTGGTTAATGGCCATATCAATGAGGAGTAGCTCCTTAGTACCACGAGACCCGTTCCTACATCCATTTTGAGAGGCAGACATGATAGAATTTTTGTCAATATGTTCGTTAATTTTAGCTCTCAAAATGGATGTAAGAACTTTATAGACCGTTGGTAGACAAGTGATCGGCCTATAATTTTTGGGTTCCGTAGTACTACCTGATTTATGGAGCAGGTGGGTTATTCCAGTTGTTAGGAATTGGGGCAACGATCCTGACTCTAAGGCTGATTGGAACTGGGACGCCAAGCGAACGTGCGATCTCTGAAACCATTTAATCCAGAAATTATGCAGCCCGTCCGGTCCTGGAGATTTCCAATTCGGCAACGGACGAACTGCACGAGCTACGTCTTGGGGACCGATGGTTATTGCCCCCATTTCTGGTATTGGATCACACGCTCGCTCAACCTCCCGAGCCCAATCGCCCTCAGTGTGACTAATAGGCACCGACTAGATGCTGCGCCAAAACGAACACATGGCATCATCATCCGGCAGGTGCGTATCAGTCACACCTTGGTCCGGTCGCTCCCAAGTCCTATACACCCACCTTTCATCACTCTGGAATATGCGATTCTGAGTGTACCGCTCCACTCGCCGCTTGTACCGTCTGATACGGTTTGCCCATGCACAGATTTTCTGCTTCAGGAAGTCGATACGCTCTGTGATGCAGGACAAATAATCTCGAGGACTGATATCAGTCCCCGAAAATGCCCGCCTCATAAAGCGCATCACTCTAGGGCGCGTATTGCCCTCCCTGAAGCAGATAAGCTTGCCGATGAGTGCTCTAGCCTCACCAATACGACGCTCAATCCTGCACTGCCATGCTGGTACAGCTGGTTTTGGGCGTGCAGCTCCGTCACTGTTAGGAAATTTGACATGAGCTACACGACATGCTGCTACAGCCGCGCAGTACAAGATCGAGTGGGTATCAGCGAGGTCTTCGCTGCTGTCAAAACAATTTGACAGCTGCGAATCTAAAGCACACACCAGTGCCCTATTTTTCTTGTGCATGGGCAAACGAGGTAATCGTGGCCTTAGTTGAGGCGGTGTAGAACGATACTCCCGGAACGCATCCTCCAAAGCACTCCTCAATTGGTCATTGTATTGGGTACTCACAGATATAGCCTCGTCATTATCCTCTTCACCACCGTCGTCAGGTCGCGGTGAAGCACTGGGTAAATCTTGCGATTGTACCGCGACCGCAACCAGTGGCAAAGCAGACGTGACACGGCTACTCCGTGATTCAAGGCGTAGTCGATCAAGTACAGCGTCATCCAGCATATGGTTACGCTGGATAGCCCGCACCTGATCCGACAGTCGCTGCGCCGACACGTTGACAGCTGGCTCAAGCACCTGAAACAGAGAGAGCATCCGACCACGGTACGCAGTCAAGTTACTTCCCCCCTCTGTAGCCCCATAGTATGAGCGCATGACACTTTCATTAATAGACTGCGTCCATCTCATGCGCTGCACACTTCCACCGGGAGCGGGGACCCTATCAGAGACCGGTGGGTCTCGAAGTCCCAAGCTGTCCGGCGGCCGGCGTCGTCCCCGCCGACGCACAGGTGGTGGCGTCGTCGGCGGAGAGAAATACTCGTCGCTCGAGCTCGACGCAACTGCCGAGGCCGGTGTCACAGCACTCACGATGGGGCTGGGTTCCAGCGGCGGCGAGGCGGAGCTGAGCGACGGGTCCGGTGGTGGTGGGCGTGCTCGGCGTATTGCTGATCTTGTTATCATTTTATCCAAATTTTTTCAGGGTTTTGTCCATCGTAATGTATTTTATATAGGTACATTTTCCAATTGTCGGGATATTTGTAAATATATTTGTTCAGTGACAGATGTCATGACGGAAAAATATTTTACCAAAACTCAATAGGTTACTTCTAGGCAAGCGTGCTCCATCTTAGACCGCATCATCGCTTCCCATCAGGTGAGATAGTGGTCAAACGTATGCCTATCAAATGATAAAAAAAAAAAAAAAAAAAAAAAAATTGTATGCGATGATTATAAGGGTATGTCACTCAGAAGTTGTATAATGATTTAATATGATCGTTGTTATTATAAATCTGTATCAATATCTATTGTATATAGCGGAATTTGGTATTTTTATTGTAAATAAAATATTAGATAAAGTGACACAATATAGTGTTGCCAGTATAGTAGTAGTAGTAGTAGTGTATTATTATTATTATTATTAACGTTATTACATTAAAAATATTATCGATATAAACTTAACAAAATAATAATAGAAATAAACTACTTGAATGAATGAATTCTTGGCATAATTTGACAGCCCATAGCTCTAATATCCTAAGGATTAGGATGTTGCAACTTGAGTACGTTTATTTAGATAGTTCTAGGAAATTATAATGTACACAGTTTGACCGTATCAATAGCCCTTAGATTTTTGGGTCAATTAAGACACCATCTCCTTTGGTAGAAACTAAGCTTTAAAAGGATAAAGGTTAGTTTTTAATTCGCGACTTCCTCTGCATCCACGATAACTGACATTCACATGGATGAAGTCGCAGGAAAAAACTAGTACCTAAATATATAAAAAATTTGAACAAAAGTATAACGCACAACGTTAAATGTAAAGCGACAATAAAACTTAAAAAAAACTTTTTTTTTAACCCATTTGTTTCCATAGTTCACATCACAGTTCTAACACACAACTTACCATGTGTCATCTCAATGAGCATGACCTAGTTGACCAACTTCTCTTTTGTCATTGCTTACCCTAAAACTTCACTCCATCATTTACGAATTTCCCTCAGCTCAAGTAAAACATAAACAATACATAAAAACAAGTCGTCGAAGAAGAAAAAAACTAGAATACATCATGGCTGTCATTACAAAAGTTCTTTCCACACAAAGTTAACGCTAACAGGAAAAATATAAAGAAATAAGTAACAATTTTGATACAAACTCACACATATTTTATGAGGGTGCCAGTATTTGGCAAACATCACCGACCTTGGCCCAATATTTGGTGTATTGCAGTTTGATGTATGTATGCGTAAACATATTATTCTTTTTGGTAGTTTTGAAAATCCCTATGCAATGGTCAGACTGCCAGAAAGTCGCCGATATTTTTTTAATGTATTTCGATGGCATAAAAGCTGACAGCAACCTGAGGTTAAGTGGTGACCGCTACCGCTACCGCTACAGAACACATGTGACTTTAGTTTCGGAGATCGGCGGCTTTATTCTATTCATGGTTCCGTATTGCCATGTTTTACATTTTGAAGGCATCCAAATCCATAAAGAAACGGTAACACAAAAAAAAAACAAATTCGATCCGCTATTTTATTATTGCCGGAGATAATATCTATACTAATATTATAAAGCTGAAGAGTTTGTTTGTTTGTTTGTTTGTTTGGTTGAACGTGTTAATCTCAGGATCTACTGGTTCGAATTGAAAAATTATTTTTGTGTTGGATAGTCCATTTATCGAGGAAGGCTATAGGCCCATGCGAAGCCGGGTCGGGTTGCTAGTCGTGTCATAAAATGGGTGAAAATGAACAAAATTAGTGATCTCTTAATTTTCCACCTTTAGAAGCGAACTATTTTCATGATATTCATATGGGACCACGTCTGAGGCATGCCCTATCCGTTAAAAAACAGAACCTTCTTATTTTTGAAGTCGGATAAAAATAGGAGTCTGTGAGTTGGTGGGAACGATAGAAAAAATACAAAAGTATTATAAAGTTAGTGTCCTTTGCGAATTCAGGACTCAGACACCTTTTTATCGTCATAATAGACAATATAGAATTTAATGAATCCTCAGACTTTTTTTGTGAATCTCTCGGTCTCTCGGTCGGACAAAAAGTCTGTGGTGTGCGATGCTCCATGACGTAGTTTAGTACTTGTTTCCATTAGTTCTGTGCTCTCCCTTTTATAGGGTGAAATGGTTTTATGAATGGGGGTTCCGATTGCAAACATTTTAATAAGTTCCTTTTATAACATCGTCGCTGTAGTTTCGCTGAAGGGAAAGGGCTGTTGGATTCACTCAAACATTCGTTATTTTATAAGTCCCATGTGTAATTAGAAGCGATTCTATCTCTAGCCAAAAGGGTACAAATCCAGCTACTGAGAATTTCCAAGTATAAACATTCAAAGCACCAAATTTATTTACTACCTTAGCCCGTGACTTCGTCTGCATGAATTTCCTTCTCTTCTTCTTAGTCGTTCACTCAAAGTCAAAGCATTTATTTCAATTAAATAATTTACAGGCACTTTTGAAGCTAGTTGCTCGTTCCAAAACGTAGCGTAGGTCTCTATGGAGAAGAACGAGCAAGAAACTCCACGAACACTCTTTTAAATCAAGTTTTTACAAAATGCTGATTACATTATTCACGTTGCTTCTATATGTGAAAACATTGCGGGTAAAGACCAATACAATACATTAAAAAAAAGAAGATAAAAGCCATGGCAGTTAAGAGTTGACCAATCTCTACTGACAGCGCCCGTTCACGAAAATGACGCGTGGATCAGCACCATTCAGCTCAACCATTTTGAAGGGAGCCGCATGATCCAACACACGCGCCACCATCAGCGAGATATTTGAGTGACTGACTCTTGACTGTCGTGTAGCGTTGTCATGCTTTTGCTCCCTACTTTGTCTGAATATCGGTTATTGCTTACGCACAGAATGTTTCGAATGAAAACCTAGTCTTTATCGTTATCTAAATTCCATTGTAGCTCTTTTTCAGTTCACTAATTTTACCGTGATAAGGTAACAAACAAACAGACAGACAGACCAAATAACATTCGCATTTTTTTAATTTGTGTTATTATATTTGACATGACTAGGAACAAGTTCATAAGTTGTGCGTGCGACCACTTTACCAGGGCCTCAAGTCTGCTATTACAATAGTGTAGTCTGTCATTTATTTTTAACCGACTTCAAAAAGGAGGAGGTTATCAATTCAAATGTTTTTTTTTTTATGTATGTTCGGGCATAACTCTGTCATATATAGACGGATTTGCAAAATTCTTTTTTTGTTCGAAAGGGGTTTATTCCAAAAAGGTCCCATATAAATTTTATCAAAATTGGTACAGCCCTTACACTTACATTAGAACACACATTACTTTACTTTCGGAAGTCGGTGGCAATACAAAACAACAAACACAAAGCCACCGCCACCGACTTCCGAAAGTAAAGTAATGTGTGTTCTGTGCTAAAGTTATTTATCACTTTTTAGTTTTTCTTTTTTTTGAAAAAACTATTTTATAATTGTTGATTTTGACAAGTTTGGTAATCTACTAATATAATGGCGTCATTATGATTTTCCATTGGTCAACCACTGACACGCCATTGAAAGAAATACTATAGAATGGAAATCTCGTACAAAATGACAAATGAATGATTGACTTAAGCGGTAATCTGCTAAAATTTTGACAGTTACTTTGATCAGTGACCTGTAAACCATTAGAACGTCATTGTGCAGTCATTGCTTTTAATCCGACCGACCAATGATCGACCATTATGAATTTAGCAGATTATGAACTTTCAAAATGACAATGGGATCGTGTTGGAGTTACGAAATTATAAAAATAGCAGACTTGGCCCCCTGGGCAGTTGTTATGGTTTTAATTCAGTTACTCACTGATATTTTAATACCATTACCAAGAATAACCCTCTTAAGCACAACTTGCGCTATAAACTTAACACTGAGTTACTTTGTAGCACGAGGTTAAAGCTATATCAATGCTTATATTATAAGAAATTAACCTGTTTGTAAGAGGAATTCATATTTGGAAGTACTGGTTCGATTCTAAAAAGAAATTCATGAAAGAAAATCACTATATTTCCAAGTGTCATGGGGTAGGTATGTTATAAAGTGTATACCTTATGGCTTCCGCACGGATGACGTCGTGGGCTTTAGCTATAAGAAAAACCATTCCCACATTTTCACGAACGGCGTCTCCATTCGCGTGGCAAAGACGCAGGCAGAACTTTATAATTTCGGCTGACTAGAGGTCTACTGTTGGACATGAGCCTCCTCCATGGCGTGCCATTTTCCAAGGCAGAACTTAGTTACAAATAATTATATCATACACAATGGGCCGGTTCTAGCGATAAAGAGTTGATAAATAATACCTTTACCTTTAATAGTACCAGCCTAATATGGCGTCTTCTCATCACGGGGCTTATCATATCAGCGTATTACCATCAACTACTAAAGGTGGGCCTCCCTCAGAGATCGCCAACCATCACGGTCTTTTTTTTTTTTTCAAATTGGCTTGCGTTTGCCCACCTTCCACCTGATCTTAAGTGATAATGCGGCCTAAGTTGGAACACGCTTGCCTAGTATTAACCAGTTCACTCGTGCCTTGAAGATACCCAGATTATACTTATCAGGGAACAGAGAGGCGGGCAGCGAATTCCACAGTCTGGCAGTTCGCACAATAAATGTGGAGTCAAAGCGCTTGGTTTGAGACCGTGGAACTTCAACCATATAGCGATGACGCTTCGCCGTATCTCTGCTTGTCCGATGATGGAATGGGGATGGGGGAATTAAATTGTGCAATTCCAAAGCACACTCTCCGAAATGTATCCGATAAAAGACCGATATACTAGCAACGGTGCGGCAATGTTCGAGGCTCTGTGGCTTAGCCCTAACCAGGGAGTCGTTGTTAATGAGCCTCTTGGCACGTCTATCAATGACTTCCAACGCCTCCAGTTGATATTTTGCTGATCCATCCCGAAAGACAGTTGAATCGCTTCTCTGGGACTCGTCGAGCTTCATTGCTTTGGCGCTTTTCTGGTGGTCGCCACTGTTGATTCTGGCTAACAGGAGTTACAGTGATTTGGGAATAGTGTGGCGGGCTTGATCCATCCCAAAGGCGCGAACAGTACTCCATGCACAATCGAACTTGTGCTTGCGGCTTCAAATCAACGGTCCGTTGTGCCGCAGGGCGTCCCACACTACGCTTGCTTAAACGCGATCTCCACTCTAAAGCGTGTCTGCTCCATCTGCCATCTACAAACACACTTGTAAGTATCTAAGAACCTATAACCTTAACTCTATAAACCCACATACCTAATATTCAAAGTCAACAAACCAAAGAGAGAATAAATCTCCATCGACATTATTACGGTCTTACTTGTCCTCCTAGACGGAAAGACGCCGCTGGCATAATAAAGGCACAATGCAAACAGCATTGGATTAATGTGTCTGGATAGTGGACAGAACACAGGATGTGCTCGCAAATTGAATGGATACGGTATTAAGCTATACTTTGATTATAATAATATTGAATGCAAAACCAGAAGAAATACAATGCATGCTACATTATGATAAGTATTACATTTACGGCCTCAGATTATGAAACAAAAGGTAGATAGACCGCGCGGAACACTAAGACTGAAGCCAAAAATGCAAATCCAAATTCGAATACCTACAATCTCTTCATTATATTCGCTTTTGAATTTGTATTTGTATTTTTGGCTTCACTTTACTTAAAAACTTACAGACAGTTCAAAAGCGAATATAATGACGACATTGTAGGTATTTGTATGGAAATTGTATTTGCTTTTTTGGCTTCACTTTACTTAAAAACTTACAGACAATTCAAAAGCGAATACAATGACGAGATTGTAGGTATTCGCTTTTGAATTTGTATTTGCTTCTTTTGCTTCACTCTCAATGTTCCGCGCGGTCTATCTGCCTTTTATTTCATAATCTGAGTTTACGGCAGTCAAAGGATTAGGCATTTTCTCAGTCACTCAAGGGTATTGAAGAGATAACATGGCAGATGAAATAAATAACACAAATGGTGGGGGGTGAGGGTAGGTAATTGTTAGTTGGTAGAGAGTTGCTTACATGTCATTCATCAACTCTAGAGTAGCAATACCGAACGTCTTACTCGGTATTGCTACTCTAGAGTTGATGAATGACATGTAAGCAACTCTCTCTCGTATCAGTCTTACTCGGTATTGTTACTCTGAGTAAAATTGTTCAAGGGTTAGAGCAAATTCAACAAAATACCATGTTATACCAAAGTAGGCAAGGCATTTAGTTGAATCCGCCCTTATATATATTGAAATTAGGTTTTAAAATTAAAAAAATAAGTTTAAAAACTAAAACCCGGCTACAACAAAAAGTGATCTAAAAAGTACGAAACAAGAAAATATTTCACACAGAAATCAAGACATTGGTACAAAATGGTCAAGGTAAGCCGTGGTTGCATGCCTGTATCCCATAAGAGTGCGATGAACATGAATTATAATGGCATGCAACCACGGCTTACCTTGACCATTTTGTACAAATATCTTGATTTCTGTGTGAAATATTTTCTTGTTTCGTACTTTTTAGATCACTTTTTGTTGTAGTCGGGTTTTAGTTTTTAAACTTATTTTTTTTATTTAAACCATTTTGGAGTCATAGCTAAGTATAATATATTTAAAAGGTCCTAGTGAACCCCTTTCTAATGATACTAAACACGGTATGCGTATCTTAATTTATTTGGTAATCGTTCCTTTTTTTAAACAATTTGTGACAAGTCACAACTAAATATTATATATTTGAATAGTACTAGTGAACCCCTTTCCAATGATACCAAACACGGCATGTTTGTCTTCATTTTTTTTTTAATCTTGGTTTTTATGTCCGCCAGAGGGCGCCCCATTGGATTCGGTGACACGTCATATAGCCTATAACCAGCGGACAATCAAGACGCTTCTAACGATACCTCATTTGTTCAGTTCTGATAAGTGGTTTAGAAGCTATGAGCGAACAGATGAACATACATACATACATACATACATACATACATAGCCTGTCAAAATCATAACCCTCCTTTGGCTTTGCCGTAGTCGGGTAATAAACGAAAACTAAGTAACATTTCTTACACTTTGTTTTGTTTATGGATAGGTATTAAAAAAACCAAAACGTGTACATTACCTTTGACACCAAATCTATAGAGAGAGCATCAGAGCCCCAAGCGGTAACAAATAGAAGTATTTTTTACACACAAGTAAAGTAATAAAATTACCTTTATCTTTAAAGAAAACATACACATTTTAAAGCCTAATGTAAAATGTATAATTTTAACAATTTATACCTATAGATTTATTCCGAAATAAGTTGAGTTGACAGAGATCGAAAATGAAAATAAAAACCGAGTACTTCATTTCAACATAATGCGTTATTTTTATGAATATTTACAGATATTTTGTGCTGAAATTCATTTTACGAGGTTACTCTGGAGCATGTTTATGTTTCGAAATTTAAAAAAAAATGTGTTTGAAATAACAGAGTTCTCGGAAAATAATATGTTCAACGTTAACGTATTGTAATTTCTTGGTACCAAAATGTGAAACATGTTTGAAAGAAGATTATTCAGAGTATTTCAACCTTTTCAATGCTTTAAATGATCGAGTTTTGACTTGAAACTAGCCAGTGACTAAGATACCTTTGACAAAACTGCTGAACCAATTTGAAAGAATTTTGGCATGAAGACAGCTTAAACCCTAGAGAAGGACATAGGCTACGTTTTAACCGACATCCACGCGGACGAAGTCGCGGGAAAGAGCTAGTTTTAGATAAGTCTTTTCATCCGTAAAAGAGTAAGAATCATAAATTAATCTATCCAATCATTCATCCTCACAAAATTGTGCGTTTATAATAAGGAATATCTATAATAAAACAGAAAGTTCTTAGCTCTAGGGCAACGTTCCAATGTACGGAAGATATCGTAAGATGTACCTACAGACTATGAAGAAAACAGTGACGAAACTATAGGAAATTGGGTTGTTTTTATTTACATGGCTATGTTCGATTGATTATTGTCAGCAAATAACACATCAACCGATGATGATAACAACTTGTGTTTTTAAAAATCGTGACAGGATCTACTCACTCTACAGGTTTATCACCATGTACTGTACCCGTATTTGCAAAATAAATGACTTACTTACTGTGAGCGGTAACGTCAAACGCAATGCAGATATAATTTACATCACACAACACAAAATAAATAGATATATAAGCCAATTACGTAGGCTACGGCCGGAGGAGTCAAAGAAAACCAAAAATGATTTAAAATAAAACTAGATATATTGAATTAATATGAAATTACAATTAATTCCTAAGCCTAAGGTTAGTACCCTATCATTCGATGTTAGAACAATAAGTGTGTGGAAAAACGGTATCTTTACAGAATTCGCGGCATTGACGTCATGTGAGCGTTGTGCTGACACGGCGCCTTGTAGCGATTACAAAGTCCGATGAAATCAGGTGATACATGTCAGCGACCCCGGGATTCAGTAGATATGGTATCCAGCCAGTGGATATGTAACAAGCCTATCAATAAAATATTTAATAAAAAAAAACATTTATCGAAGTTCAACAAAAATTAATTCATCATCTGCCTTACCTTTACCCAACTATTTTGGGGCCAGCTTTCAGTCTAATCGCATGCAGCTGAATACCAGTGTTTTACATGGAGTGACTAGGTAGTCACTCCATGGTATAGTCAGTCTCTGGAGGTCAGATAGGTATCTGACCTCCAGAACATAGTTACAGAGTAACACAATATCCCTTGGTAAGTCTAGTTATCCAACTTCCTAGCTTCTGACTACACATAACGACTGTCAATAATTTACGAATAACAACATCCGAGGTATTTTATTTTATTTATTTTATTTTATTTTATTTTATTAGGGACAACAAACAGCAGTATATAAAACAATAATCCAAAAACTTATTAATAAGAGTAGCATATACACTGCTAACGACGTTATCCACAAATTAATAAAACAGAATAGCTAGCTGTTAAATGACTATCGATTCAACTTATCGTAGTGTAATTTATAGTTACATAAAACAATATTATTGTTATTACTAGATTCAGAGAAAGAAAAACAAAGACACAAATACAAAAATTCTGTAGTATCCTAATATGAATGTGTAGATACTGTTAGCACGGTTAATACCATAGGTTGCACAAACATCTAAATTAAACAAAAATAAAATAAAATGTATATTCTATCTGAACTTTGTGAGTGTCAGGCAACTCACATTGTCAACATGCATATCCTCACTGACTACTGCTGATCTTTTAAGATATTAGAGATTTCCTTTTTAAATAACGGCTTGCTGAGGAATATTTTATCTACAGAACAAAATTTTTGATTATAAGTTTCAACCAAACGATGCAGCGGCGAGCGGGATCCCGCATTAGAGCGACAAAAAGGAGCAGCGAATAAGCGCTTATGGTATGGAGGTATGGAGGGGTCTCGGTAAGAAATGGATGGTCACACATCAACGGACTAACCGCGGCAAGAGTAGCTTAACCTTGACCAATCGATCCGTATGGCTTCTACTTAGCCACGAACGATGTTCTTTCATAATTTCACTAGCTTCTGCTCGTGACTTCTGCGTAGTCTTCAGAATTATGCCAAAGTTCAAAATTATCCCACAGGAATACAAAAATGTTCTAAAAAAATATCTTATGTATTGAGGTAGATTAATGTCTTTATGTCTGCCTTTAAGCTTATACCGTTCAGTCGTTGAGTGAAAGAGTAACAAACCTCTGTCAATCTATCGATCCAAATTCACCTGGGAAGATTTTTACAGAACAGAACTAAAAGTATTCGAACTAAATCTATACAAAATCACATAAAAAGCAACAAAACACCCAAAGCATTGTCACAAGTATACCGAAAATGAGCAAATTATATAAATGCATTGAAATTTCATCATGGACGATAATGATGCACGGTAATTCGGAAGCAATTGTGGCCGGTCAGACGTCGAGTGGCAAATTAATTAATAACCTGATAGATATGTGGTGGGTTCCATTTAGGACTTTTGTACCTGTGAGGGAAAGTACTGAAATTTTGAATTACGAAACCATATTACTGAACCCTGTGCTATCATCATTCATCTGCCTAGCCTTTTCCCAACTATATTGGGGTCAGCTTCCAGTCTAACCGGATGCAACTGAATACCAGTGTATTACATGGAGCGACTGCCTATTGGACCACTATCTGACCCCCACAACCCAGTTACTGAGTAACACGGTATAATAACATGCCGTCCGGCATGATGATAAGAGTACCATCGTCGCGTGCCAAGCCGTTGGGTTCCAAAACAGTCGGAACGCCGATGGCGACGAGAGCACGATGAATAATGTCATTAATATCTGCGTGCCGCGCTATGCGCACCAGCTGCACGACAGGCCGTGGTGTCCAAGGCAGTTGACAGCTTCCCCACAGCGACAGCGATGAGGAGAGTAACTTATAGACTTAATGATATTTAACAACATTTAATTTAAACGTTCATTTTTCATTTTTTTCATTTTTTATCTTGTATTTTGACAAGACCCTATGATTTAAATTTGATTCAATTTAGAATACGAACGTAACACTCACCAGTAAAAACAAAATCCTTCTCAGAAGATACACGACTGAAGAAAGATAAATGGAACCTAATGCTAGTTAGAACTTGCGACCTACATTAAGATCTCTCCATATGCAATTCAATGTGAATCTGAACCACAATACCTACGTAAATTAAATAGGTAATTACTCCTTGGTAAGACTGATTGTCAGACATTCTGGCTTCTGTCTATCCCTAACGACTAAAAAAGTTCTGCGACTTACAAAGTCAAATTCAAAGCATTTATTTCAATTAAACCAATTACAGGCACTTTTGAATTGTCAATGAGTCAGTCAGTTAGTTGTAGCTAGTTGCTCGTTCCAAAACGTAGGGTAGGTCTCTATGGAGAAAAACGAGCAATAAACTCCACAGACACTTTTTTTTATCAATTTTTTTACACAATCCTGGTTACATTATCTTTGTTACTTCTATGTGTGAAAACGTAGGTGAAGAGAAATCCAAAATATTCAATAATTCAACGGTTTTTCCGAGGCACTGAGAGGTATTGAATTGATGGTCACCCATCTATGGATAGCGTAGCTTAGCCTTGATCGGTCGATGTGACCAATCGAGTCGTTGTGACTAATCTCATAATCGGATCAGCACCACTTAGCTCAACCATTTTGAAGGGAACCGAATGATCCAACCCACACACCACTGTCAGCGAGACATTTTTGTGAGCATGACAAACGGTTAAACGGACAGTCGGGATCAACACCGGATTTACGTGATTACTGAGGCACGGAGGGAAGTCAGTATGAAACAGGTGGTCACCCATCCACAGACCGACTGCGGCAAGCGTAGCTTAACCTTTGACCGCTCGGTCTGTCCGGCTACACAGCCACGAGCTCGTCACTAAGCCTCTGCTACCTATCATCTATATCTATCAGAACCGCTATAGACCATCATGATCTTTATCATCATCAGCCGGAAGACGCCCACTGTTGAAAATATGCCTCCCCCATAGAACGCCACAACGAGCGGAAACCTGCCGCTTGCATTACCTGCGACCTTGATGATGCCGTCGGTCCATCTGGTAGGAGGCTTACCAACGCTGTGTCTTCCATCACCGTAATAGGTAGAAGTAAGTAAAGTAGGATCGTTGGATGGATGGATGGAGTGGATGGACTGGATGCGAGTCGCACGGGATCGGTCAATGTGGCGACACTTTGGGGAGGCCTATGTCCAGCAGTGGACGTCTATCGGCTGAAATGATGATGATGATGAAGTAAAGTAGCGGGGAGATGTTTGTGTATTTATAAAAGTAAGTAAGCTATTGAATCATCTTTTAAATTGAATGTATTGTATCAAAGAATTCAATCACAATTCGAACCTGTGATTTCTATCAATAATGAAACAACACTTTTATCAATTCGAAAGTCAAAGTCAAATCTGTCCTTACTTAACGTTTCCTACCTATAAATTTGAATTCAGCTACATAAGTCAAGCGGTTTTTGAGATTACGTGATAATTCAGTGAGTAAACTTTATCTTTTATAATGTTTCTTTCTTCTAATGTTTCTATCTTTTATAACGAAACGGAGTTTTTAGATGACAAATCGATTGCAAAATAAAATTATTCTCTCTCATATAAACCAAACATTTTGAAATATATATTTAGTAAAATACGGAATACAGAAATTCAAAAATAAATATTAATTCATAAATAATAACATAATTTAATAATAATGTTAATTCTTTATATTGTAATAATAATTAATTTTGTAATAATTACCTATATTATTCTAATGCAATATAATATATGGAATGCAATAAAGAATTTGAATTTGATTTTGCAGTACATGGTAGAGGACACGGGCATAGATTTCCGCAAAACTTTCAACACTCACTCCACCATTTCCAACTTCGCCCAAAATCTAATTAACTTTAATCAAACTGGCACCAATATTGGTCCCAATCAGAGCCAACCAATAGCAATCGAAACGCATGAGATTGAATCGAGAGAGAGCAAAGTGTGTTGGAACGATTTTCGATACTAATGAAAATTCGATTTGATTCGATTCACATTATACTTGGTATTATTATCTTAATGGCTTTGTATCACCTTCGTGTGTTGGTGGAGCGAATGTGAGTTTCGAAAATTTAGGAAATAGATAATGGTGCTAATTCTGTTGTGCATTATTTATTTAAAGCTATTTATATTTCTTTCTCTCAATTTGACCAGAGGGCTGACCTTCTCTTGGGCTAAAGCTTTGGTATTACCATACAACGTGGTAATGCTGCTATTCGATCGGAATATGTATATTGAATTCGATCTGAATATGTACCTATATTGAATTCGATCTGAATATGTATATTGAATTAGTGTGTAAATATTTTAATAAATGACCTACTTGATTATACAAATAAATAATAATAATGACATTACGAAACTACCTTGCACTAGCTACAATGAATCCTTAATTACGAGTTAGTTAACGTAATTTAACCTGGTGTTAGCAACTAAATCTCGAGTTAAGTTTTTGGCACAGGTATACCTAAAGTGACATAGGCCATCATCATTTCTCATCTTCCTAGCACAACGGGTTGTGCTGGGGCGGCTGCTGCAGGTGCCGAAAACCTCAAACGGCGCAAATATGATAACCTTCTTGGAAGCTATATATTTGAGCCGTTTGGGGTGGAAACTCTAGGGCCATGGGGTCCGAGTGCCCATATTGTTTTTCGTGACATCGCCAAGCGGCTGGTCGACTCCTCACGTGACCCGAAGGCTGGTCTATTCTTGGGTCAAAGAATCAGCATTGCCATACAATGTGGCAATGCTGCCAGCCTGTTGGGCACGTGTCCCGTTGACAGCGATGTGGACGAGTTTTTTGATGCCCTTTGAGCTCCCTGCCTTTTTCTTAGAATTGTAAATAATTTTATTATTTTGATTTGTATATAGTGAAGTGACATAATCATGTTTTAGCCCTCATTCCTTTCCTATACCTCCCAGGTATCCTCACGATGTTTTACTTCACCGATGTCAGTGATGTCCGGGATAACCTTAGATTTGACTTTTTAATTTAAATGTTCTTTACATAATGAATATAAAAAGTTACATTATGTACTTACTAAAATTAGTGATTTTGCGAAACAATCTGTAAAAGAAACCCATTAGATACAGTAATATCTCTCACTTGGCTTTCATGAAAAGCAAAAACATTTCCATTCAAACTCAACCAAAGCAATTTTTTTATCCTCCACTACTTAAGATACGTACACTTTTTACCAAACATTTATACCGTATATTTCCAACGGTAAATAATTATACTGCTAATTACGAAATGCTCACTGTACCGGAAACCGGTGATAAGGCGTCGCCTAAGTAAAGGAGGTATTAACACAGAGTAGACAGGTACAGAAGAGTAGCTTCATACAACTGGTGAAAATAGGCTCACGCACACATACGCTGTGTAAAAAGACACAACAACTGTACACGTAGACTACGCATACTGTTTATCAAGCTAAATAACATTGAGCAAAAATTATTTCTGGGAAATAACTTCTAGCTTTAGTGTGAAAAATCTGCTTATTTCGCGCAATGAGACGCACGGAAAACATTGTGACGGTGTTCCTGCAGTATTATACAATAATAAACATAATGGTACAATATTTACAAGAACAATTAAATATAAAATAAAAACCTAAAACTATTAAATTAAAAACCTAACACAATAAGGCATCAAAAAATTCCTCCACATTGCCGTCATCTGGAAATGTGCCCAAGAGACTGGTGGCATTGCCACGTTGAAGGGCAATGCTTAACCTCTGACCAAGGAAAAAACCAACTCTTGTATCACGGGAAGTGTCAACAGAGTTTGTTGTAGTCAAATAACATAACAAGTTGCAACTTTGACATTCAATATCTCAGTAGATATTGAGGGGAAAATTGTGGTAGGTAGCTTTCAAGAACGTATACTTTATAATCTCGGTTTCAATCTGTAAAAAAACATCTATTTATCTACCTATATGACATTGATTGTCGCTGAGATGGTATTACATTTAGGTGGACACATGTTTGACGGAAGATCCGCTGCGAATTGTCGGTCGCGTAACGCTAAAACAATCAAACAGATAATACAACATCCAACCTTATTCTCAGGATTGATAATGCGTTAGTGCATCGAGCATTCTAAAAACGTGAGACGCATCTTCCGTTAGACGTGCATAGAACCTTAGATTTCAAACGTTTCGGCGATCGAACGGTGATCTCAAACAAATGACAGCTTCCGTACTTTCTGTGCGTGAGCCGTGGCTAAGTGTGAGTGCGCATTCACTTGTTTTCTGCAGTTAGCCTTCTGTACCAGTACATTTTGTGGTACAGAATAGGGGTACGTTCCGAATTTAGGTATAAAAATCTGGGTGAAAAGGTATTTGTGGTTAAGATTAAAGTAATCTTTTGCACGCTCTTTTCTCGGTGCTATGTTTAGAGTTCAGGTAAGTATAAGCTGTTTTCATAACAACGGATTATTATTATCCTTTATAAGAGTTATCTGGTTGGTTTGATAATGAAAATCGTGGTGGCCTGGAGGTTTTAAGATAGGGATCGGGTTAATAATAATAATACCGACCTATTATTATCACTCTGCAGAGCAAGGCCTCTTCTCATATACCAAACCATAGAAAAATACCGACCCTATATTCTTTCTTGTGGTTCAATCTTAGTCCAAATTTTCATGCTTGTTTTCAACATTTCAACAAAATCGGTTTTGGAATTTGGCCATTTTAGAGTTTGGCCTTTATAGAAAAGGCATGATCATTGCCAATCCACCTTAAACAAGCATGAAGATCAATGATCATGCCTTTTCTATATAGGCATGATCATTGATCTTCATGCTTGTTAAAGACGGATTGACAATTTCAGACTATCCATACTAACATTATAAAATTGAAAGTTATTTTATTTATTATTTATTTATTTATTTATTTAAAAACATAAGCGACAGTGCTTGCGACCAAATTGCTTACATTTTAATTATCTTATGACTAACCTTAACTAACTTATGATACTACTTAAGAACAAATGTAAACATTTACACACATAATACGTTTTATCATGGAAGATATCGACTCATGCGTAGAATAAAGTCCGATCTGCAGGATTTTGTTCTGCTGGATTGATGGTTTTCAGTAGAGCTTAGAGAAGTTGTAAACTTGTGTAAGTCTTAAACGACTTGACACCTAGATTTTTTGGTATGTTGTAACAACACCCAAGTCTAGTTAAATGCTATTAAGTGTATATTTCTTATCCTTTTATTTCACGAGATAGTGGGTTCCATATCAACATAGAACATTTTATGGCGGAAGAGCGGGGGTCCGTAGTGAACATTATACGTTGTTCTACGGAGACATTTGAATTAAGTGACGTTCTATATCACTATGGGTCATTTTTTGTTGGAATTACCCAGCCATTATGAGTCCTTTGTGAATATCTAAACAAAATATTTAAATATTATGTTAGTCATATTATGACTACTTTCCTATATAACTAAATAAAAAATTAAAATATTATTTAAAATGGTTCATTAATTTAAAAAAATCACAAAATAGATAAGTAAACCATTAGATGGCATCACTTTGAACAGCAGTTAGGTACGGACTTAAGATTAGCATAGTCTTAAACTTACAGATCTATGTACCTAATAGAACAATGCAGGAGACGTGCATCAGAAATATTATAAACTTCGCATTAGTTATAAAATCAACAATAACATTTTTTTTAAATAACATTCTTTCTATAATTTTAGATTTTTATTTCAAAAGTATTGTGACCTAGACCGTGACTTAACAACAATTTATAAAAAAATATAATTAATTAATAGTTAAAACTTAAAATAGTAATTAAATAGCATATCGTATCACGGCATGGCAGATGATTATCGTATCACATCAAGATAACTAGGTAACCTACACGACTACCATGACATCATCATCATCATCTGCGTTGCCTTTTCCCAACTACATTGTGGCCGGCTTCCAGTCTAACCGGATGCAGCTGAATACCACTGCTTTACATGGAGCGACTGCCTATCGGACCTCCACAACCTAGTTACTGGGTAACACGATACTCCTTGATAAGACTGATTATCAGACTTTCTGGCTTCTGACTACCCATAACGACTGGCAAAGATCTACTACTGACAGCCGAGACCAACGGACACGAATACCATGACACGGACTTAAAACCAGTCTTAAACTTATTAATATACGTAGGAACGTAAATATTTATCATAACAACAGGAAATACGTATATAAAGATATTTAAACGTCGCACTAATTACTCAATTCGAAATAAATCATATAACAACCACTCTTCTTTATAATATTAGGGGTTAAAGTATGAAATTGCCGATTTCTACTGCAAAATAATTAAAATTAGTTTGTTTGCAAGACAACATATTGATTTAATCAAAATATTTGCTTTAATTATCTATACATTATTGCCATCAAGTCGGAAGTTTCTTTAAGAATTTGCGATAGAACTCTGAAGATCTACATTCGACAAACTGTGAAAGCATTTTGTACTGCCTCCTAGGAAGATTTTTTTACCACTTAGATTGTCCAAATCACGCAAAAAAAATGTAGTCAGTTAGAACAAGGTATGGCGAGTACGGAGGATGAAGTATGGTTTCTAACTGCAGCTTCTGTAGAGTTGCAACGGTGTCCCGTGCTGTATGAGGTCTTGGGTTATCATAGAGCAATAATGGTGAAGATCGATTCACAAGTCGGGGCTGTTTCACTGCCAGTTTCGATATTATTGTTCGAAGTTTGGCACAGTAAACATCTGCTGATATTGCTTGACCAGACCTGAGAGAGCTATAGTGAATAACACTATGAAGAGACCATCAAACTGTTACCATATTCTTTTTATTGGTAGACTTTGCTTTAGGGCACTTGCGTTTGGCCTGGGGTCAACCATTGCATTTTTCGCTTACGGTTATCGTAAAGAATCCACTTTTGGTCACATGTCACAATTCGATCCAATATTCCTTCATTCCTGTACCGATTCAACAAAGCAGCGCAAGTTTCAACACGCGTTTGTTTCTGCAGATCAGTCTAATCATGAGGCACCCATTTTTCATTTTTTTTATCTTATTGATTTGATGCAAATGGGTCAATGTTGTAGGTAAGGTAACGTTAAAAAAATTTGCTTATTCCTGGGTAGTTTGACTCGGATCGGCTTCCATTCCACCATTTCTTTCAATTCAGCGTTATTCACCTGTGTGGTCGGGCTTCCAAGTAGTTCGTTCTTCAAGTCGAAGTTTCCATTACGAAAACGTTTAAACCAATGACGGTTTCGAAATAACCGGGGTAGATCTGCCTTGAGACTTTGAATTTTAGAAACTGGAAGGCACTTCTAAAGCCTTGAGATTTTGAATTTTAGAAACTGGAAGGCACTTCCAAAGAAAGTGTACAAGAGTAATTGCAGTAAACCTCCTCGGCAGAGGGATCAGGCATGACATTCGGTATTGAGCTGTTGCAGCTAATTTCTTTGGTCCCACTATCATTATGCAGAACTTCTACCCATATATCAGCTAGTTTCTGACAGATTTTTTCTGCATCAGGAGGCAAAGGTGAAGCTTGCTATGTCATGCCGTTGTCAGCAACATTCACTACTGATAAAAAAATGTATAGTTATTATTATAAGTATTTATAAAATACTACTTTATTATAATGTATATTGCAAAGACAAATGTACCTAACTGTTATTTTAACAAATTTTATATTAAAATCTTTATAATCAACGATATTTTTAAATGAAAAACGTCCTAACTGATTCCATTATCCCAGTAACAACGTCCCATCTTAATATCGAACCTCACAGATTCCGTAGAAAAATGTCCTATATTCACATGAAACGCTTAGAAGTTTAATAATGTTCGTATAAAATCGTACTAATATTTCATAAGACTCCTCATTTTTACTCCTTAATAATACAGAATGAATGATTTCCCTGTGAATATGCATTACGCTAATCATATTTTCGCAGTAAAAATGCGTTTCTATACCTCTCCGTAAAAAAACGTCATATATCTAAATAGATCGCCCACAACTGTTTACTGAGATAAAAAAGCAATATAGACAATGTTTATTAATTTAAGAACTTAAAAGTGTGTATCGTGAAATAATACAACTGAAATTGTTAACTTACCGGCTTAATTTACATTTTTCTTCAGATAAACAGCAGGAAAATTAAAATATGATGAACTAAGTTCAGGCCTTTTTGCAACTTCTTTAAGCATATCCAACATTTTCCGTGATCATGACATCTCTAAAAATATGTTTATTCATGAAAGCGCTTGATAAATATTTTTTTTCTTCAAAGCGAAAAAAAGCTAATTGCATGACACAAAATCGCCCACCTTCCAACAAACAGCGGCCGTAGTGACGAACGGACGGGCCGCCTGCGCCGACACCGCCCCCCGCGCGCCGTCGCTTGATCACTCCGTGCGTTTTTATGCGGAGCTAATGTCAGATTGAACGTTATTCGATTTTATATCTCGGAAACTAAAAAAGATACGAAAATTCTAAAAACATACGTCTGTAGAGTTCGTATTCCTTATCTCGTCGAGCTATTAAACGCGTTTTTGCTCTATGATCACATCAGACTCTGTTCTACGGATAGGTCGATATCCAGATCTATGTGCTGGGTGAGCAAAGAGTTCAACAGTGCGACTGCTCGGGCTGTGGGTGCAGCCGCAGCTCGACGAGTGCGCACTCCCGGGGGCACAGCAAACAGTTTTCTCCGGCGACGAGGACCATCCACGCCTTCACCTCCGACTAAGAAGCGACTCGGCACACCCGCTAGGCCTACCCGCTCCAGCGTAGTTGGGTTATCCACTTTGTTTGTCAGGAGACGGTGGTAGTGAACTAATAAAAGTAATTTTCGTCTGAGTTCGAGAGTATCTAATCCTACCATCCCCACAACAAACCACCATGGTCAGGATACCGCAAATAGAGAGCTGTCGACCACACTTTATAAATTTAAAAATTCTTACCGTGCCCAGCCTCTATGTTTTAGTATTGTTGGTGAATTTTAAAAAATATCTGCATAAATATGAAACAGATGAGGAGAGACAGTTGAGGGAAAGTACGCGCAGGAAAGATTTTAAGAACAAAATAATACCCCAACTTAATATTGTTCAGCATAGTCCTCAATATCAAGCAGTGCGGATTTTTAACAGGTTGCCATTGGACTTAAAAACCATAATTTATAAAAGCGCATTTAAGTCAAGACTCAAAGCATTCCTATTGGAGAAATGTCTGTATTCAATAGACGATGACATATCCACAATTTAATTTTTTATTTATTTTCTTATGTATCAATTAATGTGAGACTGGGTAATATTGCTATATTATTAATGTTTTATTTTTTATATTTTGGTGTAATAGTATTGAATTTTTAATGGTATTAACTTCGTAAATTGAATTGAATTTTATTTTATTTTATTGTTGTATTATTTTCTATAAGTAATTTATTGTTGAATATGTTAATTTTATGAATGTGATTTATTATGATATTTTTTGATTTCAAACACAATATGAATTGTTCCTGAATAAATTTGAATTGAATTGAATTGAACAAAGATGGATATAGGTAAGGGTAATACCCGTACATTCGCTTATAAATAAAACGAGCAAACTTCCTCTGAACTCGTTCTATTAACAGAGTATACTTAGACTCATGAGGATCCCATACTATGGCATTGAATTCCAGCCTACTTCGTACATACGCTTTATACAATATTAGGGCAGCTCTTTTGTTTGGTTGTTACGCATTTACGGCAAACTCCAAAACCGATTTTGTTGAAATTTGGACTAAGATTGAACCACAAGAAAGACTATAATATAATAACAATCATTTATTTCAAATTCTTACATATCCATATAGTGGTTAGTAGTACAAAAACACTTATAAACTAAACGTTAGTAACAAATTACACACTGAAAGATTAAAATAAAACAATGAATTTTTGGACAATCAGAGGACCGATATAAGGTAGGTACTTTTCTCGCATTCGCGATAACCGACATTCGCGCAGACGAAGTCGCGGGATATAGCTAGTATTTATAATAAATCCAAATCTCCTTATAATGCTTTTCTTCACCAATGTCAATGATGTCCATAATAAATGAAAGTACGGAAGCCAGCATATTAAGCTACAACAATATGTCAAAATACTTTGATATATTTTCAACTTTATTACAAAAGGATAAGGTTCATATTCAATTGGGAAAATTTGACATTTTGGTATGGCCTGATGTGCTGGCGTCTTTACATATATAATCTGTGCAATATGTTGTGATTTTGTCCAATAAACGTTATTATTCATCATCATCATCATTTCAGCCGAAACACGTCCACTACTGGACATAGGCCTACCCCAAAATGGGGGGTTTTGCTATAATCGCCACGCTTGGCAGGCAGGTTGGCGATCGCAGTATGGTTGTTACAAATGCACAGAGAACGCTGCTGCCCATTTTCTGGCGAGTCCTTTAGTTGCCTCTAACGACACCCACGGGAAGATATGGGATGGTGCTATTCTTTACGTCCGACACCACAGGACCAAGGTTATTATTATCATTATTATATACATAATATTTAAAAAGACACATTGGTACTTGTTTACTTAAGACATATAGCTGACTTACATCATATTATTTACAGTAAAAAATATTCCCTCCACAAATCAAACAAACAAACTTATTTACCAACTACGATCCAATTAACTTGAGCCAAAAATATTTTGCTTTAATCTCTTAAGGTATGACCTCTTCATGATATATTTGCTCCGTAACATATTTACTAGACGTAAGAAAATATATGAGTCCAATTTATGACTAGACTTCTAGATTACCAATGCAGTGAGAGAAGAAAAAAAATAATTGTTTTTCTACAAAAAGACGTTCTTTTCCCAATACTAATAAGGTTAGAATTTCAATAGACAAAATGGAAGAGTTCTGACACAGTACAAAATGAACAGTAGGTTAAATAGGACGTAGATGTTCCAAATCCCAAGCTACCTCTTTGTCTATTGATGATGAGGTAACAAATAAACTAACAGACAGATAAAGTTACTTTCGGATTTATAATATTATTCTAGTGTGGGTTTAAATATTGTTGAGTAGTAATAATTAAGTTGAAAATTCTCTAGCAATAATTTGAAATAATGTATTTATGGCATTCTTAATTGAAAGTAATAATAGGCACTGATTCGCGAATCATATTATTAAAAAATAATAAAGACTGGCAAATTACTATTAAAGGATAGGGTGTAAAATGGCCCATGATTCAACAAGTATGGAACCCATTTGATAGTAACTAATGATTGAATTTATCACCGTGTCATACGGTAATTTACTTGCGTAACTTTGCAAAACATGATGGTCCGTATGTTTCTATTAACTTAATTATAACCCTAAAATCCGAAAGTGGTTTGGGATTTTTACAGTTCTGAGACTTGTTTGTGATATTAATTTAGTTTCAGTCGAATATATGCATTATTTAGAATACAGAAAGTAAATTCACTTGCCTGTTGGTTCATGGGCAAACGATGTATGGACGCCAAAAAATGTCCTTTTACTTGCTGGCCGTTGTTTAAATCAATTTGCACAGAACATCCGCTGACGCTGAGCCGAGAGCTGACGGGCCTGTTGGTCTAGTGGTCACTGACCCTGACTGCTAAGCCGGAGGTCGTGGGTTCGATTCCCACCCAGGACAAACTTTGTGTGATGAGCATGATTGTTTGTTCTGTGTCTGGGTGTTTATCTATAATATGTATGTATTTATAAATTATATAAGTATGTATATCAGTTGTCTGGTTACCATAACACAAGCTCTGCTTAGCTTGGGACCAGATGACCGTGTGTGAGTTGTCCCAAGATTTATTTATTTATTATTTATTATTATCCCAACCCGCACTTATGTTTTCGAACAGGAAAATAATGTCGTTTTCATTTCATTTTTAGTTTTAAGTGTATTTCCTGATTCTGCGTAACACCATGTAGATATTCATGACATAAAAATAACTACCATATCTGTTAAATCTTAACTACTGCATCTCCCTATCTACAATGTCGTTAACAATACTAGTAATTACTAGAAAAAAAATGAAACAGAACATCAGAGAGGTCAGGTTCTGACCTCCACAATCCGAGGACATCAACCTTTGCACAATATCTTTAAACAAAAGACTGAGTACGCCAAATGAACGTGGTATCTTATATCAAATCGATTGCATTTGCCAAAACCAATAGATTTGATTGAAGACATTTTAATTCAAGGAATTTTGAACTTAGTTACAGAGTCTTTGTTCTGAATATGCATTATCTTCTTCTATCTACATATACAAATAAATCGGTCACATATTTAGACACGAGAGATCGAAACTATCTAAACGGTTGAAACTAATATTTTAAAGAAGAGAAAAGATTCGGTTGTTTATTACGATTTAACTGGAAAACTAGTCGACCGATTTTCAAAAACTTTCCGCCGAACAGATTTCGATGTTAAGGCAACACTAAAAAGCGAAAAATAAAAAGGTATTTTTATTTTCCGCTTTTTAGTACCTCCTTCTCATCCAATGCTATTAAGAAGAGATTGAAAGTTAACTACTACAAAGATTGATGAAACTAAAACGTTCGTCTATGTAAAATTTTTGGGTATTTGTTGATTTTTCAAGAAGTGCTGAATCAAACCACCCCTAAAGCATAACCTATCCATAAAAAAAAGAATTTTCAAAATCGGATTACGTTTGCCGGAGAAATCGCGCACATACTTAATGCAAATTTAAGACTTATACGGTTTTCTCATGGATGCCATTGTCAGAACTGGACCAAATTAAAATGGGACCACACGGGAAGCAGTAGCTTTAAAAAAAAAATACAAATGAATTGATAACCTCCTCCTTTTTTGAAGTCGGTTGTAAAAAGAAACCCGTCTTCAAAAACTAAAAAGTGATAAATAACTTTAGCACACATTACTTTGTCCATCTATGGGTCAATTATACTAAGAGATCGCTGGATGCCCTGCGCGTCCAATATAACAATGCTTTCAGGATGTTGTTGAGACTGCCTCGTTACTGTAGCGCGTCGGAAATGTTCGCGCAAACCCGTACAGACGGTTTCTATGCGATTATACGCAAGAAAACCGCGTCGCTACTGAGGACAGTGAGGGACAGTCAAAACAGCATCCTGAAAACTGTTGCAGAGAGCTTCGGCTCTCCAATTGTACAGCAGTTTGTGCGGAGGTTGATGTTTACTAACACTAGGTGATAAGTTTTTCTATGTTACTAACATTCTATGGATCCTTGTTGTCCGAATTAAAGTTTTATTATTATTATTATTATTATTACTTTACTTTCGGAAGTCGGTGGCGGTGGGTTTGAGTTTGTTGTTTTGTATTGCCACCGACTTCCGAAAGTAAAGTAATGTGTGTTCTGTGCTAAAGTTATTTATCACTTTTTAGTTTTTGAAGACGGTTTTCTTTTTTTTTTAAAAACCTTTTTATTTTTCGCTTTTTAGTGTTGCCTTAACATCCAAATCCATTAAGAAACGGTGACACACTTAAAAGAGATTGTAAATCCTTCAAAGATTGAAGAAACTAATACGTCGTCTAAGGCCTTTTTTTTGGGAATTTGTTGATTTTCTCAAAAAGAGCTAGATCAATTTTGGTAAAATTGATATGGGACCATTTCGAAATAAACCCCTTTCGAACAAAAAAAGAATTTTGCAAATCCGTCTATATATGACAGAGTCATGCTCGAACATACATAAAAAAAAAAATTCAAACATTCGAATTGATAACCTCCTCCTTCTTGAAGTCGGTTAAAAACTACATTATCCTCCATTATCCCATTAAAAAAATTAGGGATCCTTGAGAAAATTCACGCGGATCAAGGCGCGGGCAAAGTGCCAGTACGATATATTGTAACAATGATGAGCAAAATTGAGGGAAAACATAGAGTTGACCGTCGGTAAAAGTCCTGACTCCAAAATATTCGAGACTGAACCGGAGTCACGAGCGCCGTGGAATTGGTCCACCTCGCCAGAGACATGGAGAAGTTTTCAAGGCTGATGTCCAACCTTCAGTAATAGGGTATTACACCCATTTTTGAAAAGTGTCTCAATGAAATTCTATAGTGCTAATATGATACCAAAAAAAACACAATTTTTTTATTCAATCGATGAGTGCCATAAAAATGCATCTAAATTTTAAATTTTCAAATTTCGCGCGTAGTTTGACGAAAACCCCTCTTACTGGACGCCATATTGCTCAGCGTAAATGACGTCAGTTCGTTTTGTATCAAGTGAACTCATATTAAATATGATAATTGTATATCATTTAAAAATAATTAAAAGCATATTTTGTAATAGGTGTAATAATGAAAAAATTACGTTGGTTACGAAAATAATAAAAGTACAAAGCCTCTATTACGCCAATCGGTTGACTGACAGTTGAAAATTTTTTGTTTACACAGCCGTACGGCGTAATGACATGGCCGCTACTATTTCTATTTTAAAAATACTGAAAACTTTGAATTGAATTTAAAAAATTGTTTTGTTATTTTATAAACGAAAACTTACATTTTCCGACTGCTTTATGCCTAAACTGTCTCTATAACATATTTATAATTTTTTTCTCGTATAGAGTAAAATACTCTAATGGAGAGGAACATCAAGAAGAAGAAGATATATTAAAAAAACTAAATTGCCGCAAGGGGGAAAGTTGACAGAGCGGTTCTACCGTTTGGCTTTATTTATTTTGTTGTGTTTGTAATTATCAGAAGAAAGTTTGTAAGAAAGGATTATTTTGGATAAGCCAGTGGAAAGGTCAGAAATTGCACCCGTGCGAAGCCGGGACGGGTTGCTAGTTTAAAATGGTAACTTTTCTATTATTATAGTGATCGATGTATAATTATAATCATTAAATTATAATACCGCCCTCTTTTTTGTCCTATTATTGCAAAGGCCTCTTTTTAAACAGATTAATATTAATATTTTTTAAATTATTTTATTAAATTGAGGTGTTTATTTGAATTCAACAACAATAAGTGAATTGCGGAATATGTATGTAACTTTCGTAAACTGGTATATTTTACCACGGTATTTCTATCGGTAGTTTTAAAAATTATTAATCTTTTATTCATCAAAAAAGAAACTCTAAACAAACCCGGAAAAAGACGTTACTAGGACTTTGCAAATCTACTGGAAAATTAATAACATCGAATGTCCGAACCCTGAAGATACTGCCTATTTTGGGACAGAATAAAATCTAAATAAAACAGATTAAATTAAAAACCAGTTTTACCATGACAGAGCAAGTATTATCTACCAGATGAATAAACCGGAACTTATCCTGAGGTGTTAAAAAAGGCCAGCAGTCAAAAATACTTACCTACCTAAATTTTACAAAAACCACGAAAAACACTGAGATCAAAATAAAACCCAGAATATATTTTAAACAAAAACATTACTTGCTTTCATGTTTTATATTTGCAGGCGTGAAAAAAGGAAGGTTATAAAAAATAAAAAGGATATTTTATGGGCAATTTTGGCTGTGTTTTTTTAGGTTATGCTAATGATAATAAACTTTAATTTCAGCCCCAATGCGGAGTGCTTTTTGTGAAAAAGAATAAGAACCATATACACTTATAAAAATATGTATCTAACACAACATGTACTTATTTCATTACACTGCCTAAGCAGATGTTAGTTAATGTACAGGTTATATCCAGAGCTATTTATAATGAGGAACTTGTAGAAACTAGAACTAATTTTCGTGCGTTCAAGCGATTTTGCCATACCAACTATTGGAATCAAATGTAACACTGTGCCTACTTTTTTAGGACCTATAAATTATGGTGTCGCCTTGTTTCGCAGACAGAAATTTCATAGAATTTCGTTCCCCAGAAAATGTTTCAAATAATATTTGGTTCTCGTATTTTTATTTCGACTATTATTGTTTCAAAGACTATTCTTCACTATACTTCAATGAAAAAATTTCACAGAATGTGTTTCTGTGAAATATTTTTGATTGTAAGTACATTTAAGTAAATTTAATTCATTGAATTTTTAATCACATTTTTTTGTTTATCAAACTTATCAAGCAGTAGAATTATTTTTTAACGAATCTGTGTATAAATAGACAATAACAAAAATTATGTCTTAAAAAGTGAATATGTTGTGCTACAAAAGTTAATGACATAATGTTATGATGATAATGGTGATGGTGATGATGGTGATGAAGTTAATGACAGAAACGAATCGCTGCGAAACCGACTCCACGTAGTCTTGTCTGCCCTACACCTAGAGTGTAATTTAAATCTGCATAGGCGTGGAGGGGCAAGGCGGCCCGCGAGCTGGGTTTTAACGCCCGCCGCCGCGGCTGAGGCTGGCCGGCGTAGCCGGCCTGTAAGCCGAAGCTGCGGTGGTGAGCGTGAATACCATCTGCGACGATAAGCTCGCGTGGGACCGTCGGAGCCCCGCAACGTCGGAGCCGTGACAGAAACTATGCCTGCTGCATGTTGCATGCTCGCTTGTATGCTGTATGCTTGCTTGCACGCTGCATGCTTGCTTGCACGCTGCATGCTTGCTTGCATGCTGCATGGTTGTTTGCACGCACGCGCAGTAGGTTTGGTTAGAACAGTGACTCCCATTCTTGGGAATAAGTTTTATATTAAATTAAAAATATAAGGATAAAGAATATTTGATTTGTTATTCTATGATATGATTATTCTAACACTTAACTTTATGTGAAAGAAAAATCAATGATTTAAAAATTTTGAAAGTAAGTATTCTGCGTATTGATTATTCTATGAAACGAAATTATTAGAAAAATGTTATGTGAAACGAAATTCTATAAAACTATTAGCTATGAATGTTTCATAGCTAATAGTTTTATAGAATTTCGTTTACGCCAGAGCCGTGGCAGAAACTATGTCTGCTGCATGTTGCATGCTCGCTTGCATGCTGTATGCTTGCTTGCACGCTGCATGATGGCCTGCACGCTGCATGCGTGCACAATTTATGATTGTACGTTGTTACGTACAACCATAAATTATGTCAATTATAATCCGTGGTGCTTGGCAACTGGGCTTCTCCCAGCGGTGCACATCTCTGACGCGCAGACTACGGGCCACCCCCAGCACCACCTGCACGCGCAGCATGACCACGCTATGTCTACGGAAGAATAGACATGTCAACTGGTTTGTCTATTCTTCCTGTCAGTATGTCTATTCTTCCGTAGACATAGCGTGGTCATGCTACGCGTGCTGAGCGTATTTGCGAACAGGTTTGATTGTCAGTACTACATCAACCATTGTTATATGATTAATGTAATGACAAACAAACAAGTGGTATTATTCATCGTTTTAATTTTATGATTTGAATTTGATTTGATTATTTTAATTATTTTGATTTTATAATTTAAATTAATTTTAATTTTGTGATTTTATTTTATTGTTATGATTTTAATTTATTTTTAATGATAATAATAATATCTATGTATATTTTTTTATCGTAGTATTATTTTTATTTACTTACATATTATAATTATTTATTTTTATGTTAAATTAAAGGTTTATGAACTGATGGATTGAAATAAATGATATTTGAATTTGTTGTAAACATCCCTTTGTGCCTATTGGCCTACTTCTGTCTCCTGCTAGATAGTGAGAAAAGTGGAAAATATCTTTTTTTTTTCTTATACTTCCGCTGTACTTTTCTGATTCATTTCGTTGCGGGATCCAAGGCAGTTCGATTGTTTCTCCACGAGTCGTCGAGATTCACTGCTTCGGCGATATTCTGGTGGTCGCCACTTCCAAAACCTAGTTTCGTAAGAAGAAGAATGGGCAAGAAACTTCATACTTAGGTACATCTATACATAATTATAATAAAACAGTAACAAAACTGTGTCTGTACATTGAATATATTAAAAAAGAAATAATTGAGGGGGGTTTAGGAACAGTAATAGAGCACGAATCCAAAAAAAAAATTCTGTCTGTTTGTCTGTTTGTTTGTACACGCTAATCTTGGGAACTACTGGGCGGATTTGAATGATTTTTCTTTTTTTGTATAGGTATTAAGTCTGGGCAACATATAGGCTATAATTTATCTTGGAAACTTGAACACCAGATGCAGAACCGCAACAGACCAGCTAAACTATAAGAGATACAAAAATGGTACCATAGCAAAAATTGTTCCACGTGATGAGCATTTTCTGCTGAGAGAATAAATTTGAAGATCTGGAACACCTGATGTGGAACTCCAAGAGCCCAGCTACACCATGACACATATAGGAATGACGTCTTAGCAAAAGTTGTTCGGTCTGATGGGCATTTCCTGTTGACTTCTAAAAATCGAAGATCAGAAACATCTGATGTCAAAATCAAAGCTATCAGTAATTTCACTGTATCTTATAAAATAACATAAGCTGGGATTACCTCCACGCGGTGAGGGCGGTAACAGTTTCAGATCTTCGATTTTGCCGACCCCGTTGTCGCTGGCAAAAGCAACAGGATCCGCGTACGAAGTTGCGGGCAGAAGCTAGTATTTAAATAAAACATGACAGTTATTCCCTTGAATCTTTAGTAGTATGACTTGTCTTTAGCTCTAGTACACACACACACACATACCTACTAGTTTTTCGGTTATAAATAGTACCTAGGCGACTAAGCTTGGCTCAGGTTTTTTTTTGGTAAATTCTGGTTTTATAAAAGCGGCCAAGTGCGAGTCGGACTCGTCCATGAAGGGTTCCGTAGCAGCAAGTAAGGTAAATTGCGGTTTACGATTTATGACGTATTAAAAAAAAAATACTTACTATATCTCGTTCAAACCAATTTTCGGTGGAAGTTTACATGGTAATGTACATTATTATATATTTTTTTAGTTTTATCATTCTCTTATTTTAGAAGTTACAGGGGGGACTAACACACTTTTTACCAGTTTGGAAGTGCCCTCGCGCAAACTATTCAGTTTCCGAGATTCAGATTATATAATACTAGCGATCCGACCCAGATTCGCATGCCTATAGGCCTATAGCCTTCCTCGATAAATGGACTATCCAACACAAAAAAAATATTCAATTCGGACCAGTAGATCCTGAGATTAGCGCGTTCAACCAAACAAATAAACTCTTCAGCTTTATAATATTATAGTATAGTTTAAATAATTATATTTTATATATATACAAGAATTGGTCGTGTAAAGGTATTAGATCTCCACATTCTTCTACCTACATCAATAAGCACACAATAGGTATGTATTTTCCATTATTTATATGTATAAAATGCTAACTCAGCTTGTTAGTTTTCCCAACGGAATTTTGCACTCGACAAGGCATTTTCATCGTATTTAAGAACTAGATAATGCACGAATACAAAGTGCTTTTGTCTGTGAGTTAGGCCAAAATAGTGTTTGTTACGATGTCATAGGGATTAAGCCGAGTGTTTTTAAAAAGTTGGCAAGTGTTTAGTAGGGCATTGCAAACTTAGTTGTAGGATTTAAGGTATAAGATTAAGCGGGTTATGATGTTTCATATTTTAAATCATCATAAGCCAGAAGACGTCCACTGTTGTGTGGGTAAAGGCCTCCCCCAAGGGAAGGGGGGGGGGTGCTGTAATCCCCACGCTTAGCAGGCCTCTTGGGGATCGCAGTGAGGTTGTTAAGTACACGCTCGTACACGTCGCACACAGACAGCGTCATCAAATGTTTACTCCAAACGCATTAAAATTTCTACGGATAGGGGGTAACCAGTTGATGATGCTGTATGTACAAATTCAAAATTCAAAATTCTTTATTGCGAACTAAGTGTATACATTATGAGGATGTTAATAAAATGTTTGTTCTTAGAACTTAGTTGCCTGTTATGGCATTGCAATTTAAATGGAAAGAAGTAGAGTTATTTTACAATTCAAATTATCTTATTAAGATATCATTATTCATATATTTCATAACTAATTATTCTTATAATTACTATTATTACATTATAATTTATATCACACTAAATTTAGTATTACAATCATTTTAATATTCATGAATTATTTATCTTCAAGAAATTCTTTTACAGAATAAAATGCCTTTTTAATCAGGAAGTCTTTTAGGTTTCTTTTAAAAAGACCAATTGAATTTAGGTTCTTAATGTCTATTGGTAACTTATTAAATATTTTTATGCCCATACAAAGTATACTATTGCTATATACCGCAGTGTGGGATGCTTGGATGACAAGCCGCTGCTGCCTGATTTTCCCTTAGTCACCTTCTACGACACCCTTGGGATGAAATAGGTGGGTGTTGTTCTGCCCCGGACACCCCACGGGCTATTATAAATAATAGTTAGAAATGAAACCTGGCAATGCAATGTCGATGGTTGTCTTCGCCGAAAGCGGTGAAGTTGGAGCTCATTTGTTCTAAGAAAGAGTGAACAATCTTAACTAACATATCGAAAGTCTCCCATGTCTCAGAGTTTGGGGATCTATAGTATTTATGTTAATTGCTATTGATAATTAAACACGTCAAGTTACACTGAATACAAATCCCAAAAAAGTAAATATGAACGAATCTTTGAAAATCTCTCTTCTTCTTCGTGACACTCTTGTCAGAGCGGTCGTGGTCATCACAAGCTACCTGCAGAGGCTGATGTTATGTGCCTCACGATTTCTCGCCATTTGTCGCGACATTTGGTGTTTCTGCAGTACTTATGCAATGGATCGCCCACTGCGGATTTAATTTGGTCGGTCCATCGCATGGGGGATCTTCCTCGTGCTCTAGTGCCTTCCACTCTACCTTGTGCGACTAGAAGCTCGATGGACTCATTATTTCGTCTTGAGACATGGTCGAGGTGGATGGGGGTACAAGTTCACCATCTCCGGCAATCATCTCTCTGCAGGACAGAAGAAGTAATTCTTTGTACCTAGGGAAAGAGGAGGTTCTATTGCGAAAAAAATAATCTTAAAATTGCGATTCCGAATACAGGTGAAGCGGCAGATTAGATGTGATAGTCTTTATTAAATAAGTGAGGTATATGAAATGTCTTAGTTTTACTATCCTGCCTACTTCATGGATGGTGACAAAACTTACCATCATATCACCCGAAGTGTCGAAGGCGTAGGTGTAATATACGTAGGTAGGTATCTACTACATATTGGGATATCTTTGAAAATATGTAGCTGCAAATGTTATGACCAATAGATGCCAAAATGATCGGTCGTTACCTAAGCATAAGAATATGAGATTATAACTTGCATGTATGATATTACTATGCACCTGTATAAGTATGAGGACTCTTTTGTCCGCACTTAAACTCCTATTCGTTCAATTGTGTGTGATCAGTCCTGGCTAACAGACTTCCTGGGGGCCTCATAATCTTAGCAACTGCTTCGAGAATTCGTGCATGTAGAGAAACGCCCTCGCATTGAAACGAACGCATTCAATGTCAGTCTCAATCTGGCAAAAATGCTCTAATTTTCCTTAATGTTTACATCGATTGTCTTTGAGATAACATTGTGACTAGATTTAGAACGTTTTAAGTTTTGAGAATTTATTTATTTTAATCTAGATCTAAATTAGCCTGTAAGATGACGGGGTAGCTTTTATATTCTTATACGCTTGCATTTGGCCGCAACTCACCTGATCTTAAGTAACGATGCGGCCTAAAGTGGAGCACGGCTTGCTCAGGATAAACCGGTTCATTCGTGCCTTGAAGATACCCAGATTATTGCTTGCAGTAGAATCCTATGCACCCAATACAACTTGCTAAATTCTCCTTACTTAGACCAAAATCAGAAACACAGACAGATCCGCACACGCGAGCGCCTCCACTCACAATCCATTAGACACGACACTGAACGAATGAACTAAAACGATTCAGACCTCACAAAAATACAACGCTTTTGTAGCTAACTGTACCCGCCTAGTGAAGGATTTTGTTCTAAGCTTCTAACTGAGTTATTGGTTTTTTTTTATACACCATAGATAATACAAGGAGAGTACTTGGCTACCGGAGATTTCATCATCATCATCATCAAAATAGATAGATATCTCCCAAGGGGTGGTTCAGCCATAATCACTATGCTTGGGGGATGCATGGTCCCAAATCCCTTTGTTGCCTTCTACGACACCCAAGAGTAGAAATAGGGTGGTGCTATTCGAGGACCGAATCTAACAGAGTAAATCCTGACGTTCCGACATGTAAAACTTACTTTAAAATATTAATTTGCTTGTTCGATTTTCGATGTTTAAAGCCCGCAATATTATTCCATCGCCGCATATTTCGCCATTCGATTATTTTCAAAATATATAAGTTTTTAGGATTACCTGTACATAAAATTATTATTACGATTTATTCATTTGAAGTTAATACATTCGATCCCGATGACGTTGGACAAGACGAAATGGAATGAGAAAAAATGTTGCACCGACCCCAAGTCATCATCATCATCATCCACATGATTTAACATGGCCCACAGCCAAATTTTAGATGGTTTTTTGAACTTTTTTGAGTCTACTAAAACTAAAACTGTATTTCAAAACCACTAAAAGAATAAAAAAGTGCTTAAATGTCGATTAATTATTTATATTGATTTATTTTGGGCCTTCTTGAGTGACCACCTTCCTAAGATGGCCCTCAGATTATGTTTCTAAAATTTGTTTTATTTCTGTCACAATTTGAAAAACATTGTGATTTATTTTTTATTATGTTTCATTATTAAACAAATTACAATTCTATTTAAGGTTTTTCTTTATTTACCCCAACAGAACGATTTTATAAGACTTTAAATTAAGCGGCCCTTCAAGGGTGCCTTTACCTTACTCCAACCGGTACCGTAAACCCATCCGGGTTACAACAAACATATATAGGTACCACAATATCAATATCATCACCGCAATCCTTGTACATCATAGGAATTGTTAAAATGTTAAAAAATTCCACCTACCATGATTTTACAGATACGAGTGCCCATCAAACCGGAACATAGAAATTTTGCTTGGTAGCGAAAATAAATAAGTATAATTATCTTTAGCAGTTTCCCGGAAAAGTCTTTTACGAGTACTGGTATTTCCACGAACAGAAACTCAACTTTTTCTCTTTCATGTAGCAATATAACAAAATACCCACGAAATAAAACTTACAATTTAATTATATTTTATTCTTTTTCCTATAAACATTCATCTTTACGCTCTCGAACCTACAAAGGGCCAATTCCAATTTCCTATCTAAAAAGCTAATATCACCCGAACTTAATCTTGCCAAGTTCGCCTTTTTCCTTTAAAACAAAAAGAATGTTAAAATTTACAGTATCAATTTCTATTCCTTCAGTCTACAAGAGACTGTTAACGCTGAAGGAATTAAGGAGATGTCTCAATTCCTTTTTATTGCCGACTATTGTCCAAGATTTTCTTTTTTATCGAGCTCGTTTTCGCTTATGGGATGGGTAGAAGTAATGGTGGCTTTTTTGAAAGGTTTTGAGTTTTACGGATTTTTGTGCATTTGTCATTTTGATTTGTGTTTTAAGATGCAGGCTGAAATTAGGCATCTTTAGTGCAAAATGTGGAGGTAAGTGTGCACTTAGAGTGGTCTTATTTCTAAATGCGGGTCAACACATTCATTGTGCGTACTGCTAAGGAGTGGAATTCCCTGCCTGAGTCTGTGTTTCCTGATAGCTACAACCCGGGAGTCTTTAAGTCAAGAGTGAATAGGTTACTTCTAGGCAAGCGTGCTCCATCTTAGACCGCGTCATCGCTTCTCATCAGGTGAGATAGAGGTCAAACGTATGCCTATGAAATGGTAAAAAAAAAAAAAAAAAACAAAGCGGGTCAAAAAGCGGATCCCGTAATAACAAGTTTTCAAAATGTAATCGCGATTTCATTTCAGCACCAACCAATGTCAAAACTTGTATAAATGTAAGTAAATTAGAGGTATTTTTAACAGATTTCGACTTAGATGGGATGCGATCATTTAACAGGAATGTTGAGGTAAACTGATATTTACAAAAATAAATATGTATTTGTGTAATGTGTTGTGGTAGTGGAACAAACTAAAAATCTCTTAGTTTTCTGCGATAATAAATAGGTTGTACCTGTGGTGAAAATGAGATGACGAGTGTAAGTCGTGTGCCGTGTGTGAATGTGTGTTTGTGATTGTGTGTGTGTGTGTGGTTTTTTTTCAAATAATATTTAGAAGCTTCATTGAGAGTTTGAAACCGTTGGAATTTGGAAATCTATAGCGAAGCAGAAGCATCTTTAAAGGCTCATGTCACTCATGTATCTTTAGATTGTTTTCGAAATCCCAATCGGTATGAAGCAGTGTAAGAGCCAGAATGTCTCAATTTTATGTGAGGGGCGCGCATTGTCACCGCTCGCGGACTATAGGCCGCCATCTTACATTTTACTGCGTAACATTTCATTTTTATTCCGACGGCTCGATGTTTTGAAGAAACGTGTTAGTTATAAGAGATGAGCGATTATTTATCGGTTACTTTTTGACTTTTGGGATCAATATCTGTTGTTGCGTAATTTGACATGACAGTTATCAGCTGTTTGTTGGCTGGCAGCTGTACATAATATGAAGTAAATTTTATTTTAAAACACATTTTGTCGCCCATGTTAGGTTCTCTCATTATAGATTTTGTAGACAGCCGCCTTCAAAATCTAAAAAGTGATAAATAACTTTATCACTTTTTAGATTTTGAAAGCAGTTGTCTTTTTTGTAAAAAAGCTCGATTTTTAGTACCTCCTTATCATCCAAATCCATTAAAAAATGGCAACACAGTCAAAACAGAGACTGAAAGTACAAAGTTGGAGAAATTTAAAACTTCATCTATGTATAATTTTTTGCTTTCTGTCGATTTTTTCAAAAAGTGCTGAATTAATTTCGATAAAATTTATATGAAACCACCCCTGAGGCATACCCTATCTATGAAATGAAGAATTTTCTAAATCGCTTTACATTTGCCGGAGAAATCGCGTAACAAATACATGAAAAACAACATATAGTCGAATTGAGAACCTCCTTCTTTTTGAAGTCGGTTGAAAATAGACCTGCCTTCTAATAAAAAAATGCATCGTAACATAACAATTCCTTTAAGAGTTACGATGGCATAGGCTAGGCGATGCGGCGCCGCCTTTCTGTGTATCGGCATCAGGGCAAATAGAAACTTTACAATTGCAATGCACACAATGCAATTTATAAAGACGAACTCTTTGTTCCTTGAAACCCCGCTCCGCTTATCACCCCCGCTACCGCTTTACCAACACACCCCTCCCTAATTTCTAGATCTCGGAATGTTCGTAATGCGAGCCGTTCCTCAAATTGGATTGATGTAATTCCCCACATCTTGCTACCCACGGAGGTCATCCGATATTATGGACGCCAACATAAAGTAAACGTTAACTGTTGTTATTTTTGTTGTTATTTTATTACATGTGCAAACGTTTTGTTTCATTTGTTCTATTTGGGGATGGTTTTTGTTTGGGTAATCTTAAGTCTTGGCTGTACTGTAAAGTTTCTTGCTCGTTCTTTTCCATAGAAACCTTTTGTCTGGAATGAGCAACTAGCTTCATTTTTTTGAGTGACTGATTTCTTGACAATTTAAAAGTGTCTGTGAATGGTTTATTTTAAATACATAACTTTGGGTTTTATCTTGATTATGGCTTGTTGGCGTTGAAATCCCCTTAAATATTTTTCAGTCCATGACTTTTATCGGTACAAATTTTTGGACTTGAAAGTTAGTATGAGTGTGTAGTGTATAGTGACCTAAGCTATACGAGGAGGGATCAAAAAGTAGTGAGAATGAGATAGAATATAATGACTATTGATAACTTAATAATTTATTTTTCCACATAGTTTCCGAGTCTCTCTACACACCGAGTCCAGCGCTTTTTCAAGGCTTCAATCCATACTTCCAAATGAAATGTCCGTTTCTTGAATTAAGTATCGGATGCTCTTCGATCGCCCAATACAATTTTCTCGACTTTCGCAACATTTTCTTGGGTGACTGACGTCGATGGACGGCCGCAACGATGTTCGTCTTCCGTGCTCGTTCTCCCTACTCGAAATTGAGAAGCCCACTTTGCGACAGTGGAATACGGCGGAGCAGACTCTCCTAATGTTGCCTCCAAATCGCAATGAATCTCTTACGTCGTTAACTTTTTTAAACAGAGGTATTTAATAACGGCTCGCACTTCGTTTTTCTCCATTTTCGAGAACACGTTCCGACACGAAGCAAACAAATGACTACATTCAGAAAAAAACAAAAGGGAATCGAAGATTTTTTCTTTATTAATATTACAAATATGTATCTGAGCTATGCCTGCCAGTATTTATTTATTTTTCTTACCAAGGAGTATGTCGTTCTCACTACTTTTTGATCCCTCCTAGTATGATGGCGCGATTGTGCTCTTTCTCCAATGGCATCCTGAATGTGTTTTCAGACCGGTGGGATTCTCCCCTCTTACGAAGGTGGGTAAAGAGTCCGGACACACTGATCATGTTGTTATTATTGTTAATTTAATTTAAATACTAACAATAGGCTAAGTTGCACTACACTTAGCCTATTGATTACACTACTGCTACTAATATTATATGGATTTGAAAAATCTGATATAAAATATTTGAATTAAAATTAAGCGCTCTTCGCAGCATAAGTATTTTTGGATGCTATTTCGTTTATTTTTTTTGGTTAAATATAATTCTTCCAACCGAATTTTGGTCACGGTGGCCTATCAATCAATTCAATCAAATGGTGACTATTCAAGTAGGTACGCAGAAGATATTATAGTGCACAAGTGTGTGCACAAACACAGGTGCACTCCCTCTTTCCTTCTTCTCATAGACCGATTAGAAGATAATGCGACACAGCCGGGGAAAGATCAGACCGAGACACCGTCAACTTTCAAACTCCGAGCTGTTAAGGCTTGTATACATGCCAATAACCTTGAGCATTTGGCCCGTACTGAATTTGTGGACGAGTGTCAGGGTGATGTAGACGCAGTCTTTAATCGGACGCATTTTTAATTTATTGTAATAAAAATAATACATATTTGTAAAAAGTAACAAAACCAAATCATTTTCCTTTGTATTGCAAAGCAGTAGATATATTTTTATACTCTTTTGATAAGAAATTAAGGAGTAAAATGGTTTCATCTCAATGATTTGGAGGTGATTTGACATTTTTACACCGATAGAATAATTGTGGCTAAACCAAATTACGTATCATATCACGTAGATTACTAACAATTTTTTTTAGATGTAATTTCTCTGAAAATGCCGACGAAAAGTTGCTTCATCTGCATTCTTCTTTCAAGCTTTTTTCGAGAGAGCAGCCTTAATGAAAAATTTCCTAATGGAACCCAACAACACACACTTTGCACAATCTGGGAATTAATGCCAGAACCGCACGCGGTGGTCTTGTGGATGGATGCACAGTCGGTCTTGAGACCACAAAACCAAGGAGGCAGTCATAGGTTTTATTTTTTATTGTATGTGTAAATATGACGGAATCTGCGACGGCTGAGCGGTAGCGCCGTTCGGTTCGGTGGTATCGGGTTCATTGTAGAATAACAATATTCAATGCAGTACTAACTGACCTTACTTTACTAAATGTGATCGTGAAATATAATTCAAAAAGGTAAACCGACAGTTTGTTCTGGTTGGCGTCTCGAGCAAAAGTAAGCCCCGCATAATCTCCACTCTTCAACACGACTCTGTCCACATGCCGCCATTACAATTGACGACTGACGTCACAGCGTTTACCATTTCCTCTGTACTACAATAATCAACTGAGTAAGTAATTCTTTAAATAATATTGTTTCCTACGACATACATTATCCGGTCAATATTACCAACGTGGAACGAATCGCAAGCCCGCCATTATCGAGAACACTTGATCTACCACTACTGTTGGCGCGCTTCTACAGAGTCGTGATGTTGTCAGCCCACAACGCGGAAGACATTCAGAATCCAGTGTCTGATCGCATCGGAGCTAAAACGTCCCAGAACTGTACTCGATTCGTTGTGGTTAAGTGTTACTATGTCTATTTATAATTTGAGTCTGAGTTTATTTTAAATTGAGTTTGTGCTAAATTGTGGTTTTAATAAACGCCGTGTATTGTACCCTATACCCAGTGTGTTTGCATTGCACGAAACCCATCTTCTGCCCACATGATGACAGAATCTAACGGACTAAATCCTGACAACCCGACCCATATGTGTTTCCAATCATATATCATATCACTTAATACGTGAAAGAATCCCTTATGTAATCTGAATTTTAATGCAGTATATCTGACCTACCGACATACTGTCCCAAATACCATTCTTATATTATGCAATTGGTGCAATATTATTTGCGTATATATGGTGCCAGACCCCATAAAAATATAGTATCGTGGCGACAATCTGCTTTGTATCGTCACTGAAAAGCTGAAGTTTTTGTTGTCCTCATAAGAGGACGGAATTGTGGACAAAAGCCAAGTGTTTATTGCTTATAAAAGTTTTTAATGATTCAGTATAATGGTGAAATGCCTCGTGTGTATTGAACCTTTTTAAATGTTTTAATTGTTCAGGGATATTTAGATGTTAGTTGGATGAGTTCATGGCTAGGTAAAAACCGTAGGGATCGATTGGTTATGGTTAAACTATGCTTGTCGCGGTCGGTCCGTGGATGGGAGACTCATCCATGTCATACAGAGACCCCTTCGTGTATAGGAAAGTACGTAAAGCCGTTGATCCAGGATGTTATTCATAGGTCTTCGACAGTCTTTATGGGTAATTGAAAGTCAGAAAGTTTGTTAACCAGTCTTACCAATGCGTTTCGAATGATTTGAAGACGATTGCTTCAGCTCCACTGTATTTGACGTTCGTGAGCTCGCATGTGGCTTATGTAACCAATCTCACCATCTATATAATTACACAGTAACTTCTGCTTCTTCTTTTCGAATCGAAGGTTTTCCTTTTTGTTCGACTACTTGGGCCTAGTAGGTAGCCACATTTATCGCAGCTGAGTTGTGGAGGTCAGGGCGGTCGCTTCATGTAAAACACTGGTATTCAGGTGCATCTGGTTAGACTGAAAATCGACTCCAGCAGAGATGGGAAAAGGCTAGACAGATGATGATGAAAGATAGTTGCTAACAGGTGGTTATATCATCATCATCATCATCATCATCATCATCAGCCGGAAGACGTCCACTGTTAAACAAAGGTCTCCCCCATAGAACGTCACAACGAGCGGAATCCTGCCGCTTGCATACACAGGTTACCCACGACCTTAACGATGTCATCAGTCTATCTGGAGGGAGGCCTACCAACGTTGCGTCTTCCGGTTTGTGTTCGCCACTCGAGAACCCTTCTTCCCCATCGGTTAATCGGGTCTCCATGGCTCGCTGCGTGACTTTGAGCTTCTGTAGGAGGCCAGGGGTGTGATTCTGTAAAACCTCATTCTTTCCTTTATTGATTGGCATTCTAAAAACTCGGTTGACAATTCGAATTTACAGTAGCGCCCGCGCGCGCGCGCGTGTTAGCGAGTTGAACTTTAGTTCAATTTATTGACAGGGAGATTTTGACAGATAAAGTATGAGATGACGAAAGAAGTGGCATTCTGTAAGGTAATTTCCCCCTCACTTCGACGCTCACTTCGCACTCAGTCAAACCCGATTCAAAGTGTTAAATATATCAAGGTCATTTTGAAACTTTTGCGAAGTAAGAGTGAATAGCGATGTGAGATGCGACTTGTTGTTTGAATTTTACAGAATCTACCTACAGCAGTTAAAGACCACGTTTCTGTACCATAATTTAACACTGGCAATACACACTGGTTATAAACCTCCGTCTTTAAGCACTGTGGAATTTCGGACGAAAAAAAATTTCATACCGAACGTTGCTCATCCGAGTTGGATTCAACGGGCGACCTCTTTGTTGAAGTTGAGTCTACCTTTTGGTGGTTAAATAACATAATATAAGTATGCTCGTTATATGAACGTAGTGAACCTGTGTCAGCAACTAACTGGAGTTACTGGAGTTAGAAAAGATAACCCTGGCAGCCACAAGCGGGCCTAATAGTTGCACACAGATTACAACACATCATCTCTACAAAACAAACACAAACCCCCATAACAAAAAACCTCGCTTTTCTGGCCAACATTTCATCAACCCTCTACACTCAATTTAGAACTCATATCATACATACCAAAGGTATAAAATCGTATGTACCTGGCATATCACATGTAAATAATTTAGCAGGGACCCTGAACACGGGTACTGTAATTGTGTGAATATTCTGGATTCTTGGACCTTTAGTACCTGACCTTTGTCGGTGAGTACATATTGTGGGCCTCTAGTTTAACACCTCTGGTTTAATTTACTTGAAACATGGCTTATTAATAACAGAGGAATGTACTTTTAGTTTGTTCTTGATGTAAATTGTTGGTGGGGTGTTGAGTTGTACTTGTTTCACCTAGTTCGGCTGCAGATGCTCTTATATTGTCTTGTATTTGTTTAGACTGTAGGTCGATTCTGTAAAATTCAAACATCAACTCGCATCTCACATCGCTATTCACTCTCACTTCGCATAAGGTTCAAAATGACCTTAATATATTTGACACTTTGAATTGTGTTCAAGTGCGAAGTGAGCGTCGAAGTGACGGGGAAATCACCTTACAGAATGCCACTTCTTACGTCATCCCATGCTTTATCTGTCAAAATCTCCCTGTCAATTTAGTTCAACTCGCTGACACGCTCGCAAGGGTAGCGCTAGTGTAAATTCGAATTATCAACCGAGTTTTTAGAATGCAAATCAAGAAACGCACAGCGGATTCTGATTCGAAGTTTAGAATGAGGTCTTACAGAATCACACCCCTGTTCCCTATGTCCGTATGTGATGAGGGCAAGGATGTTTTCAATAAAGTGATTTATTGTATTATTTCAATATAAACGTATATTTTCTTAAAATTACAATAATCTTTTATGAGATACGAACACGACCGTTAACGAATAGAGTGAAGTTGGTTGCGACAGTGCTGCCACCCATGGAAGATGGCACGATGTTCTCGACGCGGAATGCTTGCGCTATACGCCGCTAGATGGCGTTGCAGGGATATTAAACAGTATTCCAGATAGCTTACTAGTTTTTTAGTTAATTGGTTGTGTATAGATGCCAGCACATCAATTCATATCAAACTGTCAATTTTTTTTCCAATTGAATATGAACCTTATCATTTTGTAATACAGTTGAAAATATATCAAAGAAATTCGACGTATTGTTGTAGTTTGATGTGCCTCTGTACAATATTTCTTCCAGATGGATTTGACTGCCCCGTTACTATCGTGGGGCCCTGTATTCGATTCATAGTTCGGGTTTTTTTCTTTAGAAATTTCTCAGTAAGAGTCCGGAGTTTGGAAGTAGACTTTATAAAACCCGTAGTAGGGTATGGGCCCTACTTGACGACACGGTTGGTGCAGTGATTGAGCGATTGACTGCTGCGCTGCGTATCGCGGGATCGATTCCCGTACGAAACCAATATTTGTATGGCAGATAGTTTTTCCGGGTCTAGCTGTTTGTGTATATTGTCAATTCATATGTTTGTAAGCGCACCCACGTCACAGGAGTAATTCCTAGTCCAACGTTTTCTTTTTAAAGTAAAAATAAATACCTCGGAAAGTACATAAAGGCATTGGTCTGGCGCCGTTCTCTCTCCGGTCGTGTCGGATTGCCCTCCCCTCGGACTGAAGAGGGTGGTTGAGATTGAGTACTGTGGCCGAAATTCGGCTCGAGAAATTATGTATGCAGATATTATGGTCCAAGATCATATGAGTCGACCACGGAGTAATTATAATAGTGTTATACTTACTTCGTGGAGTCGACCTACGATATTTTAGCATGGAGCTATGCGAGCTTCAATGCTTGACCTTTATCAGGTATCAGGTTTAACCATGAAGATATAGGTATAAATGGAGCCAACACTTAGAACAAAAGCTTGAAACCAACTGTGGGCTGATGCTCTCTTTCTGAATGCATACATAAGAACGAGACAGTGATATGTGTTTTCTTTATCTTATGTATGCATTCAGAAAGAAAGCGTCTGCCCACAGTTGGCTTCACTTAGGTATTTAGAGTGTTGCCTCCACTTTTATCTATAAGCTTCTTGGGTTTAACTACCTTACTCACTTTTTTTTTTTATGGGACAAGCCTGCCACACTATTCCCTAACCATTGTAACTCCTGTAAGCCAGAATCAACAGTGGCGACCACCAGAAAAGCGTCAGAGCAATGAAGCTCGACGAGTCCCAGAGAAACGATTCAACTGTCTTGGATCCCGCAACGAAATTAATCAGAAAAGAACAGCGGAGGAGTAAACCTTACTCACTTATATCAAAGTGAGACGGCTGGTTTTTTATATAATAATGTTTTACAGGAAATTGTCAAAAATTCATCATCTGCCTTATAGCCTTTTCCCATACTATGTTGGGGTCGGCTTCCGGTCTAACTAGGTGCAGCTGAATACCAGCGTTTTACATGGAACGATTGCCTATAGGACCTCCACAACCCAGTTACTGAGTAACACGATACCACTTGGATGGTAAGACCGGTTGTCAGACTTTCTGGCTTCTCCCACCCATAACGACTGCCAAAGAATTACGGCCGGGACCAATGGCATTACGTGCTTACCGAAGCACGGAGGGAACCCACCCACCCATCTACAGACCGACTGCGGCAAGCGTAGCTTAACCTTTGACCGATCGATCTTTCCGGCTTTTACTTAGCCACGATCTTTATAAAAACCATAATTCATTTATTGCCAAACATTTTCCGTCAATCATAGCTTCAGCCACTTTACAGTTTCGACCTTTAGTGCAGTGTAGATGTTGTTTTTAGAGGATTATTTTTAAAATACTAATAACTTTAAGGCATTAAGTCCGCCTTTGTACCTTTGTTCATGAAGTATACATAAATTAATAAATAAACTTTGCAATACTATATTCCTAACATTATAAATAACCACTTTTGTTCTACCAAAACTAAACTTCAACTAACTAAATGTAAGGGGACAACAGATGGTTCTGGTCTCGTCAGTGCATCGAGGAGAACAGAATACAATGAGCGGATTTGTCTTTACGCTGCATGTTACTATCTCTGCGTCGGAGACATCGTGTACCATAGCCTGACAGCTTAACCGAAACCGTTCCTAAGGTAGCTGTGGGGAGGGCGTGATGCGAGAGCTCATTGATACCTGAACTTGTGAAAACTGTCACCCCTCTCGCACCGCGCAGCTACCTCAATAACGGTATGTATGTTACTGTATTTGGCCCAAGGAAGCGTTAGATATTATATCTGACGAAGGCGCTTGGAATACCTCATCATCAGAAGGAGCAGGCATGGCGGGTAGATTATGGAAACGCGATGATTTTGATACAGTATGGCCGAACAAGCTCTGGGACCCGTGTCTCCATCAAACGTCAAATCTAACGTTCCAACCTTTCACGTTCATCAACTTTAACAACGTCAATATACCAGCTGTCAAACGACAACCGTCACTTCAGTGTGGCCACTTTCTGTATCGAACATCAAATCAGTGTTGCCGCTCCCTGTATCAACTTCACCCAAGTAGGTTTATTCCTTGACGTTTCCTTTTATAATAGTAATATTAGACGATGTTATTATTAATTAGCATTATAAATAGCGCATCCGTGTTGACGCTGCGACATATCTTTATCAAGAATTTCTTAGCCCGGACTCTGAATTTGTGTCCGGTCGATGGCAATAAACTTTAAGCTGAGATGATTCCAATCCGTACTTGATTAAAATCTGAGAGAATTGCAATGGTCACTTGCACTTAATCTTCTATACTTGTTTCTCCCACTTCCCCTAGTTACATTGCTCCCCACTTTCAGTACATTTGTGCCAACCATAATAAGAGTCTGCGATCATCGCAAAACCGTGTTCTTCATTGTCCCTCTCACCGGACTGACTTCATTCACCGGTCATTCTTTGTGCAATCCATTTCTCTGTGGAATGCGCTTCCCCAAGAAATCAGGATGGCAACCAATCGCTTAGCGTTCAAAATTAAAGTTCGAGAGTACATTCACAAGAAGTTGGCAGTTTCATCACAACGGTAATGTTTTCTCCATGGTTTGTTTTTTTTTTTTTTAATATTCGTGTAAATGTCTATTTACAGTAGTATATATGTAGTCTGATGTTATATTTATATAGTATTTATATTATATATTTATTGTATTTTATTTTTATATCCTTGTAGTTTAGCTTAGTCTTAATTTAATTATTTTTTCTGTTACACCTACCACTGCTTGTCTCTGCATCACCCAAAGGTTGACTGGTAGAAAATGCCTATGGCATTAAGTCCGCCTCTGTACATTGTGCTTAAAGTGTTAATAAATAAATCATAAAAATACTAATTATGTTAAGCTGAAGAGGGAAAAACAATTATAGTTGCTCTCACATTTAGTTTTCTTTACAACTTTTTATTCAATCTACAGATCATGCAATTTTGAGTTCGTTTGGCAACATATTCTTGAGATTCAATGTATTCGTTATATTTAAATAATACAAAAATTACGTACATAACGTAAGGGTAAGGAATCCTTTGTAGATGCTAGATGGAAAGGTGACTGTTGTGACATTGGATGTTTGTGAAATTTTAGGACATCATGTAAGTGCTACCATGTTTAAAGTCAAAATCAAAATCAAATTATTTCTTTCAATTCGACCATTCAAAGATATTTCTGAACTTCATTAACTTGAAAAATGTACCAGAATATCCATAGTTATACCCTGTTCACAATAAGATTAGACATTTACAAAAACCCTTTTTACAGTCCGTTCAACCGGTTTTGACTCATATTGCGTTGGTAGCATGACAAATGGCAACTGCAGTAAACAGTATTTATTGTAACCACTTTTTTGGCTCTAATGTCATCCTTAAGCCTACGGAATAGAAGTCAAAATCGGTTGAAGGGACTGTAAAAAAGGTTTGTGTTTATGTCTAATCTTATTGTGAACAGGGCATAGCTGCTCTTTAAAAAAAAATACAATAAATTCCTAAGTACATTTGAATTCATTCGAAACATATTTCGAATCAATTCAAATGTATGCACATTTACAGAAATGATGCTTTTTCATAAACTCACAAAATCCCAGCCATGAAACGATAAAAAAAATAGGCAAATGAAACAGTTTTCCGCGAATACTGTCACCCTACTCCACTATGCGAGCGACTATAACATTCTTGTAACCCTCCGCTATATTTACCCTGTTCAACCGGCTAATTGGTTGCTTCTTTGTCAACCGGGTAATCGAACCGGGTAATCTGCTGACAATCTCGAGTCTCGTGCTCGTAACAGACCGAGTAGAATATGTCCTTATTAAGTTTGTCGACGACCTAATTCTGTGCCCTGTAGGTATGTAAAAGTAGGTTGTATGAAAAGTACAAACGTATTTGTCGTACTTAATCTTTCTTTCTTTCCTTATTTTAACCGACTTCGAAAAAGGAGACGATTCTGAATTTGACTGTATGTTTTTTTGTATGTTTGTTTTGCGATTTGTCCGGAAATTATATTTTCATTTTTTTTCGCAACCCTATTTTTCGGTATAAGATGCTATCATTTGATACACATATTGAGGGGGTAAAATACAGTAAACTCTGATCAAAACTTTTAGTACATTATCAACATCAATATTAGTTTTCATAAACAACTTTTACCTATTTAATTATTATCGTTTATTACTTTAAAAATGCAAGCAAAATCTAGCGCAAAATAAGTGGCTTAAAAGGTCCTTAAGTAAGTCGCTACGTGAAAAGGGGGTTGGGGTTGTGCCCGTGCTTAACTTGTACCTACCTAATTCTCCCCTAAGTCCCTAGTGCACCTACCTAGTGTAAGTGTGAAACCCTTTTAGAAACCTGTACACTCTATAACTGTGAAGAAAAGTCAAAAATATTTTGATACTAAATTCTGCTTGCGACTTCGTCTTCAGAAGTAAGCCAGTACTGAATTGATTTATTATTTATTGATTTATACTTCATGCACACAAAGGCGGACTAAAATCCTTAGGCATCATCTCTGCCTTAGGCATCTCTGCATAGTTAAAAAGTTAAAAACCTTTAATAGCTCGCACTGTCAAAAAGTTATCAGATCTCTACCTATAATCTCTACTCGTCAAGCTCTAACCGCTACCGTCACATGGGTGTAAGGTGAAAAATGTTTTCACTGTTCATTACTTTTCTGTTAAACAATAGTTCTTGTAGTAACGAAACAGCCAAGCCATATATTTTGATTAAGATGTAGAGTTTGTGGAATTAGGTCTTGACGAGTAGAGATTATAGGTAGAGATCTGATAACATTTTGACAGTGCGAGCCGTTAAGTCTCGCCTTGGCAACATTTTACATGAAAAGGTTTTTGGTGGGATTGCATTTCTTTTTGTAAGTTGCTTATGACATTTTATTTGTAGTTTTAATTTTTTTTGTTGTTTGTGTGTTAATACTAGCTTACATACTAAATTTCAGCTTTCTAGGACTTCAGGAAGTACCCTAAGAATTGTGATGATCATCATTGAGTCAGTGACGAAATCGGGATTTTTTAGGTAGGTACAGTCGAACAAGCTAATTGGTTTACAGGCAAAAATATTCATGTTTCTACTACACTCACAATATTTTATTTTATTCCATTTTCTTATCTCGAGCACGTAGGTATCCCTGGTACCTACGTACTAAAGATAAAAAAATATAATATTAGTAGACTAGAAAGATGAATATTTTTGCCTGTAAACCAATTAGCTTGTTCGACCGTACCAATAAAATCCAAAATATAAGAGCTGTACAATTGAAACTTTCTAGATTTAATAAGTCTACTATAGACATCATATCCCGAGAATTTTGTTTATCTGGTTTAATCCAAACACTAGAAAAAAACGCTTCGAGAAAACCTTTTCTCGAAGCATTTTTTTTCTTGTGACACTACGTACCTACTTACGTAGTGCTCTTGCGCTTCGCTTGGCTCGTCTTGGCGGCGGGGGCACTACCGTGCCCCCAGATACAACCCATATACCAATACCTATATCTATACTTAATATTATAAAGCTGAAGAGTTTGTTTGTTTGTTTGGTTGAACGCGCTAATCTCTGGATCTACTGGTTCGAATTGAAAAATTATTTTTGTGTTGGATAGTCCATTTATCGAGGAAGGCTATAGGCCCATGCGAAGCCGGGTCGGGTCGCTAGTATCTTATACCACGGGAACAAAAAAACGGCATGAAAATTATCCTGAGTAAAGCTAGATCAATATCTAGTGCCAACATTCAGCCGTTTAAGCCTGAAAGTCCTACAAACATTTTTTGTCAATTCAATTCAATTCCTCTTTATTATGGATCATAGGAAGGTGTACATAATACAGATGGTGTTAACAATTAATTTGTGATCTGCTATGTCCCGCCCTTTGGGCGTACAATAACATAAAATAAATAGAAATAATAATAATATGTGGGGACATTTTCACACACGGCCATCTGATCCCAAACTAGGGAGACCCTGTACTATGAGTGTCAGACAGCTGATATACATACATAAATAATTTTTTTTTTGTAAATACATACATATATAGATAAACAACACCCAGACACAAGGCAAACACAAGTGCTCATCACACAAATGTTTACCCTGGGCGGGAATCGAACCCGCAACACGCTGCGCAGCAGTCGATCGCTCAGCCACTGCGCCAACCGTGTCGTCAAGAAATTTACATGCTTGTCAACAAATATTCATCACCACATTTAATTAAATTTAATTTATAATTTCTAACAGTTTAAATATTACTGCTACTAATCTACTAATTGTCTATACTTCAATGAATAAGACAAGTATTGTTTGCTGCAGATAGACATAGCCACTTAGCCAGTCGCTAACCGATATATGGGTACTAAACGCATCATGACTCAGGCAGAGTGTATTCTAACAGTGTTCTGTCGTCTAAGAAGTCTTTTACAGAATAATAGCATTTGCCCACTAATAATGCATGCAGTCCAAGCACAAGTTCGATCGTGCATGGAGTACTGTTCGCACCTTTGGGATGGATCAGCAAAATACCAACTGGAGGCATTGGAAGTCATCGATAGACGTGCCAAGAGGCTCATTAACAACGACTCCCTGGTTAGGGCTAAGCTCCAGAGCCTTGAACATCGCCGCACCGTTGCTAGCCTTTCGGTCTTTTATCGGGTACATTTCGGAGAGTGTGCTTTGGAATTGCACAATTTAATTCCCCCATCCCCGTTCCATCATCGGACGAGCAGAGATACGGCGAAGCGTCACCGCTATATGGTTGAAGTTCCACGGTCTCGAACCAAGCGCTTTGACTCCACATTTATTGTGCGAACTGCCAGACTGTGGAATTCCTTGCCCGCCTCTCTGTTCCCTGATAAGAATAATCTGGGTATCTTCAAGGCACGAGTGAACCGGTTCATCTTAGGCAAGCGTGTTCCAACTTAGGCCGCATTATCACTTACGATCAGGTGAATTGCGGTCAAACGCAAGCCTACTTAAAAGTAAAAAAAAAAAAAAGTTTATTTTTAAATGTTTTGATTTCAGTAATTGTTCTAATCAATAGTATAATAGTTCTAAACATCTATCTGTCCATCCTCACTAACATTCGCGTTCATAAAGTACCTGAAAAAAAGTAAAGTACGTAGGTAGGTGGGTAGTAATCGTAGTAAGATACAAAAAATAAACGAAAAAGTTCCACCAAAAATTTCAGTCCGGAAAAAAATCCGTAGCCTCTCTAGTTAACTCTGTACCTTACTAATTCAAAAATTCCTCCTCACAAATACTGTGATATTATGTTCCCGTTTCCGAATAGAACACCGACTCCCAATCGGAAGGCAGTGGTATTCGACCACTGCATTGTGGTCAGATAATCCTAGTGAATTTGGAATAGTTAGGCTTATGCGCACGTTAATACATCCACTTCGTCATAAGCCTAATGGAATTGGAGTGGTTTTTGGTAATGTAAATAAAAGTGAATATTTAATGCTGAGCGTGATATTTAAGGTTGGCGTAAGCTTGACGACCCGTGACGAAATTTAGAAAAGGGAATGTTTTGGTGAGGATGGGTACTCGTACTTAAAATTAAAACATCGTTATAAAGTGAAATCTGCATCGCTGGCTTTAGCAAAATTCTTAGAAAAGAAAGAGAGAATAATGATGAAGACGCGATTAACTTACGTAAATGATTCTTTAAGAGCGTGTATTCGATTCGTGACGAAAACTTCATGTTTTCGCGTTTTGCCCAGAACAATATCGTAATGACGTGAACAGATTATTTAAAGACAATTACAGTTTTGAGAAAGATTAAGTCTTGATTTAGGGAACTGCAGAGTAAAAGTATATTTTTTAATTATGGTTTTTTTAAAGCGAAGACAATCCTTTCAAAGCGTTTTACGAAAATAGACGTCATAGTTAACTTTCAGGACGTAATACAACCATTACAGTATGCCAAAATATTAAGTTTTATGCGTTTTTCCAACAGGGTATACAGTCTTAAAGTGTACAACAGAGCCAAAATTACGAAAATATTACTATTATGTATTAAAAAACAATGTTGAAAAAGTACAAAATCGGTTCTCTTTATAAATTTTTTTTCACCAGTATTTGAATAAAAACATAACTTATATATTTATATTATGAAAATAAAGGTTATGCTTAATTTACAGAGTATTCTTCAGTCCGTCATACGAACGCATTCATTTTAGACAATTATTTTAAAAACCGTCGTTTGCCGATCAATTTCAATGATTCGTGCGTTTTTTTTTTTCTGATGCACACAAACAGACCATTGTATTGTATTAGTGTATGTCAATGCTGCTACGCCGTTCCAGCAATCGTTTTGATTTTGAGTTGCGCTAAATCGAATACGCGCCCTTAAAAGTAACGACAAGGAAAAACACGTGTCAATAAGCTGACAACACTAAATATTTACATAACTTCGAAACCGTAATTACACGTTCTTGAATAAATTACAAGCACGTGTAATTTATTCAAGAACGTGTAATTACGGTTTTAAAGTGTTTATAAATATTTTTATTTACTCTGATAATAAAACATATTAGTGCCAAGGTATGTACTCACGAGAATTGATGTGTAAACATGTGAGTTCGTATCAGTACCAGTCTTACGCATACATGAATAACAAATCTTACGATAACGTCATCTAAAGCTGCTTATTACGCTTACGCATACTCATGGTTGCGATATGGCGTCATGCTATGGGGGAATAGTGTAAATGTAGATGAACTATTCATAATACAAAAGAAGTGTGTAAGAATTCTAGCCCAAATAGATAATACGGAGAGCTGCAAACCATACTTCATTAAATATCAGATGCTAACCCTGCCGTACATATATATACTCGAAATTTGCGTATTTGTTTTTAAAAACATGAACAAATTCACTAAAATAGAAGATACGCACAACGTCAACACTCGCCACAAAAAAGACAACCGCCTTCAAAAAGTAAAAAATAACTTTAGCACAGAACACACATTGACTTTAGTTTCGAAATTCAGTGGCTTTGTTCTGTTTGTTGTTTTGTGTTGCCACCGACTTCCGAAACTAAAGTCAATGTGTGTTCTGTGCTAAAGTTATTTTTCACTTTTTGAAGGCGGTTGTCTTTTTTGTAAAAAGCTCTTTATTTTCCACTTTTTAGTACCTCCTTCTCATTCAAATCTATTAAAAAGATATTGAAAGTTAACTACTACAAAGGTTGATGAAACTAAAACGTCGTCGTCTATGTAAAATTTTTGGGTATTTGTTGATTTTTCAAAAAGTGCTGAATCAATTTCGATAAAATTTATATGGGACCCCTGTAGCATACCCTATCTATAAAAAAAAGAATTTTCAAAATCGGTTTACGTTTGCTGGAAAAATCGCGTAACAAATCGCGCACATACTTAATGCAAATTTAAGACTGATACGGTTTTCTGATGGATGCCATTGTCAGAACTGGACCAAAATAAAATAGGATCACTCGGGAAGCACTACCTTTCAAATAAATAAAGAATCATCAAAATCGGTTCACCCAGTCCCAAGAAATCAGGTAACAAACATAAAAAATAAATAAAAATACAGACGAATTGATAACCTCCTCCTTTTTTGAAGTCGGTTGAAAGAGGTTATGCGCTCCATCTTCAAGAATCAATATGTTAAGTGATAGCCCATATTATATGGCAATTTAAATATATAATAAGTTACCCAACCTGTTCAAAACTGAAAAATCAGTAACAATATTCCAGAAAAGGCTAAAACTATACCTAATCCAAAAATGTTTCTACTCCGTAAAAGAATATCTGGAGTCTAGCTTAAAATAACAATTCTCTTTCATGTACACAAATGGCGATCTGTCCTATACAAATAAAAAAAAAATTAGTCTATCCTATTCAACTTCAATTAAAATCATATTTATAATATTGTATTACCTGAAAAAGATGACATTAATATTGCTTAATAATTGTATTTAATATAATGATTACTGACAGTTTAATTTTGACTTTGTACTTTTGTTATTTTCGTAACCAACGTAATTTTTTCATTATTACACCTATTATAAAATATGCTTTAAATTATTTTTAAATGATATACAATTATCATATTTAATATGAGCTCGTTTGATACAAAACGAACTGACGTCATTTACGCTGAGCAATATGGCGTCCAGTAAGAGGCGTTTTCGTAAAATTACGCGCGAAATTTATAAATTTAAAATTTAGATGCGTTTTTATGGCACTTATCGATTGAATAAAAATTTTGTGTTTTTTTTGGTGGCATATTAGCACGACAGAATTTCATTGAGACACTTTTTAAAAATTGGTGTAATACCCTATTAAGTAATAAAAATGTTAAATGCATGCTAATTTATGATGAAATGGGCAGGCGAATGATAATATTATAATGCTTGTAGAATGCTACTAAGTCATAAGTACTAACTTAACATATATATAGGGTGACTGGTAATTAGTGTACGATACTTAAACACGTGATTGTGTTCATGATAACAAATAACTTTCCCGAAGAGAAAAAATGTTTTTTTGTACTGGTTCACTTTAGGTGACAGGCGTGCGCGCGCGTGAATTTCATACGGTTGTTGTGTTATTGTGATAAAAGTGAACCAGTACAAAAAATATTTTTTTTTCGGGAAAGTGGTTTGTTATCATGAACATAATCACGTATTTAAGTATCGTACACTAATTACCAGTCACCCTATATATAACACCAACATTGTACGCTTAGTTCGCAATAAACGCATTGACTTTGACTTTGAAAGCGCTGGACACACAGAAAAGACGTAAGACGAGGACGGGGCGCGGACAGGGCGCAAACGGGGCGCCGTAGTCATACAACGCTTGTTTTACATAAAGTCATAAATTTCATTGGTGTTAGGCCGCGTGCTTATATCGACCGAGATATAGATAGCCTACTTTCATTAGTCGACAGCCCGTATTCGGGGACTCTCCGCATGCTGAATAACGACTGAGTTAACGACCAATGAAAATGAGCCCTTTCTTACGTGTCTGATGCTCGAAGTGTAGGCTAGTGTAAAAAAAACCGGACAAGTGCGAGTCGGACTCGCCCACCGGGGATTCCGTTCAAATTCCTTATTTTGGTTGGTGGTTGGATGATTGATTACGTACTTTAAATAAAGACTATATTTTTGGAACGAAGTTCCTTATCGCGCGTTGTGAAAGGGGGCTAGACGGAAAAAAATCTTACGAAAAGTTGTCACGACACTTTTGTATATTTGATTTAAGAGCCATCTATTAACGTTATTGGCGCAACTGTGCTCTTCGAGATCGAATTACGAACGGCCAATAGATGGCGCAGAAATAATTTATTGGTCTTTCTATCTAAATAACTACGCATTGTACTAACATGTTAGAAAATGTTAATCTTTAAAATTACTTACTTACAATGTAAGCAGCCATAATAACTTTTCATTCCTCGCTTTTTTTTTGCCCTGGCTTAAAGCCACTTAAATTCACTTTAACGCATCACATTAATTAGTGAAGGAATTGTAATAACATTTTATTACAATTCCTTCCCTAATTAATCGAAAGGAACTTCGTTCCATCCGGGTGTCCCTTGACACCTCTCAAGTTTTTTTATGATTTAATTACAAAAATGTCTAGTTTTCAGACTTTTTCCTGTACTTGTAGCATAAGACAATATTAGTTGCCAAATTTCATAGTTCTAGGTCAACGGGAAGTACCCTATACATTTTGATTCCCTTTAGAGTACGAGAGATACGTTTTTTGCGGTATAATCAGTCGTTCTAATTTCAACTCGATACCTCCATGCGTTCCCGAGATAAAGGATCTTGACAGACAGACGGACAGTCAGACGGACAACAAAGTGATCCTATAAGGGTTTCGTTTTTTCCTTTTGAGGTACGGAACCCTAAAAAACAGCTCGAAAACCAAATATAATTTTTTATCTCAAGTGTCTCGCTGATGTGGGTTGGAACATACAGTCCCATTTAAAGTGGTTGAGCTAAATGTTGCTGACCCGCGCGTGGTGTTCGTGAGCGGGCGCTGTCGACTGTCGATATGTTACGGCTAAAATCCGAAGTATTTAACCGGCTAGAACTAGGTGTAGCTGGTAACACTTGTTTAAACTTGGGTGTATCCTAGTTATCTTCGGTTAGAACTAGGTTTAGCCTTCATCATAGCGACTAGAACTAGTTCATCAACATCATGGGCACCACGAGGTTCGATTTGGTTATGTTCCTTTAAACTCTGCAGACAGACCCGCAGCAGGGCTCCGTCGATCTGACGTCGACCGTCTTTTTCTGCTCAATGGTTTAGCGCCCCAAGTCCCGAGCTCGCAGGCTAATAATAATAAAAAGTTTTATTGACATAAAAGAATAAATATTATATATATAATAAGTTTGGCCCTGACTCCTGAGCTAGATGGTACCTGTGTTACTGGAGTCAGTGTCTTCCCCCGGTTTTGGAACATTGACAATTTATGCAATAATTTTAAATAAAATAACGTAAAAATTAATGGAAGTGCATGCATGCTCTTGATTGGTTTGGAGTTTGTGTGTGTATGTGTGTTTTTGTGTGAAAGTGTGTGTGTGCGTGTGTGTGCATGTGTGTGTGTGTGTGTGAGAGAGGGAGAGAGATTGTGCAGGCTACACCTAAGTTTAACCAACTGATACCGGCTACACCTAGTTCTAGCCGGTTACAACTCGATGTAGCCGTACTTTGGGTTTTAACCCTAACATAATAATACACAAAATAAACTTCCGCGTTATTTATAAGTAAAAGCACCATAGCACCCCATTGTAATCCCTAATTAATCATACCTGCCATCACTTCCCAGTTTGGATGGACTTAAACAAAAATTGAAACATTTTCCCTGGTTGCGGACGTTAACAACAAAAAAATGCTTTAGAAAAAAAAACCACTGGTCATCCTTTACAGTTGAAACTGAGAACAGATAATTAATTATTTCTATCCCTTATTAACTAACACTCGTAACAAATAGAAGGGCTTTGAAGATCGTAATTAAGGTCTTGCGAGAAATAGATTACAATTTTGTTTTGTTGTTATTCATTTATTAACTGTGTGTGTTTATCCGTAGCTCGGAAACATTGCTGACCCATCTTATCACCGGCCATAACCTATAGTATTTAATATACTACTTACATATCATCCATGATCATATTATTTTCCTTGTATTTTTCTTACAAATATACTTAATATACTTCTCGTTTTTCATAGAATTAGCTGAAATTCAATATTTATTAATACCTTATTGTTTTCCTTGTAGCTTCTTAAAGACTTGTTTTATTGCATTTAAATTGAAATTTGCTGAAATTCAATATACTATTATTTTTGTTTTGACTTCTATGTCAGTTGTCAACATTGCCTTATATAACGTAAATTTTGGCTTATAAAACGCAAATTATTTTCATTAATATTTAATTGTATTTATACGTAATTACGATTGTTAATAAATAACTATATTTATAAAATTCTTTACGCACTCGTGATTTTGTGAGGGTCTGATATAACTGGCAGGCTACACTTAATCCTGGCTGGTTTTACTTGTCAGTCAGATGGAACGATTATATGACGACAAGAAGAAAATCATATTTAGAAATATGAAAATTCGGACGGAGCGGACTATATAAGGCGCGCTGACATATCATCAGTCAGTCGAGATTTGGATTCTAACTAGTATCATCAAATAACTTCAAAGTTTACTGAAGTCTTCCAGTCTGTAACGGAATCGGGAACAGTCTTTGTGAGAGCCGTCGAGCTGACGCGTGCCTGCACCTCTCAGGGCGGCTCCTACTGAAAGGTTGAAGGTGAATTGCCGTGCGGGCTGGAGCCGCCTACGCTATCTACCTTCCGACCATTGCGTACCTTAGTACAGTGCGTTTAGGTTAGTCTTTTATATTATTCTGTATTTTTACTCAACTCATTTTTCTTTATCTTATTAAAATTTACATGTGCAAGTCTACTTACCCTTCCATTCAATAGGATTAAGTAGATTTGTTACAACCCTTGGTGGTATGTTGGGTGTAAAACTTACCACTCACTTAACCTTACTCAAATAATTCAGCAACAATAGAGGGGATCTAGCGCTCGCTGGCCGCTACTGCGGCACCATTCGCTTGGCTCGCTCACCTTGACCACAAAATATAAAGGGTACAGAAGTACCGCTCCCACCTTCTTCAAAAATAATTACCTAAACTTGCCAGACTCACTAGGGCTGCTACTGTATTGACTCTGTAGGGTTTATTTGTGACAATATTAAATTTTATTGACACTGGTTGGAACTCTTTGCAATTTTTTATAACAAAATTTTCTTGTTCGTCGTGAAATATCGTCTTGAAGTCGTCTTGAAACTGCTTGAGAATGCCTAAACGTAATGTCAATGTGTGCGTGGTCAAAATAGCGGTTTGTTCTGAGTGGTCTCTCTGCTCGGGCGCGACGCAGCCTTACGTACTTTGTGCCTTGGCGCTTTAATGGTCACAGTTTCTAACCTAGTCTAACCCAAACGATTTTCTCGGTGGTACCCCTGATGGTATGGTGGGTCCGTTCCTCTTCGGAAAGCACGTAAAGCCGTTGGTCCCGGCTGTCATTCGTAAATCTTTAGCAGTCGTTACGGGTCTGAGGGAGAAAGTCTGACAACTAGTCTAACCAAGGGGTATCATGTTACCCAGCAACCGGATTGTAGAGGTCAGACTGGCAGTCTCTTTTCTGTAAAAAACTGATACTCAGTTACATCCATTCATTGTTAGGAACAGACTAAAGCAGATGATGATCTGTGTGTTTATAGATTTTTTGTAATCTTGCCTTCTTTGGGATTAAGCAGGTTCGTACATGTTAATTTTTGGGTGTCCCCTTGTTTCGCAGACAGAAATTTCATAGAATTTCGTTTTCCAGAAAATGTTTAACATAATATTTGGTTCTCGTATTTTTATTTCGACTATTATTGTTTCAAAGACTATTTACTTCAATGAAAAATATTTCACAGAAAGCGAGGCGGCCCGCGAGCTGAGGAGCAGGTGGTTTTAACGCCCGCCGCCGCGGCTGAGGCTGGCCGGCGTAGCCGGCCAGTAAGCCGAAGCTTGCTTGCACGCTGCATGCTTGCTTGCACGCTGCTTATTTGCTTGCACGCTGCATGCTTGCTTGCTTGCTGCATACTTGCTTGTACGCTGCATGCTTGCTTGCATCCTGTGTGGTTGCTTGCACGCACGCGCAGTAAGTTTGGTTAGAATAGAACTGAGAGTCCCATTCCTGGGAATAAGTTTTATATTAAATAAAAAATATAAGGATAACGAATATTTGATTTTATATTCTATGATTTGATTATTCTAACAATAAACTTTATGTAAAACAAAAATCAATGATTTGAAAATCTTGAAAGTAAGTATTCTACGTATTGATTATTCTATGAAACGGAGTTATTAGAAAAAAAATATGTGAACCGGAATTCTATAAAACTATTAGCTATGAAACAACGTAAAACCTAATTTTTGACTACCTCCGTGGTCTCATGGGTACGACTGCTGAACGTATGGTCCAGGGTCCGAATCATAGGTCAGCCCAAGTGTTGTTGTGTTTTTCCATCAGTAGTAGACAGAAGTAATTGTTTTGCAGGTTTTTTAGTTTAAAAATATTTAGCGTCTCGATTTTGTATGAGATTTAAACAATGCAGTTAGTAGTGAATAAAATAACAATGATATTAATGAAGCTTATCTTATAGTAAGAAGTGTTGCCATTTTTTTTGTTATTAATTCCTAAATTATAGAGAGAAATTGATTTGATATTATTAATAAACAAGTTAGACATTATCGTACATCAATTTATTGGATTCTTAATCTCTTTTTCTCAATTTTACTTAAACCCACGCAATACAAATTTAACATGAACAATTTCTGTTTCATTCCAACTTACTTAAGTGATCACGACATTCGTCTCAGTAAGTAAATGTTATGCTATATTTTTCGTGTTATAAAAATAAAAATAATACCGAATAGGTACCTATCCCTGATACGGATAGAGAAGTATTTTTTTTAACTATCTTTGAAAGTTTTGTTTAAAAAAAACACAACATGTAATTTTACTTGTTAAAGGTAAAAAAAAAGGAAAATAATATTAATATGACTATTTTATTATTTTAGGAATACGTTATGAATGTATAAATCAATATTTGAAATTGTAATTTTTCTTTTATAAAGTAAAAAATAAAGAAGATAATAGTTTACAAATATTATTTATGTGTACATCAGGAATAAAATAAAATAGGTATTATTTAATAACATCGATCCATCATCATTTGCCTTGCCTTTTCTCAACTATATTGGGGTCGGCTGCAGCTGAATACTAGTGTTTTAAATGGAGCGACAGCCTACCGGACCTCCACAACCCAGTTACTGGGTAACACGATACCCTCTGGTAAGACTGCTGGCTTCTGACTACCCATAACGACTGCCAAACATCTACAAATGACAGCCGGGACCAACGGCTTTACGTGCTTTCCGAGACACGGAGGGAACTTGGTATGAAAGGGATGGTCACCTATCCACAGACCGACCGCGGCTAGCGTAGCTTAACCTTTGACCGATCGATCTTTACGGCTTTTAACTTAACCACGAGCTCCTTAAAAACATCGATCCACGGCCATCGATATATATGTACTACGATATATTTCTATATCCACGGCACAGAAATAAAGATTCCGAACGAGCAAAAACAGAGAAATTGAAAAGCTCTTCCATATTAAGTTTTAAAATTGAATCCCTCAGTTTTCTCAGTGAGCAATATAATTAAATCCTACCTAGGTTCCAGACGGCTTTCATTTAAAAATATATAAGCAGTCTGTCTGTGTTTATAATGAATGGGATTACTAGATAACGACAAGGAGGTCTATTTTTGATGACCTTTCTTTAATAGGATTACTTTTAAGCATAAAAGCAGATGTTTTAGGATGGGTTTATTTTTATATTTACATGATATAGCCACCAACAGATAATAATAACGGGAAGACGCACCGTTGGTAGGTCTCCCACTGAGTAACATCATCATCATCTGCCTAGCCATTTCCCAACAGACTATATTAGGGTCGGCTTCCAGTCTAACCGGATGCAGCTGAATACCAGTGTTTTACATGGAGCGACTGTCTATCGGACCTCCACAACCCAGTTACTGGGTAACACGATACCCGTTGGTAAGACTGGTTGTCAGACTTTCTGGCTCCTGACTACCCATAACGACGGCCAAAGATCTACAAATGACAGCCGGGACCAACAGCTTTACGTGCTTTCCGAGGCACAGAGGGAACTCGATATGAAAGGGATGGTCACCCATCCACAGACCGACCGCGGCTAGCGTTGCTTAACCTGTGACCGATCGATCTGTACGGCTTTAACTTAGCCACGAGCTCCTCCTCCTTTTTCCCTACATTGGAAACCTTAGTTTTGTATAATTTAGCAGCATTATTTCAATTTTGTGAATACCATGGAGCTATATAAAAAGTAAATTATAAAATTATATTTATGTGTTGTACATAAATGAACATGGCGGTTGAGAGCATTGTCATGCTCACTCAAATATCTCGCTGATGTTGGCGCGTGTGTTGGATCATGCGGCTCCCTTCAAAATGGTTGAGCTGAATGGTGCTGATCCACGCGTCATGTTCGTGTACGGGCGCTGTCAGTAGAGATTGGTCAACTCTTAACTGCCATGGCTTTTATCTTTTTATCTTGATTCTTTTTTTTATGTTGTGTATTAGTCTTAATTGCATTGTTTTCACATATATTTATATAGTTTACTATATTATACAAGAACAACATCCGGAATTAGGTACTACATATTAGGTATGGGTATATTTGACACAACAATTATTAAATTAAAGCTTAATTCTGCATTATGTACTGTAGAGGTTGCATCCATTTGGCATTCTGATCGAAGTCATTCGTCTAAATACTTTGCATTCATTCTAGAATCCTTTTGAAATTAGAACGTAAGGTGATTAACACACGAGCAGGCGGTGAAGCGGATCTAACGTCGACTACAATCGCGGCGGTAGGCGGCGTCGTGTGAGAATCGCCTTAGTTGTGTTTATATGTCACGCAGAGATTGTCTTGCCTGCCTTCGTCACATGCACGCGTATTGTTCGCGACGATAGCTCGTGATGGAGTAAATAAAAAGAGAGTGGACTGTGTAACATGAACATGTATTTAGATAAAATAAAAATGAAATTACAATCGATGTCGGTTATGTGCAAACAAAGGAGTAAGCTATTGCACGCACTCACGCACGGCTGCGCTTGCGCATCTTTTTGCTCTAAATGGCAAAAAACGGAATCCTTATGGATTCGTCATGTCTGCCTGTCTGTCTGTCCGTCCGTATGTCACAGCCACTTTTTTCCGAAACTATAAGAACTATACTGTTGGAACTTGGTAAGTTGATATATTATGTGAACCGCATTAAGATTTTCACACAAAAATAGAAAAAGAACAATACATTTTGGGGGTTCCCCATACTAAGAACTGAAACTCAAATTTTTTTCTTCATAAAACCCATACGGTATCTATGGATAGGTCTTCAAAAATGATATTGATTTTTCTAATATATTTTTTTTTCTAAACACTTCCAAAGTGGTAAAATGTGTGTCCCCCTCCCTTTAACTTCTAAAATAAGAGAATGATAGAACTAAAAAAAATATATGATGTACATTACCATGTAAACTTCCACCGAAAATTGGTTTGAACGAGATCTAGTAAGTAGTTTTTTTTTTAATACGTACCGCATATTATCTTTCATTCAATGCTGCTACGGAACCCTTCATGGACGAGTCCGACTCGCACTTGCGCTTTTTATTAAAGTTTCCCTCAAGCATCCTCACATACTACACTATAGTCCCGATACCAGTAAGAGGCCCATCAGTAGTGCGCTCTTACAGTACTGTCAAAATACCTACCTACAGATGAGGATTCTTTCCCGTCCGAGCCATTTGTTGTGGTATGTGCCCAGTAAATAAATTCAATTCAATTCAATATATTTATTTCGGACAAGGTACATCCATATTTTGGTTAGTTATAATACAGGTAAATAAAGATGTCGGCTTAAAAAATAGCGTGTCGACAGCTTTGCCCTCACCCTTAGTATGTGCCTTGAATAATGAGGCAAGGGGAAGTTGTATTTGTTTTGAACACAATGAGATTGGTCAATAATGCTGACATGGTGTCTGTTACATTAAAGCTTAATTCTGTACTGTAGAGGTTGCATCCATTTGGCATTCTGATCGAAGCCATTCGTCTACATACTTGGTCTAAATACTTTGCATTCATTCTAGAATCCTTTTGAAATTAGAACGTAAGGTGATTAACACACGAGCAGGCGGTGAAGCGGATCTAACGTCGACTACAATCGCGGCGGTAGGCGGCGTCGTGTGAGAATCGCCTTAGTTGTGTTTAAATGTCACGCAGAGATTGTTTTGCCTGCCTTCGTCACCGGCACACGTATTGTTCGCGACGATAGCTCATGATGGAGTAAATAAAAAGAGAGTGGACTGTATAACATGAACATGTATTTAGATAAAATAAAAATGAAATTACAATCGATGTCGGTTATGTGCAAACAAAGGCGTAAGCTATTGCACGCACTCACGCACAGCTGCACTCGCGCATCTTATTAGAGCATCTTTAAAGCGAAGTTCCCTTTTCAAACTCAAACTCAAAATCATTTATTTCAAATAAACCATTTACAGGTACTTTTGAATTGTCAGAGTCAGAAAGTTGAAGCTAGTTGCTTGTTCCAAACAGTAGGTTTCTATGGAGAAGAACGAGCAAGAAACTCCATGAACAACACTCTTTTATAATCAATAATATGTTACAAATTTCGGTTACATCATTCATATTGAATCTAGGGTACAATGTGAGAACAATGTAACAAATCGTGTACGTTAAAAGAGGTTTAGATAAAAATATAATCATAATAAACAATTCTAAAATAAATTTAAAATAAACGAGGCAGCTAAGAGATGACCAGTCCCAACTAACGGCGCCCGTTCACGAACATGACGCATGGATCGGCATCATTTGGCTCAACCATTTTGAAAGGAACCGAATGATCCAACACGCGCGCCACCGTCAGCGAGACATTCCAGTAAGCATGACATACTCCCAACTGCCAGGGCACATTCAAGTCAATGAAAGACATACCTCGTAAATGGTGGTAAACTCAATGTGTTAGTATTATATAATTTTTCAAAGCACATACATGTGAGCACTATGTTATTTAAAGCTACCATAAATTATAAAATTATTATGTATGTGTTTGACATAAATGAACATGGCGGTTGAGAGCATTGTCATGCTCACTCAAATATCTCGCTGATGGTGGCGCGTGTGTTGGATCATTCGGTTCCCTTCAAAATGGTTGAGTCAAATGATGCCGATCCGTGCGTCATGTTCGTGAACGGGCGCCGTTAGTTGGGACTGGTCATCTCTTAGCTGCCTCGGTTATTCTAATTTTATTTTGAATTGTTTATTATGATTATATTTTTATCTAAACCTCTTTTAACGTTCACGACTTGTTACATTGTTCTCACATTGTACTCTAGATTCAATATGAATGATGTAGGTAACCGAAATTTGTAACATATTATTGATTTTAAAAGAGTGTTGTTCATGGAGTTTCTTGCTCGTTCTTCTCCATAGAAACCTACTGTTTGGAACGAGCAACTAGCTTCAACTTTCTGACTGACTGACTCTGACAATTTAAAAGTACCTGTAAATGGTTTATTTGAAATAAATGATTTTGAGTTTGAGTTTGAGTTTGAGTAGCTTTAAATAACATAGTGCTCACATGTATGTGCTATGAAAAATTATATAATACTAAAGTTAAAAAAAACTTTTATTAAAGTTTCCCTCAAGCATCCTCACATACTACACTATAGTCCCGGTACCAGTAAGAGGCTCATCAGTAGTGCGCTCTTACAGTACTGTCAAAATACCTACCTACAGATGAGGATTCTTTCCCGTCCGAGCCATTTGTAGTGGTATGTGCCCAGTAAATAAAGATGTCGGCTTAAAAAATAGCGTGTCGACAGCTTTGCCCTCACCCTTAGTATGTGCCTTGAATAATGAGGCAAGGGGAAGTTGTATTTGTTTTGAACAGAATGAGATTGGTCAATAATGCTGACATGGAGTCATGTTACAAGCATCATTAGGACAAAAATGTCTTTGTTAAGTTTTGTACTGAAAGAACAAGGCAGGCAATTCTAGTACTTTTAGAAATATTTGCAACTTAATGTTTTCTATTTAACCTGCGTTTTTGACAAGATTTTGGACCTTTTAAATGTAAAAAAGAAAGAAAAAATCCATTGATTCACGAATAAGTGACGCACATTACAAAACATTTTGTAATGTGTGGATATTTGTTTTCATACAAATAAAATTTATTATTTACAAGTACATGCAATATTTACACGAATAATAAAAATTAAACAAATAACTATTAAACTAAAAAGCTAACAGAATATTATGGCATCAAAAAATTTCTCCATATCGCCTTCGTCTGAAAAGTCTCTTGGGCACTATGCAAACTATGCTTAGGATTGATTTGTAATTTAATTGATTCTCCGAAAGCTTTAAAAAAATCAAACTCAAAGCAAATCAATTATTTCAATCGTTTTTTAGGATTCCGTACTTAAAAAGGAAAAAACGGAACCCTTATAGGATCACTTTGTTGTCCGTCTGTCTGTCTGTCTGTCAAGACCCTTTATCTCGGGAACGCGTGGAGGTATCGAGTTGAAATTACCGTAGACTTGAGTATAAACCTTATACCCAAGTCTACGGTCCCTTGATGCTGTAAAAAAATCAACCCTCTATGTTAACGTAAAAAAAAGATACGGCTGTTTATGTCGCAAAAAACGCATTTATAATATTAAGTAGATTAAAGTATGGATTAGTATAGAAGTATGGATATGTACCTACAAATATGTATGGAACCCTCGGTTGGCGAGTCCGACTCGCACTTGTCCGGTTTTTTTTTAATAATGAATGTTAACTAAGCACTATGATGACATTTTTTTTTGTTGCGCGGTGGAAATCTTAGTGGACTTCCTCCATCGTGGGGGTGACGGAGGGGCATGCCAGACTCTTACCGGCTAAAACCATCGCGGTGTTCCACCTCTGCCTATGGCTGGGGGTGCGGGATTCGCATTCGGCACCGGTACATGGTGGACGTCCCACCCACACGCACAAAACGTTTTGGGAACACATTCATTGTGCGTACTGCTAAGGAGTGGAATTCCCTGCCTGAGTCTGTGTTTGCTGATAGCTACAACCTGGGAGTCTTTAAGTCAAGAGTTTATTTCTAGGCAAGCGTGCTCCATCTTAGACCGCATCATCGCTTCTCATCAGGTGAGATAGTGGTCAAACGTATGCCTATCAATAGATAAAAAAAAAGTATTCACGTAAAAAAGTGTTCAAGTATTCAGCAGCTCTGTGACATCCTACCAAAAAGATTTTTTCCTAACGATTATGAATACCTCGCTCTAGAAACAGCCCAAGTCGAACCTTCATAAATGTATTTTCTTATAAAGAAGAATAGGCAAGAAACTCTATATTTATGCTTTCAAAAGTACTTTTACCAATAAAAAATAAACCCTATCAATAAATTAATATTCATTACCGTTAAAATTGGAACGCAACACGTGTACCCTTTATAACAAACACGCCCACGGTCTGAAAACCTACAAAATATGGCGCTAATTAGCGAAATATAATACTGAGATAAGCAGAGGTCCTAATAAAACAACGTAGATATTATATGCTTACACAAAAACTTGAACAAAATAAATGACTAGCTTATACACGCGACTTCGTCTCTGTAGAAGTCGAATATGCTATAACAATGATGCCGAAAAAACCAAAACTGAAAAAATCTGTTCTTTCAGTAACAACAACTTTTACTAATTTTTTTTGTCTATATGAAACTTATTAAAAACACCTCATTTTGTATGTTTATTAACGCACAGATCAATCATAGGTGTGTATTACCTAAAGGTGCGTACAGATTAAGTAACATGTTGTGTAACTTGTGTTCTATAACACGTCTACATTATGTAACATTGTCAAATAAAACAATACTGTACACATTAGAAATACAATGCAATTTAACAATGTTATATGTTTTGGTCGTTTGTCGTTCTGCAGTGCTGTTTACTATTGCATCAGTTATATAACATTGTTGTAAACATGAATAACATGTTAAATAGCACGGTTTACATCATTCAGCCTCCACGTTACTGAAACATGTTACAACGTTTTATAACATGTTATGTTATATTATCCTTAAGACAATAGTGTAATAAATTACAGACTTACAATAACAAAAGGCCAACAATTATTGTTGGCCTTTTGTTATTGTAAGTCTGTTATTTATTACACTTTGTTGGCCTTTTGTTATTGTAAGTCTGTAATTTATTACACTATTGTCTATAAGTCTGGGATGCTACGTGGGTCGATATTCTTGCGCCATCTCATCTTCCTAGTTCAACGTGCTGTGTTGGTACTGCTGCTGCACCTGCAGAAAGCCTAGTGTAGTACGGAATCCTATAGTATAGAATTACCTATAACACTCACGAAAACCAAATTTCCCTTTAACAAAATAAATTTCAGAATTGGATTAGCAGTACCGGAGATTTATCATCATGTCAACCTTTAGACGCCCACTGCTGGGCATAGGTCTCCCCCAAGAGGGGGTTCAACCCTAATCGCCATGCTTGGCCGATGCATGTTGGCGATCGCAGTAGGTGTTATCGTACTCAGACGGATGCTGCTGCCCATTCTCTGGTCAATATCCCTCTGTCGAAGGGTGACTCTGCAATGGATTAAAGGACACAGTAACTCACTGGGTAATGATGCAGCCGATGAACTGGCCAAAAGGGGTTCAAGGACGGCGGTATACGGCCCGGAACCACTACTGCCTATACCCCTGGCACAAATCAGAGCATGGCTGCGCCTTACAACAGAAGCTAACCACCAAACAGAATGGAGAAACAGCGCAGGATGCAGGCAAACAAAGAATGCTGTTCCGGTAGCTTCGAAGAAGCTTGCCCGCAACCTCACAAGACTAAACAGGGACCAAATCCGTAAAGTACTTGGTACGATAACCGGACACTGTCCCCTAAACAAACACCTGTGCACCATAGGTGTGACAGATAGCCCTCTGTGCAGAGGCTGCATGGAGGCGGAAGAAACGCCACAGCACGTGCTCATGGAGTGCAGGAGCGTGGCGGATCAACGGGCACAGATTCTCCAGTCTCCAGTATCACTATCGGAAGTCTGCAGCAACCTGAAAAGGCTGCTCGGCTTCTGGGAGGAACTAGGATGGCTGGAATAAAAGAAGAGACAGATTTCACGTACAATGGCCCAATCGAGTGGCTAAGTGCGGAAAAAGGCCCCGACAAACTAACTAACTAACTATCCCTCTGTCGTATTTTACAACACCCACGGGTAGAAATGGAGTGATGTTGTTGTATTCGCGACCGGCACTAGATGGACGTACCGGAGATTTTGCTTATAGATCCATAATTTTTTTGATAATAAAATATAACCTATACCGTATATATTTTTTACAATAAAGTATAGCCTATTGTAAGTACTTAGGGACAACATAGTTTCAAACTCAGATTATGAAACAGAAGGCAGATAGACCGCGCGGAACACTGAGAGTGAAGCCAAAAAAGCAAATACAAATTCGAAAGCGAATACCTAAAACGCCGCATCGTTAAAAAAAAACAAATAAAAATACAAATACAAATTCATAATCGATTACAATCACGAGATTGTAGATATTTGCTTTTGAATTTGTTTTGCTTTTTTGGCTTCACTCTCAGTGTTCCGCACGGTCTAATCTGAGGTTTCAAATAAGTTAAATAACTTTCAGAATCAGTTCCAGAGAATGTTCGCGTTGAAACAAAAAAACGAACATACTCTTCATTTTTATAATACTAGTATATGTAGATAAATCGTTCTTACCCTCTGTCAACCAAAGCACCTAATTATTTCCCTTCGCTGACTCTATATTATGCAAGCTGCGATAAGAATTACCCTCCATATTTTTAAGAGGCTGTACAATTAAAATTTATTGAACATTGATAAGGATAATTTTAATAAGGTAGACATTTATTACTGTCGTGACCTGAATAATGGATTCATAGATTTAAGCTCATCTCAAGGTCATTAACCGTAGATAAAAATATTCAAAACCTGATCACAATGTCATATGAAAGTCATCAGCAACGTAGATGTTTAATGCAGTGATTATTTACAAATTAAGACTTGTTTTTCTATAATTATCATTCATCAAAAGCGTAATAAATAACTGCGAAAGCCAGTAATTTTTTTTGGTACGCTTTCACGATTAGGCTATAAAATTTTAATTTAGTTTTAAAACTATTAGATTTCGACGGAATTTGATAAAGACTGAGCTCGTACTCCAAAGAAGTACATAGGCTACTTATTAACTTATTAATACACGACTTCGTCTGTATCCACGATAGCTGTGATTCACGCGTACCTACGAAGTCGCGGGCAAAAGCCAGTATTTTTAATAAACTAGCTTTCGCCCGCGACTTTGTCCGCGTGAATTTCATTTAAAGTGAATAAAAAAAAAAAAATAAATGCAGACGAATCGCTGATCCTATGTCCTTCCCCAGGGTTCAAGCCATTTTTATACCAAAATTCATCAAAATCTGATCAGCCGCTTCATCGTGAAAGCGTAACAGACAGAGTTACTTTCGCAATTATAATATTAGTATGGACAGAATGGCTTTATCGCATTCGTTTAAAAAACGAATCGTATAATAATAAAAATACAAGCCATTCCGTTTACACTAACAGTAAAAATCTCGCGATCTTTCTCCAATCTATAATTGTTCACGTGTCGGAATCGTGTCGTTCCCGCACCGTGTGAGTACCTACTGCTATTCGAAATTCTATTATGTCGTACACAATAGAACTCGTTTTATTTTTCATCCGTATAAACATCTTTCCTCGCGCCTTCGTACTCCTTCTGCCAGTTTTATGTACTGTAAAATTGTTTTTTAGAAAACCTGTTTCTCATATTTGTACCTATGCTTTTTGGAAGAACTTATTCGTGTAGATTTATTTTAAATACTCCGCCTCACACTTCAAGGTTAAAATAGGATTTTTACAAAAAAACAGCGTTGTTTTGTATTACCACCGACTTCCGAAATTAAAGTCATGTGTGTTCTGTGCTGAAGTTATTTTATCACTTTTGAGTTTTTGAAGGCGGTTGTCGTTTTGTTAAAAAGCTTTTTATATTTCGCTTTTAAGTACCTTCTTATCATACAAATTAAAACAGAGATTGAGAGTACTCCAAAGATTGGAGAAACTAAGACGTCATCTATGTATATTTTTTGGATTATTGTTGGTTTTTCAAAAAGTGCTAAATCAATTTCGATAAAATTTATATGGGACCACCTCTGAAGCATACCCTGTCTACACACAAAAGAATTATCAAAATCAACTTACATTTGCCGGAGAAATTGGGTAACGAACCAACAAAAAAAAAACGTACAGGCGAATTGAGAACCTCCTTCTTTTTGAAGTCGGTTGAAAAGTAATACGATTGTTTTGCTCCAAACAGTACAGTGAATAATAAAATAATAATAATAAAAATTTTCAGACACGTAGCATATGCACAAAACATCACACACAGACATACTCACACTTAACACATCACACACCAATCACACAAACGCATACACCAATTCACACATACAACCCATTACACATCAGTCACACTCATACACACACACACACACTTCCACACAAATAGACACACATTCACAATCAACACATCGATTACAAATACACAACATATCACACATCAATCATACACACGCACACACAAAGTCACACATCAGTCACGCTCATACACACCCAACACACGCACATACCATACATGCGGGCACACACATTCACACATACTCACACATTGTCATCGTCACGCATTACTGCCTGCTTTTTGTAATTCTATAATCGTATATTTCGTTATCTAAGGCTCGCTGGCGCTAAAATGGATTATCTTTACTCCGAGTTGTGGCTCGGTTACACCGGATCGGACGATTTGCGGAAGTGGCCGTGGTAGTGAGCTGGCGGGTAGGAGCTTGTGGCTAAAAAAAACCCGTACCGATCGACCGGTCAAGGTTAAGCTACGCTTGCTGCGGTGGGTCCGTGGATGGGTGACCATCATTTCATATCGAGAATTCGAAACCCAACCGTGCCTTGGAAAGCTTGTAAAGCCGTTGATCCCGGCTGTCTTTCGTAGATTTTAGACAGTCGTTATGGGTAGTTAGAAGTCGGAAAGTCAAAGTCAATGCATTTATTTTAATTAAACCATTTACAGGCACTTTTGAATTGTCAAAGAGTCAGTTAGTCGGAATAATGAAGCTAGTCTCGTTCCAAAACGTAGGGTAGGTGTAGGAGAAGATCGAGCAAGAAACTCCACGGACACTCTTTTAAATCAAGTTTTTACAAAATACTAATTACATTATTCACGTTGCTTCTATATGTGAAAACAATGCAGGTAAGGACAAATATTATCCATTAAAAAATAATCAAGATAAAAAGATAAAATCCATGTCAGTTAAGAGTTGACCAATATCTACTGACAGCGCCCGTTCACGAACATGACGCGTGGATCAGCACCATTCAGCTCAACCATTTTGAAGGGAACTGCATGATCCTAACACACGCACCACCGCCACAGCGAGATATTTGAGGGTGCATTGCAATGCTCTCAACCGCCATGTTCATTTATGTCAAACACATACTGAACTAGTAAATTCTGACAACCAGTCAAGAGGTATCGTGTTACCAAGTAACTGGGTTGTGGAGATCAGATAGGCAATCAGTCCATGTAAAACACTGATATTCAACTACCTACATCCGATTGGACTGGAAATCGCCCCAACATAGTTGGGAAGAGGCTAGGCAGGTGACAATGCCAACGACTAACAGACTCTGATCTAATTGTATGGCACAAGTTGGCCTAAAACACAAATCTATTCCTAGAACTCACGACCTGTGTACAAATTGAACAATATATTCCAAACAACCAACAACCTGATTAGTATTCATAGTACGAATATTTCTCCATACAAACGTCGTAGCAAATTCGTAGTACGCTACGCCGCTACGCCGTAGACGTGCTACGACAGGATATTAACCTGTCCGACTTCAAAAGCTTTTATTTCATCCGTTAAGCTTTTAAGCGTGAATTTTACGTCTTACAATATTCTATGAGGGATAACTTAAAATTGAAACTAAGTGTTTTTGAGGTGCAACTTGGGACATCGTTAAGTTAATGCTTTAAGTGTTTCTACTTAACTAACGAGATGCTAGGTGCACTCTCAAACCGCTGTCTTGTTAAAATTTTAATGATTTTAGTTTTGGTTTTAGATGGATTTTATTTTAGAGAGACTTAGACAAGGGTGGCGCTAGTGTAAATTCAAATTACCAATCGAGTTTTTAGAATGACAATCAAGAAACTCACAGCGGATTCAGATTCGAAGTTTAGAATGAGGTCTTACAGAATCACACCTCTGATGCTAGAAAATACACAACTAAGGGGTATCGTGTTATGTACCCAGCAACTGGTTTGTAAAGGTCAGATAGGTCACTCCATGTAAAATACTGGTATTCAGCTGCATTCGGTTAAATTGTAGGCCAATCCCAACATAGTTGGAAAAAGGCTAGGCAGATGATATTTGATAAAATTAGTGCTTTTCGCATACATCTAGTTATGATATATTTTGATGGCTCAAAAAAAATATTTTGGGATATTTTTTTAATCAAATGACTATCTACAAAGTTGCATTATACACTTATAATATACTATACATTTACTTACTTATTAAAGTTTCACAACATACATTCGTCACAAATAAATAAAACAACAACACGCATCATACGCGGATTCATTGTTGACATTAAACTTTTTCAAGGAGTAGGGACGCGAATTTTATTTTTTTATGAGTGATGCCCAGTTTAGTTTGAGTAACGAGTGATATCGTTTGAATCGACTACTAAGGCCGGTTAATTCGTCAGTCGCCATTGAATGAACAATTGAAAATATGAATTTGATTCTTTTACAATGACATATGGTCTTGGAAATATTAAACCAAAATGATACAGAAGCCTGCTGGTCGAATGGTCGTAAATTAATTTGATTGTGAAGCACACATGGATACGAACTAATTAACTATTCAATTAATAACATCAAGTTAATTAAAAATAGACCTCTTTATTATGAAAACCTTTTTGTTATAATTTCACGCTCGACTTCTCATAGGTAAATAATGAATAGGAAGAAAACAAAGGAACACCGAAATTCAAATACCGAAAACAAGATTCAAAATGGCGGCCTATTATATAAGTTGGAAACTTCCAGAAGCACTTAAATAGGTACATAAAGTATTTAAGATGAACAACGGTTGAACGGACCAAAATTCATTTAAACCAATGTACAGTCGCACGCAAAAAATAAATATGTATTCACTAAGTGAAAATCAAGAACAGATTTTTTAAAATTAAAATAATCATTTATTTGCTAGAATATGATAGGTACTATCGTGGACACACCCGCCTGACCACCACTAAGTTCATTTTTGCTTGCACTCAAAAGATGGAAGCGCTCTCTACCCCGCCCCGTTGACTTCGCAAGCACCGAGGGAAAAATGAGCACCAAACATACACAGCCAACAAAACAAGAAATCTGAAGTGAAGATGTACCAGCTACTTTAACTGTAAAACCGATGACAGTTAGGGTAGCCTTCGTGCCTTCGGGCTTGATGGAACAACGATCTAGCAGGATCGAGTTAAATGGCAAGCAATTGGACAAGTCTATGTTGTACCTGTAGACTGGTAGTAGGTAGCAGGATTACGGAATCTATGTAAATAATATTATTGTGTTATTTTTTTGTTCAAATAGAAAATCTCTGGAAGTCAGGGAGGTAATTTCACTTACTTTTAGGGACGTTTGCATTCTAGTCTCAGCCTGTCAAAAATACCTTTATTTTTCAAAATTGTAGACAGGATTTTGACAAAAATTGTCGGTGAGACAGATTATGAACGTTTCTAATGACAAGAATTAGGCTTTAGATTATAAGACATATTTCACTGATCGAAAGGTTCTTTTTTATGGTAAACTCGATTTTTACGCAGACAGCGTTAGTTAATGAGTTTAAAATAACCAAGCGTTTTGCTTTCACATTTATTGTTCAAATTGCCGGACTGTGGAATTCACTGCCCGCCTCTCTGCTTTCCGACAAGTATAATCTGGGTATCTTTAGGGCACGTGCTCCACCTTAGGCCGCATCATGAATTGCGGCCAAACGCAATCCTTTTGGAATATAAAAAAAACGGTTATGTTTGTACATCACTGTACCTGTGACTAATTTTTATTATGTTTCTTGAATAGAAGCCGGATCAAAGGAGAGCTATGAACGTTTTAGACCTTTAATATTAAAAGTAATTTTGTAGGAAGCGGAGTAGTATTAAATTATACTTTTAGAATTCCATTTGGTATTTTCGTTTTCTACTCATCCGTTTTGGAAGCCTATTGTTTGGGATTAATTAATAATGAAAGACGGAAATGTAGCTTATCTTTAACCCTAAAAGAGGCCAATTTGTAATTCTTACGTGGGTGTCTTTAAATCCTGCTCCTACTATTATTTTAAACACAAATTTAATGTCGTGAGGATGGATGAATGGGTGGATGTTAGCATATCTTTCTCACTTCAACGACTTAGCGGAATCAGTTGAGATATTTTTCTTTTTTTTTTCAGCCTCTATTTTCCCACTGCAGGGCAAAGGCCTCTCTACTCTCCTTCCACTTCTCTCTGTCAAGGGCAATTTCAGACCAGTCTTTGTTAAAAGAGTCTAGATAGATCATCCCGCCACCTCCGCCGGGCCTGCCGCGAGGTCGCTTGCCATGTAAAGGGACCCATTGGGTCACGCGTTTGGCCCAATGATCGTCTGACATGCGGTAGATGTTGAAATATTGGGCCAGCTAAACACATAGCATAATTTTCATAGCATTTATCTGCGATCATCGATTCGTAAACCAAGTCTTGAAAATTGGAGAATATTATTTTGTTGACCATTTATTGAATGCACGACCCATTGAGTCCTTTTATATGGCAAGCGACGACATCGCGGCAGGCCCAGGCTGAGATGGCGGGATAATGTAGACTCCTTTGACAAAGCCTGGTCCCAAATACCTCTAAATATAGAGAAATGGTATATCTACACTTCATTATCATCATCATGCTGCCATGTTTCATGTTACTTGGAGTAGAAGCAATATGATTTTTTTCATCCCATCCTATCAACCGTCATATTGTAAACATCTGTTTTAAAAAGAGTGAGTATGGAGTTTCTTGCCCATTCTTCTCCATTCAAAACTACTTTTGGAATGGGCAATTAGAATATTTTTTTTCCCATTTGACGTTCAAAAGTGCCATAATGGTCTAATTGAAATAAATGATTTGACTTTGACTTTGTTATCACTGAGTCCCTTCGCTATCATAATTTCATATCATTCTTCACACAATCCGTCCATATTTTCTTCGGCCTACCTCTTCGTCTCCATATTCATAACTTGGTCACTTACGTTTCAGACCTCCTCTTCACATACCCATACCGAGACATTTATTTATATCTTTTCTTCTACACTATAATTAAAAAGAGGTTTACCTTTTTCCTTGCTAGAGATATTTCCTGTAAGTAATAATCTGGTTACAATAATTATTTCACTGACAGAGCTACAGTATTCAAAGTCAAAAGTCAAAGCATTTATTTCAATTAAACCATTTACAGGCACTTTTGAATTGTCAAGGAGTCGGTCAGTTAGTCAGAGAGTTGAAGCTAGTTGCTCGTTCCAAAACGTAGGTAAGTCTCTATGGAGAAGAACGAGCAAGAAACTCCACGGACACTCTTTTAAATCAAGTTTTTACAAAGTCTGGTTACATGATTCTTGTTGCATCTATATGTGAAAACTATGAAGGTAATCTAACAATACAAAACACAAAAAAGAAGCAAGATAAAGTGGCATCTAATCCATGGTAGATAAGAGCTGACCAATCTCTACTGACAGCGCCCGTTCACGAACATGACGCGTGAATCAGCACCATTCAGCTCAACCATTTTGAAGGGAGCCGAATGATCCAACACACGCCACCAACCAAAATGCCAAATGTCATAGGATAAAATGTTAAAGTAACCTTACCTACTAAATATACCAACTTTGACGTAAAGGAAATCGCAGACTGAAGCTAGTTAGTAATGTATTGAACGATAACCTTAATACTCTACAAATTGTTTTATAAGTCAGAAAACTTTCCGATAAATAAATACCTATAGTTCTAGGGACGTGATAATTGATCGAACTTTTTCCTTGTAAACAAAGTTAGGAAGCAATGAAATGGAACGTGGAGGTTCCTCCTGTGCGGAAAATGCCCTCAAAGCAACAAGTTCAGCACTGGCAAGAGGAAACTTTGGATACTTCTGTGTGTGGTTCAAGATTAGAGTAAAAGAGGACTGATTATTATGTAGAATATTGATACAAAATTTGAACAGAATCTATCCGGCAGTATTTATATTATACTCCAATACACAAGCAGATTAACAGACAAAAATATTGAAAACAATATTTTCGCCATCAAAATCGTTCCCGCCCTGGTAGCAATTACTTTTTTTCAAAAAATATTCAATATACAGTTTTAACTTCGCTACGATTCTATTATAATACTAGAATTTTGCCCGCGACTTCGTCCGCGTTTACTTTCTCAAGGATGTTGCTTTGGGATAATGTATCATTCTAATATTGAAAGAATTTTTAAAATCTTTTCAATTGTTTTTGAGTTAAATCGTAATAAACAAACAAGCAAATCTTTCCTCTTTAAAATATTAGTAGGTATTGTCAGATCCGTGTCGTGAGTGGCACGAGTCTCAAAGCCGAGTATCACGAGTGTCAGAGTCAAATGTCGCGGTGCTCGAGTGTCAGAGCCGAATGTCGCGAGTGTCAGAGTTTAGTCTCACGAATATCAAAGTCGAGTGTCACGAATGTATAGATTCTCATTGGCCAGTTAACTGTAGGACCAAGATGTCTTCTAATCCAGAGAAGGCATGAGCATTGACAATCGTGCTTGCTCAAGGTTGATTGGGAATTCCTTTACTTATTTTATTGGAAGTCCAGTTTTCCTCACGATATCCCACTTAACCGACGTCAGTGATATCTAAGAAAATTTTTGGAAGTTTACAATTAATTGAATAGTCATTTGTAGTCGAACAAGCTAATTGGTTTACAGGCAAAAATTTTCAACTTTCTACTACACTCACAATTTTTTTTTTCCATTTTCTTATAATGAGCACGTAGATTTGTACCCTTGTACAGACAGCGTCATCAACTGTTTACCCCCTATCCGAAGAAATTTTAATGCGTAAGGGGGGTAAGCAGATAATGGCGCTGTCTGTACCTACGTACTAAATTAAAAAAAAATTGTTAGTGTAGTAGAAAGATAAATATTTTTGCCTGTAAACCAATTAGTTTTTTTTTTCAAATCCATAACGTCATGCATGAGTGGCGCCCGCAGATATTATCTACTTACATTACTTTTATCAAATCGCGTTCACTTATAGCTTACGCCATAAATCCTCATGACGTCACTACGGTAGAAGCGCGAACCACCCGAACATCTATCAGTTTCAGCAGCGCGTTTATCGAACACTTGCCTCATTGTGATGACGTATAGTTTCTAGTCTTCCATCTTTAAAATATAATGGAGAAAAAAGTGTATAAAAAGCACTTGAACTTTATATTATAACTTGCTGATGCCTGCAACTTCGTTCGCGTGAGTTTCGGTAATCTTTGTGGCTTTAAATATAATAATAATATTTGGGAACATTTCACGCATGGCCATCTGCCCCCAAACTAGGGAGACCCTGTATTATGGGTGTCAGACAGCTGATATACATACACAAATACATTTTAAATACATTAAACACAACAAATTTTTGCACAAAAATCGTTTTTTTTTCCTATTTTTTTATTTTAGTAACAAAATTGGATTCTGTGAAAGAAAATTAAAACCTCGCTGATGACCGACAATCACGCGGACGAAGTAGCGGGCATCAGCCAGTATAATATTAAGTTCTAGTGCTTTTTATTTACACTTTTTTCTCCATTATATCTTAAAGATGGAAGACTATACAGGGTGGCGACGACGATACGACAAAAATTAAAATAATGGTAATACTAGTTTATAAGAATATTTTGAAACAATCAAATAAATCCTAAAAACGAAATTAAAAAAAAAGTTCAAATATACTAAACATCATATAAATGTACAGTACGGTCAACGTAACTTGGCGCGTCTGAAGTTAGCCGATTAGCTGCGCAGTAGACAATTTCGTTCCTAAAAGTTCAATTGCGCAGGCAAACAGCTAACTTCAGACGCGCCAAGTTACGTTGACCGTATTGTAACCAAAATAAAACACCATAAATGAAATATTGGTTTTCTAACTTGTGAGAAGAGCGGCAACTTGTGGCGTCATAATGTAATGTTATTAAAGCTCAATAAAAATGATTACACCAAATTATCAAATCCTACCATGATCGTTTTTTGTGCTATTGCCATCCCATCCTGTATATACTTAAGTAAAATAACAGACTGATAATAATAATAATAATATGTGGGGACATTTTCACACACGGCCATCTGACCCCAAACTAGGGAGACCCTGTACTATGGGTGTCAGACCGCTGATATACATACACAAATACACTTTTTTTTTTGTAAATACATACATATATAGATAAACAACACCCAGACACAAGGCAAACACAAGTGCTCATCACACAAATGTTTACACTGGGCGGAAATCGAACCCGCAACACGGTGCGCAGCAGTCGATCGCTCAGCCACTGCGCCAACCGTGTCGTCAAATATCAAATAATTATTCAATATAAGCAGAAATTATCTAAAGTTTAACTGTGTGCATTGGTACATACCTCTCCCGGTCCTTATAGTACCAAAAACAAACGCCCGTAATAATAATACCAGATTATTATTGTCCTACTACAAGGCAAAGGCCTCTTCTCATATAAACAAGGCACGAGTAAGAAGGCACGAGTATTGATCACCACGCTAGCTCAAAGCGGATTGGCGATTACAGATTAATATTTATTATACAAAGTCCAAGTTTCCTCACGATATTTTCCTGTACCGATTTCGTCCGAACGCCCGAAATATATGGAAACATATTTGGAATAGAATACCATTAGTGTCTATTTTTATTCCTTCACAAAACTAACATCCGATGTTCGTTCAAGAATGAAAAGATTTCCTAAGAATAAACACTTTTCTTTGGACATTTGACCTTTGAGATATGTTTTTGTAAGATACTAGGCCTTTTCTCGTGAGTTCGTTTGGATCCCTAATTCTTTATAGTAAAAAAGTTTCTTCAAAAAAAGAAACCCGCTTTTAAAAACTAAAAAGTGATAAATAACTTTAGCACAGAACACACATGACTTTAGTTTCGGAAGTCGGTGGCTTTGTTCTGTTTGATGTTTTGTATTGCCACCGACGAAGTTTTTTATTTTTCGTTTTTCAGTACCTCCTTATCATCAAAACCCATTAAGAAACGGCAACACAGTCAAAACAGAGATTGAAAGTACAAGGTTGGAGAAAACTTAAAACATCATCCATGTTTTTTTTTTTTTTTACTATTGATAGGCATACGTTTGACCACTATCTCACCTGATGGGAAGCGATGATGCGGTTTAAGATGGAGCACGCTTGCCTAGAAGTAACCTATTCACTCTTGACTTAAAGACTCCCAGGTTGTAGCTATCAGGAAACACAGACTCAGGCAGGGAATTCCACTCCTTAGCAGTACGCACAATGAATGTATTCCCAAAACGTTTCATGTATATTTTTTTGCTTTCTGACGATTTTTTCAAAAAGTGCTAAATCAATTTCGATAAAATTTATGTGGGACCACCCCTGAGGATATCATACCATATCCATCAAACAACTTACATATGCCGGAGAAACCGTGTAACACATATACAAAAAAAAAAGGCAACATACAGACGAATTCAGAACCTCCTTCTTTTTGAAGAAAAGACTTCAAAAAGAAGGAGTTTCTGAATTCGTCTGTATGTTGCTATATCTGTATGTTGCTATTCGGTTGTTAAGTCGGTTAAAAATATAGCCTATAGCACTCAATGTAACGTAAATTCCAAATGGCGAAAGAATTTCCAGACTCGGTTCCAGTTCAGTTCCAGTAGTTAGTAAAACCTTACTGATAATTGATTATTTTCCTTAAGGGGCTATTAAACGACTTTTACAGATTTTAAACTGACAATCACGTCAAAATGTGCAGTGTAAATGATTTGAAAAAAATATATGTTAAACTAGAACATTCTCTTAATCACTTAGTAAGTGAATATTTTTAATTATATTCATATTATATAGTTTAATTAATACGTGAAGTTGTGTCTGATGCGGACAAAACATTGACAATCACACAAAATCTACCAGGTATAATTAAACGAAACTTACACCATCTTACAGACAATTTTATTAGCTATCTTTTAGTATACGCCTTTTTTTTAATTTTGAAAGAATACTACTTTTATTTAATTTTTTCGACTAAACTTTGAGAGTTTTGGACGCAAAACTGATGCAGAACGGACGCAGTCTGCGTCCAAAACTTTCAAAATTTACACACATAGCCAAAATTACGAAAATATTACTATTATGTATTAAAAAACTATGTTGAAAAAGTAGAAAATCGGTTAATTTTGACAAATTTTTATCACTAGTATTTGAATAAAAACAATAACTGATATATTTGTTTTATGAAAGTAAATGTTATCCTTAATATACAGAATATTTTTCAGTTCGTTATACGAGCTCATTTATTTTAGACATTTATTTTAAAAAACACTGTAAAACATCGCGCGCTGTCGTTCGCCGATCAATTTCAATGATTCGTGCTTATTTCGTGCATATTTTTTTTTCTGATGCACACACACAGACCATTGTATTGTACTAGTGTGTGTCAATGCTGCTACGCCGGTCTAGCAATCGTTTTGATTTTGAGTTGCGCTAAATCGAATACGCGCCCTTAACAACATTTAAAAAAAACTAACTCTCAGCCTTTTTCCAACCATGTAAGGGTCAGTTTTTAGTATTACTGGATGCAGCTGAATACCAGTGTTCGACTGCCGGTCTGACCTACACAACACTATACACTTTGGCAAGACTACATGTCAGACTTTCAGGCTTCTGACTACCCATAACGACTGTCAAAGATCTACGAATGACAGCCAGGACCAACGGCTGCTTTCGGTATGAAGTGGTCACCCATTCACGGACCGACGCGTCAAGCATAGCATAGTCATGGATCTGTAAGGTTTTTACTTAGCCACGAACCCCCTTAAAAGAACTTCATCTTTATCATCATGTCAACGCCCACTGTTGGGCATAAGTTAAGTTTTTACCTAAACTGAACAGTTTGAGTAAGAGACACTTCCAAAGTGGTAAAATGTGTCCCCCCCCTCCTTTAACTTCTAAAATACGAGAATGATAAAACTAAATAAAATATATGATGTACATTACCATGTAAACTTCCACCAAAAATTGGTTTGAACGAGATCTAGTATGTAGTTTTTTTTTAAACGTCATAAATCGTAAACCGCAATTTACCTTTCATTCAATCAACTCAAATATAAAAATAAAAAATCTTTTATATTATGTTACTTGCTGCTACGGAACCCTTCATGGGCGAAACCGACTCCGTTTTCTAAATGTCTGAGTACGATATAATAGGAACGGCCAAAGTTCTGACAAAAAATGTGCAAAAAACTGATTTTTAAACGCGTTTACTGAATTCGTTTCTCAAAATAAAAAAAAAGCAGTGTGCTTTAGACCACACGACTGAAGTAAAACTTCTTTAGCTCCATCTATATGTATGTGTGTATCCGTTTGCAACAGGCTATGAGAGAAAGAGAGAAAGAAAATGTGTGCTCGCACCTCTCTCTCTTGCCCCTACAGTAATATACGAAACGTAACTCTCTCTCTTTCTATCTTCACTAAACTATCTCCCTCTCAACTTCCGTTCGCCTCGCCTGATCACACTTTTCCTAACGCTTTCGTCACACATTCACCAGCTTACTCCCCAAGTCAAGCGTGCGTAAAGAAGTTTTACTTCAAAATCTTTTTTATTACATAGAAACCCCTACAACTACAAGATACTGTAGCACCTGAGCTACACTTGTACCAAGTACGAATTACTGGAGTAGTCTACGTACTACAATGAAAGGGTATGAATAACTTTTAGAAGACTATATTAATTAGACTAGCGAGAGGTAAGATTTACAAGACCGCAGACTGTTACTCTGAAGTAACATTTTGCTCATCACGTATGAGTGTTTGTATGGGAGTCATCACGTACTGAGCGTTTGTATGGGACTTATGACGGTTTGGCCGATCTTAAATCGGTTCTCCGGGACTCGTCGAGCTTCATTGCTTCGGTATTTGTCTCCACTGTTATTTCTGTTGAGTAAGACCTTTTTCACTGCAGCCTGTTGAGGTCGACCTAAGTGCATTGAAGATTTATGTAATTTTTTTTGTTACCTATTTTTGTGTTACGGCATTGCATTGTCAGATTTTAGCTGTAATGGTGTTATTTGCGTTATTATAAATCCATTCTGATATTATAAATTAACTCTTTAAGTTAAAAAATATTAAAAAAAATGATAAATCTTTAAAAAATATTTAAATAATAAAAATACTTTTAAGTAATTTTAACTAATAAATTGTTATATTAAAAAAATATAATTATTTAAAAAAAAAAAAATTTTTCTTTTTTTTTTATTATTGAATGTTTTTTAAATTTTTATTTTTATAAATATAAATTACAAATAAATTTATTATTATTATTTTTTTATAAATAAAATTATATTTTTATATTAATATATGATATTTATATTAAAAAAATGTCTGTTATGCTTTCACGATGAAAATTTGGTATGCAGATAGATTCAACCCTGGGAAAGGACATAGGCGTGACTTTTCAATCTGCGACTTCGTCTTCATCCGCGATCCGACATTCACGCGGACTTCAACACGAAGTCGCGGGCGGTAGGAAGTTTATCCAACAAATGGCTCATTTTCACCAAACACAATCATTATTCTAAGCACTAGTAAGATTCATATTATACTGGAGAAACATTTATGAACACTAAATGGCGGAACATTATCCCAACATCACTATCGTGACCTCATTAAACCATTAATTACTAAAATTCCGCCACGTAGCGGATCGGCTACGAAAGCGTAGCTGTGACGTCAGCAGGTTGGCTACGTCGTAGCAATCTACGACGTAGGCAACCTGCTGATATCTACTAATCTGAAAATGTTTTTTCACTTCTCTTGCTCAAAAAGGCCGTCATTGTAGCATACCAGAGCGGGGATAAAATAGCATTTCATCCTCAAGGGGAAAAAGTTTTTTTTTTTTAATTTTTGTGAGTCAAATATAACAATGAGCCTACAAAAACGAAAAAGTCTTTAGTCATAAGTAGAATAATCATGAATAAAGACTCGACTTATTACTGTTTCATAAAAAAAGAACCTCATTTTAATTTAAAAAATGGAACTAAAATCGTCGATCTCTGGTAGAATGCATGCAATGTGTTGCGGCTACAGAAGAAACAAAAAAAAGACATTGGCGCGAAATCTTCATAATTTTTCTCTAATTGCAAATTGAATTGGTAGTGACCGTAATTAATTTCTCGCAATCGTAGTGAAAAGTATAGTGTAACACACGGCGCTAAAACCCATTAAAACTCGGTTTCTATTTACTCCCTCGCTAAAGCTCGGGAGTAAAACTACCTCGTATATATATGGGTCATTTTAGCTCCTTGTATAACAATCTACTATTAATGACGGCCATATTGGTTTTCTTTGAAAAAAAATATTTTTCGATATAATCTGCCTAACCTTTTCCTTTCTATGTTGTGATCAGCTTCCAGTCTACCCGGATGCAGCTGAAAACCAGTGTTTTGTTTATTTATTTATAATAAGCACACCAACAGTACTGTCACTTACAATTCGAATAAAATCTAATATATAAAATTCTCGTGTCACAGTTTTCGTTCCCGTACTCCTCCGAAACGGCTTGACCGATTCTGATGAAATTTTTTGTGCATATTGGGTAGGTCTGAGAATAGGCCAACATCTATTTTTCATCCCCTTTTTTCACCCCTTTTTCATCCCCCGTAGATCGGGACAGGACAACGTCTGTCGGGTCAGCTAGTAACATATAAAATTAGCATTTCAGTAACCATGCAATTAACAGGTATGCATGTCACAAACACACACATACACACAAACACATAGACACACACACACACACACACACACAAACATACACACACACACACAAACATACACACACACACCCAAACATACACACACACATGCATACAAACATAGCAGCACGTTTAATATCTGTAAATTTATAAAAATAATTGTTTATTTTATAATTATTCTATTTCACGTAACATTACTGTCATTTAATTAAGGGGAATACACTAACACCTGCAACACAGTTCTTACTAGCGCAGGTGCTAGGGAATCCATGAAACCTATTTGTACTTATTATGTCAATAAAGAATTATTATTATTATTATTATGACATTGACAAAATGAAAAATTAGAGACAAGAAGACACATACACGACAGAAAAAATTCATTACATGGAGCGACTGCCTATCGGACCTCCACAACCCAGTTACTGGGTAACACGATACCCCTTGGTAAGTCTGGCTGTCAGGCTTTCTAACTTCTGACTACCCTTAATGACTGCCAAAGATCTACAAATAATAGCCGGGATCAACGGTTTTACGTGCTTTTCGATGCACGGAGGGAACTCGGTCACCGGTCACCCATCCACAGACCGACCTCGGCAAGCGTAGCTTAATCTTTGACCGAGCGATTTGTCCATCTTTTACTTAGCCACGAGCCATTTTCGTTTACTATTTTATTTATTTATTTATTTATACTAGGTGACTTCACAGCTGACATGTAAGTGTAACATAATTATACATTAAAACGTTATGCCAATGACGAAGTACACAAATAATTTGAAAAAATAAAAATTAATAATAATACCAGCCAGTGGCGGGACCTTTATACAAGCCGAAAAGCCGGGCTTACACTAATCAGCATAACATGAACTAATTAATAACCGAGCAACTTTCAGATTTTTTATTAATCATAAAAAAAACTGTTGGGCTTGCATTAAGGCGGTACCCTGAGCAAATAACCTTGAGCATTCGTTCCCTTTGCGCCGCGCAAGAGATACAGTAGCGAAATACGCTCAGATTTTAGAATTAAATCTTTATAAAATCACATATTGGGATTTTGAAAAAAAAAATCTACCAAAATGTTCATTATTTTTTATTTGTTGATATTTCTTTTGGATATAGAGTATTTAGGTCCGAAAAACTGAACAAAAAACGGCTAGCGCTGCGTTTTGCACAGGGACGCGCCTTAACCTTGACCCCTAGGCACGCCACTGATACCAGCCTTTTATTATCCCATTTCAAGGCAAAGAACTCTTTTCTTACTCATAATACACGACCATTGATTGTGTACTACGTTTGCTTATTAATATATTAATTAAAAGACCTGGTTTCCTCATGATGTTTCTCGATCAACCAATGTCAGTGATGTGAAAAATAAATTTAGAAAGTACATATGAAATTGAAAATGTTACATTTACAGTACTTGATCGTGCCGCGTGCTAAACCACAACCTCGTGCATGAGCGGCGTAATTTTTGTTTTTCATAAAAACACCATCATAAATGACGGATTGTTCCCACTAGTTCTACTAAACAGTTCTACGGTAGAACTAGTTGGACTTTTTTTCCCAGTAGTCCTACGATGTTAGGTGTTACAAAATAGTAGAACTAATAGGACTTTTTATTTCCACTTGTTCTACTATAATACATTTATATGTCCGAACAGTCAGGATTAAATCCGTTAGATTCAGTCATCATGTGGGCAGAATATGGGTTTCGTGCAATGAAAACACACTGGGTATAGGATACTGTACACGGCGTTTATTAAAACCACAATTAATGTAAATAAACTCAGACACTATAATTAATTAACATAGACATAGGTTCACTTTAGACATAGACATAGGCACTTCACTTCAACAACGAATCGTAAGTACAGTTTCGGGACGTATTAGCTCCGTTGCGATCAGACACTGGATTCTGAATGTCTTCCTCGCTGTCGGCTGAAAACATCACGACTCTGTAGAAGCGCGCCAAAATGGTGGTGGTTGATCACGTGTTCTCAATAATGGCGCGCTTGCGATCCGTTGTTTCACCATAGACTATTTATTGTCTTTGCGTTTCACGTTCATACTATTGACCGGATACGACATATACTTATACATTTCTTAAAGTAGAGCTACTTGGAAGTAAAAGTTTTACTAGTTCTACTATTTGGGAATAAATCAAAAAGTAGTACTAGTGGTAGCCAAAAGTCCTATTAGTTCTACCTTAGAACTGTGAAAGAACTAGTAGAACAAGTGGGAATAAAAAGTCCAATTAGTTCTACTATTTTGTAACACCTAACATCGTAGGACTACTGGGAAAAAAGTCCTACTAATTCTACCGTAGAACTGTTTAGTAGAACTAGTGGGGACAATCCTAAATGACAGGTATAAAGACAGTGAAAACAGGCATAATAGACCCCACCGACACCCAGTGTGAGTGCGGTGATCCTGACCAGACAATGGCCCACTTGTTACAGTGCCCAAAGTGCCCCTACACTTGCTCCTTAGAGGACATTAAAAACGCCACTGATGCTGCGATAAATGTGGCTACCTACTGGGCCCAAGTAGTCTAGCATAAAGGAAAACCAACGATTCGAAAAGAAGAAGTGAAAACCTAGTAAACTAAACAACAGTATGGATATAACGGGTATCATTTGCAGCGGTGTCGTCCCATGATTGACGATGAACCGACAATGCCATTATTCTCCGCTGGATTGATACCCTATTGTCTTTCTACATAATGAAACCCTAGCAACAGTTTGATGGGCTGATATACTGCAGTTTTGTTGTGCTGTGACATTTTATTTGCAGACAGATTAGACTGAATCGTTAGTTTTATTCTGAGGCTGATTAAAATTGAAAATTGATAATGCTGTTTTAGTAAATAGTGGTATTGTTTTAGTAAAATAAAAAAAAAACATTTTTGAAAAAAGAGAACGGCCTTCAAAAAAAGCTCTAAAAAGTGATAAGTAACTTTAACTTTTAACTTGCACAGAACACACATGACTTTATTTTCGGCAGTCGGTGGCTTTGTTCTGTTTGTTGTTTTGTATTGCCACCGACTTGTTGAGTGCCTCCTTATCACCCAAATCCATTAAGGAACAGCAACACAGTTAAAACAAAGATTGAAAGTCCTCCAAAGATGGAAAGATGGAAGAAACGTCTTCTCGGTTTTTGTTGCTTATTTCAAGAAGCGCTGAATAAATTTCTGTTTGTTGTATACTAAAACCTTCTCCAGAAAGTAAAAAACACTTATCTGAAAACTGCATCAAAATCGGTTCACCCTAACGGGAGATAATCGCGGACAAACATACATACATTCATACAAACATACGGGTAGAACTGAGAACCTCCTTTTTTTTGAAGTCGGTTATAAAAAGTAATATACCTAGATTTTTCCCACTTGTGTTGGGGTCGGCTTCCAGTCTAACCGGATGTATAAAGCGACTGCCTATCTGACCTCCAGAACCCACTTACTGAGTTGTGTTGCAGTTAACGTGTGTCCAAACACAGCGCGGCAGCTACGTGCGGCATTCGCAGGACACAAATTTGCCGCGCAACTAGTTTAGACCTATCCAGAATTGTTTGCGCGGCACAACTGCGCAATATCCGAGACACGCCGCGGGCGCTATTTATTCCGCGTTCAGACCACAATGAAAGTACTAAAGGAGTCATACATTTAAATAAAGCGAATAGCTGCTTCGTCATCCATACTGCTTCTTAAATTACATAAAAATACGTCCACGCACAATCACTGCAAAACGTACAGTAACACCGTTAGCGCACGGCAGCTAGCTCGTGACGTCCGCGCGCGGCTTTCGTCCTATCATAGCGCAACACGCTGCTCACGTTTGCGGCGCTGTGTTTGGACACACCTTTACAATTACCGCTAGGTGAGACTGGTTGTCAGACTTTCGATCTTCCGTCTACCCGTAACGATAGCCAAAGATCTACGAATGACAGCCAGGAGCAACGGTTTCACGTGCTTTCCGAGGCACGAAGGGGTCTCGGTAAGAAATGTATCACCCATCCACGGAGCGATTGCGGCAAGCAAGGCTTAACCCATGACTAATAGATCTGTACAGATTTTACGTAACCATGAAAAGGCCAGCCTTTTCTAAACCCTGGACTTATAAAATGCTTCTAGGCTGGGTGTAGGCTGGGCGTAGGCTGGGCGTAGGCTGGGCGTAGGCTGGGCGTAGGCTGGGCGTAGGCTGGGCGTAGGCTGGGCGTAGGCTGGGCGTAGGCTGGGCGTAGGCTGGGCGTAGGCTAGGCGTAGGCTTTGCGTAGGCTGGGCGTAGACTGGGGGTACGCGTATGCTGTAATTGGTTTATTAAAAATTACTAGACCAATTACTTTACACCTACCAATAACATTTAGCAACAGATTAAAAACAAGCCTTCTAAAACGCGGGGTTAATCACCTTAAATAAATATAAAACACAAATATACGAAACCGACGATTTAATTCTACAGCCTAGTCACAAGCGTTTGCGTTCAGTCGAACAATTACAACTTGAAAATAACCAATTAGTCGCTTAACGTACACAGTTAATTAAAATTTTCCGTTTTATGAAGTGAGTTAATGTGACGTAAGTTGTTTATAGGCTGTAATTTTTTAGGCTGTGGTCTCAGTGGGGGATTTAGAGTGGTGAAGATTGGCGGGTAGTCCTATGTGTGTGTGTTAAAATTTTAATTTAATTTTGTGGCTTTTGTTCGAGGTACGAGAATTTTTTAATAGAATAATATTTATTTGTTTAAAAACATGGTGTAAAAAACACAGAAGCTCAAACTCAAACTCAAAATCATTTATTTCAAATAAACCATTTACAAGTACTTTTGAATTGTCAGAGTCAGTCAGTCAGAAAGTTGAAGCTAGTTGCTCGTTCCAAACAGTAGGTTTCTATGGAGAAGAACGAGCAAGAAACTCCATGAACAACACTCTTTTAAAATCAATAATATGTTACAAATTTCGGTTACATCATTCATATTGAATCTAGGGTACAATGTGAGAACAATGTAACAAGTCGTGTACGTTAAAAGAGGTTTAGATAAAAATATAATCATAATAAACAATTCAAAATAAAATTAGAATAACCGAGGCAGCTAAGAGATGACCAGTCCCAACTAACGGCGCCCGTTCACGAACATGACGCACGGATCGGCATCATTCTACTCAACCATTTTGAAGGGAACCGAATGATCCAACACGCGCGCCACCGTCAGCGAGACATTCCAGTGAGCATGACATACTCCCAACCGCCAGGGCACATTCAAGTCAATGAAAGACATGCCTCGTAAATGGTAGCTTTAAATAACATAGTGCTCACATGTATGTGCTATGAAAAATTTATATAATACTAACACATTGAGTTTATACAATGCAAAGATAATGTAGATCTATATCTTCAGCAACTCCAAAAATAATTAAAAATGCTAATCAATGAATCTATGAACCCTTATGGCTGTGGAGCTAAACCAGCATCCAGCCAAGCATTTTTATCAGTGATGTATTCACCCAATGAATAATATGCTCGGCTGCATAGTGTGCGTTTTATATAAGACTTAAATTTTGTCTCATTTAGTTGAACAATGTGGGGAGGTATTTTATTGTAACATTTTAAACAGTACCCCATGAAAGAAGTATCTACTTTAGCCAGTCTGAAACTCGGTTGAACTAGTTGGTCCCTATTTCTAGTGTTATAATTATGTCTTTCACCCCTTTTACTAAAAAGATGCAGATTTTTTCTAGCGTACATTATGTTTTCATAGATGTATTGACAAGGTACCGTCATTATGTTAATTTCCTTAAACAGTTCCCTTAGAGAATCGCGCATACGGAGATTGTAAATGGCTCTGATGGCTCTTTTCTGCAGAATAAAAATAGACTCGATGTCTGCAGCTCGTCCCCACAGTAAAATACCGTAAGACATTATACTATGAAAATAACTAAAGTAGACCAGTCTCGCGGTATCCACATCAGTAAATTGGCGGATTTTTCTGACAGCATATGCTGCCGAGCTTAGCCGTCCAGCGAGAGATGTTAAATGAGGACCCCATTGTAGCCTTGAGTCGAGCGTGATCCCCAGGAAAACAGTTTTATCAACGAATTCCAGCTTCTCATTATTCAATACTATGTCACAGTCATTACTTTTGACATTTGGTAAAGAAAATCTGATGCACTTCGTTTTTTTTTCATTCAATACTAAATTATTCGCCGTGAACCAATTTTGGACTTGCAGTAAGGCGCTATTTACGTGGTCTAGGTTCTGGGCTCGTCTGTCTATCTTAAATATTAAAGAAGTGTCATCAGCAAATAACACCATTTGTGGTTGATTTTTCAACAGATGAAGAAGATCATTAATATACACTAAAAAGAGGAAAGGACCCAAAATTGAACCTTGTGGAACCCCCATTTCTACCTTTAAACCATGTGAATTCACCCCATTTATTTGGACTTGCTGCTGCCTATTAATCAAATAAGATTTTACTAAACTAAGCGCAAGTCTACCTAGTCCGTAATGCTCAAGTTTCAAAAGTAGTGTGTCATGATTTACGCAATCAAATGCCTTGGAGAGGTCACAAAAAATTCCTATGGCATCTTGCGCCTCTTCCCACGCAGTAAATATGTGTTTTAATAAAGTGACACCAGCGTCAGTCGTACAACGTCCTTTGGTGAAACCATACTGTTGATCGTGTAAAATGCCATTAGTGTTAAAATGATTAAGCATCTGATTAAGCATAATCCTTTCAAAAACCTTGCTGAAAGCCGGCAGCACGGACACGGGTCTATAATTATTAGTGTCTTTACTGTCACCGGATTTGAAAAGAGGTATAACCTTACTAAACTTCATTAGATCCGGGAAAACTCCTTGGTCTACGCACATATTAAATATTAAAGCCAAATAAGGCGCTATTGTCTCAATTATAGACGTACAAACTTTAATAGACATACCCCACAGATCCTCAGTAAATTTTATCTTAATTTGCCGAAAAGCTTTTAAAACTGTCACGGGGTTAATATGTTTAAATTGAAATTCTACCGGGCAGCCTGGTACGTTCGCTTTTAAAAAGGCAATTGAAATGCCAGGTGAAGAATTTAAAGCTTCCGTGGTTTTAATTGGTATGTTGGTGAAGAAATTCACAAATTCATGCGCTACTTCTATGTTAGAGCTTAGGGGACCACGTGGTGTCTCTAATGTATACTCAGTGTTACGAACTTTTTTCCTGCCAGTCTCGTTATTAATAACTTTCCAAACTGTCTTTATTTTATCGTCTGCCGATTTGATTTTGTTGCTAATGTATAGGGCCTTCGCTACCCTGCAAATATTTCTAAAAGTTTTAGAATAAGTAGCAACATACTTGTTGAAAGTATCCGTGTTAACATAAGGCTTAAGGCCATAAAGCTCAAACAGTCTTTCCCTACTTTTTCTAATACCTCTAGTTGCCCAGTCACTAAATACAAACTTAGGGCTAGTATGTTTTGTCTTTTTTTCAAAATTATTATCGAATTCAGACTGCACTACAAAAAAGAAATCATCATACAATTTATTTGCATCGTTATTATTATGGTCTAGAGTACTTAACTTATCATTTAAGGTAACATTGAATCTATTTAATTTACCAGTTGTAAATGGTCTAAATTTTATTTGCACTTTTGTTAAAGGCATTTTAAACACATAAGTTACCGTTTGACCGCTATGATCCGATGGCAGATAATTAACAATGGCTTTATCTAAATAATCACAATCACAAAAAATATTATCAATACAGGTAGCAGTCGTTGGAGTTACTCTAGTAGGTTCCATAAAAACGTTCGACAAATTAAATGATTTAAATAGGTTTAATAATCGACAACTATTCAAATTATCTTCTAAGATATTAATATTAAAATCACCACAAATAATTGCAGATTTGCTACAAGTTGCAAGTTTCGCTAGGACATCTTCCATTACCGACTCAAATAAAGAATAGTTTAGGAAAATTGGGGGTCTGTACACGCACACTATAATATGCTTATCCAGCTCGACACAGGATAGTTCAATGCAATGTTCAACCGATAGGCTAACAATGTCATTCCGTTGTTTATATTTCAAACAATTTTTTACTAAGATTAATGACCCTCCACGGGACATAGCGTTACGATTAAAACAACTGCCCACACTATAGTTTTCATAATTAATTAGCATCTGGTAATCTTTTAACCAATGTTCAGTAAAACAAACAATGTCAAACATGGTTTTTTCTAAAAACAGTTCAATTTCTAATAATTTGGAAGAAATACCTTGAATATTTTGATGAAATAATTTTAAGGTATTCTGCTGTTTTTGCAACTTAACTTTTTGAGAGCAAGAAGGTACTTTATTGTTTGTAGAAATAGCTATATTGTTACTGGTACCTTCTATTGTCTTACAGACTAGTTTAAATGAGTATCCGGAGTTTGACCACGGACTTCAATAACAGGTAGTGTGTTCCTACCACTTGTGAAACTCCCATCAATAGATGGCTGGTCCATAGTGACACATGGATCCTCCTTCGTACACTTTGTAAAATTATTTATAGCAGAGCTACAATTATTCACCTTATTATTAGTACTATTACTAATTGTTGAAGAGTTAATAACACCTGACTTCGACATACTACTTATGTCTGATTTAAAACTATGAGCTAATAGCCGCGCTATTTGACGTCTAAACCTAATGGGCAGATACACGGTATCCCTAGTCGATTTTAATTTCTCAACAAAACTGTTGGTGTCAAAAAACAAAAGCTTATCACTATAGTGACTTACTAAAAAATGCACATGATTATTTAACATGTGTATATAATTGTTCGGCAAAGCGGCAAAATCACTCGAGAACAGCTGGACAAACTATCTTGTTTTTTTGGCTGACTATCTTGGTTTTGAATTCGCAATTTACAGGACAAGGTACGTATAAAAGAAAATTATTGGAAAAGTTACCGTAAATATGAAGTCGGAAAATTAAATCTTATTTTGGTATGAAAATATACCAATAATGTAACGCTTAAAGTAGTTGTTTACGATCACGACAAAACGGCTATAATATGTTATATTAGGTCTCATTCATTAATTGATAATTAACCAAAAATCCGACAAAATAAAGTTTAAAAATTGTGTAATTGCGTGCAGTATAAAAAGTACCGTGCGATCATAATTATTTAGCATAGTTCAAATTTTTGTATACTATTTTAGTTACTTTCTGCGATATTTTTTTTTATAAATTAAACTACTCGGGTCATCCTCGGTGAAGTCCTCCATCTAACGGGGCCCATTGCGTGGAAACTCTCGCCCAGCGATCACTGTGCATGCTGCTGACGTGACCGATCCAATCCCATTTCAGCCTGGCAACCTTTTAAAGGTGGTGCTATGATGTCTGATTTAGAAACGCTATCTCATTACCTATCAGTTACTAATCAAATTATTATCAAATAAAATCAATGTCGTTATCAATTTAACATCAAATTTATTTATTATAGATTAAAAAGGAAACTCTTCATTTCAGCCGAAAGACGTCCACTGCTGGACATAGGCCTCCCCCAAGTGGCGCCACATTGACCGGTCCCGTGCGACTCGCATCCAGCGGATCCCCGCAACCTTTACCAGGTCATCGGTCCACTTAGTGGGAGGCTTTCCAACGCAAATTACACAAAAAATGAAACTCATTATCAATTAAAAATGAAATTAATTATCAATTAAAAATGAAACTCATTACCTTTGTTCTGTTCTTTTTTCTGTTTGAAAATCGAATTAAAGTAAAAAACTAACTACAGCAAGCTGTAGAGCTATTCTGTTACAATCTCCCTTGGTGAACACCTAGGTGAAGTGAGCTGTCATCCGTCCCCATGCTAGGGATTGACAAAGTAGACGGACGGATGACAGCTCACTTCACCTAGGTTTTCACCGAGGGAGATGGTAACAGAATAGACATACTGACCTCTTTGTTTTTGCTATTTAATCAGAAGTGTATCAATTTGTTTGCGTGATAAATTGTCACAAGAATTTTGATCAACCAGCCATACCTTTTAATTTCTCATTTCATGTATATTCATAAATTAACTATAATAGCCGTTTCATAATAAATCCTTTTTCATATCCGGTTACCAATAATTATTTTCCCCCATTATAATAAATATTCAATGAATGATTTTTATTACCGCTATCGCTCGTTGTGGGCTATTGAAAACGCTACCCTTATACATTCCCGAATATATTATTATTCAACAAACGAATGCATTTACTAAAACCTACATAGATCGGCCATTAATGTGGCTTGACCCTCGTTGAGGAAGAAATTCTAATTAACGAAAGCTCAAGTGTTACTGGTCAACATATAGCGTGCTTTCTTTGAATAATCTTTATTTCCTGTAACCTTATCGGTTTTCTATGTGACTGTATCACGGACGAAGCAGTGCAAACCATTTTGGGGCTTATAGAGAAAGCTACAAAGTTCAAGTTTGGATGCTTTTGTTTGTAATTTAATGAAATTAATTTCGTAATCAAAATCGTGGTAATTTCTACCTTGTTCTTTGAGAAAAGAGCGCAATTTAGAACGTAGAGCTTTATGGCGTAGGCCAAAGAACTGATGGTGTTATGCAAAGTGAAGATAACAGTGGGCAAAACATTTTAATGCCTCTTATTGTAATAGTTTTGTGGACTTTTGTTTTATTGTCTACAGTTAAGTATTTAAAAACTAGGTAAAACACAAGATTAAATAAATAAACAAATTTAACAATAACACGATACAAATAGAGTCACGCTATGATTATGTTACAAAAGCTTAGAAATGGCTATTTATCGTTTCAGCAAAATCTATACAAGAATCTCAAATCGTGGTGAAAATATTTATTACTCATACAAATACCGGCCAAGTATTTAAAGTCGGACGCGCACACGTGTGAGTCCAACTTTCCGACTTCGAGTTCCGTATAATATTTAAGACAGCAAAAAAAGAACACGTTTATTGTATCAATCTTATAAATTGTAACTTTATTATATTTTTATTTTATAGCATCTATAGTAATACATCCTCTGTGGCAAATGCAAGTATCTATCTATTACGCTCAGATTATGAAACAAAAGGCAGATTGACCGCACGGAACACTGAGAGTGAAGCCAAAAAAGAAAATACAAATTCAAAAGCGAATACCTACAATTCGCTTCGCGCTGTACTAACACGAAACGAAGCATCGTTATAAAAACAAATACTAATACAAATAAAAATTCCTAATTAAATTTAAAATTGTAAATTTGTACCTGCCTTTTGTTTTATAATTTGAGCTATTACGGTTCAAAAGATACAGCCCTATGACAGACGAACAGACAGATAAACCGCGGGGTCTTAATAATAGGTTACTGTTTAGCATTCTTTGAGTAAGAAGAAAAAAACCAAGTTAAAATTGAAGCTTAAAACCGGTGACCGTGGACTTCGTTTGATAGAACGAATTGAAACTGAATTTCGACATCACAGTTGGTGCAGTGACTGATCGATCTTGGTACACGTCGTGTTTCGGGTTCGATTTGCGCACGGAAGAAATGTTAGTCTTCTATACATCTATTCATACAAATAAATAAAATTGAAGTGTCTGTTTGTGATGTTAAAATAACAGCTTTTTACTGATTGCATGTTTGCGCTAGCTAATCTCCAAAACGGCGGGTCCGATTTTGACGGGACTTTCACTAGCAGATAGATGATGTTAAGGTAAGGTTAGTTAAGGTTTAATGCAAAAAAATAATAATTTCCAAAAATAAGCGAAAATCACGCGAACTAAGTAGCGGGCATAGCTAGTATGACATACAAAAAGTTATTCCGGGTCTACATATTCATGTATGTAACTTTTTTTTTGTAGACGCACTCACCGTACCGAATAAATCACTAGTGCTAACGTTTATTTCCAAAACAAAAAATATATATATAGAATAGAATATTACCTATTTATTTCTGAGTATATAGTAGGTATATACATTGAGATCTTAAAATAAATATATTTAGTTTCACATTATACTATCGTTGCCGGTGTAGAAATATAATATATGAAAGTAACTTTACAATCATTTAAATCAAATTCCTGATATTTTTTTCAATACATTTAATCACATTCGATTCAATCCAAAAAACATTTATTATTCAGAAGCTTTTTAGACAATGCTTACAATGTTTTGATGTCATTGGATGGCAAAAAGCCCTCACGGCCAAGTCTGATATTAAGTGGTCACGGCTGTATATATATGTCGGATCGTCAGGTGCGATCGAGGAGGAGCGCCGAGCGGTATAGTACATCGTCAGGACTATAGGCGTTCCCATTATCCTATTAGGGATAAACAACATACCTGTGGAAACAATTACACACTATTAGTAAAGAAAACACAATACAAATGGTAATCAGTAACAAGAATAAAGTAAGTTCAAGGTACAGCAACAATACAGTTAATCGAACAGACCATTAAGGTCCCACAGTTCGTACAGTGGCGAAGCCACCCAATGATAAACGAACAAACCCTTAAGGTTCATAGTTCGTACAGTAGCATAAGCCACCCAAATACAAAGTGTATCGCTCGCTAGCAGCAAGCCTATACAGCTATGTGAATATACAGCAGCGCTGTACCAGGTAAACCGACAGTATTGTCGGGAGCAGGAACTCTTTACTGAGTCGAATCCGAGGATCGACTGCCATACTTACGGAGTGCACGCTCTTTTATAAGGCGATGCCCCCCACCTTGCAACCTCTCCATACAAGTCTGTCTATGCGCACGGAAGTGCGTCACGCGTTTACTTGATACAAAACACTAAAATGTGCTGAATCTAATAAGATCTGTAATCAAATAACACAATAATAATTGTCATGAATAAACAATAGTGATTTCATAAAGTAATTCGTTTTACATTCAAAGTAACGTGTCAACAATTGTTTTGAATAAAACCATCGATAATAATTATCGAAATAAAGTAACCACAAATCAGTGTGCATACACTGAGTACTCAATAAATCATGTTTCAAACCAATAGACAATAATTAATTGCAAAATCACAAATTAACAATAAGAAACATAAATCAACCAATTCTGTTGACTACCCACAACAATAATTAATAAACCGTCTCCGATATATACATCTACTATACCAGAGGTTTTGCAGATGCGTTCCTAGAAACAAAGCTCTAATGTCTCATGGATCACCGTGGGCCTGGCCCACAATCTCAAGGTGGCTTAGCGTGCTATGGAGAGAGCGATGCTCGGGGTTTCTCTGGTGGATAGAATTCGTAATGAAGTTATTCGCCAGAGAATTAAAGTCACCGACATTGCTCATCGAATAAGCACGCTGAAGTGGTAGTGGGCCGGCCATGTCTGCAGACGGACAGACGGTAGATGGAGCAGACACGCTTTAGAGTGGACACCGTGTTTCAGCAAGCGTAGTGGGGGATGCCTTTTGGCACCATAGACCCCGACTATTTAAAGAATGTGGCTGGCAGAGGATGGATGCGGGTTGTCCAAAGACTGGGTTGGTTGGCGATCTCTGGGGGAGGCCTACGTTCAGCAGTGGACGGCAATAGGCTGATATAATGATGATGATGTTGAATGTCTCATGGGCCTGTAATAGGGTATTACACCCATTTTTGAAAAGTGTCTCAATAAAATTCTGTAGTGCTAATACGAGTATGCCACCAAAAAAACACAAACTTTTTATTCAATCGATAAGTGCCATAAAAATGCGTCTATTCTTTAAATTTTCAAATTTCGCGCGTAGTTTGTTGAAAACACCTCGTAGTACGCCATATTACTCTGCGGAAATGACGTCAGTTCGCTGTGTAACAAATGCGCTGATATAATATATGAAAATCGAATACAATTTAAAAGTAATTAAAATAATATTTTGTAATAGGTGTAATAATTAAAAAAATACGTTGGTTACGAAAATTTTAAAAGTACAAAGCCTATAAATATACGCCACGCGGTTGACTGACAGTTGACAATTTTTTGTTTACACAACCGTACGGCGTAATAACATGGCGGCTACTATTTCATGATATTATAAAACAGATAAAAAAATCTGAAAACTTCGAATTGAATTTAAAAATTCATTTTGCTATTTTATGAACTAAAACTAACTTTTTCCGACTTCTTTTTGCCAAGAAACTATCTCAATAATATATTTATTGATTGTTTTTTGTTTGTTGTAAAATACCCTATTACACTGGCACCCATACGTAGTACTTAATGCGACTTTTTTTCATTTATTAACCCAAAGAGTATACCAGCAAAATAATCCGGCCTCCATGGAAAATAAATTGGTTGTCGATGTCCATACATCAAATAGATTGATCAATCCATCAAAAATTACGCTTTTTGGGCTCTAGATTAAAAAAAAAAAATTGTCAGCCATTTTGTTTATGGGCAAACTCCTTTATGCGAATCTCGATAGTTTTCAGGCAAGCTTAATTTTTATTTAATGAAAAAACCATACTTTTTTGGGTGTCGAACCTATTAAAATAAATGAAAAATATTGAAATAGTATGGACTAAGAGCCCGTGAACCCCAGACCTTCGTTATTTTATAAAAGCTGAAAGTTTCTCAGCGCATGCTCCCAACACATGTAGGAACGATGGACAATCATGAAGTTTGGGTGATCGTGGCTTTGGCAGGTAAACGGTACTAAAAGTGTGTAAAATACCAACCTAAATTCATCAAATAACAAAATGCAATTTTTTTATATTTTCTTCAGAATATTATTAAAAATCACGTCATTCATTGCCAGACACTTAACATCGTGGAAACCCTTTACCAGACACCTTTTAAGTTAATTAAATAGTAATTATACTTACGTTATAGTATAAAAGCTGATTTTTATATACATATAATACTTGGGTAATATTAGAAGATGTTTCCTCATTAACCAGATAGTTCTGGCAGTTTCAACCCCTTGCCAGACAAGCATACAGGGTAGCTGAAGGTGCTAAATTCATCAAATAATAATATGCGATTTTTTTATATTTTCTTCAGAATATTATTAAAAATCACGTCATTCAATGCCAGACAGCATTGTGGCAAACCCTTGCCAGACACCCTTAAAGTTCATTAAATAGTAATTATACTTACGTTATAGTATAAAAGCTGATTTTCATGTGTAATACTTGGGTAATAATTCAGTTCCACCACCTTGGATAAAGGGGAACTGTAGGTGCGAGCACGAGACGAAATACATACGGGTGGGTGCGAGTGCGATAATGGTTTAGCGATCGACTGCTGCGCATCGTGTTGCGGGTTCGATTCCCGCCCCGGGGAAACTTTTGTGTGATGAGCACTTGTTAATCTATTTAAAATGTATTTGTGTATGTATATCAGCTGTCTGACACCCATAATTCAGGATCTTCTTAGTTTGTGGTCGGATGGCCCCAATGGCAGTGAATGACGTGACATTTAATAATATTCTGAAGAAAATATCAAAAAAACACATTTTATTATTTGATGAATTTAGCACCTTCAGCTACCCTGTATGCTTGTTTGGCAAGGGGTTGCAACTGCCTGAACTGTTTGGTTGATGACGAAACATCTTCTAATTATTACCCAAGTATTATATATAAAAATCAGCTTTTATACTATAACGTAAGTATAATTACTATTTAATAAACTTTAAAAGTGTCTGGCAAGGAATGACGTGATTTTTAATAATATTCTGAAGAATATATCAAAAAATTGTATTTTATTATTTGATGAATTTAGATTGGTATTTTACACACCTTTAGTACCGTTTACCTGCCAATGCCACGATCACCCAAACTTCATGATTGTCCATCGTTCTTACCTGTGTTGGGAGCATGCGCTGAGAAACTTTCAGCTTTTATAAAATAACGAAGGTCTGGCGTTTACGGGCTCTTACTCATTACCATCCTACTATCCTATACTTAATTAATATTATAAATGCTAAAGTAACTCTGTAACGTTTTCAGGACCAAACGGCTGAACCGATTTTCATGAAATTGGTAAGAAGGTGGCTTGAACCCCAAGAAAAGACATAAGCTACTTTTTAATCTGCGACTTTGCCTGCAACCGCGATAACCGACATTCACGCGGACGAAGTCGGGGCATTTGTATTTGCTTTTTTGGCTTCACTCTCAGTGTTCCGCGCTGTATATCTGCCCTTTATTTTATAATCTGAGGCGCGAATATTGAAAATTGCTTTGCTTTGCTATACAACAAATTACATGTTATCAGCAAATTCTCACAAACATGTCGAGTGACAATACTGATTTGACTCTGGAGTACATTAATTCCGAATTTAAGCCGTTGGTATTACCAACAATCTACTCTTAATTCTAGTACTATGTTTTTATTGTCTCGTAGATGGTGTGAAAAGTAGAGTATGCTCCTCGGGGATAAAGGTGCCTTCGTCTTGGGCGATCTTGAATCCCACGCTAAACTCCCTCGCTCGGGAGTTAACTCTAAAAATCTATTGAAGGTATTTGAAAGCAAAAAGATCTTATTTGTTATAAAAATCAATCATTGAAAAGTCCCTGCTGAAGTTCTTGATCTAACACATCCGAACAGAATACAAAAATCACAAACAGTATTTAAAGCTTAGTTGTAATATTTAAAACTGGTTTTCGAAAAGAAATTTTAACTTTTCCGTTTAATATCTCCTTAACCAGAAGGTTCCCAAGTAAAGCCTAGAACTAAAAAGTAATCGCAATATTAAGAAGAACAAGTTTTTTTTTAATCTTCGTAAGTAGAATTTTACACGCGGTATATGATGACATTTATATTCACCTGTATATACGAAAACAATTAAGCAACTACATAAAAGTGCTACCATAAATTTTCACTAACCCACAAAAACAGAAATGAGCATAATAATCACTCTAAAAACCCATTATTTCCGAAGAAAATCTTCCCTGAAAGCCTCCAACTCACCAAAAGAAGTAAGTTCGTAAATTTCACCCAATCCGCGGAGAGATACAACCGAGATAATCTCAGAACACTCTCATTAGGAGGAATTTAAAGCGAGTTTAGTAGCCAAATAAATCTTACTGTAATTAGTTTAATTGTATTACCTAGATGGCGTTGCTGAGTTATTTTTTTTTTAAATGAAATTATGGTTAGCCTAGGGTGGTAGTATTTTATGTTATCTTAATTCTTTTCAGGCAACGTGCTGTTCAAAAGTAGGTACCTGTTCTAGTGCTTTGTACAAAAAATAATTAAACTCAATTAAATTATAAATCCTCTTCTAAAGTAACTGTTGGTTATAAGTGCGATTTCTCAATGTATGTGTACTTGGAGCGACATAGAAGGTATTACAAGCGAACTACTTGGACTACAGGCCTCCCCTTTTTACACGCTTTTTATTAGCTTCACCTGTATGTTTGTATGTTTGTTTGTAACCGACTTCTTTTTCCTTCCGAACTTATCGATTTTGTGCGATCTCTGCCCACGATTGCCCTACCACCTTCGCCACGAACTGCCTTGACGGCGATGTCGTCCTTCGGATTTCCAGTGAGTGACCGTCTTTGCCCATCTTTCCATATTAGTATAGAATTACAGCCTATGCACACCGCGTTTTTTAAACGCCGCGTCTATGCATGTTTTATGAATAGGCTTCGTTAATTGAACAACCTATTGTTGTCTCATTGTTGTTATTATTATTATTAAGTAGGTATAATCTCTATTATTTTAATAAATTAACAAAGCGCATTCTTAAAATCGCGCGTAGTTGGCGACTTAAAAAAGACGCGGTGTGCATAGGCCTTAAAATTAAATTACTATATCAGAACTATCTTTTGTAAAAAAAAAATATTAATACCTCAGACAGTTTGAAAATCACTTTTAAACCATGTTATAAGCTAGTCAATAACACAACGTTATAAAATCATTTCAGCCTAAAGACGTCCACTGCTGGACATAGGCCTCCCTAAGTGGGGGTTTTGCCATAATCGCCACGCTTGGCAGGCGGATTGGCGATCGCAGTATGGTTGTTATAAAGGCACAGAGAACGCTGCTGCCCATTCTCTGGTAAGTCCCTTAGTCGCCTCTTGCGACACCCACGGGAAGATATAGGATGGTGCTATTCTTTACTTCCGACACCACACGGACGATACGTTATAAAATAGGTCAACATTATCTTCAAAACATGACCTAATTTGAAACAAATTTCAACCTACTGACACTCATTGATTCAATAACAGCTAACTTTCCTTTAAAACAAGTTATACGTGACCATAAACCGATAAAACTAAGATCTGCCAGAACTTGGAATTTAGTTGGTAATAAAATTCCACGTCTTATTCAAAGTTACGACGGTCCCCAAATCTATTGGGCTATGAAATACAGCAGCTGGAGGGATGAGAACTGAGCTGTATGATATGATTAAGGCATGGGTCTCACTGTATCGTGTACGATGGATAGTCGTTCTGTTTAAAGGGTTTATATTTTTAACCCCTGACGAAAATAGAGGGGTGTGCGAGAGACGCTTGGATCAAAATGTTGCCTACTCCTGGTCATATTAAAGAATCATGGGGAGCCATATATTCATTTGTACGAAAAAAATAAATAATTTAGAGGGTTTAAAATATTTTCCAATGTGAAGAATACTTTACCAGGAGTAGAATGTTATACTTACCATATTTTTAACCCCCGCATAATTAAAATATTACGAAATGAAAATAACACTTTTTCGTTACATCTCGATGCCCACTTTGTGTTTGTAAAAAAAAGAAAGTTACAAGCGACGAGAACGGATCTATCAAATTGGCAGACAAGTGATGTGACAAGTGTGTGGAAAAAATTATCATTATTTGTGATATTATTTCCCATATAACGATGCAATTTCAGTGTAAGAACTGCGTAACGGCGGCTGTCAGTGTCACTGTTACTATCAGTCGCCGTTTCGTTCTGAAATAATGAGTTTTTCGTTAAACTATTCACTTTTTTTTTGCGGGGTTAAAAACAATGTAAATGCCTGGAAATATTCTTTAGGTGCCCAATAATACAATAATTAGAATTTCAACTTCTCTAAACATCTTTATTTTTTTTGACGTGACAACATCTTATAATTCAATAGAGCCGGCTGCACGCACGAAAAAACATGAAGTCATGCGGCGTTACCTCGCTCTGCGGCGTTACCTCGCTCTGAGGCGTTCCAAGTGAAAAGTGAATGTGGTGTCAATTGTTTATAGCAACGATAATTACAGCGATAAAAGTAATGATTCTTTCGCGATGTCACGTTCAACTATCGTCAGTAAACCGACTTTACAGACAACCAATTTTTTTTGCATAAATCCTGTCATGATTCTTTACAGTACCAATAAATACCTACAATGTTTTTACTTTTGAGAGATTTTTGCTAGTATCTGGCTTTTTATTTATTAATTTTACGCGGGAGCTTCACTGTCTTCGTAAATCGCCGGAGTTTTCTGTGCAGTGTTTCCAGCCAGGGTATAAAACTTTTAAACACGCTAAGGGTACCTCTTACAGGGTACGGACCTCGTCTATGGGCGTCGCTGGGGAGACGACAGTATAGGACAGGCTGAATCGAATTTAGGTAATTTAATGCCCATTCGTAGTTGGATAATATGCCAGTGTTGTACCCAGCGCTTCTTCACTATCTAAATTGGCCTAGTTCTATTCTGTCTCCTGCATGATATTGGGGGAAGTGGAAAATATGTTTTGTCTTACTCCTCCGCTGTTCTTTTCTGATTAATTTCGTCGAGCTTCATTTCTCTTTTTTTTCTGGTGGTCATCACTGTTGATTCTGGCTTATATGACTTGCAAGACTTGCAGTTTAGGAAAACTGCGGCGGACATGACCTGTCTCCATTGTGCACACCAAACCCCTCATGTTCATGCACACCAAAGCTACCAAATCTTTGTGTTTATGAATGTTAACTCATAAGACACAAAAATATGAAGCTATGTATATTTACAATCTACATTTTACTATGGAACCGTCAGCTTATTGTCGTTCACGATACTGAACCGTGTAATCTTTCATTGTCTGTTCTTGTAAAATCAGCAGTCCAAAAAAAAAGTACAATTTCCGCACACACATACCATTTAAAACCCTCTCAACATTAGCAGAATTGTTGAAACTGGCAATATTTGTCAAGTAAAATAAAATAGAGTAGAAATTGTAAAGGTCGGCGTTACTTAAAAAGTGTCGTAACATTTCAGGGCGTACCTAAAGTACCTACGTAAAGTATTAACATAACCTTTAGATTCACAAAAAACATTTGTTAGTAGAAACAAAAGGGTTTATTCTCTACAAACACATCTTTCGCTGGCCGTCACTTAGGTCATGTAAAAACACATGACCCTCCATTTAACATGTGTAGTCGAGTAAAAAAGATTCGTATCTTATTTACCTAGGTAGGTGTATGAGTGACGAACGTGTTCTTGAAACGATGTTAGCATATACTTGGTTATATAAAATATAGTACTGCTTGAAGCTATGAAGTAAGCGAAAATTATTCAGTTCTTCTCGTGATTAACCTAATTTTCAATGCTTGAAATAGGAACATAATATATCTATCCATATTATTATTTATTTATTAAAAAACTGTCTGCTATTCTTATAATTTCGTCATTCCAACACGATTCCATTGTCATTTTGCTAAAAGTTCGTAATCTGCTAAATTCATAATGGTCGATCATTGGTCGGTCGAATTAAAAGCAATGACTGCACAATGACGTTCTAATGGTAGGTAACTGATCAAAAGAACTGTCAAAATTTTAGCAGATTATGGCCATTCACGAACGTTCCAACAAGCTTAATGGAGTCATTCAGTTGTCATTTTATACGAGATTACCATTCTATATCATTTCTTTCAATGGCGTGTCAGTGATTGACCATTGGAAAGTCACAATGACACCATTATATTAGTAGATTACCAAACTGGTCAAAATCAACATTTTTTTTATAAAATCAATGATAGACCATTCTGACACTATTGTAATAGCAGACTTTAGGCCCAGAGCTAGTATGGACCAATCCCTCCGGTAAGCGTCAAGCTCATCCCGCCATCTCTACCTAACGATGTCGCTGGGCGTTTTCCAGGACCCACATCGTGGTTGTTTTTGGTCCTGTAAATTCGATTAATTTTCATTTACCTATCAACTTAGATTTACAAATCCGGTGATAGTAAAGAACTCAATAATTATAGGCCTGTGTCGAATTTGCCAGTTCTCAGTAAGGTGTTTGAAAGGTTAATGCTCAATCAAATGTTACGTCACTTTAACAAAATTTCCATCTTTCACGGACATCAGTCTGGTACGGTTTCACCAAAGGACGTTGTACAACTGACGCCGGTGTCACCCTTATAAGAAACATTTTTAACGCCTGGGAGGAATGACAAGATGCCATTGGCATTTTTTGCGATCTCTCAAAGGCGTTCGATTGCGTTGACCACGAGACTCTTTTGTTGAAACTGGAGCACTATGGGATTACTAAAACATCCCTTGATTTACTTAGATCATATCTGAAGAACCGATTAAAGGCGTAAACTCATTGGGCCTGAAATGACAATGGGCGTTCCTCAAGGCTCGATATTAGGTCCATTTCTATTTTTAGTTTATATAAATGATTTACCCCAATTACTTCAAAATCAACCGAAGATGGTGTTATTTGCAGATGATAAATCATTCATTTTTTAAATAGACAGTCGTTCTCAGAATCTTGACGAAGTGAATAACTCTTTACTTCAGGTCCAAAATTGGTTCATGGTAAATAATTTGGAACTAAATGAAAAAAAAACCAAATGTATTAGATTTACTTTACCAAATGTTAGAAGTAGTAAATGTCATTTTATATTGAATGGGGAAAAACTGGAATTTATTAATCACACGGTTTTCCTGGGAATCACGCTAGACGAGAAGTTACAATGGGGACCACATACAACATCTCTTGCGGGGCTGTTAGGCCCAGCCGCTTACGCTGTTAGAAAGATAAGACAGTTAACAGACGTCGAAACCGCTCGTTTGGTTTATTTTAGCTACTTTCACAGCATTATGTCGTATGGCATTTTACTGTGGTGTCGGGCTGCTGACATTGAATCCATTTTTATTTTACAAAAGAGAGCTGTCAGAGCCATTTATAATCTACGTCGCTGCGAATCACTTAGATAACTGTTTAAAACGATTAATATTATGACAGTGCCCTATCAATTCATTTATGAAAATATTGTGTGTACGTAAGAAAAAATATACATCTTTTTAATAAATTACGTGATCGACATAATTTTAATACTAGAAATAAAGATAAAATAGCTCAACCATTTTTTAGATTATCTAAATTACAGACATCTTTTATGGGGTACTCTGTTAAATGTTATAATAAAATATCTTGTGATATATTAAAACTAAATGAAACCAAATTTAAAAGATACATTAAAGGTAGACTTTGTAAACAAGCATATTATTATAAGTCAGAGGATTATATCCAAGATAAGAATGCTTAGGAACATGCTGGACCGGCTCCATAGGACAATCTACAGTCTAGACAAAATCAAAATGATTGCTAATTAAAACTATACTTTATATATTTAAATACAATTATTATTTAGTGTACTTAATAGATTACTCTGGCTCACACACTATTCATTGTTTGTTATAATAGGAGTGATCGTCTACTGTATTATTAATTGTAAATATGTGAACACTATGTGTCTGTACATCATTTAGCTGTCATTTCTTAACTTGTAATACTTTGTACATACTATATATGATTTTTATACCAGGTGCATCGTATTCACGTAACATAATATATTATAATTCTTGTAAATGCAATTTGTAAACATTTTTTTTTTTAAAGTGTATGTATGGAGTCTTTCCCATTCTTCTCCATACGAAACTACCATTTGGAATGGGCAACAAGATACAAATTTTACAATTTATGACGTTCAAAAGTGCCTTTAATGGTCTAATTGAAATAAATGATTTGACTTTGACTTTAGTTAATAAATAGTCCAACAAGTGACGTGATTATTTGCAAATGCAATACCAACGGGGGAAAATTATGCGTTTTGACAGCTCGCAAAAAATATGTGAATTGACGGGTGGTGTTTATCACAGTAATAAGTCTTAAGGGCGCGTATTCGATTTAGCGCAACTCAAAATCTAAACGATTTTGAGAACGGCGTAGCAGCATTGACACACACTACTACAATACAATGGTCTGTTTGTGTGCATCAGAAAAAAAAATATGCACGAAATAAGCACGAATCATTGAAATTGATCGGCAAACGACGAAATGGTTGTAGATGAGACTAGTCCGGACACTGGTTTTTTCAATATTCCTCTACGGCTCAGAATCGTGGACGATACGGGCAATAGAACGAAAAAAGATAGAAGCTTTTGAGATGTGGTGTTGGCGAAGAATGCTCCGCATACCGTGGACCGCCAGGAGGACAAACAAATCTATCCTTGAGCAACTTCGCATAACAGATAGACTATCCACGATATGCTACCAAAGGATTCTCGGTTATTTTGGTCACATTGCCCGTCGGGAACCAAATAACCTTGAAAAGTTGATGGTTATGGGCAAGGTAGATGGGAAAAGACCTCGCGGACGGTCACCTAACCGCTGGTCCGACCAAGTAACCGCCCTCACTGAACTCTCTGTAACGACCGCCCTACGAGAAGCAGAGAACCGAACGAAGTGGAAAAGCGTAATATTTAAAGCCATGAAGGCCTTTCAGGGACACGACCTTTAGTAATGAAGAATACGACGAAGAAGAAGAAGAGAGAATGGTTGTATTCGTCCTAAAAGTTAACTCTGACGTCTATTATCGTAAAACGATATGAAAGAATTGTCTTCGCTTTAAAAAACCATAATTACAAATTATACTTTTACTCTGTAGCTGTCTAAATCAAGACTTAATCTTTCTAAAACTGTAAATTGTCTTTAAATAATCTGCTCACATAATTATGATATTGCTCTGGGCAAAACGCAAAAACATGAAGTTTTCGTCACGAATCGAATACGCGCTCTTGATTTTGTATGAACAACAAATACGTTTTTCGTCATAATTTAATGTCCATATAAAATTAAGACTTCTATTATTACAACTGACGAAGGTTTTTTTATTATGAGTATTTCACTTAGTTTTCGCGCTATTTGGGGCACTCGCACTTCCACTTGTTTTTTTTATTCCGTGTCGTTTATAGCCATATTGCAACGAATACATGGTGGGTTTAACTCTTGTATTTATCGAATTTTATGGTAGATACAGATGAAATAAAAATAAAAAACTTACTATATTTATTTAGCGATGCTCCCATTTTTATTGAACAAGGAAGAACCACTCTATCATGAAAATTGTTGTGTCAATGTTAGTTTAGGATGAATGCCTAAATAAATATGAGGCAAGTGTGCGGTCGGGAAACAAATGTCGCAGAAATGGGGATATAGTTCATATATCATGTAAAATAAGTGTAGGTAATAATTTTATCCTTACCGAATTCTCACGGCAGCTATTTTCAATGGAGGCTAGCTAAATACGTTAAGATATTATAGTCCACAAGTGTGCTACAGATGCACTATGTTTTCCTAACTCTTATCGTAAGATGGCATGGCAACACGACACGACTGGGGAAAGAATAGGCGCAAGACCAATGGCTTCATGTGCTTTCCGAGGCACAGGGGTGTCATACCAACAACTTTCAAATTCAGGGCTGCTACTGAGTAACCCAGCAACACTCTGCCCGACCTGGTAGTCGAACCCAGAACTCCACGTGTCGCAGTTACACTGGCGAGTATAAGACCGAGAGGACAGCACACATGGATGCAATAAACACTTTTCAATTTTGAATTTTTTATTTATTTTCTCGTGCAGATCAAAGACTTTTTGCCATAGTTTAAAAATACGTCTTGTATTTTTTTCTAATTTCTGAAGTTATTATAATTTATTTTACTTATTTCATAAAGGAAAATACTTCAAAACAAACTGCTACTTAAATACTAGGTGTCGGATTAAGTATGAGTGTGAAAACGTTAAGTATTTATGAATCCTACCCACATAAAAGGTCGAAAGGAATAAAAAGTTCTCTCGAAATAATTAAAAAAATATTTTTCCAAGTGCTTGGTTGTGGTCAGTATTAAATAAATTGGATAAAAATATACAAAATAAAGCACAGGTTTAGTGTACAATTTCGGCGTCTTATCAATCGAAATCATCAAAATCATCTGCCTAGCTTTTTTCCATGTTGGATGATGATTTGATGAATAATATTATAATAATAAATATAATAATAAGTCGCAAATTGTTGGGGCAAAGAGTGAGATGACCTGTAGGTCGATTTTGTAAAATTCAAACAACAACTTGCATCTCACATCGTTATTCACTTTCACTTCGCATAAGGTTCAAAATCACCTTGATATATTTGACACTTTGAATCGGGTTCGAGTGCGAAGTGACCGTCAAAGTGACGGGGAAATTACCTTACAGAATGCCACTTCTTACGTCATCTCATACTTTATGTGTCGAAATCTCCCTGTTAATTTAGTTCAACTCGCTGACACGCTTGCAAGGGTGGCGCTAGTGTAAATTCGAATTATCAACCGAGTTTTTAGAATGCCAATCAAGAAACTCACAGCGGATTCAGATTCGAAATTTAGAATGAGATCTTACAGAATCACACCCCTGGAGCCCTCCAGCAACGTGCTTAGAGGGTGAAAGACTAAACAAAACTTTAATGAACTCAGACTATCACCCTGAAATATACCACGCTATTCTTCCAAATCTGCTGATATTTTCTAACTGTAGCGAAGGACCGTCCTCAGTTTATACTTATTATACTTATTTTGTATACCTACGTTATTTATAAAATTTTATGATTAACTTAGACAAAATAAAATAAGGGAAATAAAAATAATAAATATCAATACCTACGACTATTCGTTTAAGTAATTGCTTGCCTGAAATTTCGGAATTTCTAGCTAGAAATTCCAATACAGAGGAAATAGCGAGAGCGGGTAAATAACCCGCTCTCGCTATTTCCTCCGTAGGTCTCATGGCCCTAACCAAAAGTAGTCGTCAACGCCTCGGGAAATTCCATATATTCGATGTACATAAAACATTTTTACTTTATGTTTTGGCCTGGGGCGGTACATGGCAGTCTTCGCGCTAGGATATCCAAGGTCAATTCATTGAATGGTACAATGTGTCATTTCACAGGCAACCAATGAATTTTTAACCTAAAACCCATTTAAGGAAAATATTTAGAGAATATCTTGTTTGTAATACCCTACTTCAGAAACAGATGATTATTAAGTAGTACTACTGTAATACCAAATTTACACTAAAAAAAAACAAAAATAAATCAGTTTATTACAGTTAAATTACATCCATAATCATCACACAGATAAATACAATAACTTTTTCTTCTTCTTCCTGCCCATATCCCATGTTACTTGGGATCGGCGCAACATGTTTTCTTCTTCCATTCCTTCCTGTCCAACGTCATGCTTTCACTGACTCCCCTTTCATTCAAATCATTCTTTACACAACCCATCCATCTTTTCATTGGCCTTCGTCTCCCTCTCCACCCATCCAAATTAATATTAATATCTCAATACAGTAAAATTAAATTAAAAAATAACTATCGAAAATTAAAAACTCACTCATACTCACACCCAAAAAAAGTCTACCTATTTGACCAATCACAATCACTTACTCAGATTGATAAACCTGTCACCCATGGAACATCCGTCTTGATCTCAGAGTCGCTAAATAATACCAGCCTATTATTAACCTACTGCTGGATAAATGGATCTTCTCATACTGAGAAGGCACTAGCATTGATCGCCATGCTTGATTAAGAAAAATTGGCGATTTCAGACTTATATCAATTACTAGCTTTTTCCCGCGACTTTGTCCGTGTGAATGTCAGTTATCGCGGATGCAGACGAAGTTAGGGATTAAAAGTAACCTATGTCCTTCCCCAGGTTTCAAGCTATCGTCATCATCATCATGCCAACCTTTAGACGCCCACTGCTGGGCATAGGTCTTCCCCAAGGGGGGATCAGCCGTAATCACCATGCTTGGGCGTTGCATGTTGGCAATCGCAGTAGGTGTTATGGTACTCAGAAGGACGCTGCAGCCCATCCTCTTGTCAATATCCCCCTGTCGCCTTCTACGACACCCACGGGTAGAAATGGGGTGGTGCTATTCGCGACCGGCACCACACGCCCAAGCTATATTCATACCAACTTTCATCAAGACCGGTTCAGCCGTTTCATCGTGAAAGCATCACAGAGTTATTTTAACATTTATAATATTAGTATGGAAGTATGAATAAGTCCCAGTTTCCTTACGATGTTTTCCTTCATCTATGTCAGTTATTTCCAATAATAACTTAGAAAGTAATTCATCATCATCATCATCATCTTCCTACCCTTGACCCATGTTACTTGGGGTCGCTGCAACATCTTCATCATTATCAGCCTGAAGATATCCACGGTTGAACATAGGTCTGCCCCATAAATGGGGGGCGTTGTCATAATTCCCACACTTTGCAGGTGTTTTGGGGATCGCAGTGAGGTTGTTAAGTACACAGAAGCCGCTGCTGCCCGACTTACGGATTTTCCCTTAGTCGCGTTCGACGACACCCTCGGGATGAAATGGAGGGGTGCTATTCTAGCCGGTACACCCCACGGGCAACAACATCTTATCTTCTTCCATTTTGTCCTGTCAACCGTCATGCTATTACTGACTCCCTTATCGTTCATATCATTGTTCACACAATCTATCCATCTTTTCTTTGGCGTTCCTAACTCTTTTGGTCATATGCGTTAGAAAGTACTTATGAAATGAAGAAGTCACATTCGTACCAACCCGGTATCTAGTCCACAAGCTTATGAGAAACGGCCGTCTCAATTAATGGACCATCACAACACAGTTTTTAGGGTTCCGTAGCTAAATGGCAAAAAACGGAACCATTATGGATTCGTCATGTCTGTCAGTCTGTCCGTCCGTATGTCACAGCTACTTTTTTCCGAAACTATAAGAACTATACTGTTGAAACTTGGTAAGTAGATGTATTCTGTGAACCGCATTAAGATTTTCGCACAAAAATAGATAAAAAACCAATAAATTTTGGGGGTTCCCCATACTTAGAACTGAAACTTAACATTTTTTTTTTTCATCAAATCCATACGTGTGGTATATCTATGGATAGGTCTTTAAAAATGATATTGAGGTTTCTAATATCATTTTTTTCTAAACTGAACAGTTTGCGCGAGAGACTCTTCCAAAGTGGTAGAATGTGTGTCCTCCCCTGTAACTTCTAAAATAAGAGAGAGAGAGAGAGAGAGAATACATTACCATGTAAACTTGCTCCGAAAATTGGTTTGAACGAGATCTAGACAGGAGTTTTTTTAATACGTCATAAATCGTAAACCGCAATTTACTATTAAAACATTGATCAAAGTTACAACGAACAACAAGAACTTTTATATTATGTTACTTACTGCTACGGAACCCTTCATGGGCGAGTCCGACTCGCACTTGACCGCTTTGTTTTTACTCACCTGATCTTAAGTAATGATGTGGCCTAAGGTGGAGCAGGTTTGCATAGGATAAACCGGTTCACTTGTACCTTGACGAAACCCAGATTATAATATGTGTCGGGGAATAGAGAGGGGGCAATGAATTCCACAGTCTGGCAGTTCGCACAATAAATGTGTAAGCAAAGCGCTTGGTTCGAGATCTTGAAACTTCAACCGTATAGCGGTGACGCTTCGCCGTATCTCTGCTCGTCCAAAGATGAAATGGAGATGGAGGAATTAAGTTGTGCAATTCCAAAGCACACTCTCCGAAATGTACCCCATAAAAGACGGATAAGTCGGCTAAACAGCCCTTAATTACCCCAATGTAAAAATAACCATAAATATTTTTTAAACTTCAAAACAAACAAGATGGCGTGGCAAGTCTACATTACTTACTTTACTTAATAAGTTCATACCGCCATGACAACCTATTTTGTATGGAAAATATTTTGTTACAACCATCGTAATATCCTAAGTGGTTGTCGACACGTTAAGAGTAGGTACTGTAATTTGTTCGTGTCATGTTTTTTATGGGGGTAAATAGGGGGTAAAGAGGGGTAATGGTTGTGTTCTTGTTTTAATTGGGATCTTGGTAATGGAAGAAGACATATTTCGTAATGTTTATGGGACCCAACGATTGCTCATGATAGGGTTTTAGGGGGCGGGTTTTGACTGGCATTGGAACACAAATAAGGGTACTAAAAACATCTGGGTAATTTTCTTGCTATCGCTTTTGATTTGTCGGCTTATCATTGAAAAGAGGCACATCTGCTGCAAACTTTTGCCAACTTTGTTGAAGTTAGTTCTGTCGGGCTAGATTCTGTGAAATATTCGTAGGTACCTACTCATTTTGACGATGATAATAATTGGATAAGTATCACTGCAAATCATAGAAACAGTAGAATAGAATTATAAGAAGAAACGTGTTTAGTTTTTTGTATTAGAAGTAAGTGCATGATCCAATTAAAAAAAAACACTGATAGAAAGCCACACTATTGCCCAGTGCCATAGGGTTTGTTTTACGGTATTTTTAATTTTGTCTTTCACATGGCTGAAGTCAAGGGCAAAGGACAATGCTAGAAACTCTATAGAACTTTGCCCCACTCAATAAAAGTCATGTGCAATATGTAGCATCTTACTGTTTATTTATTGCTGATAACTAAACATTAGTCTTAGTGACTGTAGAACTTGCGGTTTCCGGTTTAATCTAAAAACAGTAATGACATTGATTACATATAGGTTAAATTATATTTTAGGTAAAACGAGTTTGCATTTTGTGGGTAGGTATTTTGTAATCCGCAAGTTCTAAAGAAAAACAATTTGCTATAGAAATGTTCTGTATTCATTACAATTATTTTCATTAATTTATTTTTCTGTACATGGGTTACTTTTTCTGTACATGGGTGGGGCAGGATCTGGCATTGTCATTTTTTTTTCGTAATTCTTACGAAAAATCAATTCAACAAACATTTATATTTTTCCTACAAGTAAATTTAAACGTGCACTCTTAGGATAAATTAAACTACACCACTAGAGAAACAATACATAGACATATACATGACAGCGTCAGTGACGGCCGAGCTATTAGCGCCGTCATCATTTTGGGTTCAGTGGTATCGGGTTCATTGTAGAATAACAATATTCAATACAGCACTAACCCTACTTTATTAAATGTGATAGTGAATAAAATACAGTGCAAATAGGTAAATCGTCAGTTTCATTCTAGAGGAGTATCCTGGTTGGTGTCTCAAGCAAAACTCAGTTCAGAGTTCAAACTCTCCAATACGACTCTATCGACGTGCCGCCCACCATTGCAACTGACACGGCGTTTACTATTTCGTCTGTACTACAATAATCAAATCAAATCCTCTTTATCGTTAAATTATCGCTTGTACGTTGTCCGTGTGGTGTCGGACGTAAAGAATAACACCATCCCATATCTTCCCGTGGGTGTCGTAAGAGGCGACTAAGGGACTTACCAGAGAATGGGCAGCAGCGTCCTCTGTGCCTTTGTAACAACCATACTGCGATCGCCAATCCGCCTGCCAAGCGTGGCGATTATGGCAATCCCCCCTTGGGGAGGCCTATGTCCAGCAGTGGACGTCTTTAGGCTGAAATGAATGAATGATCGCTTGTACATAATATACACATAGATAGACATAGTTCAAAAAACTAAAATTATTTTTGTATCTGTGCTCTCACCGCTCCTTTCATACAAAATATAAAGTATCTTGCACAACACAGCATTGAAACACATTGTCTCACAGTTAATAATAAAGAGAACGAGCATCGTCTCGCCTTAGAACACAAACTGAGACGATTTACGAAGTGCATGTGTTGCTAGCGTTGTTACTCATAATGCCGTGCGGTAAGGCGACGTAGTCTCGTGGGAGACTACACTAAGCGGGTCTCAGTGTTTTGTGAGAAGCGATGTGTGTTAGCAAACGGTTTGATCTTCAGTTCAAGTCGGATAGGAAGTGATACGTAGGACGAAACGCATGTGACTAAAATAATTTATTTGTTTATTTAGGGGCAATACACAGCAGTGTAATAAAAAAACCGGCCAAGTACGGGTTGAACTCGCGTGAAGAGGGTTCCGTACAATGCCAATTGATAGAATTCTTACAGGTTTTCCTGTAATCTACAAACAATGAAATACATTTTGTATTTTTTCAAAACGTTAGTCGCTGTAGTTTCGGAGATCAGGGGGCCGTGGTCAATTTTCGTCTTCTTTCGTGAATAAAATCAAAACTATTTATATTACAACAAAAAATTAAAAATAAAATTAAAAAATTTCCCTTTCATTTGATATAAGACACAGTCAGGTTTGCAAAACTTTTTTTTTAATTTCCTAATTTGTCCCCCGAAAATGACCCTTATTTTAAAATAGGATTACACCATCCTACCAAATTTGACCTGATTTGGTCCAGTAGATTCGGAGCAAATTGGCTGTGACAAACAGCCGGACAGACAGACGCACGAGTGATCCTATGAGGGTTCCGTTTTTTTTTGTACGGAACCCTAATAAATACTGTAAGGGTAGCATGCATTTGGCATGCCTCTGGCACCTTTAACTATATGGCATTGTCGGAACACTCTAGAAAACCCGATACAGATATTTAAGATTAGAAGTGATAGTTGTTGATAGATGACTTTGAACTGACTGACATATGGACCACTGTCAGAGACAGTCGTATTATAGTTAGCGTATCTGAAATAACAGTGAATAACCGAAATAGTCTTACGTTTCACTTATCGTAGTTCGTTCCCAAATACTAAAACTTCCCACAGTAGGTACACATAGGTTGGAACTAAATAAAACATGTAACAAATACACTACTCGTATCGATATCCACATATTATTACTAAACAGATCTACCATTTGTTAGGAAGAATGATAAAAATAAACAGAATAAAAGTAATTATTACTTAATTGTTAGGATTCTGACCATTTAAAATAGTAACAATTTAATTTCTAAATAATATAGCCTCACTGAGGAACGTAAAAAAATAAAACCGGACAAGTGCGAGTCGGACTCACCCACCGATGTTTCCGTACATATTTGTAGGTACATATCCATACTTCTATACTAATCCATACTTTAAGGCCTATTCAAACCTGAGCGATATTCGCTGCCGCTGTGGGCAGAGGTACATACCGCGCGGGTTTCGCTCAGGTATTTAGTATCAAGTACCGCGGCTAGAGCGACCTGAGCGATATTCGCTGCCGCTGTGGGTAGAGGTACATACCGCGCGGGAGCAGTGGCATGCATCCCGCCCCTCACAACTCAATACCGCTTAGGTCTGAACAGTAATATTACCGCATACCCACTGGGTTTTCTCTGCCGCAGACGGTAGCGAATACCGCTTAGGTATGAATAGGCCTTTAATCTACTTAATATTATAAATGCGTTTTTTGCGACATAAACGGCCGTATCTTTTTTTCAAGTTAACATAGAGGGTTGATTTTTTTTACAGCACCAAGGGATCCTAGACTTGAGTATATGGTTTTAATTTTAACTCTATACCTCCACGCGTTCCCGAGATAAAGGGTCTTGACAGACAGACAGACAGACGGACAACAAAGTGATCCTGGTTCCGTTTTTTTCCTTTTGAGGAACGGAACCCTAAAAATGAAGGATATAGTGAGGTTATGAATACTAAAGTGAAAGAAAGGGAGAGGAATGACAGAGAAAAGATAGAAGATGTAAAGAGTGATATGAAAGTAAAGGGAGTCAGTGATAGAATGACGTTTGACAGGAATGGATGAACATAACATGATGCACCGATTCTAAGTAACATTTGACAAGGGCAGGAAGATGATTATGATGACGAACTAATACAAGAGAAAACCCTACAAGTTTAAAGCAGTATTTGAAGAAAACATTGTTAAATAAGCTCATTATTTGAAAATTACCTTTGTAAAACAATAATGTGAAGGTTAGCAGTTATAAATGGCGTTGTGAAACAATAAAATAAATTCCAAAAAACAGACGCAAACACGGTAAACAAACTAGCTATCGCTGGATGTTTCGTATTTTTTTTTATTTGGGACCATAAGAACAGCGTGTTGAAGTCATGGTTGAAGCGGAGCGATTTGATTTTTATCCTTTGCTGCACGAGTTAAGAACCCTCCATTCTTCCTCTACCTCTTTGATCAGTACTCCGATTTGCCACTAAACTTCAAAGTAACAGCTGTTTTTTTTTTTGCTTTGTGCGGCTGTGATATCACTGCGACCCGAGTTGATCTATTGTGATCGCCGCTTGTGTTGGTTAGATCTCGCCATCAAACCCTGCAGCTGTTATGAACTGCAGGATCTGCTTTGGGGCGATCTCCATTAGTTCATCCGGGCTTAACAGGTATTTGCCCAGATGATTGTTGCGCTTGTGCATTAGTGCTCCGCATTCCCCCAGAAGGTGAAATAACAGCTAAGTTACAATAAATTCATCACGAAAAAATTAGTAGGTACTAAGGCATAATTTTGTTTAATTACTTTGTAATTTGAATTGTCACTATGTTCACTAGAATGACGCAACATATTGTTAAACAAACTATATATTTTCCAAAAGTACTTCAACTAAAAATATAGGTGTCATGGGAGAACCCAAGCTAAAGTAAAAATCAATATTGTATAGCTAAAGAGGTTTGTTTGAACGCGCTATGTCTCTGGTACTACTTTTCCTATTCTGAAAATGCTAAACTAGTAGGAAGCTAGGCTATATTCTTAACAAAAAAAGAAACCGCAAAAATAAAAAAAAAATACGAGGACGAATTCGCATGCAAAAGCTGGAGAAAAATAAATGACTGTAATTCCGCTGTTTTCTGAGCCACACACGGCGGAGTAAGCTGTAATATTTCGTACCAACATCTGGCGTCGGTAAGGAAATTCCCAAGCTGAACACTGAAGTTTCGCGGGATTCTTTTTCATAGTTGCCTTGTTTTTAAAAGTTCAGTTGTCAGTTTCGTGTAAAGAAAATTGTAAAATAAAAGGATGGATTTTAAAATCCAGAGTTGTGTTAAGAAGTAAGGGGAAAAGTGGGATAAAAGAATGTGAAAATTTTTCTCGACTTTGTGAAAACAAACACCGACTGTTGCTATCGCGTTGAAGGTGGCTAAGAACCAAAGGATTATTAGATTTTTTTTTATATTTTCATAGGCTTGCGTTTGACCGCATATCGCCTGATCTTACGTAATGATGCGGCCTAAGGTGAAATACGCTTGCCTAGAATGAACTGTTTAATGCTCTATCCACACATATCAGGGTCGTGCCCGGGACGGGGGCGGTCCGAATCCATGAAAAAATATACTTGTAAACATTTTATATGAACTCGTTCACACACGTCCGTGTCCGGCCGGCGACGGAGCTCCAACTTCACGGCGTCGGACCGGGCCCTGACGATATTTTCCAAGCACATAGCTCATATTAAAAAAACAGAATGAATGACGAACATTTAATAGAAGCGGTACGCATGTTATATCAAAGTCAAAGTCAAGTCAAAGTCAAAGCATTTATTTCAATTAAACCATTTGCAGGCACTTTTGAATAGTCAAAGCGTCAGTTAGTTAGTCAGAAAGTTGAAGCTAGTTGCTCGTTCCAAGTCGTAGGGTAGGTCTCTATGGAGAAGAACGAGCAAGAAACTCCACGGACACTCTTTATATATAATATATATAAATATATAACAAAATGGTGACTGAGGAGTACAGATAGAAGGTTGCGGCCTGTTCACGGTGCGGTCACGTTCCTGACGTGTGTGAACAAAAAGTTCCTGACGCAGCCCTGACGTGACCCGGATGCACGGTCTTAGCACGGCCACGGACCATGCCCGTCCCGGGCACGGCCCGTGGCCGTGAAGATCAAATTATACTCATCGGGAAACAGAGAGGCGAGCAGTGAATTCTACAGTCTAGCAGTTCTGGAGTTCATAAGTGGAATCAAAGCGCTTGCTTTTATTATGTCTATAGGAATGAAACCTGCCCACCTCACGCGCTGGAATCGATACCGGGCAAGTACTAATGTGACTATTCCAATTCATCAGTAGGTACTTTCTAAAATTATCTTGGACATCACTGATATCTGCAAAAAAAAACATTGTGAGGAAACTTGAAGTATTAACTTCAAGTTTCTTGTAAGACTGACATCACCAATCTACTTAAAATAACCACCAAAAATAACTTTAGCACAGAACACACATTGACTTTAGTTTCGAAATTCAGTGGCTTTGTTCTGTTTGTTGTTTTGTATCGCCACCGACTTCCGAAACTAAAGTCAATGTGTTCTGTGCTAAAGTTATTTTTCACTTTTTGAAGGCGGTTGTCTTTTTTATAAAAAGCTTTTTATTTTCCGCTTTTCAGTACCTCCTTCTCATCCAAATCTATTAAGAAGAGATTGAAAGTTAACTACTACAAAAATTGATGAAACTAAAACGTCGTCTATGTAAAATTTTTGGGTATTTGTTGATTTTTCAAAAAGTGCTGTATCAATTTCGATAAAATTTATATGAGACCACCCTTGAAGCATACCCTATCTATAAAAAAAAGAATTTTCAAAATCGGTTTACGTTTGCCGGAGAAATCGCGTAACAAATCGCACACATACTTAATGCAAATTTAAGACTTATACGGTTTACTCATGGATGCCATTGTCAGAACTAGTCCAAATTAAAATGGGACCACACGGAAAGCACTAGCTTTCAAATAAAAAAATAATCATCAAAATCGGTTCACCCAGTCCAAAGAAATCTGGTAACAAACAATACAGACGAATTGATAACCTCCTCCTTTTTTGAAGTCGGTTGAACAATTTCAGCGACTTCTATAATTAAGATGTTTTAACCAAGTTGTACAATATATTTAAGGATAGCGTGTCATGCCTTCAGTATGTCATGCGGCACATACGCGTGCTGCTCGCGATACACCACAACTATTTGTCATGCCCACCGGTTGACCCACTTGCATATCTTTTAACGTTCATAGGGTGCGGTGGTAGTGACAGCGATGTTTGAGATCTGAAGGCTCATCATCTACCTAGCATCTTCCTGTGTTCGGGTCGGCTTCCATTCTAATTAGATGCAGCTGAATGCTCGAGTTTTACAAGAAGTTCCGTGTGGTGTCGGACGTAAAGAATAGCACCATCCCATATCTTCCCGTGGGTATCGTAAGAGGCGACTAAGGGACTCACCAGAGAATGTGCAGCAGCGTTCTCTGTACCTTTGTAACAACCATACTGCGATCTCCAACCCGCCTGCCAAGCGTGGCGATTATGGCAACCCCCCCCCCCCCCCCTTTGGAAGAGGCCTATGTCCAGCAGTGGACGTCTTTCGGCTGTAATGATGATGATGACAAGAAGTGAACGCCACATCGAGCGGCAACCTGCTGTTACCCGTGGCCTTGACGATGTCGTCGGTCCATCTGGCGGGAGGTCTACCAACGCTGCGTCTTTCGGTTCGTGGTCGCCACTCGAGAACCTTTCTTCCCCATCGGTTATCGATTCTTCAAGTGATGTGGCCTGCCCATTCAACTTGCATATTCTGAGAGCTATGCCGGTGACCTTAGTTTTTTGGCGAATTTCCTCGTTCCGGATTCTATCACGCAAAGAAACTCCAAACCCTGAGCTTCAACGCGCGTTGAACGTGCGTGACGCTCATTGTGGTGTGCGTGACGCTCGTTGTTCAACGTGCATGACGCTCGTTGGGCGTTCTATGGGGGAGGCCTATGTTCAACAGTCTGTGGACGTCTTTTGGCTGATGATGACATAAAGCGATTACCTGTCTGACCTCCACAAGTCAGTTACCGGGTATCACGATACCCCTTGGTAAGACAGGTTTTTTTTAATGGCATAAGTCCGCCACACTATTCCCAAATCACTGCATATCCTGTAAGAATCAACAGTAGCGACCACCAGAAAAGTGCCAAAACAATGAAGCGCAACGAGTCTTAGAGAAACGATTCAACTGTCTTGGATCCCGCAACGAAATTAATCAGAAAAGAACAGCGGAGGAGTAAGAAAAACATATTTTCCACTTTCCTCTAAAGACTAAGATTTAGGTAAGACTGGTTGTTAGACTTTCTGGCTTCTGACACTTATCACACACAACAATCATTAACGACAATTAATGTCAAAAAAAGAAGAAAATTAATATGTAGTACTAGGATTTACCTGCGACTTCGTCCGCGTAAACGTCAGTTATCGCGGATGCAGATGGGGTCGCGGACTAAAAAGTAGCCTATACCTTTTTCCAGGGTACAAACTATCTTCATACCAGATTTTAACAAAATCGGTTCTGTCGTGATTAAACGACAGAACCGATTTTATTAAAATCTGAAAATGAAAATTAAAGCGTACAGACAGAGTTGCTTTCCAATTAAAATATTAGGGATTACTTAACTTTAATTGCATTCTTAATTTAGTTAATTGTAAGGTCAATTCCCACTCTTCCACATCCTACGCAGCAAATTCACTGAAAATCTCGTTCATCTATCCGTATCGAAAGCAGCAAACGCACCGCCTTGTCTTAATTACATTCCTCTGAACAGTCGAATGGAACTACAAACGCTTTGCAAAGGTAAACGATATTAAACATTTGAGATTCCAAACAACTCAATCTAACTGCTACACAGAGCTTTCCAAAAGTGCATATTTGACTATAAAGCTGTTCAGAGCCAGATTATTCAATAACTTCAATATGTTTGAATACTGGAAAGTTAAAAAAAGAAAGGGAATGATTTGTTTGTTTTTACATATGTAACCACAAACCACCTTAGCGCCAAAACTTCTCACCTGACTTTCATTAATGAGGTGTCAATCAATTCTGTATTATATACCGAATTACGTAGGCTACATTTTGTACAAACAAAATCAATATGACGGAACCATCGGGTCGTGGGGTCCGAGTGCTCATCTCCTTTTTAAGGATATGTCCATAAGGTGGTTTAGGGGTCACGCTCGGAGTTTCTTTGCGCGATAAAATCCGGAACGAGGAAATCCGCCGAAGAACTAAGTCACCGACATAGCTCTCAGAATTTGCAAGTTAAAGTGGCAATGGGCAGACCACATCGTTCGATGAAAGATTAAGAGAAAGAAAGGTTTTCGAGTGGCGACCACGAACCGGAAGACGCAGCGTTGGTAGGCCTCCCACCAGATGGACCGACGACATCATTAAGGTCGCGGGTAACCGGTAGATGCAAACGGCAGGTTTCCGCTCGTTGTGGCGTTCTATGGCGGAGGCATTTGTTCAACAGTGGAAGTCTTCTTTCGGCTTTTCATAAGGCTAAGATCGAAATAAATATTATATTGTAACTTACACTTCTTGTGATCCAAGAGCTAGTTTTTACCTCGGTCAGAGGTCCTGCGCCTGATCTTTCCTCGGTCGTGTCGGATTGCCGTCCCTCCGGGCTATAAGGTTGAGGGAAGACGAAGTGCATTTATGTGTTTGCGCACACACTTGTGCACTATAATATCTCTTGCATACTTGGTTAGTCTTCATTGGGATTGGCCGGTAAGAAGAAATTACATTATTACCTTATTAAAAATAAATTATTATGTGTGTTTCACATAAATGAGCATGGCGGTTGGGAGAATTGTCATGCTCACTCAAATGTCTCACTGATGGTGGTGCGTGTGTTGGATCATTCAGCCCCTCCAAAATGGTTGAGCTGAATGGTGCTGATCCACGCGTCATGTTCGTGAACGAGCGCTGTCAGTAGTGATTGGTCAACTCTTAACTGCCATGGCTTTTACCTTGATTCTTTTTTATTGCTAGATTACCTTCATTGTTTTAGACATATTATATTACATATAGAAGCAACAAGAATAATGTAACCAGTTTTTTGTAAAAACTTGATTTAAAAGAGTGTCCATGAAGTTTCTTGCTCGTTCTTCTCCATAGATACCTACCCTACGTTTTGGAACGAGCAACTAGCTTCAACATTCTGACTAACTGACCGACTCCTTGACAATTCAAAAGTGCCTGTAAATGGTTTAATTGAAATAAATGCTTTGACTTGACCTATACTTAAATGATTTTAAAACGCTCGCTGAAAGTGACACCACGCACATACAAACGTCGTTTCACTTGCAAAATCTGGCGTACACTTAGCTAAAAGCCGCGTAAACTGCAGCTAAACGAGTTGAGACAGTTTTTGTTCCTCATAATCTTTGGGTTTGTTAACATCATCATAATTTATTCAGCTTGCTTTTAGAAACTATTATTAACAGGGGATAGTGTTATTTGATAGTTGACGCAAGTGTTACTTTCTGGATTCTTGTCTACAATCTCTATAAATAACTAAATTCTAATTTTGTGTATAAACGTGTACTGACAAACAAAAATTAGCCATATCAAGTGATGACCAGTCATATATGCGACAATTGATTTTTATTTATATACCAACAAAAGAAAATTAGTTAACATTAAAAAAAACAATTTCTAAGTAGATTTTAAAACATCGTTTGTGATAGACGTACAAAAAGTTATCTTAAAAGGGTTCGGTTTCTTCCTTTCAAGATGGTAGATACACCCTAAAACATTTTTGTAAAACAGACATCTTTAATGCGAGGTCGAATATAAAATTAGAAATGATTGTGGTTTTTTTTTTTAATTGTAATTATTAAAATAATACCACTCTATTATGATCTCACTGCCGGTCAAAAACCTCTTCTCAAGCAGAAATAGCTCATACCTATTTTACGATTACAATATCATACTTCGATCGTAATTTCCTTTGCTACAGTTGGTAATTAAAGGATACCGCTTGACAACCATACAGTGCAGCGATCGATATTAGGTTAAGGCCCCACGCATACCTCTAACCACTAATCCGTATATCCATTAGAGTTAGGAAGCTTAGGTGCATTGCAAGAGCCTTTATGAATGTACTGTTGAACAAACTATTTGGTAAACAGGCTATCTTGCTACTTCATTACATATTATATGTTATGAATTTACTGAGAAGTTAATCTTTTTTTCAACACTCGCAGAATAATACGCACGCGTGCTTTTTACATAATATTACAACACTAGCACGGTAATGACATTTTTAAATCTTATTAGTTTTTATAGTTTGTATGCCAAAATATTTCGTTAATAAACGGACAAAATATGAAAATTAATAAAATATTATAAACAAAATAATTATTGTAGTTAATTTTATCATTACACTCTCGGCTCCATTACGCTCTTGCCCGATAATGACAGTTCACTTTAAGTTTTGTCATTACAGTATTAAACTCACTGTTACAGTGTGTGTGTGTTAGGTTTATACACATACTCATACCTACACTACACATACACATACTGCTATTACATGATACTCTTAAGAATACCATGGGTCAAAAGATTTCATGAAGATGAGACGAGAAAGAATGGAAGAAGAAAACGTGTTGAGCCGACCGTAAGTAACATGAGATAAGGGTAGAAAAAAATGACGATTCTAAAGAATACCATACGCTTAAAAGAAATATCTCGCACACAATTATAGAAGTGGAGACTGGAAGTGTAGTAGAAAGATAAATATATTATTTGCATGGGTACTAAATACTTGGCTCGACTGTAGATATAAGTAAGTACCTACATGGTGTAGTTTACTTGCTCAAATCGATTCCTTTACCAAAGTTACGTTGCGGATAGCCGGATTATACTGTCATGCGTATTGAGACATGCGTTCAAATGTTTAACCATCTGTAACTGTTCTATCATGCAGACATTTTGAAAGCAATATGTTTAAAATGTTTTAGGAAACACATATTTATGCCCTATGCATATGAAATAGTAGATTGTTATACAAGGAGCTAAAATGACCCATTATATCCGAGGTAGTTTTACTCCCGAGCTTTAGCGAGGGAGTAAATAGAAACCGAGTTTTAATGGGTTTTAGCGCCGTGTGTTACACTATACTTTTCACTACGATTGCGAGAAATTAATTACGGTCACTACCAATTCAATTTGCAATTAGAAAAAAATTAGAAAAATTTCGCGCCAACGTCTTTTTTTTGTTTTTTCTGTAGCCGCAACACATTGCATGCATTCTACCAGAGATCGCCGATTTTAGTTCCATTTTCAAAATTAAAATGAGGTGCTTTTTTTATGAAACAGTAATAAGTCGAGTCTTTATTCATGATTATTCTACTTATGACTAAAGATTTTTTCGTTTTTGTAGGCTCATTGTCATATTTGACACACAAAAATTAAAAAAAAAAACTTTTTCGCCTAGAGGATGAAATGCTATTTTATCCCCGCTCTGGTATGCTACAATGACGGCTTTTTTGAGCAAGAGAAGTGAAAAATATTTTTCCTTGTCAATAGCGTTCAAAATTGCCTAATAGAACTAAATAATCTGCTATGTTATTCTGTAAGAACTCACTCCAGTTTCTCACTCCAGCTTCTGATTCCGCGGTAAAAACTGTTTTAGGTAGTCTGTAACTCAATGAAAACTACGCTAGCGCCATTAAGTGACAACAAAGATATAGCGAACTATTATTTCGTCACTATTTAAGCGAATACCAAATACTTTTTACTTCAGGTAAGTGGAATCGGAAATGAGATAGGATTCGAAATCGCGAGTGAATTCTTACGGAATTGCACTGCTGACTTTGATTTTGAAGTGTGGATTATCGACTACAAAGTTGTGTGTTTGACACCTGGCTACTGTTGCATTATGTCCATTAATTCACACATTTTTAGGGTTCCGTACCAAAAAGGAAAAAACGGAACCCTTATAGGATCACTTTGTTGTCCGTCTGTCTGTCTGTCTGTCAAGAATTTTTATCTCGGGAACGCGTGAAGGTATCGAGTTGAAATTAAAACCATATACTCAAATCCACGGTCCCTTGGTGCTGTAAAAAAATCAACCCTCTATGTTAACGTAAAAAAAAAATACGGCCGTTTAAGCCGCAAAAAACGCATTTATAATATTAAGTAGATTAAAGTATGGATAGTAGGTATGGATTAGTATAGAAGTATGGATATGTACCTACTAATATGTACAGAACCCTCGGTGGGCGAGTACGACTCGCACTTGTCCGGTTTTTTACATTACAACCTTCCCAGAAAAATATGCAGTCGAATAGTGGAAACCCCATCAGAATCAGATCAGAAGTGAGAAAATTACGATCATACTTACACACACTCATACGATACAAATGCAGAGAAACACCTCTAAATAAGTCAATAAAAAAAAATATAGCTTTTGTTCAATCTCTACGCTACTGTGCAAGTACCTAATCCTGCAAATAAAGTCTAAAAAATATTCAGTCATCATCATCATCGTGTCAATTTTTAGACGCCCACTGCTGGGCATAGGTCTCCCCCAAAGGAGGGGGAGTACAGCCGTAGTTGCCATGCTTGGCCGATGCATGTTGGCGATCGCAGTAGGTGTTATAGTACTCAGAAGAACGCTACTGCCCATCCTGTGGTCAATATTCCGCTATCAACTTTTACGACACCCACGAGTACAAATGAAACACACACAATATTAAATACTACTTATTTTTTCTTTTAAAACACAGAACCTCATTCCTCAACAAACTTTCTACAAATAAACTGAGTGGTCAGGATCGGCACGTAAACGAAGACTTCAAAGATAGGCTGAATAGCGATGGCGGAAATTGATAATTTCCATGCACTTTGACGGGGCGAGTGTTGACAGCCCTATATTTAGGGGTGTCGGGTCAATGTAGATGTCTGTAGTTTATTGACCTCATTTTTATTTCTGTAAGCCTTTACATTCGAATTTATGTTGTATTCATATTTATGATATTTTGTTTTATTTGCGTTTTTTATTTTGTTGTGGTTTTGTAAAAGCCATACGGATCGTTCGATTATGGTTAAGCTGTGCTTACCGCGGTTGGTTCGTGATCGGTGACCATCTATTTCTTACCAAAACCCCTTCGTGCCTCAAAAAACATAAGATAGATCTTACACTCTGGGAATACAGTCAGATTATATCACTGTTATATTATCATGTTTACTTAGTTAGGTATTGTTTCTTAGTTATTTTGTTTCGACTAATGTACGGAGACTTAATCCCACAGTCAAATCGATAACACGGTTTTGTGGGGCTTGTATGTAACCATGAAAAAAAAAATTATTACACATAAATAAAATAAATAATCGAAGCCAGGACCTCTCTGGACAAGGAAGAAGTCTCAATGAAGAAGTCGCAATGAAGACTAGTCAAGCATGCAGGAGACATTATAGTGCACAAGTGTGTGCGCAAACACAGCTGCACTCCCTCTTCCCTCATTTTAGTGCACAAGTGTGTGCGCAAACACAGGTGCACTCCCTCTTCCCTCATTATAGTGCACAAGTGTGTGCGCAAACACAGCTGCACTCCCTCTTCCCTCATTATAGTGCACAAGTGTGTGCGCAAACACAGCTGCACTCCCTCTTCCCTCATTATAGTGCACAAGTGTGTGCGCAAACACAGGTGCACTCCCTCTTCCCTCATTATAGTGCACAAGTGTGTGCGCAAACACAGCTGCACTCCCTCTTCCCTCATTATAGTGCACAAGTATGTGCGCAAACACAGCTGCACTCCCTCTTCCCTCATTATAGTGCACAAGTGTGTGCGCAAACACAGGTGCACTCCCTCTTCCCTCATTATAGTGCACAAGTGTGTGCGCAAACACAGGTGCACTCCCTCTTCCCTCATTATAGTGCACAAGTGTGTGCGCAAACACAGATGCACTCCCTCTTCCCTCATTCTCATAGTCCGGTGGGACGGCAATCCGATACGACCGGAGAGAGATCAGGCGCTTCACCGGCTTTACGTGCTTTCAAAGGCACGGGGGAGTCACACCGACAATTTTCGATCTCCGGGCTATGCAGAAAATCATAAGTAATTAACGTAATAAACCCTTTGTTCGACCTGCAAATGGAAACCTCAGCACCACGAGACTAAATAACAAGAACTTAACGCTATGATGAATATTATTATGTGTCCAAAATGTTTATGCCTATAAGGTTTAACATAGCGATCCTGACACTAGAGTTTTAGATCTTATTGTACCGTACCTAGGTTTTACAATTTGAATTTTTTTTTGTCCCTTTAAGAACGTTGCCCCACTCTACTCACATAATAAAGTCATATACACTACAGCCAGACCCGGAATTGAATTCAACAACTAGCATCTGCTGTCTGTTTTCTAATGAATCTCTAATTTTTAAAGCATAAAGTGACTTCCTAATACCGAAAGATTTTTTTAAATCGGTTAAGTATTTTTTGAGTTTACCCTTTACAAATATATAAAAAAACAAATCTTTTCTCTATAAAATTTAAGTTTAGATAAGTTATGTAAAACTAATATCGCTAAAATATATTTAATACTTATTTTTTTTTAACTAATAATAAAAATAATTGTAAATAATAAAATTATTTATTATGCATTAGGTGAACAAAAACACTAGTAAGATCTAAGAGAGAATATAAAAGAAAATATAAAACTAGCGTATTTTGAACTCTGGTACTCAAAGTAAGATTTAACTTGTGTTATGAGTACCAGTGTTCCAACAAAACTAGACGCACAAAGGTACACTGATTCCCGCAAGAGATAGCAGGGGCTGTAGTGCAGTTTTACTGTTGCAGATAAGAACTTTATACAAAAAAAAAATAGCAGTCGTTGCTTATTGAAATACAACATAACTTCTGTTAGCGTTAGTACAAAGTTCGCTTAGCTTAGCGAAACAATACCGCTGTTATAGTTTATTTACATACTCTGTCTGTTAGTCAACAAACATTGATATAACAACACGCTTGCATTCCTGGGCGGCCAACCCACTATAATTCCTATACAAGTAAACGGTCGTGGTTATGCGATATAATAAATGTTCACCTAGATATTTTCAACAGACAGGTAGGTATCTTGTGGTTTATAATTAGGTTTTTATATAATAATAAATATACTTTTTTTAGAAACGAATTCAGTAAAGACGTCTGAAAATCAGTGTTTTGGCACCAATTTTTTCTGAACTTCGGCTATTCATAATGTACACATACATTGAAAATGTAAAGAAAACATCGTCTTAGAAACCTTGCAAATGTAATGGAATTACTTACAAACAAAAATAATAACCAAAATTTATACCAAAAATTTGTAAGGCTTTATCAAAAACACGTATTTCCTGGAACAAGTTTTGTGAAATCTCCGCGCGCCAATTTTCGCGTTCCCACTCACATATTTGTTTTCGAACATTGCGTTGTATGAAATATTTTTTTTTTCAATTATACTCGCGTTGGCGATAGACAAACCAAGAACCTCTTAAAGGATTAGACAGAAACGTTAACAGGCGCAAGGACTACAGCTCCATTCAAATAGGTAACAAACCTTTATTTCTATTCAATAAACACGAGTCTATGCGCGATTATAATACCAATATCAAACAGATAAAGATGCAATCAGGTGCACTATTATTTATACTTATACAGTGTGCCAGGGTATGTACACACTATTGTCGCTCAAACTACGGGTAGTGAAAAAAAAGCGGCCAAGTGCGAGTCGGATTAGCCCATGAAGGGTTCCGTAGCAGCAAGAAACATTTATTACAATCCTGCAGTTTTTAAAAATAAACGACGTAAACACTCTGTATGTCCGACAATGCGATTCCATACAAATTTTTCACGTCGACACTTTTTGTTTCTCGGTAGTTACCTTTATAATAAAATAAACAAAATTTTATCGATCTACCCCCTTTCTAGACGATCTTGTAAAATTAAACTCTTTAACTGGTTGAAAAAGCTGGATTACGATAGCACCGAACAACTATTTCTCATCCCTTCCTGATCGCTTAAGTCTGGCGGAACCAGTGCGCACACGAATATCACACACACACACACACACACACACACACACACACACACACACACACACACACACACACATATATACACTCACTACACACAACAGCATGAACTCACTCCCGCTGACACACCTTACACTCCCATACTACACACACCACACACACAATGCCACTTTGCACTCACACATCACACACACCACACTCAATGCCACACTCCACACCTTTATGCGTGACCAATTAATTTTATATTTAAGTATTTAAACCCATTTATCTTTGTGTTTTATTTTATTTTTTATTTTGCTTCTCTTCCATAGAAGTCTAAAAATTACTTGCTGCTTGTTTAACCTTAGACTTTTTGCAATGTAACATTACTTCACTTTATCACTGGGGTGGGAGCCTGGAGATCTGTAACACAGGGTTTCCCTAGTACGGACTCCAGTCTCTCGCAAAGGTGCTTTTGTTTGCACTACCATATTGTATAGTCCTAAGGTATCATTAACCTAACCTTTGTGGAGAGAGAAATAAATTTTTATTATTATTATTATTTTATTATTATTATTATTATAACGTATTAAAAAAGAACTACTTACTAGATCTCGTTCAAACCAATTTTCGGTGGAAGTTTACTTGGTAATTTAATGTACATCATATATTTTTATTTAGTTTTATCATTCTCTTATTTTAGAAGTTACAGGGGGGGGGGGGGGACACATTTTACCACTTTGGAAGTATCTCCCGCGCAAAATATTCAGTTTAAAAAAAAATTACATTAGAAACCTCATTATCATTTTTGAAGACCCATCCAAAGATACTCCACACGTGGGTTTGATGAAAAAATTTTTTTTGTGTTTCAGTTCTAAGTATGGGGAACCCCCAAAATTTATAGTTTTTTTTCTAATTTTGTGTGAAAATCTTAATGCGGTTCACAGAATACATCTACTTACCAAGTTTCAACAGTATAGTTCTTATAGTTTCGGAAAAAAGTGACTGTGACATACGGACAGACAGACAGACATGACGAATCCATAAGGGTTCCGTTTTTTGCCATTTGGTTACGGAACCCTAAAAACACACATAGCCGTTAAAAACGTAAACTGCTTATCAAACTAAGTAACATGGAGTGAAAATGTTTGTTGAAAAACTACTTTTATTTTTGGTTTGAAAAATCTGTTTATGGTAACGTGCAACGCATACAACACAATACATGTGCTTACAGATGACTGTACGGATGTGACAGTACAGGCGTCGTGGGGGTATTTAAAGCTACGAATATTTAACTATTTTATAGGACCTTCAAAAATCGAGTTTTCGCTAAAATATACAGCCTGGACATTTTGACTACGCCTACCGCTTTGACCATGTTTGGTCGGCTTCCAGTTAGGTTGCAGCTGAATACATTTGTGTGTTTTACGTACATGAAGCGACTCAAGTGGCAATTAAAGTTCAACCAAGGAGAAAGAAAATAATGTAAGAAAATGCAGTAAATGAGCAAATGTTAACTACATTTGCTGCGATCGTTCCTTCTCTGTTTAAGAAGAAGTCTTTGTATTACCATTGCCCATATTGATTGACACTTCCCATATTGCCGCTGCCCATATTCACACTGCCTATAATGCCGTAGCCTATATTGCCACTACGCATATTTCCACTGCCCATATTTCTGCTGCCTATTTTGCTGCTACCTAGGTATATTGCCACTGCCCATATAGACAGTACCCTAATTTCCGCTGCCCATATTGCCGCTGCCCACATTGATACTACCCATATTTGCGCTGCCCATATTGACATTACCTGTATATCCGCTTCCATATTGCTACTAGATACCCGTATTGTCTCTGCCCATGTTGACTATATCCATATTCCGCTGCCTATATTGGCGCTACCCATATTAACATTACCCATATTTCCACTGCCCATATTACATGCTGATCCTAAAACCAAAATTAGAATAAAAATGTTAGTCAACGGACATTTAAAGCCCTGCCCTGCTTACCTCATAATACCATGAATTTTGATGAAACTAGCGTGAACACGTAGCAGTATTATTTTTAATCCCCTGATTTATGACTCAAATATGGCGCTGAGTAATAAATCAGCCAAGTCATGGAGCTTGTGTATTAAATTCTGACCTAATTTTGGACTTAATTTTCGCTGTTACCGGACCTACCATGTTGGTTGGTTGTGCATTTTTAGTTCTACGACAGATTTTATTTTTTTAATAAAAAAATTGTCCGTGTGGTGTCGTACGTAAAGAATAGCACCATCCCATATCTTCCCGTAGGTGTCATAAGAGGTGACTAAGGGACTTACCAGAGAATGGGCAGCAGCGTGTCTGTGCCTTTGTAACAACCATACTGCGATGGCCAATGCGCCTGCCAAGCGTGGCGATTATGGCAAACCCGGGGGGGGGTTTGCCTCTCCCCCCTTGGGAAGGCCTTTGTCCAGCGGTGGACGTCTTTCGGCTGACATGATGAAGATGATGAATAAAAAATTGTGCCGCGCTAGAAATTTCTCACGTATCTCGAGATAAGATCATTTCTATATAAGACCATGTCCATGGCCATCTTGCACCCCATGTCTTATCAACTAGGCAATGAACACGTGATGATCTAGTGGCTGCGTATGACCAGGATTCCACCGTGTCTAGGAAAGCACTTAAAACCGTTTGTCTCCGCTGTCATTTGTAGATCTTTGACAGTCCTTATTCCCCATTTCTTCCCATGGGTGTCGTAAAAGGCGACAGAGGAATATTGTTCAAAGGAGTGGCAATAGCGTCCGTCTGAATACCGTAACACCTACTGCGATACATTCATCGGCCAAGCATGGTGATTACGGCTGAACCCCCTAAACATGTCTGACAAACAGTCTTGCCAAGAGGTGTCATGTTACTCAGCAACTGGGTTTTGGGGGTCAGATAGGCAGGCGCTTCATGTGAAACATTGGTATTCCACTGCATCAGATAAGACTGGTATCCGACCCCAACACAGTTGGGGAAAAAGTTAGGCAGACGATGTTGCAGTTCGAACCAATTTCATACTACAAGCGATAGAAAAAATCGTTACCATGTTTTATTTACAAAGTAATTTTGTTTTTATCCACGCATATTTTCTATTTGATCTCTAAATCTCTATTGTACGTACTACACACATAAAGGTAATTGATTCGGAAAACCAATTACCTATGGAAACATTTTGAGTACGAAAATTGTTTACGTGACGTCATATTTTTTGGCAATCAGCTTTTTTGCTGTTACCGACTAGCTGAAATGTTAGAAAAACACGTTTTAAAAAAATTCTCGTTCATTTTTACCCGACTACGGCAAAGCCAAAGGAGGGTTATGATTTTGACAGGCTATGTATGTATGTATGTATGTATGTACGTACGTTCATCTGTTCGCTCATGGCTCCTAAACTACTTATCAGAACTGAACAAATAAGGTATTGTTAGAAGCGTCTTGATCGTCCGCTGCTTATAGGCTATATGATGTGTCACTGAATCCAATGTAGCACGGCGGACCCTCGGCCCTCTGGCGGACAAAAAAACCAAGATAAAAAATAATTATGAAGACAAGCATACCGTGTTTGGTATCATTGGAAAGGGGTTCACTAATACCTTTTAAATATATAATACTTAGCTGTGACTTGTCACAAATGATTAAAAAAAAACTACTACTGGTATTTAAACTGCAAAATAGTATAAATAAAAAAATAAAGTTTAAAAACTAAAACCCGACCACAACAAAAAGTAATCTAAAAAGTACGAAACAAGAAAATATTTCACACAGAAATCAAGACATAGGTTCAAAATGGTCAAGGTAAAGCCGTGGTTGCATGCCATTATAATTCATGTTCATCGCACCCATATGGGACACAGGCATGCAACCACGGCTTTACCTTGACCATTTTGTACCTATGTTTTGATTTCTGTGTGAAATATTTTCTTGTTTCGTACATTTTAGGTCACTTTTTGTTGTGGTCTGGTTTTAGTTTTTAAACTTTATTTTTTTTATACGTATTGTTGGCCGCCGACTTTGAACAAGAGATGTGCAGTTTACTACCAAACATCAAAAATTTCAAGTATCACTGGGGCTGACAATGACACCGATCACAATCGACGGCAGTGGTTGAGCGATTAACTGCTACCCTGCGTGTCGCACGTTCGATTCCCGCACGGAACAAATATTTGTACTTATAGCTTACAGATAGTTGTTCTGGGTTTGACTGTTTGTATATGTGAGTTTATATGTTTACGACACAGGAGAAATAAAATAAAAAACTGACTATGTGTTTGGTTTAACTACTACATTGGTGTCATGGTTGTAAGCGCCACTGCTGAGTATTGGCTATCAATTCTCAGTTCAGACAAGGTGTATTGCGTTTTTCCGTTAGAAGTTTCTCAGTAGTAGCCCGGAGTTTGGAAGTTGCCGGTGTAACACTCCTATGCCTCTAAAAGCACGTTAGTAACATTCTCCCGGCCATATTTTGGTCACAATGAAGACTAGTCAATTAGCCAGGAGATATTATAGTGCACAAGTGTGTGCACTAACACAGATTGCACTTTTCTTCTCTCTCCTGGCTCTCATAGACCGATGGGACTCACTAGATGTCGCATATATCGCATAATAAGTAATAATGATCATGGATAAAGGAAAAATCATGAGATTTTTTTTTGTTCCTGGGTGGAAAATCATCATGGATGTCTCCCGACCTTGGGCGGGCAAGGGTCTGTCAGACTTTTACTGAGTAAAAACCACCCCGGTGTTCCATATTACACCCACGTCGAGGACTTCGGGAACTCTAGATATTTCCGCAAACCCCGACTGGTGCCGGCCCGGTTTTGCGGGCCTCCTCAGGTCACGGGTGAGTAAGGTGTTGGACTCCTCCCCGGACATAGTTATAAGTGTGGCGCACGTAAAGAAAGAAAGACAAGCCATTTATTCATGCGAAAAGCGGCGCACTTAATGTATAACAATATTAATTTAAAACTAAATTTAAAAAAAAAGTAAAAATTAAAAATATGTCCGAGTCGGAAACATGCGTCACCCCCGCGCGAAACGGCCAAGGCTCAGCATAATGCCCTGGCCCGCACAGCAAGGCACGAACCACGGCGCTGGTTTTCAGCGTCGGCCGGGATGCCGCTGTCTCGGAACCATAAATAAACATCATTTACTTATTGTTCCGAGGCACACAAAAAGACGCTGATGGGTACGGCGCGCGCAAAGAATAACGTTGGCCACGTGCAACACTACGCGCGGCCACCTTACATACTCAAAGACATCTCCTATACTCTGTTCTATATGATACTTGACAAGATACGACTTAAAAGATAGCATTAATCTCTTTATCCCTAAAATCCTCTAAACCGGATCAGCAACAGCGCAACGCTGGGTACATCTACCCAGTGGCTCCGTCCGTCACGCTGCCCGCTGATATATTGACGTGCTCTGCACTGCACCGCGGTTCTGATGAGAATGGTCCAAACATAAGCTAAAAGCGGATTGAACCCGATAACAACTATCGGGTAGCAGCCCCAGGCTCACACCCGTCTGGTCGGAGAATCCTCTCTTTTTAACGGAGGATGAGAAAGTTGTTCAAAACGATTTATTCATTTCGTGGAGTATATTTGTAAGCAGTGTAGGGAATAGGTACCATAGCTGTGACAGAGAGAACTGAGTTAGAGAACCATAATATATTATTTTATATATTATTTTCGAATCCGACTCGGCTGGGCAGCGTTCGGGAAGTTGCGTGGTATCTTCTCGTCCAATTTACCGCAGTGTCTCAAGACAAAAGTCTATGACCAGTGTGTGTTGCCAGTGATTACATACGGGACCGAAACGTGGTCGCTCACAATGGGCCTCATCAGAAGGCTTAAAGTCACCCAAAGGGCAATGGAGAGGGCTATGCTCGGAGTTTCCTTGCGTGATAAAATCAGAAATGAGGATATCCGCAAGAGAACCAAGGTTACCGACGTAGCCCGAAGAATTGCCAAACTTAAGTGGCAGTGGGCAGGGCACATTGCTCGCAGAACAGATGGCCGATGGGGTCGAAAAGTTCTAGAGTGGCGACCGCGAACCGGAAGACGTTTCGTTGGAAGGCCTCCCACTAGGTGGACCGATGACCTGGTAAAGGTTGCGGGGATCCGCTGGATGCGAGTCGCACGGGACCGGTCAATGTGGCGCCACTTGGGGGAGGCCTATGTCCAGCAGTGGACGTCTTTCGGCTGAAATGATGATGATGATGATGAATATATTATTTTATAGAACTGAACGGTAATGAAAGCAATGGTTTATGTTGCTAACACGCTGGCGATGAGGATGGTGATAAAACTACTATTTTTTTTTCTCTTCGAAAGCTTTGCTTCGATAGGAATCTCTCGTGTAAATGCTTTGATAAACTGCAGATGGTGGATCGTAAAAAAAAAACCAAGCTAATTCTTTTCAAAGGAAAATATTAGAATTAAAATTGATGTAACCTATTCGATGCTAGAATATGGAATGACAAAAATACGCATTAAGGTAACTAATGTTAATGTCGATTTTCACTGCGTCTGTGGTTCGTGGCTGGACGGACGTCATCGATGAAAGATTTACAAATCCATTTGGAATCGACACCCTTGCACCATCTCATCTTCCTAGAACAACGTGTTGTGCTGGGGCGGCTGCTGCAGGTGCCGAAAACCTCAAGCAGCGCAAATATAATAGCGTTCTTGGAAGCTATATATTTGAGCCGTTTGAGGTAGATACTCTAGGCCCATGGGGTCCGAGTGCCCATATTGTTTTTCGTGACATCACCAAGCGGCTGGTCGACTCTTCAAGTGACCCGAAGGCTGGTCTATTCTTGGGTCAAAGAATCAGCATTGCCATACAACGTGGCAATGCTGCCAGCCTGTTGGGCACGTGTCCCGTTGACAGCGATGTGGACGAGTTTCTTGATGCCCTTTGAGCTCCCCTTTTTCTTGGAATTGTACATAATAATTATTATTTAGATTTTTAAGATTTGTATGTAACTAAAATTGTAATTTAATATAAATAAAGTATTACATTAGGAATCCGTACTTAACATGTTTCGTGGGTGCGAATATAAACATTCTATTGCATTCATATGTAATGGAATCCATACAACAAACTCCTGTAACTTGAATCGCAGTACAGAAAACATTAGTAAGACTGGTTTACGACAACTAACGTGAAACTGAGCACTGTTCTCTCATGTTAAACTGGTGCGGTTAATGCGCTGCCCATTTATGCAAAATACAGTCACTTTGTATGTTTAGATGTATACTTAACTGCTCTGTGGAAATCTGAAGGTCAAGTCCCGTATTTAAAATAATATTTACGGAAAAGGCGTAATCCCGTTGGTCCCGGCTGTCATTCGTAGATCTTTGTCAGTCGTTATGGGTAGTCAGAAGCTGGAAAGTTTGACAACAAGTCTTACCAAGTCTCGTGTTACCTACCCAGTCACTGTGTTGTGGAGGTCAGATAGGTAGTCACTCCATGTAAAATACTGGTTTTTAACTGCATTCAGATAAACTGGAAGCCAACCCCAATATAGTTGGGAAAACACTAGGCAGATGATAACAAGCTTCGATCTCCTATTTAACTTGTTTGTGTGTTTTACTTATGTTATTAGATGGAAAACAAGCCGATGGCCCACCTGATGTTAAATACTAAATACTCAATATCTTTATTGCTTTTCCATAAGTACTTGAACATGCTTAGGTGGTAGGCGTTTGGTTAGGATCATTATGGACCCTGATCGGGCACAGCAAATGGAATGATCACCGCTACTGGTAGCGGTGATCATTCCATTTAGCTTTGTCTCTGGGATAGAAATGTATCTGGATACATTTCTATCCCAGAGACAAAGCTGAAATATATCATTTAAAAAACCTTTTAGAAAAGGGAATAGAATTATTTCTTTGCAAAACCTGGCCAAGTACGAGTTGGACTCGCGTACGAAGGGTTCCGTACCATCTATACTTTATAAAGAACAATATTATAAAGCTGAAGAGTTTGTCTGTTATGTTTATTTGGTTGAACGTGCTAAATTCAGGGTTACTGGTTCGAATTGAAAAATTATTTTTGTGTTGGATAGTCCATTTATCGGGGAAGGCTATAGGCCCAGGCGAGCCGGGGTCGCTAGTTATCTATACAACATCGTGCAAAAAAACGGCAAAAAATCACTTTTTGCATGGGAATTGAACTGATTATTTATTTTATTCGGTTTTTAATATTTGTTATTATGGCTGCAACAGAAATAATAATAATAATTAATTTATTTCAGAAAACTGGTTCCATATTCAATTAATAATAATAATATTTAATTACAACATTGGGCTAAATTACATAATAAAATTAAATCACAAACACAAAATAAATAATTTCATTATTTAAATTACGACGTCACAAAATCAGATAAAATAATAATATTAAAAAAAAGAAATTGATGGGCTAAATTACACAATAAAAATTAAATCAAAAGAGAGAAATACAACATCTTTGAAAATTTTAACAGCCTAGCTATCACGGTTTATGAGATACAGCCTGGTGACAGACAGCCAGATGGACAGTGGAGTCTTAGTAATAGGGTCCCGTTTCTACCCTTTGGGTACGGAACCCTAAAAAGCGTCTATTATGATTTTATTATTTAGAAATTCGAATTGTCAAATTGAAAATAGTTTTCTATAAAAAAAATGGTCTGGTCGCCTTTGACCTGGACTTTAACATACACAAATGCTCGTATAAATGTTTTTTTTTATTCTGTGTGTGTGTCACATAACATCTTTATTGACAAAGGTTTTTGCACTAATCAAGTAATCTGTTAAATTGAGCAGCAAAGGTAATATTAAGGTCGCCAGACTTGGTTCTAGATAAGATCTAACTTTTTTATGACCAAAGACTTTTACTTGATAGAGCTTGATTTGATAGAGCACTTTTAATAAAAAGATAAATTCTGTACGTCTTAAAACAAAATAAGGTTTATTTTTGGCCAGGTTTAAACTATCGAGCTAGATTTTTATATTGTCATTCTGCCTTAAATAAAATGTTACTAACTATTACGCGAAGTCTAAAATCTTTTGTATTCAGTACAAATGGCTACGTTTTAACATTTATCATTCATTTTTAGTGGAATGCCTAAGAAAATGTGTTTTATTTAGTTTTACAAACTATACCTTTTCTTAGTCTTGCTAGAGCGCATATACTTGAACTTTGCCAATTCTGAAATGTACATGTGACTATCTATGTTAGGGGGTTTGGTTTCCGCACTTAGTCCCTAAATATGGACCATTGTACGTGAAAATTACTTGTAACCTACCTAAACCTATCTATATTGGATTTACCTACTTGTGACTATTCTCGATGTTATGGTGTCGATGGTCGATAAAATGGTATTTCTAAACTCAGGCACCAATTAAACTTTCAACTTCAATCTTTTGAAATAATAGATCCCGTTCTAATGATTAAGGAGCAGCAAAAACCAACGCTTTTCAGGAACTACGGAGCTATTTACTAATTTAAATTAAACTAAGCCTTAACAAAGCTGATAGAATTACTTATTTAATTAACCGTCACATTGGGTATTTGGTTAGTGTATACCTCAAAGTTGGCCCCATATCAAATTAATGAAAATATTTCACCCCTAAGGGTAGGAAATTAAGACATAACTTGTATTTTTTGCTGTCACCGTGTCGTCATCAATTTGTGTGATAAGAAGTAGGCAGGTTGTCTTTTATAATAAGCGAACTTGACTTCCGATGTGTGTACTAGGTCAGGTCGAGCGTAAATTATATGAGAATATAAATGACAAATACCAATATATTACGTTATCAGAAGTATAATAGTATCATATTTTCTAGTTGATAACCTTTCCCGGTACTCACAGTACAGTCATTGCCCTGGATAACCTGGCCCCTGTTCCAGAAAGAAGATCAGGGGAAGAAAGGTCAAGTAATGCGGTATACTAACATTATACATGGTGGGACAAACATAGTGACGAAAACGTTTTACGGAATTTCCCCTGTACCGTGGGTGTGTCCAGAAACATTTATAAACTTACATGCACAAACAGCTAGACTCCAAACAACTATATGTAGGCCATACAATTATTTGATCCGTGCAGGAATCGAACCCGTGACACGAAGCGTAGCAGCCAATCGCTCAACCATTGCACCAACCGTGTTATCAAACTTTTACTAAGAAGAGTTTGTTTGTTTGTTTGGTTGAACGCGGTAATGTCAGGATCTACTGGGTCAAATTGAAAAATTATTTGTGTTGTATAGTCTATTTACCGAGGAAGGCTATAGATAGGCCCATGCAAAGCTGGATCGGGTCGCTAGTCTAATATATAAAATTCTCGTGTCACAGTGTTTGTAACAAAAGTCCTCCGAAACGGCTTGACCGATTCCTATGAAATTTTGTGTGTATATTCAGAAGGACTGAGAATAAGACGTAGAGTTTTTTTTTTTTTAAGGTATGGTAGTGTAGGTAGGGTAGGTAGGTAGGGTAGCAGGTAGGTGGGCAGGTAGGTAGGTAGGTAGAGTAGGTAGAGTGGTAGGCAGGTACCTGCATACCTAGGTAGGTAGGTAGTTTGGCAGGGTAGATAGACAGGGACAGTACAACGTCTGTCGGGTCAGCTAGTAATCTATACTTTAAAATTATAAAGCTGAGGAGTTTGTTTGTTTGTTTGGTTGGTTGAACGCGCTAATCTCAAGATCTACAGGTTCGAATTGAAAAAATATTTTTGTGTTGGATAGTCCATTTATCGAGGAAGGCTATAGGCCCATGCGAAGCCGGGACGGGTCGCTAGAACTATACATATTTCATCGATTATAAAAAAAATCTGCTCAGCTTGTCGTGTCTAATTACTAAAACCAAAAATAAAGACAATCGAATTGACAACTTTTGTAATTAAACTCCGATTAAAAAATAAGTAAATACTCATTTTCATCAGCAATGTTTACCTCGCGTTGGTTACTGTAAAACCAGTCTCCTCGCATTAGTTATGCAAGAAGACAAAATAAGCCAGATGAAGAAGATTATCTCCCTAATGGACATAATTACTGCATCTTTTACAACAATGACAAAATATTTCAGAGAAAAAATATCTTAAATGCGGAGAATGTTGGCCCAGAAAGGGCGCAGAAAAAATACTTTAATTACATTAAAACATTTTCAAGATGGTCGCATTTTAAAAAGGGCTCGTACAAAAATAAAATAAATAATTGCGGACATTGTTTTGTTGATATTTTGAAAGTATCCTACTAATATATAATAGAATTTATAATATATATATAATCCTACTAATATTATAAATGTGAAAGTTTGTGAAGATGTTTGGATGTTTGTTACTCAATCACGCGCAAACCGTTGAACAGATTTGCATGAAAATTGGCACATAGATAGACCATTTCCTGGATTAACACATAGGATACTTTCTATCCCGGTAATGTGTTCCCTTGGGATAATCGTTCTTTTCCCGCGGGCGAAGCCGCGGGCAGATGCTAGTTATACATATTTTTATTATTCATAAAGTTATTGTTTTAGAATTTTCGTTGAAAATCATCATCATGCCCACTGCTGGGCATAGGTCTCCCGGCGGAGGGTTCAGCCGTAATCGCCATACTTGGCCGATGCATGTTGACGATTGCAGTAGGTGTTATGGTACTCAGAAAGTCGCTGATGCCTATCCTTTGAACAATATCCCTCTGTCGCCTTCTAGCCATAGGTATCGTGACTTACTTCATCATCAGCCTGAAGACGTCCATTTGTTGAACAAAGGCCTCCCCCATAAAGAGGGGGGGCATAATCCCCACGCTTGGCAGGCGTCTTGGGGATCGCAGTGAAGTTGTTAAGCGCACTACTGACTGTTGACTTACTTGGTCATTGAAAATAATAATATCATCTTCTATATATTATATACATATAATAAAACAGTAAAAAAAACTGTGTCTGTTCATTGAATATATTAAAACAATAATAATTGAGGGGGGTTTAGAAACAGTAATAGAGCACGAATCAGCATTTCCTGTTGACTTATAAAAATCGAAGATCAGAAACATCTGATGTGGAAATCAAAGCTATCACTAATTTTATTACTGTAAAGCTGTCACTAATTTCAGTGTATATTATAAAATAACATAAGCTGGGAGTACCTCCACGCGGTGAAGGCGGTAACAGTTTAGGACTGATTTTTGATGACGCTGGTCAAAACTCCCTTTTAATATCGTTTAAATATGACTTCCTGCTTATGTTATTTGAGTGTTTAATTTCCTTTACACGGTAGCCTACCCGGTAACGCAGGGGAGCAGTCATTTAGATTTTAATTGATCAGGTATCTCTTCACAATAAAACTATAACCATGCCTAGAAAAAGGTAAAATCCTTCCCAATGTTCCAAAGGAGCTAAAAGATTGAGGATCAAAAGACCCCAAGAATCTACCGAAGAGCGTCAGGAGAGACTTGATGCTGTTCGAGAACATCAGGCTGCAAATCGCTCCGTAGAAAACTCTTCAGACCGCGAAGCACGTCTGCGTTCTCAGCGTATTTACGCATCTACATCCAGGTCTCTAGAGACAAGTGGGGAACGTGATGCGCGACTGACCGCTGATCGTGAACGTCACGCATTGTCTCGCGAGTCGGAGACGTTCATGGATAGAGAATTGCGCTTGAGTTCTCAGCGTATCTACGCATCTGCTTCTAGGTTTCTAGAGACCAGTGCGGAACGTGATGCGCGACTGTCCGCTGGTCGTGAGCGACATGCATTGTCTCGCGAATCGGAAACGTTTACCGATACAGAATCACGCTTGAGTTCTCAGCGTATTCGCACATCTACTAACAGGTCTTTTGAAACGAGTGCTGATCGAGATTATCATACATGAGATTATCATACATTGTCCCGAACACGCACACAACAAAATATTTATAATCAGTTAGAAAGTAAGAGAGAAAGAATTGCTGGAATACGGCATGAAGAGACAGAAGTAGAGCGCAACGAACGTTTGAATCCTGATCGACTTCGACATTCTCTGAATAGAATGTCGATATCATCTAAAGAACCGGATGTGTCTCAGATATAGCCGTAGGGCATGGCGACCTTCCTTGGGTTGGTAAGGAACGGAGTGCATTTACGTATACTCCTAAGATTGACTACGCCACATATTCCGCCATCGGAGGTATGATTCAAAATTGTACTTTTTGAACATCTCGAATCGTATCGCGCATCCCGTTGGTTTCCCGTCCCCGGGCTCTTAGAATTCGACATCAGACGTATCAGATCTTCGATTTTGCCGACCCCGTTGTCGCTGGCATAAGCAACAGGATCCGCGTACGAAGTCGCGGGCAGAAGCTAGTGAATAATACAAATTATTAATGTTATTTTATCTGTGAATAAAAAAGACCTTGACTGATCTTGATTCTGCTTTTCCTTGGTTGACTGGTAGAGAATGCATTAAGTCCGCCTTTGTACCTTGTATAAATAAATAAATAAAAATAATAAATAGGTATGAATACGGAGTATCATATACCAACTTATTATTATTCTTCCACTTCAAGGCAAAGATCTCTTCTCAAAATGAGAAGGCATGAGCATTGACAATTCGGATAGGCGATTTCAGACTAATGTTTATCAAAAGTCCATGTTCCCTCACGATTTCCTTCCTTCGCCGATGTCAGTGGTGTCCAAAGATAAATTTAGAAAATAGTACCTACACATTATGTAGAAAAAGTCATGCTCACTCAAATGTCTCGCTGATGGTGGCGTGTGGTTAGATCATTCGGTTCCCTTCAAAATGGTTGAGTTAAGTGATGCTAATCCGCGCGTCATGTTCATGAACGGGCGCTGTCAGTTGAGATTGGTCATCTCTTAACTGCCATGGCTTTTATATTAATTTATTTTAAATAAGAACGTTTTGGATTTTTCTTCATTTACATTGTTTTCACATATAGAAGCAACAAGAATAATGTAACCAAGATTTTGTAAAAGCTTGATTGAAAAGAGTGTCCGTGGAGTTTCTTGCTCGTTCTTCTCCATAGAAACCTCTTAAATTTTGGAACAAGCAACTAGCTTGCCAATTTCAAAAGTGGTGCAAATGGTTTAATTAAAATAAATGCTTTAACTTTGAGTCACATTGGTACTTTCTGGTGCCAGGTTCCAAACCCACAAACTCGTGCATGTAAGAGGAGTACAAACAATTTTACTTCTTTATTATATTTGTTTGGACAGATAATAATAATATGTGGGGACATAATATGAAGATAGAAACCCTACATATTCTTTTTTTTATATGAACAAATTAAATGATTCACCACCCACACCATGTTCGACCACCAACACCTGCAATACCTACTATCTATTCACCATCCTTGGTTGACTGGTAGAGAATGCCTAAGGCGTTAAGCCCGCCATTGTACCATTGTGCATGAAGTACACACATCAACATTGTCTAGGGATATTTGAAGACTTTTCATAGAAAACATGAATATTTGAAATTTCAAAAATAGGAGGTTCTCAGTTCGACCCTTACGTTTCAATGTATGTATGTATGTGTGTTTGTCCGCGATTATCTCCCGTTAGGCTGAACCGATTTTGATGTGGTTTTCAGGAAAGTATTTGTTACATTCTGGAGAAGTTTTATGATACAACAAATAGAAAATTATTCAGCGCTTTTTGAAAAAATCAACAAAAACCAAAAAAAAATACATCGAATACTTTTTCTTTTGTGTGATAAAGAGGCACAAAAAAGTGGAAAATAACAACTTTTTACAAAAAAAGAGAACCGCCTTCAAAAACTAAAAAGTGATAAATAACTTTAGCACAGAACACACATGAGTTTAGTTACGAAAGTCGGTGGCTTTGTTCTGTTTAGTTTTTGAAGGCGGTTCTCTTTATTTTTTTTTATTGTAAAAAGTTTTTTATAAAAAAACATTCAAGACTTGTATATGATGGAAAGTCTTAAGTCTGGCAAGCATTGTTTTCACACTTTGAGTTCACATATAATATGACTTTGGTAAATATGTGCTATTGCGATGAATATGAAAATGGTGTTCCAATATTTTTGAAAATGGTAGGTACGAATAGCGAGACTGATGAATTAGGTTGAGAATGTTCTACAAAAAGTTCCCAACTACAAATCCGATGAAGCTCAACACTGTAATTTTTCAAAACGAACTCATCATTCTCGATATTTGTGCCATTTTCAAATATCCCTAAAAATCTTTACTATCCCTAGACAATGTTGAGCAGTGTACAAATATATAAATAATGAAAGTGACTATGTGTATAAAAATGAAAAACTTGAGAGGTGTCAAGGGACACCCGGATGGAACGAAGTTCCTTTCGATTAATTAGTGAAGGAATTGTAATAAAATTTTATTTTTTTGAAGTTATAATAATATTTTTTATTATTATTAACAAATATAATGTTATATAAACTTAATGCGAATAAACTTAGGTACTAAACATATCGCCGTAGGTACCTAGTTCAAAGAGTTCGCCGCGCCGCCTTTAAATACATAAACATATTCTACGAAAAGCGAATTCGGACTTTATTTTGTAAACGTAAACGGTTAAAAATTGAAATTTTACCAAACTAGGTATGATAAAATTATTCTGAGAAACGTATAGGCTGGTGCCCGACCGGACAATAGGAGCTATGTGCAACCGAATTTCACGGTTAATGTGTAAAAATAAGGTTTTAATTCGCTCCAATATTTTCATAGAAAAGCCGCCATTCAACTAATAATGAACTCTATTTGACAGTTCCAACGATTCAATTTTTCTGTTCGAATTGTCTGCGTTTGTGAAGTAATAAAAATAGCAAAAATAAGGTTTTAATTCGCTCTAATATTTTCATAGAAAAGCCGCCATTCAACTAATAATGAACTCTATTTGACAGTTGCAACGATTCAATTTAGCTTATTATAAGCATGTCGTGACAACTTTTCGTAAGAATTTTTTCCGTCTAGCCCCCTTTCACAACGCGCGATAAGGAACTTCGTTCCAATAAAGAAAGATATAGAATAACCATTTCACTCCATTGTGTCAGATATCATCGATTTGAATTAACATGATTGGACAGCAGGCAACCAATCACGATGCGTCATTACGATTGGCTCTATTAGATTTTCATATAACAGAGAAAATGTTGGCATCAAATTAGATTCATGCAGTTACATGATTTAGCTTTCAATTTGATCATTTAATTTTGAATAGAGCATAGAGTGTTCTGAACTGGGAAATAGGGTGTAAATTATTTGTCGAAACTAGTGATTGACAACAACAGTTTTCAATTTACCAATAGTTAATTGGCAATTTGAAAACTGGTATTGAAAATGATAATTTCAATTATTTATTTATGTTCTAATCTCAGATTATGAATCAAAAGACAGATGAGCGCGCGGAACACTGAGCAAATACAAATTCAAAAGCGAATAAGTACCTACAACGCGCTTTGTGCTGTACTGACACGAGTCAATACAGCACGAGACGCCGCATCGTAAAAAAAACAATAGATATTCGCTTTTGAATTTGTACTTGCTTTTTAGGCTTCACTCTCAGTGTTCCGTGCGGTCAATCTGCCTTTTGTTTCATAATCTGTGGTTCTAATAAATAACTTAAAATTTCGATTTAGTCCATGTTCACCCCTGCGGGTTGAGCATGGACTTTCTTCGTATTTGAAAATAAAATAATAATAAGTTAATAATTTCTAACATCCTGGCTTTTTTCAGCGACTTCAAGTCATTTAAACCATAAAACATATCCTATCGCTCAGTAATTATAGTGAAGCTTTCTATCATTGAATGATTTTCATTATCGGACAAACTTTACACCTGATTATTATTCGTATTAATTAATAGAAGTATAAATAATATTCTGTCATGTGTCGGTATGAGATAAACGAAGCAAATTTTAAAGCAGTGATAAAGATTTGCAGTAAAGCTGCAATCAAATTAGTAACTACTTCAAAAACTCATCATCATCTGGCCAATGTTTTCCCAACTATATTGGTATCAAGTTCCAGCCTAACCGTATGCAACTAAATAACAGTGTATTACATGCCTGTCTGACCTCCACAACCCAGTTCCTGGTTAAAACGTTACTCCTTAGTAAGACTGGTTGTCAGACTTTATAAGTACTTAGTTGTTTTCTACAATACATGTATCCACTTGTTGTAGTTTTAGGTCTTGTTCACAGAGTAATATATTATACCTATACAGCACAAACTATTTTGTAATGTGCGTCACTATCTCGTGAATAAATGGTTTTTCTTTCTTTCTTCTTTTCTTCTATGGCTTCTAACTACCTATAACGACTGTCAAAGATCTAAGAATGACAGTTGAGAACTTAAAAACGCCGAACGCGGCGATCGCGTCACTTTTCGGAAACTCGACACAGTGTGGCTACACGCTACACTCGGTCTCATCAATATGGCATCTGCGGAACACGACTCAAAGTTAGGCGCTTACTCAGTGTTGCACTAGGTTTTGACGTAGCTATACCCTTACTATGGATTCTAAAGAAGCTACACTGCTGCTTGCTTTATCGATAGTCGACTATCGATAGGCAACACTACAGCCAACCCGATAGAGCATCGGAGCAGTCGCTTAAACACGCAATTTCCATACCACATCCGAACGCAGGACGTCGCGATTGCGATACAGCAACGATAGTATCAATAAAACGTGCGATCTTAATACTGCAATGGAACGCAGACAGTCGCCAAAACGCAACGCAACATCCATACAGTTGTAAAATTGCAGATCGCCGATGCTAAAAGTAGCTTGTGTAAATTGGCCTTTAGTGTCCTTATTTTATCTAAAAAATGCCACCGAGTATAATAACTTATTAACTAAAAATATGAACAGACTCTTGTGGACGAAGCGCGCTATTGGTATAATTATATATTGGTATAATAGACCCTAGATAACGCAAGTATCACGATCTATATGAAAACCAAGCGTGCCATTTTTTGATTACCTATTATGACGTCACAATGTTTTGTTTTTCTTAAATTTAGTATTACCAGGTATTACTGAGGGTATTAAATTAAAAATAATTGTTTTTTAAATTAATTACGCAATAATATTAATCACAAAAAGACTTACCGATGGAAGAAAACGTTTACTTTATTTTTTTACTTACGATTTTTGTACGTAAGCAAGGCACGAAATTAGGCACGCGAAGTAGAAGTAGAAGTTGCTCTTGCGTTATCTAGGTCTATCTATATCTGTGGTAAAATCCTAGCTGTTTTCACAATAGCAATTTTTATCTCCCATAATATTTTCCCAGCCACATTTCACAAGTCTTCACCCAAGTTTATCAAAAACAAAACATAATGTTTAACATGGAACAAGCCTAACAATGGAGGTTGATTCCGGTGTAATTTTAAAATAAAAAATATGCCGACAGATAAAAGGAGCAACTTGCATTGTGTGCGGTGTCAAGCGCAGCGCATAATGTAGGTACTGATGTAGGTACTAGCTAGTTCAGACACATTGATAGGAACTCGTGTCTTTATAGACATTGATGGTTGATAGAAACTGGAAATGTCATTCAAACGATTTTTTTTATAAATTACTTACTACAAATTTATATTCGATTATTCATAAAAGATTAGGCTTATAGTTATGTCAATAAATAAAAAACACAAAGATGTCAATCATTGTTCTAATTTTTGTTCAAAATATTAACTAGTTACTAAGTTTTAATTGTAATTGATAATGTCATTCTAATCAACTTATTTTTGATGTCTAGCAATATTCTGTTTCATTGTGATTGTTTTCTAAATTATATTAAGAATAAGTGCCCAGAAAATAATCAAAAAGAACCAATTAGTTTTAATTCGCTAGACGACTTTGCTATCGTATAATCCCAAATAGAAATCTATAAACAAAATGGCAACAAACTTCAAGATCAATAACTCATTTCATTAAACCAAGCAGAATATTATTATTATGTACAAATAGGCACCGTATCTACTTTCAATTTCATGGCAACGTTATTTACTTTCTAAAGGTTAACCAATATCCAATGTAATAGTAATCACGAGAATTGTTCAATATTGACTGTATAACCACATCGTTTAACGATCTTTGAATCCAAAGCAAAGCAAATACCATTTGGAATTGACATGATAGGAATCGCTTTGAATGCGTTACGTAATAGGGTAATTAAAAATGTGTACTGCTCGGAACACGTTTCCTAGATTAAAATGGTGATCGTTGACAGTTATTTTACGAAGTAGATGAATGCAGAAGTTCTACTTTGGAAAAACAAAATGGTGTGGTTTATAATGAATAGTGGAGACTAAACTTAAATAACAATAATAACCTATCCATTTCGACGGCATGGTTGACGCAGTTACTGAGCGATTGGCTGCTTAGCTGTGCGTTGTATGGCCTACAGATAGTTGTTCCGGGTCTGGCTGTTTGTGTATGTGAGTTTATATGTTTGTAAATGCACCCACGACACAGGAGATAGTACTAGTGTGGGGCACGTTTAAAAAAAAATTGTTAACTTCTGCGTAATGATCGTGTAAAATTATCCCACTAGAACATTACGTGGAAAACCAAGTACCTAATCAATGACTTACAGTGCTCATAATTTTTATTTTATTTTATTTGGGAAAACAAACAGTTATACACTAAAATCTTATACTAAGTTATAAATATACACTAGTTATAAATGTCTAACCTACGACATTTTCCACAACATATTAAAAGTAATATCTAAAAGTGCGCTGTTCTAAGCTGTTAAATCAGAGAAAGTAGTTAATACCAAATAACAGAGAAAGAAAGAAAGAAGGAGGGAGAGAGAATTAGTGAATATTAACTCACTTTAATAATCATCTACCTAGCCTTTATGTCGGCTTCCAGTCTAACTGAATGTAGATAGCTGAATTTTACATAGAGTGACTGTGAGTGCTGTGAGTAAGTGGCTGCGTGTGAGTGAGTGAGTGAAGTGCCTGTCTGACCTCCACAACCCAGTTGCTGAGTAAGACGATACTCCTCGGTAAGACTGGTTATCAGATTTTCGTGTTTGTGACTAATAACTGACAAGGATCTATGAATGACACTGACCCCACACTTGAATCGCGTATGCGGCCACAAGACAGACAAACTGTCACTATATTAGCATAATTATTTATCAAAATAAGACAACAACCGTCAGGCAGTAGCCCACCAGACACAACACCCGTCTGGTCAGAGGATCTCCTGAGGATCACCTCTAAAATATGTTAATCTTCTGCGCATAGCTTTATAGTTTAGTGCTATAGGATGTTATTTTTAATTTGTTCATGTAGTGTCTTTGTAGCGTTTTATAGAACGTGAGTCGTGTATATCTGTATGCACAAGATTATACATCGTTTTTACGATTGCACACTATTGTTATTAGTAGTTGACTGCCCTGTTGGTCTGAGTGGATGCAAGTGCAACTGCGGAGCAGGGAGGAGCAGGTCTTGGGTTCAATTCCCAGGTCGGGCAAAGTGAGCGTGCGGGCGGCGAACCTGGGGCAGTTTGTCGCTCGACCAGTAATAGGCCCGTGACGGCTGGCGGTGCAGATGGTTCCGTGTGCGGTGCTCTAGTGAAATGTGCGATCGCAGGACAAGCCGTACCTGGTTATGGGACCCGCACAAGGCGCTAACGAGCGACTTTTACACATTTTAAACTGACAATCACGTCAAAATATGTAGTGTAAATGATTTGAAAAAAATATATGTTAAACTAAAACATTCTCTTAATCATTTAGTATGTCAATATTTTTGATTAAGTTCATATTAAATAGTTTAATTTACTCGTGAAGTTGTGTCTGACGCGGACAAAACATCACACAAAATCTTACAGGTTTATTTAAACAAAACTTTCACTATCTTACAGACAATTTTATTATCTATCTTTTTGTATACGTCTTTTTATTTATTTAAAGAATACTATCTTTTATTAAATTTTTCCAGCTAAACTTTGAGAGTTTTGGACGCAGCGCATACGTTTTTCTGGTCGCTCAAGGTCGCCGGCGTCTATCGTCGCCTTTAGACGGTCCAATACCAGTCGGGGGAGAAGACCATGCGTCAAGCGAATACTGCGCTCCCTACTCGTGGTAGCAGGAGCAGGACCCCATGAAAAAATAAAGGTTAGGCAAAGTGATATTTGGTTTTTCTATAGACGTTAGCCTGTTTTCCGTTAAATGACTAAATTTAAAAATGATACATATTTCAAAATCAAGTTGACTAAATCTGACTAACCACAATTTTAGATATCTCTTATCCTATCTCAAACTTTCATTTAGTTTAATTACTCATTTTCTAAAATTGAATTATTGATTTATTGTTAAATAAAGCGCTATTCTTATAGCCGTAGGAAAGATTATAGGAAAGCACGTAAAGCCGTCGGTCCCGGCTGTCATTCTTAGATCTTTGACAGTCGTTAAGGGTAGTCGGAAGCCAGAAAGACTGGCAACCAGTCTTACCAAGGGGTATCGTGTTACCCAGCAACTGGGTTGTGTATGTCAGATACGCAGTCGCTTTATGTTAAAAGCGACTGCGTATCTGATCTGACATCTATGGTATTTAGGTGCATTTAGTTAGACTGAAAGTCGACCTCAACATGGTTGGGAATAGGCTAGGTAAAGGCAGAATGGTTACTGCTTTGATCACTTAGTCTAAGCCTAGGTTGTTTACAAATTCATTTTTTTATATAATTATCTACTAGTGGGCCTGGCAGACGTTGTCCTGCCCGTAAAATAAAAAAGTCCTACAACTCGCCTGCAGCGGCACCTACCGGGTCCAATTGTGAATCTAAACCATTCTCGAATCCACTGAAATACACACAAAAAAATTCATCAACATCGGTCCAGCTGTTTAGGAGGAGTTCACTTTCATACACTCGCACAGAAGATTTTTATGATGTAACAACTTATGGATAAAACAATCAATAAAAAAAACACCTCACTGACTAAATTATTTTAATTAAACTGTTTAAATTCTTCCTTTACACAATTTAATCCAATACTTATACAAGGAAATAGTTCCGTGATCTTCTTAGCAAAGCTGCTAACCTAAGGAATAATTCATAATGTCATTACTTATGCACGCTTTGCAATCATTAAGCCGCGGTATATATACATTTACTTAATTCGTTAAGCTAGCAAGATTACCATTTCTACGTGAACGGCGTTCATTTTTAAATGGAAGTAGAAAAACATTGGTTAGAACAGACTGTTCTTTTCTTTATAATAAAACTAGCATTTTGTTCGCGACATCGTCCGCTTTTTCTGACGGTTTTTTTTTGCGCTGTGGAAATCCTCAATGTCAAAGTCAAATCATTTATTTCAATTAGACCATTAAAAGGCACTTTTGAACGTCATAACAAAAAAAATATAAAAATAAATGTGTACAATATTATGCATTTACAGTTTACAGTTATATAACTACACGTGAATACGATGGACCTTGCATAAAAACACTATATTGAAGTATGTGCAAAGTATTACAAGATAAAGAATGACAACTAAGTTGTATACATAGATACATAGTGTTCCCATATTATTATTTACAATTATTGTAAAAGTAGACAACCACTCCATACATTTCAACAAACTATGAATCAGTGTGTGAACCAAAGCAATAATTAAATATAATGTATATACTAAGTATAAATTAAGTAGTTTTATTTAGAAATCAGTTTGATTTTGTCTAGACTGTAGATTGTCCTATGCAGCCTCGTGGACTTCATCGTTATCGTGGGGGTGAAGGAAGGGCATGCCGAACTCTTACTGGCTAAGATCACCGCGGTGTTCCACCTATGTCTATGGCCGGGGGTGCGGGTTTAGTATAAGCAGTGACCGCTCCCCCGACAGGCCTTGAGCCGCTGTCTTTCAGGGGGTTCCACCTCCCAGTGCGGCCATTCCCATAACGGCCGCAATCATTCTCGAGTGGAGCGCGTGGGCTACTGCGCCGCCAACTCTGGCGACGGGGGCCAAGTCTGCTATTTGTATAATTTCGTCATTCCAACACGATCCCATTGTCATTTTGCTAAAAGTTCGTTATTGTGCTAAATTCATAATGGTCGATCATTGGTCTCACAATGACGTTGTAATGGTAGGTCACTGATTAATAGATTACCGCCTAAGTCAGTCATTCAGTTGTCATTTTGTACGAGATTACCATTCTAAGTATATCATTTCTTTCAACGGCGTGTCAGTGGATGACCATTGGAAATTCATAGTGACGCCATTATATTAGTAGATAAAAATTAAATTAAAAATTTAAAAAACCCCCAACGCAAAACATAAAAGCAATTATTTAAAAAGTAACAAATAATATCTTTTGTTGAGCCATCAAATGTTTGTTCGTTGAAATGGCGCTATAATGTCGCGGCGGGGTACCGCGTAATTCTCTCATTGCAAATCCATGAGTTCGCTATTTTACCTATTTAGCTATTGCTGACTTAGCGGTACCCCGCCGCGACATTATAGCGCCATTTCAACGAACAAACATTTGATGGCTCAACAAAAGATATTATTTGTTACTTTTTAAATAATTGCTTTTATGTTTTGCGTTGGGGGTTTTTTAAATTTTTAATTTAATTTTTATTTGAAAGTTTTTAAATGTAATTTAGTCTGGTTTTGAGAAGTTGTAGATACGTCTAAAGTTGTATTTCGTCACATGGATCTTTTTTGATATTAAAGATATCACCCTGAGAATGCGTTTGGTATATATATTTCAATTTTGGAAAAAGTGTGGATTGGATTCTTTTTGCGTAACTACGTCCAAATGGCACAACCGTATTCTGGCACAATCGTACCCAGTCTACCCTATGTTTGAACAGCAGGGAACCGGTGCTTTGGCCCTTAGAGTTTATAAAATAAATTTTCAAGTTTTTAGTTTTCATTTCGTTAGTTAATTAATATTCCTCATTCCCTTTCAATACAGTATGCATTATTCTACTAGTCAAGCCCTTTCATTTGATATCCATATTGAGGGAGTCGTGGAAAAAAAAATGTAATTCGCCATTTTGTGGTGCCGGTCATCTTGGCTTTGAAATTTATCATAGTGTAAAGTATTCTACTAGTGAAGCCCTTTCATTTGATACCCATATTGATGGAGTTGTGAAAAAATATGTGATTAGCTATTTTGTAGCAGCGGCCATCTTGGACCGATTTTCATCAAACATAGCTAAGAACACTCCCGACTAATTCACCTTTCAAATAAAAAAAACAAAAACAAAATCGGTTTATCCGTTCGGGAGCTACGATGCCACAGACAGACACACACACACACACACACACACACAGACACGTCAAACTTATAACACCCCGTCGTTTTTACGTCGGGGGTTAAAAACCAAACTTGTCAAAATCAACAATTATGAAATCAATTATAGACCATCCTGAGACTATTGTAATAGTAGACTTGAGGCCCTCGTCGAAAGACGGACGGCCCTAGTCCGCCGCCCGAAGTTTTTGATAATAAAATGAAACACTTAGCAAATACGTAGCTTTCTATTGGTAAAAGAATTTTTAAAATCGATTTAATATTTTTTGCATTACAAACAAATATACAAAAATCTTTTTTGGAAAAAGAGAACCGCCTTCAAAAAACAAACTGAAAAGTGATAAATAACTTTAGCACAAAACACACATGACTTTAGTTTCGGAAATCGGTGGCTTTGTTCTGTTTGTTGTTTTGTATTGCCACCGACTTCCGATGCTAAAGTCATGTGTGTTCTGTGCTAAAGTTATTTATCACTTTTTAGTTATTTTTTGAAGGCGGTTCTCTTTTTTCAAATAAGTTTTTATTTTACATTTTTTAGTGCCTCGTTATATACCCAAGTCCATTAAGGAACGGCAACACAGTTAAAACAGAGATTGCAAGTCCTCCAAAGATGGAAAGATGGAAGAAATGAAAACGTCTTCTCGGTTTTTGTTGTTTTTTTCTCAAAAAGCGCTAAATTAATTTATGATTTTTGTATACTTAAACCTTCTCCAGAATGTAATAAACACTTTTCTGAAAACCGCATCAAAATCGGTTCAGCCAAACGGGAGATAATCGCGGACAAACATACATACATACTAACATACGGGTCGAATTGAGAACCTACTTTTTTTTTAAGTCGGTTAAAAAATTAAAATCTTTTCTCTTTATGATATAAATTTAGATAGAACGTTGCCTCACACTAGTTATCTCCTGTGTCGTGGGTGCGTTCACAAACATACTGTAAACCATGTAATTATTAGTTCCGTGCGGTAATCGAAGCCGCGACACGCAACGCCGCAGCCGATCGCTCAACCACTGCGTCAACCATGTAGTCCATGTTGGTGTTTCTGGGAAAACTAAATGTTATCCCCACAAATCTTGTGTTTTAAAAATGATGTACTTGAAGAATGTTATGCACACACATCAAATAATTACAGTATGCAATTAATTATGTACTTGAACGCTTTGTGTCCATGTGTGTGTGTATAGGTATGTTATTTATTCTTTCTTTTTCTTTTTTTTTGTTAATACTGATTTTATACTAATGGTGAGCTCCTACTAAGGACCAGTATTTTCTTACACAAGTTTTAAAAAGTTGTCAGTCAACAAAATATGTTTTATTTGCATAAATCCTTTTTTTATTTATAAATTCTACCTAATATTATTGCTTTCACTTTTAATCTTTGTAAATATACTTAGACAAAATAAATTAAAGAATGGAAATTTCATATTTACCAGTCAACAAAAAAATAACCAAATTTTTACAACTCCGCTTTTTGTCGCATTTGCCAAACATTGAATACCTGCCAACAGTATGATATTAGCGTCACTATTAATAGTGGTAACAGTGGTGACCAGACCATTATTAATAACACCGGGTTGACATCAATAACCTATTTATTGTAGATATGTCACCCCGATGGACCGATCCAACACAAGATTTATGAGTCATAAAATTAGCTATAACCATTATGGTCAGTTTTATTGACAAGTTGTTGAAATTTCAGTCGTTATGTCGATCCTTCTTTTATTCATAGGAAAATGTGTTTTATTGTTGTAGCAGTGAAGAAGATACGTTATGTTATTTTAATCTATACTTAGTATTATATATAGGGTTAAAGAGCTTGTTTTTAATCTCCGGAACTACCACGATGGGAACTATTGACAATCACCCTCGGTGAACACCTAGGTGAAGTGAGCTGTCATCCGTCCCGATGATCGGGACGGATGACAGCTCACTTCACCTAGGTGTTCACCGAGGGAGATTGTAACAGAATGGCACTACAGATTAAGACATTTAACATGGATTTGCGCTTGGTGAAACACTCGCTACTTTTAATGTCCGGTTAATATTTTAACGGCCGTTTAAACTAACAAACATCGGTTGGTGAAACTAGGTCTAAGTCCTTTAAATATGGACCATTGTACGTGTAATTGACTCAATCTTAAACTCAAATCATTTATTTCAAATAAACCATTTACAGGCACTTTTGAATTGTCCAGGAGTCAGTCAGTCAAAAAGTTGCAGCTAGTGGCTCGTTCCAAACAGTAGGTTTCTATGGAGAAGAACGACCAAGAAACTCCATGAACATTTTTTTTTAAATCAATAGAATATTACAAATTTAGGTTACATCATTCATGTTGAATCTAGGGGTAGGTACAATGTGAGACGTAATACTAATAACAACACTAAGTTTATATTCCACGATAAACGAGTTATGCCGCTTGCAAATAATTCATTCTTCTCGCGTCAAAGTGTATATGGGCGCCAAACCATTATTTAAATTTAATTTTAAGCTTGTTTTGATTATTTAGTATTTAACCTGACTTCCGTGTTATTTATTAAATTAATATTTCTATTTCCGGTTGAATTAATATTAAGTTTCTGTTTTGATACTTCCTTTTGATTTATTTAAAATATTGTAGTTTCCGGTTAAATTTATATTAAGTTTTTATTTTGATACTTCCGGTTGACGTTATTAAATTTCTATGTTGGTATTAAGGAATTGTTTTGATATATCCGCTTGATTTATAAATTCTCTTTTGGCGGTAAAGTTTGGCGGTAATTTCATGTATAAAAGCTGATGTAATGCGAATGGAAGGACATTCTTTGTCCGCCGCTCGTGGAATAAACACCCTGAGTTGAAGTAAGGTATTTTCTTTGTACTCTCTTAAACATTTTCTGCCGTTACCTATTGCCGTGTATTTGTGTGCAAATCAATATGTGTGACTTCGGTAACATCGGCGATGATGCGCCGACAGCAGCGGTGGGATCCACCTCGCCTATACTGAGATCTTCTGGATTCGGGCTCCATAAACCATTGCCGACCGCCCAGCTAGACCCAACTTTCTCGATGGATCAAGTGATGAGTCTAGTGACGTCAATCACGAAACAAGCCACATCAAGCGCCGTGGCCGCAGCGCTGTCTGCTACTCCAGCACCTTCACGGGATCGTAGCAATTTCTACCTACCACCATTCGATCCCGATGTGCGCTCACACGACATCAGGGACTGGTGTGCCAATGTTGACCAAACCATTCTAACTATTGGCATATCACCACATGAAGCTCGCATGAAGGCAATACTGCAACTGAAAGGAAGAGCGAAGACGTGGGCCGATACGTGGTCCCTACAATCCACCACATGGGAGCAAGTTAAGCAAGACCTAATCCAGGCATTCGGCGAAGAGTTCCGGTATGCTGATGACGTTCAGCGGTGGCGCGACTACACGTCGGAGCAGGCGTGCAGCTATGCGGACTACGCAGCCACGGGATGGACGTTGTTCAAGAGAGTGCGGCCAGAAGCCACGGACACCGAGGTATTTGATTCTCTTATCACTGGTATCTACCCTGATTTTGTGAAATATGAATTGTTACGTAATACGCCTGACTCTTTGCCCAAACTAGTCTCTGTTCTGAAAACTTTTCGTAAACGTGACCGACCGAAAACTGATAGTTCAGAGAAAAGTAATCTTAACGAAAAACCCCGTCTGTCGGAAACCCCTCATCAGTTATTAGGTCAGTCGCTCATTTGTTTTAAATGTAAAAAGCCTGGTCACCGGGTTCGTGACTGTAAGGAAAAGTTGGCACAAGATACAGACCCTAATATTACCGCAAAGCCAACGTCTCAAGTTACGCCAGACTACCGTAAGTCCATTGAATGTAACTATTGCCATAAAAAGGGGCATTTAGAGAAAGCTTGTTTCCGTAAGCATAATGATGAAAAATCGAAGTCCGATCAAATGTCCGTTAATTATTGTGGAAGTCGTTGCATGACTACCGTCAAAATTGGAACTAATTCATATCCTTGCCTATTTGATTCTGGCGCAGATTGTTCGTTAGTGCGTAAAAGCTTTTCTGGTTCGATTCCGGGGAAAAGAAAAACTGTATCGACAGTTTTCAAGGGAATAGGCGGCGTGAATGTCACTTGTACTCAGAGTATTGCGGCTATTCTAGAAATCGATCAAGTTACTGTAGAGTTAGAACTATTTGTTGTAGAAGATCACCAAACCCAGTTTAACCTTTTAATTGGCTATGATTTAGTGCAAATTCCGGGTCTTACTGTCACGCTAATAGATTAAAATATGACTGTCTCGAGAAATATGATTATTGCTAAATGTTCTTTAGTAGAGTCCCAAATAAAACTAGATACCGACCTTTGCGACTCTATCATGTTAGAAAAATTCAATTCAATTATAAACAATTTTAAAGACAATTTTACTTCTGGTAATAAAGTCTCTGAGGTAAAAACTGGTCAACTGACTATTAGATTAAAGAATACAGATAAAATTGTTCAACGTAGACCCTACAGATTATCTCCAATGGAACGCGAAAAAGTTAAAGACATTATAAATGATCTTAAGCAAAGCGGAATTATCCAAGACAGCTCATCCCCTTTTAGCAGCCCCATTTTATTAGTTAAAAAAAAAGATGGAACTGACCGATTATGCGTTGACTTTTGAGAGTTAAACTCAAATACAGTTAGAGATAATTTTCCATTACCATTAATTGCCGATCAGATTGATAGGTTAGGTAAAGCGTGTTATTTCACTTGTTTAGATATGACTGCAGGGTTCTATCAAATACCGATTTATGTAGATTCAATAGAAAAAACCGCTTTCGTTACACCTGACGGGCAATTCGAATTTTTACGCATGCCCTTTGGGCTGTGCAATGCGCCGTCTGTCTATCAGCGTGCCATTAATAAAGCTTTAGGTGATTATAAGGATAAGATTGCTCTAGTTTATATTGACGATGTTCTTGTAATTTCTGCAACCATAGAAGAAGGGTTAACTAACTTAGAATTAGTTTTGGAAAGATTGACGAAGGCAACCCGCCTTCGTCAATCTTTCCAAAACTAATTCTAATTCACTAAACATAAAAAAATGCTCATTTTTAAAAAAATCCGTTGAATATTTAGGGAATATAATAGAAAACGGCACCGTTAAACCCAGTCCCAGAAAATTAGATGCCCTCTCAAAGTCTGCTGTTCCAAAGAACATTAAAGAATTACGACAATTTAACGGTCTAGCTGGTTATTTTAGGAAATTCGTGCCAAATTTTTCTAAAATCATGGCCCCTTTATATGAATTAACTAAATCTGGCGTACCTTGGAAGTGGACAGAAAAACAGGAAAATGCTCGCAAAGAAATAATTAGTAGATTAACATCTTCTCCACTCTTGACCATTTATGACCCTGATTTACCATGTGAACTCCATACAGACGCTAGTTCTCTGGGTTATGGTGCAGTTTTGATCCAGCGACATGATAAGAATCCTCATGTCGTTGGTTATTTTAGTATGCGAAGGACCAATTCTGAGAGCAAATACCATTCCTATGAGCTCGAAACATTGGCTGTCGTCAAAGCTATTAAACACTTCCGTCACTTTTTGTATGGAAGATGCTTTAAAGTAGTAACAGATTGTAATTCACTGAAAGCATCCAGAACCAAAAAAGAACTAACGCCAAGAGTACACCGCTGGTGGGCATTTTTGCAAACTTTTCAATTTGATGTTGAGTATAGGAAGGGTAACAGACTTTCTCATGCCGATTTTTTTAGTCGAAATCCTGTAGCCAGCCCCTGTGAAATTCCTAGCGAGAATACCTCGTTGCAATTTTCAGTAAACTCTTCTACACTTGATCATAACTGGCTCCTAATAGAACAAAAACGTGATCCAGTTCTTAAAAACATAGTTGAACAACTCAGTTCTGATACAATACCAAAAGACATTTCTGACACTTATGTCATATCACAAGATAAATTGCTTAGACGTAAAGTTCAAATAGAAAATAAAACCCGTAAACTTATTATTGTGCCACGTAATTATAGATGGAATCTGATTGCTCACTATCATGATAATCTTCAACACTTCAGTTGGGAGAAAGTTCTAGCTAAATTAAGAGAGCAATATTGGTTTCCCAATATGTCAAAAATAGTCCGCAGGTTTACTGAAAATTGTGTTAGTTGTAGAATTCGCAAAGGTATGTCGGGTGCTAAACAAGTTACTCTTCATCCTATAGACAAAATTGCAATTCCTTTTCACACCGTACATGCCGACATAACTGGACGTATGAACGGTAAACGTAATATCGCTGAATATGCGTTTGTATTTATTGATGCCTTTACCAAATATACTCATTTAATTTATACCAATGATCGAACATCTGATACAGCCATATCTTGTCTGCATGAAGTCATTTCTATTTTTGGCACCCCAAATAGACTCGTAACCGATCAGGATAAGAGTATGACATCATCCGATTTCAATAATTTTTGTCGTAATTTCAATATCGAGCATCACGTAGTGGCTAAAGGCGCTAGTCGGGCAAACGGTCAGGTAGAACGTATTATGAAAATCATCAAAGATAATATGTCTGTTGTGGAGCTTAATAAACAGTGGCACACTGCTATTCGAGATTTACAGTTGGCTATTAATTCTACCGTTTCTAAAAGTACGGGAAGATCTCCCATGGAGTTATTATTTGGAAAGAAATGTTCGCCACCGGGTATTAAGCTTTTGCATATCGATGATGATGAACCAATTGAAGATCTTAATAGTGTTAGATCATTAAGTAAATTAAGGATGGACGAGCGATCATTTCGAGACAAGTTAAGATTTGACAAAGGCAAAGCTCGAATAAACGCTTTTAAAAAGGGAGATTTCGTCTTAATGCATAAACATGGACCAGGAACAGGACCAAGTTTAGTCGTATGTCTATACGACTAAACTTGGTCCTAAATTTGAAGGTCCGATGGAAGTTCTTGAAGTATTGCTTAATAATCGTTACAAAGTTAAGCATGTTAATTTAAGGGGATGTTCCGAAAAGATCGCTAGTCATGATTTTTTGAGACCAGCACCTGTGGCTCAAAATGATCCATTTAATGATGACAATGAACCGACCGTATGGGCGGATAATTTGTAAATTAGCTTATCAACTCCACTTTCCTCCCTACTACCCGCTCACACGTTCGCGCGCGCAGCCAAGCAGCGCGTCTAACGTCCAGCCGCGCGGAGTCCGCGCGACCGCGTGAGCGCCGCGGATGCGCCTCAACTTAAACCTTATTGTTTAGCAAACTACTGCAGTTACATCAAAGTAAAAAATACGTGTGTATAGCAGAAACTGTATAGAATCGACATAAGAGAAAATTTAATTACAGCAACCAGTTAAAGTACTCAAAAAAAAAGTCAAACTTGAGAATATGTGTTGATTATCAGTAAAATATTTGTTCTTACTAAGTTTTTACCTATAATTTTGTACTTTGTGTCTATAAAACCTAAATAAAATTAAACTAGACTACATTAGCTTTTTTTTGATACCCCCAAGTCATTTTTTGGAATGTTCTGAGTACCACAACAAACCAAAACTAACAACTCATACCCACCTCAATTTGATGGCTAGTGAAATTACGGCAAGATGGCCGCCCGTAGGGCTCTCACACATGAGATGATGGCACATGATTTATTTTGTTATGAATAATTTATTTTGTGTTTTTAGTTGAAATTACAGAATAATTTATTTTGTGTATTTTTTTTTATTTACTTATAAATTTATAAGTAAATAAAAAAAATTGTGGCATTTCAACTAAAAACACAAAATAAATTATTCTTAAATATACATTATATAATATAATATATAATATTATATATATCGATTATATAATATAATATATAATATTATATATATACATTTCTAAATAATAAAAATAAAACATTTAAAAATATCTTTATTATAATATTTATTTGATATATTACATTTTTTAGTAGACCGAATTGTGAATCTAAACTTTACTAGTTTCGAATCCACTGGAACACACACAAAAATTTCATCAAAATCGGTCCAGCCGTTTAGGAGGAGTTCAGTGACATACACACGTACAGAAGAATTATATCCCCCAGGGCTCCATACTATCCCCTCTTATTTTAATGCTGTTTACCAGTGACATCTCCAACAGTAAGAAGGCCCAGTTGGCTCTTCATCAGTTAAAGACTAGCAGGCCCGGCTGACATTGTTATGCACTGAAAATAAAAATAAAAACCAACTGTAACAAACAAGTTCATAAAGTTCATGCTGTATTTGCAAATGAAACTTATTCGTGGGAGTACGTAATGTAGGCTAACATAGTGAATTTGACACAGCAAAACCATCAAAGAATCATCCAACCATAGAATGGTATAGCCATTCTCAAATCCACTGAAACACACACAAAAGCTAATAATTAAAATCATGAACAAAACTCTCCAAGTTAGCAAAGTTCCAGCAAATACGTTTCTTATTACCATACAATACAACTAGATTGGGATTCAAATTCCGCCCGGGGTAAAGCTTTGTGTGATGAGCACTTGTGTTTCCATTGTGTCTGGTCTGACACCCATAGTACAGGATCTTCGTAGCATGTGAAATGTCTCCACATATTATTATTATACGTACTTACTGATTTCGATCACACGCAGCAGCTCCTCATCCTCCGGAGAAGCAGTAGACGTAGCCGTGCCCTCTAGTTCATCAACTGTAACAAACAAGTTTTGTAAAGCTCAGTATCGGGTTGTATTCGCATATAAAACTTAAAGAATATTAATTATACATTCATACATAATTATGATTCATAAACTTGGTAGACGAACTGACAGACTTGACTTACAGTTTGGACTTCAGAGAATAGCAAAGTGAAATTACATCAAGTAGATTGTAGTGATTAGACAATACAGAAAAAAACTTAAACCAAAATTTACCTTGTTGGCCGTTTCCTCGGAGGAGCATCCACTCCCGGAGGATGAACTCTTGCCGGACGCTAGCTGGCAGCGCATTCACTCTGCGCTGCGTCAGCTGCCTCTCTGCTCTTGCTTGAGACGGAGGGTCTTCCAGAATGGCACTGGCAAAACATATAAAACATTGTAGATATATCTTTAAAAATATACAGCATACAATACCTTGTTATTAAAAGATACGTACGCCTGTGCACCTGCACCTCGGCCTCGTCCTTTCCTACACCCTCTTTATCTCCCACGTCTGTCCCTGACATGCCCTGGCATCTGCCCTTAATTTTCTTGACTTGTGGTTCTACAAAAATAGATACATTCACTTTTATTGCAGGTTTCAAATCTAAAATATGAATATCAATCACACTCATGCTTTTACGTTTGTACGAGCCCTTCTTGCGAGTCTTACCACTGGTGTTTCGGCTTCCTGGAAAGCCCCTACTGACGACCTGTGGAACGTAATTAATATCACATCGAATCTAACCTCATTTCGTTATATTTTTACTGTCTAGGTGTGTGTAAATACTAATAATGAACTAATTTCCATATTACGGGCATTCAATTAGAAGTTTATTTAGTAAATCATACAAAAATAATTCGAAAATGCCCCACACCCAACACGGCGTCATGTCCAAGTTTTGCATTTCGAGATTTTCGTTTGCAAGAGACTTTGAACCAATTACATTTTTAGATATTCGTAATGCTTGAATCTTGAGGATTTTTTTGATATGATACACAAATACCATGAGTTATTAATAAAATTGTACTTACATTGTAAATCCAGACCACGCCACCGTTTTGAAAAATTTCACTTTGACATTTTAGCATCACGTTCAAAATTTATTTTGTCGATGGTTTTTAACTTCGGAAACATTAAGCGACTTATTCACACACGTGGAATGAAATACAGCGCCCCCACAGATATTTTTTGGAAGCGTTCGTGGAGTTGCCGCTGTATAAAAGCGATTTAGGGCCAAAAAGTCAACTTAGCTTTTTAAGTTGCGGGAACGTACGGCCCGGAGAAATTATTGGGTGTATTTTACATACGCGAACGTCACAGCGGCTACGCTGGCTGGCCACCATGCGTATCCTTTTCCTGGTCTTAGGGCTATATCCCAGGCGGGTGATGCCATGTGGTATGGCTAGATCCAAGGCGGGTGATGCCGTGTATTTTTGGCTAAACCCAAAATGGGTAATGCCGTTTTGATGTAAAATGTTTTACAGCGCAGAGAGCGCGCTGGATCAGAATGGCCGTATGGGCGCCAAACCATTATTTAAATTAAATTTTAAGCTTGTTTTGATTATTTAGTATTTAACCTGACTTCCGTGTTATTTATTAAATTAATATTTGTATTTCCGGTTGAATTAATATTAAGTTTCTGTTTTGATACTTCCTTTTGATTTATTTAAAATATGGTAGTTTCCGGTTAAATTTATATTAAGTTTTTATTTTGATACTTCCGGTTGACACTATTAAATTTCTATGTTGGTATTAAGGAATTGTTTTGACATATCCACTTGATTTATAAATTCTCTTTTGGCGGTAAAGTTTGGCGGTAATTTCATGTATAAAAGCTGATGTAATGCGAATGGAAGGACTGTCGCCATGTTTCTCAGAAACAATGGATACCTCTGTCCCTGTCTCTGAGCCATCTCACTCCGACTCTGAGGAAGCCCACTCTGCCTCCGCGTCCTCGGACGACGACTACCAAGTTGTCGGTCCGGGAGGCAAGAGAAAAAAGGGTAAGAGTCCCTCTCAGGCCACCAAGGCCAAGAAAGCCGTAGCCGCGCCCACCCCCTCCTCCACCCCCTCGGTTTCGGCCCCCTCCGTCTCAGCTACCTCTCGTCCAGAGGGCAGCCGTCCCGCTAGTCCCATGTCCACTGCTGCCCCCAATCCTTCGGTTTCAAAAAAGAAACTACCCGCCCCGCCTCCCTTGTTCATCCAGGACAAGGCGAAGTGGACCGACGTGTCCAAATTGTGTAATGATCGTAAGATCAAATACACAAACGCGCGCTCGACCCAACAGGGTATCAAAGTCCAAGTTCCCACGGTGAACGACCACAGGGAACTTACCTCCTTGCTAAAAGTGAGGAACATTTCGTTCCACACTTATTCCCTGCCCGAAGACAAACCCACCCGTGTGGTAATCCGACGCGTCCCTAAAGAAATCTCAACGGAAGAGATTCTCGCCGACCTTCAGTCGCAAAATGTCCCAGTATCCGCTGTGCATCGTCTGCACAAAGCTAGGGGTGCGATTGCATACGACTCGGTTCTTGTCGTGTGCGATCACACCGACGGCCACCATCCGATCTTTAAAGTAAAGTCGGTATGTCACTTGTCGGGCATCTCGATCGAGAGGCCTTATAAATCCGATACGGTTGGACAGTGTCACCGCTGTCAACTTTACGGTCACGCCCAACGCAATGGCTACGTGACCCCTAGATGCGTCAAGTGTCTGGGTGAGCACGCAACTGCTGACTGTCCCCGTCCGAAAGACCGCAATCTGTGCACAGAACCTCCCAGCTGTGTGCTATGCGGTCAATCAGGTCACCCCGCCAATTACCGCGGCTGCCCCAAAGCCCCAAAATCCTCTTCTCCCAAATTGACCAAGCGTGCAAACGCTCGTCAACAAAGGGAAAGCCCCTCTGTTAAGATTCCCTCCTCAGAGATGCCCGAGCGTCTCAGCCCTCAGAGGCCCTCCCCATGGAACTCGCTGAATCATCAGAGAGCGTTCCCTGCATTGAGGCCCTCCCAATCTCTGCCCATGCCAGCGCTGATGGATTCGCCAGTCCCCGCGCCGAACCTAGCCTCCGCGACCACGCCCTCCCTACCTAAGGTCGCCCCCGCCGCTCCTAAAGCCGCCACCGCCGCTCCTAAGGCCACCCTCGCCCCATCTAAGGCCGCCCCCGCCATTTCAACCGCGCCCTCAGCCTCCCGCGTGCCTGCATCTCTCCCTACCGAGAGGATAGGCGAAGTCATCAACCTCGCCTACCAAATTTACCGCAACCCCGCTGCTGAAGCTATGGCTAGGGATATACTCGCGTGCAAAGCAAATATTAGCGACATCCTTAAGGTGTTCAAAGCGTATCCGGAGATTACGCAAGCCCTAGATAAACTTTACCCTTGCTAATCCAATGGATAAGGAAAGGCCGTGTACTAATAAACCCCGATCCCTTAAGTTAGGATTCTTTAACGCCAATGGCATTACTAACCAACGTGATGAGATCGCCAATTTCCTCCGCGACCATCAACTTGATATCCTCCTCATACAGGAGACCTTTCTTAAGCCCCATCATCGTGACCCGAATATTGCCAACTACCGTATAGTTCGCAATGATAGGTCTCGTTGTCACAAGGGCGGTACCCGAATATACTATAGAAAGGCTCTGTACTGCATTCCTATGGACCCTCCTCCCCTCGCTCGCCTCGAGGTCTCTGTCTGTCGGCTCGGCATGACCGGTCATCAGCCGTTAACTATTATATCAGCATACGTCCCTCCATCACCATCGGAGGATGATCCTATCCTCCTCAAGGATGACCTTTCTGCTCTTCTTGGCCTGGGTGACTCCGTCTTACTGGCGGGCGATCTCAATGCCAAACATCCCTCCTGGAATAGTAACAGGACCTCTTCCAGAGGTAGGATCGTGTTTAACCTCTGTTCTCAACTGAACTTCGACGTCATCGCCCCGATGACTCCCACTCATTTCCCCCACGATCCCAACCATCTTCCCGACATCCTCGATATAGCGCTGCTCAAGAATGTGAAACTCCGTTTGCAATCTATAGAGACGCTACACGAGCTTAATTCCGACCATCGTCCAGTGATATTAGAACTAGCTCCCCGTTCAGGTCCCTCTGACCCTAGCCAGCCCCCTCCGACCCAAATTATTACCGACTGGAGGAAAGTAAGCGAAAGCCTACAATCCACCACGTCGCCTCACTTGGACGCTATCCCCGACCACTTGGTGACAGTCGCAGACACGACGGGCGCGATCGACTCGTTCACAAATCATGTACAATCCGTCTTGAACGATTGTTCAAGGGAGGTTCCGGCGATGAGCGATCATCACTGGAAACTGCCTGACGATGTGCGTGATCTGTTGACCGAGAAGAACGCGGCCGTTCGTGCGTACAGTGCCTTCCCCTGCGATGCGAACAAGGCTTACATGCGCTCTTTACAGCGTGCTGTAAAGAAACGCATCGAGGAGCTGCGCTCCAGCCGCTGGGACAAGACACTTAGCGAACTCGAGCCCACCCACCTAGCCTTCTGGGAACTCCAGAGGAAGCTCCGTTCTTCTAACGAGGCCTCCATGCCCCCTCTCATTCGTTCCGACAGTAGCGTCGCCTTCGACAACGATGAAAAGGCTGAATGTCTAGCCGACAGCCTAGAGTCTCAATGCACCCCCAGCTCTCAACCAGTAGACGAAGCTCACCTTTCTGAGGTCGACGCCGAAGTCGAACGTAGAGCCTCTCTCCCACCCGTTGAAGACCCTGATTATCCTCTGCCTCCTGTCACTCCCGACGAAGTGCGATATTATCAAGAGGCTCAAACCCCGGAAAGCCCCCGGCTCTGACGGTATCACCAATAAGGTGTTCAAACTCCTCCCCGCCCATCTCATAATGCTAATGACCGCCATCTTCAATGGCGCTCTAAGCAACAACATTTTTCCTCAGGCATGGAAAGAGGCCACCGTTATCGGCATTCCGAAACCAGGCAAACCCAAGTCTGATCCCACCAGTTACCGTCCCATTAGTCTACTCAATGTTCTAGGCAAAATCTACGAGAGGCTTATTTATAAGCGGCTCAAAGACTTTGCCGAAGCAAAGAGTCTCATTCCCGACGAGCAGTTTGGCTTTCGAACCGAACACAGCTGCGTCCAACAAGTCCACCGCATCGTCGAGCACATAAGCGCTGGTTTTCAGCGTGGCTTGATGACGGGTGCGCTCTTCTTTGACATAGCGAAAGCATTCGACAAAGTCTGGCACAACGGCTTACTATACAAGCTTTACCAACTCGGAGTGCCAGATCGTCTCGTGCTCATCTTGCGTGACTTTTTGTCGAATCGCACCTTTCGCTATCGCATCGAGGGTGCGCTCTCTTCACCCCACTCGATACGCGCTGGCGTCCCTCAGGGCTCCGTAGTATCCCCCCTCATTTTCACGCTGTTCACCAGCGACATCCCCAAAGATAAAAAGGCCCAGTTGGCTCTATTCGCTGACGACACGGCCATCTATTACTCGGGTCGTAACCCAGACTGCATAGCTCGTACCCTCCAATCCGCGGCAAAAGCCTTAGGCGCTTATTTCCGGAAATGGAGAATCGAGGTAAACCCCATCAAGAGTCAGGCAGTACTCTTTTCCAAACCGCGTTCGTCCCCCTCTCTGCCCAGTCCGATAACCATGTTCGGTAAGCCTATCCCTTGGGAGAAGCAAGCCAAATACCTAGGTGTGATTCTGGACCACCATCTTACTTTCGGAGAGCACATCAAGACGGTGCGTTCGCGCGCCGCTTTCGCTCTCCGTAGGCTCTACTTCATGTTGAATGCACGCAGCAAATTGTCACTCAAGTGCAAATTGCGCATTTACACGGCGTGCATTCGTCCCATCATGACGTACGCCTGTGCTGTATTCGCACACGCGAAACCATACCGTCTCCATAGGATGCAGACCCTCCAAAACCGTTTCTTGCGAAGAATCACAGGAGCCCCTTTTTACCTTCGCAACGAGAACCTCCATCTCGATCTAAAAATACCTACCATCCAGCAGTTCATGAAACGCTCCGCCAAGCGCTTCTTCGACACTGCTGAGAAGCACTCTAACCCGTTAATCGTATCGGCCGCCCGGTACACTCCCTCCCGTATTAGTAAGACTCGACGACCGAGACATACTCTGACCGACCCTGACGATGCTATTACTCTCCTCCAGGAGAGCAATAAAGCCACCAGTACAGTGAACCCGTGAGAAGGCGCGCCTCAGTTTGTTACGCGGAGAGGCGCGCGCGAGTAAATTACTCACACTACTTTAAAAGCTCATATTTCTACTTTTATGGTACTTATTGGCTTATAGTGCATTTATATGAATAAAACAAGGTTTAATAAGTGTGAAAATAAGTATTTTAATTAAAACTATGAAACATAAATGCAACTTGTTAAGCAAATAACAAATCAACTTATTTTTATTTTCTAATTTTGACAGTCTTCACATAAATCAAAATAAAAAAAAATACATAACAAAAAACCTAATAAAATACTCTTCCATGAGATCTAGACGAGTGTGCCTCTCGAAACACATTAAACATATATATGTTTAATGTGTATCGAGAGGGTGATGGAGATGTGATATGTTCGGTGCAGAGTAATTGCATGCACAAAGTGCAAGCTTTTTTGAACCGTCTATTCTTATGTCTATGATATATTGAACGTTTAATAGGTCTAAGATGATAATACTATCGCTTTCTGTGGTATCAACACGATGTTGTTCTGCATCTTCAAGTCCCGCATCTAATGCTCCATCACCAGAATCATCTTCGAATTTGTGTTTTTAGTCGATCGCTCATTTTACAAGTTGTTGTAGCTAAAAACAAAAAATATTGTTATTAGGTCCTTACATATGAAATTGCCGATGCTAAATACTGGCAACTTTGAAATCAAATATTTTGTGTTTGATTAGGAATTCCAAATTCAAAATTATTTCAAAATAAAGACTAAACAATATTGTTTTAAAATTCGTGTTTCATTTGTTTTCACGTCATTTGTTTGGGCTTGAAAATTGCTATAGTAACAACAATGGAGAAATTAAAAATTCGCGGTATTTGCGAATATGAGTTCCACCGTGGCGCCAGTGCAGCAGAAACGGCTCGAAGGATTAACGACGTGTACGGGCCAGGCACCGCTAACGAACGAACGGTGCGTTTTTGGTTTCAACGTTTCCGTTCTGGAAATTTTGATTTACAAAATGATCCTCGTGGACGACCGGATACTTAAGTGAATAATGAAGAATTAAAGGCGATAGTGGAAGCGGATCCATCTCAAACCACTTCTGAATTAGCAGCAGCCTTTGGAGTAAGTGACAAAACAATCACTATCCATTTGCGTCAAATTGGAAAAGTAATAAAGCTCGAAAAGTGGGTACCGTACGAATGGACTGAAGCACACCAACAAACACGCGTCGGTTGCTGCGCTTCTTTGCTCAATCGTCACAATAATGAGGGAATTTTAAATCGTATTGTCACTCGTGATGAGAAGTGGATCGTGTACGATAATCGCAAGCGATCATCACAATGTCTTAACCCTGGAGAACCGGCAAAACCTTGCCCCAAGCGAAAACTGACCAAAAAGAAGATTCTAGTTAGTGTTTGGTGGTCCTGTGCTGGTGTCATCCACAACAGCTTCTTGAGATCAGGCCAAACGATTACTGCAGACATGTATTGTCAACAGTTGCAAACAATGATGGAAAAGCTCACCATTTAACAACCGAGACTGGTCAATTTCTCTAGCCCATTGCTCCTTCAGGATAACGCTCGACCACATACTGCACATCAGACGGTCGCCAAGTTAGAGGAGCTGCGACTGGAAACTCTGCGTCACCCACCATACTCTCCAGATCTTGCCCCAACCGATTACCACTTATTCCGAAATTTGGACAACTTTTTACAAGGAAAAAAATTCAATTCTGATGAGGCAGTTAAAACAGCCTTCAAGCAGTTCATCGATTCTCGCTCCCAGGATTTTTTTACCAAAGGGATCAATGAGCACCCGATAAAATGGCGGAAGTGTATCGATAACAATGGTGCATACTTCGATTGACTAAATATATAATTGCTTTTTTGCAGTTTTTGATACCGAGCGGCAATTTCATATGTAACGACCTAATATTACAATATTACTATGGAGTATTTATATAATAATTAACCAATATAATATAAATAAATAAAATAATATATTCTAGACAATACAATAACACGTTTTATTGGGAACATAAACACTTACACGGATGGGCGCGTGATGAGCAAATTGCCGCACGATGCTACTCGGCCTCCAGAAACACTTCGCTGCAGGTTCACAACGGAACTGACCGGTATGAGAGTTACATCAGGGGGAAGGGGATGAATAGTCATGAAGCTACCTAGGAGCTTGAGACGTTAGGGCGTCAGTATCACCAAAAGTTTTTGCTTTCAATATTTGTGTGAGCAAATTGCTCATAGCGCGCCTTCTCACGGGTTAAGAAACACAGACACAGACCGCCGTCATTCCGTCCTCGCCGCCGAGGCCCGCCGCGACGACCCCGTACGTCCCCTCCCCGACCCTTGCTCGTGCCAGCCCGCGCCGCTGAGCCTGTAGTTTTAAATTCGTCCCTAAATAATGGAAATCCGATCCAGCCTGTCCCTTTGCTGTCCTCTCCCAGCGACGCCCTAAGCCGAGGCTCGTACCCCACAGGGGGTGCCCTTAGCGTGTAGTCGCTTAGTTTGTAAGCTTTTTGCCCTGGCTGGAGGCCCTAAAAATAATAATTTTTAAGGCACCACAGGAAAGTCCGGTTAAGCAGCCGACAACCTCCTAGGTTGACCTGCGAGATGCCAATCCGAAAAAAAAGAAAAAAAAAAAAATGGAAGGACATTCTTTGTCCGCCGCTCGTGGAATAAACACCCTGAGTTGAAGTAAGGTATTTTCTTTGCACTCTCTTAAACATTTTCTGCCGTTACCTATTGCCGTGTATTTGTGTGCAAATCAATATGTGTGACTTCGGTAACATCGGCGATGATGCGCCGACATGTATATTGTTTCTCTAAAGTTCCTATTTCTACAAAAAAAAACTATTGACTATGCACTAAAGGCGATAGAATTTCAAAGGAGCTTGTTAAAACACTTTTTAGTTTTAAAAGGTATTCCGGAAAAGCTTTATTATATTTAACTCTCTCTTAACCTGTCTACAGACTGGAACGCTATCCACAAGAATGCTTGCTCTGTTTTACTGCGAGAAGCGGTAAATAGCTTATGAAACTGAATATTGTAAAATGAATTAAAGTAAGGAAGTTGTGTTTATATTATCCCTATCTTTATCCCACGACTATGTCTGAAAAAATGTCGGTTATTGCGGATGCAGACAAAGTCGCGGATTCAAAAGTCTATGTCCTTTTTTGGGGTGTCGGTATAATCACACAAAAAACGAAATGCCGGTAACTAGTTTTTCATTACAAACCAGCAAAATAAGAGTTATATTTGATTTAATCGTATCGTTGCTTGTCACTTGGTGCATTTTCTAACCCAACTTAGGTATAAATTCATATGAAAAAATCTTAGAAATGCAATTGCCAATTTAGTTGAAATTAAGTCAGATAATACCTGGTGTATTTGTCAAAAAAATTACACCATTTTCATGATTGTGACAGGTGGGCCCAGAGATGTAGGAAAAATGGGCTTTCTCCTCTTGTAAATCATTTTGATTTACCCGTGAAAGCCATTCCAAGAAACGCATGAGACTAAAAGAGTTAGAATATTTAATCTGGATGATGGAGAGGAAGAGGAAGACCAAAGAACATGGATGGATTGTGTGAAGAATGAAATGGAAGATAAGGAAGTTAGTGATATTATGACGGTTGACAGAACGGACTGGAAGAAGAACGCGTGTTGTCCAACCCCAAGTTACAAGCTAGGTACAAGGGCAGGAAGAAGCAGAGTTCCATCCATCTGCGTGGTCCAAGGTCCCAGAGATAGCAGACCTATGTTTCTTTCACGGATTTTGAGAATAGATAAATAAAGAAATATGTAGAGTGTGTTTACTTTTTCAACCGACTTCAAAAAAGGAGGAGGTTATCAATTCGTCTGTATTTTTTTTTTTATTATTTTTTTATTTTTTTTTTATGTTTGTTACCTGATTTCTCGGGACTGCGTGAACCGATTTTGATGATTCTTTTTTATTTGGAAGCTAGTGCTTCCCGTGTGGTCCCATTTTAATTTGGTCCAGTTCTGACCATTGCATCCATGAGAAAACCGTATAAGTCTTAAATTTGCATTAAGTATGTGCGCGCATTGTTACGCGATTTCTCAGGCAAACGTAAACCGATTTTGAAAATTCTTTTTTTTATAGATAGGGTATGCTTCAGGGGTGGTCCCATGTAAATTTTATCGAAATTGATTCAGCACTTTTTGAAAAATCAACAAATACCCAAAAATCTTACATAGACGACGTTTTAGTTTCATCAATCTTTGTAGTAGTTAACTTTCAATCTCTTCTTAATAGATTTGAATGAGAAGGAGGTACTAAAAAGCGGAAAATAAAAAGCTTTTTACAAAAAAGACAACCGCCTTCAAAAAGTGAAAAATAACTTTAGCACAGAACACACATTGACTTTAGTTTCGGAAGTCGGTGGCAATACAAAACAACAAACAGAACAAATCCTGAAACTGAATTTCGAAACTAAAGTCAATGTGTGTTCTGCGCTAAAGTTATTTTTCACTTTTTGAAGGCGGTTGTCTTTTTTGTAAAAAGCTTTTTTTAGATTCCATCCTGCCGGCCCTTTTTCAGGGGGGCAATTCTATACATCTTTTCGGAAGTTTTATATTCAAATCTCAGTCTCAGTCTATCAAATTGCCTCTATCTATTATGTATACTTAAGAACAAATTACGTTTTTTCTTACTCCTCTGCTGTTCTTTTCTGATTAACTTCATTGCGAAATCCAAGACAGTTGTAACGTTTCTTTGGAACTCGTCAAGCATCATTACCTCGGCGCTTTTCTGGTGGTCGCCACTGTTGATTCTGGCTTTCAGGAGTTACAGTGATTTGGGAATACGTGTACAAAAGGTAAAGTTACTCACTTACGTTCAAGAGGTTCGTTTTGCGAGAAATAAATCTCGTATGACCAACGCAAACCATTGTACATCCAAAACATATTTTCAATTAGGTATACACCTGAGTTCACTGCGATATAACCCTTTAATGCTAATCCAACATACTACCTGTATAAATCTAAAACCGTGTGTATCAAGAGCGTGCGATCGTGATAAAACATCTCCCACCCTTCACTCAATAGGGTTGCGTTGTAGCATAGGAAAGTTCAGAAGGTTAAGAAAGCAGAACCAACAGCGCACTGTATACAAAACGTAGTCTAGTGGTGTTTTGTTCAACGACGCCCGTGCCTCACACATAAAGCCGATGTTAATGAAAAGACAGAAAGGAAAATGCGTTTATTGGAATAAAATACACCTTCAAACTATCAAATCAGAAAACAGTGAATATAATGCCAAAAGGGTCTCAGCTCAGCATGATGTCAGATGACACCACAAAGCGCGCCACCTGACGCTGATTTTCAGCTGCAGCCCACAAGTGCCATACGGGTGCGCCAAAGTTCACCTAAATTTTTAACTCCGATGATTGGAAATCCGAAAATATTCTTCCTAACATTTTTCATCCTAACAATCACAATTCCTAACTACTCTGTCTCTAATGTTCATAATCCGAAGCATTCAACTTCATAATGTCAGTAGCAATAAACATATATTATACTTTTATTTGTTTTCCTATATTTTCTCAACATAACCATCTTTTACACTATTATTCAAAGTCATATCTTTTTTGTTTAGATTTCTTTTTATTCATAATAATACTACATTAATTTTGCGTAACTTTATTTTCACATAACATGTATAACGGTGTCCCCTGGTTACGCAGACAGAAATTTCATAGAATTTCGTTTTCCAGAAAATGTTTCATATAATATTTGGTTCTTGTAATTTTATTTCGGCTATTATTGTTTCAAAGACTATTTACTTCAATGAAACATATTTCACAGAAACACAATTCAATTAATTTTTATTCACATTTTTTTGTTTAACAAACTTATCAAACAGTAGAATTATTTTTTAACGAATATTGTTTGTTCAGTGTATTTTTCCATGGAATTTATTTCAACGAAAATATATATAAATAGACAATAACTAAAATATTGTCTTAAAAAGTGAAATTGTTGTGCTACAAAAGTTAATGACAGAAACGAATCGCTGCGAAACCGACTCCACGTAGTCTTGTCTGCCCTACAACTAGAGTGTAATTTAATTCCGCGTAGGCGCGGAGGGGCGAGGCGGTCCGCGAGCTGAGGAGCAGGTGGTTTTAACACCCGCCGCCGCGGCTGAGGCTGGCCGGCGAAGCCGGCCAGCAAGCCGAAGCTGCGGTGGTGAGCGTGAATACCATCTGCGACGATAAGCTGGCGTGGGACCGCCGGAGCCCCGCAACGCCGGAGCCGTGACAGAAATCATGCCTGCTGCATGTTGCATGCTCGCTTGCATGTTGCATGCTTGCTTGCATGATGCATGCTTGTTTGCACGCTGCAAGCTTGCTTGCAGGCTGCATGCTTGCTTGCATGCTGCCTGCTTGCTTGCACGCTGCATGCTTGCATGCTGCATGGTTGCTTGCACGCTGCATGCTTGCTTGTATGCTGCATGCTTGCTTGTATGCTGCATGCTTGCTTGCCTGCTGCATGCTTGCTTGCACGCACGCGCAGTAGGTTTGAACTTAGCAATAGACACAACTCAGTACGTAATGTAAAGCATACCCCCAAATAATAATCATACCCTCAAATTAAAACTATAAATGTCATCTTCTACCCACATATATTTTTTATTACACTTGGTAAATGTTTCGTTCCGAGTATGAGTGAAAATATTATGGTAATTATGTTTAGGGATAGAAGCGTTATGATGAAAAACAGTAGGAGTTTAAATATATTTACATTAATGATATTATTAATTACAATTTTCGGAAACATGAGTGTTATGAACATCGCCGGTAGCACTACAAATAGTATGAATAAAAACTTTAGGATGAAAAATTTTAGGAAAAGTGATCATTCGGATTACAAATCTTTAGGAAGTACAATTTCGGGTAAAGAATTTTAGGTGAGCCAATATGGACCCGTGCCATACACTAGAATATTAAAACAATAGGAAAGGGAAGTGTGTGCCCCTTTTCATACGTCTTTGACATCATCATGGAGGACCTCATTACGGGTAGTCAGAAGCCTGAAAGTCTGACAAACAGTCTTACCAAGGGGTATCGTGTTACCCAGTTGCTGAATGTGAAGGTCAGATCACTTCATGTAAAACACTGGTATACAGCTGCAACCGATTAGACTGGAAAGCTAGGCAGAAAATGAAGTAATTAAAGATGATGAAGTTTGCAGTTAGTAAGTTTCCCATCAAATAATTTGATTTCATAATAGGATTATATTGCTTATAAGTAAATCAACTTTTAATTTCAGACATATCAATAATATTTACAAGAATAATAAAAAAGAAAACCTATAATATTAAACTAAAAAAAAACTAACACAATAAGGCATCATAGAATTCGTCCACATCGCCGTCATCTGGAAATGTACCCAAGAGACTGGCGGCATTGCCACGTTGGATGGCAATGCTTAATCTCTGACCAAGGTAAAAACCAGCTCTTGGATCACGGGAAGTGTCAACCAACCTTTTGGACATTTCCTTAAAAAGAAGATGAGCACTCGGACCCCACGACCCGAGGGTTTCAACCCCAAACGGCTCGAAAATAATGTTCACACCAAGGTTACTATACTTTCGCCGTTTGAGGTCTTCTGCAGCCGCTGCCGCAGCACCAGCACAATACGCTGACCTAGGAAGATGGGATGGCGCAAGAGTATCGACGCACGTAGCGTCCCACACTAAAGACCTACCCAACTTCCAGGGGAATAGAGACATTCCGTCCGGTCTCTTGCCATCGTCGCGTGCCAAGCCGTTGGGTTCTAAGACAGCCGGAACGCCGACGGCGACAAGAGCACGACGAATAATGTCATTAATATTCGCGTGCCGCGCTATGCGACCCGCACTCCGGCTGCACGACAGGCCATGATGTCCGAGGCTGTTGACAGCTTCCCCACAGCGACAGCGATGAGGAGAACAGCACGAAGCTCCTAAGCGAAGGGAAGCAGCGAGGCGAAAAGAAGTATCGTCAAACATAGTACCGAGGTTTGACGACGGAAGTGCAAGAAGCCAAAGACCCGACTCCCATTTACCCACAGCCAGTAGACGCGCTCGCTCAGCAGTAGTTACAGCAGTGGTAAGTAAATTATTCTGTACTAACCTGCAGAGCGGCTCATCCCACCGTCTCTGAGCACACGGGTTGTCGGGTGAATCAGTATTCGGGCAAGCAAGTTTCCAGGCATACAGGCAGGCAGGTTTCATAATTAGTACCGTGGATAAATAAATCCGAGTCATGCACCGCAGCAGGCAAGCACTCGCGGCCACTGTGACACCCGTGTCTCAAAATATATTGTAGGATGTCTGTATCCAAGATTAGGTTTTGGCAAAAACATTCGAATGGACCTACAAGTAAATCTTCTGATTCTATCTACTCCGTGGTTGTATTATCAAAATCTGCATAATCTCCCTAGCTGTCAGGGCTATGCGCGAGTATTTCCTTGCCCCGCATTGCCCCTGTCACCGCATTATCGTTTGGGGGATCAAAAAGAATTGTAGGAAGCCATGGGGTAACGCAGATCATTATGTTTTGAAACGTGGTGATTAGAGGACATTTTATGATGTTGAATCAGTGAATTTAAAGTTATATTTTATGAATAACTAGCAACCCGTCCCGGCTTTACCTATAGCTTTCCTCGATAAATGGACTACCCAACACAAAAATAATTTTTCAATTAGATCCAGTAGATCCTGAGATTAGCGCGTTCAACCAAACAAACAAACTCTTCAGCTTTATAATATTCAGTATAGATTTGTTATACATAATCTTTTTGGAGTTGGAACTCGTGGCTAAGTAAACGATCGGTCGATATTAAGCTACGCTTGCCGCGGTCGTTATGTGGATGGGTGACCATCCAATTCATACCGAGACCCGTTGGTACCTCGGAAACCACGTATTGGTCCTGGCTGTTATTAGTAGATCTTTGACAGTTGTTAGGTATGGGTAGTCAGAGGCCAGAAAGTCAGAGAACCAGTCTTAATAAGGGGTATCGCACTGGGCTGTAGAGGTCAGATAGGCAGTCGCTCCTTGTAAAACACTGGTATTCACCTGCATCCAGTTAGATTGGAAGCCGAGCCCATCATAGTTGGGTAAAGGCTGGGCAGATGATAAATCATTTTAGAGTTTGTAATAATGAAGATGTAAATACAAAGTCATAATGTCTAAAAGGTACTATTGATTCCTGCATTTCGAAAGTTAGCGTAAAACATTGCTTCTTTTGGCTTACTAAAATCAATTTATTACTATTACCCATAACTAAATGTACACACATGAATGCAATAAAGAGATTTGATTTGATTTGAGCTTATGAAATTTTTCAAAATATTCTTTGGATAGTGTAATATTTATAAAAATGCTTCAACTTTGATCCTATACTCGAAAATTTCAACAAATAAGAAAAATGTTTATAAACGTATCAGGATGTCTAAGAAACCTCAAAACTTAACCTCCTACAAAACTTTAGTACATACATTCAAACGTGTACAGTTCAAAATTGCAAAGCTTACCTACTTGCACTAACAAATAGCGGCGGTAGCAGTTTCTATTCCTGCCTGAATTAATCTCAGACTAGATACAGATCGGCGCATGACGGAAACCTGTGTTGAAGGATTACATCCTAGTCGCACTGTATTACTGTTTTGGGAGTCCGTGTCCTAAAATGAAATATAGGATCCCTTTATAAGATTCGAATTTTTTAAACCCATGATATATGATTTTGGCATTAGTTCAATTAGAATTTAAGCCCTGGTTTAAGACCAAAAATCACGAATTAAAAAGTATCTTTTCTTGTAGTATAAGCATAGTCTGTTCCAAATTTCATCAAAATTAAATAAATATATTTAGTCGTGACATTTAAGTGATAATAATATTTTCGTGGTATTTTTTTAAACCTCTATGTAAAAAATAATTCTTTTTTAAATACATCTATATACGAAACTCGCTACGCAAGCTCGACTCGCTCTTGCCAGGTTTTTGTATTAAATGAACCGCTTTTCATATTAAAATGATGTTCAGAAAATAAGAACGTGTTTTGTAGTTGGATGTCGGGTTTAGCTGAGATTTATTATAATAGGATACCTAGTTTTTGCTCAGCTGTCTAAGTTTACCTTAGTTTAGTAATCCATAGTTAGGGAAGGACGATCGGATTAAATTATTACGGATTTAATCAACATTGAATGTGCTGTAGGGTTGCTGGTGAAAATAAAATGCCCCGTTGACGATTTGTCATACATTTATTAATACTGGCAACTATAAGGTTACAGATAATTAATAATGGCAATCCTAAGTGAGGGATGAAAGGGACTGCGTGGCTATCGTCGATCTCTGAATATCGATGCAGCTGAATATGTGCCTGTCTCATCTCTGTTACTGGGTAACACGAGATCCCTTGGTAAGACTGTTCGTCAGATTTTCTTGAATCTAACTACCTATATGACTGTCAAATATCTATGAATGACAGCCGGGACTAAGGGCTTAACGTACCTTTTGAGGCACGAATACATAAATTACGTTTCAAAGGACCAGTATTATAAAACGGCAAATTTATAGGTAAAGATAGGTCTTTATTATTATGATTATATTTAACCTGTTGTAAAAAAAGAATAAGAAGTAATTAAAACAATAATTATCACAACTAAGTGCTGTACATGTTTATGAATAACTAGCAACCCGACCCGGCTTCGCATGGGCCTATAGCCTTCCTCGATAAATGGACTATCCAACACAAAAATAATTTTTCGATTCGAACCAGTAGATTCTGAGATTAGCGCGTTCAACCAAACAAACAAACAAACTCTTCAGCTTTATAATATTAGTATAGATACCGACAACTACAGAACCCACACTGCGCGTCACCCGACGCACATTTGACTGGTTTTATCTGTCAAGCTTATTTTTTTATTAAAGAAAGTTTGATAATGGGGTTATAACTATCACAATGACCATTTAATCCAGTTTAGCTTTATTTTTATTGTATAACTCATTTCTCTTAAAGAAAAATAATTTAAAAAGCAAAATGTTTTCTTTTTGTTTAAATCCCCAACCGTTAATAAAAAAAACAAAGCCATGTAATGGCAAATGGTGAAAAAGTTATTTTTATTTATGCTCACGTATAATAAAATGATAAGATGAATGTGCTTCTTAAAAGCTCATAATAAATTATTTGTTAGCATCATAAAAATGTTTACAGAACGGCAAACTGAACAAATTTTGATATTGTCGTCGACAATAGAAACACAAATTCTAAAGAAAATTTATTTTTATAGAAACTTGAAAAGCTAGACAATTTTTTTAAAAGAAGATTATATTGAGAGTTTCACATCAACAAATATGCACTCAATAATGTATTAATATAAAGTTATTGTAATACAAAAACAAATAAAGGGGCTCGTGGCTAAATAATAATTATAATATGTGGGGACATTTCACACACGGCCATCTGACCCCAAACTAGGGAGACCCTGTACTATGGGTGTCAGACAGCTGATATACATACACAGATGGCCGTGTGTGAAAATGTCCCCACATATTATTTATTATTTATTTATTTATTTAAATACATACAACCAAACAACAAAGCAGACTTCCAGCTACAATCTCAATTCGAATGGTATAGCAATCAAAGTACATAGAACACAATCCTGGTATTGTTACGCCAGAATTCCAAGACTGCTCCTTAGCAATACGGACTGTCAAAAGCCAATGTCGGCTCTCCCTCGAGTGTCCGAGCCACTCGTCCCCTACCTCCCCGTCTTGTCACCCCAATATATAGATAAACAACACTCAGACACAAGGCAAACACAAGTGCTCATCACACAAATATTTACCCTTGGCGGGAATCGAACCCGCAACACAAAAAAGCAAAAGCCGCAAAGCTGTACGGGTCGATGGCTTCTTCTTGTACAGAGAAGACATGAGCAATGATCACCATGTCAGCTTAAAATGGATTGGCGATTTCAAACTTATCCATTCTAATATTATTAATGCGAAAGTAACTCCGTCTGTTACGCTTTCACAAAGAAACTGCAGAACCGATTTTGATAAAATACAGCTCAGATTATGAAACAAAATTCAGGTAGTTCGTGCGAAATACTAAGAGTGAAATCAAAAAATCAAATTCAAAAGCGAATACATACAATCTCATGATTGTATTCGCTTTTGAATTTTTATTTGTTTTTTTTTAACGATGCGTTTCGTGCTATACTGACTCGTGTCAGTACAATACGATGCGCGTTGTAGGTATTCGCTTTTGAATTTGTATTTGCTTTTTTGGCTTCACTCTCAGTGTTCCGCACGGTCTATCTGCCATTGGTTTCATAATCTGAGAAATACAGCATGAAAATAGCTTCAACCCTGGGGAAGGACACAGGCTACTTTTCAAATCTGCGACTTTTCTACATCCGCGATAACCGACATTCACGTAGACGAAGTCGCGGGTAAAAGCTAGTTTTACTTATAACTCCAGGTTTTCTCACGATGTTTTCCGTCACCGATGTCAGTAGAGTAACGTGATGAGTGGTAAAAATACTCTAATACCTGTGTGTTTATTCTGTTGTGGATTATGATTTTGAATTCTCTTTGATAATTGATGTTATAATGATTAATGTTATGTTCCATAACAAATATGTCTGCGCCCGCATCCGTCTCTGTTCGTCAGTGTTGCCACTTGCCAGTTTGCCAGTGAATGAAAGTCATCGGCCATCGCGCAGATTGACGAAAAGTATGGTTACGTTGGGTGTAAATATATATATATATTTTTTTTTTACTGTTTTCTCTAATTTACTTTTTTACATGTATTTATATTTGTTTATTCATTTACACTATTTATTTTTTTATTATATCCTTATCTGACCGTGGCATCACTTTGGGCCCTATCAGAATATCAGCGCTGTAACCGTTTTAAATGTTACAGCACAATGCTGAGATAGGGGACTTTTGGCATCGTACAGGACCGATTTAGTTATTTTTTTTTATTTTGTAATAATACTTAAACCTTGTTGTTATTTGGGTGTTTCGTCCTGTGCGGGCCAATAAATGCTTATTCTTTCTTTCTTTCTTTCTTTACAGTCTCCCTCAGTGAACACTTATACTCCGTTCACAATAAGAATAGACATATACACAAACCTTTTTTACAGTCCCTTCAACCGATTTTGACGACTTCTATGCCGTAGGCTTAAGGATGACATTAGAGGCAAAAAAGTGGTTACAATAACAACTGTTTTTTGCAGCTGCCATTTGTTATGCCACCAACGCATTATAAGTCAAAATCGGTTGAACGGACTGTAAAAATGGTTTGTGTATATGTCTAATCTTATTGTGAACAGAGTATAGGTGAAGTGAGCTGTCATCCGTCCGTCTGCTTTGTCAATCCTTAGCAGCGGGACGAATGACAGCTCACTTCACCTAGGTGTTCACCGAGGGAGATTGTAACAAAATAGCTCTACTAGTCATTATCTCATAAACACCATCGAATTAACGCACGATAGAGTACATTATTGTAGCGTTGAGGAAAAAAATATCAAAGCGTTGGAAATCGCGCGTTGACCCGCGTTTAGAAAGAAGTTTAATGGCCGTGTGCGTTCAGTTTAGCGTGCGATCCAGTGGCAGAATGACGTATTTTCTTTGCTTATTATTCTCCTTTTATTTGTACAATATTTTTTATTTTGAGTACCTATCTACAGGGATCAACATTATTTCCATTTCGTCTGTTAGCAGACTAATGTTTATAGCTCTCGAAACTTGGAAAATGTTGATGATTTTCAACCGACTTCAAAAAAGGAGGAGGTTATCAATTCGTCTGTATTTTTTTTTTATATATTTTTTTTTTTATGTTTGTTACTTGATTTCTCGGGACTGGGTGAACCGATTTTGATGATTCTTTTTTTATTTGGAAGCTAGTGCTTTCCGTGTGGTCCCATTTTAATTTGGTCCAGTTCTGACCATGGCATCCATGAGAAAACCGTATAAGTCTTAAATTTGCATTAAGTATGTGCGCGATTTGTTACGCGATTTCTCAGGCAAACGTAAACCGATTTTGAAAATTCTTTTTTTTATAGATACGGTACGCTTCAGGGGTGGTCCCATATAAATTTTATCGAAATTGATTCAGCACTTTTTGAAAAATCAACAAATACCCATAAATTTTACATAGACGACGTTTTAGTTTCATCAATCTTTGTAGTAGTTAACTTTCAATCTCTTCTTAATAGATTAGAATGAGAAGGAGGTACTAAAAAGCGGAAAATAAAAAGCTTTTTACAAAAAAGACAACCGCCTTCAAAAAGTGAAAAATAACTTTAGCACAGAACACACATTGACTTTAGTTTCAGAAGTCGGTGGCAATACAAAACAACAAACAGAACAAAGCCACTGAATTTCGAAACTAAAGTCAATGTGTGTTCTGTGCTAAAGTTATTTTTCACTTTTTGAAGGCGGTTGTCTTTTTAGTTACTATAATTCTGTGAATGCATATTTGTAACTCCCGCGAATATTTTTTTATTACCATACAATCTGATACCGAGCTACAAATTGCACAAAACGTTACAAATTTGAATTTTGGAGGCTACCCTTTTGCACGAATATATTTAGTCACATTACTGGCATATTATTAACATGCCATTATGTATGTCTACCTAACAATTACCTTAATAGTCTTAATGAAATGATGTTTGTATTGACTATGATCAATTTATCACAGCCTGCTAATCTTTGACTAGCGCCTACACATCAGAACTTGAAAGGTCAATGCTCTACTGGTTTTCATACGAATAGAATAATATTTCCTGCCCTTGTTAGGCACAGGTACTACCTATATAGAGTTGTATAGATTTACGATCATATATTCAAGAAAGTTTTTTTTTTTATTTGCGTAACAAAGAAAAAGTCTCGTCGAAAATTATTCTTCATATGAGTTAGGTAGAAAGTTCCAGAAATAGATGTAGGCACAGGTTGGTACTTAATATTAAGCTATTATTTTGTGAATGCCCCATTCCCCTTTTCTACCTGTGGGTGCCGTAAAAGGCGACAGAGGGATATAGACCAGAGGATGGGCAGCAGCGTCCTTCTGAGTACCAAAACACCTACTGCGATCGCCAACATACATCGGCCAAGCATGGCGATTACGTCTGAACCCCACCTTGGGGGAGACGTATGCCCATCCGAGGGCGTCTAAAGGTATGATGATGATGATTATTTTGAAAAATTTTGTTTTTAACTCAATTTTCTAGTTTCATCTAGTGTAACTAACTGATTACAGCTATATTTTAATCTGTGATGATTATTTTGAAAAATTTTGTTTTTAACTCAATTTTCTAGTTTCATCTAGTGTAACTAACTGATTACAGCTATATTTTAATCTGTCGTAATGTTCTACTATTAAAAGTATTATTATTTTTAGCCTGTGTTGACCCACTGCTGCTTTCACCTTTTCAATCCTCTTTGTCCTGAGCTATACTGAAGAAGACAAAAAAATATTTTTAACCGACTTCAAAAAGGAGGAGGTTATCAATTCGTTTTTTTTTTTTTTATGAATGTTCGGGCATAACTCCGTCATATATAGACGGATTTGCAAAATTCTTTTTTTGTTCGAAAGGGGTTTATTCCGAAAAGGTTCCATATAAATTTTACCAAAATTGATCTAGCTCCTTTTGAGAAAATCAACAAATTCCCAAAAAAATGACTTATACGTATTAGTTCCTTCAATCTTTGGAGGATTTACAATCTCTTTTAAGTGTGTCACCGTTTCTTAATGGATTTGGATGTTAAGGCAACACTAAAAAGCGAAAAATAAAAAAGTTATTTCAAAAAAAAGAAAACCGTCTTCAAAAACTAAAAAGTGATAAATAACTTTAGCACAGAACACACATTACTTTACTTTTGGAAGTCGGTGGCAATACAAAACAACAAACACGAAGCCACCGCCACCTTGGTTTGAAAAAACTTTTTTATTGTACATTTTTTAACAAAAGTAAAATAAGCATTGTACGGGTTACGATAGACGTCAAATTTATTATAATCCATTTTTACAGCAGCTGTCGCACCTTATTGTAAATATATTAATAATTCACCTTATAAAATTATGTGTCTTTCATTTAGTTTTATTATTTCATTTCGATTTAAAATTAAAGTGTCAATGCTAAAAACCTAAAAGGACCAGGGATGAACAATACCGGGAACATTATTCGTTTCACTATAATTCTACCAAAGGTAAAAGGCAGGCATGTATGGGAAGTTTGTACCGCTTATGAAATTGCATAATTTGGGATAGTTTTTGTTTTAATTGGTAGTTAATACGATAGACAAGCCTTAATTAAATTCTTAATTTTTTAGAAGTTCGGTGGTAAATGTTATAACCAGTTTTATTTTTTTAAAGTTATGTACTAGTGTACCAAACAAGAAGCTTATAGGAAATAAAAGTGGAGACAACACTCTGAATACCTAAGTGAAACCAACTGTGGGCAAACGCTCTCTTTCTAAATGCATACATAAGATAAAGAAAACACATATAACTGTCTCATTCTTATGTATGCATTCAGAGAGAGAGAGCGTCTGCCCACAGTTGGTTTCACTTAGGTATTTAATGTTGCCTCCACTTTTATCTATAAGCTTCTTGGTACCAAATTACCAATGTAGAATGTTACATTACCTAAACATTATTTTGGTGATAAAGTAAATGTTCTGAGGTTGTTTGTCGCTATCTTTGTAGTGTTTTACTTACCATTATGTGGGTAGGTTCAGATGAGGATCGTACTTACTCAGTGGGGTGCATAATGATTTATGAGATACCTATGTCCAGTAGCGGATTGCAACAGTTTGATAATGATGTAGTTCTGATGGGGTTTTGAGTGTAGGTAAATAAAACAATACTTTGGTTTTGTAAGTACATTTATTTTATTGTACCTATTTATAATTTATTTTCATTATTCATTCCTAATATGAATTCATCTAAGAAAGGGGCGGTTCGGGTCATACTCTCATGTCGAGCATAATTTAAATACCAAATAATACTCTTCACATGTCGTGTGCAGCATCCACAGTTCTTAAACCTACAATGCAGTTATAGCAATAACTTCTGATTGCGTCCCGACCATTCATGTTTGTTTCTGCAACTATAAATACAAAATATGTTTATGTAATTGGTAACACAATATACTGGGGTCTTTCTTGTGGTCCTTCTGGAACATGTAAGCTCAAATCTCGAACTTGGTTCCAGCGAGCTTCATAAACTTCCTTCATGGATGACATCTGTAAAAAAATAATTTCATGAGATGGCCATAGATATCAAAATAGAATTGATGAAATGCATTTTAAACACTATGTTCAACAGTAACCCAACACGTTCAAGCATAAAATAAACACAAACAAAAAAAAGTTAGGACACAGCGAGATTCCGAGCGACACAGCGAGTGTTTAAAGCTAGTTACTATAAATATATTATCTCATTATATACCTTCTGGTGTTCCGAAAAATGGGTAATATTATCGGGATTTCACTCTCCATCTGATGTTGTGGTGAACAAACTCTTATCACATACAGCACACGTTAATACAAAATGTTCACCATCCAAATGAGCAGGTGAAGGAAGGGGGTTGAATGAATTCAACTGAAGGAGCAATCCTAGTTCTTCTAGCTCTTAGCCAACATGGCACGCAAGCTTCATCTTCAAAACGAAGCTAAAATTAAAAATATAAATAAAGAAAAGCTTGCATTCAAGCATGCATGGTCATAGTGGGAAATAATTTTAAATCCAATAAAGATAAATAATAATAGTTATAGTAGGTACATGTTTTTTTCTCTCGTGGTTGGAGCCAAGTAAAACTGTATTAGATACTCTTTGTTCTTCCCCTTCAATCAAAATTCTGCGTCTAGTAATTCTTCATATGGATCGTATGCATATAACACAACACTTTGATGGCCAAATTGTCTACTCGGCATATTATCAGACGAATGTGAATTAGTAGCTAGCTGCCAGCATGCATGGCAAACATGGTCAGCAGGTGTTATCTGGAAATAATTAAGTGATTGGAGTACTGTTCAATATAATTTTATATACTTTTCTCTCCTTTACAGCGGTCATACTATCAGAGCCTAACTCATTCTAAAATTACAGAAACCAAGTAAGTTACAGGTAAATAACAATTTATGTATGTTATATATACACAATAACCGTGTTTGTTCGTTTTTCGAATAGTATTGTCGTTTTAGCAGATATGCATATTTTAGTATGGTATAGTGTGGCTTAAATGGTAAGGAGTACTTTTCAACACGTAAAACTTATCAGTTCGTCACTGGCCCACTCAGCAGAATGTTATTCGTAAACTACTTACATCTCTAGGATATGTCAGAGTCGAATAGTAATAGTAATAACGAGATCTTCACTCTCATTCGGGACAAGCGAATGTTGCAAATTAACACAATAGGGTATTTTACTCTATACGAGAAAAAATATATAAATATGTTATTGAGACAGTTTAGGCAAAAAGCAGTCGGAAAATGTAAGTTTTAGTTCATAAAATAACAAAACAATTTTTTAAATTAAATTAAGTTTTCAGTATTTTTAATCTGTTACAAAACACCGTGAAATAGTAGCGGCTATGTTATTGCGCCGTACGGCTGTGTAAACAAAAAAATGTCAACTGTCAGTCAACCGATTGGCGTAATATAGGCTTTGTACTTTTATTATTTTCGTAACCAACGTATTTTTTTCATTATTACACCTATTACAAAATATGCTTTTAATTATTTTTAAATGATATACAATTATCATATTTAATATGAGCTCATTTGATACAATACGAACTGACGTCATTTACGCTGAGCAATATGGCGCCCAGTAAGAGGCGTTTTCGTCGAATTACGCGCGAAATTTGAAAATTAAAAAATTTGATGCATTTTTATGGCACTTATCGATTGAATAAAAATTTTGTATTTTTTTTTGGTGGCATATTAGCACTACAGAATTTCATTGAGACTTTTCAAAAATGGGTGTAATACCCTATTGCAAACTCGTCATTTTAATTCAATCACGGACACACAGTTAATAAAGCGTCCTACAAATAAATAAATATATACAGCAATGAACTGACGGAATCATAGACATAGAACACTAGACTACTGTTCAGCGTGTCGCTGGAAGGGACAGAAAAGCACAACCAAGAACACTTTGTTTAGCACATGAACCAAAAACGCGGCACGCGATGAGGGACAAAAAATATTAAGTACTGTCTCTTTTCTTTACAAGCATCTTGTATACATTTTTCTTAGTCTTGTGTAAGCGAGATAGAAGATGACCAGCAGTCTACAGTGCCTTCTCTGTCTACGGACGGAATTAAGACCTGACAGATTTTTTTACACGTCAAATCATTGACAATGTCAATGATTGAATAATTGCCATATAATCAAACAACATATTGATAACGAAACTCATTCCTGTCATTAAATTGTTTAGTTTACGGTGTATTACGTTTATTTATTAAAATCTTATTATTGATATTATTAATGAATACGAACTGCTGAAAATAATAATACTACATGAAAATAAATAGCTTAGTTGCCTTAATAAGTGGTACAAATTCTATAACACTACATCACAAAAAGTACGCGGTACAGGAACAGCCGTTCTCTTTTAAAATGTTAACTAATCTTTAAAAGACTTTCACTTTGTTTTAAATATTACTTTTCATGTCCATTTTTAATACTATCTTAGATCTATTTATCAACGTTGCAAAAAATGTTTTGCATTCCTGCTTCTTCGAGCCTCATTTTTCTAATGCTAATAAAAATGAAGGATAGTGTGGACCAATTCCTCCTGTAAGCGTCAAGTTCATCCTGTCATGTTCTCCTGGGTCTGCCACGATGACACTGAACGTTTTCCGGGACCCACATTGTGGTTGTTTTAGCTCATGATCCGATTAACATGCAGCAGACGTTGCCGGCCCAATCCCACTTAAGCTTAGGCGGCTTAAAAGTAGTATTTGATTTATTTTCAACCGACTTAAAAAAAAGGAGGTTCTCAATTCGCCTGTATGTTATTTTTTTTTGTATATTTTTTACGCGGTTTCTTCGGCAAACGTAAATAAATCGATTTTGAAAATTCTTTTTCTCATGGATAGGGTATGCCTCAAAGGTGGTCCCATATAAATTTTATTGAAATTGATTACGCACTTTTTGAAAAATCAACTAATCCCAAAAAAAGCTACGGAGACGACGTATTAGCTATTTTAATGTTTGGTGTAGGTACCTCTGTTTTAACTGTGTTGGGGTTCTAAACGAATTTGAATGATAAGAAGGTACTAAAAAGTGATAACTAAAAAGCTTTTTTGCAAAAAAGACAACCGCCTTCAAAATCTAAGGCTTTGTTCTGTTTGTTGTCTTTAATTGCCACCGACTTCCAAATCTAAAGTCATGTGTGTTCTGTGCTAAACTTATTTATCACTTTTTAGATTTTGAAGGCGGTTGTATTTTTGTAAAAAGCTTTTTATCAAGTTTTATCAACAATATATATGCTTGAGCAGTTTGTTATTTTGTTAATTGATTTATCGAAATTGAACTTAAATTCAACAAAATAGAGTTGGATTTTTGAAGTTATACTTCTTTAGGCGCGTTATGAAAAAATGATGAGAGTGAAATTTTACGATGCGCGCGCACAGCGTCACACAAAATTCTCACGGGAGTAATTGTAAACAACGCCATCTCTGACGTACATGCTGAACTACTTACTGCCTTCGTTGCTATTTTGTGACTCGAAGAAGTATAACTTCTCACGCGCGTACATAAGTACACACTGAATTTTTTTTATTTCTACTTGTTAAGGAATTGTGACTACATGCAATGGTAGAATTATTCTTGTTTTCAGTTTCTCAGTTTCCTCCACAATCTAAAGCAGGAATATACAACATAACAATGCAGTAAGATTGCACAGCGGTGTAAAGGTATCATGTTCGACAGAATAGCGAGTACAACCGGAGGTACGTGTTGAGAAAACTGATGCTGCGTCAGCCAAACGGTATCTCTGAGGATTTGTGTCTGTAGAACTTTATTGGTTTCGATTATAGATATGAAATGGTGATGTTAATAGAAGCAATTGAGCACGACTTCGATAAGTGGTTCCAACGATTTCTCGAACGAAAAATTAATGAATTTAAAATCTGAAATTTGTGTAGGTGTGCTTACTTATTTGGAACTGAAAATAGATCGTATAATAGTAGGCCGTGTGGTGCCGGCCGAGAATAGCACCACCCTATTTCTACCCGTGGGTGTCGAAGAACACGACAGAGGGATATTTACCAGAGGATGGGCAGCAGCGTTCTTTGAGTACCATAACACCTACTGTAATCGCCAACATACATCGGCCAAGCATGGCGATTACAGCTGAACCTCCCAATGGAACGCGGCGCGGGACCGACACAGGTGGAGGTCTTTGGGAGAGACCTATGCCCAGCAGTGGGCGACTAGAGGTTGATATGATGATGATGAATAAAATAGGTACTTTCTGAAAATATATCTAGTTATATAGTATGTACTGGGAGTTCATTGCCCTACGAGCTCCATCGTAAAACGTCCACATCGTCATCACTGAGACACGTGCTGAACAGGATTACAGCATTATCACGTTGTATGACAGTGGGTTATAAGTTATAAGCTCCCAGCCCCAGCCATAGGGCTATAAGCTCTGAGTACATACTTAACAAGATCTATTTTCGGTTAATTGGCCAAATAATACGCCTGTCTCGTGTCACGGAATAAATAATAACTGTACTGTGTACTGGATGGATTTTCTGGTCACTGAAAATTCAGGTTCTAGCTTTGTCTACATCGAAGTTTCAGAGGGATCGAACGTCCCGAGTGGCTGCAAGAAGAGCATGGAGCAGATATGTATGGGAAGCCCTGCGGCACGATCGACGATTTGAAGAAAGTGACTGGCAGCGAATGGATGCGGGCTGCCCAAGACCGGGATGGTTGGCGATCTCTGGGAGAGGCCTACGTTCAGCAGTGGATGGAAATAAGTTGATGAGTTAGACAAACAAAGAGATACGTTTTAACGTCATCCATCGTTCTATCTCGATATTTAATTCCTTCCTAGACGAAGTTGAAACATTAAAATATTAAACCATAATTCCAGTCCAATTGAAAAAATAATAGTTTAAAAAAACTAAAAACACGCTTTTTATAGAAAACCAAACTAAAAAATAGAAAATAAATTTTAATAAATTATTTTATTTTAAAAAAAGCGTGGGGTGCTTTTTAAGATATTATCAAAATGATAATCACTCTACTCATATCTGTCAATAAAATATTTATTACTATTGACACCATGCACCCCACGCTTTTTTTAAAATAAAATAATTTATTAAAATTTATTTTCTATTTTTTAGTTTGGTTTTCTATAAAAAGCGTGTTTTTAGTTTTTTTAAACTATTATTTATTTTTTACTTTTTGTTTGGTTATATTATGTCTATAAATATTATGTACATTTATTCTACCAGGGGCGCTTGTGCAGTACCTTCCTAGTATATAATAGCTGTTTATTCGGCAACTAATTTTGAACGACTTATGCTTTTTTTTTCTTGTTTTTTTTTTTTTAATAATTTTATCAAATTAGTGTATTGTCATCGGTCCTCGATAAATCTACAAAGTTTGAACAAAATCTGGCCGTTTAAAATGGGTCAAAATCGCGCCCAAAGAAGTCGGTTACAAACAAACATACAAACATACAGGTGAAGCTAATAAAAAGCTGGTAAAAAAGTTTATTGTGATATCCCAAAAAAAAACTGCTTTTTTTATTTAGGTCAGTATTATTATGCATGCAATATCTTAGAATCTTATAATAAAAAGAAATACGGGTAAAATTATAAATCTCCTCACTTTTATGCGCTGTATTAAAAATAGAAAATTGCTGTTAAAGACGTGATACGCATGAGACACCACACACATAATATCTTCAACAGAACAGCAGTTCGTTAACGTGAGATACAGTTAAAAACAACGTTATTCTACACACCATCTTTGCAGCAAAATTGCAGTTCAGATATCGTGTTTGTAGTTGGCAAGCTGCGTACAATATGAACGTGGTAAGAAAACCAATACGTAGTTCCTATTCAATGCAGGCGTCGTGTTTCTACTCAATTTGCGGGGTCATGCTGCGATGCGAGACACTTCAGATTCCATGATGAATATTAACATAGAACGTAGATAGTTGTTTGATTGTATTGCCTACTTGATTTAGTCTTATTGTTGTTTTTAGTGTTCCGTACCCAAAGGGTAAAAACGGGACCTATTACTAAGACTCCACTGACCGTCTGTCTTTCTGGCTGTCTGTCACCAGGCTGTATCTCATGAAAAGCTAGGCAGTTGAAATTTTCACAGATGATGTATTTCAAAACGCGAAAATTTGAAGTTTTTATTTTAAGAAAAGCGTGGGGTGCTTTTTAAGATATTATCAAAATGATAATCACTCTACTCATATCTGTCAATAAAATATTTATTACTATTGACACCATGCACCCCACGCTTTTTTTAAAATAAAATAATTTATTAAAATTTATTTTCTATTTTTTAGTTTGGTTTTCTATAAAAAGCGTGTTTTTAGTTTTTTTAAACTATTATTTATTTTTTACTTTTTAGTTTGGTTATTTTAGTTTGGTAATTGATTTACTCTTATTGTTGTTTTTAGTGTTCCGTACCCAAAGGGTAAAAACGGGACCTATTACTAAGACTCAACTGACCGTCTGTCTTTCTGGCTGTCTGTCACCAGGCTGTATCTCATGAATAGCTAGGCAGTTGAAATTTTCACAGATGACGTATTCGATTCGTGTCGAAAACTTCAAATTTTCGCGTTTTGCCTAGAGCAATATCGTAATGATGTGAGCAAATTATTTAAAGACAATTACAGTGTTAGAAAGACTAAATCTTGCTTTAGGGAACTACAGAGTAAAAGCATAATTTTTAATTAGGTTTTTTTAAAGCGAAGGCAATCCCTTTAAAGCGTTTTACGAAAATAGACGTCAGAGTTAACTTTCAAGACGAATACAACCATTATAATAATAATAATAATATAGCCTTTATTTCCTTAACTTAAAAAACATTATTTTCTAGAGGACTAAATAAAAAGGATAACTTAAAACAAAATAAAATGTAAGTGTTAGTGATAATAAGAGGTTGGTAAATAAGGTATTTGTTAAGGTCCCTTACGGGTATAGGCCTCCTCCAAGGTTTTCCAATCCGATCTGTTTCTGGCCTTGTTAATAGAGTCAGTTCCTGCTGTAGCTTTTATTTCATCGACCCAGCGTTCATATGGGCGTCCTCTGCTCCGGTGTCCACCGGGGCCTAGCCATGATGTGGTTCGTTTTGTCCACCTATCATCGGTAAGACGTGCGATATGTCCTGCCCATTTCCATTTGAGGCGTTGGCCATGGTTCAGAGCATCTATGACGTTCGTTTTACTTCTTATATCTTTGTTTCTTTTCCTGTGTTTCAGTTTAATGTTAAGGATGCTCCTCTCCATAGCCCTTTGACTTTTTTGGATCTTGTTTCTGGTTTGGTTATTGTATATCCAGGTTTGTGAACCGTAGGTTAGACAAAGAAGTAAGCAAGAGTCCATTACCTTTTTCTTTAGTTTTGTAGGTAGCTTAGCCTTTAGTATTTCCTTCATACTCCAGAACTTTTTCCAGGTCGCATTTATTCTCCTATCGACTTCTTCTTTGTGTCTTGTTTTTCTAAAGGAAACTTGTTTGCCTAGATATAGATAGTGTTCTACGTATTCAAGTGGTATTTGGTTTACTACTATAGGTTTTTGTTCTCTATTGGTCATGACTTTCGTTTTTGTAGTGTTAAGTTTTAATCCAATGTTTTCGCTGGCAGTACATAGCTCTGATATCATGTTTTCTAGCTGTTTCGGGGATTTAGAAAATAAGACTATATCATCGGCGAATCTCAAGTGGCTCAGGATGTTTCCACTGATGTATATTCCTTTTTGTTCCCATTTTAGATCTTTCATAATATATTGTAGGACGGATATGAGGAGCTTTGGTGATAGAGGGTCGCCTTGTTTTACACCTCTATGTATTTCAATGTTGGGGCCCACTCTATCCAATTTTACTTTACTTACACTGTTGTTATAGATGTGTTTTATTATATTTATGTACATTTCGGGGATGTTTTGGGATTTCAGTGCTTGCCATATACTTTCATGCGAAATGTAGTTGTCCACATCTGTTGGGTCTCCTTTTTTGTATAGGAGTATTATTATCGATTCGCCCCAGCTTCTAGGTGTTTTTCCTTCTTGTAGTATTTTATTAAATAATGTCGTTAGATGGCTGATGAGAGGAAATTTTCCGAGTTTGAGTGCTTCGTTTGGTATGTTATCCGGTCCGGGACTTTTTTCTGCTTTCAACTTCTCTATATGTTTGAGAATTTCGTAGTCGTCGAAGGGTTCTTCAGATGTCGTGCCGGAGTTATTTCTTGTGTCGCTGAATGTGTTTTGCTTTTGCAATTCGCAGCCTTGTTTGCTGTAGAGGTCTCTATAAAACTCTGTGGCGACTTTTACTATATCCATACGATTTTGAACGTAGACTGATGAGGTTTTTGATTTTAGTTTAGGTATCCATGTTTTATCAGTGTTGAGTTGTTTGTAAGCTTTTCGTTGGCTTCCATTGTTAATTAGATTTCTTTCTATTATTTTCATTCTGTAGTTTTCATAGTCTTTTTTCAAAAGTTTGTTTGTCTTTTTGTATAGATATGAGAGCTCTTTCTTTTCTTTTGTAGTTTTTGGTTTTTTGTTTTGTAATTCTATGCGTTCTTTTATTGTTTCTTTCGTTGTAGAAGACAATATTTCTTTACAATTTTCTGTAGCGTTTGTAATTTTTAGACTTTGTTGTAGAGCTGACTTTATTTTCTCATAGTAGGAATCTATGCTATCTGATTTTTCCCAACTTGTGTGTTGAAGAGACCGTTTTAATTCTTCTATAAATTGTTTTTCATTTTCTACGCCTTTAAAATTTGGTCCTTTTGTTTTAAACTTGGCTCTACACTTTTTAGGTTTGTCGACGTTGTATGTTCCTCTTATTAGTTTGTGGTCGGTAGGAAAAGTCTTGATATGTAAGGTTTCAATGTTTGTAAATCTCTCTGGGTTGTTGCTTAAGATGAAGTCGATTTGGTTTTTGTATTTTCCATCAGGATGTAGCCATGTCCACATGGTTTTTGTGTTTTTCTTGAATTTTGTATTGATTATGGTCAATTTGTTTTCTAGTGCGTATTGGACTAGTAATTTGCCTCTATCGTTTCTAGTTCCATAAAAATGTGGTCCCATAACTAAGTTTTCTCCTGGTTCTCTTTGTCCAATTTTTGAATTAAAATCTCCCATGACAATCAGTTTCCCTTCTGCAAGACTATGCGCGTCGCGTAGTTGGTTATAAAATGTTTCGATTTCTTCTTGTGGTGCATGCTTTGTTGGTGCATATATTTGTATTAATGTTAATTTTTCTGTCTCAAACGTTAGATTTAGTACGCATATTCTCTCGGATATTCCTATGTAGCTATTAATGTTAGGTTTGTATTCCTTTTTTATTAGAAATCCGACTCCGTGGCGACCCTGGGTTTCCCCTATGTAGCAAAATATGTGGTCTTTCTGTTCTATTATACTGTTCCCAGTTTGTCTTATTTCTGACAATCCAATTATATCGTAGTTGATATTGTTTAGACATTGTTTAAGTAGAATCATTTTTTCAGGGGCTAGAAGAGATTTTACATTGTAAGTGCATATATAAAGTTGATGGTGACGTTTTCTGTTCCTTGGAGGGTTGTAGTCGAATTCTCCCGCGGGGACAAGCCGTATTGGGAGGTTTTTTGGAGGGGCCGTTTGTAGTTGCTATTCTGTGTCAGTTTGTTTAGCTAACTCTTGTGATTCTTTGTTTTCAGGGTTGTAGATGAGTTTTGGTTTTTGTATTATGAAATTTTTCATATTATTGGCGGTTTTGTTCTTTTTTGCTTGTTGTTTCTTATTATAAAGAGGTATTTTTTCGCTACAGGACCCTGCTTCCGGCGATTCTGACAAGTTTCTTTTCTGTGCGTTGTAATGGGTTTCTTTGTTGTCCATAACTATTAATTTGTCGTATTTAATAAAAGCTTTTTTGCCTAAAGTTTTTTCTTTTTCAACTTGGGCTGGAAGCTCCTTTCGTTTGTTTACAATTTCTAATGGGAAGTCTTGCTTTATGTAATAGGGTGTACCTTCTAGATGTTTTTTGCTTTTTAGTAGTTGGATTTTTAGTCCTATTGTGCGTAGTGTTATTATCACTGGTCTGATTTTTCCGCTTTTCTTACCAAGTCTTCTTACCGCTTCAATACCATAGTTCTGTAAAGGGATATTCAAGTATGTTTCTATTATATAAATTATTTTTTCCTCAAGATCGTGATATGTTTTTTCTTGTTCTTCGACTCCAAATATGACCAAATTTTTACGTCTGATATATCTTTCGAAGTTTACAACAACACAACCATTACAGTATGCCAAAATATTATGTTTTATGCGTTTTTCCAACAGGATCTACAGTCTCAAAGTACATAACGGAGCCAAAATTACGAAAATATTACTATTAGATATTAAAAAACAGTATTAAAAAAGTACAAAATTGGTTCACTTCAAAATTTTTTTTTTCGCTAGTATTTAAATCAAAACATAACTGATATATTTATTTTATGAAAATAAAGGTTATGCTCAATATACACATTTTTTTCAGTTCCTTGTACGAACTCATTTATTTTAGACAATTATTTTAAAAAGCACTGTAAAACCTCGCGCGCTTTCGTTTGCCGATCAATTTTAATGATTCTGTTTTTTTTTCTGATGCACATAACTAGACCATTGTATTGTACTAGTGTGTGTCAATGCTGCTACTCCGTTCTAGCAATCGTTTAGATTTTGAGTTGCGCTAAATCGAATACGCGCCCTTTTAACGCTTGAACAAATGAAACTAAAAACAGAATAAAATAAATATTCAAGGGGGGCTCCTATACAACAAACGTGATTTCTTGGCCGTTTATTTTGCTCGATGTCTAATGTTGTAAGATAATGATACGGAACCCTTCGTGCGAGAGTCAAAAACAACCAGACTTACCAAGCGGTATCATGTTACTCAGGAACTGGGCTATGGAGGTCAGGAAGGCAGTCGCTCCATGTAAAACACATGGTAACACATTCAGCAATATCCGGTTTATCCGTGGGTTTATCCCAGAATCTCAGTTATTGTATTTTGAACTTAATTCTATAGAACATCTACGCTTTATACAAAAATATTCTGGTTATGGTCAATAAGTAATGAAGCCTGATGAACACATTATATGTAGATTGAGAACAACGGATTAACTCACTGTGTTGCCGGATTCGTCCGAGTAGTTTCGATGGCATACATTATACATAATGGTGATGATAGCATGTGTAACAATACTCACGTTTCGTTTAACCTCTTGAGCGTCCGTACGGTCAAAAAAAGCCTGATGAAATCTAATCTTGTAAATAGGAAATTTATACGAAAGTTTAAATGTGTGAAAGCACACCCTAGAGGCCAATACTATACTATTTGGATGTAAGCACTTTGTATCTCATTTTAAGAGCACTGTCACTTAAGTTCTTATGAGGATAAAATTCTTTAAATATTGTCCTAAATTATTAGATACCTGGGGCCCTAGCCATATTACCCACATTGACAATCTACAATCGATAACGCTGATAGAAAACGAATCAAATGTATGGGAATCATGTCATCTCAACGATAAGTCACGTGATCGAAAATCAAAAATGGATTACGACGGGCGTTAATTATTGTAGAAAGAGAAACGATATGAAACGTTTTTAACTTGGCTAAAGGTGCAGAGCTATAGACCCAGGACTATGTCAGTGAAATTCCCATTTTTATTTTCATATGCTTAAACAAATGTTTCCTTTGATTTTTGAGCATTACTTTATTTAAATAGATTTGGATGTAGGCACAAAAAAACTTTGAAGTCGATAGTCTTTATAGAAAAAAAAACAGTTTTTAGTATTATGAACTGAACCGAAGTTGTCATAAAGTTAAAAACACCCTGATTCAACGGTTGCTTGGTCTAAAGTTAGTACCTACTTGTTTTGCTATGACACGGATGGGTTTGTTTCTTTGTATGAGTCATGCAAGTATTATAGTCACGTCTTCGTGAAGGTCGACGGAGACCCTTAGAATGAAACTTTTAGTAACTAGTAGAACTATTTTGAAGAAACTTACTACCACTAAACTTATTTTTGATGCATAGTATCCTTGTTGTGTTTCGGTTTGAATGATATGGATACCGGTGTAATATAATATGAGATGTATAGATATATCTATCCCATGTCTTCCCGTGGGTGTCGTAAGAGGCGACTAAGGGACTCACCAGAGAATGGGCAGCAGCGTTCTCTTTGCCTTTGTAACAACCATACTGCGATCGCCAACCCCCCTGCCAAGCGTGGTGGTTATGGCAAACCCCCCCCCCCCACCCCTTAGGGAAGCCAATGTCCAGCAGTGGACGTCTTTCGGCTGAAATGATGATGATGATGATGATAACTAGCGAGCTGGCAGATGTTTTCCTGCCATGAAAATCGGTACAAAAATCCAGGTCTAGCCTCCCTACCTCACCTACTTAACTACCCTACGAACTTCTCTACCCTACCAATCTACCTACATACATACCTACCCTACCAACTTATTGATAGGGTACGTACCTGCGTACCCTATCAATCTAGTAATTAATTAAAATATGCAGAATAACTACCCACGTCTCCATCTTTAGATAAATGCCACCCTGGTAGATACCTCTTCACTGTTCTCGAGTTAGCGCATACCTTATGCGCTCATATAAGTACCAGTATGACATAGATCTAAGAATCCCTACAGCTTGACTACACCTACCGAAACACGCACGAAAACATTCATCAAAATTGGTCAAACCGTTTCGGAAGAGTTCAGTGACATACACACGCACGCAGGAGATATTTTTATATAACGATAGGCATTTGTACGTTAGTGTAACTGGTGTAATTTGTGTAATATACTCATTGAGTATATTAGAGAAAGTTTGAAAGTGGTACCGGGAATGAAAAAGTTATATGGGAAAATAGGTACTGTTTAATGAATGAAATTATTTATTTTCATTTTATATACAATATTTACACGTACAATAAAAAATAAAAACCTGTAACTATTAAACAAAAAAAAACTAATATGAAAAGGCATCAAAAAATTCCTCCACATCGCCTTCATCTGGGAATGTGCCCAAGAGACTGGATGCATTGCCACGTTGGATGGCAATGCTTAACCTCTGCCCAAAGTAAAAACCAGCTCTTAGATGACAGGAAGTATCAACCAACCTTTTGTAAATTAAAAAAAAGATGAGCACTCGGACCCCACGACCGAGGGTTTCAACCCCAAACGGCCAATAGGTACTTACTTATAAGAAAGTAAATAAGCCAACAAACATATTTTATTTTTTTACTTTACAGTTTTTTTTAGAGGCAGGGTGTTTTTAAATTTTGATTTCATGTTTTAATTACGAGAAGACACGTTACGCAAAACGTAAACACTTTTAATTCGAAGTATTAATAATACTTTGATGAAATTCTCTCTTGAATTATTAAAAGGTCCTTAATTACACCACCCAGCATGACGCAAAACTGCTTTACAATTTTATCATTTTCCCTCACTCATGGAACACAATTTAATTTATTTTGCTGGCCTACCCCAACTAACCGTCAAAGAAAAAAATCCCTTGATTCTTTGATTTCCGTTTACCATTTGCAAATCCCTTTTGTAACTCTCCCTCAAATAAACGAAGTGATTTACATGAAAGTATAAACGTCCGCCTATCACACGTCATTGTCGCGTCACGGTTGCCACATTACTGCGGAAATGCAAAGGAAATTACATTTTTTTTGTGGGTAGTTGTCACAAAAAACTATTGTTAAAATGTCTAAAGGTACTTTACTGTTACTGTTTCTCATTGTTAAAATTAAATGTAAGAAGGCTCATATTTGTTTTTCAAGATAAGAATGCTTTGAAACATGCTGGTCTGGATCTGTATTTTTATTTCTTTTCAACTTATTGATTGCTCTGGTTCACACACTATTTTATTTATTGTTTGTTGAAATATATAAGGAGCGGTCGTCTAAGTTCAATATTTGTAAATATGTGAACACTAAGTATCTATAAACATGAATTAGTTGTAATTTCTTAACTTTATACGTATTCTAAAATAGTGGTCTCGAATACCTGTAGTAAGGGCTATGTACCTATGGGTTTAAAGTTTAAACTAATAAATATTTTTCAGATTGAATAAGGACTGATTTAAAATTGAAATACCAACCATTTTGAAGATGGTAAAACAACTTCATACCATTTCCACATTTCTACCAGTGGTTGTCGTAGAAAGCGACAGAGGGATATTGACAAGAGTATGGGCAGCAGCGTCCTTCTGATTACCATAACACCTACTGCGATCGCCAACACGCATCGGCCAAGCATGGCAATTATGGATAAACCCTCCCTTGGAGGAGCCCTATGCCCAGTAGTGGGCATTCAAAGGTTAACATGATGAAAAGAACTTTTAAATACGAACAACTTCTAATGTACGAGTAACCCTGGACGCCTAGATCTTTCTACCTAATGTTGGGGTCGGCTTCTAGTCTATCTGGTTGACAGTTGGGACCAAAGGGACCAACGGCTTTACGTGTTTTCCGAGGCACGGAAGGGCCTCAGTATGAAATGGATCCATCTACGAACTGACCGCGGCAAGCGTAGCTTAACCATGGTAGATCGGCTTTTACTTAGCCACGAGCACCTTTGGAGTAACCTTGAAATATGACAAGAATAAACAGCTGTTTGATGCATTTTCATCGTGAAGATGATTGGCGAGTAGAAACCAGTATTCTTTTTTTTCTATTTTCTGAGTTTTCCCCCTTAATAATAGTAGATTGTTATACAAGGAGCTAAAATGACCCATTATATACGAGGTAGTTTTACTCCCGAGCTTTAGCGAGGGAGTAAATAGAAACCGAGTTTTATTTTCTAATGTATTGCCATAATTATGCATGATCTTAAGTTAATTTCAATTTGTCAGCTAGATTTACACACCATATTTGTACGCCTCCTTGCATAACATAGCGCTCTATTCATCTAACATAAGACCTGTATATCTTTACCTATGTTAACAAATAAATAAATAAATAATAAATAAATAATTCTTTCGAAATGCGAATTGTATTTAGCGGACCATACTGACAGACAATCGACACTTGCAAAATTTAACGCAATAGCCCCAGAAATCAAAATTATAGAAAAAAGTACTCTTCGTCTTCTTGGGTCTCCAATCTACGAGAATTCGTTTTCCAGTTTCATTGAGGAAAAAATACAACATTTTAATGACATTTCGGAAAGATTGCTTCAAATTAATATGCATTCGGCCATCACCATAATTCGGTACTGCTGTTTCGGCCCAAAATTAAATTACTTCCTGCGCGCTTCCCATTTGTGGAAGCACAGTCACCTTTTAGAGAAAATGGACCAAATTATTCGTCAAACATTAACCTCTATTTTAAATTTGGCAATGGACGACCGTGTGTGGGCCCAAGCTACTCTACCAATTCGTATGGGGGGTCTCGGCGTCCGCAAAATCTCAAGTATCGGTTTGCCTGCATTTATATCCTCGGTCCACGGCACTGAAAAGTTAATCAGGAATATTCTAGCTCCTACACTGGTTGATTTTGATGTGCCGTGCATTACCGAGGCCATAGATGCTTGGAAACTTGCTTGCCCACGTACTGATCTACCTGACAACCCGTCTTCTCAGAGACGGTGGGATGAGCCGCTCTGCAGGTTAGTACAGAATAATTTACTTACCACTTCTGCTAATTCTGCTGAGCGAGCGCGCCTGCTGGCTGTGGGAAAGTGGGAGTCGGGTCTATGGCTTCTGGCACTTCCGTCGTCAAACCTAGGAACTATGTTTGACGACACTACTTTTCGCCTCGCTGCTTCCTTACGTTTAGGAGCATCTTGTTGCTCCCCTCATCGCTGTCGCTGTGGGGAAGCTGTCAACTGCCTTGGACACCACGGCCTGTCGTGCAGCCGGAGTGCGGGTCGCATAGCGCGGCACGCGAATATTAATGACATTATCCGTCGTGCTCTCGTCGCCGTCGGCGTTCCGGCTGTTTTGGAACCCAACGGCTTGGCACGCGACGATGGCAAGAGACCGGACGGCATGTCATTATTTCCATGGAAGTTGGGTAGGCCCTTAGTGTGGGACGCTACGTGTGTCGATACTCTTGCGCCATCCCATCTTCCTAGTACGGCGTGCTGTGCTGGTGCTGCTGCTGCGGCTGCAGAAAACCTCAAACGGCGAAAGTATAGTATCCTAAGCGATAACTTTATTTTCGAGCCGTTTGGGGTTGAAACCCTCGGGTCGTGGGGTCCAAGTGCTCATCTACTTTTTAAAGAAATTTCCAAAAGGTTGGTTGACACTTCCCGTGACCCAAGGGCTGGTTTTTACCTCGGACAGAGGTTAAGCATTGCCATCCAACGTGGCAATGCCGCCAGTCTCTTGGGCACATTCCCAGTTGACGACGATGTTGGGGATTTTTTTGATGCCTTATTGTCTTAGCTTTTCTTTTTGTTTTTAATAGTTATAGGTTTTCCTTTTTTATTTTTAAATGTAAATATTGTATATTGAGTTATAAATAAATGGGTTTTAGCGCCGTGTGTTACACTATACTTTTCAATACGATTGCGAGAAAATAAAACAATCCAATACAATATGAAATATGTTGTTTATTTTATTAAAAAATTATAAAGATTTCGCGCCAATATCTTTTTTTTGTTTCTTCTGTAGCCGCAACAGATTGCATGCATTCTACCTGAGATTATATAATATATACATGCGGGGTCATTTTAGTTCCATTTTCAAAATTAAAATGAGGTTCTTTTTTTATGAAACAGTAATACGTGGAGTCTTTATTCATGATTATTCTACTTATGACTAAAGACTTTTTCGTTTTTGTAGGCTCATTGTCATATTTGACAAACAAAAATAAAATAAAAACTTTTTCCCCTAGAGGATGAAATGCTATTTTATCCCCGCTCTGGTATGCTACAATGACGGCCTTTTTGAGCAAGAGAAGTGAAAAATATGTTCTTAATCATGAGTAAGTACTTTGACCCCCTGAAAAATTATTACTGATTTTTTTTTAAGTGAAACTTCTATACAGGGTAATTGAAAAAATACCCAAAACCTCTTAATCTGGACTTCGTATCATCACCCTGAATAACATTTGTTCTATGACTTTGACCTTAACTAAATAACGTAGCCAAAAACAATTTCTTTTCGTTTATTTGAAGTCTTTAAAATTTACGTATACTACACGCGCGCGCACCCAAATGATAGCGAATATGATGTAGGTAGTAGGTAGGCTAATGTACAGGCACAGCTAATTGCAGGCCTTTCGTCGGCCGTGTCAGTAAAAATATATTATGCAAAATTTTAATGTGTTTATATTTTTTGTATGGAAAAAAAAATGTATTGAATTTTGACAAGTCGTAGAACATAATATGTTGTTCAGGGTGATGATACAAAATGAGCATTAAGTGGTTTTGGGTATTTTTTCAATTATCCTGTATATTCGGAGGGTATTGTGGGTGGGCATTGGTATTGGTGTTGTTATTATTTTTTCTGTTACACCTACCACTGCTTGTCTCTGCATCACCCAAAGGTTGACTGGTAGAAAATGCCTATGGCATTAAGTCCGCCTCTGTACATTGTGCTTAAAGTGTTAATAAATAATAAATAAATAAATTAGGATTTTTCTGTCACGATAAAGCATTACGGCTACGTGGAGGGGGTAGACGATATATCCCGTGGTGAGAGGCGGTAGCGGCTTGACCGTTGAAGTTTCACTTAGTTCTACTATGTGTCCCAGCACACATTTCGGTTTTTTTTAAAGACGTTGCCCCACACTAGGAACTTCTTCTGTGTCGTAGGTGCATTTACAAACTATCTGTAGGCACAGATATTTGTTCCGTGCGAGAATCGAATCCGCGACACGCAGCGCAGCAGTCAATTTATTAATAGTCAACCTGTTTATCATTGATTTAAAACAATTTGTTTTGATCCTACTTCCTTTCTTTTCAATTGACATCGGTCCTGTATTCCTGCCAAACACACATACAGGAAAAATCAGATTGGCGTTGTTTTTTACGTTATTAACTATTTTAATGTAGGTTATGTGAAAGAAAAAAAATAGTTTAAATTTTGTAGAGACCATGCTAATAAAATTCCCTATATCTTTCTCCTCTAATGCAATTTTTTTTTTAAACTAAGTATGGAGATTCTTTTCCATTCTTCTCCATACGAAACTACCTTTTGGAAACGGTAACTGTAATAAACTTTCAGTTTGATCAGGTGTTAAAATTTCATCAAAATTCGTTCAGCCGTTTTGTTGTGAAAACGTAACTCTCAGTCAGACTGACAAACAGAGTTAGTTTCAGTATATTAGTATGATTTTTTGGTATAAAATATGTCACTATGGGACATGCCTGCCACACTATTCCCAAACCACTGCAACTCCTAAAAGCCAGAATCAACAGTGGCGACCACCAGAAAAGCGTAGAGACAATGAAGCTCGACGAGTCCCGGAGAAACATTACAACTGTCTTGGATCCTGCAACGAAATTAATCAGAAAATAACAGCGGAGGAGTAAGAAAAACATATTTTCCACTTCCCTCCAAATCAAGCAGGAGACAGAACAGAACTAGGCCAATAGGCACAAAGGGACGTTTACAACTGGGGGAGGCCTAGTTGCAGCACCACGCATTACAAATTAACATTATTTAATGAGTCCTAAAATGTGAGCTGTTACATTTGATTCCAATAATAGGTATGGCAGAAACGCTTGAACGCACGAAAATTTGCTCTAGCTTCTACTAGGTCCGAATAGTCAACAGCTCCGGATGTAGCCTGTACACCATCTAACATAATATTGCGTTCATTCTTCCAAAGAATACACTCCCATAAGATATGATGTGCAGATTGTTCGTATTCACAGTCAGGTGTAGAACATGGATACAAAGGCGAGGCAACAAGCTTGAAAGAAAATTAATCTTAAAGTTGCCATGGCCTATGAGAAATTGGGCAACACAATTGTCCACCTCCAGCCAAGTCCTGGCCAATCGCTCACTAACGGATGGAAAGAACAGATGGAGGTGTCGGCCCTTGATGGTGTAGTGGTGTTAGATATAAGCTTTAGTCAATAAACAGATACAAACGTGACTACACGCATTTCATTTAATCGCTCCGTTCCCGCCACATTACATGGCGACCCTGCCAAGCCCGGCGCGGTACGTACTAACGCGAGTTTTCCAACGCGGCGCGTTTTAAAAAAAAACCCCGTATTATTAAGAATTACAGTACGAGGAAAAGTTTAGAGAAAACCAAAAATTATAACAACGACCAAAAATTAGAAAAATGATTTAAAGATGGGCAAGAGTTACTCGAAGGACGAGGTTATAATCGCACAAACCGCATCAGGTGGCTCGAATGGAGCATCATTAGACAGACATGAGCACACAATTCTTCTGTCGTTCATCCTTGGAATTGCTGGCGTTTTAATGATCATTGTCCTAATTAAGATATGTGCAAAATACTGCCAAAGAATTGTACAAAGAGAGGTGAGGCGTGAAATGGTGCGGCGCATCCAGGCAAGGTTGTCTGGTCGAGGAAATAGGAGGCAGCAGGAAGAAGAAAATGGAAATAACGGACAAGAAATCGTGTGATGTGAAGTGAATAGTGTAGTGCGTGCGTACGTGGGAGTGTTTCGTTACATTCGGAAGGTATAGATTTAAAATTAATATGGTAAGATATAATAAATAGGTAAAAACTAAAACTAAAATAAATATAAGAAAATATAAAATATAAGGTAAGATCTTTAATGGAAAAATTAAGCAATATATATGAACACATAAAAAAGTTAAGCGAAAGTATAGGAAAATTAGGCCCTAGGAGGCGTGAAGAAAAGTTAGGAAAGCAAAAATTTGAACAGGCGCTAGTATTATATAACGAGTATAAGTTACTTTTAAGGTCTCTTGATAAGGAAGACGTTCGTACTGCAGCGTTATCTGGTTATTCTTTCGATTTAATTTGCGAAGGAATAGAGAAGTTTCACTCTAAAATTCTTGAATATAAGATGGTTTCCCAAGAAGGAAATATAATGGAAAATTTTAGTTTAAAAACCGCGAGTGTCCTAATTCCGGTAATGGATGGTAAGGAAGAAACAACAGAAAAAATGATTGATAGCATTGAGATGTATGACAGTTGTTTAACAACGAGTGACAACAAAAAACTGCTGATATCTTTTGTTTTAAAAACACGTCTAACAAAATCAGCAAAACTAAAATTAAAAACTGAGTATGCAAGTGTACAAAATTTAGTAGAAGATATTAAAACGTATTTATTGACAAAAAAATCAGCCAATTCTTTATTGTCACAAATAAATAATTTATCACAACATAATTTGACAATTGCGGAATATGGATCCAAATTAGAAGAACTCTTTATAGGACTTACTATAGCACAAGCTGATGGAAATACAAAAGCAAGTGCAATACTCAGTCCCATAAACGAGAAAATGGTAATTAAAAGATTCGCAGATGGCCTGAGGAACCGCCGGCTGAGCACAGTAATATCAGCCCGAGACTACAAGGAGCTCAAGGATGCCGTACGCGCAGCAGAGGACGAGGAAGACGCGCGCCCTGACATTGCGGGGCAGGATGCTGTTTACTCATATTCACGAGGTACGAATAGGAACCAATATTACAATAACCGTAGAGTTAACCGTGGTCGAGGATATTACAATCGTAGCTGGCACCAGCAACATTTTAGAGGAAATCAGGTGCAGCCAAGGTATGCAGCTGAAACGCGTGGCAATCGTGGCTATGGTTACAATGGCCGCGGCAGGAGTTTTCAACGCGTGTATATATGGTCTAACAGAGGTAATTCAAGAAATAACTCTAACAGGGGTACCAGAGGCACACGACCACATATGTATTATACATCAAAAGATGACAGTCAGAATTGTCAGGAGTCAAAAGGTGAGCATCATAACGAAAATTTAGAACAGTTTTTTCGAGCCTAATTATGCGTTAACCTGTAAAGGATTAGATTTTATCAATTTATACGTAGGGAACAGGAAGTGTACATTTCTATTAGATACAGGCGCTTCAATATCGATAATAAATAATCAAATAGTTAAAAATAACACATATAGGTATAAAGAAAGTACAGTTATACAAGGAATCGGTGGGAAAGTAGAATCAAAATGTTTCGCATACATTCCTTTACGGACAGAGGCAGGTTTCGTATTCCGTCACAAGTTACGCTTATTCGACAATATGCCATGTGCAGTGGACGGTATTATAGGGTTAGACTTTCTGAGAACTTATAGCGCAAACATAAATGTGCCCACAAATCAACTAACATTACAATCCAATAATAGAACTTGTACATTAAAAATACATAACAGTTATATCAACAAGACACAGGCAGATGATAATTATTTAACTGCACCGCCAAGAAGCGAATCAATACATTATATTAACATAAATAAAAATGTATACAAAGAGTTCGTCATACACGCGAAGCAAATAAGCGAAAATATATTTATGGCAGCAAGTATTGTAAAACCAATAAGGGGTAAAGTGCCAGTAAAAATATTAAACACCGGTGAAGAATTAATAAAAACATCTACAAATAATTTGATTACTAATGACGAAATAGACTATTTAGACAATTATAATATATGTTCATTTAACAAAACCGGTCAGGGTGTTGAACGTGTAAAAAAGTTACTACCCCTACTAAAATTAACTCATTTAAATTCCGATGACAGAAAACAAATTGAAATTATTTGCGCGAAGTATACCGATATTTTCTTCTTGGAGGGCGACAAGTTAGGAACGACGAATGTTGCTGAACAGTCGATAACCGTGAAACCAAATACCAAACCCGTGTACGTAAAACCTTATCGGCTACCGCAGTCGCTAAAGTCAGAAATTAATAAACAAGTTCAAAAAATGCTCGATGATGACATTATAGAACCCGCGAATAGCGAGTGGAATAGTCCAGTACTCTTGGTACCTAAAAAAACGGAAGGTGACAAAAAATGGCGTTTAGTTATTGATTACAGGAAGGTTAATGAATCGATCCAGGATGATAAATTTCCCCTACCTAACATAACCGATATATTAGATTCGCTTTCCGGAAGTATTTATTTTACTCACTTAGACCTGCATCAAGGATTTTTCCAAGTCAGCACAAAACCAGAGTGTAGAAACGTTACTAGCTTCAGTACAAGTACGGGACAGTATCAAATGAAACGTTTGCCTATGGGGCTGAAGATCAGTCCTAGTGTTTTTTCCAGAGTAATGTCGGTAGCAATGTCTGGACTTACTTATGAGCAGTGTTTCGTATATTGCGATGACCTTATCGTTTTCGGGAGAAATAGCGAAATTCACAATAAAAATCTGCTAGATGTATTTGAGCGACTTAGAAAAATGAACCTTAAACTCAATCCACATAAGTGTGATTTTATGAAAACACAACTATTATATTTAGGACATGTAGTATCAGCTAGTGGTGTATTACCTGACCCTGATAAGGTTGCAGTATTGCAAAATTATCCAGTACCAAAACACGCGGATGAGGTTAGACGATTCGTAGCATTTTGCAATTATTACAGGAAATTTATACCTTCATTTTCAGAAATTACAATACCATTAAATAAATTATGTCGGAAAAATCAACCGTTTCTTTGGAGTGATGAATGCCAAAACAGTTTCGAAAATCTCAAAAGGCAATTAGCTTCACCATCTATTTTACAATATCCGGATTTCTCTAAAGATAACACATTTGTCCTTCAGACAGACGCATCAGGTATAGCAATAGGATCTGTTTTATGTAATAAAAACATGAGGCCGATAGCATATGCTAGTCGACCGTTAAATAAGGCAGAATTAAATTACCCCACAATTCAAAAAGAACTTTTAGCAATCGTTTGGAGTATAAAATATTTTAGACCGTATTTGTACGGGAGAAAATTTACTGTAATGACTGACCATAAACCACTTATTTACCTATTCGGCATGAAGGATCCCTCAACGAGGCTATTAAAATTTAGACTACAATTGGAGGAATACGATTATAACGTTGTTTATATAAAAGGGAACGATAACGTAGTGGCAGACGCTTTGAGTAGGGTGACCATAAGTTCGGACGAGTTAAAAACATTAAATGGAAAAGTAACATTGGTAATGACCAGAGCGCAAAAAGCTAGAATTGATCAAGAAGATACCAACAGCACAAGGTCTTCTAATATACCTGCAGAACCAAAGTTCGGCCAACCAAGGGTCGCAGAGATATTAAGAAAGCCGAGTGACTGTGTCGAGTTAAAGTTTATAAAAAAAGAAAACATATCAAAAACATTCAAAACATATGAAAAAGAATGTTTTGTTTATGTAGAAGCACAGAAAACATTATATATCGACACCAATTATATGTCGCATTTTACGCGAGCCGAATTTGCGAATATATTGAGTAGTTTTTGTAGCGATATAAATATAAGGGAAATATGCATTATAAAGGATCAGTATAATAGTAAATTTATTAAAGAATTAACAAATGAGATAAAAAACAAAGAGAAGTGGTCCGGACCACACATAAATATTTTAAGAGGAGTAAAACGAGTCATAGACAACGACGAAAGGACATACATATTACACGACTATCATGTACTTCCTACGAGTGGACACGCAGGAGTACGACGTATGATAAATAATATTAAAAGCAAATATTTTTGGCCAGGTCTAGAAAGCGATATACGCAAGTACGTCAGCAAATGCCAAAAGTGTCAGCAAAATAAGTATTCTAAAAATACTGTAGAACCTATGATTATAACGACTACGGCGACTAGCGCCTTTGAAAAGGTATATTTAGATTTAGTGGGGCCCCTAGATAAGGATTTAGAAGGTAATGTTTATATTTTAAGTTTACAATGTGAGCTGAGCAAGTACGTGGAGGCATATCCAATTCAGCGAAAAGATACGGTAAGTGTCGCACGATCTTTTATTAATAATTTTATACTTAGGTACGGTTTGCCAAAGGCTATCACAACGGATCGAGGCACAGAGTTCATGTCGGAAACAATGACAGAGGTGTGCAAGTTACTACAAATTGATAAGGTAAACTCTACTGCTTATCACCATCAGTCATTGGGTGCGTTAGAAAATACGCATAAACATTTAGCTGCTTTCTTGCGGACCCAATGCGATGGACATTCGGAAACTTGGAGCCACTGGCTTCCATTTTGGTGTTTCTCCTACAATACCACCGTACATACCGAGACCAGATACACACCTTACGAACTAGTCTTTGGAAAACCATGCCATTTACCGAGTAATTTAACTAGTAATATAGTAGAACCTCTATACAATCCAGATAACTATGCACTAGAACTTAAGTATAGATTACAAATAGCAAATAAAGAAGCAAGAGAAAATTTAGTTATGTCTAAAATTAAAAGAAAATGTTGTTACGATCGTAGAAGTAACCCAGTTACATATCAAAAGGGTGACTTGATATTGATAAGAAATGAGACTGGTAAAAAGTTGGATAAATTGTTTGATGGTCCATATCTAGTGATAAGTGAAAATGAACCTAATGTAATAGTACTTAAGAACAATAAAATGGAGACAGTCCACAAAAATCGAACAAAGCCATATGTATCCTAGTTTAATTAACAACATTGTAACAATATCCATACGATAGGCAAGTAGGCAATATGATAACATTATAAAACAACAGATAACTAAGTGTCAATGTCGTAACTATGTAAGAAAATCAATGTAGAGGTACAATTGTGTAATTTAAGTGTTTACGTATGACAAAAATGTCAAACTTTTACTTTAAAATTTTATACAAATGTAAAAAAAAAAAAAAAATGTTTTATTTTTTATTTTTTCAATTACCCCGTAGATGTAGTGGTGTTAGATATAAGCTTTAGTCAATAAACAGATACAAACGTGACTACACGCATTTCATTTAATCGCTCCGTTCCCGCCACATTACAATGGAATTATCCCACGTACATTGTCATTCGGATAGAAGTTCCTGCCAAACGTCAGTTTGCGGTTCAAATAATCTAGAGATTATTGCACGATCACGTTGTGTTAAAAAGTTTGCGTCCATGGTCTCTCGAGTGGAATAGTACATTGCAGTACATCGCTGCACCTCAAGATCGACTGGAAGTACACCTGCAAGTACCGCAAGGGCTTCAATAATAATGGTCCTATAAGCTTTACATAAAAATATAAATGCTAAACGTTGACTTTGAAGCAATTTACGTTGTGCCGCCCCTAATAGTGGCCCTATCGGCCCTCCATAAATAGTTTTTAGAGTTAAAAAAGATAGACCCCAAGTGGCTTTAGATATTCTCGTCAAAGCATAAAAGTTCTGTTTAGCCTTTTCACCTACTGATTTGATGTGATCAATAAAAGAAAAGTTTTTCTCTAAGACCAGACCAAGGTAGCACACGGATTGTTTCCTTCTAACGGTAATGTTATTAAACTTAATAGAAGGCTGATTAGGCTATGAAGATTACCTTTTAGAATAAGTTGATAAGTTTTTTGCGGTGCAAATGTTAGACCGTTGCGATCGCCCCACTGAGATACTAAACAAAGGCATGTGTCGGCCAAATTCTCATGCTCAGCCCGAGTACTTGTCTGTATTAGCAGTAGGCTATCGTCCGCGTAACCGGTTAATGAATAGCCGCATGGAAGTGGAATAGCGACCAAATTCCAAAAATGAAGACCGACTACTGAACCTTGAGGATACCCCACAGTCAGTGCCTTCGCCGGCGAGTAAAGCCCAAGTTTAAGTTTTGCGGAACCGTTTATAAAGTGCGAGTAAACAAGAGTAGGTATAAAATTTGTTTCTGTAACAACTACGGGTTTTCAATTTAAGTAGTAGCATAGGCCACCATGCGTCATCTTTTGATAACACATGGTGGCCTATGCCCCTGAAATTTCGAGAACGATCCCAATAACATATTTATGTTCGGATAAATTAACAGTTTTTCTGTCCGAAATTGCCGCGTCGACGATAGATTTACCTTTTGTGAAACCGAATTGATTGTTTTGAAAAATAAACCCGTCTGGAAGCGAACGTGGTCCGATAAGCCGCTCCAGGAATAAGGCGCTTCAGGACTAAATATGTCACTAGCATGGCAACACATTTTTTTCACTGACCTGTCTACCAATGTAGTTTAACAAATAAATGAAAACTTTCTTTACAAAAAACCTGTTACTACGAATCCTTATTAATTTCTAGAGCATTCCTTTGTGATGGAATAAATTGACAACTTGAATATCAGAAAGATTTTTTTTTTTTCATATTTATTTGTTTCTTTTTTGTTTCAATCTAAATTAAATAATTTCTGAATATTTAAATTACCGAATAATAAACTAGAAATAAAATAAATAAATAACTAATAAATAATCATAATTTCAGTTATTTATTGAATTTGTTTTAGGTAATCATTACAGTTTCCCAAACGATTTTTTTACAAGAATTTTCTTATAGTTACTGACTATAATCATCTTAATCTGCTGCACAGCCCTTTCCGAACTATAACGGAACTGTAACGGTGTTTAACATGAATGGTCATATTCGCCTGGGTCTGCTGCGATGTCGCTCACTTTTGCTCACTTTTGCTCGAGACACCAAGCAGGACACCTACCTGAATTATTGTACGATCACATTTAATATAGTAAGGTTACTTAGTACTTTATAGAATATTAATATTTTACAATGAACCCGTAATCACCGAACGAAAACGATGTCGGCGCTACCGCGCAGCCATCGCTGACGCCGTCATATTTAATAGCAACTAGCTTCACTGCCCGCCTCTCTATTCCCCGATGCATATAATCTGGGTATCTTCAAGGCACGAGTGAACCGGTTTATTCTAGGCAAGCGTGCTCCACCTTAGGCCGCATCATCACTTAAGATCAGGTGAGTTGCGGTCAAACGCAAGCCTATAACAATATAAAAAAAAAAAAAAAAAACTTTCTGACTAACTGACCGACTCCTTGACAATTCAAAAGTGCCTGTAAATGGTTTAATTGAAATAAATGCTTTGACTTTGACTTTGACTTTGACATTGTTTTTATTTTCAGCCTGTAAGCATTGTCTCACTGCGGCTTCTCTTTTTCCTTTCCAACCCTCTCTGTTTAGAGCTGGCGTGGATCAATTCCTGCTGTATGAGTCAAGCGCATCTCGCCATCTTCGCCTGGGTCTGCTGCGATGTCGCTGGACGTTTCCCGAGATCCACATTGTGGTTATTTCAGCCCATGATTTGTTTGACATGCGGTAGGTAGATATTGTCGGTCCAGTCCCACTTAAGCATGGCTGCTTTTTTTAACCGACTTCAGAAACAAAGGAGGTTATCAGTTCGATCCGTATGAATTATCTCCCGTTTGGCTGAACCGATATTCAGAAAAGTGTTTTAATATACAACAAACAAAAATTTTGAAAGCGCTTTTAAAAAAAAAACACAAATACCGAGAAGACGTTTTCGTTTCTTCCATCTTTCCGTCTTTTTTTAGGACTTTCAATTTCTGTTTTAACAGTGTTGCCGTTTCTTAATGGATTTGGGTGATAAGGTGGCACTAAAAAGCGAAAAATAAAAACTTTTTTGAAAAAAGAAAAATTGGTGGCTTTGTTCTGTTTGTTGTTTTGTATTGCCACCGACTTCCGAAACTAAAGTCATGTGTGTTCTGTGCTAAAATTATTTATCACGTATTAGTTTTTGAAGGCGGTTCTCTTTTTTCAAAAAAGTTTTTTTGCTTATGTGTACTAAGTGGCTATTATTAATTTTACCAGGTATTTAAATATCTCTGTAGAAGTTTTATTAGTGTTTGAGAACACTCTTTGTTATTAACAGTTTGCAGTTCATATTTTTGTGCACATATTAAACAAAGTAAGTAGTTTGTTTGAAATATTATGTACCTTTATTAACATTTTATTTCACTGTTTTATTTAGTTCAAAACTCGATCATAAAAGTAGGAGTAAATAAACTATTATTGAACAAACTGAGTTTGTTTTCAAAAGCTAAAGGTTTTCCAAATGTTTGAACATTGAAGTTTTAAATAATAAAGATAATAATTCATATCTCTTTGAACCCTACTAAGATCATTAACCTCTTTGATGCTGTTAATTTGCGAGCAAATACTGATAATTATAATAATTTGTTTAAAAATTGCTCTAAGCGTTTTTTTCTCAAAGACACAAAGGCCATTGAACTCTATTTTTTGACGTTTATAGCAGAGAATTAGGTAACGATATGAAAAGTTTTTAACCGACTTTACATGAAGAAAGAAGTTCTCAATTCGACTGTATGTTTTTATTTGGTATGTTTGTTACGCGATTTCTCCGGCAACTGTATATTGATACTGAAAATCCTATAATATTAATGGATTAGATTGGAGGAATTTTCCCACATGGGATCAACCCTGAGGGGGTTGATCCCATATGGGAAAATTCCTCCTATTAGGGTAAAAATTAGGTGATGGATTACTTTTTTTAGTGCTACCGTTTCTAAATGGGTTTGGATTATAACAAGTGGGTATTAAGTTAAGTATAAAAGTAAAAAAGCGAAAAAAAAAAATTTTACAAAATGACAAACGCCTTCAAGAAATAAAAATGCCATAAATAACTTTAGCACATAACACATTATTTTAGTTTCGGATGTCGGTTGCAATACGAAACAACAAACAGAACAAAAACCGCTGACTTCCGAAACTAGTCATAATGTGTTCTGTGCTAAAGTTATTTATCACTTTTCGTTTTTTTACTCCTAAATATGAGCCCTGGTTCCTACTTTGGAATAATATTTTTATTTTCAGCCTACATTTTCCCACTGCATGGCACCAGGACCAGTATTTCAGTTAAGACTAGACCCAAATGGCCCTGGACAGAGAGTAATAGAGTGGAATAATAATACTAGCTTATTATCAACCGACTTCAAAAAAGAAGGAGGTTCTCATTTCGTTTTTTTTTGCCAAATTGCAGGGTAAAGACCCTCTTCTCACTACGCTTATTCAAAGCGGTTTGATGATTACAGACTCAAGGTGCGTACGGATAAGAGGCAGCCTCGCCACGCACAGCTCGTGTTTGGGCTGCCTCGGTACAAAATTAAAACAACACGAGGCAGCAGGCCGAGGCAACTTGCCTCGGGTCGAATCACGACGGCGCGACATTTAAAATCGCGCCGGCTCGTCTTTACAGCTGATTTACTTCTGCGTCTGTCATAGTCAAAAAACCGACAACTGATGGCTCGCGCGCGCCTCGGGCTGAGGCGCGTACGCACTTGAGGCAACAAGGCGAGCCGTGCGTGCCGCGGGCGAGGCTGCCTCTAACCCGTACGCACCTTTAGTTAGGTGTTCTCACGATGTTTTCCTTCACCAATAACAGTGATATTCAAGATAAACTTAGAATGTACATTATGAATTGAAAATATCACTTTAGTATATGCCCGGATTCGAACCCATCATCTCATGCATGAGGGGCGGGTGCTTTAAACACTAGGTCTCATCATCATCATCATCAGCCGAAAGACGTCCACTTTTGAACAAAGGCCTCCTCAGGGGCGGGGGGCATGTGCCTTTAATTACACGAGCACGCATGTTCTTCAAAAGGAAACACATTAACACCACCACACCACCTACTAACATAGATTTTAAGAGAATTGTTACTAACACATAGGTATATGGATTGGTGGTTGGTATAGTTGGAGTGGTTGTCTACTTTTTCAATAATTGTAAATAATAATATGTGAACACCTATTTATACAACTTAGCTGTCATCTTGTAATACTTTGTACGTACTTCAAAATAGTGTTTTTTATGCAAGGTCCATCGTATTCACGTAAAGTTATATATCTATAAATGCAAAATATTGTACACATTTTTTTTAAGAGTTAGAATGGAGTGTCTTGCCCATTCTTCTCCATACGAAACTACCTTTTGGAAGGGGCAACTAGAACCAACTTTATTTATGACGTTTAAAAGTGCCTTTTAATGGTCTAATTGAAATAAATGATTTGACTTTGATTCTGTCCGAAATAAATTAATAATAATAATAATAAACACTGCTTTGAATTTTTTTTACATATTCTAATAGGCATGCGTTTGTGTGCAAACTTATCTGATCTTAAGGCTTTAAATGTCCAGAAGCCAAATATTGGTCGTTTGTCATTGTTTGACTATTGTGTCTCCTAATTAACATTAAGCTCATAAGGTGAAGCACGCTAGCCTAGGATGAACCGGTTCACTCTTGGCTTGAAGATACCCAGATTATACTTATCGGGGAACAGAGAGACGGTCAGTGATTTCCACAGTAAGGCAGTTCGTACAATAAATGTGGAAGAGAAGCGACCGTGGATCTTCAATCGTATAGCGGTGACGCTTCGTCGTTTCTCTGCTTGTCCGATAGAGGTATGGGGATTGGGGAATTATGTTGTGCAATTCTAGAGCACACTCTTCAAAATATTAAAGTATTTTGAATATAGTAACTCTAGGTCTGTTACACTTTCACGATGAAACGGCTGAACCGATTTTAAATAAATTTTGGCATAAATATAGCTTTGTACCTGGAGCAGGACATAAGCTACTTTTTCTTTTCTGCGACTTCGTCTGCATGCGCGATAACCGACATCCATGCGGACGAAGTCGCGGGCTAAAGCTAGTAAATATATAATCAGAAAAATACTCTCTTAACACTTCAAAAACCCCATGAAACTATAACTTATTGTCATATTCGTTCATCCTTACATAACACAATTCCATACACTTGTAATACTCGTATACCGTTTATAAGCCCTTACGTGACCAGAGTGGCATCGGCCGGCTTATATAGAAAAATATATACATATAATGTTTGTTCCTTTTATTTCAACTCATGTTGTTTCACTGGTTTTGTTCGGGTCTACGTATGATTTATGGGTGCTTGTTGAATTTGTTTTTTTTTGTTTTGGTTTGGTTTGTCTGAAGTGTCAAGGGCAGGGTTTGGGGTCCTTTGGGTATTTTGAATCATTATCTGGTGTGATTAACCATGTGTTGATGTTTGTAGTGAAATAAAGGGAAGTTTTGGTTCGTTCTGCAAAAATAAAACCAACACAGCAACAAACACACACAAACATATTTATTTAAAAAAAAAAAACGTTTCCGCACACTAGGAATTTCTTCTGTACTCACAATCTCACATACACACACAGCCAGACCCGGGAAAACTATCTATAGGCCATACAAATATTTGTTCCATACAGGAATAGAACCTGCGACACGCAGCGCAGCAGCCAATCGCTCAGCCACTGCGCCAACCATGCCATCGTATTTCAATAATTGTAATAATTTTATATTGGATTGTTTTTACTGAAGAGATAAGAAACACATTTGAATTATTTTTACATCTTTCATTTATTATTATTATCCATTTATTTCAGGCAGAAACCAAGTGTTATTTTAGTAACAATCTTCTTAAGATCTATGTTAAATAAAGACTCCAACCTTCAAGTCATACCAAACTGTTCATCATCACCATCAGCATCAGCCTGAAGACGTCCACTGTTAAACAAAGGCCTCCCCCATAAGGGAGTTAGGAGGGAGTTGCCATAATTCCCACGCTTGGCAGGCGTTCTGGGGATCGCAATGAAGTTGTTAAGTATTCGGAAGCCGCTGCTGCCCGACTTTCGGATTTTCCGTTAGTCGCCTACGACGACACCCTCGGGATGAAATGGGGGGTGTTATTCTTGCTCAGACACCCCACGGGCGTAGAAATGAAATAGGGAAGTACAGACGCCAGCACACGAAGTCAAACCAAACTGTAAAATTTTCCCAATTGAATATGAACCTTATTTTTTTGTAATAAAGTTGTGAATCAAAGAAATTTGACACATTGTTGTAGTTTGATGTGCTGACCTCTGTTCATAATAAAAGAAAGTATTTTCTTAATTAAATTATTGAGAGATTCTGTGCTGACTCATCTTAGCAGAAATAGTTAAGTTGAATTATAGGTAAATTTTGGTTTTGTACAGCAGAGTTGTAGTAACAGAGACTATCTGTTACTTATATCTGTCTAACATAATTTCTTATGTTACAGAGCAACATTAACAAATTTTTGAAAACGGTAAACACCTTTTTATAGCTTCTTTTTTAAATCATAACAAATAATTTTCTACTTGTACTTTATCTGTTCTTATCTCTTTAAAATCTAAACTTTGATTTGCATAAATGAGGTTATACAACAAGATGGTAGGTACACATACACTATTGTTAGTATAGACTATAGAGTAATATTTTGCTACAAATTGGCACAAATACTGGAGCAATAGTCTTTACAAAATAAACATAATATTTGAACATTATTTTAATAACCGCTGCATTTGCCGCTTGCTAAATAATAATCAATAGGAAAAAAAATAGGTAGTAAATTCAACATAAAATTTGTGTATATTTCATGAAATAAAGTTTAGGTAGGAACAGTTGCAACAAAATTATGTAGATAGGACTGACCTTAGGCTTTTGTTTTTAAGTTCACTCATGTTTGTAACGTCCGTGTGGTGTCGGACGTAAAGAATAGCACCATCCCATATCTTCCCGTGGGTGTCGTAAGAGGCGACTAAGGGACTTACCAGAGAATGGGCAGCAGCGTTCTCTGCCCGCCTGCCAAGCGTGGCGATTATGGCAAAACCCCCTCTTGGGGAGGCCTATGTCCAGCAGTGGACGTCTTTCGGCTGAAATGATGATGATGATGTTTGTAACAAATAACGCTGTCTTCTACATTCTTGTACCTATTTATATGCACTTAGTCTGGCCATAAATACTGTTACAATTAAAAATAAGAAAGATATTACATTTGAATTTGGAATCTGTCATTTTTATACGATTGTTCATTGGGTTTTCTAATTTTGGCGCCAATACATTGTAAAATATTTTGCGATATTAAAACGGAATGGGGTGAGAAATAGAACCGAATCGCTGTGATTGCATTACACAAAGTTGGTATGGAGCCAAATGCAATTTTTAAAACTCTCCATACGCTTGGTATTAGTCAAATGTTTGTGTACCGAGCTATTAATAGGTACAATGAGACCTCCTCTATTTGAGACAGAAAAAGATCTGGCCGTCCACGTAGTGTTCGTACGAAAAAGGTGGTCAAAGCAGTAAGAGAAAGAATTCGAAGAAATCCTGTCCGAAAGCAAAAAAAATTATCTCGGGAGATGAAGATAGCACCCAGAACCATGTCGCGTATTTTAAAAGATGACTTAGGACTTGCAACCTGTAAGAGACGCACTGGTAAGTATTTAACTGATAATTTAAAAAAAAGAATAGGGTGGTAAAATCGAAACAACTACTGAAGCGGTACGCAAAGGGAGGTCACAGAAAAAAATTGTATACGGATGAGAAAATCTTTACAATTGAGCAACATTTTAACAAACAAAATGACCGTATTTATGCTCAAAGCTCTAAGGAAGCTTCCCAATTAGTCGACAGAGTGCAACGTGGGCATTATCCGACTTCAGTTATAGTTTAGTGGGGTGTTAGCTATGAAGGAGTGACTGAGGCATATTTTTGTGAAAAAGGTATCAAAACATCGGCACAAGTGTATCAAGATACCATTCTTGAGAAGGTAGTTAAGCCCCTTAACAACACCATGTTCAATAACCAAGTATGGTCCTTCCAACAAGACTCGGCGCCGGGTCATAAAGCTCGGTCCACGCAGTCTTGGTTGGAAGTGAACGTTTCGGACTTCATCAGAGCTGAAGACTGGCCGTCATCTAGTCCCGATCTTAATCCGCTGGATTATGATTTATGTGCAGTTTTAGAGAGTACGGCTTGCTCTAAACGCCATGATAATTTGGAGTCCCTAAAACAATCCATACGATTGGCAGTGAAGAATTTTCCCATGGAAAGAGTGCGTGCTTCTATTGATAACTGGCCTCAACGTTTAAAGGACAGTATTGCAGCCAATGGAGACCACTTCGAATAAGCTTTTTATATTTTAAATTGTTTTATATTTATGTATTAAACTAACACACTGTACAAGTAATAAATATTACATGCAATAAAAAAAAAATTTTCTTCTTGACAATGTTTATGGCAAGACTAGGTATTTTCTATCTGTGAAAACTTTTAAGTGGCCTTAATTTTATTATTCACATAGTCTTATTTTTGTACTACAGGGACGGGGATCTAAATACTAGAAATTAACGTTGAGTAACTTGTAATATTCACTAGTGCAGGACAAACTAACAATACTACGTATGTCTCTGACAGAGCCGGGTCCGTCAGTCGATACTTATGTCATATAATAAACGCTCTTATCTATTCGAACTACGCTTATATTTCTAGAAGGTTCCAGAGTGTTCCGACGATGCCATAATATTATAGTTAAAAGTCTTTTTCTTCTCAGACCTACACTCCTGACGGAGTGGTCATGGTCATGGATCGTCTGAGAGGTTGGTTGCGGCTTTTGCGAGACTTCTCCATTTATCTCTCTCTGTTCGCGGCACCGCGTGTACACTCGATTAGGGAACACTTTGTCGTCGATTTAATAAGGCCTGTCCATTTTTACCCGACTACGGCAAAGCCAAAGGAGGGTTATGATTTTGACTGGCTATGTATGTATGTATGTATGTATGTTCATCTGTTCGCTCATAGCTCCTAAACTACTTATCAGAACTGAACAAATGAGGTATCGTTAGAAGCGTCTTGATCGTCCGCTGGTTATAGGCTATATGACGTGTCACCGAATCCAATGTGGCGCCCTCTGGCGGACAAAAAAACCAAGATAAAAAAAAATTATGAAGACAAGCATACCGTGTTTGGTATCATTGGAAAGGGGTTCACTAGTACCTATTAAATATATAATACTTAGCTGTGACTCCAAAATGGTTTAAATAAAAAGTTCCAAAAAGGTTTAAAAAAAAATAAAGTTGCCATTATATTCATGTTCATCGCACTCATATGGGATACAGGCATGCAACCACGGCTTACCTTGACCATTTTGTACCTATGTCTTGATTTCCGTGTGAAATATTTTCTTGTTTCGTACTTTTTAGATCACTTTTTGTTGTGGTCGGGTTTTAGTTTTTAAACTTTATTTTTTTAAGTTAAAGGCATCAGCATGCCAAATGCATGCAATCTTTACAGTACCTAGCTGTTGGATTTCCGAAAAAGCTTAAATAAAGTAAAACCTAGGTCCCTAGTCCCTATAGAAAAATTTAAAACATTGTCTCCATATCGAAAAGTCAATAGTTCAAGCAACTACCACTATAATTATACCAACGCTACTCCAATGAACTCTATCGTTCAGGCTTATTAGTTTTAGTTGGAAGATCACAGAAATAATCATCTAAGTGATGTGCAATAAGAACTGAGCGCTTGATATTTAAACGCACTTATTTGCTTGAGCAATTATTTAAGTAATTGACTAAAAAAACATAGGTACTATAATCATGAATTTTTAATTAACGGTTAAGTTAGACGTTTAGTTACTTTGGCAATCAATTATTATTATAATTACTTGAGATGGCAAGTGACGTCACGGTTTGTTATTGCCAGAAAAGTAGATATGTCAATTTATTGGCAGTGTGTACATTTCTTTGATAGTTTTTCAACTTTATTACAAAAAAGCTTTTTACAAAAAAGACAACCGCCTTCAAAAAGTGAAAAATAACTTTAGCACAGAACACACATTGACTTTAGTTTCGAAATTCAGTGGCTTTGTTCTGTTTGTGGTTTTGTATTGCCACCGACTTCCGAAACTAAAGTCAATGTGTGTTCTGTGCTAAAGTTATTTTTCACTTTTTGAAGGCGGTTGTCTTTTTTGTAAAAAGCTTTTTATTTTCCGTTTTTTAGTACCTCCTTCTCATTCAAATCTATTAAGAAGAGATTGAAAGTTAACTACTACAAAGATTGATGAAACTAAAACGTCGCATATGTAAAATTTATGGGTATTTGTTGATTTTTCAAAAAGTGCTGAATCAATTTCGATAAAATTTATATGGGACCACCCCTGAAGCGTACCCTATCTATAAAAAAAAGAATTTTCAAAATCGGTTTACGTTTGCCTGAGAAATCGCGTAACAAATCGCGCACATACTTAATGCAAATTTAAGACTTATACAGTTTTCTCATGGATGCCATGGTCAGAACTGGACCAAATAATGGGACCACACGGGAAGCACTAGCTTCCAAATAAAAAAAGAATCATCAAAATCGGTTCATCCAGTCCCGAGAATTCAGGTAACAAACATAAAAAAAAAAAAAAAAAAATACAGACGAATTGATAACCTCCTCCTTTTTTGAAGTCGGTTGAAAAAATAAGGTTCATGTTTAATTGGTTTGACAGTTGGTTTGACTTGAAGTGCGCCAGTCTGTACCTATTTATGTAATTTCTGTACTGTTCTTTCATTTCTGCGCTAAAGAAAGAAGTATGCTTTGCCCCAAGATAAAGCTTTATTTATGAAAATTTGTACAGATTACAACAAGCTTTCGTTTTGTTCTCAGAGTAAATAGAGCCGTTATATAGGTAATACTTTTATGTAAAAAAAGCCGAATTTTAATTTAATGTAGTATTTAATACAAATGTTTCAATGTTATTGAGAATCACAATCACGCACATAATATTTGTCTAATTCCCCAATACACTTACTAAAAAAAAAACTGTCAGTGTACTTTTAAAAATAAATAATTTTGTGCTCCATCTCAAATATTTAAAAAACATTTTAACCAGCTCTCAACCCGTCAGTATCATTTTCTAATTTTAATCTTACGACTATTCTATTACGTCATTGGACCCTTCATCCCGGAGATTATCGCCACACTATTCCCGGGATTTTTCCCGGACCCCGGGGAAGGAACTGGCGAGATTTATTAGAATAGGGGGCAGGATGTGCTGATACGTAATTTATGAGCCAAAAACCGTGGGAAGCGGATTTCTTTAATGATAAGATCCGGTAGTCCACCATTTGGTAGTTTGTACGTTTTATAGATGACCGTTTTAGGGTTAAACCGGTAGTGTATTTGTAACTCTTTATCATTCTCTCCCTACAGTGATCTATTACTTTTGTTGCAGTAAATTTCTAATTACGGCCAGGTCGTGCTTTTCCGAAAGTCGAACTGAAGCTGGTTAGTTCCTGAACATACCTAATTATACGTGAGTTGTATACCTATTAGCCTATTCTGTCCAACTCTTGGGCAAAGGCCTCCCTCCATGCCTTCCATCTTTCCTGATCCATTCTTCGGCTTCATTCCACCAGTTTTGGAGGAATCCGTCCAGATCATCCTGCCATCTCTTTCGTGGCCTCCGCGCCTCGTCTTACTGTCTTAGGGCTCCAGTTCTGTATCACTTGAACCCACAGTTTGTCCGGCATGTATCTTAATAATAATATACCGTACCTATTATGTAAAACATATTTTACTTCAGAACATCGAAAATATTCGAAAAAACTGACTGGAACCTCCATAGAGATGAACCTATGGAGATGCCCTTAATTTTCTAAATTTATGAAGAAAATACCTATCGAAGAAGTAATTCTGGTAACCTTTAGGAAAGTTTGCATTGTAATCTCAGTCGCTATCTGTCAAAAATGTCTCTAATTTACCTACAATTATTGACATTTTAGTTATCTACAATTATAGTCATAGCTAGGGCGCGTCCATAAATACATGTCAATGTGAACCCCACATGAAACGGTTTCCCAAACAACTGGCCAGTATTTTTCACAACTCGGAGATGGAAACAATAAAACAAGTTCCTATCGTGGTTTCAATATTTGAAAAATACGCATGACTTGACCTTACTCGCAAAATATTTTAATAATAGCTTTATAGAGGTCTAATGCCTCCAGTTTGGTGGCATTGTAGAGATTTTTGCATATTGCACAGAAGCTTAGTACTGGTGCACTATTCCGACACTATCCCAAATTCCAACAGTTTGTGTTTGGTCCAAGTGACAAACGATATGAGAAATTGCGAATTTAAAAGCAGTTTGCAAACTTACAAATTCATACTTCAATTTAATGCAAACGTATTTGGCATATCATATCTAGTTCAATGCTTTGATTATATAATGTCTAGATGGAGCGTCGCCCTACAATCATAACAAAGAAAACGAGACAACAATTTCAAGTATGTGTGCGTGCAGGCGTCGTTTTACACTGTGCATCTACGTCTCTGTGTGCGTAAATAATGATTATATAAGCAATTATGTATATAATTATACATAAATTAATATTATTATACATATATTAATCATTTATTATTATTATTACGCATTTGGGCTTTTATTATATAAGCACTTGTCAGCCAATAGTTGGCTGACACTTTTTGACACGTTTGCGTGTACTTGACGCTCCATCTAGACATTATATATAATCGAAGGTTCAATGATACAAAATATCAAAGTCAAAGTAAAGCAGAAGCACGTTTGAATTTTTATTTACAAAGTTGAAGCTAGTTGCCCGTTCCAAAAGTAGGTAGAAGTTATGTATAGAAATAAAAGAGCCGAGAAGTCCAAGGACGACATTTTGGCTGCATTATTTTGGTTGCTACTGTATATTTTGTGATAACAATGTACAGACAGCGTCATTAACTGCTTACCCCCTATTCGAAAAAAAATGTATGCGCGGGGGGTAAGGAGTTGATGACGCTGCCTGTACAGCAATATAAAACAATTCAAAAAATGAATCGATGGTATAAGATAAGTATCCAAATGACATAATTATCATTATTAAAATACGTTTACCTTATTTAAAATAAAACAATTTATTTTTGGTTAATTTGGTATTAGAAAGCGTTGGTAGAAAATAAATCATACTAGGTATATAGTCGCTCTCACACTATCATTATCTTTCACTTTAATATAGTAGTCATTAAATAGGGACAAACCCCTCCTTCTAACGTTCCTTTTACAACAGCCGAGGTTTTAATTAATTCATGTCGTCCCTTGATTACTTTGTCCCGGATTGACAACCCGCAATTGAAAATGTTTTTATCGTCAAAATATTCCTCATGTATTTGTGTTTGAACGATTCATCATTATTGTGTTTCCTATGAATAAATAATAGATCTACCTATACAATAAGTGTCATGTCAGATATTTAGGGCCGTCATATATATTAATATTTATTTCTAACGATTTTTAAAGTATTATATTAAATGTCGCCAGTACTTTAACAATTATGAATATCATAAACTGTTTTTTTTTGTGGGACTGTTTGTCTACATCTTCGTCTACGTGAATTTTCTTCATCATTATATCAGCCAATTGCCGTCCACTGTTGAACGAGATACCCGAATCGAACGTAACGTTGAATTTTCTCAGCGATCCCCCATTTTTTAATAATTAAACTAGCTGACCCAACAGATGTTGTCCTGTCAATCGATTTTTTAATTTTCTTACCATTTAAACCTTTCCTGGACTTCCACAAATATTTCAAGATCAAAATTAGCCAAATCGGTTCAGCCGTTCTCGAGTTTTAGCGAAACTAACGAACAATGATTCATTTTTAGTATATAGAAGATATATCTTATAGCACTCAGGAATAATGTAGCTTCATATCGGTGAAAGTAATTGAGAAATTGAATCAATAGCTTTGTAGATTACCTGCTAAATCCAAACTAACAAACTGTATATCTCTTCACAATATTAATAGGTATAACGTATTTAGAGAACGTGTGAGTGTAATTATACTTGATTGATGACTGGCAAAGGTTGCTGGCAAGCAATTCAGTAAGATTACTCTGTCTTTCTCAATACGCTGCAAACACATCCGCTTTTAACTTGCACCAACTCGCAAAACGCATACAGCGAAATGGGAATATCCAATATTCATACGTCGATGAATATTTGATATTATATCCTTTGAATTCGCACGTGTACAATAATTAACTATCTACTAATATTCTGCATGTTTAATGATGTTTAGAATTATCTGAAAATGAAGTACGGTAGGTACGTAATTAAAAACTACGTAACTTCTGTTACGAAAAACATTTTGCAGTTTGCGGTTTTTTAACCGAATTCAAAAAGGAGCCTCCTTCTTTTATGAAGTCGGTTGATCGATCTCAATTCGATTGATATTTTTTTTTTTTATGTACACCGATTACGCTGAGATTTATGATCCGATTTACGAGATTCTTCTTTAGTTTGATGTGGAATAGTTGCTATTTGGTCCCATAAAAATTTAACATAGTTTGGCTTAGTAGTTTTCATTTTATGAACATTTTTTTCATCTTTTACCACGCATAAATTTATTCAGTGTAGTCCGATTTAGGTAATTCTTTTTTTAGTTGATGGTGTATATCTCAAATTTGGTCCCACATAAATATTCCACACCTAAGGGTAAAAACTAAGGGATGACTAAATGTTTTTGGTGTCATCGTTTCGTAATGAATTTGTATGATAAGAAGTAGGCACTAAAAAGCGAAAAAAACTTTTTAACAAAAACGACAACCGCCTTCAAAATGTAAAAATAACTTTCAATTCGCAAGTGACAGTTTTGCGACTGGTGGCGGGGACCATCATCGGACACTGCTCACTAAACAATCACTTTCACTGATAGTTATGATAGTTAGTTATGATGTGATAGTTCTCTGTGCAGACCCTGCATGAAGGCGGAGAAAACGGTGGCGCATGTACTCCTTGAGTACACTGGCGTCACCCAGATCCGCAGGGGAACCCTTGGAACACCAGACTCCTTTTCGGACACCCTGAGAAGACTGAGAAGACTGATCTGCTTCTGGAGGGAGGTGGGCTGGTTGGAGTAACGGCCGCCACGACTCACGTACAATGGTCCATATTTAAGGTGTAAGTGCGGAAACTGAACCTAACATAGAACATAATAGGAAGTCAGAAGCCAGAAAATTTGACAATCAGTCTTGCCAAGGCGTACCCAGTAATAGGCAGTCGCTCCATGTAGAACACTGGTATTCAGCTGCATCTGGTGAGCCTGGAAGCTGACATATTTGAGAAAAGTAGAAATTTGGCAGTACAGGTTTTGAAGCTTGTTTTATTTTTTTTTTTATTTTTTTTACAATTAGGCTTGCGTTTGACCGCATTTCACCTGATCGTAAGTGATAATGTGGCCTAAGTTGGAACACGCTTGCCTAAGATGAACCGGTTCACTCGTGCCTTAAAGATACCCAGTTTATACATATCAGGGAACAGAGAGGCGGGCAGGGAATTCCACAGTCTGGCAGTTCGCACAATAAATGTAGAGTCAAAGCGCTTGGTTCGAGACCGTGGAACTTCAACCATATAGCGGTGACGCTTCGCCGTATCTCTGCTCGTCCGATGATGGAACGGGGATGGGGGAATTAAATAAAACAAAAACAAAGGTATAACAAAGGTTCTTAATAATCAAAGAGCAAGAACTAAGTATAAAAAAGCAAAAGAATATTCACTTTCAATGAACAATGGTATCTATTTGAGTGTTTTTACTGTTTAAACATTTTTTTTTTATGTACCCAAACAACTTTCTTTTTAATTGTTTTTAAGTATCGGAACACCAATCACTTAGCATCTCATTAGTACAGTGGAACAACGTAATTAGTTTACACATTGCACGCACACGCGGTATGAAGAGTTACATACACAAACGTTAAATAAAACGAACGAGTTCTGCTTTTTATTAGTGTGCGTATGTCGCGTCACTAGGCAGTAACTATAATATCAATGTATGTATCGTCATCAGTAATCTGTGCAATTGAATAAGTTATAATATTTCGCACCCAATCATTATAACAGGTTTGGCGCAATGGCTAACGTATCTGGTTAGTTATTAAGAAGTCTTAAGATCAAATCTCGGTTGCAATACATTCTTTTTGTTTTGTAAACATAATTTTCGTAAAATTTTCATTACCTAGTTGAATTGCTAACAATTCAATTCCGTTCACAGATGAGTAAAATAACGTTTGAGAAGTGTGCACGGAACTCTCAGCCAATTTATTTTGACCGTTTAGGATATAACTACCCACAATTTTTGTTTATTTTTTTATACTTCCACCTTAGTTTATAAAAAATGAGCATTCTTAGTTGTCAGTCTACGAATATAAATTGCAATCCTAAGTATATAGATGAACACACATATTTCTGTGCATTCTTTGTTTCTGATCCAATTGTGCTTCAACTTCTTCCAACCATGCAACAAGACGCAATTTTGTTTTGCCATTAGTGAAATTGCAAGGTGATTATTAATATCGGTGAGTAACAAAGCTACTCGTGACAATGTTATCATTACGTTAGTAGTATTCCAACTCAAATTCTTAACTTATCTCACCTTTGACCTATGACTAAATTAATGTAAAATAATATTTAAATATATCAGAATTTGATTCTGATAAAATTTACTTATGCCAGTCTGTTTTTGTCTAACATAAAACATTTAGTCGAAATAAAGAAAAACTTTTAAATTATGTAATTAAAATAGTCATGAAACACGTTTATTATTTATCTAATAAATAAATAACGGTATTAAGTTTTATTACAGTCAACAGTCAGTCAGTTTTATAAGACAGTCAGTTAATTTATCTATGATTAATTATCCACCAATTCACCATTGTTTATCTGCATTATTTTAAATATTATTTTGTTTTTATTCATTAAGGAGAACCGTGCAGTTATGTGTCCATCGAAGTGCGTATTCTGAAGAAATAGACCATCATCGACGTGGGCCAAAACCGAAGGCGAATTCTTCGGCTCGTTACCACGACATCGTGGCAAGGCTGTTTACGGGACTAATCCGTTTTTATCCACCCGCATAACTGCATCAACACATAATGACATGTGTGCTTATAAACAGTGCGATATCACCTGCTGACCGGCATGAAGCTGGTTTAAGTTGCAGTAAGCCACCACGGAAGATTTTTCTGTCCAACCAACGCTCACCGGCAAAAACAAATTCTATTCGCTAGGTCATATTATTATATTCATTTTAATTAGGAGAACAATGTGTTTATTTTAGTGATGAGAAATGTTTAAAGTCGTTTATGGATGGCGTTAAAATACTGTAAACGAAGCCGAATTACTATTAATATACTTAGGTTTAAAAGCTACTTCATGTTGCCGTGATTCTCATAGAAACACCTAAGTTATTATGTATAGTCCGTAGTTGACAGTTATTTGCAGTATATATTTTGAAGTGTAAGTGATGTTATTGTTATTCAGTTAGAAGTTAAATTAATTTCTTACTATCTAACATGTTGATTCACTTCACTTTCAATTCCACTTTGTTTAAATTTGTATACATTGAAAAAACAATTACGTCCATTCATATTCAATAAAAGAAAACTTTGTCTTGTCTTATAAACTCTTAATAAAGTTGCCAATAGTGTTCTAATCATAAAAAAGTTAGGTATCAATAGCGATATAATAATATTTTTACAATAGTTTGCGTTATATAAATAATTGTATTGGTTACACGTAGTTTTTTATTTGCTATATTAAAACCCATGCCAAATTGAACCCTAAGCCAACTCTTGTAAGAAACATAATAGTCGAAACGAGCTGGCTCATTCACTAATGAGTGACCCAATAGCGATAAGGAACAATAGGATTCCGCATTCCTTCAATCTTTTATTAGTGATCGATGATTCCAACGCCTAGGTTATTTAATAAAATATATTGATTTATTTTATTGGTTTTATTTAATTACCTTTTTATTTTTTTGTTTAAGTAATTTTATTTGACACAAAATATTAATGTTTTGTAGGACAAAGGAAAAATAAAAACCCAAAACCATAACACCTGCCGGGGTTTGATCTTACGACACGAGGCTTATCTATGCCAAGTGCTTTCACCGACCGGCTACCTGGTCCTTATTTAAAAGGTTGAAATATTGGACTTCATTCAATTAAAATTGGTATACGTGGGTACGCACACAAACAGTTTAACTTCATAACCGACCAACCGACTAGTTCATTTACACACACAGTGACAATATCCCGTATGTGTGGCCTGTAAATCAATTACGTTGGTCGAGTGTACATAGATCGTATTGTTATGATTCTTGAAGTTTTTCTGTTATTTGTCACCTTCATTCAAGAGTTTTATTTACAAAGTAAAGATAAGTCAAAGCAAAGCAAAAAGCAAATCCAAAAAGTAAAGCAAAGCAAGGCAAAGCATTCAAAGCATTTTAAATTTTAATTAAACCATTTGTAGGGACTTTTGAATGGTCAAAGAGTCAGTTGGTTAGTCAGAAAGTTGAAGCTAGTTGCTCGTTACAAACTATATGTGCAATACAAATAGTGCTGGACAAAAAGTCAATCTTAGTGATAAGTGTGTACATGCCAACGGACACGCCTACAAACTTGCCCGAGTTCACGGACACTATCAGTACGGTGAGTGCTATTATAGACAGCAGTAATATTGAAAGCGTATACGTATTAGGGGACTTTAATGCGCATCCTACGGAACAATTTTACAATGAACTGAGCCATTTTTGTTCCGAGCAACAATGGACGTGTGTTGATACGGACTGGTTAGGTGTTACCTCAAGCTCATACACTTTTATAAGCGAGGCGCACGGCTATAACGCTGGTTAAAAAAAATAATGAAAATCAGATTAGGATGGACATGCTCGCTTTACATCAATCACAAAAAGATTTTAAGTCATTCTGGAAAGCCACAAATAGGTTAAATAAACTTGAACCTGGGCTCCCTGTGTGTGTCGACGGAGCAAGTGATTCAAAAGAGATTGCGAATATCTTTATGAATCACTTCAGTGTAAGATCACCGTTGGGGCCGTCGTCATGGGTGCTCAATGTTGGGATTGGAATGGAGCTTGAAACAAGGTTCAGCGCCAAAGATATTAATCAGACAATATCATTAATGCCTAGAGGAAAGTCGCCCGGCCATGATGGCCTCAGCATTGAGCACCTGCGTTTCGCGGGTCCCCATCTACCCAGGACATTGTCCATGTTATTCGCATTGTGCATGAGTCATGCGTATCTGCCTGTCGAGATGTTGGGAACACTGGTAGTACCTGTAGTTAAAAATAAAACAGGCGATATAGCCGATAAAAATAACTATAGGCCTATATCATTGGCGACAATTATCTCGAAGATATTTGACAGTCTGCTTAACACGCAACTTAATAAATATATAAAACCACATGATAACCAATTCGGGTTTAGGCCCGGATTGTCTACGGATAGTGCTATTTTGTGTATTAAGCAGACTGTCAAATATTATACAGATCGGAAAACGCCTGTGTACGCTGGATTTCTCGACCTTTCGAAAGCTTTTGACATGGTTTCGTATGACATACTATAGAAAAAGCTAGAAGATGCTAAACTACCAAGAGAGCTTATTAACATCGTCAAGTTCTGGTATGGAAACCAGGTCAATAGTGTCAGATGGGCAGGGGTCAGATCTGACGCGTATGGGTTGGAGTGCGGGGTGAGGCAAGGAGGGTTAACATCGCCCACGCTCTTCAACCTATACGTGAATGAGCTGATTGAGGAGCTCAGCAGCACCAGGGTAGGCTGCTATATAGATGGAGTGTACTTAAATAATAATAATATAAGCTATGCGGACGACATGGTGCTGCTGAGTGCGTCTCCCTGTGGCCTCAGCAAGCTGTTGGGGATATGCGAGAGGTATGCATTACAACATGGACTTGTGTACAATGTGAAGAAAAGTTATGGTCTTTGAGGCTGGCAGCAGTAGTGTACCTATCGAGATGCCCACCATTAAACTGAACGATGTTCCTCTACAGAGAGTAAACCAATTTAAATATCTAGGGCACAATCTGACTGCCGACCTCAGGGATGATAATGACATCGAACGGGAGCGAAGGGCGCTGTCTGTGCTTGCTAACATGATAGCTCGCAGGTTTGCACGCTGCTCGAGTGAAGTCAAACTCGCGTTATTCCGTGCGTATTGTACCTACTTCATTCTATGCGTGTAGCCTGTGGGCTCATTTTACACTGAAAGCAAACAGCGCCCTTCGAGTCCAGTATAATAACGCCTTTAAGGTGCTTATGGGGTTGCCGCGTTTTTGTAGTGCTTCAGGGATGTTTGCGAACTATTTATGATGATTTCCACCAAACGGCTAGCATCGAATCGGATTGGAACGGATTTTTCAATAATTCCATTCATTCAATTCATTTCCAATCATCCAATCAAATAAGGACATCCGCAAGAGAACCAAGGTTACCGACGTAGCCTGAAGAATTGCTAAACTTAAGTGGCAGTGGGCAGGGTACATTGCTCGCAGAACGGATGGCCGATGAAGCCGAAAAGTTCTGGAGTGGCGACCGCGAACCGGAAGACGTTGCGTTGGAAGGCCTCCCACTAGGTGAACCGATGACCTGGTGAAGATTGCGGGGATCCGCTGGATGCGAGTCGCAAGGGACCGGTCAATGTGGTCTTTCGGCTGAATTGATGATGATGATGATGAAATGATATGAAGTGTGGCTGGCTAAGTAAAGCCATATGGATCGATAGGTCAAGGTTGAGCTATAGGTACTTGCCGCAGTTGGTCCAAGGATAACGACGGTCCAATACTATAAGGATAGGAGTGCAGACTCTGGTGTATGTCTGCATCCTTGATCTCTCAAAGGCTTTTGACCTTGTGTCATATGATGTCCTTTGGGAGAAGCTCAGGGGGCGGGGGTGGCACCAGAGTTGACGGGATTGTTCCAGTACTGGTACTCTAACCAGTTAAACCAAGTTCGTTGGGGAGACGTTCTGTCTGAAGCGTACAGATTGGAGTGTGGGGTGAGACAGGGGGGATTAACCTCACCGAAGCTCTTCAACTTGTATGTGAATGAGTTGATCGTTGAACTTAGCAGCAGTCCAGTTGGGTGCAAAACAGGTGGCACTAGCGCCAATAATTTAAGCTACGCTAATGACATGGTGCTGCTGGGTCCAACGGCTGGCTCAATCAGGGATATGCTGAATGTCTGTGAAAGGTATGCGGTTACTCACGGCCTGTTGTGCAACGAAATAAAAAGCAGAATGAGGGCGAGCAGCAACAGCATTTTGAAAGCCATAGCCGAGCAGCATGATGCACTTATATTCAAACACGCTGTCAGGTTGCTCGTGCGGCAGGGGTGAATGTAAATTGTCTAATATTTATTAAATACTGACCCTTAGTTCATAAGTTTTTTACTAACCAGTGGAACTTTGTTGACAATTTAAATAAATAAATAATTATTGTTATTATAAGTGACCATCCATTTCATACCGGGACCCTTCCTTGTCTTGGAAAGCACGTAAAGCCGTTGGTCCCAGCTGTCATTCGTAGCAATGTAGTTGGGCAGATGATGACATAACAAGAAAAAATAGAATAACAAATAAGCGACCTACAGAAACCAAGACAGGATTCCTAAACCTTTGTCGTGGTCCGATTCAACAATGACTCGAGATGTATGAATAAATATTTATTTAGACAGAGATTTTACAAAACGTGACCATGGCTAGACGGTCTGGTATTTTTTATTTAAAAATCCTTTTGTTAAATGTGTCTCGTGCTTGTCTCACAGATTTGATTTCGTTGGAAAAAAGTTATACTGTTTTGTTTCTTTTTAGGGTTCTCTTCCCAGAGGTTCCGAACGCAGCTCTGCAGTGCAATTATGTAAGAAATCACTCAATTATGTCAGAGTTCGAACGAACTCGCGGGTGCGGGTTCTATTTTTTCGCATTTCCGATTTTACTTCGTAACTAACCTGAAAAGAAAAGTATTCGCTAGTTAATCATAATCATCATCATCATAATTTTCAACCTTTAGATACCCGCTGCTGGATATAGATCTGGGCATCAGCCGTAATCGCCATGCTTGGCCAATGCGTGTTAGCGATCGCAGTAGGTGTTATGGTACTCAGAAGGACGCTATGCTCTCATGCGCTAATATCCCACTGTGGCATAGCATGGTAATAGTTAAGTAAAAATAGATTTCACTACTACACTTTACTACTTTACTTACTTTCACTACACTGCCGTGATACAGTTTTCACTAGTACGGAGGTCAGTGTGAATTAAGCTCAAACAACCGCATACCGTCCACAGGTATTTATAACGACATACTTAACTATATTCTTTTTTTGTACAATTAGACACAAATCACAGGATTGTTGGGATTTGTTGTAAGGTTTGTTCTTTTATACTGTCAATAAACTATTTTACTTTTTACTTCTTTTTTATTTTTTAATACTTTACTGTGGAATCAGGAATGAGCACCGAAGTGAGTACTTGCAGAATCGCATTGCTGTAGTTTTCACTCATCCGTCCGTCCGTCTCCCTGTTCCCTGTCATAGGCTTGTATCTTATGAACTTGAAATTTTCAGAGTGTGTATTAACGGTGAATCCGTTATAAAATATAGTCAACAAATAAAAGCAGCTAAGCTTAAGTTATACTGGGCCGGTCATGGTTTCGCAAGTCGATCGGATCGTAGGCTAAATCACCACAGATTGAGTCGAAAAAAGTTCAGCGACATTAAGATGTCGCTGAACTTTTTTCAGACCCAGGCGAATATGGCGGCATGAGCTTGACGCTTTTTTTATAGTTCCGGGGTGGAAAATCCTCATGGATGTCCTCCGCCCTGGGGCGGGCGGAAGGGTCTGTCAGACTCCTACTGACTAAGAACCATCCCAGTGATCCATCTCACACCTACGTCGGGGGTCGCGAGAACTGGAGATACTTCCGCAACAAATTAGTCCACCCTAGCCTAGCAGTGTTTTTTTCCTGAGTGGTCCAAATGAGTTTGTCGGTTGCTTAACCGGACTTTCCCATGGTGTATAAAAAGTGAATTTAAGGCCTTCAGCTAGGGCAAATAACTACACGCTAAGGGCACCTCCTGTGGGGTACGAGCCTCGGCTTAGGGCGTCGCTAGGGGAAGACATCAAAGGGACAGGCTGGATCGGATTTCGATTAATTAGGGACGACTTCAAAGTTACAGGCTCTGCGGCACGAGCAAGGGTCAGGGAGGGTCCAGCACAAAGAGGATTGGAAAGGAGAAAGGGAAGTCGGTGGCGGTGGCTCTGAATTTGTTGTTTTGTATTGCCACCGACTTCCGAAAGTAAAGTAATGTGTGGTCTGTGCTAAAGTTATTTATCACTTTTTAGTTTTTGAAGGCGGTTTTCTTTATTTTTGAAAAACTTTTTATTTTATCGCTTTTTAGTGTTGCCTTAACATTCAAATCCATTAAGAAACGGCGACATACTTAAAAGAGATTGTAAATCCTCCAAAGATTGAAGAAACTAAAACGTCGTCTAAGTATTCTTTTTGGGAATTTGTTGATTTTCTCAAAAAGGGCTAAATCAATTTTTGTAAAATTTATAAGGGACCATTTCGGAATAAACCCCTTTCGGACAAAAAAAGAATTTTGCAAATCCGTCTTTGACAGAGTTATGCCCGAACATACATATAAAAATAAAAAAAAATACAAACATTCGAACCCCCTCCTTTTTGAAGTCGGTTAAAAAGACAAATATCTTTATTGCGGTCAAACGCAAGCCTATTTAATAGTAAAAAAAAAAAAAAAAAATTTTTTGCTTGATCATAATATTGTTCGGTTATACGCAACCCTTTATGTGCGAGTCCGAGTCGCACTTTGCTTCTTAACTTCTTTTATTTTATTTTGACAAACCTTTTTTTAATTTGGATTAGGGTTTGACTATTTTGTTAAGGCCATTTTTTATTATACATAATAATGCTCTTATTACAAAATTCCTTTGCAGGACCTACTGATATGTTTCTCTATAATTTTTTATTAAAAAAGTACCCTATATCACAAAATGTAAAGGTTACAGAAGGACCGCTCCTGCCATCCTCAAAAATAAGTACCTAAACTTGCCACACTCACTAGGGCTGCTACTGTATTAACTCTCTAGGTTTTATTTGTGACAATATGGAATTTTATTGACACTGGTTGAAACTGTTTGCAAGTTGTTTATAACAAAGTTTTCCTGTTTGTCCTGAAATGTCAATTACATCATTTTGATCATTCATTTTGACAATACGTGTCGCTCGTCGAGACTGAAGTCTGCTTGAAACTGCCCGTGAATGCCTGTAAACGTAATGTCAATGTGTGTGTGCCAAAAATGACGGTTTGTTCTGAGTGGTCTCTCTGCTCGGGTGCGCCGCAGCGTTACGTACTTTGTGCCTATATATTATTGATACCAATTTTTTTAAAACGCTACCTCTACCTTACTCCTGTATCGTAGGTACGTTTACAAATATATAAACTGACATACACAAACAACCAAAACTACAACAAATTTAGATTCGTATTTTATTAAAAGCTAGTCCTCTTCTCATCATCATGTCAACCTTTAGACACCTGCTGAGTGGTCTCCCCCATGAAATGATTCAGCCGTAATCGCCATGCTTGACCGATGCATGTTGGCAATTGCAGTACCTAGGTGTCTGTGGTATACAATAATATCTTACTTGTAACAATGTTCTTCAGTGGGTAATACTAATTTCTTCATCATATTTATTGTAATAAATAAGTATTTCATTACCTTTATATGCATCTTATTTGCAACTTCATTTGGTATTCACTTTCACTCGTATTCATTAGTTTATTTATCTTTCCTAGATTGCATTGTTAGAAAATATTTATAATTGTTTACATTCAATGTTTATCTTGTCGTGTCATGTTGTGACATTCCAATACTTTCTAAATCGGGCATTTCTAACTATGGAGCCTACTAATAATAAATCCCTTGACAACCTTTTCGTAAAACACTAGTATGAATTCTGGCCACTAATACTCATGGAGTAAAACTTAACTTTCATACTAATTTTAAAATGAAATGATAGATGGAAAAGCTTGTTAACTTGACGTCAGAAAAAGCGTTTGACTAACACTTTTTCCTGTGGGTTTGAGGCTCAAATCAAGTCTGAGAGCTGATAGATTTCTTGCACTGAAAATTTCTACAGAGCTCTTCTGTAACTTACCAACGCTATACAGTGTGTGAAGTACTATTAGCGTATAACTAACTCGTGGAATATATATAAACACTTCCGAAAACAGTGCACAAGTTGTTCTATACCCTGAACTGCCACCGTGAACGAAATCGGTGCACAATTTCCCAATTCAAGTGGGGCTAAACCTTAACCCTCTGTCGCTGAGGTTACGTCTGACAGACAACGCAATATCAACTTTTGGTTGCTATGCCGCCATTTTTCCGAAAATCGTTTCGCGTTGCTCAGTAGCTTCCTGAGCTCGCGCCCCCTTCCCGCTAGTGCGGCGACGACAGTCGCGGCTTGCGCAGGAGTCTAGTTATAGCTGTGAGGTGTACGGACACCGGTTACGTATCACGGGATACGTAAGGTCAGTAACAAGTGATGTGTCGTGTAGAAAGTTCCTTGTTCTCATAAGTGATACAAATATAATTATAAATTCTTAAATTTGTGTTTTATTCCAACGTTCATTTTGATTACTATTTAAAAATATGTCAACAGTTATGTAAATTCAAGTTTCATGATAAGATATTAATACCTGCAACATAAATTGTACTTTAACTACAGGTCTGTCAGACCACTCCTCAACATAATAGATATAAAAATGACACCTCAGTTGCAGAGGGTTAACAATCTCCTTCCTTCAGACGATCGAAACGTTTCTGTTACCTAGGAAGCCCGCAAGGTCTGAGCTCAAGGTCGAGCTGAATTCGGAGACTACTTCTTGGAACGCGATCGACCTACGCCCTGTCCTCATCTTCGTGCTTCGCCTATCTTCACCTCCCTGCTTGGTCTATCTTCACCTCCCTGCCTGGCCTATCTTCACCTTCCTACTATAGTATTTCGGTCTAATCTGAAAACTATATTTACTTTTTATAAGCATGAAATCATTCATCGTACGTTATGTTTACATTTTATAATATTTGTTTTTGTAGATTCTTGGAATCTTATGAATAGAATGTGTATTATCTACTTACGTTTTTTATGCTGTTCCTGTCGGCATCCTATGTATTATATTCCTGTATAAATGGATCAAATTAATATTTACAAACCTGAAAAATAAATAATGTTTTGCTTTGACATGTTTGTCAGTGACAGTCGTCAAATTTGACGACCGTCAACATTTCTTCTAATAAGTTTTCGGCTACTAACGTAAATCCTCTATGTTGTTGATCTTGTAAGCTTGTATGTTAGTGTCATATATGAAACGGCTGAACACCCGCTGTATTACCGTGTATTTCTTTAGATCTAATTCGCACTAATATTATATAAAAAAACATTATTATTATTGGCATTCGACAATTATTAAGTCTGGCCGGTATTATAATACCTCGCTGTGGAAAACCAATGACCGTTCTAGAAAGAAGATTTATAATTGGATTTTTTACGAATTTCGGAAGAACGGTCAGAAAACAAAACCTGTCAAAGAGTCAGTCTAGATCTCGGATCCGCTTGGGTAACACGCTGATTACCCATACGCTTACGTTGCTGGAGTCTAGATCTCGCTGTCGCTTGGGTAACACGCTGATTACCCATACGCTTACGTTGCTGAAGTCTACCAGTCTACTTACTACAAGTCTACCAGCCTGCAACCGGGAGTCGGTTAAGCGGGTTAAGCCGAGCTGTCGCGTGCCTGTGCTCCCAGGGCGGGTCCTCCTACTGAGACCGCCTGGGTGACCTCCGTCTCCGAGCTGATCGCGTCAGTCTTCTCTTTGGCTGATCCTGTACGCCGGTCAGGCTGTGGATCATAATCCTCCTGGAAACTCTGCCTAATCCTAGTGCGTTTAGGGCAGTTCTAATTTTTATACTGTAGCGACATCTATCGCACATGAAGCAAACTACAACCGACGTTTCCTAGATCGCGCAAGCAGAGTTATCCGCGACATTAGGATACATACAAAATCCCGACAACAACCGTCGGGCAGTAGCCCGCCAGACACAACACCCGTCTGGTCGGAGGATCCTCCCTTTTCTACGGAGGATGAGAAACTTTCCACTCTGTTTCTCATACCTCCAAACTGGTGACCCCGCACATGAACGTCGACGCAGCCTTCGTGCAGCTACTTCATGAAGACGTCACTTCCTCAAGCTCTCGAGCAACGAGTCACACAGCCAGCCAGCATCCACGGCTTCAACGGGTATCCTGACCACCAGCATGCAGCGGACGCGCATACCTGGTCATCACCGTCAGCCTCATCAGCAGCCTTGGCACAGCACACTGCACTTCGGCCGGTCGCAAGCAGAGACGCACTCTCCTGGTCGACGCAGCAGCCAGCCACTACGCAGCACTGCACCACTCCGACTCACTGGAGCAATATGTGCAGCAATCACTCCAACTCACTGGAGTATCACCGCAGACAGTTCCGACTCACCGTGAACTACGCGGCATCCGGTTCCGACTCACTGGAACTCTCCACTGGCCCGGCAAGCATCACGAGATGTACGGACGACTCATCATGCTACGAGTATCGACCTCCGGTCTCGGAGGGAGTGATGTAGCGACATCTATCGCACATGAAGCAAACTACAACCGACGTTTTCTAGATCGCGCAAGCAGAGTTATCCGCGACATTAGGATACATACAAAATTCCGACAACAACCGTCGGGCAGTAGCCCGCCAGACACAACACCCGTCTGGTCGGAGGATCCTCCCTTTTCTACGGAGGATGACAAACTTTCCACTCTGTTTCTCATACCTCTAAAATACTAACAATTGTTTTTGATACTCATCACATTTTATCTTTCGTGTGAGAGCTATTAAATTCAATTCGTACAATTCTGCATAGCCTTTTATTTCTCTTAAATTATGTAGAATTGCTACACTACCTGGCCTGTCTGCACCTCCTGTCGTCATCCCGGGAGTCTCCATCGTCGACCTACCCATCACTCATTACTACACCTACTACCTACACCTACCTTCACCTTCCTGCACAACTCATCTTCATTAAACTTTCATCTTTTATATCCCTATTTATAGTTAATATCCATTTATACCTATAACCTTAACCACTTCTTTTATTTTATCTGTCGCTTCACGACAATCATGTTATGGTACTCAGAAGGGACGCTGCTGCCCATCCTCTGGTCAAAATCCCTCTGTCGCCTTCTACGACACCCAGGGGTAGAAATGGGGTGGTGCTATTCGCGGCTGGCACCACACTCTCATGCACGAGGTTGTGGGTTCGCAAGCGAGCACGAATAAATACCAATGTAATTTTTTCAATTTCATAATTGAGGAGGTGAGCGCAAGAGTGGCTTATCTTTTCCAGATACAATTTAAAATGCTTTGTGTCTGGAAAAGATAGGCCACTCTTGCGCTCGCGTCCTCAATTATGCTCTTTCTAAGTCATCCATCAATCCTGTATTTTCCACTTCATACCGAGTTCTCTCCGTGCCTCGGAAAGCAAGTAAAGCCATTGATCCCAGCTGTCATTCGTAGATCTCTGGCAGTCGTTATGGGTAGTCAGAAGTCAGAAAGTCTGACAACCAGTCTTACCAAGAGCTATCATGTTACCGTAGTAACTGGGTTGTGGCAGTCGCTCTATGTAAAACACTGGCATTCAGCTGTATCCGGTTAGACTGGAGAGTCCACCATGTTGAGGAAAGACGAGACAAATGATGATTGTACTTTCTAAGTTTATCTTGGTCTGGGTGTTGTTTATCTATACATGTATGTATTTAAAATGTATTTGTGTATGTATATCAGCTGTCTGACACCCATAGTACAAGGTCTCTCTAGTTTGGAGTCAGATGGGAAGTACAAACTCCTATTAGAGCGAGCACAGCGAAAGTTCTGCAGGTACCTGTATAAAAAACTATATGGGTATTATCCCTACTTATATCCTTCTCTGTTTGTGTCAGGAATGGTGGGTGTTAATACCCTCGAGCTAAGACGCAAATGTGCGCTACTTTTGCATTACTTTCTGCTATTTAATGGTAAAATTTATAACCCTACGGCTCTGTCGCGCTGTGGGCTATCCGCACCGACCCAATACATGCGACTGCGATCGCGCCCTCTGCTGGCGGCGCCTTACAGAGTCCGGACTCAAACCGCACAGTACGCGGCAACAAACCAGGCGTTGGCTTTGCTCAACACACTAACTGCTCAGCAACCGGATGTAGACATATTCCACTCCAATGTGCGACTATTTTTACAAAAGTGTAAAGATTGTTTTTCCGCCGACGGTTCTTATTATTTTATTATTAAATTACTTATTGAATAAGTTTTTAAAAATATTTGCTATCTATTGTGTTTAAATTAATTCTAATGTTTTATTTTTATTTTGTTTAATTTTGTTTAATTTTTAATATTAATGTAATTCAAATGATATTATTCTATTTTTTAATTCAAATTGTCATTTCTTTTTTTTTCTTTTATTATACTGTTTTTGTTATGATAATGATAATTTATAATTGTAATCGTTGACTCTCTGTATGTGTTGGTGGCTACTGTTAGTGCAGAGAGTAATTAAAATAATAAGTAAATAAATAAGATGGCCGTATGTGAAATGTCCCTACATATTATTATTATTTCCATTTATTATTTCTATATACACATAATTTACATTTTTAAATATTAATAACAAATAAAAACATTAAAAAATATAGTAGCCCACCGGTATCGGGAACAGGGTCCAAGCTACCGGCGGTCAGGGCTCCAGAATGAGAAACCTCCTAACAATGCGTGCCGTGTCCAGAAGTACTGCCTTCTGAATCCAGCCCTTGATCCAACCGCCTAACGAGAGCCTCCTTAGATGTTGGTCGAGGCTCTTAGAAATGATTTCATTGGCCGTAACGACAATCGGAACAATAACTGCGGTATTCACATCCCACATGTCGATAACCTTGCGAGTCAAGTCAAGATACTAAATTTGTTTATCTTTCTCAGCTTTCACGAGGTTCTCGTCATGTGGAACCGCTATATCAACAATCATTGCGCGACGCCCTAATCGATCTATCACCACTTTGTCAGGCTTATTGGCATTATTATTATCTTGGACATCAATGATATCGGTGAATAAAAACATCGCGAGGAAAACTGGACTTATAATTTGAATGTTTGAAGTAGCCAAACCGGCTTGAACAAGCGTGGCGATCAATGATTGGCTCTTCTCTGAATGAGAAGAGGCCTTTGCCTTGCAGTGAGACATTTATAGGCTGGAAATATAATTCTTATTATTTAACTGACATCACTTAGAATGAATCACAGGAAAATACTTCTCATTTTCATTCAACAAATTCCCGCTATGACGTAAATGCACATTTAAAATATCAAAATGAGATTTGGACTCAAAACTTTCTGTGAATCTAAAATTGAATTTCGCCGCGTTCCGTAGTGCCATTGTTCTCTGGATTCAAACTAAAGTGTTAAAATGACAGTTGGATGCGACAAACAATTCAGAACCTTTGCTAGTGTAGATAAGGTTGAAGTTTGTTTGGTGAATTATTATGCTAGTTTGGTGCTTTTTAATCGGATTGCAGCTTTGAGACGCGGCGCAGGTATTTATAGTGTGTCTGAGTCCTGCCTTTATTTTTAAAGGACTTTCTCTGAAGAGTTTTCAGAATTTCTTGCATCTGTTTACGTTGAATATGGAAATAGTAAATTTAAAAAGTTACTAAAGGTTCTTTGTTTGGTACATCTTTATATTTTTATGCTTCATTACCAAACTGTCGTCTTTTGTTTGCAAAGATGCACGTTAGATGTATTTTTTCTCATTTTAATGACGTTTATTTATAACAAAATATTCCATTTAGATGTAAATGGAATATTTTGTTGTGAATTTCTAATGTTATGAAAAATAATTCCCTTTGTAGCATTATTGAATAATATTACAATATATATTGTTGAATACTATTTTAATAACGCTAATGCTCTTCTGGCATCGACACCGGAGTTTAATTTGTTTGCCACGAAATGAAAAGATAATTATCTTATATATAAAAATGAATCGCTAAATGTGTTGGTAAGTGCATAACTTGCGAACCGCTTGACCAAATTGGATAATTCTTTTTTTATAATATTCCTTGAAGTACGAAGAAGGTTCTTACGGAGAGAGAAAAAAAAAAAAAAAAAAAGGGTAGGTGTAGGGTAGGTGTAGGGTAGGTGTAGGGTAGGTGTAGGGTAGGTGTAGGGTAGGTGTAGGGTAGGTGTAGGGTAGGTGTAGGGTAGGTGTAGGGTAGGTGTAGGGTAGGTGTAGGGTCACCGGGGCCAGATGGAATTCCGGGGCGGATTCTTTTGATTGTTTCGGAATACCTGGAAGGCCAGCTTCGGGAACTGTTCGATCGGTGCATTCTTACCGGACAGTTCCCGAAGCTGTGGAAGGAAGGAAAGTTGTGCCTGTTGCAGAAAGCAGGTCGTCCTTCGGGGGACCCCTCCGCATACAGGCCAATCGTGCTGCTTGACGAGGTGGGCAAGGTGTTTGAGAAAATTCTTGCAGACCGTCTCGTCAAGCACTTGGATGAAGTCGGACCTGATCTATCCGACGCACAGTATGGGTTCAGGGCAGGTCGTTCTACCATCGACGCTCTGGCCGCACTAAAGACCCTATCCTCGGCAGCGATCGCGCGAGGGGAGGTCGTCTTGGCGGTTTCACTCGACGTTAAAAACGCCTTCAACACCCTCCCTTTTGAGACCCTAAGAGAGGCGCTCCGGTACCATGAGGTGCCTCTTTATCTCAGGAGGGTGTTGGAATCATACCTCGAGGATAGGGTGATTGTATGGGAAGGCGGAGATGGAGAACTCTGCCGCCGTCGCATGAGTTGCGGTGTTCCACAGGGCTCAGTTATTGGGCCTAACCTGTGGAACGTGGGTTTCGACTGGCTGTTGCGGGGACTTCTCCCACCCAGTGCAGGGGTGATTTGCTATGCGGACGACACCCTCGTCACTGTCAGGGCTGGGTCCTACGAGGAGGCGGTACGGCTTGGTGCGGACGCCACGAATCTCGTGGTGAGTCGCATCCAACAACTAGGGCTGGCGGTCTCCCTCTCTAAAACAGAGGCCGTCCTCTTCCATGGACCTAGAAAGGGGCCCCCTAGAGGCGCAAACATCACCATTCGCGTTCAGGGGGTGCAAATCGATATCAAGGCCCAGATGAAATATTTGGGTCTGGTGTTAGACGAAAAATGGAACTTCGGGGCGCATTTCATCCAACTCGCCCCGAAACTGGTAAATACTGCAGCGGCCCTTGGGAAGTTGCTGCCGAACATTGGTGGCCCCGACTCCACTTGTAGGAAACTGTACTCCGGAGTGATACGGAGCATGGCCATGTACGGGGCCCCTATATGGGTCAGTGCCTTAAACGCTGCGAACAGGACCCTGCTGCAAAGGCCACAGAGAGTCATCGACGTGAGAGCCATCCGGGGCTACCGCACGGTGTCGTGGACGGCGGCCACTCTGCTCGCCGGCGACCCACCGTGGTCGCTTCAAGCCGAAGTTCTGGCAGATGTCTATCGACACCGTGTGGAGCTGAGGGCCAGGGGTGAGCGCCCTAGCTTAGAAGAGGTGCAGCGGATCAGGGCGGTCAGCCACAGAGCTCTCGTCCGCAAATGGGCTAATGAGCTCGAGTCTCCTGTGGCTGGCGAGATGACTGTGGCAGCAATCCGCCCCCACCTAGACCGATGGCTCTCCCGCCGGCATGGGGCCTTGACGTTTCGTCTTGTGCAGGTGCTTACCGGCCATGGCTGTTTCGGTAAGTACCTGCACCAGATAGCCGGAAGAGAACCAACACCTGCCTGTCACGAGTGTGACGCGCCTGTAGACACGGCGCGTCACACCTTAGAAGAGTGCGCGGCCTGGGCGCCACAACAGTACACCCTGGCCGCAATTACAGGATGCGACCTAACGCTGCCCAGCATCATCAACGCCATGCTGGACAGCGAGACATGCTGGGAAGCAATGGTCTCCTTCTGCGAATCCGTCATATCGCTGAAGGAGGCCGCGGAGCGCGTCAGAGAAGAAGACGTCCATGCAGACGCGCTCCGCCGACGGAGGCCGGGGAGAAGAAGGCGGCGCTTTGCGCATCTTCAACCCCCGCTATAGTGGCCTGGGTGTCCGGGTCGGGGGACCCGGGCATCCGAAATAGGTCCACTTGCCTGAGAGTGCCCCGTGAACCCCGAGGCACCCTGCACTGGCCGAACACCATTCCGCCGGAGCGCCTCAGTGGAATACTAAAGTGATCCTGGGGCGCTCCCTCCACGGCGATGAGGGTCTCCCCTGTGTTTTTAGTGAGTAGGTCTGGGTCGTCTTCCCAGGAGTCCCACATAACGTCCCGAGCTCCCCCGAGCCCGGGCGTATGCATGAGCATTTTCACAGGGACAAAAAAAAAAAAAAAAAAAAAAAAGGGTAGGTGTAGGGTAGGTGTAGGGTAGGTGTAGGGTAGGTGTAGGGTAGGTGTAGGGTAGGTGTAGGGTAGGTGTAGGGTAGGGTAGGTGTAGGGTAGGTGTAGGGTAGGTGTAGGGTAGGTGTAGGGTAGGTGTAGGGTAGGTGTAGGGTAGGTGTAGGGTAGGTGTAGGGTAGGTGTAGGGTAGGTGTAGGTTAGGTGTAGGTTAGGTGTAGGGTAGGTGTAGGGTAGGTGTAGGGTATGTGTAGGGAAGGTAAATAAGCAGGTAAGTAGGTAGATAAGGACAGGACAACGTCTGTCGGGTCAGCTAGTTTATCATAAATGGTTAAGATTTTGTGAGATGATTCATCACTTCAGGTTACTTTTGGTCCACTGTTAGACATAAGCCTCCTTCATGGCGTGCCATATTTCCCGGTCCTCTGCCTTCCGGATCCAGCCACCAGCAGCTACCTTCTTCAGGTCATCGGTCCATCGGGTTGGAGGGCGTCCCACGCTGCATCTACCGATTCGTGGTCTCCATTCTAGGACAAGTTTGCTCCATCGGTCGTCGGTCCTGCAACAGACGTGACCAGAGCCTCAAGTCTGCTATTACAATAGTGTCAGAATGGTCTATCATTGATTTCATCGTTTTTGATTTTGACAAGTTTGGTAATCTACTAATATAATGGCGTCATTATGACTTTCCAATGGTCAACTGACACGCCATTGAAAGAAATAATATAAAATGGTAATCTCGTACAAAATGACAACTGAATGTCTGACTTAGGCGGTAATCTGCTAAAATTTTGACAGTTCCTTTGATCAGTGACCTACCATTAGAACGTCATTGTGCAGTCATTGCTTTTAATTCGACCGACCAATGATCGACCATTATGAATTTAGCAGATTACGAACTTTTATCAAAATGACAATGGGATTGTGTTGGAATGACGAAATTGGCCCCCTGTCCACTGCCACTACAGCTTGCTGATTTTACGAGCAATGCCGGTGACTTTAGTTTTCCTCCTCCGAACAACTTCGAGAAGGAAGCCGATCGGAGGGTGCATTTGAGGTGGGCAGCATTTGGTAAGCTTCGTCGAGTCTTCTCGTCGCCTATACCACAGAGTCTGAAGACAAAAGACTTTGACCAGTGCGTCCTGCCTGTTATGACTTATGCTGCCGAGACGTGGACACTTACAGCAGGGCTAGTTCACAAGTTCAGAGTTCCTCAGCTGGTAATGGAAATAGCAATCCTTGGAGTTTATCTAAGGGATAGAATTCACAACGAGGAAATCCAGCGTAAGATGACTAAATAATTATGGTTTTATAGATTTGTTAATTTTATGTGACCATTTTTACTTGCTATTAACCAACTAACTTTACTATACGATCACTTGGACTCTTCTGTAAAATTGTATGTTAAATAAATAAATAAAAATGTTCATGAAAACTTATAAAACATAATGAAATGAAATTGAAAGCTTCAATTGAATGAATATTTTATTGAATTTGCTATAGATAGCAGAAATAATATTCTGCTATGATGAATGAGAATAAACTTACAGAGGTATTACTATTTGTGTAGATTTGTTAAACTCTTTTGAATTGATTTATTATCTTATTTGAAAAAAATGGTTTTAAGTTTGAGTTTCATTCCTCTATCTTCAAAATTTCAGTTAGGCTAAAATTATGTAGATCTGGTTTCACTGGATCTTAGTCCATAAGTTATTATAACTTGAAGATACAGCCAGAAAGTGTTTCATTGATTGAAGAATGGTATTCATTGTACATTTCACTTTAAATTAATGTATTTTTAATAACTTCTTTCAAAGCCTTTCGGCGGTTGTTATTAAACAAACTTATGTTTTACGGTTTATCAAATATTCATGGCTTCTTTTTCCATTATTTTGTTCATAAATTGTACCGTTTTGTTGAGTTTTAATCCAAAATGTTCCGGAGTTGATTTTTAATTTCCGTTTTATTTTTATTTTTAATCACGTACTTAGTTAGCTACTATTAAAAGAGTGTTTCATGAGTTGTAAAATTAATTTCTATTTGATAGCTAATCTGCGAAAGCTAGTCACTGCATATTATAAAACTAAGTTCCCCGCCGCGTCGGTTTGTCTGTTCGCGATAAACTCAAAAACTGACCAAGAGCGAGTCGGACTTGTGCACGTAGGGTTCCGTACCATTATCTATACAACATTAGACATCGAGCAAAAAAACGGCAAAAAAATCACGTTTGTTGTATGGGTAATATAAATATTTATTTTATTCTGTTTTTAGTATTTGATGTTACAACGGCAACAGAAATACATCATCTGTTTTCAACTGTCTAGCTATCACGGTTCATGAGATACAGCCGGTCTTAGTAATATGGTCCATTACTACGATTTTACCCTTTGGGCACAGAACCCTAAAAACTACTGAACTGATTTTCATGAAATTTTCACCAATAGAAAATTATTAGTTAGTTTATTTTGGGTTTAATAGTGATAGGTTTTTCTTTTTTTTATTGTACGTGTAAATATTATATATATATATAAATACAGGGTGAAATTGAATTCATGATAAAAAAATGTAATTGGCCAACAGACTATTCATGTTTAATTAAGTAATAAATTAATTTATTTTATAGACAAAGTGATTCATGAATAAGGTTTGGGTGTATAAATAGTTATTTGTAAATTGGTTGAAATATGTCGATCTAGGTATGATTGAATGTGGTAGAAAAAATCATGGCGGCTCGGAGCTATGTAGATGACTATTCTCTGCTATCCGTGCGAAGCTGGGGCAGGTCACTAGTATTAAATAAGTTTGAAGTAACAAAAAAAAAAATAAATACTTCAATTATTGAGCGATTTCGGAAAGATAATAAGAATAATGCCCGCGCGAAGCCGGGGCAATTAAATAAATACAAGAGAATAATAATTATCAATAAGAATGTAAAAAAAAATACATAATATACTAGCTTTTACCAGTGCCTTCGTTTGCGTGAATGTCGGTTATCGCGGATGCAGACGATGTCGCAGAATTAAAAGTAGCCCATGTCCTTTCTCAGTCCTTTTTTAACCGACTTTAAAAAGGAGGAGGTTATCAATTCGAATGTTTATATATATATTTTTTTTTTATGTATGTTCGGGCATAACTCTGTCATATATTGACGGATTAGCAAAATTCTTTTTTTGTTCGAAAGAGGTTTATTCCGAAAAGGTCCCATATCAATTTTATCAAAATTGGTACAGCCCTTTTTGAGAAAATCAACAAATTCCCAAAAAAACTTACTTAGACGACGTTTTAGTTTCTTCAATCACTGGAGGACTTACAATCTCTTTTAAGTGTGTTGCCGTTTCTTAATGGATTTGGATGTTAAGGCAACACTAAAAAGCGAAAAATAAAAAGTTTTTTCAAAAGAAAAGAAAACCGCCTTCAAAAACTAAAAAGTGATAAATAACTTTAGCACAGAACACACATTACTTTACTTTCGGAAGTCGGTGGCAATACAAAACAACAAACAAGAAGCCACCGCCACCGACTTCCGAGTAAAGTAATGTCTGTTCTGTGCTAAAGTTATTTATCACTTTTTAGTTTTTGAAGCCGGTTTTCTTTTTTTTTTAACTTTTTTCAGTCCATTCTTCAAGCTATCTTCGTTCCAAATTTGCCGTTGCATCTTGAAAGCTTAACAGACAGCTACTTTCGCATTTATAATATTAAGTACTTGCCCTTGCCCTCAACTTCGTTCCCGGTGTTAACTTGCGAGAGTCATTAGACCTCCTTAATCCAACCCTGTCGTAAAATCCGTTCTTACCGAACGTCTACAAACTATAAACTACCTCCCTGCCAAATTTCATCTTGATTCGTGAAGCGGTTTACGATACTTCGTGATTTATTTATCTATTTATTTATTTTATAGTTATTTAACGCGGTACAGTACCACTTACATAAATTAACATAGCAACACTCCATTTAAAAAGACTATACAATGCAGACAAATTGCCTCTTAAACAATTATTCGCTAAATCAACATGGAACAGTGGACACCCTGGCATACTGTTTCTCACAGAACATCAGACATACGCGTTTAACTTTACTCCATTCGTCCACAAACACATCACATTCAGGGTTGGCCGTCAGGAGGGCATTGAGCATCTTTAAGGTACGACACACAGGCGATTGAGCTCTGGCGACCGTTCTGCAAGGCAGTTGTGCGAACAGATTGTGTCGGCGACTTTGGCGGTGACCGATGTATTTGTCGGGTACAAATAGTAGACAGAAAAGGTCATGGAGCTCAGGGCAGTCAATACGACCGTGAAGGATCCTACAGGCTACCGTGAGCTGATCAAGGCCTCTTCTTACCCCCGTGATGAGTGAGTGAGTGACCTATCACTTTTATATATTTAGAAGATAGATTAATGTAATCGTATCTGTCGCACTGCAGTCGCGACTGATTCGTGTGTGTCTAGCCTTATACTCCGTACAGAAAATCTCAACTCTCTACAAAAGTAATAATAACTTTAAGTACCTATAGATTACGTCCCACACAGATGTTAATTTAATGATGTTCAAAGGTAATAACTTAGTACTTACTTAGCAACTTATCACTGCTAAGTTACGTTTACGGTGAAAATTTGTGCTTTAAATGTACCTGTGTAAATAATTGCTTTGGAGATTTACGTACTTTTTTACCATCTTCTTCACCAGCCGGAAGATGTCCACTGTTGAACAAAGGCCTACCCCATAGAACGCCATAACGAGCTGCAACCTGCCGCTTGCATCCACCGGTTACCCGTGGTCGGTCCATCTGGTGGGAGGCCTACCAACGCTGCGTCATCCGGTTAAGTATAATATATCATAATATAATATAATATGTGGGGACACTTTTCACACACGGCCATCTGACCCCAAACTAGGGTGACCCTGTACTATGGGTGTCAGACAGCTGATATACATACACAAATACATTTTTTTTTTGGAAATACATACATATATAGATAAACAACACCCAGACACAAGGCAAACACAAGTGCTCATCACACAAATGTTTACCCTGGGCGGGAATCGAACCCGCAACACGCTGCGCAGAAGTCGATCGCTTAGCCACGGCGCCAACCGTGTCGTATGGCTCGCCTCTCGAGAGCCTTTCTTCCCTTTTTCACCGTAATCTAAGTAAATAAAAAAAAAACATCGTATTTATGAAGGACTAGTTCTTGCCCGCGAGTTCGACTGCGTTGACTTTAGACCAATTTGGCTGCTTTCTTTTGTTGTGTTCTCATTTATCATAACAAGGTTTTTCCGATATAATCATAAGTTTGATGTTAATTTCGTAGATCATCATCATCATCAGCCGGAGGCTGTCCATTATTGCCATAATCCCCACGCTTGGCGCCGCATCTTGGGGATCGCAGTGAGGTTGTTAAATACACGGAAGCAGCAGCTACGGTTTTCCCTTAGTCGTCTTCTACGACACCCTCGGGTAAAATTGTTGGGTGCTATTCTAGCCCGGTCAACCCAAGGGACAATTTTGTAGATATGTAAATCTTAATAAGAAAAATGTGACGTTTAGTTAACTGCATCGGTGCAAAACAGGGGCGGTATGTCTATTCTGTTACAATCTCCCTCGGTGAACACCTAGGTGAACTGAGGTGTCATCCGTCCGTCTGCTTTGGCAATCCCTAGTATCGAGACGGATGACAGCTCACTTCACCTAGGTGTTCACCGAGGGAGATTGTAACAGAGGGTCACTAATTTTATAATAATTTTATTTTTGTTAATCAGAAATCAGCATCACTTTTGTAAGTATTTTTTTGTTCCTATTTCGTCTATTCTTCTCTTCATAGCGTGTCGATGACAAACACGGAAATGTATCATGTATTTGTATGTATTATGTATGTGTGTATTGTGTTTGTTTTTGAGATTATTATTCAGATTCCGTGTTTGGCCCAATATTCACCCACGGCAACGCCATCCGCCAATGCAGTCATTAAGATGTCTATTTACATGATTGTGTACATCATCATCTGCCTAACCTTTTCCCAACTATATTGGGGTCAGCTTCCAGTCTAACTGGATGCAGCTGAATACCAGTGTTTTACACGGAGCCACTGCCTATCGGACCTCCATAAATGGGTAACACTATACTCCTTGGTAAGACTGGTTGTCAGACTTTCTGGCTTTTTACTACCCATAACGACTGCCAAATATCTACAAATGACAGCCTGGACCAACGACGGTACGTGCTTTCTGCGGCACGGAGGGAACTCGGTATGAAAGGGATTGTCACCCATCCACAGACCGACCGCGGTTAGCGTAGCTTAACCTTTGACCGATCGATCTGTTACGACTTTAACTTAGCCACGAACTCCTCGATGATTGATGGTGATGATTGTGTGTACATAAATGGTCAAATAAATATTTAAGCAAACTTTGCAATGGCAATTACATGATACTTAATTTATCGTTTGCAAATGCTCGCGCCACACCGATGTCTATTGTCACGAAGAAATGTATGGCGAAGCTTCGTCTATGACGTGGTCACATTAAAGCCATTTGAAATATGATGCGATAAATAGGACGCAGTCCCATCTTTTGCTATTATAGTCGGTAGTGATTGATCACATCCGCGTGTATTGTGATTTGTGACGTAGCGCGAAGCTTTGTGACGATAGGCCCAGGTGCGACCTTAGCATTATAATATATATTATACGTCTGCATAGATTTTAGATTTTCTTTTATATTGTTATAGGCTTGCGTTTGGCCGGAACTCACCTGATCTTAAGTGATAATGCAGCCTAAGGTGGAGCACGCTTGCCTAGGATAAACCGGTTCACTCGTGCCTTGAAGATACCCAGGTTATAAGTATCGGGAAATAGAAAGGCGGGCAGTGAATTCCACAGTCTGGCAGTTCGTAAATGTGGAAGCAAAGCGCTTAGTTCGAGACCGTGGAACTTCAACCGTAGAGCGGTGACGCTTCGCCGTATCCCTGCTCGTCCAGTGATGGAATGGGGATGGGGGAATTAAGTTGTGCAATTCCAAAGCACACTTTCCAAAATGTACCCGATAAAATACCGTTAGGCTGGCAACGGCGCGGCGTGTTCTAGGCTTTGGAGATTAGCCTTAACCAGGAAGTCGTTGTCTATGAGCCTCTTGGCACGTCTTTCAATAACTTCCAACGCCTCCAGCTGGTACTTGGCAGACCCATCCCAGGAGTGCGAACATTACTCCATGCACGATCGAACTTGTGCTTGGTACAGGTTCAGCCTCTGTTCCGACGTGAAGTACATTCGCACCTTTGCGAGGACTTCTAGATTTTTGGCAGCTAGGGCTGTTAAGCTGGGCCTCTGACTCGACGTACGACCCAAAATTGAGATTTGACGTCAAAGTAACGCCAAAAAGCTTAAGATGGTCGGTGATCGGAACGGATACATTTCGGAAAGCATGGAAAGCACCAGATCGAAAGGCCTCTTCTTGGCAGAGAAAAGACACGCCTGGGTCTTGGCTGCATTGAACTTGACCAGATTGGCATCGCCCGGAATTAAGCCAAAGTCACCCACTGACCCATTTCTTTTTGCCTGTCTGTTTTTTCCGACTAATCTCCGAAACGGCTGTTACGTTTTTGACGGGACTTGCACTGGCAGATAACTGATGTTATGACAATGTGACAAAGACTATTTTATATCTTTTTTAAAGAAACCGCGCAATAAAAATACCCCGCAGATTATCAACATCCACGCGGACGAAGTCGCGAGCACAAGCTAGTAATCAATATAATATGAAAAAAAAGAGTATTAATTTATTCAGTCACTGACTAAACACGAAACTTCTTAAACAACTTGACCTATGAAGTGGTTTGTTGTTGTTTATAAACAGTAGATATAAGTTGAGAACAGCTTTTGAGATAGCGCTGGCTTCCACGTGCACGAAATTGCTGGCTGTTAAATAAATACCAGCCTATTATTGTCCTACTGTTAGGCAAAGGCCTCTTCTCATGCAAAGAAGGCACGAGCCGTCACCAAGTCACTAAGACAGCTCAAGGCGGATTATCTTATATATAAAAATCTTCTGTGCGTGTGTATGAAAGTGAAGTTCTCCTAAACGGCTGGATCGATTTCGATGAATTTGTTAGTGTGTGTTCCAGTGGATTCGAGAATGGTTTAGATTCACAATTGGACTCGGCAGGTGGCGCTATAGTCGGGTTGCAGGACAACGTCTGCCAGGCTCGCTAGTTAAATATAAAATAACAAAGAAAAAAAAATATTTTTAACATAAAATACAACCATTTTAATAATTATAGTCAAAAATAACGTGGTTGTCTTTTTTGTAAAACAGTTTATTTTTTTATTTTTGTGCCTACTTCTTATCATAAAAACTTATTAATTATTAATAAAATTTCAGCCATCCCTTATACTTCTATTGAAACATTTTGATATGTCAACTTTGAGGTGGTATACACTACCAATTAAAAAAGGAATCATCTAAATCGGACTACACTGAAAAAAGTTATGCGTGGCGAATTGAGAACCTTCTTCTTTTTTTGAAGTCGGTTAAAAATAAGCAGTAATGTTTGACACCAAATTAACAACCATAAAGATTTCTATGCACAAAAAAAACCAACTCAAATCAACGACATAACAACTTAAAGAACACGAGAACAGGCCATCAATTGATCCAACTTCTAGATAATCCAAAATCCAATTCCAGTTTCGTAACTCGAAAGCTCATCAGCTGCAAATAACAAATCTTGGGAACAAGGTGGGCAAAGAAAAAATCTCACAGTTCAATTTCTTCACCTGGCCGAAAGCATAAAATGAAGATACAGTAGGCTGGTTTCACACTATGCTCGAAAACACACGCACGCACATAATATGGAAGTCTAACTAAGAACGGTGACCTGAAACAAATGCCGGTCGAGTCCCCTTAACTCAACGACTCATCATCATTTGCCTAGCCTTTTCCAATTATGTTGGGGTCGGCTTCCAGTTTATACGGATGCAGCTGAATATCAGTGTTGACGCGACTGCCTATCGGACCTCCACAACCCAGTTACTGGGTAACACGATTCCCCTTGGTAAGACTGGTTGTCAGATTTTCTGGCTTCTTATTATCCTTAACGACTGCCAAAGATCTACGAAGGACAGCCGGGACCACCGGCTTTGCGTGCTTTCCGAGGCACGTGGGGAGCTTGTGCCATAAAAAAGGGTTGCGGTGACTATTTAACAGTAGGTGGGCTGTCGCCTTGTTAGCAATGAATGACATCTAAAAATACTAATGCAGTATCTGACCGCACCCGCTCCGGTGAGGCCAGAACATTACTTGAGAGCCTTGTCATTGTGTGCGTGCGTATAAACTCGCCTTTATCGAGCCGACCTTCTTTGCACTTATCTACTTTGTGCCCAAAGTGAGAAGGGAACTTGCCTCAAGTTCCTAACTCCGCGATAGAAATTTATGTAATTTCCTCTGTGCCTCTCTTGCTTACTAATTTGGGCCTTTGTTAGATAAAAAAAAGTCTTGGATCGTACCCCCGTTCGGAAACTAATTAAAATTTTAGCGTTGTCTTAATTTGACGGTGGAATTATTCGCGCACCTTAAGTTTAAGTTATTTTGAAGAGAATTTTATCTTTTAAAGAGTTCGTGGAAATGGTTGAAGGATTATTTTTGGAACGAGGAAGTTATGAAAAAAAAGTGGAATTAAAAACAATTTGGTGTTAGGTAAATTATTTTAGGTTTTTGATAAAAAATGATTCATTGTTTTTTCTATATTATTATACTTAATAATAAAATATTAATGATCAAGAAAAGAGATAATACAAACACGTTTTTTTTTAAAATACGATCGATCTAAAAAACACAAATGAAAAAAATCGATCTCGACCGAATAGTTTCCAACAAACCTCTATTTACAAAACAATACCCGCTTAAACAAGTACCTATTGACCAATCAACTGTTTCCTTTGAGTTGTAAACCAGTACCTCAACAACAGCTTTACCCAATACCAGTCAACCGATCAAAACTTCCCCTTTACCAAGACGTACAAACAAACACTAATTACGGTTTAGAAACAAAAGATACACAAACCAGAACTGGGTACTGGGTGGGAGCATAAATCTCTTCTATCGACACCAAAGTTATCTAACCAACTATCATAAAGTATCATCGGGCATCCCGAAGTCAAAGCGAGCGAACAGTAAATCAGTTTGAGAAATCTATAGTAATCCACCCGTTTGTTAGACTACGATAAAACTCAATATATATGGAGTCTTCTAAAACTGTGGCTTTATTAAACTGTACCCGGTTGGCGCCAGATTTATGGAGGGAACCATTCAATTAGGTGAAGGGATCATTTTCATATATTTTGCTATGTTTTTAGGTAGTTTGGTTGAGAGTCGTAGTTTTGAATGAAACGAATTTTGATGATGGCTTTGTCTGTTTATAGTTTGGGAATGGGATGGGACATCGTCAAGTGACTGGTCGAGCCTTCACGTGACCTGAGGGCTGGCCTGTTCTTGGGCCAAAGCATCAGGATTGCCACACTAACGTGACAATACTGCCAACCTTTTGGGCACTTCTCCTATTGACAGCGATGCGGACGAAGTTTTTGATATCCTATAAACTTTTTAGTATATATTTTTTATTAAATTCGTCCACATGTCAATAATTACATTTTAAATTATCGGTATAAAAAGAAAAAAAAACCAGACAAGTGCGAGTTGGACTCGCCCACCGAGGGTTCCGTACAAATTTCATACCTACTATCCATACTTTAATCCATACTTTAATATTATAAATGCTGTAACTGTCTGCTACGCTTTCACGACGAAACGGCTGTATCGATTTTGATGAAATTTGGTACAAAGATAGTTAGAACCCTGTGGAAGGACATAAGATACTTTGTAATCCACAATTTCGTCTGCATCCGCGAGAACCGACATTCACGCGGACGTTATCGCGGGCAAAGGCTAGTTATAAGTAAAGACTATATTTTTTTAATGATTTAATTACAAATGTAAAGTTTTCAGACTTTACCTTTTATTAGTAGTATAAGGCGATATTACTAGCCAAATTTAATATTTCTAGGTCAACGGGAAGTACCCTATAAATTTTAATTTTTTAATAGCGTCGAAATATACGTTTTTTTGCGGCCTAAATGGCCGTATCTTTTTTCACGTTAACATAGAAGGTGGATTTTTTTACAGCTTCAAGGGACCGTAGACTTGAGTATGTGGCTTTAATTTCAACTTGATACCTCTACGCGTTCCCGAGATAAAGGGTCTTGACAGACAGACAGACAGACGGACAACAAGTGATCCTATAAGGGTTCCGATTTTTTCCTTTTTAGGCTTCTTCTTAGACTCCCGATACCGATGGGTATCAGAAAGAGGCTACATTCCTGTTAGTATTCCAGAGAGAGAGAAACCTGCTAATATTATTATTATTAATAAGTTTTGTATATTTCATTATGGCACGCAGATTTGCACGATGTTCAGGAACGGTAAAGACGACGCTATTCAGGGCATACTGTCAGTCCTTTTACACGTGTAGTCTGTGGACTAGCTACACGCAGCGAACCGTCAGTGCCCTGCGGGTCCAATATAACAATGCATTCAGGTTGCTGATGGGATTGCCTCGCTACTGCAGTGCGTCAGTGATGTTTGCTGAGGCTCAGGTGGACGGCTTTCACGCCATTATACGGAAGAGAGCAGCATCGCTGATGCGAAGGGTGAGGGGCAAACCCAACGGCTACCTGAGTGTAATGGCTGAATACATCCATAGTCCTATTTGGAGGCATTGGATAAGGTTGCATGTCTGGTTGTGTGTTGCTGTGGTGGCATGGCTTGTGTGTAAGATACTAACATAGTTTTAAGTTATTTCGATGTATTACTAACACCATATGGACCTAAAGTCTGAATTAAATGTTTTGAATTTGAATTTGAAATTATGAATCTGATATGTAAAGATTGCCATATGTTTTGAGAAATTATAGAAAATGGAGAAATAGGTAATATATAAGTAGGTAGATAATGATATTTTGCGCACTGCATTGATTGCTCGTTAGTTATTTTAGTAATCCTCATTTCTTCTCTGTATGAGAAGAGCCCGTTACCCTGCAGCCGAATAATAAAAGGCCAGTATTATTATTCTTCTATTATTTAGCTATTTCAAACGCTATCAGTCCTCCACCTAAATCCGCATAAAAGTTACAAAATTGAAAATAACTCCGGATGTTTGTTCCCGATCTTGCTAAAATTTTACAGACATGTAGTTTGGGATTTGGAAAAGGACATAAGTAACTTTTTTAGGGTTCCATACCCAAAGGGTAAAAAGTTGTTTGTCACTAGGCAGTATCTCATAAACCGTGATAGCTAAACAGTTGAAATTTTCACAGATGATGTATATCTGTTGCCACTATAACAACTAATAACAGAATACGGTAACATGGTACAGGAACATAGTATGGAGTTTCTTGCCCATTCTTCTCCATACGAAACTACCTTTTGATTCCAAAAGGTAGTTCCGTATAAAAAAATATAAAGTTGATTCTAGTTGCCCGAATGGGCAACTAGAATCAACTTTATTTATTTTTTTATATGACGATCGTAAGTGCCTTTTAATGGTCTAATTGAAATAAATGATTTGACTTTGACTTTGAATAAAATAAATATTTAAAGTGTGCTGCCACACAACAAACGTGATTTTTTTTCGTTTTTTTGCTCAATGTTAAAAATAGGTTTTAATATAGTGTCTGTGTGTAGAGCGCAAGTCCGACTCGCACTTGGCTGGTTTTTTAAGCGATTATGCCGATCTTCACACGGACAAAGTCATGAGCAAAAGCTTGTAAAACTTACTTATGTAAGAGCATTGTTCGTCTGCCCTAAGGCAATGACCTGTCAGTCTGCTAATACCCGTAATATACAGTGTACAAAGAATGCTCTGCTATTTTATTTAGCAAGAGATTAGTGTAAGCCGTCTTTCGCAATTAGTATGAACAAGTTATAATGAAACGTTGCCAAGAACCAAAAATGCTTTGCTAAGTTTGCTGAAGTGTGTTTTCATATTTATAGCATAACTTCACATTTTGTATTACAACATTTTTTTCTTCATATTTAGCTCCACAGTATAAGTTTCTCCTACAACGTGGTTGTGTTTACAAACATATAAAAAAACAACCCAACCAAACGATCAACTACATTTTATATTTCTTACGTGAATAGATACAATAATAACGTGTAGGAACATTAAAAAGAATTTCCTTCAATTGTTTTGTTTACCATGAAACATTCATTAAGAGCGCCCAACCCCATCGAGCGATCTTCGACGCGAGCGTAATTGAAACATTTTTTGTTTCAACCAACGCAAAGCTCGAAAATAAAAGAGTGAGTGAGAACGCGATAACATCACAGGAAAATTGGGGGAAATTTCACGAAACTTCTTCCAGGACATACGTGTTTTTGAAAAAGCCTTACAAGATTTTTGTAAAAATGTTTGTAATTTAGAATCTCCATTACATGTCTAAGGTTTCTATGAAGCTTTTTTTTTACTTTTCTAATGCATGAGTGCATTATGCACGGCCAAAGTTCAGATAAAATTGTGCCAAAAAAACTGATTTTCGGACGTGTTTATTGAATTTGTTTCTCAAAAAAGTTTATTTTTGGCTTCATGCAAACCTAGATTTTAACCACAAGATACCTGTGTGTTAAAACTATTTGGAAAATAATTTGTTATAACGCCGTAATCGCGTACGAGCGTTTGTTTGGGAAATATGACGGGTTGGTCGCTCTTAAGGGCCCTTTTCCTGTCATGCGTATTTTTGCCCGCACGCGGATCTGGTCTGCATGCAGGCTGCCCGCATCCCATCATTTCATACATGTTTTTCCTATCATGCGGGCAGCACGCGCGTGGAACGCGGATTGGATGCGGGCAAACGGCCCGCGTGCCTGCCAACCGGATGCGGGGGGCGTTCTTCTGTCTTCAGTATTGATTTTACTGTGACGCGGGTCGCACGCATGGTCATAGTACGCACGAGTTTTGTCACTGGCGACACGCATGACAATGCAGCGGCAAACGAAATCTTTGTCAAACTTGCATGCGGACCAGATCCACGCGCGGGCGAAAATGCGCATGACAGGAAAAGGGCGAATGAATTCCGCGCGAGACCCTATGGACGCAAACTTTTTACCAAAACGTGACCGTGCTAAGATCTCTAGATTATTTAAACCACGACTGACGGCTGGAATGAACTTTAATGCGTGTAGCAATGTAGTCCAACCGTTAGTGAGCGGCTGGTCAGGACATGGCTGGAGGTGGACCACTGTGTTGCCCAATTTCTCAAGAAACTTTAAGAGTATATATTATTTTCATTCAAGCTGGTTGAATGAAAATAATATATACTCTTTCTCTTGCGTTAATGTAATACATCTGACTGTGCATATTAACATTCTGCACATTATATCTTATTGAAGTATATTCTTATAGATAAAAATCCTTAGTATTCTTATCACACGAAACATTATAACATGTTGCCAGCAACACTGCAAAATTCCATGCTGATGACAACATTGGTTCCTACAACACAAAATATGTTCCAAAACTTGACTGAGTGTCAAAATAACAAACAATATATATATAATATGCAATGTATCTGATCCTGTTTTTCGCAACATCGCCAAGCGGCTGGTCGACTCTTCATGTGACCCAAAGGCTGGCCTATTCTTTGGTCAAAGAATCAGAATTGCCATACAACATGGCAATACTGCCAGCCTGTTGGGCACATGTCCCGTTGTAAAACAATTTTATTGTTTCTTAAATATGATACGTCATTTTCATGCAATAAATAATATTGAATTATCAATATGAAAAAAGGATTCTGATTGGCAAAGGATTGGATTGAGTTCGCAATAAAGAATTTGAATTTAAATTTGGCAATAAGGTTGAAAGTCCCGCGTTTCACTTCTCAGGTTACCAAGTTCTTTTTTAATAATACACGAAACAGAGTAGGTACTGATATCACATATCTAAACAAAATACCTTTTACTGAAAAACAATTCCATTTTTCTTCGAAATTAATTTTCGTTCTCTTCATAAGTTTTACACAGGATTTCTAAGGAACATATTATTCGAAGGAGGTTCCTACCCAAGGTTTTAATTAAACTCTGCTCATGAAACGTCTATTATTATAATCATTATTATTTGCTTCCCTACTGTTTGTATCGGAGAGTTGTACGTTATTGCGTCTATGTTATAATACAGGTCAGGGATTGTAAACCTTTGTAACATCTATGTAAAATAATTCTATAAAGTTCTATTTTGATCCCTCAGTACAACCTAACAAGTAAATTGTAAATAAGGCACATCAACGATGACGTAGTCTTGATAAAACTGAGTTAATTGGTCTTCAAACAATTAATACTGTTTAAAGTACAATGGGTTATATTGTATGGACCCCGTACCCACCATGTAGCAAGTTGAAATTGGTACCATTCGAAAGGTCTTTGAAAATATACATTTGTTGTACGGGGGCAACTTTGTAGCTTGCAGGGGAAAAAAGATATTCGATGTTGAAAATGCCGAAAATCCTTAATAAAATCGACCCACGCACATTCGACGAATTGGTGATTTTATCCATTAGATGGGTACTTCGAAATATTTTGCGCTAGCGTCGGTGTGTCGTAATTAGTTAGTACCTGTTTGGAACTGTTTTTGAGCGTGAGCGCATATCTTAGTTTATTTATTTTATTCGAACTTTTATCTACAACCTACGCTTTCACAACGGCTTAACCATTGGATTAAATATTACTCACCTGCTTCGACGCTAGCGCAAAATAGTTCGAAGTACCCAGCTAATGGATAAAATCACCAAAACGTCGAATGTGTGTGGGTCGATTTAACTATATACGGATTTTCGGCTCTCTTTTTCCCTGCCAGCTACAAAGTTGCCCCCGTACAGTCAACAGCAAAAGTAGATGATCAAAATCAGAAATTCAATACTAATTTACTAACACTAATTTATATTATTTATTACTAGTTTATTTATTAAAAGTATGCGATTGTCACACACATACTTTTGAATCACTTCGACGCCACACAGATCTGACGCGAACTCCGATCATTAGTATTGAACTTCTGATTTTGATCATCTACTTTTGCTGTTGACTGTACAACAAATATATATATTTTCAAATACCTGTCGAATGGTACCAATTTCAACTTGCTACACTGTGTACATACGTTTTGTTCCAAGTTCTTTATTTTAGTTTAGATAATTTGATGGTGCCAGTCTCAGTGGTGAAGTTAAGACGTCCATACATGAGGTTGCATGGTCAATAGGTAGATAAACAAGTACCACTCTGGCTTTTTTAATGTATAATATTTTCTAAAATTATTCGTAGTATTTATAAGTAACTAGCACTTTCCCTGCGACTTTGTTCGAGTGTTTATTTTTTCGGAAACCTATTTTTTTAATTATTAAGCACACAGAGCATTCAGTGACTAGTAATCTACAGAGACTACCAACGTAGCGTTCAATTGACGAAATAATTTATAGATTCGGATCAAGAGTTCCGGATTTTATCGCGTTCAAACATCCAATAAACTCTTCAGCTTTATTATATTTCAGTATTGTTCTTCTCAGTCGTTCACTCTTGACAGAGTGGTCGTGGTCATTGGGCGTCGCCCACAACTGCGGTCGCAGCCTTCGCGATCCTTCTCCACCGGTCTCTGTTGGCTGCATGGCGAGCACACTCTGCCACAGGGAGCTTGGTGGCAGATTTGATGGAGTCTGTCCATCGGGTAGGCGATCGACCACGTGGTCTCGTGCCTTCCCTGAATCACCATACGCTCTAAGGAGTCGTTGTTGCGGGTAACGTGTCCAAAGAATCTGAGGATTCGTTGCACAAGCGACGACAGTCTTTGTTTGATCTCGAGTTCGTTGAGTATTCACACGTTAGTCCGATGAGCGGTCCAGCTTATTCTGAGCATGCGTCTCCAACACCACATTTCCAAGACATCTGTCTTGCGTCGGTCCTGCATTCGTAATGTCCATGTCTCCGCTCCATATAAGAAAATCGGGAAAACCAAGGTATTCATAATGCGCATTTTGGTATTTTTAGTAATTCGGCGGTCTCTCCAGATCTTGTCTAACTTTTGTGCAGCCGATCGTGTTATGGCGCAACGTTTCTTATCTCAGTTTTCAGTATATAACTAGTATAATAATAAATAAGTCCAAAATTGCCAATTCGCCTTGAAAAACCAGGGTGATCAATGTTCGTGCTTTCGTTTTATTAGAAAAGGCCTTTGCTATGCTTTGGAGAAAAATTGGTTGGTATTAGTATCTTAATAATATTATTCTGCCAAATTATCGTTGCTTAGGAACCGTAGGTTCACAATCTCTGTATCAGTTGATTTGTTTATGTACATAGCTACGTTTCTTGGAAGGCACAGCAAGTATAATATGGAACTCGCGTAAATACACAATGTTATTGAGCTAGTCGAGTGGATATGTTTGTGCAAGATCTAAAGGAAGGTAGGTAACTAGTACCTACCTGATCTTAAGGAGCAAGATTGCCTAGCATGTTCAGTCAGCAACAGGAGTCGATTAACACTTCGGATTTTTAATCATTATTATTGAGCACAATATTAAAGGAAATGAGGAAAGTATTCAAAATCAATATAAAATAAACTCTTGGCAATGACCTAAAATACTGAAAAGTATTAAATCGTATTATTTTGTCTTATTTAGACGATATGAAAATTTAACAGTGTTAATCTACTTATGTTGCTAACCGTACCGGTTCGCTCGTACCTTGAAGATAACCAGGTTATACTTATCGGGGAACAGAGAGTCGGCAGTGAATTCCACAGTCTGGCAGTTAGCACAATTAACATGGAAGCAAAGCGCTTGGTTCGAGAACGTGGAACTTAAAAATGTGACAAGAGTTGTATTTGCCAGTACTGTGAAGAGCTGAAGGCCTAAGGAGCGCGTGGAGTAGGTAAACGACAAGGTTGGCACAGTGGCTGAGCGATTGGCCGCTGCACTGCGTGTCGCGGGTTCAATTTGCGCTCGGAACCAATATTTGTATAACCTACAAGTAGTTGATCCGACTCTGTTTGTTTCTGTATGTCTTTAAATCTTTTAAAAAAAAAAAAAAAAAAATCTTTAAATCTTTATTTCTTAAACAAACAGAGTACATCATTATTTAAAAATATGCTATAAAAAAAACAGTTGGTTGTACACAAAAGTTTTAGCATCTGTAGCCGAACTAGGCGAAACCTGTATTTCAGCTTACAGCGCTATCCCCCTCGAGTCACATTTAATTAGGTTTCTTAAGTGCTAGCATTTTACTGTTCTATTAGCAAATGTTCATTAAATAATTAAAAGTATAATATTACTAGAAGTCTGTTCCTCTCTTTGTGTGATGCGCTAGGATGAATGAGTGCGTGTGTGAGGGTGTCTATGGTTGAATGTGAGTGTGAGATATGGCTTATATGAGTAGGCATGTTAATTCTGAGGCATGGTGTTATAAGAATGTATAAATTATGTAATGTAGGTATTATGTTTATCTGTGTCTATCCTGGCACAATAAGTAGTTGCTCAGTCTCATCATAAGTTAGGGTTTGTAGGTATTCAGATACTCTTCTCTTGCAACGATCTGCGGTAAGTGGATACATGTTTAGTATTTTATTAATTTTGTTATAAATATACGGGCCTAAGAAGTTAATGAATTTCGTGCTAAATTTTGTATTGAAAGATCTTTGTTGTGTGCAAACCATATAGTTCCTACGTTTGTTTAAAATCTGGGTGTTGAAATTTATTATGTGAGTTTGTAGGTCTCTTAACGCACTTACAATATAGGCCAAATTGTTAGGGCGTTTTTGTGAGGAAACGTTATTTTTTTAAATAATATAAAAGTTAACGTTACGTTTAAAAACGGTATTCAATAAAATTACGTTTCGAAATTCAATTGATTTTTGAATATTTATGAAATTCTCGTTTCCCACGTTTTTTTAGTTTGGTGACTTTGTTTATGTTAATGGGTGGTACTTATTGAAGTTATGGGTAGTCAGGAGCCAGAAAGTCTAACAACCAGTTTTATTATGGTCGTCGTGTTTCCCAGTAACTGGGTTCTGGAGGTCAAACAGACAGATGTAAATAATAAAAAAAACTTGAGAGGTGTCAAGGGACACCCGGATGGAACGAAGTTCCTTTCGATTAATTAGTGAAGGAATTGTAATAACATTTTATTTTTTTTAAGTTATAATAATATTTTTTTTTATTAACAAATATAATGTAATTAAGAGACAATTTAATTAAACGTGCCCGTTTATGTATCGAGCGAAATGGACTCCATATTGAGCAGTTGCTTCGATACAGGGAAGTGTAAATTTTATACCTAATAGGTAAGTTTTTTAATTAAGCCAAAGTTGATTAAAACTGTGTTTGTGAATAGCTCTAATTTATTTAAATAGGTTACCTATAGCACCTATAGGTACTACGCCTGCCTGCCTTTCTTTTTCTAGCAAAAGAGTACCTACCTACTCACTTACCTACTTACAACTACAAATAATTCGCCAATGATAAAAGTAAGTACCACTACCTACCTAGGTACCCTAAGCTAGCCTACCTAGGGAGCTTAGCCTACCTAAGCTCCCACTGGCTTAATTTAAACCAAAACATTTTAATCAAATCAAAAAAAAAATTATTGTCGCTAGTAAAACCTAGAGAAAAGTACTCTGTGACCTAGAGCGATAAGGTGCAGTGGTTACCTACTGACGACCGCGACCGATAGAAAGCTCATGATTACCAAACCCAAACTTTCAATAGGTAAGTACCTACTAAACAAAACATAGAAGTAGGTACAGTAACTACCTACCTACCTAACCTACGTATTCTATGGCTTAATTATCGACTTAAAATTTACACTCGTTTTCACAATCCACACAGTCTCACAGTGAAAGGTGGACTTATCTCGTAGGTCGTTATCATCGGAATTATCACGCAATGATAATTCCGATGTCATTGAGGTAGGTACCGCCACTATTTGAGCGAATAAACTTAGGTACTAAACATATCGGCGATATGTTTAGTACCTAAGTTTATTCGCTCGCGTTAATTTTTGCGGCGCGGCGCCGCGCCGCCGCGCCGCCTTTAAATACATAAACATATTCTACGAAAAGCGAATTCGGACTTTATTTTGTAAACGTAAACGGTTAAAAATTGAAATTTTACCAAACTAGGTATGATACAATTATTCTGAGAAACGTATAGGCTGGTGCCCGACCGGACAATAGGAGCTATGTGCAACCGAATTTCACGGTTAATGTGTAAAAATAAGGTTTTAATTCGCTCCAATATTTTCATAGAAAAGCCGCCATTCAACTAATAATGAACTCTATTTGACAGTTCCAACGATTCAATTTTTCTGTTCGAATTGTCTGCGTTTGTGAAGTATAGCAAAAAGTGTCGTGACAACTTTTCGTAAGAATTTTTCCCGTCTAGCCCCCTTTCACAACGCGCGATAAGGAACTTCGTTCCAATAATAAAAACTGGATTCCTAATAGATATAGCCGTACCAAACACTCACAATTTACAGACTACAATAGCCGAAAAACTATCAAAATACACCGAGTTAAAAGACGAAATTACCCGACTTTGGCGCCTACAAAAAGTAATAATTGTCCCTATAGTTATTTCTTCAACGGGAGTCATCCCCAAACAGCTTCACCAGTCCCTGAGTTCTCTAAACTTACCAGCTAGCACCCACCACTTACTGCAAAAGGCAGTGATCCTAAACACATGCAGGTTAGTAAGAAAGTTTCTACAGTGTGAGCCGGACAATATTATACAGTCTGCGCACAACCACGTGGAATCTAATATTTCCATACCCGCACTTAACCCAACTGATGAACACTTGGCTTAGGCCCGTGCCACCAGAACTTCCCGGGTAGCCGGAGGAACAAAAATATGATAACAAAAAAAAATAAAAATAATAATAATCTTTATAAATATATGCTCTATGTAGATCACTAGTATTCGCGACTTATGTTTGTTGTCTTACGGGTCAACAACCTTTTTTAAATATATATTTCCACTTATTCTTCAGAATTATCTATCTTGCGTATAACGTTTCAAGTTTAATTAAAATTGGTTGAAATATTTCCAAGATTTTGACTTGAAAGGTGGTTCATATTAATTTACTTTAAAAATAAACCTAATTTTGTATTTGTACGGTTGTAGAATAATTTGCACCTGCCATGTTATGTCTTCACCACCTTTGGTTGATTGGTAGTGAATGCCTAAGGCATTCAGTCTATCTTTCAGTCGTCTTTTGCTGCAAAAAATTTTAATCCATACTAATGTTAAAAATGCAAAAGTAACTTTGTCTGTCTCTGTCACTTTTTCACGACGACACGTCTGAACCGATGTGACGAAGTTTGGTATGAAGATAATATAATATAATATATGTGGGGACATTTTCACACACGGCCATCTGACCCCAAACTAGGGAGACCCTGTACTATGGGTGTCAGACAGCTGATATACATACACAAATACATTTTTTTTTTGTAAATACATACATATATAGATAAACAACACCCAGACACAAGGCAAACACAAGTGCTCATCACACAAATGTTTACCCTGGGCGGGAATCGAACCCGCAATACGCTGCGCAGCAGTCGATCGCTCAGCCACTGCGCTAACCGTGTCGTCAAAAGATATAAAAGATAACTTGAACCCTGAGGAAGGACAGTAGCCTATGTAATTTTCCAGGGTTCAAGCAATATTACGCGATAACCGACATTCACGCGGCTGATACCGCGGGAAAATGATAGTACTAAATAAATAAAAGTGAGGTTGGCTACCTCTGCAAAGAAAAAACAATTACTGGGGCTCTTTAGTAATTAAGTAGAAAAATAAATACTTGAAACGTTAAAAGATAAACATTTAACGTCTGCTACTATTTGCAATCTTATGCGGGCGATTGTCAATTGTTTTATTTCACGTCTGACTTTCAAAACTACGAATAACAAATTAAAACTTGGAAATTAAAGCAGTAAAACAATCAAGCAGGTATAAGAAAAACAGTTGAAGAAGAAAATAAGAGGAAAATATGTATTTTTCTTAGTAAGGTTACTCTCCTGGCCACTGGTTTAATCGTTTTTTGACAGGTAGTGGTTTTGACAACTAGTGATTGCTGCTACGTAACGTTTCGATTATTTACACTATAATACACTTTTACACTTTTAACACTTTTTTATTTACACTTTTTTTTTTAGTATCGAGTACCGATTTTTTGAAGCAAGCAAGAAACAATCGTGATAAATTTAGGTGAAAACTCGTCACCACTCGTCATTTTACTCAGGTCGGCCTAAGTTCCATGTCGGAAGACGACGAATAATTTATTGATTAATTTATAATAAAAATTAACCTTAAAATATTAATTTGGTTGTTTAATTTTCAATGTTTAAACCCGCAATATAAATCCAATGGATTATTTTCAAAATATATAGGTTTTTAGGAATACGTAAATATAAAATTATTATTTTCGATTTATTCATTTGAAGCGATTACATTCGCATCACGATAGAAGTACGATTGACTGTCAACATATATTTTATGCGCAAAACAATCTTTGTGTTTTTTGTAAAAAACTGATACGGTTACTGTATTATAATGCCTTTAAGGAGTCATAAATAAAATAATCCATGAATGCAAGGCAGTTTATATATTTATTTTATTGCGTATTTTAAAGTTAACTTTTAGGTAATCGGGAATAGTTACGGTATAAGGCAGCTGTTAAAAAACTAATAACCCATTGGACAAATCAATTATTAACAAAGAATATAGTAATATTAATTGTAATTCATGATGCTTGGCAGCTGGGCTTTCCCCAGTTGTATCTAAACGTCCCTTTGTGCCCTTTGGCCACTTTCTGTTCTGTCTCCTGCTATAAATCGACGGAAGTGAAAAATATGTATTTCTTACTCGTCCGCTGTTCTTTTCAGATAAATTTCAGGATTTCGTTTGACCGCAATTCACCTGATATTAAGTGATGATGCGACCTAAGTTGGAACATGCTTGCCTAAGATGAACCGGTTCACTCGTGCCTTGAAGTAGAAGAGAGGCGGGCAGCGAATTCCACAGTCTGGCAGTTCGCACAATAAATGTGGAATCAAAGCGCTTGGTTCGAGACCGTGGGACTTCAACCATATAGCGGTGACGCTTCGCCGTATCTCTGCTCGTCCGATGATGGAATGGGGATGGGGGAATTAAATTGTGCAATTCCAAAGCACACTCTCCGAAATGTACCCGATAAAAGACCGATGCTAGCAACTGTGCGGCGATGTTCAAGGCTCTAGAGCTTAACCCTAACCAGGGAGCCGTGGTTAATGAGCCTTTTGGCACGTCTATCAATAATTTCGTTGCGGGAATAAAGATAAAAATGTTCTTGGTATGGCACCCAAAATCTATAATAAGCTACCTAAACACATAATTGAAACTAAAACTATGGATCAATTTAAAAAAAAACTACTCTAATTTTTAGTTGCGAAATGCTACTATCATATTAATGACTAGGTATTTAAATGAAAGATGCTAGAGGCCTGCTTTATCCGACTTACTATATTGGGGATAAACCAGTACTAGTCTTATGAATTATCAATTAATTATTGTGAATTGGATTTATATTATATTGACGACACGGTTGGCGCAGAGGCCGAGCGATCGACTGCTGCGCAGCGTGTTGCGGGTTCGATTCCCGCCCAGGGTAAACATTTGTGTGATGAGCACTTGTGTTTGCCTTGTGTCTGGGTGTTGTTTATCTATATATGTATTATTTACAAAAAAAAAATAATTGTGTATGTATATCAGCTGTCTGACACCCATAGTACAGGGTCTCCCTAGTTTGGGGTCAGATGGCCGTGTGTGAAAAATGTCCCCACATATTATTATTATTATATTAGTTTTTTTTTTACTGTTTCGAATTTAATTTGTATCTGCTTGTAATTTAATTGAAGTATATTGGTTTGTAATTTACTTGTTTTTGACGTTTTTTTTATATTTTAATGTGACATAAATATTATTATTATTATCTCATACCTGTGACTGATAAGGCTGACATATTTAATTTTTTGTTTATTTTTTTTACGTTACCATATTTGCGTAGGTACCTATGTGATGGTTAAACATGGAGAACTTAAACTTATACCTAACTAATAATAATAATAATAACAATAATTTGTGGGGACATTTTCACACACGGCCATCTGACCCCAAACTAGGGAGACCCTGTATTATGGGTGTCAGACAGCTGATATACATACACAAATACATTTTTTTTAATACATACATATATAGATAAAGAACACCCAGACACAAGGCAAACACAAGTGCTCATCACACAAACGTTTACCCTGGGCGGGAATCGAACCCGCAACACGCTGCGCAGCAGTCGATCGCTCAGCCACTGCGCCAACCGTGTCGTCCAACTAAACAAACATCAATGTATATTTACACCCATGTTTGCAAATAAATAAATGATTTATGATTTATGATCCAAGACGGTTGTACCATTTCTCCGGGACTCGTCAAGCTTCTATTGCCTCGGCGGTTTCGGTTGGTCGCCACTGTTGATTCTGGGTTTCAGAAGTTGCAGTGGTTTGGGGATAGAGTGGCGGGCTTATCCCGAAACAAAAGCTGCACCTATAAAAAAAAAGGTTGAGTTTAATACTGCTGATCCACGCGTCATGTTCGTGAACGGGTGCTGTCAATAGAGATTGGTCAACTCTTAACTGCCATGGCTTTTATCATCATTCTTTTTTATGTTTTGTATTGTTCTTTACTGCATTGTTTTCACATATAGAAGCAACGAGGACAATGTAGCCAATATTTTGTAAAAACTTGTTTTAAAAGAGTGTCCGTGGAGTTTCTTGCTCATTCTTCTCCATAGAGACCTACCTACGTTTTGGAACGAGCAACTATCTTCAACTCTCTGACTAACTGACCGACTCCTTGATAATTCAAAAGTGCCTGTAAATGGTTCAATTGAAATAAATGCTTTGACTTCGACTTTCACTTTGAATACCTTTTTAATATATCGTCCATATCGTAGTCAAATACATCATAAAACATAGCTTATATATATACACGGTTACTTTTTGATCGTTTTAATCCCGTGGAGGGTCGATCCGGTGCATGAAACACTATTGATTTGTAAAGATAAAATTAAAAAATAATATACTTTTTTTTTTAAACTCTAATTAATTCTCGCATGCGTGTAAAAATAATGCGGGCCATTAGTAGGCACCATTCGATTCTAACAACAATGACGCGTAAGCGCAGTCAACGTGGACTCACAAAAATTAGCCAATCCTAGACCAAACCCCGCCCCCAAACCCCATTTGATTGGCAATGCAAAAAGCGCGTGCCCCGCGCACCCCACGCGCTAAGGGCAGCGCAGGACCACGTCATGTAAACAATTCAGTTTCTCCTAAGACGTCATCGGTGTGCCGTTGTTAAAAAATATCCTTGTCGCGCGAACGTAATGGCGTCTCGTAATAATTACGCGTACTCCAACCTGGAGTTGCCATGGTGTAATTCTACGCGATCGCGGATTTTGATGCGCAAGCGGCTCGTCGTCTGTACAGCGAACAATTATTACGCTATCGTGAAGTGTCTCTTTTTTTAATAGAACTCTTTTTTTAATCGTTGTAAATAATTTTGATTACCTACACATTTTTATGAACAATTATTATGTATTGCGAAGTGTCCTTGAAAGTTAAATAAATCAAAGGTGATTTAGGTATGTAACAGTAACATAACTTTTTTAAATCGTGTAATTAGAACTTTTTCCTTTTTAAAATCATTGTAAATAATTCCACATTGTTAAATACGCCATCACTAGCAGGCCTGTAAAGACTTATTTTACATGTACCGCTTTAGCATATTTTTTTAATTTTATTAGGTATGTCTCGAAACCTAGGCACAAAGCAATTATGACGGTCCTAAGCTCGTAAAAGTATGAAGGAAAATTTGGAATCATTAAATTTGTTTACGTGAACATGATCAGCTGAGCGAGTCAATAACCTAAAGTCGATCGGGCGGAGTGTAGGTAGAGGTAGGCACCGACGTCAACGCGGCGTACGCGTAGGCAACTAACTCGCGGAACTACTATCGCTTTTAAGCATTTTGCGAATATTACGTTATCACTTGCTATTTTTTTTTATTTTAAGAGATACAATGCAGTGCAAGCTTTCGCTGAATACTATTTTGTTAGTTAAACCACCCGTCCAAGGGATTAAAACGATCATAATGTAAGCTTGTATAAAATACTATAAAGTAGTTTCCTACAGTACTTCCAAAGATTACCTTTTATAAACAACAAAAAAACATTGCCTCTTTTTAATTACTTAGAACCCTACACAAATCACTGTCAATACCAAAATTCTGCACGATATAAGACAAGTTGACATGTTATAATTTAATTTTAATTTTTGTCTATCATCTACTATAATATTTTTCTATTTGAACAATATAAACAATGTAATTGAATATTGAATTGACTAATTTGCGATTTGACATGTTGTAGTTTAATTCCAATTTTTGTCTATCATTTATTCGAATAATTTTCTATTTAAACAATGTAATTGAATATTGTATTGACTAAGATTTAATATGACATGTGAATTTAAATTTTTGACATAAATCATCATCTTATATATAAAATTCTCGTGTCACAATGTTCGTTCCCGTACTCCTCCGAAACGGCTTGACCGATTCTGACGAAATTTTGTGTACATATTGGGTAGGTCTGAGAATCGGCCAACATCTATTTTTCATCCCTCTAAATGTTAAGGGTTAGGGTTAAGGGGTGTAGAGTAGGTGTAGGGTAGGTGTAGGGTAGGTGTAGGGTAGGTGTAGGGTAGGTGTAGGGTAGGTGTAGGGTAGGTGTAGGGTAGGTGTAGGGTAGGTGTAGGGTAGGTGTAGGGTAGGTGTAGGGTAGGTGTAGGGTAGGTGTAGGGTAGGTGTAGGGTAGGTGTAGGGTAGGTGTAGGGTAGGTGTAGGGTAGGTGTAGGGTAGGTGTAGGGTAGGTGTAGGGTAGGTGTAGGGTAGGTGTAGGGTAGGTGTAGGGTAGGTGTAGGGTAGGTGTAGGGTAGGTGTAGGGTAGGTGTAGGGTAGGTGTAGGGTAGGTGTAGGGTAGGTGTAGGGTAGGTGTAGGGTAGGTGTAGGGTAGGTGTAGGGTAGGTGTAGGGTAGGTGTAGGGTAGGTGTAGGGTAGGTGTAGGGTAGGTGTAGGGTAGGTGTAGGGTAGGTGTAGGGTAGGTGTAGGGTAGGTGTAGGGTAGGTGTAGGGTAGGTGTAGGGTAGGTGTAGGGTAGGTGTAGGGTAGGTGTAGGGTAGGTGTAGGGTAGGTGTAGGGTAGGTGTAGGGTAGGTGTAGGGTAGGTGTAGGGTAGGTGTAGGGTAGGTGTAGGGTAGGTGTAGGGTAGGTGTAGGGTAGGTGTAGGGTAGGTGTAGGGTAGGTGTAGGGTAGGTGTAGGGTAGGTGTAGGGTAGGTGTAGGGTAGGTGTAGGGTAGGTGTAGGGTAGGTGTAGGGTAGGTGTAGGGTAGGTGTAGGGTAGGTGTAGGGTAGGTGTAGGGTAGGTGTAGGGTAGGTGTAGGGTAGGTGTAGGGTAGGTGTAGGGTAGGTGTAGGGTAGGTGTAGGGTAGGTGTAGGGTAGGTGTAGGGTAGGTGTAGGGTAGGTGTAGGGTAGGTGTAGGGTAGGTGTAGGGTAGGTGTAGGGTAGGTGTAGGGTAGGTGTAGGGTAGGTGTAGGGTAGGTGTAGGGTAGGTGTAGGGTAGGTGTAGGGTAGGTGTAGGGTAGGTGTAGGGTAGGTGTAGGGTAGGTGTAGGGTAGGTGTAGGGTAGGTGTAGGGTAGGTGTAGGGTAGGTGTAGGGTAGGTGTAGGGTAGGTGTAGGGTAGGTGTAGGGTAGGTGTAGGGTAGGTGTAGGGTAGGTGTAGGGTAGGTGTAGGGTAGGTGTAGGGTAGGTGTAGGGTAGGTGTAGGGTAGGTGTAGGGTAGGTGTAGGGTAGGTGTAGGGTAGGTGTAGGGTAGGTGTAGGGTAGGTGTAGGGTAGGTGTAGGGTAGGTGTAGGTAGGTAAGTAGGTAGATCGGGACAGGACAACGTCTGTCGGGTCAGCTAGTTTATTATAATCATTTTCTATAATCATAATTTTTAGTACATGACAACAGTATCTACCAGTATCTATCTTAATGGTGGGGCATAGCAGAATTGTCTATACCCATACACAACATTCTGTGAACCTTTGATTTACAATAAATGACTTTGATTTGATTTGATTTAGAAACCGTGTTTTCATTAACAACAACTTTGACTTCATTAATATTCACCCAACCGGATTTTGGTCACAGTGGTAAAACTACTAGAGACTGGACAAGTACGCAGAAGATATTATAGAACACAAGTGTGTGCACGAACATATGTGCACTCCCTCTTTCCTCACTCTCTTAGTCTAATGGGACGGCAATCCGACACGACCGGAGATAGATACGGCGTAGAATTAACAGCTATAAAATGTGCTTCCGACACACGGCGGCCGTGGGGAGCCGTGTGATGCCGGCCGCGAATAACACCACCTTATTCCCACCGGTGGGTGCCGTAGAAGGCGACGGAGGGACATTGACCAGAGGATGTGCAGCAGCGTCCTTCTGAGAACATATCACCTACTGCAATAGCCAAATCGTGCAATTGTTACAGCTTAATCCCCCCTTGGGGGACACCCATGCCTAGCAGTGGGCGTCTAAAGGTTGACATGATGATGATGAGACACAGGGGTGTCACACCCCTAATTTCAAAACTTCAGGCTGTTATTAAGTAATTCTTTATCGAAAAAATAACATTCCCTAAGACTCCAAGATCAGCAGTGAAGCATGCGACCACACACACACGACTTCATTATTTCTCAAGCAAGTAAAGCTTCGAAAAGCACCCTAACTTAGCCCGTCACTTTAACTTAATCAACATAGATCAAAGAGTTCGCAATCGAAACCACCACCCCTAACTACCCCTTTCCATACATATAAAATGATGTAGCTACACCTAGCACAAAAATGTGCAGAAGTCTCACTTAAAACAAAAACATAGGTAGGGTAGGGTAGGTGTAGGGTAGGTGTAGGGTAGGTGTAGGGTAGGTGTAGGGTAGGTGTAGGGTAGGTGTAGGGTAGGTGTAGGGTAGGTGTAGGGTAGGTGTAGGGTAGGTGTAGGGTAGGTGTAGGGTAGGTGTAGGGTAGGTGTAGGGTAGGTGTAGGGTAGGTGTAGGGTAGGTGTAGGGTAGGTGTAGGGTAGGTGTAGGGTAGGTGTAGGGTAGGTGTAGGGTAGGTGTAGGGTAGGTGTAGGGTAGGTGTAGGGTAGGTGTAGGGTAGGTGTAGGGTAGGTGTAGGGTAGGTGTAGGGTAGGTGTAGGGTAGGTGTAGGGTAGGTGTAGGGTAGGTGTAGGGTAGGTGTAGGGTAGGTGTAGGGTAGGTGTAGGGTAGGTGTAGGGTAGGTGTAGGGTAGGTGTAGGGTAGGTGTAGGGTAGGTGTAGGGTAGGTGTAGGGTAGGTGTAGGGTAGGTGTAGGGTAGGTGTAGGGTAGGTGTAGGGTAGGTGTAGGGTAGGTGTAGGGTAGGTGTAGGGTAGGTGTAGGGTAGGTGTAGGGTAGGTGTAGGGTAGGTGTAGGGTAGGTGTAGGGTAGGTGTAGGGTAGGTGTAGGGTAGGTGTAGGGTAGGTGTAGGGTAGGTGTAGGGTAGGTGTAGGGTAGGTGTAGGGTAGGTGTAGGGTAGGTGTAGGGTAGGTGTAGGGTAGGTGTAGGGTAGGTGTAGGGTAGGTGTAGGGTAGGTGTAGGGTAGGTGTAGGGTAGGTGTAGGGTAGGTGTAGGGTAGGTGTAGGGTAGGTGTAGGGTAGGTGTAGGGTAGGTGTAGGGTAGGTGTAGGGTAGGTGTAGGGTAGGTGTAGGGTAGGTGTAGGGTAGGTGTAGGTAGGTAAGTAGGTAGATCGGGACAGGACAACGTCTGTCGGGTCAGCTAGTTTATTATAATAATTTTCTATAATCATAATTTTTAGTACATGACAACAGTATCTACCAGTATCTATCTCAATGGCGGGGCATAGCAGAATTGTCTATACCCATACACAACATTCTGTGAACCTTTGATTCACAATAAATTACTTTGATTTGATTTGATTTAGAAACCGTGTGTTCATTAACAACAACTTTGACTTCATTAATATTCACCCAACCGGATTTTGATCACAGTGGTAAAACTGTAGAGACTGGACAAGTACGCAGAAGATATTATAGAACACAAGTGTGTGCACGAACATATGTGCACTCCCTCTTTCCTCACTCTCTTAGTCTAATGGGACGGCAATCCGACACGACCGGAGAGAGATAACGCGTAGAACTAACAGCTATAAAATGTGCTTCCGACACACGGGAGCCGTGGGGAGCTGTGTGATGCCGGCCGCGAATAGCACCACCTTATTCCCACCGGTGGGTGCCATAGAAGGCGACAGAGAAATATTGACCAGAGGATGGGCAGCAGCGTCCTTCTGAGAACATATCACCTACTGCAATAGCCAAATCGTGCAATTGTTACAGCTTAATCCCCCCTTGGGGGACACCCATGCCTAGCAGTGGGCGTCTAAAGGTTGACATGATGATGATGAGACACAGGGGTGTCACACCCCTAATTTCAAAACTTCAGGCTGTTATTAAGTAATTCTTTATCGAAAAAATAACATTCCCCAAGACTCCTCGATCAGCAGTGAAGCATGCGACCACACACACACGACTTCATTATTTCTCAAGCAAGTAAAGCTTCGAAAAGCACCCTAACTTAGCCCGTCACTTTAACTTAATCAACATAGATCAAAGAGTTCGCAATCGAAACCACCACCCCTAACTACCCCTTTCCATACATATAAAATGATGTAGCTACACCTAGCACAAATATGTGCAGAAGTCCCACTTCAAAAAAAAACAAAATCTGCCTAGTCTTTTCCCAATTATATTGGGGTCGGCTTCCAGTCTAACCGAATGCAACTGGATATCAGTATTTTACAAGGAGCGTCTGCCTATCTGACCACCACAACCCAGTTACTGGGTAACACGATACACCTTGTTAAGACTGGTTATCAAAGTTTCTAGCTTCTGAGTACCAAAAATATATATAATCAATGTTGAATTAAAATGAGTGTTTGTAAGACTTGCTTGTACTAGTTATGTATGCTGTATATTGGCCGAATAATGTGAAATATAAAACTCATCTATAAGATCTGGATATCTACCTTTATTTTGATGCAATGCTCGTATATTGATTACGGTTATAAAAATTACAGCAACTTATGTTCCTTAACGATAAACGTTCCTTCTTGAAGACAATATTAATTTATCTATTCTCAAACTTTAAACCATACTAAAACGACTTAGGTCTGTCAACTCTCTAAGCTGGGGCCATACTAATAAATGTACTAATTAATATAAATCACTCCAATAGACTGACTTATCGTGCACCATTTTTTGATTGTAACTTCTGTTCATATTATTACTTGCTGTTATGTAACTGAACATGAATGGAAAACTTTTGATTAAAATAATATTGTGCGCCTGCCTTTAAACTTACCCACAAGACTATTGTGTGTGTAGATATCGTATTGAAGATTCGATAACTGCGTATGTTATGTTCAGTACAAGTATTTACCTACTCACTGTAGTAATACAATGTTGGTTAAGGCGCTTGGGAATTTTGCGAAATTCAAACGCCATTACGTTTTTTGAACCGCATTATAGAATGGAATTCGTATAGTTTTTGTTTTTGCTGTTGTTTACCACGTACCTGTTTGTGTATATCTTCGCCAGCATTTTTCTCGATAGAACAAGGGTCTATAAATCCCAAGTTGGTCCTATAAATTGCATGAAAATATTAAAAAGTGTTCGAAACGTGGAAAATTATGGGTGATTTTTTTTTTTGGTTTCCGTTTCATAATAGATTTGGATGGTATAAAAATATACATACATACATACATATACTGATAAACACATTACTCTTCCTTTGCGTCGCGCAAAAAAAAACACACAAGCTGAAAATTAAACTAACAAAAATCGTTTACTTTTATTCCAACTTACTAAAATTGCCAACATAGGTACTTAAGTATTTTCCTTATCAAGTTATTTATAAAAGTGACTGTTAAATTATGTTTTTCAGCTCCAAATGTAATAGGAATGTCGTCATTGTAACATTGGTTCAAGGTCATCTTTAAGAATGACCTTTGTTTCACTGAACATCACAAGGTCAACATGTTAATTGAATCGTAAAGATCTCTTAAGCTGTCTAGTCTGTAATAAAACACGTTAGAAAGATTTTATGGTACTCGTATTTTTGGTACTTTACTAGATCTTGCTCTCGACTTCGATCGCGAGATTTTTTTTCAGGGATTCTTGTCTTTTCGACCGACTTAAAAAAAAGGAAGTTCTCAGTTCGACCTGTATGTTTGTGTGCATATATGTTTGTATGTATGTATGTTTGTCCGCGATTATCTCCCGTTGTGCTGAACCCATTTTGATGCGGTTTTCAGAAAAATGTTTGTTACATTCTGGAGAAGGTTTTAGTATGCATATAGCAACTAGAAATTTATTTAGCGCTTGTTGATAAAATCAATAAAAACCAAAAAAATATATATAGAAGACGCTTTCGTTTCTTCCATTTTTGGAGCACTTTCAATCTCTGTTTTAACTGTGTTGCCGTTTCTTAATGGATTTAGGTGACAAGGAGGCACTAAAAAGTGGAAAATAAAAACTTCTAACTGCGAACCTCCTTTTTTAAAAGTCGGTTAAAAAGTCGGCTTTGTTCTGTTTGTTGTTTTGTATTGCCACCGACTTCCGAAACTACAGTCATGTGTGTTCTGTGCTAAAGTTATTTATCACTTTTTAGTTTTTGAAGGCGGTTCTCTTTTCTGTTTTTTTTTTTTTAATAATACAGCCTATAATGCACTCAAGAATAACGTAGCTCCCTATTGGTGAAAGAATTCTTCATATCGGCTGAGTGGTTTCAGATTTTTTTTATCTTTGTGTCAGGGTGTCGAGCGAATGGATCGCGTTAGTAACACCACCCTGCGCTCTATAACTCTAGAGGTAGATGTTAGAGAAAAAACAGCCAGTAGGTAAATTCTGTAAAATTTAAACAACAACTCGCATCTCACATCGCTATTCACTCTCATTTCAGGCGACACGGTTGGCGCAGTGGCTGAGCGATCGACTGCTGCGCAGCGTGTTGCGGGTTCGATTCCCGCCCAGGGTAAACATTTGTGTGATGAGCACTTGTGTTTGCCTTGTGTCTGGGTGTTGTTTATCTATATATGTATGTATTTACAAAAAAAAATGTATTTGTGTATGTACTATGTATATCAGCTGTCTGACACCCATAGTACAGGGTCTCCCTAGTTTGGGGTCAGATGGCCGTGTGTGAAAATGTCCCCACATATTATTATTATATTATTTCGCATAAGGTTCAAAATGACCTTGATATATTTGACACTTTGAATCGGGTTTGAGTGCGAAGTGAGCGTCGAAGTGACGGGGAAATTACCCTACAGAAGTCAAAGTCAAAGCATTTATTTCAATTAAACCATTTACAGGCACTTTTGAATTGTCAAGGAGGTCAGTTAGTCAGAAAGTTGAAGCTAGTTGCTCGTTCAAAAACGTAGGTAGGTCTCTATGGAGAAGAACAAGCAAGAAACTCCACGGACACTCTTTTAAAATCAGGTTTTTACAAAATACTGCTTACATTATTCTTGTTGCTTCTATATAGGAAAACAATGAAGGTAATCTAGAAATACAAAATATAAAAAATAATCAAGATAAAAACCATGGCAGTTAGAGTTGACCAATCTCTACTGACAGCGCCCGTTCACGAACATGACGCGTGAATCAGCACCATTCAGCTCAACCATTTTAGAGGGAGCTGAATGATCCAACACACGCGCCACCACCAGCGAGATGCCATTTCTTACGTCATCTCATACTTTATCTGTCAAAATCTCCCTGTCAATTTAGTTCAACTCACTGACACGAATTATCAACCGAGTTTTTAGAATGCCAATCAAGAAAATCACAGCGGATTCAGATTCGAAGTTTAGAATGAGGTCTTACAGAATCACACCCCAGGTTGAAATGTGGACGCCTTTGTCGTTGATTTGGAAGGATAAATTGGAGGTCTTTGCTCAGAAACGGGACACAAAATGTTGGCAATTAAAAATCAACCGAGCTTACAAACATTACCTCTTTAGAATATGTGTATAGATTAAAATATAATAGCTATGAAAAGACTAATTAAGTAATTAGGTACCTATAAATAAAAAGCTCGAACAGTTTTGGTGAAGGTAAGATAAATTTAAGCCGCTTTTGCAAGTTCAACATCACTAGAGAGCGGGCACACGTACCTAATTTATTGTGTCATGCCTGCAGACAGATTACTCCGGAGCGGCAGGATCGGTCGCAGGCTCGGTCGCAGGCTCGGTCGCAGGCTCGGTCGCAGGCTCGGCCGCAGGCTCGGTCGCAGGCTCGGTCGCAGGCTCGGTCACAGTCTCGGTCGCAGGCTCGGTCGCTGGCTCGGTCGCAGGCTCGGTCGCAGGCTCGGTCGCAGGCTCGGTCGCAGGCTCGGTCGCAGGCTCGGTCGCAGGCTCGGTCGCAGGCTCGGTCGCAGGCTCGGTCGCAGGCTCGGTCGCAGGCTCGGTCGCAGGCTCGGTTGCAGGCTCAGCCGCAGGTTTGGTCGAAATAAATGGTTTCGAGTTTGAGTTTTGCGAATCTCTGTATCCTTTATGCGGTCTCGGAGTGGCAAACGTAACATAGGCTGATCCATAGCCCTCTGAGTGAGTTGTTACAGACTTTTGATATAATAAAGTCAATCAGTTCATTATTTCAATATTCACAGCCGCCTACAGGCGCCGCCAGGCATATGTGTGTCACAAATAGTTTTCCACGTATGCAGCCTAAGCTGTGCTGAATAACCTACATCCAAATATCTATTTTGATGTTGAATATTTAGTGTAGATTAATTTTAAATCTATACTAAACGTACATTTTGGTTGAATGGTGACCTGTTTTTGTCGGATACTAATGTAAAACATTTGCCATATTGAAATAGTGACGAAATTGATTTATAATTGAGAGTTTGAGGGTTAGCTCGTATGCTCGGCAATATAAAGCCGTAAATACACGTACAGAGGCCAGCACATCGAGCTACAACAATCTGTCAAATTTTATTGATAGTTTTTCAACTTTATTACAAACGAATAAGGTTCAATTGGGAAAATTAGACAGTTTGGTATGACTTGATGTGCTTGGCGTCTGTACCTGTAACTTGCATAAATGTATTCAAGTAGTCTGCTGACCATTTGTATCGTAAAAATAAAATTCCACTGTTTAGAATGAGCAACTAGCTACAACTTTCTTACTGACTTCTTGACAGTGTTTGTAAATGTTATTCTTTTTTATTTTTTGATAGCCATGTCTGTCTCTCTCTTAATGTGTGTCCAAACACAGCGCGCATTCGCAAGACACGCGCGCGATTAGTTCAGACTTAGGGTCGCCGCACACGGGCCACACGCGACAGCCACAAACGCGCCACAAGAGGCAAGAAACGGCCACAAAAGTAGCTGAAGCGCGCGACAGCCACTTGTGGCCGATGGTCGACACCTGCGGTCGGTGGCTGCTACTTTTTTTACCCATATAATGAACTCTGACGAAGAAGGTTTAGGGAGAAAAGGGTTAGGAATAGCGCAAGTGGCGTGTGGCGGCTTTTTGTGTCGGCGTTTAGTGGCCGGTGCGGGCCACAAGAAGCAAGCTGCGACGATTTGTAGCGTGTGGTCGCCACCGGCGCCAACCGTGTACGGCGAGTCCATATAAGATGTATAAAAATCACAGGAAATATGACAGTGGCGGCGTTTTGTGGTTGTGGCCGGTGGCCCGTGTGCGGTAGCCCTTATCCAGAAATGTTTGCGCGGCACAACTGTGCGGCATACCCGAGACAAGCCGCGCGCGCTATTTATTCCGTATTCAGACCACAATGAAAGTGGCCGCGTTTGTTGTAGCTCTGCTCTCTGCACTACAGGAGCCATATATTTCAATTAGGCGAATAGTTGCTTCACTGTCCATATTGCTTGTTACATTAAATTCAAGTACGTCCACACACAATCACCGATGAACGAACAGTAACACCGTTCGCGCGCGGCAACTAACTCGCGACGTTCGTGCGCGGCTAACTCGCGACGTTCGCGCACGGCAGCTAACTCGCGACGTTCGCACGCGGCAGCTAACTCGCGACGTTCGCGCGCGACTGTCGTCCAATCATACCGCGGCAAACAAGCGCGGCGTGGAAACACCTTTAGGCGAAGACGACACAGTTTGCACAGTGGTTAAGCAATTGACTGTTGCGTAATATCAACAAATAAATACATTATTATTTACATATTATTATTGAAAAAATATTTGTTAATATTAGTTTAATATTTCAGGGTCTGGCTGTTTGTGTATGTAGATTTATATGCTATATAGATTTGTAAACGCACCCACAACACAGGAGTTCCTAGTACGTGGCAAAGCTTCTAAAAAAAGAATTGGTTGTCTGTAAAGCCGGTTTACGGACGATAGTTTTACGTGATAACGTCAAAAATAGTGGCTAACAAATATAACATAAGCAAATAATGGCTTCCGTCGAGGTGGGCGGAGCTTACTGCTTGGTCCAATCATGCCTCTCTGTCGCTTGTTCCGCGCTCTTGCTCGCACGCTCACGCTCAGGCGGAACGTGACACTTTTTCGTGCGTGCAGCCGGTGTTCATCGATTTATAAGACGTTATCACGTCAAAAAATTGATAAAAGAAAGAAGACCTCTCCCCATTCTCTTCATTTCTCCCGATGTTGTGCTTCATCTCTCCAATTCCTGAGTAAGCCATAGAAGGTATCCAGCCATCTTTCTGTTGGTAAATGGTTTATTTGAAATAAATAAATCCATTTTAATTTTGAATGTCACAAAGGCAAGTTGGCTTGACCACTTTTGTGCAAATTACTGGCATGTGTATTTTAAACTTTGAACAAACTACAAACCTAAAACTTCTTACCAAACAAATCATTACTGAAGTACCTTTTCTCGCTTTAAATATCGCATTTACAAAACGTTACGATGAAGTAGTCTTAACAACTGCTTAAGGATTTAAGCACTCTTTGATCTAGCACTAAAAACTTTAAATATTATCCGAACTATCAAGTTTCAAGGGTATACCTTCTTATTCTCAAGTCAGCCATTTGATTCGTCTTTTGTCTTGACTTTGGTTCAAGATTATGGTTGACAGCTGTCAAAGACTTCTTTTGTTTTCGTTCGCTTTAGTTTGTAAATTCTTTGTTATGATTTGTACAATTGGAAATATGAAGTCGTGTCATGACAATACATGACATGAATACTAGTATGTAATATTCCGTTGAGAGCTATGCTGACAAGTTTTTGACGGTCAATTGAGCTGCCTCCTCGATTTGTACCTAATAATTTTGTTATGACGTATGGTACCGCCCATGTCACCCAAAAACCAGTGAAGCTTAAGTGGGACTGGGCCGACCACGTCTGTCGCATGTCGAATGTATCATAGGCTAAAATTACCACAATATGGGCCCAGATAGACCCAAGCGAAGATAGTAGGATGAGCTTGGCGTTTACAGGATGGATTGATCCACACTGACTCACGACAGAGAGGATTGGAAAGGAGAAAAGGAGGCCGTTGTTTTAGTACTAACACGTTAGGATTAAGACAATAAGTACAAACAAAAGCTCCTTTGCGAGAGACTGGAGTCTGTACTAGGGAAACACTTCAAATTATGTTATTTTTGTACTTCTTCTTCTTCGTATCGCTGGCACGACAGTCTTTTATATTTGTTTGGCCCAAAATTTAGCCACTACCACGGCGTCGTCGGTGGCAGCGCATAATTCACCCCGATCGCATGCTTTGGGGCACAAAGGACATGACATGAGGTGGGGTATGGTTTGCAACACGACGCCACATGCATACCCTGCTGCTGCTCTGTCGAGGTAGCCCCATTTTTGTACTTAAAATTAATGATACTCTATTATTTATTATTTTCATTTTGTTCATTTACTATAATTCAGTCAGATTCTATGTTCCTTTATGTTATTTTTTGTTTCTTCTTTTGTTTATGTTTAGTACTTAAGTTATATTATTATTAACCAATAACTTATATGTCTGGTGTAAGCTGTCAATATAGGATGGTTATTTATAAATAAATAAAAAAATATTTTGTACTCTGTTTCGAAACGCAGTTTCTTAACGCGACTTGCGGTAGGTGTGATTCGGGAGAAAATGTGACGTTACGTAACCTTTTTGTGTTATACTCTCTCCAAACGCATTTCTCTTTCTCTCATGCACGCTTTTTTTTTCTTTCTCGTTTTAGTGTGACTGTGTGTGCGTGTGTGCCAGTACCGAAGCTAAAGCTAAACTATACAGATTTTATTTTGAATTACATTCGGAATTGAAACATGCGTGAAGAACTTCGTTAATTTATTTACTAGCTTTTGCTTGCGACTTTGGCTGCGTAAATGTCGGTTATCGCGGATGCAGACAAAGTACCAGATTAAATAGTAGCCATGTATGCTACTTTTTACCTTTCGGAGGGATCGAGCTATCTGCATACCAAATTTCAAAATTGGTTTAGCTGTTTCATCGTAAAAACGTAACTGACAGAGTTACTTTCGCATTTATAATAATAATAATAATATGTGGGGACATTTTCACACACGGCCATCTGACCCCAAACTAGGGAGACCCTGTACTATGGGTGTCAGACAGCCGATATACATACACAAATACATTTTTTTTTGTAAATACATACATATATAGATAAACAACACACAGACACAAGGCAAACACAAGTGCTCATCACACAAACGTTTACCCTGGGCGGGAATCGAACCCGAAACACGCTGCGCACTGCGACAACCGTGTCGTCCGTGATTTATAATATAAGTAGTATGGATAGTATGGAAGTATGGATAGTATGGAAGTATGGATAGTATGGATAGTATGGAAGTATGGATAGTATGGAAGTATGGATAGTATGAAAGTATGGATAGAAACCACCAGAGCCATCAGAGTATGAGTATAGCTTTACACACACAGACAAACTTTAGGGTTTTTTTTACTGCTGATGATGATTCGTCGTTCGTGAGGTTGCATGTGGCTTATGTAACCAATCTTCTTTGTGAAGATTTCGGGCATATTTTATTAGTTGGTTACTTGAGCTATCCAAAATAGAATTAGGCACACAATAAGCTCTGCACGTGATTTACATTAATTCCCATTCGGTGAACATAGTATAGAAATCATCCGTGTGAGATGATGGACTGGGATCAAAGAAATACTATTAATATTATTATTAGTTTATTTTTCTTTGAAAATATGTACCATTTGTGCCTAAAATGTTGCTTAGGATTTGGCAATAGTTTTACAGTCAGCCGCCTGCCTGACACCAACCCTCCTTAGGAACGCTATTGCTGATGGTTTACCCACCACCACACGGTTGACCCAAGGTGCTTGATGGTCCGCCGCACCGGGATCACACATCGTGGTCGCGGGGACACGACTAGCTGTCGAGTCTACCATGAAGTACCTGGGATTGGTGCTCGACAGCCGTTGGGATTTTGGCCTTAACTTCCAGCGGCTGGCGCCCAAATTCTTGGGCGCGGCCGCGGCGCTTTCAACGCTGCTTCCCAATCTAGGGGGCCCAAGCGCCACCTGTAGGCGGCTCTACGTGGGGATCGTGCGATCGATGGCCCTGTATGGGGCCCCAATTTGGGCGGCAGACCTGACAGCCGGAAGCACCACCGTGCTGCGAAAACCGCAGCGAGCGATGGCCGACAGAGTCATCAGGGGATATCACACGATCTCCTACGAGGCGGTTTGTGCACTGGCCGGATCCGACTGCCAGGAGGACACGGCGCGGCATACGCTGGCAAAGTGTGCCGCTTGGGAGGAGCCGCGCCGTGCCCTCGTCTCAGAAGTAGGCAGTGACCTGTCGCTGAGGGCCGTAGTCGAGTCGATGGTCGACAGCGCAGAGTCCTGGGACCCGCTGGTTTCCTTCTGCGAAAGTGTCATATCGCAGAAGGAGGCTGCAGAAAGGGAAAAGGAGATCTCAACCTCCCGCCCTGCCCGCAGCAGGCGCACCAGGCGTCGGCGGAGGGCGGATAACGCTGTCTTCCGGCCCCCCTAAATGGGTCCAGGGGCGGCAGACTCGGGGATGTCTGTCGCCCCCCACATACATCATCATACATGCTGGTGCGCGTGGAACTCTACGCGCCTCCATGTATGATGATGTATGTGTTGAGTGATTGACTGCTGAGCTGCGTGTCGTGGGTCCGATTCCCTCACGGAAAAAATACTTGTATGGACTACAGATAGTAAGTTGTTCCGGGTCTGGTTCTTTGTATATGTGAGCACAAAGTACGTAAGGCTTCGGCCCGCCCGAGCAGAGAGACAACTCAGAACAAACCGCCATTTTTCGCACGCACACATTGACATTACGCTTATAAAAATTCTCAAGCAGTTTCAAGCAGACTTCAGTCTCGACTGTCACGTGTTGTCAAAACGAATAAATAATGTAATTGACATTACCTGGCGACAGGAAAACTTTGTTATAAAAAAATTGCAAAGAGTTCCAACCAGTGTCAATAAAATTTCATATTGTCACAAATAAAACCTACAGAGTCAATACAGTAGCAGCCCTAGTGAGTCTGGCAAGTTTAGGTAATTATTTTTGAAGATGGAGGCAGCGGTCCTTCTGTAAACTTTATATCTTTATATTTTGTGATGTGACTTTATAATGTTTGTAAGAAAACCCACGATACAGGATGAATGATGACGACGACACGGTTGGCGCAGTGGCTGAGCGATCCACTGCTGCGCAGCGTGTTGCGGGTTCGATTCCCGCCCAGGGTAAACATTTGTGTGATGAGCACTTGTGTTTGCCTTGTGTCTGGGTGTTGTTTATCTATATATGTATGTATTTACAAAAAAAAAAAATGTATTTGTGTATGTATATCAGCTGTCTGACACCCATAGTACAGGGTCTCCCTAGTTTGGGGTCAGATGGCCGTGTGTGAAAATGTCCCCACATATTATTATTATTTAATTATTCCTAGTTTGTCCACTGCAGGGCAAAGTGTCTTCTCATGCAGAGAAGGCACGAGCCTCAGATTATGAAGCAAAAGGCAGATAGAATACTGAGAGTGAAGCCAAAAAAGCAAATACAAAGTCAAAAGCGATTATCTACAAAGCGCTTCGTGCTGTTCTGACACGAGTCAGTATAGCACGAAACGCCGCCTCGTTAAAAAATAAACAAAAAAAAAATGCTAATACAAATTGAAAAACGAATACAATGACGAGATTGTAGGTGTTTGCTTTTAAATTTGTATTTGCTTTTTTGGCTTTACTTTTAATATTCCGCACGGTTTTTTTGTATCATAATCTAAGGCAGGAGCATTGAAAACCACGCTTGCTCAAGGTCTTTCCGATGTCGGTGACGTCCAAGGTAAACTTAGAAAGTACAAACGCCAGTTCATCAAACCGTTCCAAACTGTAAAATTTCCCTCATTAAATATTAACCTTAAAACTTTGTAGTAAAGTTGAAAATGTTTCGAAGAAATTTGACAGATTGTTGTGGCTTGATGAGGTGGCTTCTTTACATTTATGACATTGACACATTGGTACCATATGCGAACCCAAAATCTACTACCTCTTCCAGCTTAGGGCGGATTGCTTCAACTATACTTTACTGACGGGTAATAGTTAAAAATGGCGCTAACTATCGTCAAACCAATAACGTCAAAAAGTTACTATTACCATATCCGATGCTTCATCCACCAGTCAACGTAATTTTGTGTTGTCAAACAGATACGTCAAACATCAAAATATTATGGACTCTTTTTTTGAATCTGGGGGCACGACAGTGCCTCCGCCAAGACGAGCCAACCGAAGCGCTAGTAGGGCATTACCTACCTTTTCTCGAAGCTCTTCATCGTTTTTTGAACCCTCATAACTTGGGTTTGGATTATGCTAGATAAACAAAATTTTCAGGATATGATGTAAATAGTTGACTTATTAAATGTGTAAAGTTTCAATTGCATAGGTCTTATACTTTAGATTTTATTTATATCTAACATCTCATACATATTTTGACAAAGGTGTACCTAGAGTTTGTGAATTAAGGCTAGTCAAGTAGAGATTATACGTTGAGATCTGATAACTTTTTGACAGTGTGAGCCATTTGCTCTCGTCTTGGCAACATTTTACATGAAAATGTTTTTGGTGGGATAACTTTGACTGACGGATTATTATGTCATGAAACAACCCGTTAGATTTAACGAACGTTAAAAATCTCACGTCATAGTAATTTTTAACCGTCCGTATGTAACGTTAACCAATTGTTTGAAACAACCCGCCCTTAGCCCTAAACAAAACGAAAACATTCTTCAATGAAACCCCAGATAAACTTAAAACAATTGCAATTTAAGACAATAAAACACAATTCACACAAAATTTATCTTTATAACAGCCTAAGAGAGCCGTTCTCAACTAACAATCTTATAACTTACTTTTAAAGACAAGTTAAGCCTCCAAACTTTTTTTGTTTTTGTGTAAAATACTTGGGATTGAGTTTTAAATAGGTTTTGTACAGGTGTTAGACATTCAGCTGTTTTTTGTGTCTGTAAGGGATTTGAAGTTCAAGTTTACCTTTTTTTTTTTTTGTAGGATCGAACTAGTATTTATTTTCATTTTATATATCATTTCAGCTTATCTTGGATATCATTGACATTGGTGAAAGAAAACATTGTAAAGAAATCTGAAGGCCTATTTAAAACTTTTTAAATCAAGTCTATTAATTTAATACATTGACTGCCGGTCCAAACATTTTGAAGGTAAAACCTCCGCTAGCGTTGGACACACGTTGTCGGTCATAGCGTTCAAAGTGTTAATGCCATCATATTCAGGTACAGTCAGGAGCAAAAGCATGTAAACAGTGTTGGTCTCATTCTCAACTGATTTCCTCCTAAACTATTGATTGAAAAGTTATGTATGGGGGTTACGAATAGGGGTCACGAATGGGGGTTACGAACCAACAACTTATTTTGAAATAAGTTTTATCTATAAGTTGAAATAGTTATTTCACGAGAAAATTGCGTTTAAATTTTGCAATTTGTATACATATTTATGCTTGTGACTGTACAACTAAAGGCATTTTTGACAGATTCAAATTGAGTACTATTAAAAGCTACAAGGTGTCTCCCCCCCCCCCCCCCCCTCCCTGGACTTGTACTAAATATGTCTGAAATAATAAGTCCGCCATGAGCAAACGTGGTGAACAATGCTAGCCTTCTCAGTATGAAAACCTCTACTCATATTTTTTTCTTGATGCTAAGCTGTAAAATTAACCATATTTCCAGGGCAAATGTAGATTTTAGTACATTTACCTCGTCTCTTAAAAAAAAACACTCGCCTTTATAAATTACAAAGTAAAATATAGTTTAATTTCAAAAAATGATCTCGTTTGAAATGTTATTTTTTATTTTATATGTAAAAATGAACAAGCATATAAAACATATTGAGAACCTCATCCTTTTTTGAAGCCGGTTAAAAATGTATATGTGCTAGGTGCACCCCTCTGCCTGCCCTTTTAGGGAACACAGCCGTGATGTGACATAGTAAAATGTTATTCGGTCTTAAAGTTTTGTCATAATTTGTAAAGACTGCGTGGGTGCTACGGCGTAGCAGTCGCCTTTGCTACGCCTACAACGCTGTCGTACCCAGTAATCGAATTGCTACGCGTTGGAGTTTACCTCTATAAATATTGTATAGCTTAGCAACTTATGTACATTAAATATGTATACGGCTAAGCAAACGATATTTTATTTACTACAAATATTTTACAAGGAAAATTGAGTTTTATAAACTTTCTACACGAGTGCTACGATGGAGCTGACGTCTGCTACGCCGTAGCTGACGTCAGACGCTGTCGTACCCAGCAATCAATTTGCTACGCGTACTTTGTTGGTTTATGGCTAAAATAAAACTTTGTAATAATATTGAACGCAGTTTTATTATCTTCACAATGTTGGTACCTAAATAACAGACGTTAGTAAAACTTACGAAATACGATATAAAATGTTGCCAAGTATAAGAAAGTATTTTTCACTCTTGGCAACATTTAATGTTTATATTTTATAGAGAAGTAAGTGTTATATGAAGTTAGTGACATACTTATTCGTAGCTACTATTAAAAGAACTCGTGGCAAAATAGAATCAGTACTAATCAATCGGTCATGGTTAAGCAACGCTTTCCGCGGTCTGTACGTGGATAGGTGACTGTTCATTTCAGACCAACCCCTTGGTGCCTCGGAAAGTACATAAAGTTGTTGGTATCAGCTGTCATTCGTAGATCTTCGACAGTCGTTATGGGTAGTGAAAAGCCAGAAAGTCTTATAATAATAATTCATTTATTTCAGGCTGCATAGGCCCATGGATAAATACCTTAACCTAAACATACATATTTTATAATTTCTAACTTGTGTTAACAGGTACGACTTAACACTATGTTCTTCTTCTTCTTCGTATCGCTGGCACGACAGTCTTTTAAATTTGTTTGGCCCAAAATTCAGCCACTTCCATGTTAGTAGCACTTCACTAAATCGCACTAAGTACAAATAGCCTTACCAAGATACCCTTGCTACCCAGCAACTGAGTTGCGGAGGTCTGACAAGCAGTCGCTCCTTGTAAACTATATTTCATAATATTAGTATTCAGTAGGTTGTATCTTGTTAGACTGGAAGCTGACCCCTATATTTTGTGGGAAAAGGCCTGGTAGTTTGTTTTAATTTAATTTGTGGTGGCCATAAACGAAGACAAGTCAAGTATGCAGATGATATTAATGATACAGATGACACAGAAATACTGATAATCGTACCAGAGTAAACAGGTCCTTTTCTGCAAGTTTTAAAAGTTATTAGTCTTCATCTACATCCATATCACTCAATCACTAACACTTTCAAACACTTATCATCACACACACTCTCACATCCTAACTGGAGACTGAAGTGCAGTGTATACACCGCACTTCTAAATAATGTTGTACTCGTTAGTTTAATTTCTAACACAAACAACAAACTGAGAGGTTTGGCGATTTATGCCGAGATACAGGTTTTCACCTAGTTGGCTGCAGATGCTCCTATACTGTTTTGTGTTCATAACAGATTATTAGTATTTAAGTTAATTGGATATGTGCAATCTTTTTGCTAAAAAATAACTATTATATTTATTTATTCGTGCACAAGACGTGTGTTCGCAAACACAGGTGTACTCCCTCTTTTCTCACTTTCAGTCCGATGGAACAGCAATTCTTCAAGATCGGGAAGAGATCAGGCAGCACCAACGACGCTTTCCGAAGTACGGGATGTTACACCACTGACTTACTCTAAACTCAGGGCTGCTACTTAGAAATTCCCACTGGAAATACTTAATAACTGTTTGTCTATCTTAGGAATCGAACCTAAGAGCCAACCCTAAAAAGACGTGCTTGTGATCAAGAAAGCAACGCAGCAGGCAAAGCAGGGAGAAAAGAGTTTTTAAAAGAGTAATTATGGAGTATCCTGCCCATTTTTGTTCATATGGAACTACCTTTTGGAAGGGGCAACTAGATTCGTTTTTTATTTTACGACGTTCAGAAGTGCCTTTTAATGGTGTAATTAAATTAAATGATTTGAATTTGACTTTTAATTAGGATGGTTAGGTGGTCACAAGCGAATCTTCATTAAGAATGGTCGCCGCGACCGAAATTCGTTTGTGAGAATTCATACTTATTACTTAATATTACTTATTTACGTATTTTACTTATCCATACTTCCATACTTAATATACTTTATATACTTAATAAAAATAAAAAATAATAATAAAACCATTTATTTTCAGGTAACAAAGACCCATAGAAAAATACCTTAACTTAAGTACAAGTAGTTAATATACTTATATACTTAATAATATTATAAATGCGAAAGTAACCCTGTCTGTTACGCTTTCACAATGAAACGGCTGAACCGATTTTGATGAAATTTGATGTGAAGATGGCTTCAAACCATGGGAAGGACATAGGCTACTTTTTATTCCGCGATTTGGTCTGCATCGGCGATAACCGACATACACGTGGACGAAGTCGCCGGCAAAAGCTAGTATTATTATATTTCTCCAAACGATTATTTTCACAAGAACCTCTACCGTTTGAAATTAGGTAATTATCAGTATCTTGGGAAGGTGTCGCGCAACGCCTTTAATCCGGGTTCCATTATCGTCAATTATGGCTTATCCCTAAAAGATGGTGTGGGTCTATTGAGAAAGCTCGTGAAGACGTGCCCAGCCTGATGTATTATGATAATCTTTACTTTACTATATGTAACCAAGATATTATGTCTTACCTGTTCAAAAGATTGTGTATGCTTGCCTGATTTATAACCGACTTTAAAAAGACGGAGGTTCTGTGTTCGACTGTATGTATTTTTTTCTTGTGTATGTTCACCGATTTCTCCGCCGATTGCAGAGCCAATTTACGTTTTGGTTTGTTCCCTTCAGCCAAAGTTTTGATAAGGACTTTCAATTCCTGTTTTAACGGTGTTGTTTCGTAATGGATTGAATAATAATAATATGTGGGGACATTTTCACACACGGCCATCTGACCCCAAACTAGGGAGACCCTGTACTATGGGTGTCAGACAGCTGATATACATACACAAATACATTTTTTTTTTGTAAATACATACATATATAGATAAACAACACCCAGACACAAAGCAAACACAAGTGCTCATCACACCAATGTTTACCCTGGGCGGGAATCGAACCCGCAACACGCTGCGCAGCAGTCGATCGCTCAGCCACTGCGCCAACCGTGTCGTCAAACATTTGATATTTTGTTATGGTCGTGTTGTCATTTGAACGATAAGAAGATACAAACTGGCCAATTGCGAGTCGGACTCGACGTCGCACGAAGGGTTCCGCACCATTATCAATACAACATTATACATCGAGCAAAAAAACGGCAAAAAATCGCGATTGTTGTATGGGAGCCCCCCTTAAATATTTATTTTATTTTGTTTTTAGTATTTGTTGTTATAATGGCAACAGAAATACATAATTTGTGACTAGCTATTGCAGTTCTTGAGATACAGCCTGGTGAGAGACAGACGGACGGACAGCTAGCGAAGTCTTAGTAATAGGGTCCCGTTTTTACCCGTTGGGTACGGAACTCTAAAAAGCGGATAATATAACCCCAGTTTATCCCTTAAAACACATTTTCAATACAGCAATATTACATACTTAAGTAAACAAGCGTAAAAATCGCTTGAAGACATAAAATTGCAGCGTGCTATCCGCTTGAAGCGCTAGGCCGATGCATAAAACATTTTGAGGTCTTGTAGACGCGCCACCAATATGGCGTCTAGTCTACATAACATTCTAATGCGCTGGTTTGTGTTGAGAAACGATATTTTTACGATATTTTCGAGAGTCTCTTTCGAGTTTTCGAGAGTTATTACAGTGTTCCAGATTTTATAAATGATAATTTTTAATATTGTTTTAGTCTATTTTTAGTTTTGTTATATTGTTTGTTTTATTAAGTTTTAAAGTATTACTAGTTTAGTTTACGTTTCTTTTTTATACCTACATTTTATCCTAGATTTGTACGCCTTCACGGCAAAGCATAGCGCCAATTATGTTAACCTAACCTAACTTTATAATACCTATGTTTTACAAATAAAAAGACTGATTCTGATTCTGAGTATATAAGTAATTTTTTGGCCTTGGAGTTGCAAGGCTTTAACTTTATCAGCATACCAACTTGATCTACTACCAATTTAAACACCTAAAATACTACACTAAGAGCTTGTGTCCATTGGCAGTACGGCACGGCAAGGGATTTTTATGTATCGCGGAATAATACACCTTAAAACATGATATGTATTATAGTTGAAATTTCGCTGGTAGCCGTTGTAGGTACATCGTGGTACGCAACCAAATAATATACGATGCTTTCAATACGTATTTGAAACAACAATAACGTCGTGACGTTAACGTGTATAATTTTTTGTCACATACGAGTATAAATCCCTTACCGTACCGTACCGTCAGTGAGCGAAGGCCCTATCCATCCTGTGGGCGATTGACCGCGAGGATGTTGGTCTTATAGTCTTCCTTGTACCACCTTTCGCTTCAAAGGGCTTTTCTTGCAGTAATATATGTCCAAACATCTTAGGGATGAAAATCAGACGAGACAATTCTTCTAACTATTTGAAACGTTCGCATTCAAATCTCGAGTCTTAATCTGTAAAAAACATTCTTACCTACATTTTTGTCAAGTTATCGACATTGACTATCGCTGAGATGAGATAGCGAATTGGTTAATAACAAAGGTATAAATAAAAAATTAGAGAAAAAAAATTAGTTTTACCATAATCAAGATGCCGTTAAACATGATAATGTTTAAAGGTGTGAGCCTGGAGATTTATCATATAGGTCCCGAGTCTAGTACATACTCCAGCTCTCACAAAGGTTCTAGCTTAAGGCAAAATTGTATTGCTGTAACAATGTACCTTTATGATAGAAAATAAACTACATTATTTCTATACCCGCGCTTTGCCCGCGCCTTCGTTTGTGTAAATTTTCTCTCTTCAAGCATAATGTAGCTTTTGATTGATGAAAGAATTTTTGAAATCGGACCAGTAGTTTTTGAGTTAAATCGTAACAAACAAACCAGCAAATCTTTCCATTTTATAATATTAGTATAGATTAATACTATACCAGTGGTTTGTTTTATAAAAATATCACAACTTGTGTCGTTCGTCTGAATAACCCCAGCAGGTAGCACTCAGTCCGTCCGCATCCGCACTCAAATAAAACAGTTTTCAACGTGAAATGTTCGGAAAAGTTACCGCACGAGTCCGCACGAGGTCGCACGGGACCACACCTTGCCCAGTAAGCACTGCAGCTAATGACTTCTCTCTAAAACACTGTGTTTGCAGTGCACAGTACGCATTTCCTACACAAATACTGTAGTTAAGTTCAAAAATATAAACACACTAAACATTCATTTTGACGACACGATTGCCGCAGTGGTTGAGCGATTGAGTGCTGCGCAGCGTGTTGCGAGTTCGAGTCCCGCCCAGGGTAAACATGTGTAATGAGCACTTGTTTTTGCCTTGTGTCTGGTTGTTGTTTATATTGTTTGTTAAAATATAAGGAACCACTCCTTATATTTTAACAAACAATATAAACAACAACCAGAACGTCTACTGTTTCAACATAATAATATGTGAACACTGTGTATCTATGTACATATAACTTAGTCTGTCATTCCTTAATCTGTAAAATACCTAGTGTTTTTAGGTACATCGTATTCACTTATAATTATATAATTCCTGTAAATGCAAATATTGTTAACATCGTTTTTAAAAGAGTAATTATGAAGTTTCTTGCCCATTCTTTTCCATACAAAACTACCTTTTGGAATGGGCACCTAGAATCATTTTTTTTTTCTCATTTGTCAAAGTGCCTTATAATGGTCTAATTGAAATAAATGATTTGACTTTGACTTGACTTTGACTTTGAGAAGCGTACGTATTTAAATGTATTTGTGTATGTATATCAGCTGTCCGACACCCATAATACCTACCCTGTATTGTGAAACACACAATAATGAATTTAATTCAATCGATATTCTTTTTCTTAGTAAAAATGCAAATAAGAAGCAAATCCAAGCAACCCTAAAGGATCAACAAATATAAAATTATAATAAAGTAATTTTTAATAAGATATGCACACAAAATTACTTTTTTTTTTTATGCAGATTTATGTTTTGGGACAGTGACTGATATATTTATTGTATAGTATCTTTGTTGCTTTTCTAGCTAGTTTTAATTACTTTAAATTGTAATCTGTGGCGAACGTAGCGGGTACCATGATTGTTTAAATATAATATTTAGATATTAAGGCGACGATATACGCCGGCGACCTTGACCGACCAGACTCTCAAAGTTTAGTCGAAAAAATTAAATAAAAGAATATATAGGGTGACTGGTAATTAGTGTACGATACTTAAACACGTGATTGTGTTCATGATAACAAACAACTTTCCCAAAGAAAAAATGTTTTTTGTACTGGTTCACTTTAGGTCACAGGCGTGCGGGCGCGTGAATTTCATACGGCTGTTGTGTTATTGTGATAACAGTGAACCAGTACAAAAAACATTTTTTCTTCGGGAAAGTTGTTTGTTATCATGAACACAATCACGTGTTTAAGTATCATACACTAATTACCAGTCACCCTATATAAGTATTCTTTATCTTAAAAAAAGGCGTACACTAAAAGATAGATACTAAAATTGTCTGTAAGATAGTAAAAGTTTTGTTTAAATGTTCCTGGTAGATTTTGTGTGATTATCAATGTTTTGTCCGCGTCAGACACAACTTCATGAATTAATTAAACTATTTAATATGAACTTAATCAAAAATATTCACAAACTAAATGATTAAGAGAATGTTCTAGTTTAACATATATTTTTTTCAAATCATTTACACTACACATTTTGACGTGATTGTCAGTTTAAAACTTGCAAAAGTCGCTTGTTAGCGCCTTAAAGACTTTTTTTTATTGTGCTACTGTTTGTTTTTCCTTATATAAATAAAATAAAACACATTAAAATGTTATGGGTGTCGGATCGTCGTTATATCCCTAGTGTGGGGTCAGATGGCCGTATGTGAAATGTCCCCACATATTATTATTATTATTTAAACCGATGTTATTTTTAAAATGCAAAAGTAACCCTGTTTACCTGTTACGTTTTCACGAAGCAACGGCTGAAACGATTTTGATGAAGATGTTATTTAGTGTGTAAATAGCTTGTACCCGGAAAGGTAGGTAATCGGTAAAGGTAACCAAGGAAGGACATTCAGGCTACTTTTTATTCCGCGACTTTGTCTGCATCTGCATTATCTGCATCATCGACGACACGGTTGGCGCAGTGGCTGAGCGATCGACTGCTGCGCAGCGTGTTGCGGGTTGCGGGTTCGATTCCCGCCCAGGGTAAAAATTTGTGTGATGAGCACGTGTGTTTGCCTTGTGTCTGGGTGTTGTTTATCTATATATGTATGTAATTACAAAAAAAAAATGTATTTGTGTATGTATATCAGCTGTCTGACACCCATAGTACACGGTCTCCCTAGTTTGGGGTCAGATGACCGTGTGTGAAAATGTCCGCACATATTATTATATATTATATCCGCGATACCCGACATTCACGCGGACGCAGTCGCGGGCAAAAGCTAGTAATATAAGCCGCGACGCAGTTAGACGGCACGTTTAGCGGAGCAACTGAATGATTGGGTGCTGCGCTGCGTGATACGGGTTCGATTCCCGCACGGATCAACTATTTGCATGGCCTACAGGTTGTTAGTTCCTGGATGTTTGTATATGTATGTTTATACGTTTGTAAACACACCCACGATTCAGGAAAAACAGTGTATTCCTAGTGTGTCATATTAAGATGAAAAATTTATATGAAAATGAGTTTGTTTCTTAGTTACCCTTTCACGTCTGTACAAGTGAAGCAAATTGGATGAAATATAGTTCAGACTTGGCTTGAATCCCAAAAAACGACAGATTACTATTTGATTAGCAACTTTTATTAGTCTACATCCGCGATTACCGACTAATGTCAAACACAACACTAGTGTCAATACATTGGTAAAAGCTAATAAATAAATAAACATTTATTTCAGAATCACTTACATATTTTATTAGTAACAATGTAAACTTACAATAGTTACATAAACTGTTGTTTTAATAATGAACCTGGATGGCCAGTTTTCCTTCTAAAAATAGATTCTTTCTATTTTCAATTCTGTTGAGAGCTACTTGGAAATGTGTCCGCCTGAGAAAAGTACCTACATCAAAAGCGGTACTACAGCGTCTGTAGTGTGGGCGTCATAGAACTATGCCTACGTTTGTGTGTAATTAATCTGAGTCTATAATTATATTGAATGGTTCACTAATGAAGATCTGTATTATACATCAATTTGAGGACTCAATTACACTTATCCCTACATAGCAACCCTGTCTTCTGACACGCATAAAGGTCGTGTCGCGTAACAATTGACTTCATTTGTAATTGGTGCGAAATTAATCGGAAAAGCAAGACGTGCCAATCATACCAGATCAAACTGAAAGTTTTTCTAGCTCAAAACGAGGCCAGTGAGTAGTAAAATAGTGCGGATTTTCAAGAAATTGGGACCTGTTTAAGCATCTAGACTGTTGAACAAACACAATGATAAAAACACAACACTGTTACTTTCACATCACTTACTACAGGGCTTAACACAAAATAATACTAATCATACTTTTCAGAATAAGGGTTTGTTCTCTTGATCCATTCCATATTTCCTTTAATAATGTGCTCAATAATTCGAATTAAGAAAATCTAAACTGGTACCTACCTAAGCTTCCTTTGTGGTTACTTACGTCCTAATTTTTGACCTACTTCATAAAACAGTTTATTAAATTGATTTTTTTAATAGTTATTTTGGCCTCAAAACACTAGTAGTTAGGGAACGTCTTAGGGTTTGTGTAATCGAAAGTGTAAAATATGCACATTTATCAATATAATAGTTGGCTCGCCAACGCACTACCGCTTACGCTGACAGTCCGACAACGACTGACCCCCTACTACTTGGAACGGTATTTAAAACCGAGCGACGTGCACGCCCGAGAGAACGTCACAATATTGTAATCGGTTTGTAGTGTGATATAATATCTACATACAAAAAAGAAAGTAGTAGTACTCGTAGTAGTAGTAGTGTAGTAGTATTGAATTATCAGCTGAGCTTAGGTTTGGGCAGTCACAAATGGGTACATTTTTATATCCATACTTCCATTCTAATATTATAAATGCAAAAGTAACTCTGTCTGTTACGTTTTCACGACTAAACGGCTAAACCGATTTTTAAGAAATTTGGTATGAAGACAGCTTCCCTGGGGAAGAACATGAGGCTACTTTATAATCTGTTATTTTTCACACGGGCGAAATCACGGGCAGCAGTGTCACTTATTTTGATAGGCAGTAAGTATATCGGATATGTGATGTGTCTTTTGACATACCTTATAAGGACGGTGGGGCTATTTCGAATTTGGGATAATTACAAGTGAGAATACCTGACTTATAACTGTTATTGTACTGTCCTCCATCCACCAGACAACCAGTCCAGTCCAGTGACGTGTCCGTGACAATCCATTTCTTACCTCGGAAAGCTCGTGAAACCATTTGGCCCGGCTGTTATTCGTAGATCTTTGTCAATCGTTATGGATAGTCAGAAGCCAAAATGTCTGACAACCAGTCTTACCTAGGGGTATCGTGTTACCTAGTAACTGGGTTTCGAAGATCACATAAACAGTCGCTACTAGTAAAACACTGTTATGTAGCTGTATTCGGTTAGACTAGGCTAGGCAGATGATGTACTGTTGTTATCAAGAACGTCGCCAGGACTCTCCAGCTGATGGACTGGGGGGGGGGGGGCGGGGGGGGGGGGTCAAGTTGATATAATGGTGGATAGGAAAAATATGAATTTTAAATACTGTCAAAGGCACATGAAGCTTTTGGAATCTCCCCCCCGAGGCCCTTCATTGTTACTACAGTGTCCGCATTCGCTGAAATTATCACACAGTCGTAATATTCACGCCAATCCAATAGGAAAAAAAAACACTGTAAGACTGTCAACTCAGACACTTGTAGAACTCTTTTCATTCAGCAAGAAACTAAATCCGACGACACGTTTGGCGCAGTGGGGGAGCCATAGACTGATGCGCCGCGTGTCACGGTGTTGATTCCCGCACGGAAAAAATATTTGTATCGCTTACAGGTGGTTCATCCGGGTGTTTGTGTATGTGAGTTTATATATTTGAAAACGAACCCACTACACAGGGAAAATTCCTAGTGTGGAGCAACGTTTAAAAAAACCTCACTACAACTTACGACCTCACCTGTTGGTCTAACCTAATTGTGACTAGGCTATAAATCCTGTAAGCCACGCAATAAGCTACCAACTTGTCACTAGCACAACTTTCAACCGATAGCACTATTACTATAAATAGCTCAAGGTACCACGAAGTATATTGGACGTCTGTTAAGCCACAAGGGAATTCTTAGAGAGGAAAAAGCGTTCGCAATTTATACTCATTGCAGAACTTTATAAGGTAAGTGAGTTTACGGTTTTACGGTTTTTATTTCTTGTTTGTGAGACGGTTAATTTGAGCACTACATAGGGTAGCACTAGGATACTGCATAAGGTTTGTTATGCTTGACTTTATCATCCTTAGAGGCCCTAGTATGAGTGAGATAACGTATGAAAAAACGTATTTTTTTTACCCTACACTCTACACTAGAAATTCCTCCTGTTTTGTGATTGCGTTTACAAATATATAAACACACATTTATTGAGCGAACTACCAGACTGTGGAATTCACTGCCCGCCTCTCTGTACCTCGATAAGTATAATCTTTACGCTGTTCACAATAAGATTAGACATTTACTCAACCCTTTTTTTAGTCCGTTCAACCGATTTTGACTTATATTGCGTTGGTAGCATGACAAATGGCAACTGCAGTAAACAGTTGTTATTGTAACCACTTTTTTGCCTCTAATGTCATTTACGCCTTAATTAAGCCTACGGAATAGAATTCAAAATCGGTTGAAGGGACTGTAAAAAAGGTTTGTGTTTATGTCTAATCTTATTGTGAACAGGGTATAGGTATTGTAGAGAGGTTTTATGTTAGAAAGGCTTTATGTAGGAAAGCCATAACTATTTGGTCTATGGTTATAACACTCTGGATTCTAGAAAGATAGGTCATTCGATTATATTAGAATGATTTAGAATATAGTTTTTATACTATGACAGAAGACTGTCAGACCACCGGTCGTCAGGCACGGTCCTTTAATATTCCTCTTTAACTAATTCTTTATCACTAATATAAAGTTACAACAGTTCTCCTACGTCTTAATGAACGTAGCTAGATAACCGGTCCTCTATAGGATCTTCAAGGTACGAGGAACCGGTTCATCCCAGACAAGCGTTTTCCACCTTAGGTCGCATCGTCACTTAAGATCAGGTGAGTTGCGACCAAACGCAAGCATATTTTTTTTTATTTGCTTGCCTTTACTGTCCCCTCCATTTCTCTCGGTGTTGTGCCTCATTCCTCCAATTCGTGAGGAAGCCATCCAAGGCGTTCCACCATCTTCTCCTTGGGCTGCCGCCACCCCGCCTGACTCTGTCAGGGCTCCAGTCTAGCGATATGCGGGCCCATAGCTTAGCCGGCATCATGCATACCTAACCCAGTCCCATTTCAATTTAGCGCCTTTTTGTCTTTTCGACAATTTGCGTTCCAGAGCGCAGTGTAGTGTTTCGTATGTGGTCTGTAAGTATAACATTGAGCATGCTGTGCTCCATCGCTCGTTGACAAACTTTGAGTTTATACTTCTGAATGTTCGTCAAAGACCAAGTCTGTGCACCATAAGTCAAGATGGGGAGAATGCTTGCGTTTTAAGAGGATAGGTAAATCACCCTTCAATAGCTCTTTCATGGGCCATTTTTTCTTTTTAATTCTATTAGAAAGCAAGGAAGCATATTAGAATTAAAAAAAGAAACTCATATACACAAACGGCCAGACCCGGAACAACTACCTGTTGATCATATAGGATAAATATTTGTTCGTGCGGTAATCGAAACACACAGCACAGAAGCCATACGCTCAGTCACTGCATCAACACTTCAACAGAGTCATTAAAGCATTATAGATTGAGAAAAATGGATCAACTCATCATCATTATCATCATGTCAACCTTTAGACTGATCCCAAACCACTGCAACTCCTGTAAGCCAGAGTCAACAGTGGCGACCACCAGCAATGAAGCTCAACGAGTCCAAGAGAAACGATTCAACTGTCTTGGATCCCGCAACGAAAATAATCAGAAAAAAATAGCGGAGGAGTAAGAAAAACATATTTTCCACCTCCCTCCAAATCAAGCAGGAGACAGAGCAGAACTAGGCCAATAGGCACAAAGGGACGTTTACAACTGGGGGAAGCCCAGTTGCTAAGCACCACGGATTATAATTGACATAATTAATGGGTCCTAAAAAGTGAGCTGTAACATTAAAGATTCCAATAATAGGTAAGTGTAATTAATGAGTCCATTGGCCGTAAAGACTATCGGCACAATGACTGCTGTATTCACATCCCACATGTCGACAACCTCGCGAGCCAAGTCAAGATACTTAATTTGTTTATCTTTCTCGGTTTTCACGAGGTTCTCGTCATGCGGAACCGCTATATCAACAATCATTGCGCGACGCTCTAATCGATCTATCACCACTATGTCAGGCTTATTGGCAACAATAGTCCTGTCAGTGATGATAGATCGATCCCAATACAATGTGATGTTGCCATTTTCGAGATCTGGGTCGGGCACATACCTGTAGTACGGTACTTCCGATTCCACAAGCCTGTATTTTAGAGCAAGTTGCTGGTGGATAATCCTAGCTACAAGGTTGTGTCTATGCAAGTAGTCTCCGTTAGACAGACGAGAGCACCCAGAGATAATGTGTCGGATTGATTCTCCCGGTCGGTGGCTGACATGTTCACGAGAACAAAAGCCCCTAAAACAAAAGATTAAAAAATAATAATAATAGGTATGGTAAAATCGCTTGAACGCACGGAAATTAGTTCTAGTTTCTACAAGGTCCGTATAATAAACTGCTCCGGATGTAGCCTGTACACTATCCAACATAATATTGCGTTCTTTTTGCCAAAGAATACATTCCCATAAGATATGTAGTGTAGCTTGGAAGAAGAACTAGTACGACCTCTGACCTACTTATTACGTAAACGAATTATCAGAGGGTTTAGTACGAGTTTTCAATTTCAAATTTCTGTTTGGCATAGAACATTTATTTACTTTGAAGGCTTTATTTATGTGATATTAATTGTGCTTGTCACATAAAATTAAACCCGAAATTGTTCCTAAAAGGATAGTCGTATTTCCAATTAGAAAATCGACATCAACGTTCATCATCATTAAGATCGCCATCGGCATTGGCATTTAGCTCGCCTTCGTACCTTTTTGCATGAAGTCTAAATATAAACATGTAGCAACATCTATCGCACATGAACCATACTACAACCGACGATTCCTAGATCGCGCAAGCAGAGTTATCCGCGACATTAGGATATATACAAAATCCAGACTACAGCCGTCGGGCAGTAGACACCCAGACATAACACCCGTCTGGTCAGAGGATCCTCCCTTTTCAATAGAGGATGAAGAACTTTACACTCTGTTCTTTATACCTCTAAACTGACATCACTCCCCTCCGGGGTCAAGAGTTTAGTGTAATTGGGGTATGCACTAATCTATTTTGTTGTGTTGTTGTGTTGTGTTAACGTCATCATCATCTGCCTAGCCTTTTCAACAACTATGATTTGGTCAGTTTCCAGTCTAACCGGATCAGTTAAATGCTAGTGGTTTACATGGATCGACTGCCTATCTGATCGCCACAACCCGGTTACTGCGTAAAACGATACCCTTTGGCAAGACTGGTTGTCACACTTTCTGACTTCTGACTACCCATAACGACTGTTAAAGATCTACGAATGACATACGAGACCAACAGTTTTACGTGCTTTCCGAGAAGGCACAATATAAAATGGATGGTCAGCCGTCCATTTACCGACTGCGACAAGCGTAGCTTAACCTTTTGTTTTAACACATGCTCCTCTTCCTATCCTCATAACTATAGACAAGATAAAACGAAATTAGTCTGCCGACTCTGGTATATCAGTCCACTATCCGGGCCACAAGTCTGCTATTACAATAGTGTCAGAATGGTCTATCATTGATTTCATAATTGTTGATTTTGACAAGTTTGGTAATCTACTAAAATAATGGCGTCATTATGACTTTCCAATGGTCAACCACTGACACGCCATTAAAAGATTTGATATAGAATGGTAATCTCGTACAAAATGACAACTGAATGTCTGACCTAGGCGGTAATCTACTAAAATTTTTACAGTTCCTTTGATCAGTGCCCATTATAACGTACCACCATTTAGAATGAGAACCTACCATTAGACCGTCATTGTGCAGTCATTGCTTTTAATTCGACCGACCCCTTGGTCGGTCGAATTAAAAGCAATGACTGCAAAAAATGAAAAATGAAATTCATAATGGTCGATCATTATCGACCATTATGAATTTAGCAGATTACGAACTTTTAGCAAAATGACAATAGGATCGTGTTGGAATGACGAAAGTATAAAAATAGCAGACTTGGCCCTACAGGTAACCGTACTAGTGACCGCAATACATGGATTGGCTCTGGATTTTAGAGCCGTCCCTTTGAACAAATTACTGTCAACGTGTCAAAGCTTTTGGAGAGCGGTGGAGTATATCAATTACTGATGGATTAGGATACAATATGGAACTAATAGATTTATAGGGAACAGCAAAAATTTTATGACAAATCAGTCAGTCAAAGTCACAGTTAAATCATTTCATTCAATTAGACCATTAAAATGCACTTTACAACGTCATATAAGTAAATTTGAATCTGGTTGCCCCTTACAAAAGGTAGTTTCGTATGGATAAGAATAGACAAGAAACTCCACACTGTGAATACACCACACCTTACATAAAAACCACTTTTTTTAAACCTTGTCCCACACTAGGAACTTCTTCTTCTTTTCGAATCGATGGTTTTTCTTTATGCTAGACTACTTGGGCCCAGTAGGTAGCCACATTTATCGCAGCATCAGTGGCGTTTTTAATGTCCTCTAAGGTGCAGGTGTAGGGGCACTTTGGGCACTGTAATAAGTGGGCCATTGTCTGGTCAGGATCAACGCACTCACACTGGGTGTCGGTGGGATCTATTATGCCCCATTTTGCTAGATTGTGTTTGCAGCGGCCTACCTGGGTGCGCAGTCTATTGAGCGCTTTCCATACAGGCCACTGCAAATCACTTCCGAGTGGCAGGTGTTCCTTGGGTTGAACGAAGTTGGCTGGTGGTGGATGGAGGTTCTCCCACAACTTACGTCTCACCGTACGCGGACGGTCCTGGATGGCCTGTGTGCTTCGAAGAAAACTTTTCCGACTCTTAAGTCTGCCCGGAGCTGTTGTGTAATTGTAGAGGGGATGTCGGGAATCGGATTCTTGGTAATATTTCTCAAGCGCGCATGCGACATCCCTACGGACGACGGGTGGTGCGATACCAGCCAACGGGTAGAGCTTGTTGAGCGGAGTCGGTCTTAGGCAGCCCGATATAATGCGACACGTCTCGTTCAGGGCGATGTCAACTTGCTTTGCATGAGCGGATCGATGCCACACTGGGCATGCAAATTCTAGGAACTTCTTCTGAGTGCGTTTACGAACTTATAAACTCACACACACTAACAGCCAAACCCAAAAACACTATCTGTAGGCCATACAAATTGCTCCGTGCGGATATCAAACCCGCGACACGCATCATACCGGTCAATCGCTTAGCCAGTGCGCCAACCGTGTCATCGAATTGTAGATGCGACTTTCACGGCGAAACCTGATAAACATGGTGCCTATTTAGGTATATATAATGTCGGATCGTCAGGATTTACTCCATTAGATTCGGTCAGCATGTAGACAGAAGTTGGGTTTCGTGCAATGGAAACACACTGGGCATAGGGTACAATACACGTTGTTTATTAAAACCACAATTTATCACAAACTCAATTTAAAATAAACACAGACTCTACTTAAAATAGTCATAGTAACACTTAGGGTGTTACTACACCAATCGATCGATCATCGATCGATGCCATCGGTAGACGTCCATCGACGTCGATCGATTGGTGTGATAGCTTTAATTGATCGACGGATACCGGTCGACTAACATCGATCGATTGCCGGTCGACGTCTATCGATTAACCCCGGCTATATTCCATCAGTTTCTTTCGAAATGTATTCACAAGTGGCCAGTTCGATATTGCTCGTACTATTATTACGGAGACGCAAACGCAGAAGACACATAAACACAAGCAGGCCAGGTAGTTAATTAGCGCGCGGGGCGCAGGCGGGCATCAAGTGATAATGGGGAGCGGACGGCGCACGGTGCGGCTAATCAAGCAGCTCGATCGACGTCAACTAATCCATTCTGCCATCTATCGATGCCGTCGATCGACGATCGATCGATTGGTCTGGTAGAAACTATCGATCGACGTCGACGAATCCATTCTGCCATCGATCGATGCCGTCGATCGACGATCGATCGATTGGTCTGGTAACACCCTTAAATATAACGAATCGAGTTCAGTTCCGGGACGTCTTAGCTCCGATGCGATCAGACACTGGATTCTGAATGTTCTGCTCGCTGTGGGCTGAAAACATCACGACTCTGTAGAAGCGCGCCAAAATGGTGGTAGATCACTGTTGTCGCTAATGGTGCGCTTGCGATTCGTTTCATGTCTGTACTATTGGCAGGATACGACATAATTATATTTTACGTCACTGGATGGTAAACAAACCAAACTGTCGGTTTGTTTACCATCCAGTGACCTAATATTAATTAACTGGAACTCTGGTCAAATAATATGTTAATACTTAATTAGGTATTTTCAGTAACTGTAATCGAAATCGACCACAACGCAAAGCAAATCGGTTATAATCTGTAAACCCGAACTTTCTGTTTCAAACATGGAATGAATTTGATGAAGGCAGAGATTTTAATAATATTCCTCTCATTCCAATTTTGAAACTACTAGAAATTGCCTGCGACTTCATACGTGTGAATGACGGTTGTGGCAAATGCAGTAGTCTAAATCTCTTCTTAGGTTCTAGCTTTTCCTGAACCAATATTCTTCAAACTCGGTTTAGCAGTGTAATTCTGTAAGAAATCACCCGCGAATTTGACACTTACCTGAAGTGAAAAGTTTTTGGTATTCGCTAAAATAGTAACGTATAAATAATTCGCTTCATTTATGTTCTCACTTAGTAGCGCTAGTGTATCGAGTTATAGAATACCTAATAGAGTTTTCACCGCGGAATCAGTAGTGAGACCGGAAGTGAGTTCTCACAGAATAGCATAGCTGTTGTTACTAACAAACTTACGCGTTTATAATTTTAGTATGGATTTTTTTGTGAAATTGTGTGTGTGTGTGTAATTTGTTTTTTGTCTGTGAACTTATTCAAACTTATTCTAATTTTAAAACTTTTTTTTTGTTTAAGTATTCTAAATAGCCCATCCGTACGTAATGATTTTCTTTACCCTGTAACTGGGGCAACTGAGTGGTTAAAAATAACTACCTAGGTGTTGTAAAAAAGTATTTAGTGGTTTTAACGTAAAATTTAAAAAAAAGTGGCTTATGAGAACCCTCACCATAGCTGCGAGTTTGTTTTGATATAGGTACTTTTCTGTTGCAAGAAGAGACATGGTGTAGTAGCTGGAAGCTGTTGAAGTGTGAATGAGCTTCATAATTAATCGTCATTACCTGCCTAGTCTTTTCCTAACTATGTTGGGGTAGGCTTCTGGTTTCCTACTGCGAAAATGTCGTGTCGCAGAAGGAGGCTGCGGAAAGGGAGAGGGAGATCTCTACCTCCCACCCGGCCTGCAGCAGGCGCATTGGGGGTCGGTGGAGGGCGGATAACGCCCTCTTCCGGCCCCTCTAAATGGGTCCAGGGGCGGCAGACTCGGGGACGTCTGTCACCCCCCACATACATCAGGACCCGAGATGGCGGCGCATAGTGTTCCAAGCGCGCCCCTCTGAGACGTCCGGGGGGGAGTCTAACACCTCACTCCCCCCCCTGACCCGAGAAGTGGACCGCACAAGCGGGCCGGCACCAGTCGGGGGTTGCGGAAGTATCTCCAGTTATTTTTAAAAAAAATTGTGAGTCAAATATGACAATGAGCCTACAAAAACGAAGAAGTCTTTAGTCATAAGTAGAAAAATCATGAATAAAGTCTCGACTTATTACTGTTTCATAATTTCATAAAAAGAACCTCATTTTAATTTTGAAAATGGAACTAAAATCGGCGATCTCTGGTAGAATGCATGCAATGTGTTGCGGCTACAGAAGAAGCAAAAAAAAGACATTGGCGCGAAATCTTTATAATTTTTCTCTAATTGCAAATTGAATTGGTAGTGACCGTAATTAATTTTACAATAGTGAAAATGTCATCATCTAGTGAGAATGGAGACCCTAATTTACAAATAGAAGAGAAAGGAAAAAAAAATAATTTTCAATCTGTTGCCGTCAAGGTCACAAAGCATTTATTTAAATACTTACGAAAAGTGTATGAAGTGGAGGACAGAAAAACGAGTGGATTCTCTTACGGAAGGAGTTTCTCTTACGTATTTCGATGAACTTTCCAAAAAATACATATTCAATGCGTAACATTGCATGGAATTTGGAGCACATATTCAATGCGTAACATTGAATATGTGCTCCAAAGCGTTGAACTTTAAAAACAACCATACAGATAAGACATAATGTAAATATAAAGAAATATGTAAATTTGACGGCTTTTCTCAAGAAATTATCAACCGGCTACAAGGCCAAGAAATCCAAAGTTTTCACGAGGACAGATATCGAGAATTTCATAAATAAGGCACCAAATGAAAAATACTTAGCAACAAAGGTAGGTTACAGTTGCATTTGTTTTCTATTATTTTCATCAAACTAAATTGCTAGTTAGAGGTACCAACCAAAATACAGTTCTAACACACTTATTTTTTGTTTTACAGGTTGCTTTAATTTTTGGGATCAGCGGTGCCTGCAGAGAGATAGAACTGGCTAACATAACAGTGGAAGATGTCGAAACTGATACCCATCTTCAAGCCATAAATCTGCCCAATACAAAGACAAATAAGGAGAGGAAATTCGTTATAAGTGGAGAATTTCTAAACATTGTCAAAGCCTACCAAGACTTACGGCCAAGTGGAGTGGGCACGCCGAGATTTTTTCTCAACTATCAAAACGGAAAATGCACAAGGCAAGTTATAGGCAAAAATAAATTAAGCAACATGCCAAAAGAGATCGCCACTTATCTAAATTTGCCTAATCCGGAACAGTACACTGGCCACTGTTTCCGAAGAACATCTGCCACTCTCTTGGCGGATTCTGGTGCAAATATAACAACGTTAAAACGCCACGGTGGATGGAGATCCGATCAAGTGGTGGAAGGCTATATCGAGAACTCCATTCAAAAGAAATTCGATATCACCCAGCGTATCACAGAACGCATCAATATTCTCCCACTTAGCCCACGACCATCGACATCAAGAGATGAGTCAACTGAGCTGATTCTCTATCCAGAACATCCGAACGAGGGACCCTCCAACCTGGAACTACGTGTTTCTCCCACGTTTACCCCACAGACAACTCAACATTCATCTTCACAGAGGACTGAAATTAAGTTACCGAGACAAAACATCTCGTTAAATATCCAGAATTGTACAAATTGTACATTTATTTTTTAATAAAATAAACTACATATTTCATATTGTATTGGATTGTTTTATTTTCTCGCAATCGTAGTGAAAAGTATAGTGTAACACACGGCGCTAAAACTCATTAAACTCGTTTTCTATTTACTCCCTCGCTAAAGCTCGGGAGTAAAACTACCTCGTATATAATGGGTCATTTTAGATCCTTGTATAACAATCTACTATTTTTGCGTTTTTTTTGCTCGATGTCTAATATTGTATAGATAACTAGCTGATGCCCGCGGGTTCGCCCACTTAATAAATTATATACTAAAACCTTCATATTGAATCACTCTATCTACTAAACTCGTATCAAAATCCGTTGCGAAGTTTTAAAGATCTAAGCATACGAGTACATAGGGACAGACAGACGCGGCGGGGGACTTTGTTTTATAAAATGTAGTGATGGTTCGGAACCCTTCGTGCGCGAGTCCGACTGGCACTTGGAAAGTTTGACTTATATACGAGGTCCTCGAGCTCTTTCATTAAAATAAGAAATACATCTGTACTAATATTATAAAGCAGAAGAGTTTGTTTGTTTGTTTGGTTGAACGCGCTAATCTCAGGATGTACTGGATCGAATTGAAAAATTATTTTTGTGTTGGATAGTCCATTTATCGAGGAACCACCAAAGCCCCACTGGCCCATGCGAAACCGAGTTGGGTTGCTAGTTTTATCACTAAGTTTGTTTTATGACTTGCAGTTGGTATCTTCAAATAGCAACACGATCAGGTTACCATAATTCACACTGCAGTGACACACCTACCAACATTACGACCCAAGTCTTTGCCAACGCAAATAAAGTCAAAGTAAAGTTACAGTACGTGATCTGTGGTGCGTTAATTACGATAGTGGCTTGCTTCCTGCCTTTATACGAACTAATTAATTAGTTTTGTGACTTCTTCTTCTTGTAGTTTAATATATAATATGTATTGAAGGGAAAGACATGGAGGAACTCGTGGCTAAGTGAATGCCATACAGATCAATCGCTCAAAGGTTAAGCTACGCTTGCCGCGGTCGGTCTGTGGATGGGTGACCATCCATTTCATACCGAGTTCCCTCCGTGCCTCGGAAAGCACGTAAAGCCGTTGGTCCCGCCTGTCACTCGTAAATCTTTAGCAGTCGTTATGGGTAGTCAAAAGCCAGACTATATGACAACCAATCTTAAGTCCAACCAGTCTTAGTCGCTTCATGTAAAACACTGGTATACAGTTCCATATGGTTAGAGTGGAAGTCGACCCCAATATAGTTGGGAAAAGCCTAGGCAGATGATGAAAGGTAAATACATGCTGCTATGACCGCAAATTGTGATATTCTGGTAACGACAGAAGAATGATGATGTAACTAAGTAAGATCATGGATATCATTGACATCGGTGAAGGAAAACATCGTAAGGAAACCTGGATTTATAATACCCACTGCAGGGCAAAGACCTCTTCTCATACAGAGAAGGTACGAGCATTGATCACCACGTGCGCTCAAGGCGGATTGAAACCTGGACTTACAAACTAACTTTTGCCCGCGATATCGCCCGCGTGAATTTCGGTTATCGCTAATGCAGACAAAGTCGCGAATCAAAAAGTATATCCTTCCCCAGGGTTTAAGTTATTTTCATACCAAATGTCATACAAATCGGTTCAGTCGTTTCGTCGTGACAGCGTAACAGACTTTAGCATTTTTTATATTAAGTATGGAAAGAAATCTAGAATTACCAGCAAGCGTGTTGATCAATGCTCGTGTATTTAAGAGAAAAGGCCTTTTCTTGCAATGAGACAGAAGATAGGCTGGTATAATTATGCATATTATTACATTGGTAACACAAGGCCACATCCAGGAACGTGGACCTCATTGCAGTAACTTAATAACGATCTTAACGCCAGCAATATATCACTTGGCTAGTGTCAAATAGAGACAGACTACGTTACAATATTGCTTGGTTTGGTATTTTTGTTTGACCAGGCACGCTGAGATATGTAAACGTCTCTTATGGTCTACTTACCTGCCGGCTTTAATGTAATGCCACATAATTTTGGATAGCAGATACTGACGTCAATTTATATCCTACTACTGGTTATACACGTGAAAGTTAGCGGGGATGGATGCTTGGCTGCTTGCATGGCTTTCATCATCATATCAACCTTTAGACGCCCACTGCTGGGCATAGGTCTCCCCCAAGGGGGATTCAGCCGCAATCACCATGCTTGGTCGATGCATGTTGACGATCGCAGTAGGTGTTATGGTGCTCAGAAGGACGCTGCTGCACATTCCCTAAATCAATCCCTAGTCAATATCCCTGTGTCGTCTTTTACGCCACCCACGGGTAGAAATGGGATGGTGAAAACGGCTTAGACGGCTATACGCAAATAGAAATTTGGCACATATAGATATTGAACTAGCTCAAAAGATCATTGTTATTACGTTTTTGTATTACCGTAGGATAATTTAGGAGTATAACTTAATTCAGAAGTTAACCCACAACAAGTTGCTTGACATATTTACTCTTCAAATTAGTTTCCAGTTTAAAAAACAAAAATATTATGTCTGTTTGACATAATATAAATAAATTAAAACGAAAACAGTGTCAAAGTTTCGTATTTATTCTTCAAATAAAAACTTTTGTAAAGTCAGCTCTTATTGAGCCAGGTCGTTTACATAAAAATATTTTGCTGGCAGAAATTATGGTTTCGAGACTTAAAACGTAATATAATTTATATTTGAATCGGAGGAATTAACACATTCACTGACGAGTCAAAAATGTAGAAGGTCAAACCTTCACTAGTGTCAGGCACATGTGTCTGATGTGGCAACTGACAGCGAAAGACGTAAAGTTTTGTTTGAGGGTACAATTTAGACGACTGTTTTCTAGGTTTAGTTCAAATAGTTATAACCGCTTTGGTGCCGGTTCTTCTGTGGTACGGAACGTTTTGTGTCTATAGAAATGAGTGCTGAATCATCGCATTCAGAAATATAATTTAAATATTATACAAACTTGAGGAACCGACCAACGCCCGAGGACTCACCTAGGACATACCTAAAAAGCGGTCACACACGGTCGTAAACTACAAAGAAAATAACTAATTTTCAAAGTCCCCAAAACGCCTGCCAAGCTTGTGGATTATGGCACCCTCCACCCCCCCATCATCTATGGGGAGGCCTTTTTTCAACAGTTGACCTTTCCCGGCTGATGATGACATTCGGATTGGACGGCAGTCCGCCACGACTGAAGAGAGAGAGGACTAGGAGAGAGGTGCAGGAACAAAGACTTTACGTGTTTTCCGAGGGACAGGGGTTTTACACCGCCAACTCCCACACACCAGCTGCTAGTGAGAAATTCCCAGGAAAACCTAATAAACTAAACCAAAGCTATCAAAATATACATACAAACGAACAAAGAACCTCCTTTTTCTTTGAAATCAGTTAAAAAAACATTGACAGTCTCTAACAAAAAACCTAACATAATAGAGAACATATCTTATTACGCTTTTACCTCCATCATAGTGCCTATTTACTTTGAAGTTTGGTTACCATAGGGATTACATTTCAGTCAGCCAACCAAAGATGGCGACAAAGAAAAAGTATGTCGCGGCAAAAAGATAATTTATTTTTCATGATTATGGTTCGTTAAAATCAAAACAGCTGTTTTTGAAATGGTTTTTATTTACGGTGTAATCTTTCCCTTAGTTTGGGGATTTAAGAGGAGTTTCACGACGCCGACGGTGCGTTCCATATAATAGTCATCTTCATCATCAGCCGGAAGATGTCCACTGTTGAACGAAGGCCTCCCCAGAGGGGGGGGGGGGGGTTGCCATAATCCCCACGCTTGGCAGGCGTCTTGGGGATCGCAGTGAAGTTGTTAAGTACACGGAAGCCGCTGCTGCCCGACCTCCGGATTTTCCATTAGTCGCCTTCGACGACACCCTCGGGATAAAATGGGGGGGTGCTATTCTAGCCCGGACACCCCACGGTATATAATAACACTGGACATATAATAGTCATTTTTTTTCTTTTTTAGCCATTTCTGTCTCATTCCTGGGCAAAGGCCTCCCCATTCTCTTCTTTTCTCCCGATGATGCACCTCATCTCGCCAATTCCTGAGGTAGCCATCTAAGGCATCGCCATCTTCTCTTCGGTCTGCCGCGACCTCGCCTGACTGTATCAGGGTTCCAGTCTTGCGACATGCGGGCCTCCAGCTTAGCTAGCATCCAGCAGACGTGGCCTGACTAGTCCCGTTTCAGTCTGTCAGCTTTTTGAGCTACGGTAACAATTTGCGTTATTATAATACAAGCATACTCGATTAAATTTTGTAGACACGAGGGATCTGGGAACACTAATATCTAGGCTTGCGATTAGTCATTTTCTCTTCAAATAACTATTGATTTAAAAATGTCGTATGAGGCAAAGATTGCCAGACTGGCATTTTGAGGGTAGATTTTATTTTATTTTTATTTGGAAAACTTTGATGGAGAAATATGGCATTAAGAAGAAATGCGATTTTAAATGAATTAGGTTTAAAAGGTAGTAGTTTTAGTAATTTATATTCGTAGTATGACGCCTGGTTTCTGAAAATGTTTGACAGAATATATTAATAGAGTAGATTAACACACATTTTGGGCGATATCAGACTTACGTAATTATTTATTACTAGCACTTTGCCCGCAACTTCGTCCGCGAGAATTTTCTTAAGGACTCCAATGAAAGAATTTTTTATATCGGACCATTTAGCCCGTCACAGACGTAGCTAAAATATATATTAATATACGTCAGATGTAGCTATAATATATATTAATATACGTCAGACGTAGCTATAATCAAGGCATATTACGATCAGCTATAATATATATTTTACTACGTCACCAAAATATGTGGACAGATATAGCAAGGCATATTAATGAAACAAACAACGATCGCAGACTTAATACGGGCGAAAATATATTATTATATTATAGTTACGTATGTGACGAGCTTTAGTTTTTTGTCTTTATTACATAATATCTTTGTTGGTTACTAGCTTTTTCCCGCAACTTCGTCCGCGTGAATGTCGGTTATCGGATCGAAGTCGCCAATTGAAAAGTAGCCTATGCCCCTCTCTAGGTTTCAAGCTATTTTCATACCAATTTTCACTAAAATCTATTCAACCGTTTCGCCGTGAAAGCGTAACAAACAGAGTTACTTGCGCATTTATAATGTTAAAGTATGGAGGATTATAACAAGCCCAGGTTTCCTTACGTAATGAAACCTGGGCAATCACTGGATCTCCAGGAAATCCAGTGATTTCCGAGATAAATAACAATGCCAGATCCTGCCCCACCCATGTACAGAAAAGTAAATTAATGAAAATAATTGTAATGAATATAGAACCTTTCTATACTAAATTGTTTTTCTTTAGAACTTGCGGATTACAAAATACCTACTCACAAAATACAAACTCATTTTTACCCGACTACGGCAAAGCCAAAGGAGGGTTATGAGTTTGACAGGCTATGTATGTATGTATGTATGTATGTATGTATGTATGTATGTATGTATGTATGTATGTATGTATGTATGTATGTATGTATGTATGTATGTATGTATGTATGTATGTATGTATGTATGTATGTATGTATGTATGTTCATCTGTTCGCTCATAGCTCCTAAACTACTTATCAGAACTGAACAAATGAGGTATCTTTAGAAGCGTCTTGATCGTCCGCTGGTTATAGGCTATATGACGTGTCACCGAATTCAATGTGGCGCCCTCTGGCGGACAAAAAAACCAAGATTAAATAAAAAAATGAAGACAAGCATACCGTGTTTGGTATCATTGGAAAGGGGTTCACTAGTACCATTCAAATATATAATATTTAGTTGTGACTTGTCACAAATTATTTAAAAAAAAGGAAAGATTACCAAATAAATTAAGATGTTTCGTACTTTTTAGATCACTTTTTGTTGTAGTCGGGTTTTAGTTTTTATACTGATTTTTTTACCTAAAATATAATTTAACCTATATTCAATGTCATTATTGTTTTTAGATTTAAACGGAAACCGCAAGTTCTACAGTCACTAAGACTAATGTTTAGTTATCAGCAATAAATAAACAGTAAGATGCTACATATTGCACATGACTTTTATTGAGTGGGGCAAAGTTCTATAGAGTTTCTGGCATTGTCCTTTACAAAGTAACTACAAATGAACTGAAAACGACCCCGCAATCTTATGCGTAAGAGGCGGGGCGCCTTAACCGCTGAGCCCAGACAAATCTAAATAAAGTATCTACTTAAATAACAAGATTGAATTGATTAGTCAACGCCAAAATGCTTAGAACTCAGAAAAAATTGAGATGTAGAAATGCTTACATACATTTTGATCACATACCTACCATACCATAAGACAACAAAAACCAAAATAAAGAAGTGTTTCATATACATTGCGTCGTTTCTCCGAAGTTTGTAAGTTATTTACTTACCAACTGCGCAATGGATGTCGAATAACGAGAGAAGGTTTTGTTTTTGTTTGTATGTTGGTACATAAAGAAAACTATCGTTCAGTATTCAGTTCACTGTTCTGAAATACTTCGTACTTATAATATTCGATAAAGACAGTAATGTGATGTTAGGTACGTTTTATCCAAAGAGTAAGTTGACGAGGTTTTTCTTTTATAGAATAATATGTAAGAAACCGTTTTTGGATTGGCGATTCCTGACTTACGAGTATATTATACTAGCTTTCGCCCTCGAATTCAGCAGCGTATAGCCTTCAGAATAAACCAAAAGTCCTAAATTTTCCTGGATCTACACAAAAACAGAATAAAAATATCCTATGTGATAAGGTAGATCCATATCTAAAATGTGTACCTAATATAATAGTTACATCGATCCCTCCATACAAACTTTCATATTTATTTATGTATTTATACTTCATGCACAAAGGTACAAAGGCGGACTTAATGCCTTAGGCATTCACTACCAGTCAACAAAGTTAGAAAAAAAAAATCAAATATCCAAATTAGTAGTTGGAAGGCCAAGATGTTTTTCTTGAGCAAGAGTGGTGATCAATATTGCCAGACGCTTCTTTGTATGAGAAGAGGCCTCTGCCCTGGAGTGGGATAATAATAGACTAGTCATCTTCATCATCAGCCAAAACACGTCCACTGTTGAACAAAGGCCTCCCCAATAGAACGCCACAACAAGGGACAACCTGCCGCTTGCATCTACCGGCTACCCGCTACCTTGACGATGTCGTCGATCCATTTGGTTGGAGGCCTACCAACGATGCGTCTTCCGGTTCGTGGTCGCCTCTCGAGTACCTTTCTTCCCCATTGGTTATCGGATCTTCGAGCGATGGGGCCTGTCCATCACTACTTCAACTTGCATCTTCTGAGGGCTATGTCCGTGTCTTTAGTTCTTCGGTGAATTTTCTCGTTCCGGATTTTATCGCGCAAAGAATCTCCGAGCATAGCTCTCTCAATGGCTCGCTGCGTAACTCTGAGCTTCTCTCGGATGCCAGCAGATAATGACTAAGTTTCTGTGCTATAATTATGTCATCACTGTATCACTAGTATTTTATTAATCCATACTTCCATACCAATATTATGAATATGAAAGTAACTCTGTCTGTTACGTTTTCACGATGAAACGGCTGAATCAATTCTAATGAAATTTTGCATGAAAATAGCTTGAAGCCTAGGGAAGGACATAGGCTACTTTTTAGTAAGCGACTTCATCTGTTTCCGATAAAACCGACATCCACGCGGACGAAGTCGCGGGCAAAAGATAGTATATAATAGTTTTGGATTTCCTTCCGCGAATGCAACAGTTGTAAAATAAGTTCTTTGTCTAGGTTTTCCCAGGATTGCATTGTTTCATAAGAGAGGGGTGATTTGGTCTTTAAAGAGGTTAGCAACGTGCATGTGTTCCTGATGATGTAGGCGTCCATAGGCTGTGGTGACTACTTACTAATATCAGACAGGCCGCAAGTTTTTTTGCTACCAAACGTGATATAAAAAAATGGCTTTCATTTCGTCAATCCGTTAGTCAATTTTGGTGAACCGCTGTTTCGACCGTAAGTTGTCGCTTATGTCAAAAAAGAATTGACCTACTACACCAGACTTTCTTAGCTTGAACCATACTCATCTTAGGTTACCTTTCAGCCGAAAAATAAATAAATATTATACAATAAAAACAAGCAAGCATATTTCGTCGTTAGATGCTTCGTATTTGCTATCAAAGTTGAGGATCAGCACCCAAAACCCACTGAAAAGTACTTGTTACTTCGTTTTTATAAAACAAACTTATATATACGGCCACTAAACTCAATTCTGCCCTCTAAACCTTCACGGTACAATTTAGTTTAACTGCAAATGGGTTTGTAAGTTGTTTACGATTGGCAACTTTACCTTTTACGACTTCACCACTGAAAAGTCCACCTTAAAACAAGGGCGTAAAGATAGCAACGATTACATTCCAAATATTGTATTTTGTGGATGACAATAGTACCAATCGAGACAATTCATGAATAAATGTATGAATAGATTTCGAATAGTTCTGGTAGAAGAACGTCCGAGTGGATTTTTTTCCTATGAATATTGTTTGTTAAGTGATTTATGCATTCTTTCATTGATGGTTTTGGGTTCGCGTTTTATCGGGCATGCAAGGAAAATAGGTCAGGGAAAGATGTCGGAAGATTGATAGGTGTACGCGAATAACAGCTGAGTTTCTGTCAGTTTGGGTAATCATGAGGGTTATATTTGTGTAATGGTGGTTTGTGTGGCTGGCGGTAACGGTATGTTTTTGAAAGGAAATCTGAGGGGCATAATATATATCATTTCATGGTAAACAAGTCCTTCTGCTCTTAAGTGGTCACTACCGCGCCTATAGAACTGCAATACTAGATACCTTGCGTTGCTATGCTAGAAACAAAGTTGAAATGTGTCATGTGCTTGTAATTAAACCAGAACTCATTGTAATGTACTAATGGCATATATCCAGAGGAAATTTTTGCGGTACTTGGACTTTAAGGCAAAGCAATCCTCCATCGATTATGATCACCGTTGTAAACGGTATCTACCATTTTTTGCCTCTGGCAACGAGACGATAATATCAAGGATATCTGTTTCTTAGTCAACATTGCAAACGGTACGATTGATTGTCCTGAGTTATAAAGCAAAATACTTATTCGAGCAAATCTTAATAATCTTAGAAAGCGGCCATTACTACAAGCTCCATTTGCAACTACAAATTATAGGGGAAACTCTTTCTGCATACTGTAACAATTCAACTACTTTATGGAATAAAAAGCTATGTAGAATTGTAAGTTAAAATTTTAATAGCTCACACAGGAATGAGATGAGTATCAAAAACAGAGATATAAAAGCACTAACCTAGACGCACTAAGTTAGGCAGAGAATTCTAGGCTCCACAGCCTGGCCGGCAAACAGGATCGGCCGAAGATAAGACTGCCGCGGTCGGCTCCTAGCGTTGGGACGGAAGTCCCCGGGGATCTTAACAGTAAGACCCGCCCTGGGAGCAGCAGGCACGCGACAGCACGACGGCACGACTCAGAACCGTTACCAACTTTTGGTTGTGGACCGGTAGACTTGTAGTAAGTAAAGTATAAGTAAATCAGCGTGTTACTTAAGCGACAGCGAGATCTAGACCGACCCATTTGACAGGTTTATTTCCTGTCCGCTCTTCCGAAATTCATATTACTTTCCAAGCATGAATTCTATTTCTAGAACGCCCGTATGGTCATATAGCGGGGTATTATAGTACCGGTCAGACTCAATTATTGTAGACTGCCAGTTATTTTTATTCGATTAGTGCGTATAGGATTTTTAAGAACACCAGATACATTAGCGGGTGTCCAGCTGTTTAGTATAAAATACAGCAATACACACATATATTCGACATCAGTTTGAAGGTTTTAAGTTATATAAGCCGTAAACTAATTAAAAGAATTACTGACAATTGTCAAGATTGACAACTGTCATTGACAAACATGTCATAACAAAACATGATTTATTTTCCAGATTTATAAAAAGGGAACTAAAATACATTTAATTAGCTTTATGCTCGATGGAATATCATGTAAGTAAAACTAAAGGGAACTATGATCTGAGACACACAGTCTTTAAGCTCGATGAAATATAATGTAAGTACCTTTAAAGGCCCATTTAAAATATAAAAGATTCCATGAATCTATAAAAACAAGTATTATAACATGTAGACAGCAATTATGAAGAATGATTGCATGCTTATAAAAAGTAAATATAGTATGTGTTACCACATATACTATAATACGCAGTGTAGTAAACTTTAATAACCAACCATCACACCTAGAGATTGATCTGTTTAACACCAGCGCTGACGTGCGCTGGTGTTAAACAGATCAATCTCTTATCAATCAATTAATTAGAAATATCTTAAATAGGGAATACTTTGCTAAACTTATAGCAAGTTAATAGTGCACAACTTGACACAATCTTCTTCTTTTTTCTTTTATCTTCACAGTTTAGTTTCTCTTCCATTAGCATTGTTCTTTTTTTAGCCGACTTCATAAAGGAGGAGGTTATCAATTCGAATGTTTATATATATTTTTTTTTATGTATGTTCGGGCATAACTCTGTCATGTATAGACGGATTAGCAAAATTCTTTTTTTGTTCGAAAGGGGTTTATTTCGAAATAGCCCCATATAAATTTTACTAAAATTGATACAGCCCTTTTTGAGAAAATCAACAAATTCCCAAAAAAATTACTTAGACGACGTTTTAGTTTCTTCAATCTTTGGAGGACTTACATTGTCTTTTAAGTGTGTCGCCGTTTCTTAATGGATTTGGATGTTAAGGCAACACTAAAAAGCGAAAAAACATAAAGTGATGGATTTTTATTTATTTTATTTATTTTGAAGAAAGCTTACAGACTAATATCATATTTAAATAACAATATTTTCTAAAAACTTTTGCTAATTTTTTGTATTGCCACCGACTTCCGAAAGTAAAGTAATGTGTGTTCTGTGCTAAAGTTATTTATCACTTTTCTGTTTTTGAAGGCGGTTTTCTTTTTTTTTCAAAAAGCTTTTTATTTTTTAACCTAATCTAGAATGGATATACACGTCCGAACCATATTATTTATATTATACTTATCGCTAGTTGCTAAATTGTATTATATATAAATTTGGAAGCTTGTAATTAGCAAAAGTTTTTAGAAAATATTGTTATTTAAATATGATATTAGTCTGTAACCTTTCTTTAAAATAAATAAATATCCATCACTTTATGTCAAAGTGACTGTGACGGTACGAGACTTAACGGCATCTTAAAATTGAGTAGCGTTTGAGTATTTGGCCATTAGACACCTAGTGTGCAAAGTATTTCAGAATGTGACTTCAGTACAAAAACTTCTACGATCTAAACACAACTGAAGTGTACAATATTGTATTTTTGTTTGACTGCTCTATTCATCGGACCTATTGGTTAGTTCCTGATTGAGAAAACACTGTGTTGCTCCTTGGAGCAACACAGTTTGTTTTCGTTAATCCGTTTATCTGAATCTATAATGAGTAGCAATACGTTCGTTCGTTTAATGATAAATTCTTTCGCTGGTAACTTTAAAGCTTTGAAGCTTTTATATTCCTTAAATATAGCCTATATCATAAAGGCTTTATTATAATTGGACGTAGTCTATCGGAAAGGACTCAACCCACATTATGATCAAAATAGAGTTATTTTACAAAAGAGTTCCTAACGGTTAGTTCCTCCACTTGTATTTCAGTCAGTCATAAAAATATATTAGATAATATGTGACCGTTTTCAAAATATTCTAAATACAACATCATTACATTATCATTTAAACTTCAAACCTTGGTAACTCAAAAAATATGTACTGTTTGTGGGTTAGGTCGTTTCTGCTAAACGACGTCTAATTATTGTCCAAAAAGTTGAAATTCGCGCAAACTGGTCATGGGCAAAAGCTAGAATAATTGTATAACCTGAGCACTGAGGGATGACATAACTTCTTAATAGCGAAAGATTGGATGGATTGGATGGATTCCGAAGATTAGCCCTAATGAACCCAAACTCAATTTTAATTTCTAAGATGGAGTAAGTGTCATAGTGATGATGAATGAAGTGATACTATAATGAATAGGTCATTTACCCAAATTGGAACTAGCTGTTTTGTGTGTGTGTTGTTGTTGTATGTTGTTTTCGTGTGTGGGGGGGGGGTGTTAGGGGGGGGGGAAGTATTCCCGTTTGAGCACCTATTTTTTGGGCATCTATCCTTTGAGCACCAATCCATATTTTAAAGTTTTGCTCAAATGGGAACCAAAAATAAAATTTGTCTTTATTCCCCATTGAGCACCTACAGTGAAGTAGCTTATAGTGATGGGGTGTATAATAAATCATATCGAAAAAAAAACATCAGTTTTGTTGCAGAATATTATCATTTAATAAAAACATAATATCATCATTGACATAAAATCAAGGAAAAATGTCGCGAATTAATTCCTTTTCCCAACCATATTGGGGTCGGCTTCCAGTCTAACCGGATGCAGCTGAATACCAGTGTTTTATATAGAGCGACTGCCTATCGGACCTCCACAACTCAGTTACTGGGTAACACGATAACCCTCGGATAGACTGGTTGACAATTTTTCTGGCTTCTGAATACCTATAACGACTGCCAAAGATCTACATATGACAGCCGGGACCAACGGCTTAACGTGCTTTCCGAGGCATGGAGGAAACTCGGTATGCAATGGATGGTCATCCATCCACAGACCAACCGCGGCAAGCGTAGCTTAACCTTTGACCGATTGATTTGTAACGCTTTTTTTACTTAGCCAAAAAATACCTTTAAACCGATCGATCATAACTTATTACGATAATATTTATGAAATTGAACGAATATGAAACAGATTCAACGGATATGAAATCCTGCAGCATCAAACTCAATTTAATCCGATTTTAATGGTTAAAAGCTTACCGTTTAGTTTGGAGTTTCGCTTCATTCGATATAGCTACTAACAAAGTTTTTAGTTTTGTTGAAAAGTAGAGCTATTTTTAACATTCGAAAAAAGGTTAATAGCCTTTTTTACTGGAGGCGAGCGGAGCCTAAACCATATTAATCATTACAATTACTTCGAAATTTAGGACAAATTTTGGTATGGGTTAGTTCGTTTCGGTAGAACTAGTCCTAATTATAACTTCCACAACTATTTGGGTAGATCACACCATCAATAATTGACATAATTTTTATGAGCTGTCAAAATGCAACTCCCCCGAATGATTTTGTATAGCAATTTATACTTATAACGTCACTTGTAGGAAGCAATTCACCCCTCTCTTTATCATGATTGATTTCAAAGCAAGTTAAAATCTAATTTTAAACTAAATTGAAGTTGAAAATGAATCGGGCTAAGTAAATAAGGCTGAAATTTTAAGGTTTTTGGAAAAACTTTTAAAGGTTAATGGTGTAATCTAGTCGTTTCTAGCACGTAGCACCATTGCTGTGTGTCGGTTGAAAACCTTAATAAAAAAATAAATCTATTACCTTCATTAGTCGGTCAAAATGTCAAACATATTATTAGCACATTATTAATAAAAAAAGTCGTCCTACTTCGTAAACTTATTAACGAGAAAAGTCTGAGACCTGTAAAGTTTATTTATAATGTTAGAAAATTTAAGAAAATGAGTCCTTAAAAATGTCCTGGGAGTAATAAAAGTAACTAGTGATATTACCGTGGGTCCGCCTGAGTGAAAAGTATTTGTGATAATTTACTTATTATATTTCATGACTAACGTTGAAACCAACGTTAGTTTAATGGAGACATTAAATTCATGCCATCCCTTACATTTTGTATCAAAAAGAAAGTGACAGCATGAATTTGAAGTTTCCTTTAAAATAATGTTGGATTTGTTCAACTCATCGTAAGCGACCACGGCTTCATCTACGTAGACTTCTAAGTTTTTTTAGTTAGGTCATTCTATTATTGGTTAATAATAGAAAATACGATACGATATGTGTACCAAATCAGAAAAATTAATCGTTGTTCGTTAGTCTCGTCCACGAAGTAAGTATAATAGTACTTCGTGGTCTCGTCTATACAAGGTGTAATGTCAAATACGCAAAACCTGAAAATAGTTTGATTAGAATAACGAGCAGAATCCATTGAACCACTTTTTAATATAGGTCACATTTTTCAAAAAATCTTCATTATACATGTTGCCCTGTCTATTTATTAATAAGTCAAGCCATCACGTACGCAAACCTGCCAAAATAGGTAAACAAACACAAATGGTTGCCGTCCAATTTAAATTTTCTCATACGCGTTATAATAGTACTTATTTCAATGCAAATACGAGTCTTGGTAAAACTAAAACAGCACATAAAACGTTTAACGTTAAACGTTTAACGTTACACCTGGTATAATTAAAATGAATCGTTGTTCCTTAGTCTCGCAAGCACTCGAGAACGGCTTGACCGATTCGGCTATTTTAGTCTTAAAATATTTGAGGAAGTCTAGGGAAGGTTTATACGGTGAGAAAATTGAAAAATCAATTGACAAAACATAATATATATTGCCATATTTCAGCTTATTCCGTATAGCCGTCGGGACTTTGTTTTATAATAATACTAGCTGACCCGACAGACATTGTCCTGTCCCTATTTACCTACCCTACCTACTCTACCTACCCTACTAACCCTAGCAACCCTAGCTACGATACTCTACCAACCCTACCCTACCATACCTACCTACCTACACTACCTACCTACCCTACCTACCCTACCTACCCTACCTACCTACCCTACCTACCTACCTACCTACCTACCTACCTATCTACCTACCTACCTATCTACCCTACCAACCTACCCTACCTACCTACCTACCTACCCTACTTACCTACCTACCTACCTACCTACCTACCTACCAACCTACCCTACCTACCAACCTACCCTACCTACCTACCTACCCTACTTACCTACCTTACCCTCCCTACAAACATACCTACCTACCTACCTACTTAATTACCCTACTTACCTGCTTACGCCAACTCGAAGAACAGAACAGTAGATTTTTATATATATGATGTGGTGATGTAGCAAAATATAATTAAATACGATAAGTATGATAATTATAGAAAATAAGTAGTAGGATTTACAACTAGGTACGAACCTGCCGTTTTGTTCATTTATATATAATAGTACTAGCTGACCCGACAGGCGTTGTCCTGTCCCTATTTACCTACCCTACCTACTCTACCTACCCTACTAACCCTAGCAACCCTAGCGACGATACCCTACCAACCCTACCCTACCATACCTACCTACCTACACTACCTACCTACCCTACCTACCCTACCTACCCTACCTACCTACCCTACCTACCTACCTACCTACCTACCTACCTACCTACCTACCCTACCAACCTACCCTACCTACCTACCTACCTACCCTACTTACCTACCTACCTACCTACTATACTACTACTACTAACCTACCTACCAACCTACCCTACCTACCAACCTACCCTACCTACCTACCTACCTACCTACCCTACTTACCTACCTTACCCTCCCTACAAACATACCTACCTACCTACCTACTTAATTACCCTACTTACCTGCTTACGCCAACTCGAAGAACAGAACAGTAGATTTTTATATATAAGATGTGGTGATGTAGCAAAATATAATTAAATACGATAAGTATGATAATTATAGAAAATAAGCAGTAGGATTTACAACTAGGTACGAACCTGCCGTTTTGTTCATTTAGGTAAATTATAATCGGTTTAGTACTTATTGCTGTAACCTACAGACAAACCAACTACTTAATGACATGTGTTCATATTTGTCTCAACATTCATCATCATTTCAGCCGAAAGACGTCCACTGCTGGACATAGGCCTCCCCAAGGGGGGGTTTTGCCATAATCGCCACGCTTGGCAGGCGGATTGGCGATCGCAGTATGGATGTTACAAAGGCACAGAGAATGCTGCTGCCCATTCTCTGGTAAGTCCCTTAGTCGCCTCTTACGACACCCACGGGAAGTTATGGGATATATTTGTCTATTAGGGAAAAAATACTTCATTTAAACAGTATTTTTTCATATAAAATTATTACTTGCTCTGTTACCTACTTTTGTAATTTGGAATCACATAACTTTCTTTTTTTAAATTGTATCTGTTATCACTTTATATTCTTGCAAATTTAATTATTCTTTACCATACAATGTCATGGATGCTTTAAAATATAATTAAATTCACATTTCACATTCCTTCATAATTATAAATTATTTTAATGAACTTTTCGTCGATTCAGACAGAACTTGACGAAGTCAAATAAGATTGTACCAGCACATCAAAAACATGTACTCAAGTCGACATAGTCGCAAAACTTTAACGTGAACACGTAATGAGGGGCCCGTGTTACTGTAAAAGTGCAAAATCGGGAATACTTTGCAAAGACTGTTTACTTAGTGTACGGTTTGCATACTTTTACAGTTGTTGTTGTTGTGGTGGATGAAGTTGAAACGCGTAGAGAAACGCTCACTTGATTTTGATTGAGATTAATTTGTGTTTACAGGTGAAATTGTTGATGATTCCTTTCTCTAATGATAGTCACCGAGTAAGAGTAATTTTACTTGCCGAATCACTTTACTTTTCATTTTTTTTCGGAATGGCATCTCACAGGTCAATCTAATAGGTTGTTGCTTACTTAACAGGACTTTCCTGAAAAGTCCCTGAAAAGGTGAATTTTAGGCCTACAACTAGGACAAAAAAAATTCAAATTCAAATATTTATTGCTCAACACAGTACATAAATATACATTTCTAGGTGTTCATTGAATGTTGAATCTTTTTTTTGTTATTTTTTTTGTTATCTCTTCACCACCCTGGGTTGACTGGTAGAGAATGCGTAAGCCATTAAGCCTTTGTACCTTTGTGCATGAAGTGTAAATAAATAAATATTTATACCGCTAAATTGACGCACATATGTTGCGAGGCACCGCGTCAGCAGAACATGTACAGTTAAAGACTGTACACTTACTTTGTGCCAGCAAAAGTAGATACTTATTTGAGAATAGCTCTTTCTAACACATGAAATTATGGCAAAAGGTATAACTTTATAGATTTTTTAAAACCACGTAAGTAATGGTAATAATACAAAGCCAGGCAATTTACAGTCTTGATTATGTTTATACATTTAAATATTACGTTTAAATATTTACTATCTTATAAGTAGTTGAACTGTGTATGGTAAATATTATAAAATAAATTATGTAGGTACATATTTTTTTACATGTTTTTTAACTAACACAAGATACACCTTTCAGTCGGTATTTGCTATACTATATTTACATGAATAATAAAAAACCTACTTACTTACATTATTTTTATTTACTTAAACTTCAATATATGATCCACACAATAGAAATGATTAAGTGATATAAATCAACATTTTTGGTCCATTAAATAACAAAAATAAATATTTCAGACCTTCAAGCCCTTCACAGACGTAGCTATAATATATATTAATATACGTCAGACGTAGCTATGATCAAGGCATATTACGATCAGCTTTAATATACACTTCTGGACACATCTATTGGCCCACCTTGTATTTTCAGTTTCGTTTGGTCCTACCTAAAATTTTATATTAGGTCGAGCAAAAACTTTTTATGCAGTTTTGAACCTGGCACATTCACAATTTCATTCAATAGTCTTTTTTTGAATTTCGAACACAAAATTTAAAGAAACAAAAGACAATTTGGAGCCTGTTTGTTGATATCAAACAATCGAATACTAAGAAAACTTGGTTTTATTGGTTTACTTGGATTTAATTCTTCAAAAAGTGATTGATAACTTTGGTTTTGCAACAAACATTACTTATTCTTAACATTAAGGTGAGGTTCTATCAATAATCTATGGATACTTCACCTGAAGTCGCCGCCCAAGCTGTGGCACTTATTCAGGCCGGACACAGCCAAAGAAACGTGAGTGCTCAACTTAATTTAAGTCGATCTGCGGTCCGAAATGTTTATCGGAGGTACCTAGAGACTGGCGGCTTTGTTCGTCGCCAAGGAAGGCCACGATCTCGGGTCACAACTGAAAGGCAGGATCGATTCATCGTGACGACCAGCTTGAGAAATCGTCACCTTACTTCCATTGAGATACAAAACCAACTTCACGACTTCCACGGAGTATCTGTGAGCGCTCGAACTGTTCGGAGAAGGTTAAAAGAACGCGATATGGTACCACACAAGCCAGCTAATGGGCCCAAACTAACGCGAGCCCACCGAACAGCGCGCCTCCATTTCGCACGCAGTCATTTAAATTGGACACAGCAAGATTGGAGCCGTGTACTCTTTTCTGATGAGTCTAAAATTGTGTTACATGGCAATGATGGCAGGAAGAAGGTCTACCGACGTAAGGGAGAGCGTTTCGCACAATGCTGCTTTGAAGAGAGGGTTGCTTATGGCGGTGGCTCATGGACTGTCTGGGGCGGTATATCCGCGAGCGGCAAAACTCAACTTGAGGTTGTTACTGGACCACGGCTGCCAACATTAAATGCTGAAAGGTACATTCGTGAGTGCTTAGAACCTCACGTGATACCATACGCGGACTATGTGGGCCCAAATTTCCTTTTTATGCATGATAATGCAAGAGCCCATGCGGCCGGCATCGTCAGGGAATATCTTCGGGATGTGAACATCACAGTTATGGACTGGCCAGCCAGAAGCCCAGACATGAACCCCATTGAGCACATGTGGGACGAGCTAAAAAGACGTGTTAGGGCTCGTCAGCCAGTTGCCTAGACGATGCAGGAGATGAAAACTGCCATAGAAGAGGAATGGGAGATGATCCCTCAAAATTTCATAGAGCGGTTGATAAACTCTATGCCTAATCGTATGAGAGCTGTGGTAGATGCCCATGGAGGCAACACGCGTTATTAAATTAAACCTTTATTTGATAAAACATGTTTTTTATTCAAAAATCAATTGCCTTTAACAAGGCGCATATCCGACTTGTTAGGCGTAGCTCCATGTCGTATGGTTTTCTGAATTCAAATTTAAAACAATACGATCGAAAAAGATGGTAAAATGTATCAGGTTTAAAACTGCATCAACAGTTTTTGTTCAATCTAACAATCATATTTCGGTAGGGGCCATCGAAACCTAAACTCTAAGGTGGGCCAATAGATGTGTCCAGAAGTGTATATTTTTACTACGTCACCAAAATATGTGGACAGATAAAGCAAGGCATTTTAATATAAATTTCAAAAATGTTAAACAAACAACGATCGCGGACGTGATAAGGGCGAAAATATATTATTATATTATAGCTACCGTCTGTGGTGTGGTGGCTAGCTATAATATATATTATAGCTTGATCCATATGATGTTAGTTATACACGGCACTTAAAACCTAAGTGAAAACATTTTGTAATAATAGGTCGTGTAACGGAGCGTTTAATTTTACAGTTTCACCGCAACACAGGTATATTTTGTGTGATAATAATATCGTACCTACGGAGAAGTCGTAACAATCGGCTAGGGATGGCCTATTTTACAGTTCATTTTAACAAATGTATGTAATTTAAAGGACTATTGGGAGCCATGAATAGTATTAGATGCGTTGCAAAAGTGCACGGCTGTATTAGGTAGAAAATAGTTCCACATTAGGAAATATTCCTGTCTACTCAAATGTAGTACACAGACTACATTTTTGTAACTCATAAAATAACGACGACACGATTGGTGTAGTGGCTGAAGAATTGGTTGCTGCGCTGCGTGTCACGGGTTCGATTCCCGCACGGATAAATATTTGCATGGCCTACAGGTAGTTGGTCCAGGTGTGGCAGTTTGTGTGTGTGTGTGAGTAAATGTTTGTAACTGCACAAATTGCTAGTAAATTGTAAAAAAATAAGCATTATTCTTAACTTTATTTTCTTTTCGTACTTCAAATCATAGTTTTTTGATTGTTTATTTTACAAAATTTTATGAGCAGAGAGCCCGGGCACTCTAGTATGTACTATTTAGTAGGTACTTGTTTATTCTTTGTTTGGATGCCACAGTTTGTTAATTAGTAATATTTATAAGCAATTTCAAAATAAACAAATATAATAGTGTATTCATCTAGTGCTCTCATGTAAAATTGGAAATGAAGTATTATTATTACTGTAAGTTTATGGTCGGTATTTTTAAATTTACCCAGAATTGGCTTTAAGAGCGCGTATTCAATCCGTGACGAAAACTTAATGTTTTTGCGTTTTGCCCAGAGCAATATCGTAATTATGTGAGCAGATTATTTAAAGACAATTTACAGTTTTAGAACGATTAAGTCTTGATTTAGACAGCTACAGAGTAAAAGTATAATTATTAATTATGGTTTTTTAAAGCGAAGACAATTCTTTCATATCGTTTTACGAAAATAGACGTCAGAGTTAACTTTCAAGGCGAATACAACCATTACAATATGCCAAAATATTTTGTTTAATGCGTTTTTGCAACAGTATATACAGTCATAAAGACAGCTACAGAGCCAAAATTACGAAAATATTACTATTATGTATTAAAAAACAATGTTGAAAAAGTAGAAAATCGGTTCACATTGAAAATATAACTGATATATTTATTTTATGAAAGTAAATGTTATGCTTAATATACAAAATATTGTTAGTCCGTTATACGAGCCCATTTATTTTGAACAATTATTTTAAAAAGCACTGTAAAACATCGCGCGCTGTCGTTTGCCGATCAATTTCAATGATCCGTGCTTATTTCGTGCATATTTTTTTTTCTGATGAACGCAAACAGACCATTGTATTGTACTAGTGTTTGTCAATGCTGCTACGCCGTTCTAGCAATCGTTTAGATTTTGAGTTGCGCTAAATCGAATACGCGCCCTGTTATCGGAGTAACAAAAATTTGCAAATCAGATAAAAGAAATATCCCGTTCCAAGTAATGGATCAAAGAATCAATCATTCTTTATATTGTCAAATATATTTTGGTATAGATATGACCTTCAGTCAATAAAAACACATAATGTTTTTAGTAATTTCGAAATATAGGCAACTGTATTATTGTCCAACTCTTTCTTTTTTTCTAGTAATCAAAATCTGATACCCCTGAGAGTCTCACCGGTTAAAAAAGCATTTTCAAAATCAATCCCATAGGATCAAATCGGTTGGTCGGAACTTCAACCTTCTTTTTCAAGTTATTTGTTTTGCATAGAAAAAGCTACGGAACACATCGCAGCATTCATTTCTGCACCAAGTTATAAGGCGCGAGGCACATTTTTTGGCAGGTATGTCGCTGGACTTAATAATCATCATCTGTGTAGCCTTTTCCCAAATAAATATCAGTGTTTTACATGGACTGCCGATCTGACTTCCACATACCCGGTAACACGATACGCCTCGGTAAGACTGGTTATCAGATTGTCTGGCCTCAGACTTTCAATCACGACTGTTAAAGATCTTGAATGACAGCCTGGAACAACGCCTTTTACGTGCTTTCCGAGGCACAGAGGGTCTGAGGCACAGAGGTGTATTTTTCTGAAGAATTCTGAAGTCTGCGTTGGCAAAGTCAGTGTCAGTAGCTTAAGTTAATTTAAAATGCAAGTTTCCTCACAATCTTTTCTTTCACTGAGTTATTTCCAAGATGTTAGAAACCTTCTACATACTTCTCCTCCTTTTAATCGTGGGTGCGTTTATTATCATCATCATTTCCACCTTTAGACGACCATTGCTAGGCATAGGTCTGTATCGGTCCCGAACAGCACTCAGCTTTCCGCGAATTTGTACGGTCGTGGGTTCAACTTGTTAGTGGGCCTGCAAACTCTGACTGACAGTACGTGGCTGCCACTCCAGGACCTTAGTGCCCTGTCGGTCATCGACTCGTCCTGCCCACTGCGTGTACTGGTGCGTCTACAAATGTTTAAACTCACTATTTACATATGAGTTAAAAAAGATAATCAAATTAAAGGTATATCTGACTACGAGTACTATACTCCCTATAATATTGAGACCGTTGCCACCCCTACGCAGCGGAGCGGGGATGTAATAAAACTTCAATACTTAATGAGATTTTCGCTCGCTGCGTACAACCTGCTTTTAATTTTGTTGTTCACGGTTTAAATGTACCTATAGGTATTATATTGTAAGATTTTTTTTGTGAAATAAAAGAGAAATAACCGCTTTGATTATGTATCAGAAAAATTGTGGTTTTGAAAATTAATGAAACTTTAATTATGTCATGAATTGAGGAGCTGGCGAACAGAACTGGATTAGTCATCAAAAATAAATTTTACACACTGGCTAAAAAACTATTATCAATATAATGGAGGTGATTAATAACATAACAATGCATTATTATAGGTAGGTGGATTAGATCTATTGTTGCATAAGTAATTATTATTTTTAAACTTTTATATTCTAGAAGTTATCAAGAAATAAAAACGTACAAATCTGGTTTTGTTTGAAAAAGGTGGACTTTTCCGGTAGTCCGCTTCAGAATGAAAATAGATGTTTTTTTTTTTAATTTTTAAGTTGTATATCGGACTGATCCGGTGTAGTTTGAAAATGCACTTTTTAAAGCCTTTTTTGGCCAACGAAGAGCCGGTTTTGATTGAAAATATTAACAGGGGTCGACGCAACGGGTCTTGGACATCACGATCGGAAAAAAAATGCTTTTGAATTTAAAGTGGACTACTCCGGTTTTGTTCGCCAGCTCCTTAATTGTCATCAACTATGTTGGGGTCGGCTTCCAGTCTAATCGCATCCAGTTGAATACCAGTGTTTTACATGGAGCGACGGCCTGTCTCCACAACCCAGTTACTGGGTAACACGATAAAACCCTTGGTAAAACTGGTTCTCTGGCTTCTGACTTTGGTTACGTGCGTTTCAGGACATGGCGAGGTCTCATTATCGAATAGATAATTAAACCATCCACGACCGACCGCGGCAAGCCTAACTATGACCGAACGAGCCACGCGCCATCATATATGTCATCATCATTGATTAACAATTGAAATAAGAAGCAATAAGAGACGGTATTGAACAAGACTTCTATGTTTGTATTTTTAAGCCCGGTTTTTTCGATGGTCATAATTACATAAATTATTTGTAGATAAAATTTCTATTATCTTCATTTTAGCCGAAAGACGTCTACTGTTGGACATAGACCTCCCCCAAAATGGGGGGTTTTGCCATAATCGCCACGCTTGGCAGGCAGGTTAGCGATTGCAGTATGGTCGTTACAAGGCACAGAGAACGCTGCTGCCCATTCTCTGGTGAGTCCCTTAGTCGCCTCTTACGACACCCACGGGAAGATATGGGATGGTGCTATTCTTTACGTCCGACACCACACGGACGACTACTATCTTACGATTGAAATAATGATAAATGGTGGTTTAAATTATATTTTCATACAAACTAGGGGCTTACCCCGGTTTCACACAAAACTCTAATAAATTATAGCCTATGCTTCCTAGATTCCTCTTCCTATTAGTGAAAACCATAATTATGAAAATCCATACATTAGTTCCTGAGATTAGCCTTAATAAATACACACACTTGATTTATTGACTGTTTGATTTATAATATGAAGTGAAAGTGAACTGAAGCTGTAAAATCCAATTATAAAAGTAATCTAAAGACTATAAAAAAATAAGTATAAATAATAAAAGTTATGATTATAAAACCGCATAAAAAAGGCAGCTAGAATTTTGTAAAAATATTGTTAAAAAATACGTGTCCAGTATTTTCTGTCCTATCATTGTCGGCTCACCAAAAAGGCTAGCCAATATACACGGCCCTAACTCCCAACCACCTCCACAGTTGAAACCACAAACGCTCGTACCTGACAGCTTACAAAATAAAACTCGCAACGATCTATATTCGTGGATTTCCTCCGAATATTTCACCTGCGATGCAAAAGAGTGAATGAAATTGTTGAACAAACAAGAGGCCGAACAAATTCTGGTTATTTGTTCGCCTGGGGCGCTGCCAACTTGGCTTGATCTAGCTAAAGATTCTTCGAATTTATGTCCACACACATTTCTTCTGGATTCAGGGTAAAGTTCAGCATCTAAGTAATAAAATGATAAAACCGTCGCGAGTAAGTTTTATTTGGGAAGTATCAAATTGGACTTCAAAGTGTAAAGTTTTTGATGCCGAAAATAATAGGAGTTTAAGGATATAAAAGTGTTTGATTCTATTTAAGAATGTCAGGAATGATCAACCTGTGAAAGATGGATTTCTTTTATCTTTTGATACTGTCGATTCTCCGGAAAAGGTGAAGAACTTTATTTATTTGAAAAAAGTTCGCTTAATGTTATGTTTTACATCTTTGCATAGTTAAATTTAACTGATAAATTCTATGCCAATTTACAGGCACGAGCATTTTGTAAAAATTAGGCAAAATTTGATAAATCAATCAATTGATAAATACGTAATTCAATAATGTTACATTAAATAATAATAATATGTGGGGACATTTCACACACGGCCATCTGACCCCAAACTAGGGAGACCCTGTACTATGGGTACAGACAGCTGTTATACATACACAAATACATTTATACAAATACATACATATATAGATAAACGACACCCAGACACAAGGCAAACACAAGTGCTCATCACACAAATATATTTGTAATATCCAAATAATTATGTCAAAACTTCGGGAGAACATCGCTATTTACAAATGACTAACTTTGTTCGCGACATAGTCCGCGTGCGACGCTGATCAAAAAATATCCTTCCTTGGGGTTCAGCTTAGCTCAGCTTAGTCAGCTTAGTCAGTAGCTAAATTCGTGAAAATCTGTTCAGAAGTAGGTATAGCCGTGAAAGTATTAAAAACAAACTCACTCTCGCAATTGTAAAGCAACATACAAATCGATATACTATCGTAAAAAAATACTCTTTTATGTATATCACTGATACCGATTTATGCATTCCTAGGGTATACTAAAGTGTTATAGTAGACCTAGCATGAACGGGCTGACGTAAGTCTAGCCAACTGTGAGGTAATGGACTACACATTAAAAAAAATATCATGGAAATCGGACTACAATGTAAAAAGTAAAGCGTGGTCAAACAAAAAAAAAAAATGTGTCGCATTGAGAACCTCCTTCTTTTTGGCAACGGAACACCACGCTTGATCTGACTTAACACATCAAACACATCGTTTCGTGCGTGCGGGTGGTGGACATCCCACCCACACGCACGAAACGTTTTGGGAATACATTTATTGTGCGTACTGCTAAGGAGTGGAATTCCCTGCCTGAGTCTGTGTTTCCTGATAGCTACAACCTGGGAGTCTTTAAGTCAAGAGTGAATAGGTTACTTCTAGGCAAGCGTGTTCCATCTTAGACCGCATCATTGCTTCCCATCAGGTGAGATAGTGGTCAAACGTATGCCTATCAATAGATAAAAAAAAAAAAAAAACAAAGGTATCTAATTTTTATTCCGATTCTGTGTTCTCCTGGGATAATTTGAGACTTAAGTCTTCAGAATTAAGCTCTTAATTCTGTACACGCAAAAGAGGTCGCGGGAAGAAGCTAAATAAGGCCATCAAACAAAATAAAAAAAAATTGGACGAACCGAGAATTCCAAATTCAAAAATAATTCAAATTTAAGTTTCATTAACTCCGTTCGGCAGTGCTAAGCCTTCAGCTCTAAATATTCGTCGACAAAGTACTTTGCTTCAAATTCCTTGGACTACACATAGACTCAGACATGAGATGGAGGACGCATATTGAACAAGTATGTACTAAACTAAATCGGTATTCATATGCCTTATACATGCTTCGTAAAGTGGTAAATCAAAGTGCGCTTCTAACTGCTTACCACGCTTACGTTGGTTCGACACTAAGGTATGGTGTAATGTTTTGGGGGAATGCCACTGATAGAGAAACTGTCTTCAAAGCCCAAAAGAAATGTATCCGGGAAATATGCGCTTTAAAACCTACAGACACATGTAAACCACAATTTATAAATATAAAAATATTGACATTCCCATCACTGTATATTTATGAACTAGCATTAGACATTAGAAATAATATTAATAAATATGAAACGTTAAAAAGCACCAGGCTGCCCGGTACACTTCGTGCAATACGCCATAGAACGGTTACGTTTGATAAGAGTGCATTTTGTATGGATTCTAGAATTTATAATAAATTACCTAGTAATATATAGGATGCTGAGAATATCATATTGTTTAAAAATAAATTAAAGACGTATCTAATTAATAAAACCTATTATAATGTTAATGATTATTTAAATGAAAAAATGTGATTTATAGATGTATTAACTATTAATATAAAATTTTGTAATGAATGATGATTAATGATTAATGGTAAATAATAATAATATTTGACATTTGCATGTACTAGATATTTGCACACCTGTTTAGGTAGAATATGGAATTAAGAACTTCTGTTGTTTGTAACACCTTATGTACCCATATTCCAGCAAATAAATGATTTGATTTGATTTCAAATGGAAGACGTATCGATCCTGTTCAAAGCTAATGCCAAGAGCAGACTTTGCAACCAAAATTATTTTATGAAAATGACGTAGGTATACATTTACTATCGATAACATAGTATTTTTTTGTTAATATAAATGTAATACGTATCTATGAACAGCGCTGTATGCTACATTATAACCTAAGTTACGAATACTTGTGTTTTTCTGTATTAACATTGCATAATGTTTGTTGTTCCTATTTATTAAAATTAAAATAAAACCCGCATCCATCTTTACAGCATATTCAGCTTTTTATGCAGAGTTATTTGTTAAACAAAAAAAACCTCCGAGGGCTATTATATTTAATATCATTTTTTTTAATATCACGTGCACACTAGAAATTTCTTCTTTTAAGCGCGGCTCGAAACACATACAACGTAATATTATGAGATGCTGTACAGCGCTGCATGCGATTTCTGTAATTTCTCATAATATTGCATAATTATAACAACGCCATAAGCTGCGCCGTTCTGCCGAGCCGCGCTACATGTGCGCGCGGTGTGTGTGTGCTTTATTATTGGTGTGATTATAAACATATAAACTCACATTCGCAAAGAATCAGACACAGAACAACTTCCTGTAGGCCATACAAATATTCGTTCCGAGCGGGAATCGAAGCCGCGACACGCAGCGTAGCAGCCAATCGCTCAGGCACTGTGCCGACCGTTTCGTAATTCTAAATTTGTTCAATTGCTTAATATGATTATATTTTCATCTAGACCTCTTTTAACGTACACGACTTGTTACATTGTTCTCACATTGTACCCCTAGATTCAATATGAATGATGTAACCGGAATTTGTAACATATTATTGATTTTAAAAGAGTGTTCATGGAGTTTCTTGCTCGTTCTTCTCCATAGAAACCTACTGTTTAGAACGAGCAACTAGCTTCAACTTTCTGACTGACTGACTCTGACAATTCAAAAGTACCTGTAAATGGTTTATTTGAAATAAATGATTTTGGGTTTGAGTTTGAGTTTCGTCAAACTGTAAATTATGTTTAGTTTATTAATAAAAAAATGTAAATGAGTAATGTAACAAACATTTATTCTGGCCTGACTTCATTACGGTTTCTAATTAAATTTCATGATTAACTTTGTGAAATAAGATTATTTAAACAAGCCGAAATGAATTTTAAAATAATCTTCAATTAAGTATTATGTTATTTTGTGGGAGAAAACTATTTTAATTTACAAGATTTATGGTCAGATCTTTATTCTCTAGACACTTAAAATTTTAACTTAAAACTGAACTTGTTACGGCTGAATATAAATCAAGTCGCAAACTGCTAATAAATGTCGGTCAAAAACTGAATTAAAGAAAGAAAGAATGAGAAATTAAAAAATAATATTGTTTTTTAATCAAACTAGAGGAATGTTAACTCCCTAAGCTCCTGTCAAGTAAAACCTTGAAAACTAAACAAAAAGTTTTAAAAAGAAATGCCTACATTTTTTACTCAATCAACTGGTATTTTCGTAGGCGCGCTACGAAATTCGTAGCGCCGCTACGAAGTTGCTACGAGCTAATCTACATTTTGATCAAAAATTTTAAAACCACTGTTTTTAACTTGCACATCTCTCAAAGGGATAGGCATGATACCAAGTAAATTAGTCTAGTGAGATATTCAAATAAAACACACCGTGGCACTTGACAACGGCAGCCCACTTTTATGTATTTAATGACGACTAATACTTAATAATAATATGTGGGGACATTTTCACACACGGCCATCTGACCCCAAACTAGGGAGACCTGCCTGTACTATGGGTGTCAGACAGCTGATATACATACACAAATACATTTTTTTTGGCAAAAAATATATATTCATGAATATTTGATTAATGGAAAATAATATTCAATAAGAATGACGCGTATCGTTATTTGAAACACCCTGTTACGAGTGCGGTCCGAGCCTTGGGTTCCAAGGGTGGCGCGGAATGGAGCGGCGACATCTTTATCAGAGTTAATAATTTACTGCAGCGAAATAATACAATCTTAATGTTACTTTCCAATTCTTCCTTTACACTTTTACGAACTGACCTTCAGAAACATTTTTCTAATAAATTGACAAGCTTTTAATCGTGCGTCTTTTATGTAATTTTCGTATGTTATGTCGGATACATTGAGTGGACCAAGATGACAAGGTGTATAGATTGTTGTTAAAATAAATTCCATGATGCTCATTTGTGTACTTCTGAATTACATCGGTTATAATATTTCTCAATAAAAAGCCTGGCATATTGAAAATTTATTAAAATTAATTTCATATTATGGAATACCTCATAGCCTGTAAATATTTGGCATACACCGTGTGTGCGCGATTGGAGAAGGATGTACGTTCAAAAGCCGCATATTTGTGATCCCAGGACATCAGGGATGGCGGACATACGGTACAATATATATATTTTGATATTGTTCATCGTGCTGCTTAATTAATCCGTGTGGTGCCGGCCGCGAATAGCACCACCCCATTTCTACCCGTGGGATAAGGAATCCCTCTGTCCCCTTCTACGACCCATCACACCAATATTTACCCTGGGCGGTAATCGAACCCGCAACACGCTGCGCGGCAGTCAATCGCTCAACCACTGCGCCAACGGTGTCGTCAAATGTAAGTGTAATAATAATGTAGTGTAATAATAATATAAATAACACCTAAGGAGGCTCTCGTTAGGCACCTGGATCAAGGGCTTGATACAGAAAGCGGTACTCCTGGACACGGCGCGTATAGTCTGGAGATTCCTCTCTTAGGAGCCCTGACCACCGGTAGCTTGGCCCCTATTCCCAATACCGGTGGGCTACTATTTTTTATATTTTTAAATGTTTCTTTTTTTTTTACTAATATTTAAAAATATAATGAAATATGTAAATAAATGAATAAATGAGAATAATAATATAAATACTTCATAATTTAAATTGGATATTGTTCACAATTTCCCCGTGTGGTGCCGGCCGCGAATAGCACACCACCCTATTTCTACCCATGGGTGTCGTAGAAGGGGACAGAGGAATAATGACCAGAGGATGGGCAGCAACGTCCTTCTGAGTACTAAAACATCTACTGCGATCGCCAACATGCAGCGATTAAGACTGAACCCCCCCCCCCCCCCTCGTGGAGTTGCGGACACCAGCCCGTCATACTACTACTACGGCTGAACCCCCCTTTTTGGAGACGTATGCCCAGCAGTGGGCGTCTAAAGGTTGACATGATGATGATGATAGTGTTGCTTTAAACATTGTAGTTGTAGAAGATAAGCAGTTTTTGTTTCAGGGTGACAAATTATATGGATAAAACAGAGAATGAAAGTCCTCCAAATTTGGAAGAAACGGAAACGTCATCTACGTAATAGATAAACAAAACCCAAACACAAGGCAAACACAAGTGCTCATCACACAAATATTTACCCTGGGCGGGAATCGAACCCGTATATATTTTGGTATTTGTTGAGTTTTTCAATAAGCGCTGAATTAATTTCTATTTGTTGTATACCAAAACCTTCTCCAGAATGTAAAAAAAAACACTTTTCTGAAAATCGCATCAAAATCAGATCAGCCAAACGGCAGACAATGGCGGACAAACATACATACGCGACAAACTGAGAACCTCCTTTTTTTAAGTCGGTTAAAAAGTACCCTAACACTAACACATCGACCCTTATTTCTTAAAAATAAAATGATTCAACTTTTTACATACCTACATTGTCTTAATTTGTAACAATATCAATAATTTTGTAATTCTTATGTCCAAACTTCCGAATAAACCAACCTTGGTTGACTGGTAGAGAATGCCTAAGGCATTAAGTCCGCCTTTGTACCTTTGTGCATGAAGTATAAATAAATAAATAAATAAATAAAATATTTCTAAGAAATTACGAGGATTTGAGTTTTTATTCCAACCGATAAATATCTATTAATTTAAAAATATACTGAAGAAAGCACCCACCAGATCGACAGACCTCATTAAGTCAACTACGAAGTTTATTGTTGTGACAGAATCAGAAGAGATGGACAAGTCTTGCAAAAGCCCCACCCAGCCTTAGCCCCGGCTATCATTTGCAGATCTAAATGAAATGAAATGAAAATATAATGAAAAAAAGACAAGCGCCTTCAAAAAGTAAAAAATAACTTTAAAACAGAACAAACATGACTTTAGTTTCGGAAGTCTGTGGCTTGGCTGTTCTATTTGTTGTTTTATATTGCCACCGACTTCCGAAACTAAAGTCATGTTTGTTCTGTTAAAGTTATTTTTCACTTTTTGGTTTTTGAAGGCGGTTGTCTTTTTTGTAAAAAAGCTTTTTTATTTTTCGCTTTTTAGTACTTCCTTATCATCCAAATACATTAAGAAATGGCAACACAGTCAAAACAGAGCTTGAAAGTACAAGATGAGAACATTACAACATCATCCATGTATATTTTTTTGCTTTCTGTTGATTTTTTCAAAAAGTGCTGCATCAATTTCGATAAAATTTATACGGGACCACCCTTGAGGCATACCATATCCATCACAAAAAAAAATTCTAAATCGCTTCACATTTGCCGGAGAAATCGCGTAACAAATATACAAAAAAAAAACATACAGACGAATTGAGCACCTCCTTCTTTTTGAAGTCGGTTGAAAAAAGGGTTTATTCACATTATATACGGAAGTTTTAAGAAATTCCAGTAGTTTGGAATAGTGTGGCAGGCTTGTCCCTAAAATAAAGACCAACTTAGATAGGACATCAAATAAAATTCAATATGAAAAGAAAATATAAATAACTTCGTATGTTATTTTAACACCACAAAGCCATATAAATGGAGTGACACTTTACACAAACACTTTCCTCTCATATTTTTCCTTGTGCACTGCTTTTATTGAGTTCAAACTCGTGGCAGCCCTACATAGCACGCACGAGGACTTCGATCGCGATATAAATGCAGCGATTGTGAACTCTCTCAAGTCAGCTGAATGCAATAAAACATGGAAAATGTAACGTAACCCTGTACGAGTCGACTGAGATTTTATATTTTGTTTAAATCCCGATGAAAACAGAGGCGTATTATCATCATCATCGTCACGTCAACCTTTAAACACAGGCACAGGTCTCCCCCAAGGCGGGGGGGGGGGGGGGGTTCAGCCGTAATCGCCATGATTGGTCGATGCACGTTGGCGATCGCAGTAGGTGTTATGGTCCTCAGAAGAACGCTGCTGCCCTTACTCTGATCACTTGATCGATTATGATCAATGTAATTAGTGAAAATGATTTTATGTAACTTCACGATTATGTTAACTGAAGCGTTATTTCTAATACTACTAACAGGTCTTTTGAAACGAGTGATGAACGTGATGCGCGACTAACTGCTGATCGAGATTATCATACATTGTCCCGAACACGCACACAACAAAATATTCATAATCAGTTAGAAAGTGAAAGAGAAAGAATTGCTGGAGTACGGCATGAAGAGACAGAAGAAGAGCGCAGCGAACGTTTGAATTCTGATCGACTTCGACATTCTCTGAACAGAATGTCGATGTCATCTGAAGAATCGGATGTGTCTCAAGATATAGCTACGGCTATATCTTGAGACACATCCGATTCTTCAGATGCCATGGCGACCTTTCTTGGGTTGATAAGGAACGGGGTGCATTTACGTATACTATTATGATTGACTACGCCACATATTCCGCCATCATATGATTCAAAATTGTACTTTTTGAACGTCTCGAAGCGTCTTGCGCATTCCGTTGTTTTCCCGTCCCCGGGCTCGTAGAATTCGACATCAGACGTTTCAGATCTTCGATTTTGCCGACCCCATTGTCGCTGGCATAAGCAACAGGATCCGCGTACGAAGTCGCGGGCAGAAGCTAGTTTCTAATAAAATTATGCCAAATACAAGTGTGGTTTATAAAATTATTGCAATTTAAATTATGGTAATCATTAGTAAACCATTTAAACCATGTTCAAATAACGTAAGTCTGGGAAATCTGGGATCTTGGACCCTGTTGTTTAGTAAACTCTTTTCCACTTTACTTCTTACTAAGTACTTTTAGTGCCAACTTGGATGCAAATTACATTATTTAGACGTCATAACAGCTAGGTCACTAAGTAGCTACTAAGATTTAATAACATTTTCAAGTCAACTGAATTGAAAACTTTGTTTCTTTTAGCACTTGCTTTATTAAAAAGAAACAATGAAACTGTTTAATAATGAGGTGAACAAAGCCAAACCTATTGAATAGAATCTTTTCTTTTAGAACTTTTTGCTGGCACTAACTGGCTATCCGACTGCGTTCGCCTTTAATTTAGTTTGAATTATAATTCTGTTTTCTTTTGTCTTTATGGCGCTTATACAATGTAAATTTTGAACACTTAAAAAATGTGTTACCGCATTATAGGCAGTAAAGATTTATTAATAAGCTCTACATAGTATAAAACAAAGTCGTTTCCCGCCGTCAGTCCTTTTGTAAGCTTAGATCTCAGATTATGAAACTAAAGGCAGGTACACCGCGCGGAACATTGAGAGTGAAGCCATAAAAGCAAATACAAATTCAAAAGCGAATACCTACAACGCGCTTCGCGCTGTACTGACACGAGTCACTATAGCACGAAACGCCGTATCTTAAATAAAAACAAATAAAAATACAAATTCATAAGCAAATACAATCATGAGTTTGTAGGTAAGTATTCGCTTTTGAATTTGTATTTGCTTTTTTGGCTTCACTCTCAGTGTTCCGCGCTGTCTATCTGCCTTTTGTTTCATAATCTGAGGCTTAGATCTTTTAAACTATGCAACGATTTTTTTTGCATTTTTCATCAATCATCATCATCATTATCAGCTGCAAGACGTCCACTGTTGAACACAAACCTCCCCCATAGAACGCTACAACGAGCGGCAACCTGCCGCTTTCATCCACCAGTTACCCGCGACCGTTTACATCAATAGATAGAGTGATTTAAGAGGAAGGCTTATACGTATAGTTTGTTTGATATTGTTTTGCATTAATTTGTTGAAGAAGATGTCGGAAGAAATCAAGCCGAATGAGAACATATTATAGTATTTAATATACTACTTACATTATCAACCATGATTTTATTATTGTCCTTGTATTTTTCTTACAATTATATTTAACTACCTTCTGCCCGCGGCTTCGCCCGCGTAAAAAAGAACGATTATCCCAAGGGAACACATTATCGGGATAAAAGTATTCTATGTGTTAATCCAGGAAATGGTCTACCTGTGTGTTAATTTTCATGCAAATCTGTTCAACGGTTTACGCGTGATTGAGTAACAAACATCCAAACATCTTCACAAACTTTCACATTTATAATATTAGTAGGAAGTAGGATATACTTCTCGTTCTTTCATAGAATTAGCTGAAATTTAATATTTATTAATTTCTTGTAAATTTAAGACTTGTTTTTATAAAATATTTATCGTTTTCAAAGAATTATCTGAAATTCAATATTTATTATTATGACTTCTAATGTCAGTTGTCAACATTGTCAACTGTTAGTGTTTGTGACTCGGCTTCTGGGCTTTTCGCTTATATAACTTAAATTATTTTCATTAATATTTAATTGTATTTTATAAGAAAACGCATATGCAAATACATATATGTTATTAAATAACTTAACTACATCAATTATAAAAATTCTTTACGCACTCTGAAGGTCTGAAATAACTGGCAGGCTACATTTAACCCTGGCTGGTTTTACTTGTCAGTCAGATGGAATAATTATATGACGATAAAGAAATTCCAGAAGAAAAATCATATTTAGAAATATGAAAATTCGGAAGGAGCGTACTATATAAAGGCGCGCTGACAGATCATCAGTCAGTCGAGATTTGGATTCTAACTTGCATCATAATAATATAACTTCAAACTCTACTGGAGTCTACCAGTCCAAAACCGGGAATCAGTAACAGTCTTCGTGAGAGCCGTCGAGCTGACGCGTGCCTGCAGCTCCCAGGGCGGATCCTACTGATAGGTCCGCCTGGGACCTCCGTTCCCGAGCTTGGAGCTGACTGCGCGCCAGTCTTTCTTCGGTCTGATCCTGATTGCCGTCCAGGCTGGAGCCACCTACGCTATTTACCTAACTACAGTGCGTTTAGGTTAGCCTCCAATATAATTCTGTATTTTTACCCATCTCATCTTTCTTCAATTTATTAAATTTTATATGTGTAAGTCTACTTAGCCTTTCATTTAATAGGATTAAGAAGATTTGTTACAAACATTCATCAAAAACGCAGCCCTATTCTCTTGAAATGATTGAAATTATCTACACTGTACCAATGCGAAGCCGGGGCAGGTTACCAGTAAATAATTATAGTGTAAAAATGTTGGTCACGGTGGTTATTCTCTAGGACTAACCAAATACGCAGTACAAGTTAGTACAAATGTGTGTGCAAAAACAAGTGCAAGACCGTTTCCTACGACACAACCGGCGAGAAATCAGGTGTAGGAACAAAGGCTTTTACGTAAAGCCTTCGGTCCTACGCCGTCACTCAGCTGTAGCAGTTATGTAATAAGTAAAAAGAAGCATTGGTTTTTAACCGACTTCAAAAAGGAGGAGGTTATCAATTCGAATGTTTATATATATATTTTTAAATGTATGTTCGGGCATAACTCTGTCATATATAGACGGATTCGCAAAATTCTTTTTTTGTTCGAAAGGGGTTTATTCCGAAAAGGTACCTAGAATAGATATAAATTTTATCAAAATTAATACAGCCCTTTTTGAGAAAATCAACAAATTCCCAAAAAAAGTCGGTGGCGGTGGCTTTGTGTTTGTTGTTTTGTATTGCCACCGACTTCTGAAAGTAAAGTAATGTGTGTTCTGTGCTAAAGTTATTTATCGCTTTTTAGTTTAAAAATAACACCAGTTGTTTAGCTCAAATTCGGGAAATACCTATCATAGATATACAACTAAATAAGTAAGTACCTATAAAAATTAAGAATCTGTTTACACTATGCACTAATTAAAATTAGTAGTGTATTAATTGATCATGTCTAGGGACACACAGTACCTCATAAAGTATAAAATTAAAAAAAAAATAAAAAATAAAATATGCCCAATACTATCACTTTACGTCCTATGCCATTCAACATCGTGAATACTTGATCTCTCCATACATACGGAATATCTTCCTTTATTACTCTCCGCTGAGAGGTTTTAGATTACGATCAATCGAGGTTAAGCTGCTGTTGTGGGGGATTGGAATTGGATGGGTCACTGAGTCTTGTGAAGGAATGAGTTACTTGTTCCATTTTAAGATTTTATTTTCGTTTCAGAACAGTATCTGTTATACCACAATGCATTCCAAAACGGGTATATCAGACGTAGGCAAAAAGGTTGCCAGGCTCAAATGAGGTTGAATGGGTTACGTCAGCAGCATGCATAGTGACCGCTGGAACCACGTTAGTCCATGCAAAAGGTGGCTGAAGAAGACGGACGGTATCATCGAGTTTTGAATTACTCCGAGTTTTGAGTTCTGTGCAATTTCTGGGCAAAAGCCTTCCATCCCTTCTGCCATCTTAAGCCATGCCGCGCCTACTCTGTCCAGTTCGAAAAAAATCCATCCAGGGGTGTGATTCTGTAAGATCTCATTCTAAACGTCGAATCTGAATCCGCTGTGAGTTTCTCGATTGGCATTCTAAAAACTCGGTTGATAATTCGAATTTACACTAGCGCCACCCTTGCGAGCGCGTCAGCGAGTTGAACTAAATTGACAGGGAGATTTTGACAGATAAAGTATGAGATGACGTAAGAAGTGGCATTCTGTAAGGTAATTTCCCGGTCACTTCGACGCTCACTTCGCACTCGAACCCAATTCAAAGTGTCAAATATATCAAGGTCATTTTGAACCTTATGCGAAGTGAGAGTGAATAGCGATGTGAGATGCGAGTTGTTGTTTGAATTTTACAGAATCGACCTACAGTTCTTCTGCACATACTATTTTCAACTATATTTATGTTACGTGTTAAGCTCATTGTCAATTAATGAACGACAACTGGTTTATTTTTCTGCTCTATCAGCCTTACGTTGAAATTAAGTGATTGATAAAATTCATGCATTAATTTTCGAGTCTGATATAATTTTTAGGGTTGCGTGGTGTCGACCACAGATATAGATAGACCTAGATAACGCAAGTATCACGATCTGTATGAAAACCAAGCGTGCCATTTTTTGGACGTCACAATGTGATGCGATAGATCTATACAATAATATTTTAAGTCGTAAGTAGGTATTTCTATATTTCTTTTCCGATTGTATATTGTTGACAAAACATAACCTCTAAAACTTCAAACTGGAATATCTTTATTTTTGAGACATCCTGTAAAAGTATAACTGAAGTCAAAATTGTTCAGAAATTCAAATCCTTTATTTTAATATATTTTTCATCAGCAGACGCTAAAAAAAAGTCAACAAAAATTTGTTCAAGGTCTCGCCATTATTCTAGGTATTACTGAGGGTATTATATTAAAAATAATTGTTTTTTAAATTATCCCTTAGTTAAACATTATATCCCATAGTTAAACATTATTTCAGCCACAGATATAGATAGACCTAGATAACGCAAGTATCACGATCTGTATGAAAACCAAGCGTGCCATATTTTGGACGTCACAATGTAATACGAATGTTTTGTTTTTCCTAAATTTGGAATTCCCAGGTATTACTGAGGGTATAAGATTAAAAATAATTGTTTTTTAAATTAATTATGTACGCATAATATTAATCACAAAATGACTTACCGATGGAAGGAAACGTTTACTTTTTTTTTTTTTTTTTTGTTAGACACGAAAATAGGCACGCGAAGTAGTTGATCTTGCGTTATCTAGGTAATAATAATAATAATAATAATAATAAAATGTGGGGACATTTTCACACACGGCCATCTGACCCCAAACTAGGGAGACCCTGTTCTATGGGTGTCAGACAGCTGATATACACACAAATACATTTTTTTTTTGTAAATACATACATATATCTAGACAAACAACACCCAGACACAAGGCAAACACAAGTGCACATCACACAATGTTTACCCTGGGCGGGAATCGAACCCGCAACACGCTGCGCAGCAGTGTATCTATATCTGTGGTGTCGACCGAGACCCTTGTCCTAAGACTATGCTGCCTATCTGTTCCTCCTTCCATCTGTACTGGATTCTCTTTTTTCGTAGTCCGGCTCGCACTTGACAGGTTTTTTAACACAAGCCACGCAGTATTATTACGATACCTATTTTTATATCGCCATATGTTGTCGTATTTCTTCCAAGCAATAACCCACTGTAATGTTACAGCATTTTTGAGAATACCCGCTTCGCTCTAGGCTACTGGACAAAGAGCTTACTGGCCCATAAATCAGATAGTATGCCACGGACACTTTAGATAATCCGTCATTTGGATTAATGCCCTGGGGAAGTTTTGTTATCTTTTGTGGATAGTTATTTATGATTAGATAGAAATTATGTCGTGGTTAGATTAAGGAGTGTGATTGTGTTTTAAAGTTAGAGTCAAAGTCAAATCATTTCTTTCAAATACACAATTAATTGAAAATAATAATATGACCTTACTCAAAGGCATGTTTCGAATGAAGAAGAACAAAAAAACATTTGTGCTTAATGTCAGTTGTGTCTACATGTATACAGAACAACCTACAAAAGTTTCACCACAATCGAATCAATGGATTAAAAAAAAAAACTTTTTTTTTAATAGTGTGTCCATAGTGTGATCTTAAAATATTCTTACAACCTATTTACATTCTACTATTACATATGGTGTACAAATATTTCTCATTTATTAGTAGGTATTATGATATGAACCATGCTACTATTTAATTACGTAAGAAAAAATAAAAACAAATAAGAGGTCTATTATATAAAAGTATGAATAAAAAAAAAAACAATTAAAGTCAAGTTAAATGATTTAACTTGACTTTAATTGTTCTTGACTTAAATTAGCATGGTTCATATCATAATACCTACTAATAAATGAGAAATATTTGTACACCATATGTAATAGTAGAATGTAAATAGGTTGTAAGAATATTTTAAGATCATACTATGTACAGGTACACCTACATTCTGGCAAATAATTAAAATTTTAATTTGAATGTATTAAGACCTCCAAGAAAAACACGTAAACATTAATTTTATTTGTATTAGATGCCCTGACTGTTAAATACCCTTTACCCTTTAATAGTTAGGTTAATTGAATTAATATTTAAAGTAAATGGTCGCATCTATTATCAAGAGTAACCATGATGAGAGCTATATACGTGTATAGGCTTTCTATTTGCGATTTTCTGTATCCGAGTCGAAAATTACACATTGGTATTGTAATTTGAAAGCCCAGTTTCTGAAGTGAAAATCAACACAAAAATTAGCTAGCAAATTGTCCAGCGCGAGTAAGCTATTGTGATTGGTGGAATTATTTGTCTACAGCTAATTGGATCACTTCGACTTGCGTTGAATTTTAATACGTCAATAAATTTCTTTTCGGAAACCAACAAGAATAGGTCCTTTTGATTTTACTTTACTTTTTGTTTTTAAATAAACGATATAAAATTTTGTACAAGGTCAATCTCACCAAAAAAAAACATGTTTTTACTTTTCTATAGAAAAAAGAGGATTCAAAGAGATAGCTTTTAAACAGTATTAAATTTAATGAAAACACCAAGTTTGTGGCCCCGACCCGGCTTTGTAGGGTCAGGTGCGAGTTTTCGTACGCGTCGGGTTCCGTGCATTGTAAAAATTAGAATAGGATATTTGGTATTTTACGTTCTATTGTAACTGTCAATTTTGTCCATTTTAGAGAATTTATGGTAAACGGAAAGTGTCTGTCAAAAACGCTATAATGTCTAAGTCCACACTAATATTATAAATGCGAAAGTAACTCTGTCTGTTACGCTTTCACGAAAAAACAGCTGATCCGATTTTGATGAAATTTGGTAGGGATATAGCTTGAACCCTGGGGAAGGGCATAGGTTACTTTTTAACGCAATTTCGTCTGCATTACCGCGATAACCGACATTCATTCACAAGTCGCGGGCGAAAGCTAGTGGCTTATAAAAATAACCTATAAAACATATAAAAAGCAGTCGTCACACTTGATCAAGGCACCTAGAAAAGGTGCCTGATGCCTAAAAAATACCCCGCCTTGAAACGAAGTAGGCACTTTACTTATGCTTTTATCTAATCTCAAAATTAATACCATGCTTAGGTATATAATGTAGGTTTGGGGACTCTGACCAGGAGATTCAACTGTGTATTATAACTACAGTCCACGTCACGTTATGGAAATATTAAGTCATCAGTGCATCTTATGGGTTATTAATATTTGCGATATAATTTACGACCTGCTGATTGGTTTTTAACTGTGTCAGCGTCGGCGAACAACAATGACTTTATATTGACGATATTTTCTTAACTCGAATGAACTACAGATGTTTGTTCAAAATGTTCTGCTGTCGAATATTTTAGTTTTCATATCAACACAACGGAACCCAGAAACATGATAAAGCCGGTGCTTCCATCAGTGTTGGTACTTTTCGGCAAGTTTGTTGAGAACGAGGCCGACACTCCGGATGCTTTGTTATGAGGTTTTCAGGTGTTTGCCTTCTAAAGATTTTGGATATTTTAAAAATACATTTTTAGGCAGGAGTAGTTTTTAATGAATATAGCTATACCTACCTGTCAAGTTATTTATTATTTATCCACTAAAGAATACTGTACGGCGCAACCGTACATTGCAAAATTTTCGTACACAGCGTCAGCATATCCGCCTACATGAATTATTCAATTTCACTTACAATTTTGTTCACTACTGGTCATTAAACGCACCGCGTGTACTCACTTATCAATATCATATCAGTATATCATATCTATCATTATTTTATATTTAAAAACTATCTCTATTTGAGCTTTGGTTTTAACTTAGTGTAATAAACTGTTGAACCTTCATGGACCAGTATCATTTAATATCATAGCATGCTATCAGTAAAAGCTGCACGGTACAATACCGTACAGATACCTACAGCATTTAAATTGGCTTAAATAATGTCATCAGCAAAGCCTTTTCTTAGCTATGTTGGGGTTGGATTTCATTCTAACAGGACGAATACCAGTAACCAGTTAATACCAGTGTTTTACATGCAGCGATATCGTTATCTATCTGTCATCCTACCTCCACAACCCTGTCACTGGGTAACATGATTTCCTTTGATAAGACTGATTATCAGACTGTTTGGCTTCTTACTACCCATTTGAGTTTGAGTTTTTGAGAGTTTTAACTAGATTCAAACTTTACAATATGACGTTCAAAAGTGCCTTTAATGGTTTATTTTTTTATTGTCGAATAGGCTTGCAAATTAAAATAGAATATTTGATTTTAACTTTGAGTTTGAACGACTGTCAAAAACCTTCGAATAAAAGCCGGGATCAACGACTTTCCGTGTTTTCCGAGAAAATTTGAAGGGCATCGTGAATTTGGAATTTTTATTTTGGGATTTTGTTTAAAAAAAAAATGATCAATTGAATTTACGTTACATGTACTTTCTGCCAGGTCCTTGTTTAATTTGGAAGATGTGTAGTAGTAGAAGTCTTTGTGAAAGAGCTGGTCCAGGAAAGTACTACCACCTAACCTATTTGTGACGTAAAGCTGCGGTGCTGTGTATTACAGGGGCACATGAGATTTTTAAGAACCCAATTATTATGTTAATTATAATCCGTGATGCTTGGCCACTGGGCTTCTACCAGTTGTAAACGTCGTGTAACTCAACGTGACTGTGCTAAGATCTCTAGATTATTTAAACTGCAAACTGTCGTCTGGGAGGAACTTTTATCTAAGTGGCAGTGTAGGTGGGATGATTCCATCAAGGGCCGACACCTTCATCAGTTCTTTCCATCCGTAAACGGCTGGCCAGGACATGGCTGGAGGTAGACCATTGTGTTACCCAATTTCTAACAGGTCATGGCAACTTTAAGAGTAAATTATTTTCTTTCAAGCTTGTTGCTTCGCCTTTGTGTCAATATTCTACATCTGACTGTGAATACGAATACTCTGCCCATCATATCTTATGGGAGTGTATACTTTGGCAGAAAGAACGCACTTTTATGCTGGATAGTGTACAGGCTACATCCGGAGCTGTTTATTATGCGGAACTTGTAGAAACTAGAACAAATTTCTGTGCATTCAAGCGATTTTGCCATACCTATTATTGGACTCAAATGTAACAGGAACTTTTTAGGACCCATAAATTATGTCAATTATACTCTGTGGTGCTTAGCAACTGGGCTTCTCCCAGTTGTAAACGTCCCTTTGTGCCTATTGGCCTAGTTCTGTTCTGTCTCCTGCTTGATTTAGAGGGTAAGTGGAAAATATGTTATTCTTACTCCTCCGCTGTTTTTTCTGATTAATTTCGTTGCGGGATCCAAGACAGTTGAATCGTTTCTCTGGGACTCGTCGAACTTCATTGCTTTGGTGCTTTTCTGGTGGTCGCCACTGTTGATTCTGGCTTACAAGAGTTACAGTGGTCTGGGAATAGCGTGGCGGGCTTGTCCCCTAAAAAAAATGGTTGTAAACGTCCCTTTGTGCCTATTGGCCTAGTTCTGTTTTGTCTCCTCCCTTAATATTGAGGGAAGTGGAAAATATATTTTTTCTTATTTCTCCGCTGTTCTTTTCTGAATAATTTCGGTGTGGGATCCAAGACAGTTGAATCGTTTCTCGGGGACTCGTCGTGCTTCAATGCTGCGGCGCTTTTCTGGTTGCCGCCATTGTTAATTCTGGCTTACAGGAGTTTAATTTGGGAATAGTGTAGCGGCCTTGTCCCATAAAAAAGTACATGAGGTATTTCAATTTGGTTTATAGGATAGCAATGTATCTCTGAAATTGCTGTCATTCGTCAGCGTTGACATTACGCCATCTGCTTACTTGCTAATGACATAAAAAAGAGTACTAAGTAAAACAAAAACTGCTATTTTCAAAGACACAAATCCCTAACTAAACAGTAAAATATCCAAAGCCAATTATCAAAGTGAATCGAACAGTTTTTATGGTAAGCAAGCTAGTGCCCCAATGAAGGCTAGGCCATAAACAAGCCCAGTTGTTACGCCAATCACATACGTTGCCAATAAAAATAGTCCGTGAATCGACTCACTGAGTCCACTGGGCCATGATGCGTACGGTACCTAGGGTTTTTTGATTAAGACCGAGACTCGTCCAATTTTGGCCAATTATGATGGATCAATTGGGACGAGGTTGGAACTGCGGACGTTAGGCTTCAGTGGTACTGGCCGGTTCAATCCCCAAAAGGATAAAATATTTTGTACGGCGTGAGATAGTTATTCTGAAAAATGTGTGTGTAATACACCTACAGAAGACCAATTCACGTAATTAAATATGTTTAAAATAATAATAATAAAGTCTATTGTTTCACTAAGCGAGCGTTTCATGGCGAGGTAAAAATAGGATAATGATTCTCTTACATCTAGTTAGTGGGAGGATTACTGCTCTTCTAGATATTGTTTAATGATTATGATTTGATTTGATGTTAATGATTCTAAACTACAGGGTTAGAAGAAACAGTTATGAATCCCTTTCTTAGTGAGTGAATAATCCAATTTTGGCCAATTATGACGGATCAATTGGGACGAGGTTGGAACTGCGGACGTTAGGCTGCAGTGGTACTGGCCGGTTCGATCCCCAAAAGGATAAAATATTTTGTACGGCGTGAGATAGTTATTCTGAAAAATGTGTGTGTAATACACCTACAGAAGACCAATTCACGTAATTAAATATGTTTAAAATAATAATAATAAAGTCTATTGTTTCACTAAGCGAGCGTTTCATGGCGAGGTAAAAATAGGAGAATGATTCTCTTACATCATTCTAGTTAGTGGGAGGATTACTGCTCACACAGTGTTAGAAGAAACAGTTCCGAATCCCTTAGTGGGTGAATTACAAAAGCATGTGTAAATATTATTAGTACTAATAATAAAAACAAAGATCTAGGCGTGTACGAGTAGGTAAGTGTGTGTGGGAGTGTTAGGATTTTGTGTGGTGTGTGTCTGTATTTTTATGTGATGTATGAATGTCTGTTGTGATCAAAATGTAGTCGCAATATCATCTCCAATGAGACATATCTTGTCAAAAATGTAGGTAAGTCATGACAATTTGACAGATTAAGACTGAGATTAGAATGCGAACAGTCGACAGTCTAATATGTTTCTTTTTTATTAGTTACTAGCAACCCGAGCCGGCTTCGTATGAGCCTATAGCCTTCCTCGATAAATGGACTATCCAACACTAAAATAATTTTTCAATTCGAATCAGTAGATCCTGAGATTAGCGCGTTCAACCAAACAAACAAACAAACTCTTCAGCTTTATAACTTTAGTATAGATATGCTGATTATTGTTTCGTGATGGCCCAGTGTTTACGGCATCTGTCTCTCATGCAAGAGGTTGTGGGTTCGAATCTAGGCAAGTACCAATGTAACTTTTTCAATTCATATGTACTTTCTAAGTTTATCTTGTACATTATTGACATCGGTGAAGGAAAACATCGTGAGGAAACCTGGACTTGTAATGAATATATGTCTGAAATCGCCAATCCGCCTCGAGCGCACGTGGTGATCAATGCTCGTACCTTCTCTGTTTGAGAAGAGGCCTTTGCCCTGCAGTGGGACAGTAATAGGCTGGTATTATTATTTTATTGTTTCAAAAATTTGTGACTGAAAGCTGACCAGACAGGTATCCTGAAAGCATGTTGGTCACGATGTGGTCACAATATATTTTCTCATGCGGGATTGAACCCGCAAGACGTTAGAACATGTGGCTGTTCAGGGTACAGGATTTAAACTTATCCTACTTATGTAACATTACTAATTTTACTAATATACTAATACTAATTACTAATTTACTAATATTATTATAAATGCGAAAGTAATTTTGTCTGTTTCGCTTTCACGATAAAATTTGAACCGATTTCGATGAAATTTTCTTCCCTCTTCTTACCCAAGTTCCGTCTGTTACCGTAGGTCTCCTTGTAACAGACTTCTCTCACTTAAAGCCGACGTAACTTACATTTGGTATGGTTTGTATGGTAGGCTAGGGCATTAGGACAACTTTAACTAGGGTGCTAGGTAGGTAGTTACTATAAGGCTAGGATAATTAGGGCTCTAGGTAATTACTGGGGCTGGGTTTGGAGTCAGTTGGGTCTTAGGTACTGAACCAGACTCAGTGATCTCAAACATAGCCATATCGTACGCACTTGGAACAATGGCCGTACTAAGCTCTAAGTCCCGATGTGTACATTTGGATTTGGATTTTTTATAAAACAAAAAAGAGGCCTTCTATTAATCACCCATTTTAATGGAGTGTGCTAGATATGAGTCTACAAGAAATAATTTAATAGTGGCCTTGAATTTGAACAGAACTGACGTAGGCATATTCCACAAAATATTATCTCAGCCAAGTAGAATCGGAGCGAAGGTTCTGTTCAAATTTATGGCCCAAATATTGTAACTTAATGTAATTGTAATAGTAGTAGGTAATTTGTAATTTTGTAGTGAAGTATTTGGATAAGGGTACGATGGGACTGGCATACGCTGTGCGTAAAAGTCCCTAAAATAAATGCAGAATAAAAAAAATAAAAATAAAAATCACCCATTTGCCAAACATTTCCACGTACAAGTCCTCGAAGGTACAGGAACTAGTGTGTGTTATCATTTTGCAAGTCACCTTTAGGGGAAATTTAGTCGAGTTTCATCTCCACTTTGGATAGTAACCCGCATCTTGTCCCAACTTGCCTGATTTATTGTTCAGTTTTGGCCTAGCTATTAATTTTATCTGCTTGTTATCCCGATTCACGCGTTCGGTTCATCGGGGTTAGTTCAAGTCGTCTCGAATGATCTAGTTAATTTGATTGCGGTATTCCTTGAGTGCAACTACTTTTATTTAAATACTAGCTATTTATTGTGTATTTCAGTTTATACAAACATTCTATAGCAATAAGGATCAGTTTTCCGTGAACTTTTCAATTTTCCAGGTAACTTAGGATTTAATAATCACTGTCATTTTGAAATTAAGTCATTTGACGGGAACTATCCGCAAACCTAGATATCCTTATCCTATCTACAATATCGAGTTTAATTATGTATTTAGGGCATAGATATATATATGTGATATAGGGTGACTTTGTACCAATTATTAGGACCATTTTTTCTTTTACAGTTTTTTTTCTACACATGGGAATCCACTTCCAACTTTTCGCAGGCTTTTTTTTTCAAACAAAAAAGGCTGCGAAAAGGTGGGGGCAGGTGATGTTGGCGTGTGTTTGATATCCATTGCGTTGTCGTTAAATCAAACCGTAAAGAATCATGGCGAGATTTGTAAAAAAAAAATTAAGATGTTTAGAGAAGTTGAAATTCTAATTCTTATATTCTTGGGTACCTAAAGAGTATCTTCAGCATATACAATATTTTTAAAACCCCGCAAAAGAATTTTAATAGTTTAACGAAAAGCTCATTATTTCAGAACGAAACGGCGACTGACAGTACCAGTAACACTGACAGCCACCGTTTCGCAGTTCTTACATTGAAATTGCATCGTTTTATGGGAAGCAATGTCACAAAATAATGATTATTTTTTTCCACACACTTGTCACATCACTTGTCTGCCAATTTTATAGATCCGTTAACATCGCTTGTCACTTTCTATTTTTTATAAACACAAAATGGGCATCGAGATGAAACGAAAAAGTGTTATTTTCATTTCGTAATATTTTAATTATGCGGGGGTTTAAAAATATGCTAAGTATATCAATCTACTCCTGGTAATGTATTCTTCACATTGGAGAATATTTTAAACCCTCTAAATTACTTTTTTTTTTTCATACAAATTAATGTATGAATCTCGCCATGATTCTTTCGATTTTGTTTGTTTGGAAGAAGTTTAGTAATGACACTTGGAATACGTAATGTAAACAACTCAAAAGCAAAACTTTGCTACTCTGACCTTTAGTATCCCGAGAAGTGAGAACCAGTGGATTCCCAATAGGTCGATTCTGTAAAATTCAAACAACAACTCGCACCTCACATCACTATTCACTCTCACTTCGCAAATGGTTCATAATGACCTTGACATATTTGACACTTTGAATCGGGTTCGAGTGCGAAGTGACGGGGAAACTATCTTACAGAATGCCACTTCTTACGTCATCTCATAGTTTATCTGTCAAAATCTCCCTGTCAATTTAGTTCAACTCGCTGACACACTCGCAAGGGTGGCGCTAGTGTAAATTCGAATTATCAACCGAGTTTTTAGAATGCCAATCAAGAAACTCACAGTGGATACAGATTCGAAGTTTGGAATGAGGTCTTACTTCTGGAAGATGTGTGTTCTTTAGCACAGAACACACATGACTTTAGACTAGACTTTCAATACAAAGTCATATGTGTTCTGTGCTAAAGTTATTTATCACTTTTTAGTTTTTACAAACAGAACAAAGCCACCACCAAGCGCTGTTGATATCGATACAGTCTCCATAATATAACTTCTATTTTCAAAAATTATACCATTTTAAAGACAAGCTTCTGAAGGCAGGGCTTCTGCTACATACCTGCATCACCGACGCCGAGACGCTGCAGAGAGTCCTTTGTGCCCAGAACCCATGATACAAAGTCGACTCCTGGCAGTGCTAGGACATGTCGGTAGATGACAAGACCGAGGAGGGAGGCTCTCAGGAGAAGGTGGTCCACCTGATCCTGGGCATTCCGGAAGACCAGAAGGAGACCATCCTGGCAAGAGACCGCCGCATAGCCCACATGTCCGGAAGCGGATACATCCGCTTCTTTAACATGGAGGAGGGAACTGCGAGCGGGGAAAACCAGACGGCGACGGGTGAGACCACGGCGAGGGTGACGTCAAGTCCTAAGCCGAGCACTTCAGCTCCCCAACAGGGTCCGAGTGGGGTGGGGTCAAACCCACAGCCGGAAGCGGGGGGGGGGGAGGGACGAGCGACGAAGATGACGTCCTCCGCAGTCCCTAACTCCCTCACAATAATCCAGACCAACCTCCAGCACAAACAAATAGCGGCGGCCACCTTACGCAGAGTGCTGGAGGAAGATAACAAGACCGTCGCCCTGATCCAAGAACCTTGGATCAGGAATAACAGAATATGCGGTCTGAATAACATCGGAGGTAAGTTGCTATTAGACACCTCTATTGACAAACCGAGGACGTGTATCTTCACGCCTAAAACCATGACAACAACATTGCTTAACCAATTCTGTTCTAGAGATCTCACGGCAGTGAAAGTCCTCACAGATAAACAAACAGCCCTGGTGTTGGCATCAGTGTACATGCCGAGCGAAGGCGAAGTGCCTCCTAAGGAACTGGCCGAGCTGGTGCAACACTGTGACGCACACGCCTGGGATCTGATCATCTCCGCAGACTGCAACGCGCATCACTCACTGTGGGGAAGTAAGGACTCAAACAAAAGAGGTGAGTTACTAACTGAATATATACTTCAAACAAACCTTAACATCATGAATAGGGGCAAGGAACCTACGTTTGTGAGTTCAAGGTACCAAACGATCATTGACATTACTTTAGCAACAGACGCGGCGGCGGGCTTAATAAAGGGATGGCACGTATCAAACGAACCATCCTTTGCGGACCACCGCCGCATATGTTTCCAAATACAATATAAACCGACAGATCCAGTCCGATACCGCAACCCCCGCAAAACCAATATAGCAAAATATTTAAATTTACTCACCAATGCACTAAGTAACGTACAAATGACAGACGTGACACTTAGTACAATAAACATAGAAACAAACATACAACAAATAACCAAAACCCTTTTTAAAAGTTACGAACTTGCATGTCCAACAGTAATACCCAAAGTGTCGAACGAAAGTTCCTGGTGGGGGCCAGAACTCGAACGCCTACGGGAAAAACTCAGGACACTTTTTAATCGAGCGAAGAACACCAGAGCCGACGAGGACTGGGATAAATATAAGACTGCACAGAAACACTACAAAAAACGGATTAGATTCCGAAGTAGAGAGGGTTGGCGCACCTTCTGTAGCAGTCTAAACTCAACGAACCAGGCCGCCAGGATAAAGAAAATTCTAGCCACAGGAGACCTCAAACTCTTGGGCTCCCTCAAAAAGGCTGACGGCACCTACACGAACACAGGAGATGAAACCAGTGCACATCTGCTTGAAACGCACTTTCCCGGCTGTCTAATAACAGCAGAGTCGGAATGGCAGGACGAGCACCATAGCACACCAACATCCCAAGAATGGGAAATCGCAAACGAAATAGTAACCGCAGACAAAGTGGGATGGGCCCTAAAAACCTTCAAGCCATTCAAGTCTGCTGGGCTGGATGGAATATTCCCAGGATTACTACAATGGCCAATAGATCTGATAACAAAGTACCTAGTACCAATATACAGGGCATGTATTGCCTTCAAATACATACCTATAGCATGGAGGGAAGCGAAAGTAGTATTCCTACCAAAACCAGGTAAAGAGGACTACACTCACGCAAAATCCTTCAGACCCATCAGCCTAACGTCGTTCTTACTAAAAACGTAGGAAAGACTGGTTGACCGACACCTACGGGATGGAGCACTAAAAACCAAGCCATTACATCCCCAGCAACACGCTTATACGAAAGGCAGATCAACTGAGTCAGCTCTACACTTGCTAGTACACAAGATAGAGTCAGCCATCACCAATAAATCATCAACACTCGCTGCCTTCATAAATATAGAAGGTGCTTTTGATAAAACCACGCACAACAGCATTGTCCACGCCCTACAAGGCTACAAAGTTGGACCAGTAATAACAAAATGGATTACTGAGTTGGTCAGCAAAAGGGCGGTTCAAATAGAAACAAACAGCACAACAAGAGCAAAAGTGGTCAGAGGATGCCCACAGGGAGGCGTCCTATCGCCACTTCTCTGGAACATAGTAGTGGACAGCCTCCTAAAAAAACTCAACGAACAAGGCTACACTACTATTGGGTACGCAGATGACCTAGCAATACTGATAAGCGGAAACGCTGAAAACGTTTTATGTGAAGTAATGCGATCAGCTTTACGTATTGTAGAACAATGGTGTGGTGACAAACAGTTGTCAGTAAATCCAAGGAAAACAGAACTCATTCTTTTCACCAACAAAAGGAAGTTACCAAAACTCAAGTTACCAAACCTATTTAATACCAAACTCTCCCTATCAACTCAAGTGAAATATCTGGGCGTCACTCTTGATCAGAAATTGAATTGGGCGAGTCATATCGAAAATAAAACAAAGAAGGCCTGTATAGCGTTCTATCAGTGCAAGAGACTAGTTGGCAAAAAATGGGGTCTCAACCCAAAAATAACACTTTGGCTATACACTTCAGTTATCAGGCCGTCTATAACCTACGGATCTGTTGTGTGGTGGCCCAGAACACAACTAGCGACAGTGAAAACGAAACTCCAAAGCCTGCAATGTCTGGCTAGTGTTGCGGCAACTGGATGCATGAGAACCACTCCATCAGTCGCTCTCGAGTACCTGCTGAACCTAAGACCTTTACATCTTGTCATTAAAGAAGAGGCACAGGCAGCTGCACTAAGACTGAGAGCCAACGGACTGTGGAAGCAAAATATATGAACAACACACTCAACTGTACTGGATGGAATCCTGAAGGAAATACCACTCCTTGAGGCGCTCACAGACAGAACATTGTGTCATCATGTTTTCGATCGAAGATACACTATCCAACTTGCAGCAGAAATTGAAGATAACTCTGGCATCAATGAAGTTAGGATATACACAGATGGCTCCAAAACCATACAGGGTACTGGGGCAGGTGTCTTCTCGAATGACCTAAATATTAAAATCTCAACCACCCTAGACAAACTTAACACTATCTTTCAAGCAGAATGTATAGGTATAACCAAAGCAGCACAGGCGGTTGCAGCCAGAGATGTCAGAGGGCATAATATTAAAATTGTCTCAGACAGTGCATCCGTACTTCAAGCTCTACAAAGCAACACTATAACCTCTGTCCTCATACTGGAGTGTCATAATACACTCCAGTCCATTGCAAACACAAACAGAGTAACTCTGCAATGGATAAAAGGACACAGCCACTCGCTGGGTAACGACGCAGCCGACGAACTAGCCAAAAGGGGTTCAAAGACGACGGTATTTGGCCCGGAACCACTACTGCCTATACCCCTGGCACAAATCAGAACATGGCTGCGCTTTACAACAGAAGATAACCACCAAACAGAATGGAGAAACAGCGTAGGATGCAGGCAAACGAAGAATGCTGTTCCGGCGGCTTCGAAAAAGCTTGCCCGCAACCTTACAAGACTGAACAGGGACCAAATCCGTAAAGTACTAGGTACGATAACCGGACACTGTCCCTTAAACAAACACCTATACACCATAGGTGTGACAAATAGCCCTCTGTGCAGGGGATGCATGGAGGCGGAAGAAACGCCACAGCACGTGCTCATGGAGTGCAGGCGCGTGGCGGATCAACGGGCACAGATTCTCCGGTCTCCAGCATCACTTTCGGAAGTCTGCAGCGACCTGAAAAGGCTGCTCGCCTTCTGGGATGAGCTGGGACAAACTAACTAACTAAGACAAGCTTCTAAAAGAATATTAGTTTTAACATTGGTCGCGTATACTTCCTACTTTTTTGCCATAACTGAGTCACGCACGCACGCAAAATACAAAGGTCGAGCCATGCGTGCGACAGTAATGTCATAAAACTGCGCATCCGTGCGTAGAAGTTGCGTGAGGAGTTATGCATGTGGATTATATCTCATCATCATTATAAGTCTATAAACGTCTGACTGAATACAAAAGTTTTTCGTGGTATTGCGAGTTGAATAATGATTTATCTGGCCCAGTGGTTAAGCTGGGTGGTCTCATGTATCAGGTTACGTGTTCAATACCAGGCTAAGTACCAAAGTGACTTTTCCAATTCGTGTGTACAGACGACAGCACATCAAGCCATTCCAAACTGTCAAAGAGTCATGGCAGCATTTGTCCAAAAAAATAAAGATGTTTATTGAAGTTGAATTTCGATATCTTATACTCTTGGGTACCTAAAGAGTATCTTCAGACATTTAAAATATTTTTAAAACCCGCAATAAAAATTTAATGTAAAGCTCATTATTTCAGAACGAAACATCGTTTCACAGGTCTTACACTGAAATTGCATCATTTTATGGGAAATAATGTCACAAATAATGATTAATGAATGTTCAACTCCGCCATTGTAAATAACGATTCACATCACTTGTCTGTCAGTTTGATTGATCCATTACTGTCACTTGTCACTTTCTTTTTTTTATAAATACATAATGGGCAACGAGATGAAACGAAAATCTGTAATTTTAATTTAAAAATATTTTAAAACAGAAACACTAAATTATTTTATTTTTTCATACAAATGAATGTTTGGACCTCGCCATGATTCTTTGACAGATTTTTTGTAGCTTTATGTACTGGCCTCTGTAATTGAAAAGTATTTTTTTTGGACACCACTGACATTGTCGTTCGTAGATCTTTGACAGTCGTTATGGGTAGTTAGAAGTCAGAAAGTCTGACCATCAGTCTTACCAAGTAACTGGGTTGGGGAGAGCAGGGGTGTGATTCTGTAAGACCTCATTCTAAACTTCGAATCTGAATCCGCTGTGAGTTTCTTAGTTGGCATTCTAAAAACTCGGTTGATCGAATTTACACTAGCGCCACCATTACGAGCGTGTCAGCGAGTTGAACTAAATTGACAGGGAGATTTTGACAGATAAAGTATAAGATGACGTAAGAAGTGGCATTCTGTACGGTAATTTCACTGTCACTTCGCACTCGAACCCGATTCAAAGCGTCAAATATATCAAGGTCAGTTTGAACCTTATGCGACGTAAGAGTGAATAGCGATATGAGATTCGAGTTGTTGTTTGAATTTTACAGAATCGACCTACAGACAGGCAGTCGCTGCATGTAAAACACTGGTTTTCAGCTGCATCAGGTTAGACTGGAAGCCAATCCCAATATAGTTGGGAAAAGCAAAGCAGATACATACATCGGTGAAGGAAAACATTGTAAGGAAACCTGGATTTAAAATTATTTAATATAAGTCTAAAATTGGCAATTGCCTTGAGCAAGCTTGATGATTAATGCTCGTGTCTTCGCTGTATGAGAAAATGCCTGAATAATATAGCAGGCTATGAATAGACAGCGAATTTTTTTTTCTCGAAATTACTGGTACTCGAGTACAAAATGTTGAAAGAAGATTTCAGTATCTAACACGTACCATGAAAGCAGAAGGATGGTTGTATCAGATGGCACTTAGGTAGAAACAGAAACAAAGTAATAATAATAATAAATTTGATTGTCAGGCAACTGAGGCCCATAGAAAAAATACACAAATACTTAATCCTAAACAACTATAAACTAATACATATACAAAAAGCCTTATCAACTAAATGTAGGTATACACACAATAAAGACAATAATAAAGCTTCATAATAAAGACAGTTATTCCATCTTGGTTTGGCACTATGAGAGCCTGAATATTTGCAAACTCACCCACGGTACAAGTGAAATTCCTAGTATTGGGTAACCTTCAATTATCAATTTTTAATTCATAAATCTCTTCTAAACCTTTGGTTACTAAACCAACCCTTTGTTGCTAACTTCACATAGTCGAAAAACGTGAACACAGCGCACTACAGGTTCGCTAATTAAAGCCTTGCATGTGGTGCACCGAAGACCAACGGGATGGTCGTCCAATTAGCTAACCTCAATCCCTAGAAATGTTAACTGAATGAATTTAGCCGCATATTGATTGGGAAACAAAAGACGTGAAACATTGTTGCACCAATTTTGTTGTAAACATTGTTGCTCAACACTGTATGAAATGAGCTTCAAAGGTTAAGTCGTTTTCGAAATTTCATGTTTAGTCAGTAAGTGAGTCATGTAACACACGTGACGGAAAAACTAAGAAAGCACCCAGTGTATCACTGACGACGGTCAAGAAAAGCAAGGAAAACTGGAGGAAACCAGGAAACGTGAATGTTGGTTATCGCAGATGCAGACGAAGTCTCCTCCTCTTTTTCCTGCCCTTATCCCATGTTACTTGGAGTCGGTGCAACATGTTTTCTTCTTCCATTCCGTCCTGTCCAACGTCATGCTTTCACTGACTCCCTTTTCATTCATATCATTCTTCACACAATCCACCCATCTTTTCTTTGGCCTTCCTCTCCCTCTCCATCCATCCAAACTAATATTCAAAGCTCTTTTGGTCACATGAGTTTCGTCTCTTCTCTTCACATGCCCATACCAAGACAAACGATTCCCTTTCAACTTTTCTGTCACTGGCGCCACTTTCAAACTTCCTCTAATATATTCATTTCTCACCTTATCCATTCTGGTAACTCCACACATCCATCTCAACATTCTCATCTCCGCTACGTGCAATCTTTTTTCATCCATCTTCTTCACGGCCCAACATTCCGATCCATACAGTACGACAGGTCTTATCACGGACTTGTAGATTTTCCCCTTTAACTTGAGGGGCATCCGTGGGTCACAAGTTGTTCCAGTGACCTGTCGCCATTTCATCCATCCTGCGTTGATCCGGTGCGTTACGTCTCGGTCTACATCGCCATCCCTTTGGACCAGCGACCCGAGGTACCGAAAGTCGGAGCAGGTCGGTATGGGCGTTCCGTCTAGAGACATGGGCACAGACAGAACTAGAGAGACCGCCGAAATTGCAAAACAAGTACTCCGTTTTGGTTCTGCTCAATTTCAGGCCAACACTCTCTAGTCTTTGCCACCACACCTCCAATCTGCTCTGGACCTCTAGGCACTTTCGGCTACCAGCACAATGTCATCGGTGAACAACATACACCAGGGTGCCTCTTCCTGGATGTCCGACGTCAAAGCGTCCATTATAACCAGAAAGAGGTAAGGGCTGAGAGCCGACCCTTGGTGCAAGCCGACGGCCACATTGAAGCTGCCAGTAGTGCCCACAGTAGACCGGACTTGGGTACTGCATCGACTGTACATTGCTCGAATCAACCGCACATACTTCCCAGGCACACTTTTCTCCTGCAAGGCCCACCACAACACTTCCCGAGGCACCCGGTCGTATGCCTTTTCGAGGTCAACGAACACCATGTGCAAGTTCTTATGCACACTTCTGTATTTTTCACACAACTGGTGGATAGCAAAAATGGCGTCCGTTGTGCCTCGACCAGGCATAAAACCGAATTGGTTTTGTGAAATTTCACTCTCTTCTCTCAACCGCCTTTCAATAACTTTCTCCCAAACTTTCATGCAGACGAAGTCGTGGATGAAAAATGTTTTTGAAGGCGGTTCCCTTTTTTCAAAAAAAAAATATTTTACACTTTTTAGTGCCTCCTTATCACCCAAATCCATTAAAGGACGGCAACACAGTTAAAACAGAGATTGAAAGTCCTCCAAAGATGGAAAGATGGAAGAAACGAAAACGTCTTTTCGGGTTTTGTTGTTTTTTTTTCAAAAAGCGCTGAATAAATTTCTGTTTCTTGTATACTAAAACCTTCTACAGAATATAACAAACACTTTTCTGAAGACCGCATCAAAATCGGTTCAGCCAAACAGGAGATAATCACCGACAAACATACATACATACATATGATACATACATACAGATATATAGGTCGAACTGAGAACCTCCTTGTTTTTTAAGTCAGTTATAAAGGAGCCATGTCCTTTCCCAGGGCTCAAACTATCTTCATGCCAAATTTCATCAATAACGGTTTAGCCGTTTTGTCGTGAAAACGTAACAGACGTTATTTTTTCTTTTTTTTTAAAACGTTGCCTGACACTAAGAATTTCTCCTGTGTCGTGGATGCGTTTACAAACATATAAACTCACATACCCAAACAGCCAGACCCGGAGCAACTATCTGTAGGTCATACAAATATTTGTTCCGTGTGGGAAACGAACCCGCGACACGCAGCGCAGTAGTCGATCGCTCAACCACTGCGATGATCATGTCGCCCATATTAGTATGAATACAAGTATGAAATCGTCATCCGCCTCAAGCAAGCGTGGTGAGAAAGACGACTTTGACCTGCAATTACTAGTGTCAAATTCAAATTCTTTATTGCATTTCATATGTATTGTGTATTGTATTTGTATCTCAGAGGTGGGCTCGTGACTAAGTAAAAGTCGTAGAGATCGAGCATGGATAAGCTACGCTTGCTGTAGTCAAAGTCAAAGTCAAAGTCAAATCATTTATTTCAATTAGACCATTCTATGGCACTTCTGAACGTCAAATGAGAAAAAAAAATGATTCTAGGTGCCCTAGTCATCGATCATGATGGTCATCGATCATTCATTTCATACCGACCAAATTATGACAATACGGTTGGCACAGTCTCACAGTCTCGTCCTTCTCCATAGAGACCTACCTACGTTTCGGAACGAGCAACTAGCTTCAACTTTCTGACTAACTGACAGACTCCTTGACAATTCAAAAGTGCCTGTAAATGGTTTAATTGAAATAAATGCTTAGACTTTGACTTTGATTTTGCAGTGGCTGAGCGATTGACTGCTGCGCAGCGTGTTGCAGGTTCGATTCCCGCCCAGGGTAAACATTTATGTGATGAGCACTTGTGTTTGCCTTGTGTCTAAGTGTTATTTATCTATATATATATATATTTAAAAATGTATAAATTGTGTATGTATATCACTGTCTGACACCCATAGTACAGGGTCTCCCTAGTTTGGGGTCAGATGACCATGTGTGAAATGTCCCCACATATTATTATTATTAAACAGGGTAGGGATGGCAAAAGCACAAAAAAAGATCATTGTAGGACTTGATAATTTGGTGTAATTGTTTTAATTGAGCATTAATAACATTTAATTATGACGCCACAAGTTGCCGCTCTTCTCACAAGTTAGAAAACCTATATTTCATATGGTGTTTTATTTTAGTTACACTTATAAGCAGCTTATAAGTGAAACTAAAAATAAATCTTAAAAACGAAATTAAAATAAAAACAGATATACTAAAGAGCTGCTCTTTAGTATATCTGTTTTTTTTTTTATTTCGTTTTTAGGATTTATTTGATAGTTTCAAAATATTCGAACTAGTATTACCCGTATTTAAATTTTTTGTCGTATCGTCGTCCCTACTCTGTATACCGAGTCCTCTGAAAGTACGTAAGGGTGTTACCAGACCAATCGATCGATCGTCAATCGACGGCATCGATCGATGGTAGAATGGATAAGTCGACGTCGATCGATAGTTTCTACCAGACCAATCGATCGATTGTCGATCGACGATCGATCGATGGTAGAATGGATAAGTCGACGTCGATCGATAGTTTCTACCAGACCAATCGATCAATTGTCGATCGACGATCGATCGATGGTAGAATGGATTAGTCGACGTCGATCGATAGTTTCTACCAGACCAATCGATCAATTGTCGATCGACGATCGATCGATGGTAGAATGGATTAGTCGACGTCGATCGATAGTTTCTACCAGACCAATCGATCAATTGTCGATCGACGATCGATCGATGGTAGAATGGATTAGTCGACGTCGATCGATAGTTTCTACCAGACTAATCGATCAATTGTCGATCGACGATCGATCGATGGTAGAATGGATTAGTCGACGTCTATCGATAGTTTCTACCAGACCAATCGATCAATTGTCGATCGACGATCGATCGATGGTAGAATGGATTAGTCGACGTCGATCGATAGTTTCTACCAGACCAATCGATCAATTGTCGATCGACGATCGATCGATGGTAGAATGGATTAGTCGACGTCGATCGAGCTGCTTGATTATTATTACTGATGGATAGCTGGGGTTAATCGATCAACGTCAACCGATGCCATCGACCGGCAATCGATCGATTAATTAGTGGAATGGTATCCGTCGATCAGCCAAAGCTACCACACCAATCGATCAACGTCGATCGATGTCAATCGGTAGCATCGATCGGTAGCATCGATCGACAATCGATCGATTGGTGTGAACACTCTTAAGCCGTAGGTCCCGGTTGTAATTTGAAGATTACAACCGGGATTAAAGAGAGACAGTTGTTACGGGTAGAAAACTTGACAACCAGTATGCCCAAAGTGTATCATGTTACCCAATAACTGAGTTGTGGTTATAATAATAATAATAATCAAGGGCTTGATTCAGAAGGCAGTATTTCTGGACACGGCCCGCATTGTCAGGAGATTTCTCTCTTTGGAGCCCTGACCGCCGGTAGCTTGGACCCTGTTCCTGATACCGGTGGGCTGCTATTTTTTGTATTTTAAAAATACAAAAAATAGCAGCCCACATGTTTTTTTTTATTAATATTTCAAAATGTAAATTATTTGTATATATGAATAATAAATGGAAATAATTTATTTTATTTGCATAAAACATGGTGTACAAAGTTGTTTTAAAAGACATTAAAGAGCATACATGTTTTGCTTAATATGCAAATTTTAAGTATGTATAGGTTACATTAAAAAATGTTACCTGTTTTTTGCATTTTTTTTTTGCTATTTTTTGTATTTTTAAATGTTTTTTTTTATTAATATTTAAAAATGTAAATTATATGTATATATGAATAATAAATGGAAATAATTTATTTATTTGCATAAAACATGGTGTACAAAGTTGTTTTAAAAGACATTAAAGAGCATACATGTTTTGCTTAATATGCAAATTTTAAGTATGTATAGGTTACATTAAAAAATGTTACCTGTCAAAAAATTATTTTATACAATAAAAATTATTAGTGTTTATCCATTGGAACAGTTTTTTTTTAAACAGTCTCAGATCTAATGGAGGTTAAACTGGTAGTCGGTCAATGTAAACTACTGGTATTCAGCTCAATCCGGATAAATTGGAAGCCGACTCCAACATGCTTGGGAAAAGCAAGACATACTCTGATCATCTCATTGTCACAAAGAAAAAAAAATGTGAGCAGTCACGGGACGCCTGGCAGATGTGAAACATCGACATTATTTTGTAAAAGTAATATGCAGAAAAGAACAGATTGTGATAGGAACTAAATATGTCATAATGATAAAATAAAATATTACGATTTTTTTTCCTGTTAACGATTACTATTTATTGAATAAACATTTATTTTCTTTAAATACAAAAATTTACGAATTTATTTCAAATCGTGACTACTTAATTCGTTTAATCAGTGACTTCGGTATTCGCACAGTCGATTGCGCATGGCGACGCGTCGCCACACCGTACACACTACTGCATATAGTCTGTATATATATATACCATCATATAGCGTGGCGACGCGTCGCCACGGCATGCGTCGCCACGCCAGAAATCGGTTTTACGTGCGGCTATAGATGTTTCACATCAAAAAGATCCCTTAGTTAAACATTATTTCAGCCACAGATAAAGATAGACCTAGATAACGCAAGTATCACGATCTGTATGAAAACCAAGCGTGCCATATTTTGGACGTCACAATGTAATACGAATGATTTGTTTTTCCTAAATTTGGTATTCCCAGGTATTACTTAGGGTATAAGATTAAAAATAATTGTTTTTTAAATTAATTACGCATAATATTAATCACAAAATGGCTTACCGATGGAAGGAAACGTTTATTTTATTTTTTTACTTACGATTTTTTATCGTAAGTTAGGCACGAAAATAGGTACGCGAAGTAGCTGCTCTTGCGTTATCTAGGTCTATCTATATCTGTGGTTTCAGCCTTTGTACTCTGGAGTTCTGGACAATAAGAAAACTGATGAGCTACATAAAGAAAATATTGTTAGGTTTCATTATTATTGTAGTCAACCAAAATGATTCTTAGTACAATTGTCTGGAACGAAATTACATACAGTTGCTGTATAGGAATAAAACCATTTGATTAAGTTAGCGGTTCGACATTCGGACGAAGAATCATGACACCGCAAATTACAAACTTAATAATAATACCAGCAAAAAAAAATACAGTATTTTAGTGAAAGAAATAGTTTCTTTTTTGTAGACTTGTGGTTTCTATTAATCTCTTTCTAAAAAAATGTTCTCTATTTATCTTTAGAAATGACAATGCCTGATCCTGCCCCACCCATGTACAGAAAAAGTAACCCATGTACAGAAAGGTAAATTAATGAAAAAAATTGTAATGATTAAAGAACCTTTCTGTAGTAAATTGTTTTTCTTTAGAACTTGCGGATTGCGAAATACAAACTCATTTTACCTAAAATACAATTTAACCTATAATCAATGTCATTATTGTTTTTAGATTTAAACGGAAACCGCAAGTTCTTCAGTCACTAAGACTAATGTTTAGTTATCAGCAATAAATAAACAGTAAGATGCTACATATTGCACATGACTTTTATAGAATGGGGCAAAGTTCTATAGAGTTTCTGGCATTGTCCTTTAAATCTGGTGTAAAAAACAATTGTAACCTACTGCAGTTTGGCCAACTCTTACTCTGCTGAAGTTTATTAAAAACCACGGCTACCTCCAATTTTCAGAACAGGGAAACATGAATTTAATAGTAATAAATCCTCATGTTTATGCAAATAGCAGCTCATTACAAAATGGTGCTGTTTTAAGCATGTTAAAATAGTTACATTTATTAAGCACATAAAGTCATTAAGTTGCTTTATTCATAGAACATGTAAAACGTTATTTGAATAAAACTGAATGTGATTCGTGTAGACTACACAATTAGTCTTTAAATTGTAGTGAAAATTCATAATTGTCTGGAAATGCCCTTTGTGTAATCAACAGGGTTTTGAACCGACTTCAAAAAGGAGTACTCATTTTAACTCTATCAATACATGACTTAGTGAACTTTAATTGATTGGAAATCTTAAAGGGGGTGAAAGAACCTACGAGAGTAGACTGGTATCTCAAGCGCCGCGGAACTATTCCACCTCGCGAAAGAAAGGAAAAGTATGCAGAGCTGACTACAAATCTTCGTAATTCGTAGAGCCACTAGAAGAAGAAGAAGAGACATAGTTAAAATTTCCTATGTACCTGTGTACGGCCGATTAGATCATCAACTAGTAAGTAATTGTTTTTCTAAAGTTTTTATATGAATGAGGGGTACCCAAATGGCGCGAAACATGTCGGTCTATTTTTGCATAAAGCCCTCAAATGGGCAACTAGAATATTATGTTCAAAAGTGCCTTATAGTCTGATTGAAATAAATGATTTGACATTGATTTTGATAGAGGTTTTGATATTCACTTATACGATCAACAATTTTCTTAATTTTTCACAATCTGATTACTGTAGTTGCAGATTTCATTATTAACAAAGAATTATTATCGAGACACCAATTTTAATAAATATTACGCCAATTACTTAACTGCCTTTGATCTGACGCTGGAAATAATTAAAACAAGTTAATTACGGCCACTGTTTGAATGATAAAATTACTGATTTTCCCGTATCATTTAATTTTATTGTAAATGGTTTCCATGTTATAGCGGGAGATAAATTTTAAGTGACGATAATGATGCTTTTCATTTACAGGGAAATTCGATAAATTTTGTCATGTCGCCTATTCAATATTGCATTGCATATTGCACAAAAGCTCATTATTTCAGAACGAAACGTCGTTTCACAGGTCTTACACTGAAATTTCATCATTTTATGGGAAATAATATCACAAATAACGATTAATCAATGTTCTTTTTCAACTCCGCCATTGTAAATATCTACTCACATCACTTGTCTGTCAGTTTGATTGATCCATCACTGTCACTTGTCACTTTATTTTTTTTATAAATACATAATAGGCAACGAGATGAAACGAAAATCTGTAATTTTCATTTAAAAATATTTTAATTTTGCGGGGGTTTAAAAATATGGTGAGTATAATATATCGATCTACTCCTGGTAGTGTATTCTCCACATTGAAAAATATTTTAAACCCACTTAATTATTTAATTTTTTCATACAAATGAATGTTTGGATCTCGCCATGATTCTTTGACAGATTTTTGTAGCTTTATGTACTGGCCTCTGTAATTTAAAAGTATTTTTTTTGGACATCACTGACATTGTCGTTCGTAGATCTTTGACAGTCGTTATGGGTAGTTAGAAGTCAGAAAGTCTGACCATCAGTCTTACCAAGTAACTGGGTTGGGGAGAGCAGGGGTGTGATTCTGTAAGACCTCATTCTAAACTTCGAATATGAATCCGCTGTGAGTTTCTTGGTTGACATTTTAAAAACTCGTTTGATAATTCGAATTTACACTAGCGCCACCATTACGAGCGTGTCAGCGAGTTGAACTAAATTGACAGGGAGATTTTGACAGATAAAGTATAAGATGACGTAAGAAGTGGCATTCTGTAAGGTAATTTCACTGTCACTTCGCACTCGAATCCGATTCAAAGCGTCAAATATATCAAGGTCAGTTTGAACCTTATGCGACGTGAGAGTGAATAGCGATGTGAGATGCAAGTTGTTGTTTGAATTTTACAGAATCGACCTACAGACAGGCAGTCGCTCCTGAAAACACTAGTTTTCAGCTGCATCAGGTTAGACTGGAAGCCAATCCCAATATAGTTGGGAAAAGCTAAGCAGATACATACATCGGTGAAGGAAAACATCGTAAGGAAACCTGGATTTAAAATTATTTAATTTAAGTCTAAAATTGGCAATTGCCTTGAGCAAGCTTGGTGATTAATGCTCGTGTCTTCGCTGTATGAGAAAATGCCTGAATAACATAGCAGGGTACGAATAGCCAGCGAATTTTTTTTTTTCTCAAAATGGATGGATAAGCATAGAATATAAGCAGCAGAAGGATGGTTGTATCAGATGGCACTTAGGTGGAAACAGAAACAAAGTTATGATAATAATAAATTTTATTGTCAGGCAACTGAGGCCCATAGAAAAAATACACAAATACTTAATACTAAACAACTATAAACTAATACATATACAAAAAGCCTTATCAACGAAATGTAGGTATACACTTTATAATAAAGACAATAATAAAGTTTTGTAATAAAGACAGTTATTCCATCATGGTTTGGCTCTATGAGAGCCTGAATAATTGCAAACTCACAAACGGTACAAGTGAAATTCCTAGTGTTGGGTAACCTTCAATTATCAATTTTTAATTCATAAATCTCTTCTAAACCTTTGGTTACTAAACCAACCCTTTGTTGCTAACTTCACATAGTCGAAAAACGTGAGCACAGCGCACTACAGGTTCGCTAATTAAAGCCTTGCACGTGGTGCACCGAAGACCAACAATGCTCTAACGCCCAGTCAACGGGATGGTCGTCCAATTAGCTAACCTCAATCCCTAGAAATGTTAACTGAATGAATTTAGCCGCATATTGATTGGGAACCTAAAGACGTATTGCCTGCAGCAATTTTGTTGTAAACATTGTTGCTAAGCACTGTTTGCAAGCTTCAAAGGTCAAGTGGTTTTCGAAATTTCGTGTTTAGTCAGTGAGTGAGTCATGTATAATACGTGAAGGAAAAAGTAGGTAAAGGAAAGCATTGTGAGGAAATCTGGACCCAGGTTTCCTCACGATGTATAAAACTAGCTTTTGCCCGCGACTTGGTCCACGTGAATGTTGCAGATTCAGACGAAGTCGTAGATCAAAAAAAGCTTTTTACAAAAAAGGCAACTGCCTTCAAAAACTAAAAAGTGAAAAATAACTTTAGCACAGAACACACATTGACTTTATTTTCGAAATTCGGTGGCTTTGTTCTGTTTGTGGTTTTGTATTGCCACCGACTTCCAAAACTAAAGTCAATGTGTGTTCTGTGCTAAAGTTATTTTTCACTTTTTAGTTTTTGAAGGCGGTTGTCTTTTTTGTAAAAAGCTTTTTATTTTCCGCTTTTTAGTACCTCCTTCTCATCCAAATCTATTAAGAAGAGATTGAAAGTTAACTACTATCTCGACGACTGTCGGGCGAAAAATGTGAAGGTCAAACCTCCGCTACTTATGTCGGACTGTGTAACATAAGACATTCGAGAGGCTATAAAGATTGATGAAACTAAAACGTCGTTCAAGTAAAATTTTTGGGTATTTGTTGATTTTTAAAAAAGTGCTGAATCAATTTCGATAAAATTTATATAGGACCACCCCTGAAGCATACCCTATCCATTTTCTAAATCGGTTTAAGTTTGCCGGAGAAATCGCGTAACAAATCGCGCACATACTTAATGCAAATATAAGACTTATACGGTTTTCTCCTGGATGCCATTGTCAGAACTGGACCAAATTAAAATGGGACAACACGGGAAGCACTAGCTTTCAAATCATCAAAATCGGTTCACCCAGTCCAAAGAAATCAGGTAACAAACAAAAACGTTGCCCCACACTAGGAATTTCTCCTGTGTCGTGGATGCGTTTACAAACATATAAACTCACATACCCAAACAGCCAGACCCGGAGCAACTATCTGTAGGTCATACAAATATTTGTTCCGTGTGGGAAACGAACCCGCGACACGCAGCGCAGTAGTCGATCGCTCAACCACTGCGATGATCATGTCGCCCATATTAGTATGAATACAAGTATGAAATCGTCATCCGCCTCAAGCAAGCGTGGTGAGAAAGACGACTTTGACCTGCAATTACTAGTGTCAAATTCAAATTCTTTATTGCATTTCATATGTATTGTGTATTGTATTTGTATCTCAGAGGTGGGCTCGTGACTAAGTAAAAGTCGTAGAGATCGAGCATGGATAAGCTACGCTTGCTGTAGTCAAAGTCAAAGTCAAAGTCAAAGTCAAATCATTTATTTCAATTAGACCATTCTATGGCACTTCTGAACGTCAAATGAGAAAAAAAAATTGATTCTAGGTGCTCTAGTCATCGATCATGATGGTCATCGATCATTCATTTCATACCGACCAAATTATGACAATACGGTTGGCACAGTCTCACAGTCTCGTCCTTCTCCATAGAGACCTACCTACGTTTCGGAACGAGCAACTAGCTTCAACTTTCTGACTAACTGACAGACTCCTTGACAATTCAAAAGTGCCTGTAAATGGTTTAATTGAAATAAATGCTTAGACTTTGACTTTGATTTTGCAGTGGCTGAGCGATTGACTGCTGCGCAGCGTGTTGCAGGTTCGATTCCCGCCCAGGGTAAACATTTATGTGATGAGCACTTGTGTTTGCCTTGTGTCTGAGTGTTGTTTATCTATAAATATATATATTTAAAAATGTATAAATTGTGTATGTATATCACTGTCTGACACCCATAGTACAGGGTCTCCCTAGTTTGGGGTCAGATGACCATGTGTGAAATGTCCCCACATATTATTATTATTAAACAGGGTAGGGATGGCAAAAGCACAAAAAAAGATCATTGTAGGACTTGATAATTTGGTGTAATTGTTTTAATTGAGCATTAATAACATTTAATTATGACGCCACAAGTTGCCGCTCTTCTCACAAGTTAGAAAACCTATATTTCATATGGTGTTTTATTTTAGTTACACTTATAAGCAGCTTTTAAGTGAAACTAAAAATAAATCTTAAAAACGAAATTAAAATAAAAACAGATATACTAAAGAGCTGCTCTTTAGTATATCTGATTTTTTTTTGATTTCGTTTTTAGGATTTATTTGATAGTTTCAAAATATTCGAACTAGTATTACCCGTATTTAAATTTTTTGTCGTATCGTCGTCCCTACTCTGTATACCGAGTCCTCTGAAAGTACGTAAGGGTGTTACCAGACCAATCGATCGATCGTCAATCGACGGCATCGATCGATGGTAGAATGGATTAGTCGACGTCGATCGATAGTTTCTACCAGACCAATCGATCAATTGTCGATCGACGATCGATCGATGGTAGAATGGATTAGTCGACGTCGATCGATAGTTTCTACCAGACCAATCGATCAATTGTCGATCGACGATCGATCGATGGTAGAATGGATTAGTCGACGTCGATCGATAGTTTCTACCAGACCAATCGATCAATTGTCGATCGACGATCGATCGATGGTAGAATGGATTAGTCGACGTCGATCGATAGTTTCTACCAGACCAATCGATCAATTGTCGATCGACGATCGATCGATGGTAGAATGGATTAGTCGACGTCGATCGATAGTTTCTACCAGACTAATCGATCAATTGTCGATCGACGATCAATCGATGGTAGAATGGATTAGTCGACGTCGATCGATAGCTTCTACCAGACCAATCGATCAATTGTCGATCGACGATCGATCGATGGTAGAATGGATTAGTCGACGTCGATCGATAGTTTCTACCAGACCAATCGATCAATTGTCGATCGACGATCGATCGATGGTAGAATGGATTAGTCGACGTCGATCGAGCTGCTTGATTATTATTACTGATGGATAGCTGGGGTTAATCGATCAACGTCAACCGATGCCATCGACCGGCAATCGATCGATTAATTAGTGGAATGGTATCCGTCGATCAGCCAAAGCTACCACACCAATCGATCAACGTCGATCGATGTCGATTGATAAAATCGATCGACAGTCGATCGATTGGTGTGGCAACACCCTTGAGCCGTTGGTCCCGGTTGTAATTTGAAGATTACAACCGGGATTAAAGAGAGACAGTTGTTATGGGTAGAAAACTTGACAACCAGTATGCCCAAAGTGTATCATGTTACTCAATTACTGAGTTGTGGTTATAATAACAATAATAATAATCAAGGGCTCGATTCAGGAGGCAGTACTTCTGGACACGGCCCGCATTGTCAGGAGATTTCTCTCTTTGGAGCCCTGACCGCCGGTAGCTTGGACCCTGTTCCCGATAGCGGTGGGCTACTATTTTTTATATTTTTAAATGTTTTTTTTTATTAATATTTAAAAATGTAAATGATATGTATATGTAGGATCGTCAGGTGCGATCGAGGAGGAGTGCCGAGCGGTATAGTACATCGTCAGGACTATAGGCGTTCCCATTATCCTATTAGGGATAAACAAGACCTGTAAAAACAATTACACACTATTAGTACAGAAAACACAATACAAATGGTAATCAGTAACAGGAATAAAGTAAGTTAAAGGTACAGCAACAATACAGTTAATCGAACAGACCATTAAGGTCCCACAGTTTGTACAGTGGCCAAGCCACCCAATGATAAACGAACAAACCCTTAAGGTTTACAGTTCGTACAGCAGCCTAAGCCACCCAATGATAAACGAACAAACCCTTAAGGTTCATAGTTCATACAGCAGCCTAAGCCACCCAATGATAAACGAACAAACCCTTAAGGTTCATAGTTCGTACAGTAGCATAATCCACCCAATGATAAACGAACAAACCCTTAAGGTTCATAGTTCGTACAGTAGCATAAGCCACCCAAATACAAAGTGTATCGCTCGCTAGCAGCAAGCCTATACAGCTATGTGAATATACAGCAGCGCTGTACCAGGTAAACCGACAGTATTGTCGGGAGCAGGAACTCTTTACTGAGTCGAATCCGAGGATCGACTGCCATACTTACGGAGTGCACGCTCTTTTATAAGGCGATGCCCCCCACCTTGCAACCTCTCCATACAAGTCTGCCCATGCGCACGGAAGTGCGTCACGCGTTTACTTGATACAAAACACTAAAATGTGCTGAATCTAATAAGATCTGTAATCAAATAACACAATAATAATTGTTATGAATAAACAATAGTGATTTCATAAAGTAATTCGTTTTACATTCAAAGTAACGTGTCAACAATTGTTTTGAATAAAACCATCGATAACAATTATCGAAATAAAGTAACCACAAATCAGTGTGCACACACAATTAATCATGTTTCGAATTAATAGACAATAATTGATAGTAAAATCACATAAATTAACAATAAGAAACACAAATCATAACAAATTTAGTTAACACCCACAATGTGATTAATAAACTGTCTCCGACATATATATGAATAATAAATGGAAATAATTATTTATTTGCATAAAACATGGCGTACAAAGTTGTTTTAAAAGACATTAAAGAGCATACATGTTTTGCTTAATATGCAAATTTTAAGTATGTATAGGTTACATTAAAAAATGTTACCTGTCAAAAAAATATTTTATACAATAAAAAATATTTGTGTTTATCCATTGGAATAGTTTTTTTTTAAACAGTCTCAGATCTAATGGGGGTTAAACTGGTAGTCGGTCAATGTAAACTACTGGTATTCAGCTGAATCCGGATAAATTGGAAGCCGACCCCAACATGCTTGGAAAAAGCAAGATATACTCTGATCATCTCATTGTCACAAAGAAAAAAAAGATCCCTTAGTTAAACATTATTTCAGCCACAGATATAGATAGACCATACATAATACACTATAATACCCCAAAGATAGACCTAGATAACGCAAGTATCACGATCTGTATGAAAACCAAGCGTGCCATTTTTTGGACGTCACAAAGTATTACAAATGTTTTGTTTTTCCTAAATTTGGTATTCCCAGGTATTACTGAGGGTATAAGATTAAAAATAATAGTTTTTTAAATTAATTACGCATAATATTAATCACAAAATGACTTTCCGATGGATGGAAACGTTTATTTTATTTTTTTACTTACCATTTTTTATCGTAAGTTAGGCACGAAAATAGATACGCGAAGTAGTTGCTCTTGCGTTATCTAGGTCTATCTATATCTGTGATTTCAGCCTTTGTACTCTGGAGTTCTGGACAATAAGAAAACTAATGAGCTACATAAAGAAAATATTGTTAGGTTTCATTATTATTGTAGTCAACCAAAATGATTCTTAGTACAATTGTCTGGAACGAAATTACATACAGTTGCTGTATAGGAATAAAACCATTTGATTAAGTTAGCGGTTCGACATTCGGACGAAAAATCATGACACCGCAAAATCATGACACCGCAAATTACAAACTTAATAATAATACCACCAAAAAAAAATACAGTATTTTACTGAAAGAAATAGTTTCTTTTTTGTAGACTTGTGGTTTCTATTAATCTCTTTCTCAAAAAATGTTCTGTATTTATCTTTAGAAATGACAATGCCTGATCCTGCCCCACCCATGTACAGAAAAAGTAACCCATGTACAGAAAAGTAAATTAATGAAAAAGATTGTAATGAATATAGAACCTTTCTATACTAAATTGTTTTTCTTTAGAACTTGCGGATTACGAAATACCTACCCACAAAATACAAACTCATTTTACCTAAAATACAATTTAACCTATAATCAATGTCATTATTGTTTTTAGATTTAAACGGAAACCGCAAGTTCTTCAGTCACTAAGACTAATGTTTAGTTATCAGCAATAAATAAACAGTAAGATGCTACATATTGCACATGACTTTTATAGAATGGGGCAAAGTTCTATAGAGTTTCTGGCATTGTCCTTTGAATCTGGTGTAAAAAACAATTGTAACCTACTGCAGTTTGGCCAACTCTTCCTCTGCTGAGGTTTATTAAAAACCACGGCTACCTCCAATTTCCAGAACAGGGAAATATGAATTTAATAGTAATAAATCCTCATGTTTATGCAAATAGCAGCTCATTACCAAATGGTGCTGTTTTAAGCATGTTAAAATAGTTACATTTATTAAGCACATAAAGTCATTAAGTTGCTGTATTCATAGAACATGTAAAACGTTATTTGAATAAAACTGAATGTGATTCGTGTAGACTACACAATAGTCTTTAAATTGTAGTAAAAATTCATTAATGTCTGGAAATGCCCTTTACGTAATCAACAGGGTTTTGAACCGACTTTAAAAAGGAGTACACATTTCAACTCTATCAACACATGCCTTTAATTGACTTCTAATTCATTGGAAATCTTTGAGGGGGTAAAGGAACCTACGAGAGTGGACTGGTATCTCAAGAGCCGCGGAACTATTCCACCTCGCGAAAGAAAGGAAAAGTATGCAGAGCTGACTTTCAACCTTCGTAATTCGGAGTGGCACTAAAAAAAGATGAAGAAGAGACATTGTTGAAATTTCCCATGTACCAGCTTCATCAACTAGCTACTAATTATTTTTCTAAGGTTTTTATGTGAGTAAGGGGTACTCAAATCTCCAAACCCAGGTCTATACATCGGTACTCATAGCCTTCAATTCAGATCACGACAACTAGGAACGAAACAGGTTGGTCTATTTGCATAAAGCCCTTAAATGGGCCACTAGAATATTTTTTTTCTCATTCGACGTTCAAAAGAGCCTTATAGTCTAATTGAAATTAATAATTGGACTTTGAAATAGGTTTTGATAATTCACTCATACGATCAATAATTTTCTTTGTTTTTCACAATCTGATTACCGTAGTTGTAGATTTCATTATTAACAAAGAATTATTATCGAGACACCAATTTTAACAAATATTACGCCAATTACTTATCTGCCTTTGATCTGACGCTGGAAATAATTAAAACAAGTTAATTACGGCCACTGTTTGAATGATAAAATTACTGATTTTCCCGTATCATTTAATTTTATTGTAAATGGTTTCCATGTTATGGCGGGAGATAAATTTTAAGTGACGATAATGATGCTTTTCATTTACAGGGAAATTCGATAAATTTTGCCATGTCGCCTATTCAATATTGACTGATTGTATTTACGTTTAATAAAATATTAATAGAAATACTGTTACTTTGCAGTAATAGCAGCTTATTGCGAATCAATTTACGTATCTGTGTTATAAATTCATACTTCATAGTAACATTTTAAATGCAAAAGTGTGGATGTAGACCTACCAAATTCCCTTGCTTCAGTCTTCCAGTCATCTCAGGGACCTTCGCCCTGAGAAAACTGGGAAGGCTGATCTGCTTCTGGAGGGAGGTGGGCTGGTTGGAATAACGACCGCCATGGCTCACGTACAACGTCCATTTAAAGGGCGGAAACCGGACACCTAACATAGAACACAGTGTGTTTGAATATTTTTCTACGCTTTCATGGCTAAACTAGGTACTAGACTGATTTTGATGGACATGTACAGACTGAGATTGAACTGGTTGCTTGACTTTCTGAAGTAGGCGGGCCATATAAGCCGAAGAACCGATGGCAGATGGGGAAATACAATTCTGAAAGGATAGACCAGGTCGTAGAAGTGTAGGTAGACAGCCAATGAGATGGACTGGTGGACCTTGTCAAAATTGCTGGATGAGGTTGGGTGGTGAAAGCTCAGGACGCACAAGAGAATGGCGCGCAATTTATAATCCCTATACTCAGCATTGTGTGACAACGGTTGAGAAAAGAGAAGAGAAAATAGAAGAAGAACGAGAAGCTTGAACTACAAGACACCTTTTCCCCGCGACTTCATCTGCATCTCTGTTAACTGACATTCATGCAGACGAAGTCACGGAGAAAAGTTAGTAACTAACTATTTTACCATATAATATTTCCGAGAATATTATGAAACCTTTTTATTTCATCAGTTTTACAGTATTGCAGTCACTGCATAGTTTATAATATGAAGGCCATATCTACTAATTAAAAATATTAATTCGTTCTATTCATCTCAGTGACCAATTCTTGCCAAAAATGACAGTAAATAGAAGCGTTTTTGACAGATTGACACGAATCGAATAGAACGAATGATTTTATTATTATTAAATGTAAACGTTCCTAAAACTTAATAGAACTGTCCTCTTGGCCAAAACGTAAGAATAAGATTATTAAGAGATTCTTCAAGAGAATAGAATTATCCCACGATAGCTAGCTTTCGCTTCATAAAAGTATACTATAAACCATTCTTATAGCTTGATATACATACATCCTTTATTTTAATATCCTAGGCATCCTAAAATAATCTTTCAGCACGCTCAGGGGTGACAAACCCATGGTATACATGCCACAAGTTTAGTGCCTTGTGAGCAAAAATTCCGCGTTTTTTAAATTTCCAATAGTTGAAATTTGCAGTGAACCTTTTTACTCTTCTAGTGCAAATTGCGCAATTCCAGTATTTTTAAAAACGTACCTACGCATTTTAATCTCAGTCCCAATCTGACCAAAATACCTCTAATTTTCATACAGCTGAAGTCATTGATCAACGTGCCAAGAGGCTAATTGACAAAGATTCCCTGGTTTTTAAGGCTAAGCTCGCAATTGCTGAGATATCGAATCGTTCGATCGACAACTTAGCGAACGCTTGGGCCTCGATAAAATTTCCTCGTTAAAATCAAAATCGATAACATTTGCTTTCCACAAGCAAATGTTATCGATTTTTGAAATCGATTCGACACGGAGCACTTTTGCTAGCAGCTTCTGATGGTGCATCCAGCTGCACAGCATACGGAATATGTAGCTACACAGTGTGAAATCCCTCCGCACCGCCAGCTTACTGACCATTAGATCTTGCACAGTTATTCAAAACAGACGAATCATTTCAATCCTTCCAAGGATTGATTCTTTTGATTATACACCATGTTTTATGCAAATAAATATAATTATTTGCGGTTGTTTTATTTATTCTCAGCTCTTTGGCTGGTTTCAGCTGCATTTACGGGCTGAAGCCAGCTAAATGAAGTGTGTGATGTGTATTATGATTAGGGTGTATTCAAACTCAAACTCAAACTCAAAATCATTTATTTCAATTAAACCATTTACAGGTACTTTTGAATTGTCAGAGTCAGTCAGTCAGAAAGTTGAAGCTAGTTGCTCGTTCCAAACAGTAGGTTTCTATGGAGAAGATATTGAGTTGGGGGCCTACTTCGTGTTCATCAATCTGCATGAAGTTTCTCAGAATTTTTATTATACATAACTGATTTATTATATGATACTGAGGGTCGAGCGGTTGACCTCAAGCCGCAATGTGAACTTCAATTCCTTTGTGGTGAGAGTACCAACTGAACATCTGTCGACCTTCACGAAGGAGGAATTTTGGCCGAAAGGTGTTGTGTTCCGGCGCTTCCGAGGCCGGCTACCTGCTGACACCGCGCGACACATGACGCCAACTTTACGTGTGAAATAAGATATATTTAATTAAAGTGGATAAGGTTTTAATATTATTATGTATTAGTTTATTATTTTGTTTAAGATTATTTTGTGTATTTGATCTATGGGCGACAGTTGTCTGATAATATAGTTATTATTATTATTATAACATAATTCATTGTAAAAGTTTGCATTTCGAGGTCTCTCCCACAGTTCCACCGCGTGAAGCAAGCATAATAAGTATGTCAAAAGGTTCTCCATCCCTGGCAAAGCTTATTAATTCAAGCGACAATGGAACTATACGTATGCAAATGGAAAAGCAGCATGAAACAATGGCTATGCTTTTGTAAACGTTCCAAAAATGTACGAGAATACAAGGGAATTTTTAAATGTTTTGACGTTTTTTAGGTAAGGAACAATGGGTAGAGGTATATTGTTATGCAGAGAATTTGAAGCATCAATAATTAATGAGATTATCGTGGAACAAGAGAATTTAATTTTTTTTTTTTATTTTAACGTAGTGCCTGCTTTTGGAGTTTTTTTACACAATGCCTGGTTTCTTTAAATAGATAAACAGGTGTCCCCTTGTTTCGCAGACAGAAATTTCATAGAATTTCGTTTCCCAGAAAATGTTTAACGTAATATTTGGTTCTCGTATTTTTATTTCGACTATTATTGTTTCAAAGACTATTTACTTCAATGAAAAATATTTCACAGAAACACAATTCAATGAATTTTTAATCACATTTTTTTGTTTAACGAACTTATCAAAAAGTAGAATTCTTTTTTAACGAATATTGTTTGTTTGTTGTATTTTTCCATGAAATTTATTTCAACGAAAATGTATAGATATAAATAGACAAAAACAAAAATGTTGTCTTAAAAAGTCAATATGTTGTGCTACCAAAGTTAATGACAGAAACGAATCGCTGCGAAACCGACTCCACGTAGTATTGTCTGCCCTACCTCTAGAGTGTAATTTAAGTCTGCGTAGGCGTGGAGGGGAGAGGCGGCCCGCGAGCTGAGGAGCAGGTGGTTTCAACGCCCGCCGCCGCGGCTGAGGCTGGCCGACGTAGCCGGCCAGTAAGCCGAAGCTGCGGTGGTGAGCGTGAATACCATCTGCGACGACAAGCACGCGTGGGGCCGCCGTAGCCCCGCAACGCCGGAGCCATGACAGAAACTATGCCTGCTACATGTTGCATGCTCGCTTGCATGATGCATGCTTGCTTACATGCTGCATGCTTGCTTACATGCTGCATGCTTGCTTGCACGCTACATGCTTGCTTGCACGCTGCATGCTTGCTAGCACGCTGCATGTTGCTAGCACGCTGCATGCTTGCTTGCACGCTGCATGCTTGCTTGCACGCTGCATGCTCGCTTGCATGATGCATGCTTGCTTACATGCTGCATGCTTGCTTACATGCTGCATGCTTGCTTGCACGCTGCATGCTTGCTTGCACGCTGCATGCTCGCTTGCATGATGCATGCTTGCTTACATGCTGCATGCTTGCTTACATGCTGCATGCTTGCTTGCACGCTACATGCTTGCTAGCACGCTGCATGCTTGCTAGCACGCTGCATGTTGCTTGCACGCTGCATGCTTGCTTGCACGCTGCATGCTTGCTTGCACGCTGCATGCTTGCTTGCACGCTGCGTGCTTGCTTGCATGATGCATGGCTGCTTGCACGCACGCGCAGTAAGTTTGGTTAGAACTGAGAGTCCCATTCTTGGGAATATATTTTATATTAAATAAAAATATAAGAATAAAGAATATTTGATTTGTTATTCTATGATATGATAATTCTAAAAATAAACTTTATGTGAAACAAAAATAAATGATTTGAAAATCTTGAAAGTAAGTATTCTGCTTATTGATTATTCTATGGAACGATATTATTAGAAAAAAATTATTTGAAACGAAATTCTATAAAACTATTATCTATGAAACAACGTACAACCAGATAATCAACGTAATTTTAAAATATAGACTTCCAGTTACCTAAAACCTTGAGGCATTGATATTGTGTATTACACCTGTATAACAGACGTACATCAGTGCCTCGAGCTTTTCTTTTTTCCTTTTAGTTAGTGTTATTTTTAATTTTCTTACTAACTTTATCATTTTCTACTCTTCAAACCCTTTCATTTGATATATTCATATTGAGGGGGTTGAGGAAAAATATGTAATCCGCTATTTTGAAGCGTCGGCCATTTTAAATTTATAACAATATTGAGTATTGGACATTGTATTGTCACCAGAACTAAAGGTGCTTGCAAAATTTCAGCTCTATTGGATACCTAGAAATGGTCGAAAAATGGTTTGCAAATTTTGACGCGACAACTTACATACGAACAGTGCAAGTTCAATAAAACCTTGCAAAAAACATTCTTAATGAAGATGTTCAGTATAGATCACAGTAGTTTCCAAAAGTCTCACTGCAGGGCAAAGGCCTCTTCTCATACAGAGAAGGCGCGAGCATTGATCACCACGTGCGCTCGAGGCGGATTGGTGATTTCAAACTTATGTTAACTATAGATCCAGGTGTCCTCACGATGTTTGCCTTCACCAATATCTGTGACGTCCAAGATAAACTTAGAAATACATAATTATTATTCGAAAACCATTACTATATCACACACTACTGAATTTAAAAGGATAGCTACCTATAGGATTTGCGTACAGTAACGATGAAACTATGTTTTTTTTTTAGTGTTTAAGTGTTAGCGTTAGAGTTAAAGTGTACTACAACATCGCATTGGGTCTAGCCTGTAAGGATATTTGTATGTTGAGTGAATAAATAAATAAATAAATACTATTACAGATAGTGCAATCCACGAAAACGCGCCCCACTATACCCCCTAACCGTTTATAGTATATGTGTGCAAGCTTCCGTCAATGTTTGAGTGTTATCGGTACACACTAATTACCTATGAGTGCACGCGCACACTACTATGAATAGACTAATCAGGACAGAGCGTCACGAAAATCCGAAAATCCCCTAAACCAAAAATTGGTGGGGCGCGTCTTCGTGGATTGCACTATCTATAATAATAATAATAATAAATGAATGTGAATAATAATATTATGTGGGGACATTTTCACACACGGCCATCTGACCCCAAACTAGGGAGACCCTGTCACAAATACAATTTTTTTTTTTTTTGTAAATACATACATATATAGATAAACAACAACAAACATAAGTGCTCATCACACAAACGTTTACCCTGGGCGGGAATCGATCCCGCAACACGCTGCGCAGCAGTCGATCGCTCAGCCACTGCGCCAACCGTGTCGTCTATCTATACACTACTATCGATGATATAGTATCCCAAAAACTTTGGCCTTTTCCCAAGTTTTTGGAGTCGGCTTCCAGTCTAATCTGATGAAGCTGAATACCAGTGTTTTACATGGAGCAACTGCCTAACTGTCTGACTTTCACAACCCAGTTACTGGGTAACACGATACTCTTTGGTAGACAAGTTGTCAGAGTTTCTGACTTATGACTACCCGTGACGATTGTCAAAGATCTACAAGTGACAGCCGGGACTAACGGTTTTACGTGAAACCACTACAATATCACGATACTAAACAAATGCTAAGCTTAGATACAAATTTCCACAGCTTTGTATAAAATAACGGATGCCTTTGCACGATTATTACTGAACTGTATGCATCAGTAATATTGTCGGGAACACTTTTATGCAGATTGTTTCAGTAATGTCTGTAAAAGCTTCGGTTCTACGCTGTGTTTTAACAAAGAATCGTATGTAAATATTGCTTTAAACATGCTTTTGTGTTCTTCTTTTAAGAGCGTCTGCACCGCATTGTATGTTATTAAAGTTTTCATGTACAAAATTAATGAACCGATTTTAATCATTCTACTAATAATCTCCTAAAGACGGGTCCTTCCTACCGGTCACTTTATCATCTGCCTAGCTTTTTCCTAACTATGTTGGGAAGAAAGATACTTAAGTTAGACTGGAAGCCATTCCACTCAACCTATGTCTTACAACTCAGTTACTGGAAATGGACGACTCCACCAACCAATCAGGACACGCGTAGTAAAGCATGACCGATCGATTGTTACAGATTTTGCTTAGCCACGAACCACTCCAATTCATTTCTTTTTATTCTGTGTTTAGTAATGTAATAAGTAAAAAAAAAAAAAAATGTTTATTGAATCAATTTAATTAACATATTCTGGTTACAATGGGGAGCATCCCTTTAAGCAAAGAGTATGTTTGTATTAGGACACTCCGCACTTCCCCAGGTTATATAATTTTAAACTATAATACATTGCCTTGGAGTACTGTATATGAATGTTACAAAACAAATAAATCAAAAATATTCTCTGCCGACTCTTTAGACTTATGTATCACACGTATAAATACCGCTATGCGATATGTATACGCTCTTTTAAAGTATATTTAGTGGCAGTCCACCACCCGACCAGAAACAGGCCCGTGTAGGCGGCGCGCCGTGATGCGCGCGCGCCACACTAGAGGATTTGGCGGCGATTAGACTTCCGAGGTCGACGGGACCCGCCTATATCATTGGCGGGTCATAGCCTGGCGGGGGTCGCGGTGCATGCACAAACGAATCCCGTAGCCCCGCCTATAAGTCAGTCGAGGAACACCGGGGTGGTTTTACCCGGTAGGAGTCCGGCCATACCTCCCCGTCTTCCCCGGACGGGGGGATAGTCCATGAGGATTTCCAAACGATAAAAAAGGAGGCCGTAGGAGCTGGCACGCATTCCCTTTAGGATCGAGGCACACCGCTTTCGGATGATGACCTGAAAGTCATCAATCCTCGCCTCAGAAAACATCGCCGACGCGCTAAAAAACCCAGCATCCTGAACGCGTTGTTGTACTGCACCTTCAGGGCGTTGTATGACCTTTGCGTTTACCTAACCCACAGACTGCACGTGTAGAATGAATGGCAGTAAGCTCTGAATGTCAGGTTAGCGTAATTATGCCATACCAAAGACTACGAAACAAACAAATAAATGAACTAAATTCGCATTTATAATATTAAAAAGTCAGAGTTGGTGCTATGGGGAAAAGTTGTCCATAATCATGATTACTTTCTGCGCCTGAAAGATTTCCCATGAATGAAAAGTCAGCCAATATATATTACTTCAAATATTCAAGATACGACAAAATGTGAGCAATAAAAAACTTGAATTAATAAACTTTTTACCTCAATTTCGGGCATATAAATATAGAAGTACGTATTAAATTACATTCAGTCATGCGCATTGTTTGGCCTGGAGACCGTCGTTTCTGCTTTATTGCTATATTTTATTTTATTCATATAAAGGTAGGTCAGCAACAAAATTCTATTATAACTTCGGATTTTAAAACCAAAATTATTGAGCACAATATTAAATGAAACATTTTTCAAAGACTTGTCCAAAAGGTTGGTTGACACTTCCCATGATCCAAGAGCTGGTTTTTACCTTGGTCAGAGGATAAGCATTGTCATCCAACGTGGCAATGCCGCCAGTCTCTTGGGCACATTCCCTGACGGCGGCGATGAGGAAGAATTTTTAGATGCCTTTTTTGTTATTTTTCATGTAAATATTGTAACTATTCATTTTAGAATTAAATGATCCTCAATTTTGTTCGACAATTAATATTGCATTAATTAAAAAGAAACGATAAAATAAAGTCTTTGCTATGACGAGAAATACTCTTGATATCGTAAGTGTTATTTTGTGTCTATTTATATGATATGACTTATTTGCAGCTGACCGTACTAGGAAACTGTATAGTCGCAATGCAAGCATTCATATTTATTGATTTGCTTGATTGCTTTCTGAATCGAAGTGTTAAAATATGACTGTTTCAGTCTTCGGCATAATTTAAAACATAGCTTAGTCGATTGTATAAAAGTCTTTTGCAAGTTTTGTTACGTAATTGTTCTTCTGATACTAGCCAAGTACCCACGAGATATTATAGTGCACAAGTTTATGCACTATCATACAGGAAATTAAGTTCAAATTCGTGTATTTTCTGTTATAGTTTTAACAAGTGATCTCCCTGGCTCCTCACGGGTAGCAGAGTAAACCCATCTACATGATAGCTCCAAAGACGCCATGATTTTTTCCGCCACCTACAACAATGAGCGTTATATTTCTCCTTATGAACCACTCTGTCTATTGGTGAAAACGGCATGAAAATTCGTTTAGTAGTTTTTGAGTTTATCGTGACAAACAGACAAGACAAATTGACTAATTGAAGGTTGCTCAGCGTGCTATAGAGAGAGCAATGCTCAAGGTTTCTCTGGTGAGTAGAATTCGCAATAAAGTCATTCGGCAGAGAACTAAAATCACCGAAATTGCACGTCGAGTCAGCACGCTTAAGTGGAAGTGGGCCGATCACGTCTTTAGACGGACAGACGGTAGATGGAGCAGACACGCTTTAGAGTGGAGACAGCGCTTGGGCAAGCGTACTGCGGGAAGTCCTGCGGGAAGTCCTGCAGCACGATAGACCGACGATTTGAAAAAGGTAGCTGGCAGCGGGTGGATGCGGGCTGCCCAACACCGGGTTGGTTGGCGATCTCTGGGGGAAGCCTCCATTAAGCAGTGGACGCCAATAAGCTGATATGATAATGATGATTCAGATATTTATGATCTATATAAGTAATGATACAGAATACCGCACTCCCACACTCCTCACACTCCCTCTTCCCTCACTCTTACTCGTATAGTCCGATGGGACAGCAATCTAACACGACCGAGGTGAAATCCAACTTAGGACCCAGTTTTATTTGCTTTCCGAGACACAGGGGTGCGTTGCATCCGGACGTTAAAGAATTTGCGGATTGCCACCTAAAATTTTGACAAGGGTGGCGGTTCATCCGAGCATGAGATTTTTGCGGATAAATTGTCGCCTAAGTTGTAACACTATCAATTTGTTGTGGATCACACAAAATAATGACACATTTGGCGCAATGGCTGAGGGGTGACTGCTGATCTGGGTGTCGCGGGATTGGTTCCCGCACGGAACAAATATTTGTGTGATCTTAAGATAGTTGTTCTGGGCCTGGATATTTGTGTATGTGTTTTTAAATACCCCCACGACACAGGAAAAAATCCTAGTGTAGGGAAACGAAAAAAATCCTTACCTCGGTCTGCTGTTACAAAATTCCCAATGAGAAAAGACCAATAATCTGACCTTAGAATCGAGCCCACGACCCCACGCTTACAAGTCTCAAGTGTGGCCACAAGATCAATAAGGCAGCCTTTGGCCACACTCGGTTCTCGTAATGTGACGGCACGACGTGCATACTACCATCCCTTAAAAAAATACCTTTGTAGAGCTACACGATAATTACTTACTTTTTCACTTTACTTAGGAAAATATCTAACAGTTAACAGGTTTCGTTGCTAACTGTACTTTTAATTAGAAATTCAATCAATCTCGATTTTTTGTGGCTATTGATTGAGCAGTTCTTGGAGAAAGTACAAATAGTTACTGTTTATGATGATGTAATCAATAAATGAATGTTTTTGCTATAAACTTGGATGTATTCATCATATATAAAGAGTGGAAGGGTTGGACAGCAATCAGTACATGATTTTGAAAACGAAAGCGTTACAAATTATTCATCGCTTATTGATGATATCTTTTTCAAAGAAGACAACTGTAATTTTTTTGTGTTATCCCTTATTACAGTTAGCTAAATTAAGTCGACTCAATTCAGTCGCTACTGAATTTAGTTACTACTTAATAATATTACAACTTACTTAATGAATGCGATTACACTTTACTGAATTTAGTAGCGACTGTTTTCAGTAAAGAGTGTGACAGTGTATTATTTTAGTCGATTTAATTTAGCCAAGTGTAATAAGAGCTTATGGTTGATAATAAGAAGCAGTCACTAAAAACGAAAAACTCTTTTTCAAAAAAGATAATCATCTTCCGAAAAACTACAAAGTAACACATAACTTTAATTTCGGTCATCGGCTTTGGTTCTGTTTGTTGTTTTGTATTTCCGCCGACTAAATGGATAAATGCTCTCCAAATATTGTGTGAGCTCGGAACTTGGGGCACCCCGACTCGGACAGGCTAGGCTTCTAAACTTTTTGCTTTTTTAAACCCACAAATAGGAGCCCCGTCAAACGGGGCTCCGTCGTCCGGGCGTCATTGACAGTCGTGAAATAAAATATTGATAACATCTATTTATTGATATTATAAAATATTTAGTCTGAAATTAAATTTAAAGGCATTTCTACCATATTTTTGTAGCATTGAATAAAAAGGAAAATAGCTTTGTTTCTACAATTCATACTTCATAATGTTTCATTAATTTGGTGAGCATTTATTTATCATATTTCGAATTTATTAGTGAAAATAGGCCCCTTTTTAGGTGCCTTTCTGGTAGGCGTTTAAACACAAATAAATTTTAATACCGCGTCTAGAAACATGTTTAGAATCCAAGGTAAAAATTTGCTTCTCGGTGGAAGGGATCCGTGTCTGTAACTTTCCATCCAGAACCTTTTATAGATACAGGCTGTTTTTATTTCGCACGGAAATATTTTTTCTTGATATTACGTAACCAGTTTCTGTTATGTACCCACAACCCCTCGGATATAAGACATAATCGTATTCTTTTATTTTCCCTAGGTTTTAAATAAAGGTAGCCATTAGGTTAGTACAACAGCTGTGTCTGCAATACTGATATTACGATTTTTTGAGATGGAATTCATACTATTACTTCAGCCAAGAATCGACTTGGTTTTTTTTTGCAAAAAGAGGCATCATTCAAAATTGCTAAATCAAAGTATTAATGAATTCATTTGCAAGCATTTTTGAACTGTCAAGGAATCAATCAGTTAGAAAGTTGAAGCTTGTTGTCCGTTCCAAAACGTAGGTAGGTCTCTATGGAGAAGAACACGGACTTCCTTCTAAATCAAGTTTTTACAATATTCTAGTGAAGTTATTTTTTATCGTGTGGTGCCGGCCGCGAATAGCACCACCCCATTTATACCCGTGTGGGTGCCGTAGAAGGCGACAGAAGGATATTGACCAGACCGTGGATAGCAGCGTCCTTCACCTTGCAATCGCCAACATGGCGATAAGACGACCCACTGACCCGATGACGGCTGAACCCCCCTTTGTCGGAGACCTAGACCCAGGAGTGGGCTTCTAAAGGTTGACGCGATGATGATGTGTTACTTTTGTTTGTTTGTTATCAGATAAAAATGTAAGTAAAATGCAATATAAAACAATTACAAAAAACTTTGTTACGTGTTCTGTGCTAAAGTTATTTATCACTTTTTAGATTTGTTTGAAGGCGGTTCTCTTTTATCAAAAAAGTTTTTATTTTCCACTTTTTAGTGCCTCCTTATCACCCAAATCCATTAAGAAACGGCAACACAGATAAAACATAGATTGAAAGTCCTCCAAAGATGGAAAGATGGAAGAAACGAAAACGTCTTCTCGGTTTTTGTTGTTTTTTTCAAAAAGCGCTGAATAAATTTCTGTTTGTTGTATATTAACTATTCTCCAGAATACAACAAACAGTTTTCTGAAAACCGCATCAAAATCGATTCATCCAAACGGGAGATAATCACGGACAAACATACGGGTCGAACTGAGAATCTCCTTTTTTTTTAAGTCGATTAAAAATAAAGATAATCCTTGACTTTGTCTGCATAGATGACAAGTGTACCGTAAAAAAGCATTTATAATAAAGTGGCTTTCTATCAATTAATTTGTTTTATGTAATTAGACCATGTATCAGATAAGGATCCTCAGATTCTATGGACACGTTACCCGCAACAACGACTCCCTAGAGCGTCTGGTGATTCAGGGAAGGGTAGAGGGCACGAGACCACTTGGTCGATCGCCTACCCGATGGACAGACTCCATCAAATCTGCCACCAAGCTCCCTGTGGCAGAGTGTGCTCGCCATGCAGCCAACAGAGACCGGTGGAGAAGGATCGCGAAGGCTGCGACGGCAGTTGTGGGTGACGTCCCATGACCACGACCACTCTGTCAAGAGTGAACGACTGAGAAGAGAAGAGAGAGATCAGATAAGGAATGTTAAAGGACATTTTTGTTTATTATATTCTGTCTTTTATACACTAGCTTCTGTCCTCGATTTTTTGTATAGATGACAAGTGTACCGTAAAACAAAGTGGCTTTCTATAAATTTTTTTTGTAATTGGACCATGTACACTGCCAGAGCATCGAGTTACAACAATCTGTCAAATTTCTAATTTCCAACTTTATCACAAAAGTGTAAGGTTCATCTTCAGTTGGGTAATTTATACAGTTTGGTATAGCTTGATAGGCTGGCGTCTTTACTTCCAGAGATTAGTTCTTACAGACACACAAAGTTTACATCTTTATAAATAAAGATAAAATGCACCACAAATTAAAACCTCAACAACGCTATCTTCATTAAAATTTACAACAAATATCACGCTTCTCATGTTTCTCTTGTAAATGTTTACTTAAATAATAATGTGTACTTTCGTAAAACGTGAATGGAGTTTAAATATTCTGTTGTTGCTGAATTTTACAGAATTGTACTTTATCAAGGTTCTGAAAGATATTACCTATTTCTTTTCAAATTTTTTAAGTTTTGTTGCTAAAAGTAATTGATAGGTACTAGAAGTAAAAAAGGCTTTTAAAAATTGGCTTATGTTTAACGAACCTCCAGATCTACTAAATGATCACCAATAATAGTAAATAAAATAAATCCAAAAATAGTAAATGGTCACCAAAATGGTGTTTCCTAAAATATTGTAGAAATGTATGAGTTTGACTGTAAAAAGCGATTTGATTCTGGGGGTAGGTGGTCACAGTTCTACTCACAGGTTCTCTCACAGGTCGCCCCAGGGGGGTCAAAAAGATTTTGGTTATTTTGCACACTAAGATTTGATGACCATTTAGTACATTGGGTATAATTTAGTATATTTTTTTGGTAAGGGAGCTTAAGGTTCTAAAGTATTTTTTGATGATCATTATATTTATACCCTTAAAAATTTTGCAAGTACTTCTAGCTTTACTAGCTTTTTCCCACAATTTCGTCCACGTATTTTTTTTACGGATCTCTAAGATTTTTAGAGTAAAATAATAGCCTGTAGTACTCAGGGGTAATAACCGCCATTTAACTTCTTTGTGAATGAAGTCCGTATGGTGTCGAACGTAAAGAATAGCACCATCGTGTGTGAAAATGTCCCCATATATTATTATTATTATTATTATTATTATCCCATATCTTCCCGTGGGTCGTAAGAGGCGACTAAGGGACTCACCAGAGAATGGGCAGCAGCGTTCTCTGTGCCTTTGTATCAACCACACTGCGATCGCCAACCCGCCTACCAAGCGTGACGATTATGGCAAAACCCCCCATTTCTTGGGGGAGGCCTACGTCCAGCAGCGGACGTCTTTCGGCTGAAATGATGATGATGTGCAAGAAATACAAAAAAGATAAATAAATGGGACCAGTAATTCAGGAGATTAGCCCGAAAGGAGATAAGCTCAACTTTAATTTATAATATGTAGTGACAGTGATGATATAGTAGATATCTAAAAAAGCTTTTTACAAAAAAGACAACCGCCTTCAAAAAGTGAAAAATAACTTTAGCACAAAACACACATTGACTTTAGTTTCGAAATTCAGTGGCTTTGTTCTGTTTGTTGTTTTGTGTTGCCACCGACTTCCGAAACTAAAGTCAATGTGTGTTCTGTGCTAAAGTTATTTTTCACTTTTTGAAGGCGGTTGTCTTTTTTGTAAAAAGCTTTTTATTTTCCGCTTTTTAGTACTTCCTTCTCATCCAAATCTGTTAAGAAGAGATTGAAAGTTAACTACATGTACTACAAAGATTGATGAAACTAAAACGTCGTCTATGTAAACTTTTTGGGTATTTGTTGATTTTTCAAAAAGTGCTGAATTAATTTCCATAAAATTTATATGGGACCACCCCTGAAGCATACCCTAACTATAAAAAAAAGAATTTTCAAAATCGGTTTACGTTTGCCGGAGAAATCGCGTAACAAATCGCGCACATACTAAATGCAAATTTAAGACTTATACGGTTTTCTCATGGATGCCATTGTCAGAACTGGACCAAATAAAAATGGGACCATTTGGGAAGCACTAGCTTTCAAATAAAGAAGGAATCATCAAAATCGGTTCACCCAGTCCTGAGAAATCAGGTAACAAACATAAAAAAAAAAGAAAAAAAAATAATACAGACGAATTGATAACCTCCTCCTTTTTTGAAGTCGGTTGAAAACTGAAAAGAAATTTAAAGAATATATATATAATTATTATGTACAATGGAGGGCATCAAAAAAGAGATGAGGATGATGATGTACATTTCAGTACATTTGTGCCGACTATAATAGGAGTCTGCGATCATAGCAAAACCGTATTCTTCATTGTCCCTCTCACCGCACTGACTTCATTCACCGGTCATTCTTTGTGCAATCCATTTCTTTATGGAATGCGCTTCCCCAGGAAATCAGGAAGGCAACCAATTGTTTAGCGTTCAAAATTAAAGTTCGAGAGTACATTCACAAGAAGTTGGTAGTTTCATCACAACGGTACTGTTTTCTCCATTGTTTGTCTTTTTATTTTTGGTTATCCGTGTAAATATCTATTTACAGTAGTATATAAATGTAGTTTGATATTATATTTAAATATACTTACAGTATTTTTTTATATCCTTGCAGTTTAGCTTAGTATTAATTTAATTAATTATTTTCTGTTACACCTACCACTGCTTGTCTCTGCATCACCCAAAGGATGACTGGTAGAAAATGCCTATGGCATTAAGTCTGCCTCTGTACATTGTGCTTGAAGTGTTAATAAACAAATAAATAAATGATGATGATTTATGAGCGATGCGGACGAGTTTTTTGATGCCCTGTAAGATTCCATTGTATTTAATAATAGATATAATTATATTTTTAAAATTAATTTTTAAGCTTTGTACATATTTAATTCTTAACAAACTTTCTTTGTTGTTAACAAATTAATAAATATTGACATTATTTACAAAAAAAAAAAAAACTGAAATAATAGGTTCTCTTTTTTTCATAACTCAAGAATTCACACAAACACATACACACAAACATACACATATTTTCGTAGTTATATAAACACATTGTATCATGCATTGTAACGTTATTGGAAATATTAAATAAAAAAATAAAATGAAAACAATAAATTATTGATAAAAAACTTAAGGTAGTATTTTTGATGATCATTCCAAATTTTAAAATCCAATTAAAGGATCTACCAGTGACATCGACGTAAAATGTTGATGCCATATGAGCATAATATAAGTCAAGATGTTTTTGAGTGAGTAGTAGTATTTGTATATTTAAAATTCGAACAAAAGCAGAAATCACAAGTCCATTAATCAAACATACGGAAAACGAAACCACGATGTGTAACGTATAACAAAACCATTGTAGAACGTACGTGAGTCCAATATTAATGGATACGACGAAGGTTAGAGGGTTGCACATAACATGTCTATTTCGGGAAAGCTATAGAAAGGGTACGAATGGAAGAAAAACATTGCATATACAGTATTAAGTGCTTTTTGTGGGGTATTGTTCCAGTCACGTGTTTCAGGTTCTCTCTTTGTTGCTGCAACAAAAAGGTGTGTTACGTATGTTGTATTTTGTAGAAAATGTTTGTGTTGGATGGTTTTTGCTTTTAGCTGAGGGGTTTTCTAGTAACTTTTAGGAATGTACGTATTTTAACCGTAGTCTCAATTTGATTGGTATAAACAAGTTACAATTAATTTGTGAAACGCTCGCACCAACACAAGTTTTCAATTGTAAAATGTTTTGTTTAAGGTGGATCTTTTGTTCATCTATGGTCCTGTGTAGCCTGCAATAGAGGAATCATTATTATTGTCAAAAATACCTCTAAATTAAATTTTTGACAAGATTTTGATAATGACTGTTAACGAGATGGTATTGTGCGTATATTTTGAACGTTTTTACGAGCATTTGCCTTTTGGGGCTTGATTGACGAATTATCGAAAAGCAGATGGAGAAGTTTCCAAGGAAATGTGATTCATATTTATCATCATTTCAGCCGAAAGACGTCCACTGCTGGACATAGACCTCCCCAAGGGGGAGTTTTGCCATAATCGCCACGCTTGGCTGGCGGATTGGCGATCGCAGTATGGTTGTTACAAAGGCACAGAGAACGCTGCTGCCCATTCTCTGGTAAGTCCCTTAGTCGCCTCTTACGACACCCTCGGGAAGATATGGGATGGTGCTATTCTTTACGTCCGACACCACACGGACGGACATTCATATTTATATCTTAACCTATTCATTAGAAAATCAATTTTTGAATGATGAGTGCATCAAGAATGCTCGAAGTTTACCCACCCAAAGAACATTCACCTAAATGATTGTTTGACCAAGAAACATACACTCGAAAAAACGATTTCCCGAAGAACGTTTGCTCGAAAAACGTTTACCTGAAAAAATGATTACCCGAAAAATGTCCAGCCGAAAGAACGATTGACCGATTAAAACTTCACCGTTTAACAAGAAGCTGTGATGAACTTAAAGTCACAAAGGCCAGAAAGACAATTAATTAATAAGTTATACCCTTTGATTATATATAATGTCTAGATGGAGCGTCAAGTGCACGTAAACGTGTCAAAAAGTGTCAGCCAACTATTGGCTGACAAGTGCTTATATAATCAAAACCCAAATGCGTAATAATGATAATAAATGATTAATATATGTATAATAATATTAATTTATGTATTAAATTGCTTATATAATCATTATTTACGCACACAGAGACGTAGATGCACAGTGTAAAACGACGCCTGCACGCACACATACTTGAAATTGTTGACTCGTTTTCTTTGTTATGATTGTAGGGCGACGCTCCATCTAGACATTATATAATCAAAGGTTATACCATATTTAAAAATTCGCTGTCAGTTTACATTTCAACCCACAAACATTGGTATGCACACCAATGAAGAAATCAAGGCTATTGTTACTTGGAAACTGGAAAAAAACAAAAGAAGAAAAACGTAAAGAACAAAGCAATAATGAAAACCCTAATTTATTTCTGTGCTTCGCAAACGAAACGAAACGACGGCATTCTTTACTAATTAGTCTCAGATTCCAATCTTGTTTGATTGGAATTAAGCGTTCCGTTAAATTCTTGCCCATTTTGGTTCAGTGGTCCTTCAATGGAACCTGTGAGGTCTATAATCGGTGAGTGATTTAATAGCGATAGGCTTCAATTGATGTCTATTTTTGGGGCGGTAACCTAGAGGCAAAATACTTATTAAATAGGTACTAAATTAGAACCAAATTATGATTTCATAAAGAAAACTTCTTGAAAGACGCCATAGTAGGCATTTTTAGCAGTACCATTAAATGTTAACGCAGGTGAAGCGAATTTAGCAAGTTCCACACAATTTGGTTTAAATATACGAAAAATAAACTGCGCGGGAGATGACGAGATAGCCGCAGTTAATCTTAAATAGGTAGGTTGCACACTACCTTATAATTCTTTCTGGATCCTTCATCCACATCTTCACAATTTCATCAATTGGTACGGTCACCTAAAGAGATAAGTATCCATGTCGTCGGGAATAGTTGAAGTTTACTTAGAAACCGATGGGTGTTTATGAATAAAATAAAATGCAATGAATAGAGAATAAACAGTTCAATGATTTAATTAAATTTCATTTGAAAACCTCCATTGGTACACAGGATGCTTGTCTAAAATGATTAGTGCGGTGCGAAACAAAACAAGGAATTGCATTGAGCTTTTCCGCCATACTGTCTTTGTTTTTGGCTGGTCCCACTATTCCTGTCCTGGCTGTCTTGAAAGCCAGAATCAACAGTAGTGACCACTAACAAAGCAATGAAACTTGACGAGTTCCGGAGAAATGTTTCATCTCTCTTGAATCCCGCAACGAAATTCATCACAAAAAAATAGAGTAAAAAAATTTGGGCAAATTTTTCAATATCCAGTTGGTATACCTCTGTATCTAAAGAATAAAATGACTGTTTTTGTTTTTATATTGTCTATATAAATACTGTCAAATATTCCTACGTATAGAATCGTTTGACTTATCTGCCGTGAATGTATGAAATCAATAGTTTGTTATACAGGTTGATGTTTCATTGTTCTTACGATTGTGAGCGTACGATAATACGTTATCAAGGACCGTAGCACAGGTATAAGTTTGCAACGGCAACTGTTGTAAATACCATAAACCGCGCGGTGCGAGTACCGAATTGTTTCCTGCCCCTCGTCATGGAAGAAGACTTTTGGCCGCAGGACGTGGTGTTCCGTCGCTTCCGCGGGCAAGTGCCACAGGGCAGCACACAGACAACATAGTGCAATTTAGTAAAGTGCTACTAACATAGTCTTAAGTCGTTCCTATTAACACATGTTAGAAATTATAAAATATGTATGTTTAGGTTAAGGTATTTATCTATGGGCCTATGCAGCCTGAAATAAAAGAATTATTATTATTATAAAGCCCGGCACATACTCAGCTATAATATATATTAATATATGTAGCTATAATAAATATTATAGCTAGCCACCACACGGTAGCTATAATAAAATAAAATATTTTCGCCCTTATTACGTATGCGGTCGTTGTTTGTTTCACGTTTTTGAAATATATATTAATATGCCTTGCTATATCTGTCCACATATTTTGGCGACGTAATAAAGATATACCTATATTATAGCTGCGTCTGTGGTCATTCAAAGATAACTATAGAAAATATATCGTAATATGCCTTGTTATGAATTATATTAAAATACTAGCTGCTGCCTGTGACTTTGTTCCTGGTGTTTACTTGCGAGAGCCATTAGACCTCCTTAATCAGGCCCTGTCGCTAAATCCCTTCTTAGTGGACGTTTACTGACTATAAACTACCTCCCTGCCAAATTTCATCTTTATACGTTAAGCGGTTTTCGATATTTCGTGATAAGTGAGGGAGTGATCTTTCGCTTTTATATATTTAGATATTATAGCTATGTCTGTGATGGGCTTAAAGCAGAGCAACATCTAAAGTCAATTCTGCTGATTAAAAACGTTCAATATTTAATCATCTCAGCACCAGTCATCTCGTCAAAAATTTATTTAAACTGGAGGCACATTGACAGATACAGGCTGAAATTGGAATACGAACGCTCCTAATAGTTCCTAGAATTGCCTCTCTGTTATTTAGATCAAACAGCTGTTAAACACAACATTTATGTATAATAATAATAATAATAATAAATTGGCAACTCTGAATGTCACCATACGTCGTCTCCCTAATTTTATTGATTTATTTTAACAATTTTTACAGTTATTGGACATTTCGTATAAATTTTGCTACACAATATAAAATTCCATCCAGTTAATCGAATTATTAAACCATATTGCAACCTCTTCCAAAACAATTTATATTTTTTATGCAGTGAAATACAATTGACATATATGTCATTGCAAAACCGAAAATAACGTCGATTAAGTACATAATACATGATAAAATGAAGAATAATTATAATAATAATATAATATATGAATAAAATGAAGAAAAATGAAGAATGATTATAAACACGATTTACAAAAAACGGACAAAAAAACGATGACAAGATGATATTGAGATCAGCACGCCGAGCACGCCCACCATCTCCGGACCCGTCGCTCAGCTCCGCCTCGCCGCCGCCGGAACCCAGCCCCATCGTGAGTGCTGTGACACCGGCCTCGGCAGTTGCGTCGAGCTCGAGCGACGAGTACTTCTCTCCGCCGACGACGCCACCACCTGTGCGTCGGCGGGGACGACGCCGGCCGCCGGACAGCTTGGGGCCTCGAGACCCACCGGTCTCTGATAGGGTCCCCGCTCTCGGTGGAAGTGTGCAGCGCATGAGATGGACGCAGTCTATTAATGAAAGTGTCATGCGCTCATACTTTGGGGCTACAGAGGGGGGAAGTAACTTGACTGCGTACCGTGGTCGGATGCTCTCTCTGTTTCAGGTGCTTGAGCCAGCTGTCAACGTGTCGGCGCAGCGATTGTCGGATCAGGTGCGGGCCATCCAGCGTAATCATATGCTGGACGACGCAGTACTTGATCGACTACGCCTTGAATCACGGAGTAGCCACGTCACGTCTGCTTTGCCACTGGTTGCGGTCGCGGTACAATCCCAAGATTTACCCAGTGCTTCACCGCGACCTGACGACGGTGGTGAAGAGGATAATGGTGAGGCTATATCCGTGAGTTCCCAGTGCAATATTCAATTGAGGAGTACTTTGGAGGATGCGTTCCGAGAGTATCGCTCTACACCGCCTGAATTAAGACCACGATTACCCCGTTTGCCCATGCACAAGAAAAACCAGGCGCTGGTGTGTGCTTTAGATTCGCAGCTGTCAAACTGTTTTGACAACAGCGAAGACCTCGCCGATACCCACTCGATCTTGTACTGCGCGGCTGTAGCGGCATGTCGTGTAGCTCATGTCAAATTTCCCAACTGTGACAGAGCTGCACGACCAAAGCCAGCTGTACCAGCATGGCAGTGCAGGATTGAGCGTCGTATTGGTGAGGCTAGAGCACTCATCGGCAAACTAATCTGCTTCAGGGAGGGCAATACTCGCCCTAGAGTGATGCGCTTTGTGAGGCGGGCATTCTCGGGGACTGATATTAGTCCTCGAGATTATTTATCCTGCATCACAGAGCGTATCGACTTCCTGAAGCAGAAGATCTGTGCATGGGCAAACCGTATTCGACGGTACAAGCGGCGGGTGGAGCGGTACACTCAGAATCGCATATTCCAGAGTGATGAGAGGTGGGTGTACAGGACTTGGGAACGACCGGACCAAGGTGTGGCTGATGCGCGCCTGCCGGATGATGATGCCATGTGTTCATTTTGGCGCAGCATCTGGTCAGTGCCTGTCAGTCACACTGAGGGCGATTGGACTCGCGAGGTTGAGCGAGCGTGTGATCCAATACAAGAAATGGGGGCAATTACCATCAGCCCCCAAGATGTAGCTCGTGCAGTCCGTCCGTTACCTAACTGGAAATCTCCAGGGCCGGACGGGCTGCACAACTTTTGGATAAAATGGTTTAAAAGATCGCACACTCGCTTGGCGTCTCAGTTCCAGTCAGCCTTAGAGTCAGGATCGTTGCCCCAATTCTTAACAACTGGAATAACCCACCTGCTCCATAAATCCGGTGGTACTACGGAACCCAAAAATTATAGACCGATTACTTGTCTACCAACGGTCTATAAAGTTCTTACATCCATTTTGAGAGCAAAAATTAACGAACATATTGAAAAAAATTCTATCATGTCTGCCTCTCAAAATGGATGTAGGAACGGGTCTCGTGGTACTAAGGAGCTCCTCCTCATTGATATGGCCATTAACCAGCAGGTTCGTCGTTCCCGAAGGGATCTGTCGACATGCTGGATAGACTATAAGAAGGCCTATGATTCTGTGCCACATACATGGCTCATGAGGGTGTTAGAGTTGTATAAAATTGATACAACTCTGCGCACCTTCTTGATGTCATGTATGGGGCAATGGAAGACGGTCCTTCGCTATCCAGGATGTCGGCAGATCCGGGAGAATAGCGAACCGATAAGGATCGAGCGAGGTATATTTCAGGGCGATAGTCTGAGTCCACTGTGGTTTTGTTTAGCCTTGAACCCTCTAAGCGCGTTGCTGGAGGGTTCAGGTCTGGGCTATTGGCTGAGAAGAGGAGGTCAGGTTATATCTCACCTCCTTTACATGGATGATCTGAAACTCTTTGCCCCCAACAATTTGCGACTGATGGAGCTACTGAAAGTAACAGAAACGTTCAGTAGCGCCATCAGGATGGAATTTGGTGTGGACAAATGTGCAGTCATGCATGTGAAACGAGGGGAGATTGTGGAATCCGTGGGCACACAACTCTCGGATTCCATGCACCTTAGATCCCTCTCTTCAGCCGAAACCTACAAATACTTGGGTATGTCGGAAGCGTTAGGCATCAATGCTACCGACATGAAACAATCGCTGAAGGAGCGCTTCTTTGGCCGCCTGAATAAAGTGTTGAATAGTCTTTTATCAGGCGGAAACAAGGTGCGCGCCTTCAACGGATGGGTCATGCCGGTTTTGATGTACTCTTTCGGCATACTCAAGTGGACTCAGACGGAACTTGACGCCCTTTATAGGAGGGTCCGTACATTGCTGACCGCAAATCGGATGCATCACCCACGGTCATCGGTAATGAGACTGTATATCCCACGGAAGTGCGGAGGTCGAGGCTTTCTTAATGCTAAGTCCCTGCACAACCGTGAGGTATGCAGTCTCAGGGAGTACTTCTTTAAAGCCGACGTGGGGATGCATCGAGATGTGGTCTCAGTGGACAAGGGCCTCACCCCGCTCTCCTTAGCGAACGAGAACTGGCGCAAACCTGTAGTATTAGATACTAATGACCGTAAGAAGGTATGGCAGAGCAAGGAGCTTCACGGGCGCTTCTACCGGGCTCTATATGGGCCTGATGTAGACTTCTTGGCGTCCGTATCCTGGCTGCGATTCGGTGACCTCTTTGGGGAAACCGAAGGTTTTGTCTGTGCGATTATGGACGAAGTTATGATGACGAACAACTACCGGAAGTATATTGTGAAGGACGGCACGGTTGACATTTGTCGGGCATGCCACCGACCGGGAGAATCAATCCGACACATTATCTCTGGGTGCTCTCGTCTGGCTAACGGAGACTACTTGCATAGACACAACCTTGTAGCTAGGATTATCCACCAGCAACTTGCTCTAAAATACAGGCTTGTGGAATCGGAAGTACCGTACTACAGGTATGTGCCCGACCCAGTTCTCGAAAATGGCAACATCACATTGTATTGGGATCGATCTATCATCACTGACAGGACTATTGTTGCCAATAAGCCTGACTTAGTGGTGATAGATCGATTAGAGCGTCGCGCAATGATTGTTGATGTTGTAATATGGTTGAAATAATGAACGCAGGTTTTGTACACAATTATAACTTTAATGAGCTTTGCACAATGCATGCACTACAGAAACCAGAACCGCTATGCTAATTTTATTAACAGAGAGAAGACCATAGATTGAAAACTTTATCTAGACTTTTTAACCTATACCTTATATTTAATGTGTTGCCAATACCCAATTTGCTTACACTAAGAATAAATCTACATTAATATTTTACATTGTTTTCAACACCCCTTCTCAATGTAACATATTATCTCACAAAAGAAAACAACAAAGAAGTAACCTTATCACTTAACATAACCCACACTTATTAGAAAACTTAATTAACAAATCTTTGTTTAAAGGCTTGGTAAACATATCAGCCGTTTGTTCCTCAGTTTTTAAGTAAATTAATTGTAGTTTACCATTTCTGATTAATTCTTTAACAAAATGAAATCTTATGTCTACATGTTTAAGTCTTTTTATGTTATCAGTATTTGCAACTGCTATAGCTGATTGACTGTCACAGAAAATTGGAACTGGACACACATTGGTTACATTAAATTCTTTTAATAATTGAATAATCCAACAAGCTTCACTTGATGCCATACTGAGTGCAATATATTCTGATTCACAAGAAGATAAGCTTACAGAGCACTGTTTTTTTGAACACCAAGAAATTAAGCAATCTGCAAACTTAAAACAATATCCAGTTGTAGATTTCCTATCCTTTAGGTCTCCTGCCCAATTAGCATCACAATAGCCACATAATAATTCAGTATTACATTTAAAAAACAATTTATAATCTATAGTGTATTTAACATATCTCAATATTCTTTTCAAAGCCGTTAGTAATACATTATTTGCTTTATTTTGATATCTACTTAAAATAGATATAGCTACACACAGATCTGGTCTTGTACCTGAAACTGCATACATAAGGTATCCTATAATCTGTCTACATATATTTTCAATGTCTTTATTCGCTTTACAATCATCATAACTGTCAAATATTTTTAAATTGAAATTTTGATCCATAGGGGTTGATATTGGTTTACAATTCTCCATTTTAAACCTTTTCAAAACATTTTCAAGATAGTGTTTTTGATTTAACTCTGTTACCCCACTATTCAAGTTTTGTTTTACATGGATACCTAAAAAATTTGATATTAAGCCTAAATCTTTCATTTTAAATTCTTTATTTAAATACAACTTAAAATCACACATCTCTTTTTCATTCGATCCGTACATAATAAGATCGTCTACATATATTAAAACGTACATCTTATTGTTGTTATAACATTTAGAATACAAACAGGGGTCATTTAATGATCTAACAAAACCTCTTTTAGTTATTACACTATTAAACTTGTCATTCCAGTATTTAGGAGATTTTTTAAGTCCATACAGTGACTTATTTAATTTTACAACTCTTTTATTTTTACTATAAGCCCCTTCTGGCAACTCTAAAAACACATTTTCATGAATATCTCCATAAAGAAAAGCTCCTGTAACATCCATTTGATAAATGGGCAACTTCAACAAAGTAGCTACTGACACAAATAACCTAAAAGTTGTCAATTTTGCTACAGGTGCATAAATTTCACACATATCTAACTTATTATTTTGTTGGAAGCCTCTAGCTACCAACCTGGCTTTATATTGTACTGTGTCATTAGAATTTTTAATCTTAAAAACCCACTTACTACTTACAGTCTTTTCCGTAACAGGCACATCACAAACTGTCCATGTATTATTTTCATTTAAAGTTTGAAGTTCTTGGTCTACTGCTTCTTGCCATTTACTTGCTTCTTCACTTTGCATAGCTTCGCTGTAAGTTTTTGGTTCATCATTTTCTGTATAGGTCAAATGACATTTATAGAATGATGTTTGCTTCCTGGTACGTATGCTTCTCTCTCGAGGTTGTATATCTCCTTCATACTCCTCATTCGAACCCTCATCACTCAGCACAAAGGTAGGATCGTCATCAGCATCAATAAAGGAATCATCTTCTCGGTTTACACTTGCCTCATTTTCTCCGGGCTGTTCTTCAATCTCACCCTGAGGATAACTTTGTGCCACTGATGGTTCTAGGTCTAATTTTTCAGTTACATTTTCATCCATACTGCTTAATTGCTCATCTATATCTAGCTTAATGACCTCTTCCTTATCATTACATTTTGGTTCTTCAACAAATACTACATCCCTCTTTAATAAGACATTGTTCTTTTCTGGAAAATATATTCTATAACCTTTACAATCTTCACCATAGCCAACCATAATACCTCTTTCACCTTTTGAATCCCACTTCCTTCTTTTCTCTTTTGGTATATGTACTACTACTGGTGTACCAAAAATCTGTAAGGTATTTATGTCAAAACTTCTTTTTGTCCAAATCTCATATGGAGTTTTGTCTTTTTGACTACTTTTTCCTGTTCTGTTTAACACATACGCTGCGGTATTGACAGCCTCTGCCCACAATTTCTTAGGTAGGGCTTTTGCGCACAGCATTGTTCTAGCAGCTTCGATAAGTGTTCTGTTCTCTCGTTCTGCTTTGCCATTTTGCTCAGGAGAGTATGGCACTGTGGTTTGATGGACAATACCGAACTTAGAAAACATCTCTTGCATTTCTTTATTTATAAATTCAAGCCCATTATCACTTCTAAAATATTTTATTTTATATCCAGTTATGTTCTCTGCTTTCTTAACGAAATCATAAACACAATTCTTGATTTCATCCTTGGTCTTTACAAAGTACACCGATCTGTAATTTGAATATGCATCTTTTAGTATCACGAAATATCTCGATTCACCCACTGACAATGTTTCCATAGGTCCACAAGTATCAGCAACTATCAATTCACATGGCCTTGAAGTTTTATTTTCACTAGCTGTAAACGGTAAACGATGTGTTTTACCGTCTAAACAACCCTCGCATTTTACATCACAATCGTCTTTCACAATAATGTTTTTGTTTCTCAAGAAGGTTTTCACATATTGAATGTTTTGATGAGCGAGTCTTTGATGCCACGAACTTAAATCCGAATGTAACTGTGCTGCATTCACTAAACTGTATTTATAGCGAACGTCCATGAAATACAATTTTCCACTTCGTTTAGCAACTGCACACACTTTATTTTGTGTTTTATTTAGAATTTTACAAGTGTGTTCATCTGTCATCATGACATAACCTCTATCTGTCACACAGTTTACCGATAATAAATTTGTCTTTAGATCGGGCACGTATAGAACATTGTCCATGGTAGTATTTATCCACTCATTCCCGTTATAGACCTGCAACGCCACCTGTCCACAACCTTCTGCACTAATTGCAGTTCCGTTCCCAACAATCACTGATTTTTGTGATAGTTTATTAAAAGTTGAGAATAGTTCCCGATTATGACACATGTGTTCGCTCGCTCCTGTATCCACTAACCACTGCGATTGTTCATAATGTTCATTATATGACTGTACCATGAATGCATTACTTTCTTTATTTTTCTTAAACCTACATTCACTTTTTATATGCCCAACTTTATTACAATAGAAACACTTCTTCACTTGTTTATTCATACCATCACGATTATTTTGTTTGTTTACATTGTTTGTGCACTCATTCTGGAAATGTCCCATTTTATTGCACTTATAACACTTCACATTTCGTTTATCTGTCTTTTTTGCAACAAATGCCGATGTTGATTGTGTAACGGAGCCCTTTTCTTTAATTCTCTCTTCCTCCACTAACAACCTAGCAATCAGATTGTCTAATGTCTGTTTATCGTCTGGCGCAGACTCCCATGCAGATATAAAATGTCTAAAACTTTCTGGCAACGACATCAAGACTTTCGTGATCACTAACTTGTCTGAAATATCTTCACCCATTTGTTTGAGTTGATTTTGTAATTCTTGTATTTTAGACAGGAATACTGACATCTCTGTGCCTTCCTCGAATTTAAATTGAAAAAAGCGCTGTTGTACAATGTGAATACTTGTCTCAGTTTTCTGTTCATACACACTAATTAATTTCCTCCACATTTCATATGAAGTATTGCATGTTAAAATATGTATCATAACATTCTCAGACATTCTGGTTACTAATATTGTTTGAGCCATTGCATCCTTTGCTTCCCAAGTTGCGAGAGCTGCTGGTGGTACTGGTTCTGGCTTAACAATTTCTCCGTTAACCATATTCATCAAACCTTTACCTCGCAGTAAAACCATGGTTTGAAATTTCCATACATTCCAATTTTTGGAACCTTCCAGTTTAATACTTGACGAGTTGTTAGCCTCATCCATCCTGCCTGCTTTCTTGCTCGTTTTCCTTCCTCACACGACAGTTTCTTGTCTAGTAAGTATTTTCTCGGCGTGGCGTCTATCTAACCTCAAATAGCACGCGACCACTAACGACGAAGCAGTAATAATTTCCCTGCTTATTCAACCACTGAACCCTGAATGTTATGTGTCTGGGCCCATAACCTGTTGTAATATGGTTGAAATAATGAACGCAGGTTTTGTACACAATTATAACTTTAATGAGCTTTGCACAATGCATGCACTACAGAAACCAGAACCGCCATGCTAATTTTATTAACAGAGAGAAGACCATAGATTGAAAACTTTATCTAGACTTTTTAACCTATACCTTATATTTAATGTGTTGCCAATACCCAATTTGCTTACACTAAGAATAAATCTACATTAATATTTTACATTGTTTTCAACAGTTGATATAGCGGTTCCGCATGACGAGAACCTCGTGAAAACCGAGAAAGATAAACAAATTAAGTATCTTGACTTGGCTCGCGAGGTTGTCGACATGTGGGATGTGAATACAGCAGTCATTGTGCCGATAGTCGTTACGGCCAATGGACTCATTTCCAAGAGCCTCGACCAACACCTAAGGAGGCTCTCGTTGGGCAGCTGGATCAAGGGCTTGATACAGAAAGCGGTTCTCCTGGACACGGCGCGTATAGTCAGGAGATTCCTCTCTCAGGAGCCCTGACCACCGGTAGCTTGGACCCTATTCCCGATACCGGTGGGCTACTATTTTTTATATTTTTAAATGTTTTTATGTTTTTTTTTTTACTAATATTTAAAAATATAATACAATATGTAAATAAAATAAATAAATGAGAATAATAATAATAATAATTATTATTATTATTGGCATTATTCCAAATCACCTTCTCCATAGCCTGAAATTATTAGATCTTAAAGAAACCCTCTACACACCACACGCTACATTTTCTTGGCTTTGGCCCGTAAATGTAGCTAATACCAGCCTCGAGCTGAGAAGAACAAACAACACACCTAAATAATAATAATATGTGGGGACATTTCACACACGGCCATCTGACCCCAAACTAGGGAGACCCTGTACTATGGGTGTCAGACAGCTGATATACATACACAAATACATTTTTAAATACATACATATATGAATATATATATATATATATGAATTTTGACGCAAGACTGGCTTTAGACTATTGTGGTAAGACCCTTTCCAACTCATTACATAACGTGTCCAAGCCTGTAAGTCAGTTCCTTTGAGCTAATAATTGTATTTCAAACTTTATAACGACTTCTATAATGTTCTTAATACAAAAACTAACTTTAGAACTGAATCAAAGTTGTCAATTTTATAATACAAACTGTAAGTTAATCCGGATAAAGTTCAGAATACAATAACTGGTTTAATGCTTTGACATGTTGGTTGGTTGGTTTTGTTTGGTGTATTATCATAGAATATTTAATCACCATCGGTAGTCGCATAACCAAAGACACCAACCATCTTTAACACAACACCGAATAATTGTCTCCGTTTACAATAACACTCCGTTCTAAGGAGAACAGAACCAAAGACAAACAGAGCTATCTTAGACACAGGTGCAGGTCAAATTAGTGGTGCTCAACCGTCATCCGAGTAGCCCACGGTTAATTGCATCCGGGCAGATTCGGGCAGATCCGTACATCCGTGATTAAACTCCGTTTACATACCCCAACCGGTAATTACAACGGGCTCCGTGACGTGTCAACCTTGTTAAAGATGTAGGATTGTGTATTAGTTCGGTGTGATGGACAGTTCTAGAATTTACCTAAACTTCGTTCCCAATTTAGTTTATAAATCAATTCAAATTTTACAAAGAGGTAAATATTGTAACTTTGGATGTAAGAGGCAGTCTCCGAAAGTAGTCATTCGATTTCAAAAAAAAATTCTCTAATAGTAAACTTCGCTATTGCCGATTGTTATAGTATACATTTTATGATATAATTATTGACTTCCATGCGGACGACGTCGCGGACAGGAACTAGCATGTAAATAAAATGATTTTTGATGTTTTCAATACTGGTCATTCTGAAATCAACTTAATTAACACTCTGTAATAAAATTTATAGTTATTTATTTAATACGAAACCTGTTTTAATAGCGTTAAATATTTTTGACGATTTCTTGGAAAAATGCGCATCATTTTATATAATTAGAGTTTCAAAATATACCAACATCGAAGCCAAGTAAATGAAATCAACGACAGTATTATATCGGTATCTGCGCAGTCTGTTATTATTTTATTTTTTTTGTAATGAACCGCTATTCTTTTTCGGAACGTGACAAATTAAAAGCGGGTAGCATTTACGAGTGCTTTTACACAAGGACCGGTGAATTTTTCATCATCCTATATGTGTGAGGTATCAATATTAAAAAGAGAACGGCAGACGGGCTTGTTAAGGCTTACGGAAATTATTTTAAACTGTATTTTTATTCTGCAGATAAAAATAACAGTTCAAAATGTCTGAAGCTAAATAAATGCTTCACTGAACGATCTATTGTGTCAAATTTAAGGTTGGATCATTTATTTCTATTAGATTATTTCATTAAAAGGTAACTTTTGGATTGTATTTACAGGGAAAAGGTTTAAATCAAGTTGCCCTTACAAATAGTTTCTATAAGTGTGTAATGGTATTATAGCTGCGTATGTCGAGGTCAATCTGTGAATGGATGACCATCCTTCAAATGATCCCTACTTTACTTTCATTGTAGACTATTTTACAAACGGTTTTAGCCAATATTTACTGGACGAAAATTCCAAGATTTCTTTAGATTTGGTTATAAAAAAATGTTGATTAATATACTGCTTAGGAGCAGGATTGAATGGGTCAGATAATAGTAGCTTCTTAATTTAAACACCAAAATGAATATTTTTTTATAGAAATCAATTTATTCAGCAATCTTATCGGAAGTGATTGTGTTGTGTAAATTATTATCATATTTTTTTATGTAATTAATAATGATCTTAGCCATTCTGTCGGAATTTGGTATACATCAAAAATGTGATCTTAAAATAGTAAATTGATCTTAACATGTTAAAATCAATTTATTCAGCAATCTTATCGGAAGTAATTGTGTTGTGTAAATTATTATCATATTTTTTTATGTAATTAATAATGATCTTAGCCATTCTGTCGGAATTTGGTATACATCAAAAATGTGATCTTAAAATAGTAAATTGATCTCAACATGTTCTGCCATAATTAAGTGTTATGAAAATTTTGATAAAGAAACAGATTATTAAAATTCGTCATCATCACATCAGTTTATTCCCGTCTACTGTTGAACGTAGGCCTCCCTCCGAGATCGCCAACCAACCCGGTCTTGGGCAGCCCATATCCATCCCCTGTCCACCTTCTTCAAATCGTTGGTATTAGACAAGGTACCTACCTGTGTATATTTTTCCTACCGTCTGTCAATCTGCAGCTGTGGCCAGTCCACTTCCATTTCAGCGTGCTGATTCGAAGCGCAATGTCGGTGACTTTAGTTTTCTGGCGAATGACTTCAATACGAGTTGTATCCACCAGAGAAACCCCAAGCATCGCTCTCTCCATACCACGCTGTGAATCACTGAATATATGGACGAGGTCCGTAAATCATTGCGGACTACACGCACGCTCTGGTTAAATAGCCTGGTCTTGTTAATAATAATAATAATAAAACCATTTATTTTCAGGTAACAAAGACCCATAGAAAAATACCTCAACTTAAGTATACATATGTCGGCGTCAGATATGGCTGAGCGGGAAGCGCCGACATCGTTTGGGTTCGGTGGTATCGGGTTCATTGTAGAATAACAATATTCAATGCAGTACTAACAACCTTACTTTATTAAATGTGATCGTACAATACAATTCAAATAGGTAAACCGACAGTTTCGTACTAGATGAGTGTCCTGCTTGGTGTCTCGAGCAAAAGTGAGCTTGGCACGGTCCCCACTCTCCAACACGACTCTGTCCACATGGCGCCATTTTAACCGACAGCTGACGTCACGGCGTTTACCATTTCTTCTGTAGGTACTACAATAATCAATTTGAATCCTCTTTATCGCTAAATTATCGCTTGCTGCGACACATATAACAATATAACGATTGTGTTAGTAAATAAAACTTAAAACTATGTTAGTATCGCTTAGTTGCACTAAGTCTTTGCACGTTCCGGTGGCACTTGGCCGCGAAAGCGGCGGAATACCACATCCTGTGGCCAAAAGCTTTCATCCAACACCTGATGCAGGTAGCATGTTGGTATGCGCACCACAAACGCTTTAAAGTTGACGTTGCGATGCGACTCCAGCAACTGCACTCTCGGCGCGTACTTCAGCCTTTGGCGTACGTACTTCACGATGTCTTCCGCGTCAGTGGTGTAGTGGAGACGGGAAATATACACCGGGGTATTCGGCTTCGCAGCACGTAGTTTTTCGTTGGGCTCCGTAGGAGCCTTGCCGCAGCGGTTCTTACAGCTCTGCCGGCGCTTCCTCCTTTGCACCGTCACGAAGCCGTCATCATCAGCCCGGTTCGCTTCCTTCATAGTCACGGGCTTTGCGGTGGGGTTAAAGTTTGGTACTACTATCTTACTAACATTGGATTGCAAACAAGCTGACCACCACCAGTCCGTATGGTGTCGGACGTAAAGAATATCCCATATCTACCCGTGGGTGTCGTAAGAGGCGACTAAGGGACTCACCAGAGAATGGGCAGCAGCGTTCTCTGTGCTTTTGTAACAACCATACTGCGATCGCCAACCCGCCTGCCAAGTGTGGCGATTATGGCAAAACCCTCCCTTTGGGGGAGGCCTATGTCCAGCAGTGGACGTCTTTCGGCTGAAATGATGATGATGATGATGACCAATCTAATGTGACTGAATATGAACCTGATGTTAATTCCCCTGTAATACAATACCCTTTCAACCGTAACACAGCAATGCTGCTTTGGGGCAGAAATAGGTCAACTGCCTAGCCATTCCCCAACAGTGTGAGGGTTGGCTTTCAGTCTAACCGGACCCAGCTGAATACCAAAGTTTTACATCGAGTGACTTCCTATCTGACCTCCACATCCCAATTATTGGCTGACACGCCTTGGTAAGACTGGTTGTCATACTTTCTGGCTTCTGAATACCCATAACCACTGTCAAAGATCTCCGAATGATAGCCGGGACCAACGACTTTATGTGCTTACCGAGGCACAAAGGAGTCTCGGTGTGAAAGGATGATCACCCACCCACGAAGTTACCGTGGCAAGAGTCGCTTTACCATTTTCCAGTTCACTCCAAATCAAGCAGGAGACAGAACAGAACTAGGCCAATAGGACCAAACGGACTTTTACAACTGGGGGAGATGCAGAAAATATGTTTTTCTTACTCCTCCGCTGTTCTTTTCTGATTTATTTCGTTGCGGGATCGTTTAATGTTTCTCCGGGACTCGTCGAGTTTCAGAGACTTGACGCTTTTCTAGTGGTTGCCACTATTGATTCTGACTTTCAGGAGTAGTTTGGTGGTTTGGGAATAGTGTGACGGGTATGTCCAATAAAAAAAGTCACTTTACCATAACAGATGGATCCATATAGTTTTTACTTAGTCACGAACCTTGTTCACAAACTGTCTTGGAATATTCCACTGGTATCGTAATATACTTCTACTTCTACAAGAAAATACTTTAAAGGAGTTTCCAAGAAAGAAACTTGTACCTACAACTCAATTTTGAATTTAATTTCGTTACAAAAACGAAGCCGACCGCTTTAACGGTGTATTCGTAGTTAACTGTAAGTAAACTTCGCTACTCGGCTATGAAATTTTGTGTCGTATAGTTTAGGAGCTAGCGTTGTGGTTTTTTAAATGATTTTGTACTGATCAGTTCTTACATATTTTTATATTTATTTTATTTTTATCACTTTTAAGAAGGCTTACAGACAAATTACATAATAATAGGTAACTACAATAAATTATCCAGTTGCTAATAACAAGCCTCCACAGATGTTTAACAAATATCTATAGCCGAACAGTTGAAGTTTAGTTAGTTTAGTTTAGTTGTTTAGTTTGACAACGTTCAAAAGTTCCATTAAATAAAAAAAAAAACAAAATTCATTTAATTCAGGCAAGGCCCATTATGATAAAATAAAATAACAAAACTTCACAATACTGCCACAATAAATCAAATAATATAATAAATCAAAAGTTGTATCAATTAAAAAGGTCACATAATTAAAGTAAAAATAATAAAAAAAAAATAAAAAAATAAAACGAAGTTAATAAATTATCACAGAATTACAAAGAAAATTATAATTATCATAATAATAAAAACAATACAATACAAACAACTTAAATTACAGCTTTGGATAAACCATAATATTAGTTAAAGGTCCCACATTCGATATTCAGATAACGCAGTGTTGTTAGGTTTATCTAATAGAAACTTTTCACGAATAGTCTGAGGTTCGGAAATTGGTGGTGTCACACCCCGGTGCCTAGGAAAGCACGTAAGCCTAAGGTTCTGCGCCCGATTTCTTCCTGATTATATCAATTAGTTTACGGGAATTAGCTGGTATTTAGTACACATAAAATCTTAATCTAGTTTAACACATAGGATAAGTTTTATTCCGTTTTTATGTTTTCGTGAGATAATTTAGGATTTTGGCTTAGTTCTGAAGTCTACACAGATTTAGTCGCGGGCAGAAGCTAAATAATTTTTAATAATATCAACCAAAAGTACATGACTTTGTCAAATGGAATGTGGCCTCTCGGACAATTTTAACAATGTAAAACTGACAGACAGAACATTTTGTTGTAGAAAGTAATGTTTTCAAGTTTGGTGAAAAACATCTTAGTTAGGTACTGCTTGGAAGTTACTTTGAAATGTAACGTGGGTTATAATGTTCCTGTTAAATATTAAAGTTCGTATGAAAGACAGTGAAAGAATATGATGTAAAAGAGATGGAATACTAACTCAGCAGTAAGCAGTTCTGAAAACAATGCTTGTAACTGATATTAGGTAATATTATACTTATTGTTTTCACATAAATGAATCAAGAAAACGTGACTAAGATTTTGTAAAAACTTGATTGAAAAAATCAGTTCCTTGCTGCCATAGAGACCTACCCACGAAACTGAGCCACTAGCTTCAACTCTCTGACTAACTAATTGACTCCTTGACAATTCAAAAGTGCGTGTTCAGGACTATAACGCACTTGCGGTTGGCCGCAACGCGGTGCGGTAGACCGCAGTACATGCGGTCTGCTGCAACGAAACGCCTCGGCATACCTAGCTGCCAAAAAGCTGGGAGTCCTCGCAAAGGTGCGAAAGTACTTCACGTCGGAACAGCTGCTCAACTTATACCAAGCACAAGTTCGATCGTGCATGGAGTAGGTACTGTTCGCACCTTTGGGATGGATCGGCAAAATACCAACTGGAGGCATTAGAAGTCATCGATAGACGTGCCAAGAGGCTCATAAACAACGACTCCCTGGTTAGGGCTAAGCTCCAGAGCCTTGAACATCGCCGCACCGTTGCTAGCCTTTCGGTCTTTTATCGGGTACATTTCGGAGAGTGTGCTTTGGAATTGCACAATTTAATTCCCCCATCCCCGTTCCATCATCGGACGAGCAGAGATACGGCGAAGCGTCACCGCTATATGGTTGAAGTTCCACGGTCTCGAACCAAGCGCTTTGACTCCACATTTATTGTGCGAACTGCCAGACTGTGGAATTCCCTGCCCGCCTCTCTGTTCCCTGATAAGTATAATCTGGGTATCTTTAAGGCACGAGTGAACCGGTTCATCTTAGGCAAGCGTGTTCCAACTTAGGCCGCATTATCACTTACGATCAGGTGAATTGCGGTCAAACGCAAGCCTATTTAATAGTAAAAAAAAAAAAAAACCTCCAGGCTCCAGGTAACCGTATTGTCTCGGCTCTATTGCGGTCCACCGCATGTCGTCATCAATTACAAGCATGTCCATTTTATTAATAGCTATATGCGACATCAATTACAAATTCATATAAATAGATATGTGGCCCGCCACAACTCCAAGGCAACCAAAGCGGTTGACAGCTGACTGTTGATGATGATGCGATATCATGCGGTTTCATATAAAATTTTAAATACGGCTAGCCGCATTACGGTCAAACGCAAGTGCGTTGTAGGTTTAATTGATTTAGTTAATTGAAAAAAATGCGTTGTCTTTGACTCATATGCTATGCTATTGTTGTTTATTTTGTCATTCCATTTCTTCTGCGTAAATGTCGGTTATTGCTAACGCAGGAGTCGAGGATTGAATGGTAGCTTTTATCCTTTAGAACCCAGACTATCTTTCGTCTTTCATTACGATCGGCGTTTGTACCTCTATGGCAAGATAACAGATAGACAGAATTACTTTCGTACTTATAAAATCTGGCAGCCATTTTAACCTCAATCTATATTGACAACCACTCACTTGACTAATTAGGTGATCTAATTCAAAAGGGTTTCATTCAAGAATAAAGAGCATAAACTAAATAAATCTCAGTTCAACAAAATGAGCGTCGAAAGGGTTTGAGTTGAGCTCAAAACATCATTTTAATGTTGACCCTTCAAATTTTGTATTCTATTTTCGTGACAAATTATTCCTTTTACAAACAAAACACAAATATAAAACCCTTTCAAAGGAATACCTTCTCTAGTGTCTTGGTAAAAAGTAGGTTTTCGATTGGCAGTAATAAATTGTAATTATGTAATAATAGAATAGAAATCAAGGGCTGTCACTGTAATAAAATAAATTGTGAAAATGAATATTATTTGTTATTAACGTATTTATGTTCTGTAAATATTTAAATCAAAAGCTGTTCTAGAACTATTATTATTTTGAAATAGAGCCATACATTTTTTATAAGTACCATCGTAAATTACAGGTCATCCGACAAAATAATAAATTAGGAAGTGGGCAATTGACCTGATTGTTAAATCTGAAGGCTTTTATTATTTTTGTACTTAATAACGTTGAAATCATTCTTTTGAAGCTGCTACGGGTAGTCAAAATCCAGAAAGACTGACAACAAGCCTTGCCAAGAGATACCGTGTTACCTAGTAACTGGGTTGTGGAAATTCTGTTATTCAGCGGCATCCGGTTTGAATGAAAGGCGATCGAAGTTCGTAATAGGTTTGGCAGATGAATTAAAATCTAGAAGCAATCTCACTTCAGCAACAATCGATGTCAAAATCTTGTCAAAACTGTAGGTAAATTATAATGATCCTTTTGGTTGTGATAGTAGAATATTTTGACAGATGGGACTGAATACCGTTCAAATTTACTGGAATTGGGCACCGCCATCAAAGGGCTTAGTACTTATTTATGAGCAGTTTTAACGTAATTCAATAATAAATTTTGAATGGCAATACTCGTAGCAAATTTTAACGTCACATATTTACCAACTCAATCGACTAACACTTTATTTTAAAGCAACTAGAAAATGATTTTTACAGTGTATTGAAAAATATTCGGGTTTTTAAGGTACTTAATATTAATTGTTTTTTTTTAGAGGAGTTGTGATCTAGCAATTGAAACATCGGTTTCAATGCCAGTGGCCATTGTAAACTGCTGCAGCCATCGGGCTGCAGCAGTTTACAATGGCCACTTCAAACTGTTGACTATGACTGCTGGAGCGGTCCATGTATTTTGATCAATACCTATCTGCTCGAGTTGCCCGTGTGGGCATACACGGGCTACACCCTAAGGGCACAATTACACTTGCCCGAATTAGATTGCCTATGCAATTCGGACAAATTTCTAAGTGTATATGAACGGGGTTGAGTACGCCCATCTTCGTACAATCTAGGTCTGCTTTGGTTCCAGTGCGATGACCAGTGTTATGATTGCATCGGGTGGCCGAATTCGAGTAAAGTCTTTCGAGCACCTGAGCTAACGACCAAGTATAATTGCGCACTAAGGGTCCATTGTTCACCCTAAAAAACCAACATGTTTTGATGTATCTTATTACAAAGAAACGAGGTCTTTGCTCAGCTAGCCAATTACAATCCGATAATACATTACGATTGGTAAAACTAGCCGGCAAGCAATTTTAGATAACTGATAACGATTTGTTGTACCATTGTATTCTAAGGTAATTAGAAACTCATCATAGAAACAGTACCTTTAGTACAGATGGTACAAATTCTACGATCTGTATTAAATGTAATTAACAGATTTGCGTGGGAATTTGATTAATTACATAATGTAATTGAATTATATTAATTTAAGCATAATATTGTAATATGGATGAAGACATCTTGAACCGACAATATTTCAAGACAGAAGTTTTCTAAATAAACCAAAGATGTTTCTCAAAAATCTGGATTTTTGAGTTATGACAGTCTATTATTAAGCATGTGAAATATTCCTCCTTTAACTATCCTAATACTCTCTGAATAAAGTTTCAAGCTTAACAAAGGTAAACAATACCCTTCTCATAAAGGATGAAATTTCAACACGAATGACCGATGTCATTAAGTTTTTGATAAAGGTGTTTAAATAGTTACAAACTATTACCTGAATCTTTAATCTCATTTTCTCTATTATTATCATCTCTTAAGAGTTTGAAAGCTTAAAAAAGGATGGTTTATTCCAGGAAATAAATACCAGGAATAAAACACTCAAAAAAAATATTTATTTTTTTGGTCAATTGATTCAAAAACAAGTGTTCTTTATTTAAACACATTAATTTAATACTGGCAGCACGTATCGCCACGCTAAAAGCCGGTTTGAATTGTCGTATTAGATATTTCACACCTTGAAAACAATTTACCATTTTTTTTTAGAAAGGGGTAAAAGTTAGGTTGGATGCATATCGAACGGCTACCCATAGTCAGTCACATAACGCCAAAACGGTCAATTAAATAACATGAAATATTCAACCTTACACACATAATGAATACGTTGGTACGTCCGTCGCATCATCCGTCAGATGTGTCTCCACCCTTAAACGTCAAAAACCCAATGAAAAAAACCCCAAAAAAAAAACAATAACTCCAATAAAGTCATTTCGTGGGTCAGATCCTTTTCGTGAAATTTAAAGAAATACTTCATAATGTTAGAACTAATTAGCAAAAACGATTCAAGCAGTCTAGGTTATTACAGTGTTATTTAACTTATTCTAAGTAAGGAGGTAAATTTCTAATGAGTATTTGGTACTAACAAAGACAAAACTTTGATAGCCATGTCAAAATGCAAACAATATAATTGTATGGAATCGACAAATAAAATGATTGAAAGGACAAAGTAGTCATAGATTGGAAAAAATATATGATGAAATGCACACAATTGAATTGTATGGAATTGAAAAATAAAATGGCCGAAAGGACAAAGTCGACATTGATTGCTAAAATTATGAAGGTGTAATTGAATAATGCCAAGCATTGACGTGGGTCTGTTCTCGTTAAAAAAGGGACAAGTTGTGACTTGTTCGTGCAGAATTAATCGGTCAGTGGGGAACAAGTCTTTTGGCTCACGTTGACCCCGGTAGAGGATGTTAAAATACAATTTACAGAACCTGTAGGAGTCTTGATTGAATATCGACTTTTTTGGTATTAAAGGACTCTGCCTCTTCTAAGGCAATATTTTTAAAATATTTTTTGGATAATAACGTAATGTGAAAACTGGTATAGTACTACTAAACTTGGTGGTGATTAATGCTCATACCTTATCTATGTAAAGAAGTTTTAACCCTATAGTGGGACAATATTAGGCTTGTATTTAATAATTTATTTTATCTGATGATAGGAATCAATGGCCACCCTGTTAAAATTGAATTCATTAGCTAATTCATCGACATCTGGAAACAAAAAAAAAAACATGTTTCTATAGCTTCACTGTAATCCTTTAGAAATTCAACAGTACCAAGTGCTTCTTGGCGAGAAAAGAAAAGATATATCAGTATAACATTGTAGTCCTTACCCAGGCCGGCCCTATATCAAGGACGTTTTATAACTTCTGCCCACTATTACTTCGTCTATATAACCTTCAAAACTAACCTAAAGCCCTAAATTAACACACAAGAATACATAAACGTAATAAAACATGTCAAAACATAATAAACATATTTTGTTAAGCTAGATCAATATCTGTATATTGTGTGTCATATTCCAGTTTTATCCGTTTAAAGTTAAAGATATCATTTTGCTAATATGGGTGCAGAAGATAACACATATTATAACAAGTTCAGCCATAATTTACCATGTAGATAAGCAAAAGACAAAAAAAGACACAAAAATACACTAACTTAATAAAAACATCTCTAAAAATATTATAAGCGTGAAAGAGTGGCAAATATTCGTCAATCATCACAAACTTAATAATAGTCATCTTACATTTTTAATAGTTGTAAGAATTTAAGGATTACATAAAAAATCATAATCTAAGTTTTACCTTCCATGGTCAGAACAGCTCAAAGTCACTGTAGCTTCAACAGTACAACTGAACGAAGACAGACGCCCCAATTTCAGGCTGAGTCTGTAGGACGATTTATGAGACAAGGCACCGGACATTACTTGCCGGTATCCTCTCAATACGTCTCGATTTACAAGGCCCGTTACCTATGCATCAATCCGAAATTCAAGCTAAGTCTAATATATAAAATTCTCGTGTCACAGTTTTCGTTCCCGTACTCCTCCGAAACGGCTTGACCGATTCTGATGAAATTTTGTGTACATATTGGGTAGGTCTGAGAATCGGCCAACATCTATTTTTCATCCCCCTTTCCCCCCCCCCCCCCTTTTCATCCCCCATCCAAATGTTCGGTAGATCGGGACAGGACAACGTCTGTCAGGTCAGCTAGTATTTATATAAGTATTATCGAAGCGTTTGAAAAAGATCAAAGATTGTGTCCATTGGTGATGCATGCAGCGTACAACAGGTTCGAAAATAAAACGGTAAGCTGATTATTTATCCCGTAAACAGGCACAGAAAGTTGAATTACCATGCTTAGTTACAAAATGGCAAACCATTCAGTAGATACCGACCAAAGTTGCCAACATAATTTGAAATATAAAAACAGCTTTGTATTAGACGGACAAAAAGTGATTTTACAGGAGTTCCGGGATTCTATTCTTTCTATTTAAGTTACGGAATTCTTAAAACCACATAAGTAACAAGATTTTAATTCACAACCGCGTATTAATTCCAGGTAGGCAGTATCTCTCAGAATGTATGAATCCTGTAGCAGATACCATACAAAATGATAGAAATCTAAATTCTTCTTTCCATATAACATGTGACCCTGAACAAATACATTCATGTCATTTGCAACATAAGATCCTCACTATAAAACGTTATAGGAACCCATAAACTACGCATAGGCGGTAAACATGGGGTACATTAGGTCGCACAACAAAATAACATAAGGTACATAACGTTCTTCGAATATCACCCTTCAGGATTTTATGTTTCATGAATACAAGCAGGGCAGTCTGTCACACCGTTTGGTAACATTTGAACTGTTTATTTCACAGTGAGTTAAGTAATTGACTGACTATAATAGTCTCTCCAATATTATATCTTTAAGCGAAGTGGTTTATTAATTTAGTTATCTAGTTTAAAATCATTTAGTTTTGCTTGATGCAGTTCTGAATGATCTTATCAAAAGCCTGTCAAAGAACGGAAAGGGCCAAATTTATTTCAACAAGTATTCAATACGTTTAATAATGGCTCTGCCGTGATTATTAACTTGAGGGCTAAGTATTGACCCCTGTGGAACTCCCCTACTAATTCCATCACAATGAACATAAATGTCAGTAATATATCATTCACATAAGTGTTAACTCTGTAAGCAATTAGTTGAGCTACTAGTTTAGAGGCGAGCGTCCACGCATGAAGTGATAAATGGCAAATACAGATATGCTATATTAATTCAACGCCTACCTAAATTCAGTGAGTCGATCAATCGATCCAATATATTTTGTTTACAATGCTAACATATTCTCAGAAATCATTTTTCAGTATGTGCACAGTTCCCAGTAGTAAATAAACATTGGAAATTGTGTGTTTGTTTTTTAAATTTTGGCACGGATCTATATGGTTGTAGCAAATAATTAACAAGTTTTACGTTTCATTTGACTAGGTAAATAATAGGTAAATTCATTCATATTTGTTTGTATTCATATTCGGTTATTTTGTATACTAATAATGTAAATTCAGAACAGTTTAACAAACACCTAAATAATATCAGGTAGTAGTTATCCCACTGCAGTGCAAATTCATAAAGGTCAACAATTTGTTAAATCCCACGTCAAAATTTCTCCCATTTTTCTCAGTAAGTAATGATTTTGGATATTAGAATCTGAACCCAGTTGTTACTGAAACTTTTTTTTATCTTCTATCACAGTAATTTTTTAGTATTGTTTCCTTGATGCATATAGTAAACATGGAAAAATAACAAAAAAAATCTGAGTTTTTCCGAAGGCTCGGAAAATGCGGATCGTTTTAACGATCAGTAGTAATAGCCATGTAGGTTAACGCTCATATAACTACCACTTTATCGATTGTATCCTATTTTAAATAACAGAAACACAGTTATTATTATGAAAAAAGCTTTATTATCTAATTGAAAAACGTTAATTAACAAACAAGTCTATGTAGGAGTATGGTAAGTAACAAAACATGTTTTAGGGTGCAAATGGATTTTACATTTTTGACAAGTGAAGTTTGTATTTTTTTTGCAAAGCGAACATCTAAGCTGAGAGTCATTGTACTCTACTAGATGATCAACTCTATCGTAGCGTGAAGTTTCCCTGTAAGTTCTAGGAGTGGGACAAGGACCGCGTTTCTCATTTTTTTTATATGTTTCCAACATACCTCTGGCGATAGTTCTCCGGAATGTGAGATGATCGTACTCTCCTCCATTATTCTTGTAAAGTTGCCACGCATTGTGAGTCGCCATGTCCAAGCAGTGACAAAACAATGAGAAATACCATTTCTTGCCACGGATAGATGTACGATAAAGACCAATGTTTTGGTCGGACCTATCGACTCCCCCCATGTTTTCATTATAGCTTTTTATAATTGCAGGCTGATCGATGTATACATATTTTTTCTGCTGCTGCGAGAACCGTTTAGCTTTATGTAAGGGTTCTATGTTTTCTGAATTGGATGCTACTGACACCACACTATTATCATTCCATTTGCAAACTAAAATATGCCCTGGTTGGCTAGACTTGTACTTGAATGTGCCTCTTTCTGTCTTCTTGAATTCTTTATTGGACGGCAAAGGACACTTTTTTGTACGGTCCTCGCGAATTGTGCCAGTGGCTTTGAGCCCTCTGTTACTCAATTCGTGGAAGAGTGGAATAGAAGAAAAAAAATTGTTAAAGAACAAGTGACAAGGCACACCTGGGTGACGAAATTGTAAATAATCAGCAAAACGCAAAATCACACCAGCTCCCATACCTAACTGCCTATATGCCGGTGGAATAATTGCTGCATGGCCTTGGTACGGATCAAACCATAGTACGTATCCTAATCTAGTCGCTCCAACCCAGAACTTATACCCCCATCTAATCGGTTTTCCACGTATAAATTGTTTACAGCTGTGTCCTCCATAATATGGTACCATAGCCTCGTCAATGCTGTACATTTCTTCTAAAGGAGCCATATTCAGGAATATTTCGTTTAGAATATCGAAAAGCGGTCTCAACTTTGCAAATTTTATCACTTTCAGTCGTTATCTGAGCATTGTCACAACAGTGGAGGTGAGTCATGATAAATGTAAATCTAACTCTCGACATGGCGTTATATATAATACTAAAATCAGTGTCTGATGATTTCTCCCAGTACATGTATCTTCGGGGGACTACGATATATCCACTGTAAAGAAGTATAGCAAGGAAACACTTCATTTCACTCGTTGTCACATTGCCCACTTTGTTCTTTTGAATCGCGTAAATATTTGTATATTTGACCAATAATTCTATAACGCAGTCGTCAAACATACAGTCAAAGTAATACATGGGCGTTTGAAGGTGTCTTGGCCCGTGGTTTTCTTGCCATAGTGGTCCGACGTGAGGATTATGGCGATTTCTCCAAGTATAATTTTGATTTTTTGGTACGGTTGGATCAACAAAAGGAACGGCTGACGTGCTGCTAACAACTGGAGCTGAATTAGATGTAGATGGCTCAGGTTGACGACCTTCCACAATTAGGGGTTCTTCGGTGGTTCGACTTCTTTTTGATAAAGATGACAAGGGAACACTGTCCTCGTCACTGTCAGAACTCATGTATTCTATCTCAGCAGGAGCTCTTAGCTGAGAACCTAGATAGAAATATATATTTGTATAACAACTTACATGAGAAAATAACGTAAAGATTTATATGAGCTCTTTATCAAACCTGGAAGATTGTTCAGTGTTACAAACTCCTCATCGCCAGAATCTTCATCTGTGATATCAGCATTCGCGTTATCAGGTGGTAAAATGGTTATATTTCTTGGTAATGGGGCATCATCATCTAATTGTTCCAATTCGTCAATGATTTGATTGAGGGACAATGGCTTGTTGGTATTCCTGGGTCTGAAAGTCAAAAATACATCCCCAAATTACTACCGATCGTTAAAACGATCATCAAATTCAATATCATTTATTTTTTATAAAAGATATGACAAGATCAAATTTTATTTCACAGTATTGTTAGACAGGTTATAAATTTATAAAAAACATGTATAAAATAATTTTAAATCACAAGCTAATTTGTAAACACTTACCGTTTTGAAGACATAGTGACAGTTAATTACGCTAATACGAATTAAAATACAAATGCACTTCAAAATTATGATCATAAGATAATTATTTATGCACTGAAACACTGTCAAACGATCACTGCGGCGATTGGTAAATAATAAGTAAAAGTTATCCGCTCGGTATTAATTTTAAATTGAGGGTATTCCTAATACGTTTTGGTGATCTTTATAACGATCGGTCGTTGTAAATGGGTTAAAATGTAAATCTCAACATGAGTTTGGGCAAGCATTAATATTTCAATGTATGTTTAAAATATGAATGCTCGATGTTATCTTATTTGAACAAATTTAATTTAATAATGGAGACATTCTAAACTGGTTCGTATTAGTAGAACTTAACAATTGTTATCACAATATCTACTTAGTAAAAAAATCTTCTACCGAAAAATGGTCAGCAAAATATATTTCAATCAACGCCTAGGTATTGAGAAAATACGAGCCTTCATCTCTTCAAGCTGTTCTTTCTAAATGCCAATTAGCTTTGTACTCAAAGACGTGCAAATAAAATGTTCAATTACATTTTCCAGCAAACGAGAGCATCAAAGATAATTTCTATGCGGATAACTTTTATGACTTTAAGTATATTGGATTAAATGAAATGAGATTAAGCAGTTAATTTAATTTTGTTTAAAAAAGTCGTCTTAAAGTAAGCTGAGAATTGGTCATAATTAAATGCATCAAAAATGGTACTGATACTTGTGGACTGAGATCCAATAGTCGAAAGACCTACGTTATGTAGGCAAGGTTGAAATTTTGAGAATAGGTAGAGGATAGTGTTAAGATATCACTAGCACAAGCCATGTGTTGTGTGTCGCCGCGAATAGCACCACCCCATTTCTACTCGTGGGTGTCGTAGAAGGCGACAGAGGGTTATTGACCAGAGGATTGGCAGCAGCGTCTTTCTGACTACCATAACATCTACTGCGATTGCCAACATGCACCGGTCAAGTATGGCGATTACGGCTGAATCTCCCCTTGGATGAGATCTATGCCCAGCAGTGTGTGTCTAAAGATTGACATGATGATGGTCACTAACAACCGCCGTCATCACACCGCTCACGAATTCTACACACGGTGGTCTAGGACTAGGAACCCAGCTAACACTTCGTTATTCACCGCAGTACTGAGCGCGTATTTCACCCTTTTGCGTTAATCTAGTATTCTAACTGTCAACTGTTTGTTCTTTATTATATTTAAATACAATCCTATAATACCAGTTCTCGCAGTTTTCGTCGTATCACCACCATTATACCCACTCTATGGTCCTTCGAGTCGGATGGCGTAGCAGATATGTAATTAAGAAGGTATGCGTACGTGCTTAGTCCTGGGTCTTTTTTCAGGTATCAGGTGTAAAAAGTACCTTAATGACTTACGTTTAAGTGTGACGGCTGGTTCTGTACGCGAAAAACTCAAAAACTACTGAACGGATTATCATACGGTTTTTAACAGTGGATGACGTGATTCATGAGGAAAATTGAAGTACAAGTACAATTTAGTAAGGTATTTTGTAAATTGGCTGAAATATAACGATGATTGTTGAAGATGTCGGTAAAAATCATGCCGACCGGGAGTTACAACGGTGTGCGCCGCGTAAACCAATAGGGTCATGTATTGACATTTCATCTAAAAAAAAATGTAGACGAATATGCTAAGCTACCAGTGCAAAAACGGTGTGGTTCACTTGTTAAGTATATCTTACGAGATATTGTTAAAAACCATTATTCGTTATTGCCAGACATTTTTTGTAGGTCACTACTTTAGTCTGACGCTTTAAAGTTTCTACTAATATATTTATTTATCTATTCTCAAGATTTCAGCCTTGTAAAAATGATATTGGTTGGACCCTGGGATCTTGGACTATTTGATTTTTATGATTTTCAACCGACTTCAAAAAAGGAGGAGGTTATCAATTCGTCTGTATTTTTTTTTTTATGTTTGTTACCTGATTTCTTTGGACTGGGTGAACCGATTTTGATGATTCTTTTTTTATTTATAAGCTAGTGCTTTCCGTGTGGTCCCATTTTTAACCCCCGACGTAAAAACGACGGGGTGTTATAAGTTTGACGTGTCTGTGTGTGTGTGTGTGTGTGTGTGTGTGTGTGTGTCTGTCTGTGGCATCGTAGCTCCCGAACGGATGAACCGATTTTGTTTTTGTTTTTTTTATTTGAAAGGTGAATTAGTCGGGAGTGTTCTTAGCTATGTTTGATGAAAATCGGTCCAAGATGGCCGCCGCTACAAAATAGCTAATCACATATTTTTTCACAACTCCATCAATATGGGTATCAAATGAAAGGGCTTCACTAGTAGAATACTTTACACTATGATAAATTTCAAGGCCAAGATGACCGGCACCACAAAATGGCGAATTATATATATACCAAACGCATTCTCAGGGTGATATCTTTAATATCAAAAAAGATCCATGTGACGAAATACAACTTTAGACGTATCTACAACTTCTCAAAACCAGACTAAATTACATTTAAAAACTTTCAAATAAAAATTAAATTAAAAATTTAAAAAACCCCCAACGCAAAACATAAAAGCAATTATTTAAAAAGTAAAAAATAATATCTTTTGCTGAGCCATCAAATGTTTGTTCGTTGAAATGGCGCTATAATGTCGCGGCGGGGTACCGCTAAGTCAGCAATAGCTAAATAGGTAAAATAGCGAACTCATGGATTTGCAATGAGATTTGACTTACGTGGTACCCCGCCGCGACATTATAGCGCCATTTCAACGAACAAACATTTGATGGCTCAGCAAAAGATATTATTTTTTACTTTTTAAATAATTGCTTTTATGTTTTGCGTTGGGGGTTTTTTAAATTTTTAATTTAATTTTTATAGTCCAATTTAGTCCAGACCCCTTATTCACAATCATTCGATTCGATTCCGTACCGAATCGAAAGTCAAAAGATATCGAAGATGTCCTTCAAACGCAATTCACAAATCCGAAACCGAATAATTTTGACAGTTCAACGAACATACGAAGACTGAAGTCGGAAATGACATTGTCGAATACGGTTCCTTACCGACACGGAAACGTATCGAATGGTTGTGAATAAGGGGGCTGTTCTGACAATGGCATCCACGAGAAAACCGTATAAGTCTTAAATTTGCATTAAGTATGTGCGCGATTTGTTACGCGATTTCTCCGGCAAACGTAAACCGATTTTGAAATTTTTTTTTTTATGGATAGGGTGTGCTTTAGGGGTGGTTCCATACAAATTTTATCGAAATTGATTCAGCACTTTTTGAAAAATCAACAAATACCCAAAAATTTTACATAGACGACGTCTTAGTTTCATCAATCTTTGTAGTAGTTAACTTTCAATCTCTTCTTAATAGATTTGGATGAAAAGGAGGTACTAAAAAGCGGAAAATAAAAAGCTTTTTACAAAAAAGACAACCGCCTTCAAAAACTAAAAAGTGAAAAATAATTTTAGCACAGAACAAACATTGACTTTAGTTTCGAAAGTCGGTGGCAATACAAAACAACAACAAACAGAACAATGCCACTGAATTTCGAAACTAAAGTCAATGTGTGTTCTGTGCTAAAGTTATTTTTCACTTTTTAGTTTTTTTTTAACACAAAATCCTTTTATAATGGATTTTACTGAGCAGCTTATAAAGCTTAAATTAAATTAAATGTGAAAAGTTCGTCATTCAAAATCCTGATTTTTGAATTTTGTGGTAAAATACAACGTTGTAATTTTTTGATTATTAGATTATTAGACAAAATCCATTTAGGATTTTGTCATGGTGGAACCGTTGTATTTTACCACAAAATTCAAAAATCAGGATTTTGAATGACCGACTTTTCACATTTAATTTTATTTAAGCTTTATAAGCTGCTCAGTAAAATGTGAAAGATATTTGAAACAAAATCTTAAATAGTTTTCAAAGTTACGGACACTCGGTATTGCTATATCTCCCACATTTCCACGATATCCTTCAATAATTTTTATTTAATTTTCTTTTGGTTTGATGGTAAGTTAATTAGCTTTTTTAGTTTATTAGCAACTCCTGCCCTATTATGAATGATATTAATGTATATGTGTGTCACAGTCACAATTCGTAACCGGTCAAAACTATTTTTGATTACAAAATAAGTCAATGGTACTTTCATCCCGTTTTTTTTATACTAACTACTTAGAAATCCATTAGGTCGGTAGGTTATTTTTGTGACCCTTTTAAAAACTTTTGTCTTTTGTTTTTTAGTGATTATTTTAACTAGGGCACGTCATTTTTTTATTGTACCGAAAACATATTTTATTTTAGCACAGGTTTTGGTTTGGCTTTTGGTTTTAAAAGAAAAGTAGGTAGTAAAAGGTACTTTTGACGGGGTAAGAATTCTGCCTGTAACATATACTTTATTTTAAGTACTACAGACTGTATGTCAATGTTTGATGTATAAATATGCATATTACTGCAACGTTGGTCTCATGGTCACAAGCGCGACTGCTGAGCTGGGGATTCTGGGTTTGATTCCCATGTCGGGCAAGGTGTTATTTGATTATCGATTCTTATGTAGAGATTGGTCAGCTCTTATCTGCCATGGACTTTATCTTGCTTCTTTTGTGTGTCTTGCTTCTTTAGATTGCCTTCATAGTTTTCACATATAGAAGCAACAAGAATCATGTAACCATACTTTGTAAAAAAACTTGATTTAAAAGAGTGTCCGTGGAGTTTCTTGCTCGTTCTTCTCCATAGAGACCTACCTACGTTTTGGAACGAGCAACTAGCTTCAACTCTCTGACTAACTGACCGACTCCTTGACAATTCAAAAGTGCCTGTAAATGGTTTAATTGAAATAAATGCTTTGACTTTGACTTTGACTATCAATTAAGAATTTCTCAGTAGCAGGTTTGGAAGTAAGTTGATGGCGTGACACCCTCATGCTTCGGAGAGCACGTTAAGCCGTTGGTCCAGCGCAGCAGCGCCTACTCTCTCCCGATTGTGTCGAATTGCCTTCCCATCGGATTATGAAATTGACGGAAGAGAGAGTGTTCCTGTGTTTGTGTTATAATATCTCTTGCGTACTTAGCCAGTCTACATTGAGATTCACCACCGTGACCGAAATTCGGTTTAGAAAATATATATATGAATGTATATTACCTATATTCTATATACTACATGTACAATATTCATATTATATGATGGCGTCAGCGACGCGCGAAGGCCGAGCAGTAGCGCCGTAATCGTTTTGGTTCGGTAGTATCGGGTTTATCTATATAATAAAAATGAATCGTTGTTCGTTCTTCGCTCGAGAACGACTGGACCGATTTGGATAATTTTGATCTTGAAATATTTTTAGAAGTCCAGAGAAGGTTTATAATCATCATCATCATCATTTCGGCAGAAAGACGTCCACTGCTGGAAATAGGCCCCTCCCAAGTGTCGCCACATTGACCGGTCCCGTGCGACTCGCATCCAGAAGGTTTATACGGTGAGAAAATTGGAGAAATCAATTGACAGGACGTCTGTCGGGTCAGCTAGTTGTAGAATAACAATATTCAAAGCAGTACTAGCTAACCTTACTTAATTAAATGTGATCGTAAAATTCAATTCAACTAGGTAAACCCACAGTTTCGTTCTAGAGGAGTGTTCTGGTTGATGTCTCGAGCCAAAGTGAGCTTGGCAAAGTCTTCACTCTCCAACACGACTCTGTCCACGTACCACCATTACAATTGCCAACTGACGTCACGGCGTTTTTCCATTTCCTCTGTACTATACTATTCAACTGAGTAACTAATTCTTTAAACAATATCATTTTCCACGACATAAAAATATGCTGTTGATGTACCTTGTTGAGTAAATAAATAAACTTATTACCACATTACACAACGGTGTGATAACGTCCACGTTCTCCGAACTGTCGACCGCAGCCTCACAGGAAATTACCCCTCGCATCTAGCTGGGCGGGAAAAATTTAACGATTAGTTTATCTTTGTACCACTTGCCCAACCCAACTATTGAAGGTCAAGGGAATTAAGGATGGAGGAAAGAAAGCCAGAATACTAATCAGGGACTTGACTATGAATTCCAGGAGACTTGTTATTCATAGCTTTTATTAGTACTTGTCCTTGAGGACGAAATGTACAGTCGAATAAGGTATATGGTATACAGACAACAACTACTTACCATCAAACAATGTTGTGAGTGTGCTGAGTTAGGTATATCATTTTTGTTTCATTTATGTGCATACATGTAAACAGACAAAAAGAAGGACTAAAAAAAAAGTACAAATGTAATCTGTACTAATTATAAAACTGAAGAGTTTATTTCTGTCCTTGTTTTTCTATCAACCGACTTCAAAAGAAGGTGTTTTTTTTTATATATTTGCGATTTCTCCGGCAAATGTAAAGCGAATTTGAAAATTCTTTTTTTAATGGATAGTGTATGCTTAAAGAGTGGTTCCATATACATTTTATCGAAAACGATTCAGCACTTTTTTTAAAACCGACAGAAAGCAAAAAAATATACATGGATGATGTTGTAATATTCTCCAACTTTGTACTTACTTTCAATCTCCGTTTAGACTGTGTTGCCGTTTCTTTATGGATTCGGATGATAAGGAAGTACTAAAAACCGAAAAATAAAAAGCTTTTTTACAAAAAAGACAACCGCCTTCAAAAACCAAAAAGTGAACAATAATTTTAAAACAGAACAAGTCGGTGGCAATACAAAACAACAAATAGAACAGCGAAGCCACCGACTTCCGAAACCAAAGTCATGTGTGTTCTGTTTTAAAATTATTTTTCACTTTTTGGTTTTTGAAGCCGGTTGTCTTTTTGTAAAAAATATTTTTTCGTAAAAAAGCTTTTTAATTATTATTTTGTCTGAACGTGCCAAAGAATCATGCCCACTTTCCATACATTGATTGACCTGTCACTTGATTCTTTTTACAGGTCGCGTCTACTCACAACTAGTGTTGTATAAAAACAATTATTGTTTATAATAACACAATATCTTATCATCTTTTTATTTAGAGGCCAGGGAAAAATGCTATTATGCAAATAAGTTTTTGAGGTTAAACAGCTGTCAGATGAAAGTTGACTGCTCTTAAAACCTCAGAACTATACGATACAAATTAAAATCAAATTATTTCTTAATCCCTGAGAGAGTTACCAGTTACAATCACTCAAAAATAAATCCTTCTTCAATGTAATAGCATCATCAATCGTAATATCCCGCCGATGCTATGTCATTTCACGTGTGATGTTATGCCATTGTTTTCTACACTACACTTTGTGCAAATAAAGCAATTTACGTATAGTTCATTGAAGTATCGGTCAAAATCTGTCGTCAAAGTGGACCAGATTACAACAATCGGCGTGACAGACGTTGTTTTTAGCCAACGAACTATAAGTCAGACAGACAAGGGAAAGAGTTAATAATAATACCAGCCTATTACTGTCACACTGCTGGGCAGACCTCATCTCATAAGAGAAGACATGAGCATTAATCACAACGTTTGGTCAAGACGGTATACATTGGTACACATCGGTACTTGCCCGGATTGAACTCAGCCTCGTGCATGAGAGGTGAGGTGTTAATCTCTGGGCCATCACGACATAAACATAAATAGATAACGAAAAGAGCTGCCTACCTACATGTTTTTGGGGAAGACAATTAAATTAAATTAAAAATAGGATTTGATTTATTATTATTTATTCAATCTCGCACAATCACGTCAACTAAAAATACCGCTAGAGCCACAGTGCGACGGCCTTCAGTGCATTTGCAGCAATACTCCAATTGCCTTCTCGTACATTAATACCATTTGCTATCAAAATGTACACATAGTACTGACATCATGAGATATTATGTCTTGATGTTATTTTTGAATTTTCTAAGTGAATTTTCCCCACTGCCTAACCTAGGTATACAATTTGTGTCATTGTTACACCCATAAAATGCACAAAACTTTTGGTTGGGTTTGAGATTGTTGAGAATGAAGTTCTGGAACTGAAACTGATTCTACAGATGATTCCTTTTCATGCCTCTAATCTGTGCTTGCAGGAAGTGGGGGAGGTTGTATTTCTGGAACATGGACTGGATCAACAGACTATTCCACTTTTTGTTATTGTTTCACCATAAAGAGTCTCATCACTGTCTAAGTCTCTTCTCTTATCCTGTTGCTGTTGAAAGAGTTTCTTTTAAATGGCAACCAACAGGCATTGCATAGACAGTGAAATTGTGATATCTGTCAACAAAAAAACAACATATTTATAATAAATGCAGTGACATACCTAGTAAAGTAATGGATTAGAACGTGATATTTAAAGAAAAAAGTGCATGAAATGATTTTGATTATTTAAATACAAACCTGACGAGGTGCTAAATTAGTTTGAATAAGTTAATCATCCATAGCATGAGGCTCGATGAGTTTGCTCGGAGAATGTGGTGTGCTCTTTGACGATTGAGCAATGATCGTCCACAAACGGGGCATACTTGAACATGACTACCGTGAGATGAACCGGCAGATGGATCACACCCATTGTTTCATTATCTGCAAAACAAATCAATTATGAGATTTTGATTTCTACAATAGAAATAAGTATATTTTTACATGTTTTGTCTTAAGCAACAGCTGTCTAAAAGAACACTTTAGCTAAACATGGGGAAAATCTACATGTACTACATCACATTCGGTCAGTGGGTCATCTTAGAGGCATCCCCTATTTCTAGTAGTACTAGTTATGTTTACTTGTTCTATTTTTCATGTAATTTAAAAAAATATATTTTACCACTTCTGTACATAAATCCATTTTTATAAAACAATCATGTTGGATTACTAAATCGTTAGGTTACTTGATTGTTATTATACTTACTACTTACTGGAGATATCCAAGTGCTAATTAGCGAGATGACTCTGCTATCAAGCTGAAGGGCCCGATAATGCCAAAGCGTATTATACTAACACACATATATATATATATGTTGCAGTTTATACCGTAGTACTATTGAGTATTCTGTGGTTTATACAAAACAATCTCGTAGACGACTCTATAGCGCTTTCCAAGAAGAGCGATACCGTCTTAGATCCCAATTAAAACGCACTAATCGGTATCCGTATGACACTGGCCAAAGTAATCATCAGTAGGTATCGTGAGTCCGTGGAAAATGCAAAAGTTTTAAGGTTATCAGAAAATTCAAACTAGCACAGCACAGTACAATAATTATTTATCAAGAACGAACAACTGCAAAAACGCAAAACGTCAAACAAATGACATGACAGCCGGTCACTCCAAAGAAGTTCATTTTACGCGTAACCTTTCAAATGTACACTTTCTTTTCTTCCCACATCTCATTATAAAACAATAAAGAAATCATAGGTACTGATAAATTAATTAGTAGAGTAAAATAAATATATCTATCTGTTATTTTGAACATTCTTTAACCACATGACGAACGAACCAGTTTTTCGTATTCTGTGAAATGGAACGTCGGTAAAACACGTTCCGTTTGCAAGTCTATAAAACTAAACGGAACGTGTTTTACATACGTTCCGTTTCCAAAAATCTACTGAGAATGATAAACATAATAATATTGTTTTTTCCTGGATTTATTTGAAAATTCAACTAAGCAATTCGAAATAAGCAAAAACAAAGCATTTTTTTAAGATAATTTACATCACTAGACGTGTTAGAAAATTTTCAGGTCAAAGCTGGACATGATTCTTTCAGAATCGGATTCGATACTGTAAATTCTTTCGCTAGTAGGAAGCTATCTTGACCTTGAGTGTATATTATATCATCAAACAAATTAGGGTTTCATAAGAAAATTCAAGCGAACGAAGTCGCGAATACCTAGGAGATAAGACAATATGGAATATAAGAGATATAGCAGATTGTAAAATAAGCAATGTAGATAATGTGATGTATTTTTAACTGATTACACTATTTAAAGGACAATGCCAGAAACTCTATAGAACTTTGCCCCACTCAATAAAAGTCATGTGCAATATGTAGCATCTTACTGTTTATTTATTGCTGATAACTAAACATTAGTCTTAGTGACTGTAGAACTTGCGGTTTCCGTTTAAATCTAAAAACAATAATGACATTGATTATAGGTTAAGTTGTATTTTAGGTAAAATGATTTTGTATTTTGTGGGTAGGTATTTCGTAATCCGCAAGTTCTAAAGAAAAACAATTTACTATAGAAAGGTTCCATATTCATTACAATTGTTTTCATTAATTTACCTTTCTGTACATGGGTGGGGCAGGATCTGGCATTGTCATTTAACATTATAAACTTAAAAAGTTATTACTCACACAATAAAGATGGTAGAAAAAGAACGCACCAAATAGCCTGTTTGTCGAATAGGTTATAATATAGGAAAAGGGAGTGAGATGAGACAGGTAGCCTTGAAAAGGAAATCTGAATAGACATACAGTATGTCTATTCTGTTACAATTTCCCTCGGTGTACACCTAGGTGAAGTGAGCTGTCATCCGACCCGATGCTAGGGATTTACAAAGCATTACAATCGGATGACAGCTCACTTCACCTATGTGTTCACTGAGGGAGATTATAACAGAATAGCACTACAGACTGACGATGAGTATTTTCCTAAATTGTTTTTAATGTCTCAGTTTTTGGAAGACACTTTTTGACACAATTGCGAGTAAGTTACCAACATGTTCATGTAAGATGTAGTACTCATTTCGCCTTTATTCAGAAATATTAATAAGATTATTCCAGAAGATACTGTGAAGGTTATTTCGGATAAAATCAAACATTTATTTCTTAAACATTTTATCTGTAATCCAAACATAAAATAAGCGCCGAATAGTAGAACTTTTCCACCATTCCACGCTTATTTGCCACCAAAAGAAAAACGAAAACACTAAATCCAAATATAATGTAAAACAGAAATATCCGACCCTGCATCTATAACTCGAAGTGTTATATCTACAAAATCCTTTAGTTTATCGTCAAACGAAAACAGGGATCTCACGTAAATTCGATTATTTAGTAGGGACCGGTCTGATAGTAAGGAATTAACTGGCTTGTGGTCGAACTCGGTCTTAATTCGAGTGTAGTAGTTGTACGTTAGGTAATTATTTCGTAGGATTGTATTATTGTTGGTTGGTAGAATGTTCTTGAAGTGCCTAATTGTAGTCGCATCTTTTGTATATGTCGTTGTTTTGGATATATTTTATTAGGCTATTGACTGTGAAATGGAATTAATTAAAATTAATCTTTGTGAATTATATTTAAAATCAGTCGGAGACTTGGAGCTAATTTTACAAACTTTTGGGATCGTTCGCATTTGAATCTCGTTCTCAATCTGTCATAAATGTTTCTATTCAGTTAACATTATTCTTAACATTGATTGTCGCTGAGATGAGAATTTTGCAAGATTTTATCACCATCATTTCAGCCGAAAGACGTCCCTGGACATAGGCCTCCCCCAAGTGTCGCCACATTACCGGTACCGTGCGACTCACATTCAGCGGATCCCCGCAACCTTTATCAGGGGGGGTTTTGCCATAATCGCCACGCTTTGCAGGGTTGACGATCGCAGTATGGTTGTTAAAAACGCTGCTGCCCATTCTCTGGTAAGTCCCTTAGTCGCCTCTTACGACACCCACGGGAAGATATGGGATAGTGCTTGCGGACAAGATTTTAACGTGTTTAATTAGTAAAAAAAATGTAATGAGAGTCGACTAGATAGTCGTTGTAGGCAGTGGAACAGTGCCCAGTTAATAGTCTGTACTTACATAGTTAAGTAAGTTACTAAGTTACATTTTTTGCCCAATGAAAGGCTTGTGTGATTTAAACATTTAGTTTATCATTTTGGGGCCTGAGGACAACATACAGTTACATTTTTTAAAGATAAATAAGTTTAAACCTACAATACTTTTTAAAAGAGTTTTCTTTTAGGTATAATATGTTATCTAAAGCCGAGTTCACCGTATTACTGACTTAACCAACCAAATTCAGCTCCACTATCGCACGAAAATTAGTACCTACTTTCTATTTCGAGATCTTTCCAATTCCAATCCAAGCCGTCTTTACCTTCGCGGAGTTTCCATTAGTCCCCTTATAAGCCCCAGACTTCCCCGGAGCCAAGGTCTCGACCCACACTTTAATGGGATTTATACTAAACAACCATGCTATTTGAGGTTAAATGAGAATTTAGCTCCGTTCTTACGCGATACGCACCCAGTTTGCGTAATTTTAGCGTAGATTAAGCTTAGTTTATCGCTTTTAATTGCGTAAATATGTATTAGGATTGTACGTTTTACCATCGTTGTTGGAGAGTACCAAGGGAAGGTATTTGGTACTAAATGTTTTACGATTGAAGGGAATGTAGCTCTCTATGTAGATACGGTGGTACCTTGTGCATTAATCATGCTTAAAGACTGCTTTTAATTAAATTAAACCGGTTTTGTTAATGATCTATGGGAAGTATCTAAATGTTGTGACATAATTTTGTTGTTACCAACAAAGTTGCGAAGTGCATAGACTACAATTGTAGCCCGCGCGACCAATTACGTAAGTATTTTTATCATGTCAAACTTCTGTGTTTTTGTTAATTTTATGATAATTAACTCAAATTCGTTATTTAATATTAGTTTCGGATTGATTTAACATAAGTGACTTTTCATTTTTTAGCATAAAAATGGATAATCGACGAGCTACACAGATTGAGGCATGGCTGAAGATAATGAACCGATTAGCAACGCGCGCGCATTGACACATACCGGAGTTGACAATACATTGTGGTCAAAAACGATTCCTCTGGATAGAGGATTCCTCTATGATTCTCAGAAACCCAACCAACTCCCTCGGCAGCGACATCGAGTAATGTTGTGCGCTGTTGCTGACTTTGGAAGAGCGCGCAGTAAACGCACCAGAAAGATGTGCACTGCGTGTAATAAGTTCGTATGTGGGGATCGTTCGAAGATTATGTGTCTGTCCTGTGCAGACAACAGAAGTTAGAAATTAGTTCCTAGTAGTTTTTTTTATTCTGATCTCAATTAGAGCGAATCCTGTGATTTGTGTGCCAATTTAGAGAGGTTTTTTATTTTTGTTGATTTTTTGTAACACAGAGGTTGTGATTAGGTTATGTTAATCTTATTTAGTTAAGAAAACTGTACTGATTATATTTACATATGTCTAGTAAACCGTTAATGCTTATGAGTTTATTTATTTCAATTTGAAAATGGACTACGTATGTAGCCCGTGCGACCACTCCCGTTACTTTTAGGTGCGCGACTACTGCAGGGTTAATTGGTCAGTCTGGTAAAGATTTCATTCGGATTTATACACAGGCTCAGTTTTTATTCATTGGCCATCTTTCACGGGGTAAAATTATTCATGAATACTTACAACTATTACTGTGAGACCAACCAGAGTTCGGTCAGGGAACCCCCGTCACAAACAAAGTTCTTCCCACATTTTTTTACTCCGAATGTAATTCGAAATAAAATCTGTATCTCTTTGAGTTCCGACATTCGCGTTTTTAGAGTATGTATGAGTAGGTATATGAGTACAAACATAGATACTTTGGAAAGAGAGAGAAAGTATTAGGGTAGCTTGCGAAATTCAAATATTCTTCCGTTTTTTTTTTGCATTTTTCAGCCTAGTATCTAGTTGGATGGTAACAAAAAAAAAAAAAATCTTAGATGTGCTTATTTAATGTAATTATGCTGTTTACGAGCTTTTCTAATTTGAAGAGTTATTTTAATAATTTTAATTAGAATAATTCTTTAAAAAATGCATATTTGTTGCTCCCGTAAATATTTTTTTTTTAATACAGTACATCCTAATACTGAGCGGCTAATTACAAAAAAACGTAAGAAATATTTGAATTTCGCGGGGTGCCCTAACGCCCCTCTTATGAGAAAGAGACAGGCGTTAGGCGTTATTCTAATATGAATACTTAAATCACACGCACTTCACTTAGTCTTGCTTTGTAATAAAAATAATCAAACGTGTGTATTGATTGAACAAGCATTTTATACGGTAAATTAATACCTAACTGGCAAATTATAATTCTCTTTTTATCATACAATTTATTGTTTCGCATAGTTTAAATTGGAATTTATTATTATTATATTTTAAAAATTTCACTGATTTTTTTTATATCGTGTTGGCAATTTGTATTATTTATTATTGTGTGATAGTTATTAGTTTTTATTGTTTATTCATCAATTTCCGTGTGGTGTCGGACGTAAAGAATAGCACCATCCCATATCTTCCCGTGGGTGTCGTAAGAGGCGACTAAGAGACTTACCAGAGAATGGGCAGCAGCGTTCTCTGTGCCTTTGTAACAACCATACTGCGATCGCTAATCCGCCTGCCAAGCGTGGCGATTATGGCAAAACCCCCCCTTGGGGAGGCCTATGTTCAGCAGTGGACGTCTTTCGGCTGAAATGATTCAATAATTTATAGTCAGCATGTTTCATTCAAAATAATATTTGTAGGTCGATGACGGCTTGACATAGTGCTCAATAATAATCATAACACCTGTACATGACCTACCTATTTTGAACAAATAAAATATTTGTATTTGTGCCTGTGAAGGGGTCAGGCTAAGAACTATCCTTCTGTCATATAAATCAATACAATTCTACGATTTGAACTTATTCTAATCATTCTAGAAGGATGCAGAGTATTTAGCCGATGCCATAAAGATAAAGGTACCAGCATGCTAAATGCATGAAACCTTTAGCGCTTAAGCCCACGAGACGATTTTTCGCCGCAGCTAAGTCCGACGTCAAACCAGGGGGCCAAGTCTGCTATTTTTATAATTTCGTCATTCCAACACGATCGGTTCGTAATCTGCTAAATTCATAATGGTCGATCATTGACTGCACAATGACGTTCTAATGGTAGGTCACTGATCAAAAGGAACTGTCAAAATTTTAGCAGATTACCGTCTAAGTCAGTCATTCAGTTGTCATTTTGTACGAGATTACCATTCTATATCATTTGTTTCAATGGCGTGTCAGTGGTTGACCATTGGAAAGTCATAATGACGCCATTATACTAGTAGATTACCAATCTTGTCCAAATCCACAATTATGAAATCAATGATAGACCATTCTGACACTATTGTAATAGCAGACTTGAGGCCCAGATCTACGTACGGTCGTCAGTATTATATGGGACACTAAACCGGGCCGTGTTAAGACCGTCTCGTGGGCCCATACAGTGCTTACAGGGCAACTTAGATTCGCCGCGTTTACAGCTAATCGAATACACAATGTGTGCTTAAGCGTTACTCAACAGGGCCTCAAGTCTGCTATTACAATAGTGTCATAATGATCTATCATTGATTTCATAATTGTTGATTTTGACAAGTTTGGTAACCTACTAATATAATGGCGTCATTATGACTTTCCAATGGTCAACCACTGACACGCCATTGAAAGAAATGATATTATAGAATGGTAATCTCGTACAAAACGACAACTAAATGACTGACTTATGCGGTAATCTGCTAAAATTTGGACAGTTCCTTTTATCAGTGACCTACCATTAAAACGTCATTGTGCAGTCATTGCTTTTAATTGGACCGACCAATGATCGACCATTATGAATTTAGCAAATTACGAACTTTTAGCAAAATGACAATGGGATCGTGTTGGAATGACGAAATTATAAAAATAGCAGACTTGGCCCCCAGGTATTAATATGAAGGGGTCTAAAACAAAAATTTTATACGTAAGGTTACATTTTCGTCAAGAGGGAGAAATCGATGTACACACATATAACTTCGATTTCACCCTCCGATGCCACCAGGAAAAGAGATTAAGTGACCTATCTTTAAAAGGATTCCTCGAATGCTCTCTATATGATCCTAATTCGAGTAAAGCTTTCAACATAGGAAAGATACCGCTATCCGTTACGCTCGCCCTTTCGGTTAATCTTAATTCGGGGTTAAGTAAACTACGGTTAACGAAATGGTGCAATTCTTGATTACTGTTTTATTTAACTATGAAGTTGGGTAGGTATATGTTTTACAATAAACCCGGAATGAATATAAACCCGTGGAATAGTGTGGTTAAATTTTATTGTTATTAATAGCTGGGCGCGCGATTTCGCTCACGTGCATAATAATTAAAATACTTCATAATTTAAATTGGATATTTTTCACAATTTCAAGGCTTTAGATTGTTTTTCTCAGAACCTAAACTCTTTTTATCATAACTCACTCCTGAAAACATCACATCACCTATCTGGCAATGAAAGTCTCGCCAAAATCAGTCCAGCCGTTTTCGTTTCGCGATTACCTGGAACTAACACAGACAGGCAGACAGACAGAAAAACATTTTGAAATAACAAACAGACTTTAATTTGTATGTATACATTTTGAAATGGATAGATTAATAGTATTTATATGTAAGCGTTGTTTACTTGAAACAATTTTATGAGTACCTTCGTTTCCTGATCCGTGATTTTAATTAAACTGGTTGGATTAGAATAGCCTTTACGAGTAACGGTAATAATGTCAATGGATTGAGATCCTAGAGAGACCCACGACATTAAATTCTGAGGATTTAATAGAAGGGTATGTCGTTCAGAAGGCACGCATACAAGTTATTTTCTTCAATGCTGGGCCATTTAGATATAAAAATAATAACAATAAAAATAAAAACAATACCAGCCTATGATTGTCTCAATGCAGGGGTGTGATTCTGTCAGACCTCATTCTAAACTTCCAATCTGAAACCGCTGTGAGTTTCTTGATTGCCATTCTAAAAACTCGGTTGATAATTTGAATTTACACTAGCGCCACCCTTGCGAGCGTGTCAGCGAGTTGAACTAAATTGACAGGGAGGTTTCGACAGATAAAGTATGAGATGACGTAAGAAGTGGCATTCTGTAAGGTAATTTTCCCGTCACTTCGACGCTCACTTCGCACTCGAACCCGATTCAAAGTGTCAAATATATTAAGGTCATTTTGAACCTTATGCGAAGTGAGAGTGAACAGCGTAGTTGTTGTTTGAATTTTACAGAATCGACCTACAGATTTGTATAGAACCCGCCAGCGGAATTAAGTTCCTAACATCTGGGCTGAATCTTCTATTTAACATTTCGTTGTGTCTGCGAGTTGAAAAAATAAGGAACATCGACTCCTCTTGTCCTCTGATCGCACACGTTTTTACGCATGACCGGTAGATCCGGATTTTTAACCGACTTCAGAAAGGAGGAGGTTATCAATTCGGAAGTATGTTTTTTTTTATTTATGTTCGGGCATAACTCCGTCATATCTAGATGTATTTGCAAACTTCTTATTTTTTTCGAAAGGGGATTTTTCCGAAATGGTCCCACATAAATTTAAAAAAAATCAACAAAATCCCGAAAAAAGTGCATAGATGACGTTGTTTCTTCAAATTGGAGGACTTGCAATCTCTGATTTAACTGTGTCCCGTTTCTTAATGGATTTGGATGTTACGGCGATACTAAAAAGCGAAAAATAAAAACATTTTTCAAAAATAAAACAACCGCCTTCAAATACTAAAAAGTGATAAATAACTTTAGCACAGAACACACATTACTTTAGTTTCGGAAGTCGGTGGCGGTGGCTTTGTTCTGTTGTTGTTTTGTATTGCCACCGATTTCCGAAACTAAAGTAATGTTTGTTCTGCGTGTGTGCCACACGTTGCCGCCAACGCTCGTACCAACGTTGGTCGGTTAATTTCGTGAGGCGTCCACACTAAGGCTATTTATACCAGTCCTGTCCCGTCAGAGCCAACGTGAAGATGTAGAGCCAGAGTCAGAGCCAACGATACAGTAACTGAAATTGCTCTAAGCGCTTCTACATTACTGAGTGCCAATTATAATTTATATTTGTTACTAAAAACCTTGTCCTTTCGAGATGCATTACATATTATTTCGTTATTATTCCGACACAAAACACGATTAAACATACCGACATCCCGATTAAAAATGCACTCATCTAGTCCACTGGTCATGTCAATAAAAATATACAATAAACTACCCGAGATACTCAGAAATTAGAAAAAGATTGCAATTTTTACAAATAAATAAAAAAAAATACTAATAAATAAATGTTATTATAGCATAAATGAATATTTAAATGACAAATCCATAGAACTGACAGAATAATTTTAATGAATAAATTTTTTTTTTTATTAAATTAATAATGAATAAAATTATCGATGTAATTAATAATTAATAAAATGTTACCTTAAATTATAATTAGATTAAGTATTAGTTTGCATGTATAAATTAGTAGTCCTTCAAATCTATGTTTTGCTGTGCCCGACAGGGTCCACGATTGTTACTACAAATGTTTACCAACTTACCACCTAAGCAAATACATTGTGGAATGCAATAAATAATTGAGTATTGAGTATAATTGAGTAATGAGTATTATTGGCTGTGCCTGGTTAACTTCTAAAAATTCGATAACTTTTTCATTGGTCCATGCGGGTGGCGTTTTTGAGGGTGAGGGTAATATTCCCGTCGTGCTGTCTCGATGCGCGTTGTAATAGAACTAAGCATAGCGCCAACGTGTGTACGGATCGCGAACGTTGGCGCAGATTCCTTTGATAAAAGCAACACGCGTCGGCCAACTCCCAACGCATGTCGCAACGTTGGCGCCAATACTATTTTCTAGATCCACACGTTGGATGAGTGGCGTTGGGACCTACGTTGGGGCCAACGTGTGGAGCCGGCCTTAACCATGAGCTCTTCATCTGATATCCTATCCAATCCCTCAGTAATCCAAAGGACATAAACGCTACATTATACGCGGTAATTAAAGAAAACATTAAGTTAAACATACCCTATTATACCCACATTAAAACTCATTCTCTCTTGCTCATTGACAATCTAACTTCTCTCTCATTCATTAAGACAAACATCATGACAGCAACATAATCCTTGTTTTAAATAGAGCTCTCAACACAATTTCATTGTGGTCTCGCTATTCGTTACGTTCAACCCTCCGGTTCATCTTAATTAAGAGTTAAAATAACTGCAGTTAATTTTAATGGTGTGATTAATGAGGTCGGATTGCGTCGAAAGAAGTTCTTGTTTGGAAATATAAACAAATGGTGATCGATAATTAAATAGTAGATTGTTATACAAGGAGCTAAAATGACCCATTATATACGAGGTAGTTTTACTCCCGAGCTTTAGCGAGGGAGTAAATAGAAACCGAGTTTTAATGGGTTTTAGCGCCGTGTGTTACACTATACTTTTCACTACGATTGCGAGAAATTAATTACGGTCACTACCAATTCAATTTGCAATTAAAAAAGAACCTCATGTTAATTTTGAAAATGGAACTAAAATCGGCGATCTCTGGTAGAATGCATGCAATGTGTTGCGGCTACAGAAGAAACAAAAAAAAAGTCATTGGCGCGAAATCTTTATAATTTTTCTCGAAACAGTAATAAGTCGAGTCTTTATTCATGATTATTCTTCTTGTCGGAGATGGTTTTTAATCTCAATTATTATTGTGGGTAGTCAACTAAATTTGTTATGATTTGTTTCTCTTATTATCAATTTAAGTGATTTTATTGTCAATTATTGTCTATTAATTCGACAATTATTGAATTTATTATTATTAATTTATTTTTTTATTTATTTTTATTGAATTTATTTTATCTGAAATAAAGAATTTGAATTGAATTGAATTGAAACATGATTTATCGAGTACTCACTGTATGTACACTGATTTGTGGTTACTTTATTTCGATAATTGTTATCAATGGTTTTATTCAAAACAATTGTTGACACGTTACTTTGAATGTGAAACGAATTACTTTATGAAATCACTATTGTTTATTCATGACAATTATTAGTGTTGTTTGATTACTTTATAATGAAATCTTATTTGATTTAGCGCATTTTAGTGTTTTTTCAAGTAAACGCATGACGCACTTCCGTGCGCTAACGGACAGACTTGTATGGAGAGCTTGCCAAGTGGGGGGCATCGCCTTATAAAAGAGCGTGCACTCCGTAGGTATGGCAGTACCACTTACATCCCTGTTAAAAGTGAGGAACATTTCGTTCCACACTTATTCCCTGCCCGATGATAAACCCACCCGTGTGGTAATCCGACGCGTCCCCAAAGAAATCTCAACGGAAGAGATTCTCGCCGACCTTCAGTCGCAAAATGTCCCAGCATCCGCTGTGCATCGTCTGCACAAAGCTAGGGGTGCGATTGCATACGACTCGGTTCTTGTCGTGTGCGATCACACCGACGGCCACCATCCGATCTTTAAAGTAAAGTCGGTATGTCACTTGTCGGGCATCTCTATCGAGAGGCCTTATAAATCCGATACGGTTGGACAGTGTCACCGCTGCCAACTTTACGGTCACGCCCAACGCAATTGCTACGCGACCCCTAGATGCGTCAAGTGTCTGGGTGAGCACGCAACTGCTGACTGCCCCCGTCCGAAAGACCGCAATCTGTGCACAGAACCTCCCAGCTGTGTGCTATGCGGCCAATCAGGTCACCCCGCCAATTACCGCGGCTGCCCCAAAGCCCCAAAATCCTCTTCTCCCAAGTTGACCAAGCGTGCGAACGCTCGTCAACAAAGGGAAAGCCCCTCTGTTAAGATTCCCTCCTCAGAGATGCCCGAGCGTCTCAGCCCTCAGAGGCCCTCCCCATGGAACTCGCTGAATCATCAGAGAGCGTTCCCTGCATTGAGGCCCTCCCAATCTCTGCCCATGCCAGCGCTGATGGATTCGCCAGTCCCCACGCCGAACCTAGCCTCCGCGACCACGCCCCCCCTACCTAAGGTCGCCCCCGCCGCTCCTAAAGCCGCCACCGCCGCTCCTAAGGCCGCCCTCGCCCCATCTAAGGTCGCCCCCGCCGTTTCAACCGCGCCCTCAGCCTCCCGCGTACCTGCATCTCTCCCTACCGAGAGGATAGGCGAAGTCATCAACCTCGCCTACCAAATTTACCGCAACCCCGCTGCTGAAGCTATGGCTAGGGATATACTCGCGTGTAAAGCAAATATTAGCGACATCCTTAAGGTGTTCAAAGCGTATCCGGAGATTACGCAAGCCCTAGATAAACTTTACCCTTGCTAATCCAATGGATAAGGAAAGGCCGTGTACTAATAAACCCCGATCCCTTAAGTTAGGATTCTTTAACGCCAATGGCATTAATAACCAACGTGATGAGATCGCCAATTTCCTCCGCGACCATCAACTTGATATCCTTCTCATACAGGAGACCTTTCTTAAGCCCCATCATCGTGACCCGAATATTGCCAACTACCGTATAGTTCGCAATGATAGGTCTCGTTGTCACAAGGGCGGTACCCTAATATACTATAGAAAGGCTCTGTACTGCATTCCTATGGACCCTCCTCCCCTCGCTCGCCTCGAGGTCTCTGTCTGTCGGCTCGGCATGACCGGTCATCAGCCGTTAACTATTATATCAGCATACGTCCCTCCATCACCATCGGAGGATGATCCTATCCTCCTCAAGGATGACCTTTCTGCTCTTCTTGGCCTGGGTGACTCCGTCTTACTGGCGGGCGATCTCAATGCCAAACATCCCTCCTGGAATAGTAACAGGACCTCTTCCAGAGGTAGGATCGTGTTTAACCTCTGTTCTCAACTGAACTTCGACGTCATCGCCCCGATGACTCTCACTCATTTCCCCCACGATCCCAACCATCTTCCCGACATCCTCGATATAGCGCTGCTCAAGAATGTGAACCTCCGTTTGCAATCTATAGAGACGCTACACGAGCTTAATTCCGACCATCGTCCAGTGATATTAGAACTAGCTCCCCGTTCAGGTCCCTCTGACCCTAGCCAGCCCCCTCCGACCCAAATTATTACCGACTGGAGGAAAGTAAGCGAAAGCCTACAATCCACCACGTCGCCTCACTTGGACGCTATCCCCGACCACTTGGTGACAGTCGCGGACACGACGGGCGCGATCGACTCGTTCACAAATCATGTACAATCCGTCTTGAACGATTGTTCAAGGGAGGTTCCGGCGATGAGCGATCATCGCTGGAAACTGCCTGACGATGTGCGTGATCTGTTGACCGAGAAGAATGCGGCCGTCCGTGCGTACAGTGCCTTCCCCTGCGATGCGAACAAGGCTCACATGCGCTCTTTACAGCGTGCTGTAAAGAAACGCATCGAGGAGCTGCGCTCCAGCCGCTGGGACAAGACACTTAGCGAACTCGAGCCCACCCACCTAGCCTTCTGGGAACTCCAGAGGAAGCTCCGTTCTTCTAACGAGGCCTCCATGCCCCCTCTCATTCGTTCCGACAGTAGCGTCGCCTTCGACAACGATGAAAAGGCTGAATGTCTAGCCGACAGCCTAGAGTCTCAATGCACCCCCAGCTCTCAACCAGTAGACGAAGCTCACCTTTCTGAGGTCGACGCCGAAGTCGAACGTAGAGCCTCTCTCCCACCCGTTGAAGACCCTGATTATCCTCTGCCGCCTGTCACTCCCGACGAAGTGCACGATATTATCAAGAGGCTCAAACCCCGGAAAGCCCCCGGCTCTGACGGTATCACCAATAAGGTGTTCAAACTCCTCCCCGCCCATCTCATAATGCTAATGACCGCCATCTTCAATGGCGCTCTAAGCAACAACATTTTTCCTCAGGCATGGAAAGAGGCCACCGTTATCGGCATTCCGAAACCAGGCAAACCCAAGTCTGATCCCACCAGTTACCGTCCCATTAGTCTACTCAATGTTCTAGGCAAAATCTACGAGAGGCTTATTTATAAGCGACTCAAAGACTTTGCCGAAGCAAAGAGTCTCATTCCCGACGAGCAGTTTGGCTTTCGAACCGAACACAGCTGCGTCCAACAAGTCCACCGCATCGTCGAGCACATAAGCGCTGGTTTTCAGCGTGGCTTGATGACGGGTGCACTCTTCTTTGACATAGCGAAAGCATTCGACAAAGTCTGGCACAACGGCTTACTATACAAGCTTTACCAACTCGGAGTGCCAGATCGTCTCGTGCTCATCTTGCGTGACTTTTTGTCGAATCGCACCTTTCGCTATCGCATCGAGGGTGCGCTCTCTTCACCCCACCCGATACGCGCTGGCGTCCCTCAGGGCTCCGTAGTATCCCCCCTCATTTTCACGCTGTTCACCAGCGACATCCCCAAAGATAAAAAGGCTCAGTTGGCTCTATTCGCTGACGACACGGCCATCTATTACTCGGGTCGTAACCCAGACTGCATAGCTCGTACCCTCCAATCCGCGGCAAAAGCCTTAGGCGCTTATTTCCGGAAATGGAGAATCGAGGTAAACCCCATCAAGAGTCAGGCAGTACTCTTTTCCAAACCGCGTTCGTCCCCCTCTCTGCCCAGTCCGATAACCATGTTCGGTAAGCCTATCCCTTGGGAGAAGCAAGCCAAATACCTAGGTGTGATTCTGGACCACCATCTTACTTTCGGAGAGCACATAAAGACGGTGCGTTCGCGCGCCGCTTTCGCTCTCGGTAGGCTCTACTTCATGTTGAATGCACGCAGCAAATTGTCACTCAAGTGCAAATTGCGCATTTACACGGCGTGCATTCGTCCCATCATGACGTACGCCTGTGCTGTATTCGCACACGCGAAACCATACCGTCTCCATAGGATGCAGACCCTCCAAAACCGTTTCTTGCGAAGAATCACAGGAGCCCCTTTTTACCTTCGCAACGAGAACCTCCATCTCGATCTAAAAATACCTACCATCCAGCAGTTCATGAAACGCTCCGCCAAGCGCTTCTTCGACACTGCTGAGAAGCACTCTAACCCGTTAATCGTATCGGCCGCCCGGTACACTCCTTCCCGTATTAGTAAGACTCGACGACCGAGACATACTCTGACCGACCCTGACGATGCTATTACTCTCCTCCAGGAGAGCAATAAGGCCACCAGTACAGTTAAGAAACACAGACACAGACCGCCGTCATTCCGTCCTCGCCGCCGAGGCCCGCCGCGACGACCCCGTACGTCCCCTCCCCGACCCTTGCTCGTGCCAGCCCGCGCCGCTGAGCCTGTAGTTTTAAATTCGTCCCTAAATAATGGAAATCCGATCCAGCCTGTCCCTTTGCTGTCCTCTCCCAGCGACGCCCTAAGCCGAGGCTCGTACCCCACAGGGGGTGCCCTTAGCGTGTAGTCGCTTAGTTTGTAAGCTTTTATGCCCTGGCTGGAGGCCCTAAAAATAATAATTTTTAAGGCACCACAGGAAAGTCCGGTTAAGCAGCCGACAACCTCCTAGGTTGACCTGCGAGATGCCAATCCGAAAAAAAAACAAAAAAAAAAAAAAAAAAATAGGTATGGCAGTCGATCCTCGGATTCGACTTAGTAAAGAGTTCCTGCTCCCGACAATACTGTCGGTTTACCTGGTACAGCGCTGCTGTATATCCACATAGCTGTATAGGCTTGCTGCTAGCGAGCGATACACTTTGTATTTGGGTGGCTTATGCTACTGTACGAACTATAAACCTTAAGGGTTTGTTCGTTTATCATTGGGTGGCTTAGGCTGCTGTACGTACTGTAAACCTTAAGGGTTTGTTTGTTTATCATTGGGTGGCTTAGGCTGCTGTACGAACTGTAAACCTTAAGGATTTGTTCGTTTATCATTGGGTGGCTTGGCCACTGTACGAACTGTGGGACCTTAATGGTCTGTTCGATTAACTGTATTGTTGCTGTACCTTTAACTTACTTTATTCTTGTTACTGATTACCATTTGTATTGTGTTTTCTTTGCTAATAGTGTGTAATTGTTTTTACAGGTCTTGTTTATCCCTAATGGGATAATGGGAACGCCCGTATACCTGACGATGTACTATACCGCTCAGCACTCCTCCTCGGTCGCACCTGACGATCCGACATACTTATGACTAAAGACTTTTTGGTTTTTGTAGGCTCATTGTCATATTTGACACACAAAAATTAAAAAAAAAACTTTTTCCCCTAGAGGATCAAATGCTATTTTATCCCCGCTCTGGTATGCTACAATGACGGCCTATTTGACAAGAGAAGTGAAAAATGATTTAAAATAATCCTTACTAATATTTTATGCAGACGGTAGATGGAGCCGACACGCTTTAAAGTGAAAACCGCATTTGGGCAAGCGATGGAAAGATGATTTGAAGAACGTGTCTGGCAACGGATGCATCCGAACTGTCCAAGAGCCGGTTTGTTGGCGACAATTGGGGGAGGCTTTCGATCAGCAGTGGACGGCAATAGGCTGATAAATGATGATGAATATTTCAAATGCGAAAGTGAATTTATTTGTTACGATTTCAGGCATAAACAACTAAACTGATTTTGATGTTAGGTAGGAACAGACTAAGTTTGAACTCTAAGAAAAGAAATAGTTTACTTTTTAAACTGCGTCCTTGTCTGTATCTGCGACCTACATTTCAGCAGTCGAAGTTGTAGGGAAAAGCCTCAGATAATGAAACAAAAGGCAGATAGACCTCGCGGAACACTGAGAGTGAAGCCACCAAAGCAAATACAAATTCAAAAGCGTATACCTACAATCTCGTGATTGTATTCACTTTTGAATTTGTATTTGTTTTTTTTAACGATGCGGCGTTTCGTGCTATACTGACTCGTGTCAGTACAGTGCGTTGTAGGTATCCACACAAAGTACATAAGACTGCGTCGCGCCCGAGCAGAGAGACCACTCAGAACAAACCGCCATTTTTAGCTTGCACACATTGACATTACGTTTATAGGCATTCTCAAGCAGTTTCAAGCAGACTTCAGTCTCGACTGTCACGTGTTGGGAAAATGAATAAATGATGTAATTGACATTTCACGACGAACAAGAAAATTTTATTATAAAAATTGCAAAGAGTTCCAATCAGTGTCAATAAAATTTCATATTGCCGCAAATAAAACCACAAAGTGATTACATTAGCAGCCCTAGTGAGTCTGGCAAGTCTAGATAATTATTTTTGAAGATGGCGGGAGTGGTTCTTCTGTACTCTTTATATTTTGTGGTATACGCTTTTGAATTTGTATTTGCTTTTTTGGCTTCACTCTCAGTGTTCCGCGTGGTCTATCTGAATTTTGTTTCATAATCTGAGGGAAAAGCTAGTAGATTTGAATTCTAGCCAATTATTGTCCCACTGCAAGTAAAAGGCGTCTTTTCATACAGAAAAGGCATGAACATTGATCACTACGTTTGCTCAAGATGGATTGGCGATTTCACACTTTTAACAAGGAATTTCTTCTGTCAATGTCACTTTGCCCTAAATCTTTGTATGAGATGTTAGGGTAGGTGGCATACGAACACGTCTATCCTCTGAATAATATTTTTTATTGTTCTGAGGACAGGATATTTCATTTCTTTATGTCATCTAGAGGTAGGGTTGCCAACCCTACTATATAATATAGTATCCTACTATATTACAGGCCCGACTACTATATTTTTGAAAAAAGTATATAGTAGGCGATACTACTATATTTTAAAGGCATCAAACTAAACAATAATATTCGTTTCAAAATGTGCAAGTGGATATATTCTCTGTAATGAATAACAAATGGTAATAGCTCTGAGACATTCCATAAAATAAAAATTTATCAATAATGGCTAAAAGTAGCAAACAATATTATTTTAAGAAATAAAGTGAGTACCAATTTTTGGAGCCTACTATATTTTTTTTATCTTTTCGTTATCTACTATATTTTTATGGGTAATCATTTTAAAACTACTAGTTTAGACCGACAAGGAGTTAGTAACCCTATCTAGAGGGTGCTATATTCAATATATTGTGACGTCAGATAGCCTATAACCAGCGGACAATCAAGACGCTTCTAAATTATTTGTCAAATATTTGTTAGAAGTTATGAGGGAACAGATGACCCACAAACATAATATTGTCATTACTGTCATCTGTCTAGCCTTTTTCCAACTATGTTGGGTTCGGCTTTCAGTATAGCCGGATGCAGCTGAATACCAGTTTTATGCATAGATCGACTGCTTATTTGACCTCCACAATCTAGTTGGGTAACTTGATACCCCTTGGTAAGACTGGTTGTCAGACTTCCTGGCTTCTGACTTACCATAACGACTGCCATAGATCTACGAATGACAACCACACCCATGCTTTATAACCTTATAATATTTAGTACCTATAATGAAAGACCTAATTAGGGAATTCAGTGAGTCAAGTTCTTGTATGCTGGTCTACTGATACATTTGAGCTTGTTTTGGTGGGGGGCGGAACATTTGCCTAGATCTTGTAAAACAGGTTTATTCCTAGCACGGGACTGGGTCTTGCTCTGCTCTCCACTCTAACATGCCATGTTTCTCTCATTCTTATCCTGTAGTAGTGTTTAAGTTATTTTGTAATCAAAATGTTTTGCTCAATAAAGTTATTATTATTATTATTATAACCGAGACCAACAGCTTCACATACTTTCTGAGGCACAGAAGGGATTCAGTATGAAATGGATGGTCCCACCCATCCACGGACCAGCCGCGGCAAGCAATGCTTCACCATGCCCGATCAATCCGTATGGCTTTAACTCCTCCCACAATTAAAATCATAATCTAGCTTTTTGCTTCGCCGTACTCAGGTAAATAGTGCACTTACCATCACCCGAATTTTCCTTTTACCTACATAATCCAGTTACGCGACACTTCATGAAAACGTTAATCCAACAATACGCTATCTAAGAGACATAACCCTTAACTTGGATCAACATAGCTAAGGTACTATAAACCTCCTATTCACTACGTTATCAATACACCCCGATCATTTAGTACAGGTCCATTGAAGCGCCAGTGAATAGCCGTCTTTAGTGATCTAGATTGGGTTGTGTTTGTCACAGAATATTGGATTAGCGGTAATTCTTTTACATAGACTGTGACCTGGTTTTAAATCTAGATTTTTTGAAGAAAGAGTTATCTTTGTTGCTATGGCAACTGTGGTAAGAGCCAGGTGTGGTGAATTTATTTAGGGACCTATATCTTTTACATCTAAATTTTAGCGTTCTTGTTTTCATTTGTACAATGGACACGGGCGGGACATTGTGGAGAACCAAAATAGAGAAATAGACTAGAATAGTCATGAAATGGTACGCCAGAAATGGAAAGAGACAACGAGGAAAGCAAATAAAAAGATGGGAAGACGATCTGCCAAAGGGATAGAGAATAATATCGCAGGATCGAAACAAATGGAAGAAAATAGATGAGATCTATGTTAAAATGCAACCAGATCTAGTTGCTGACATCTAGTTGTAATTTGTTTGTTGTATTTGTTGTTGTTTGTTGTAAAAAAAAAAAAAAAATATTTTTAACACGTTGACTGCGTCAAGTATACACAATAGTTAAACAATCGCAGGGAAAGGTCACAATAAGATAGGTATTTAAGTTAACTAGTTATAAGATAGAAAGTTAAATAAATGTTGTATTTTGCAGGTCAGAGGAAAATAAAGATTATTTTATTTTACAGATTTTACATTCTTGTTTTAGAAAACTGGCCTTCCATTGAAGAAAGTGAGCACTTTCTACATAAAAGGTATGTATGCTTTCACAAACCAATATACTCAATTCATCATACTCTGTTACTCTGTGTTCTTAAAAAATATCAGATTTTCATTGTGATAAATAAATAAAAGACTGATATTTTTTACTAGTACACCTGAGCACGAGGTCCTGCAGTTCGATGACAAAGTTGGACAAAGTGAGGTTGGGTATTTCCATCTAGAGTTTCTAAGCATCTGGATTTGTGTAAACTATTAACTGAAAATATCAAATAACTATCAAATATGAAAATACCTATGTACGTACTAAAATTCAAACCATAATAATATTTCACCAGTCGCTGTGATATTAGATAGCGTTTAGCACTGTGACCGTAACACGGACATTTTGAACATTACCCACAAGTAATGCTCTGAACACAACACGTTTAGTCATGTTTTGTTAGATTGCAGACCAGTAAAATCTTCCTGTTGGACAAGTTTTATGCCTATGTGACATGAGTCTCTAAGAGGAGATAAGATTTTATAATTTCAAACATATCAACAATATTTACAAGAATAATAAAAAAGAAAACCTAAAATATTAAACTAAAAAAAAAACTAACACAATAAGGCATCATAGAATTTGTCCACATCGCCGTCATCTGGAAATGTACCCAAGAGACTGGCGGCATTGTCACGTTGGGTGGCAATGCTTAATCTCTGACCAAGGTAAAAACCAGCTCTTGGATCACGGGAAGTGACAACCAACCTTTTGGACATTTCCTTAAAAAGAAGATGAGCACTCGGACCCCACGACTCGAGGCTCTTGGATCACGGGAAGTGTCAACCAACCTTTTGGACATTTCCTTAAAAAGAAGATGAGCACTCGGACCCCACGACCCGAGGGTTTCAACCCCAAACGGCTCGAAAATAATGTTCCCACCAAGGTTACTATACTTTCGCCGTTTGAGGTCTTCTGCAGCCGCTGCCGCAGCACCAGCACAGCACGCTGACCTAGGAAGATGGAATGGCGCAAGAGTATCGACGCACGTAGCGTCCCACACTAAAGCCCTACCCAATTTCCAGGGGATTAGAGACATTCCGTCCGGTCTCTTGCCATCGTCGCGTGCTAAGCCGTTGGGTTCTAAGACAGCCGGAACGCCGACGGCGACAAGAGCACGACGAATAATGTCATTAATATTCACGTGCCGCGCTATGCGACCCGCACTCTGGCTGCACGACAGGCCACGATGTCCGAGGCTGTTGATAGCTTCCCCACAGCGACAGCGATGAGGAGAACAGCACGAAGCTCCTAAGCGAAGGGAAGCAGCGAGGCGAAAAGAAGTGTCATCAAACATAGTACCTAGGTTTGACGACGGAAGTGCCAGAAGCCAAAGACCCGACTCCCATTTACCCACAGCCAGTAGACGCGCTCGCTCAGCAGTAGTAACAGCAGTGGTAAGTAAATTATTCTGTACTAACCTGCAGAGCGGCTCATCCCACCGTCTCTGAGCACACGGGTTGTCGGGTGAGTCAGTATTCGGGCAAGCAAGTTTCTAGGCGTCTATGGCCTCGGCGAAGCACGGCACATCAAAATCAACCAGTGTAGGAGCTAGAATATTCCTGGTTAATTTCTCAGTGCCGTGAACCGAGGATATAAAGGCAGGCAAACTGATACTTGAAATTTTACGGACGCCGTGGCCCCCCATTCGAACAGGTAGAGTAGCTTGGGCATCAGACACGGTCAGCAATTTTTTGTTTTCAGATCACATTTTATTTCGTTAGTTATTTTACTTTAACATTGCTAGTTACAAAAATAAATCACATAATATTAAGTATTAGGTATATGTTTGCTCAAATAACTCTGAAAGATTGATCACATTTTACCTTCAAATCTAAATTCGTGCGTTACAATATTAACTGGAACCTTTGTAATGCAATCCATCATAAATAATTAATTATTTTTCTTTTGCGTGATTCTGAAAGAAAATACAAATGAATGAAATTAAGAGAAAAAATATGTTTAAATAGAATTGGTGTCATGATTAATTGAGTCGATTTTTAACTAAATATAGATCATTTAAAATGTTGGCACCAAATGGACAATTGATGCTTATGGAGAATCAATAAAGATATCGAGAATGAGTATTGATTTTAGATTATGAGAAATAAAACAGACTGTATCATTATTTTTTATTAATTCATGTTATGTATTTATTTTAAATATAATTTTGATTATAATTAGTCAGTAAAACAAGTGTCATAGTTAATTAGAGCGAAAGCTTAAAAAAACAATTCTTAATGATTTTATCTAAGTGCACTTCTATGCAAAATGTTGTGATGAAACTAAGGGGTAGACACAGAATGGGACATAATATTTATCGCAGAAAATCAATCATATACCCTCAGATTATGAAACAAAAGGCAAATAGACCGCGCGGAACATTGAGTGTGAAGCCAAAAAAGCAAATACAAATTAAAAAGCAAATACCTACAACACGTTTCGTGCTGTACTAGCACGAGTCAGTATAGCACGAAACGCTCATTGTAAAATAAAAACCATATAAAAAAATACAAATAGAAATTCAAAAAACGAATACAATCACGAGATTGTAGCTATTCGCTTTTGAATTTTGTATTTGCTTTTTTTGCTTCAATCTCAGTGTTCCGCACGGTCTATCTGCATATACGTAAGTTTTCTCTGGATTAGGAATCCAAAGATCACAGTCAGCTTCGGTCACTGCTGGGGAGGACTATTTTTCAACCGACTTCAAAAAGAAAGAGGTTCTCAATTCGTCTGTATGTTGTTTAAGTTTTTTTTTTTTTTTGTATATTTGTAACGCGATTTCTCCGGCAAATGTAAAGTGATTTAGAAAATTCTGTTTTTGATGAATAGGGTATGTAAGGATGGTCCCATATAAATTAACGAAATTGATTTAGCACTTTTTAAAAAAATCGACAGAAAGCAAAAAAATATACATGGATGATGTTGTAATGTTCTTCAACCTCGTACTTTCAATCTCTGTTTTGACTATGTTGCGGTTTGAATGAATTTGGATGATAAAGAAGTACTAAAAAGCGAAAAATAAAAATAACAGAACAAAGCCACCGACTTCCGAAACTAAAGTCATGTGTGTTATGTGCTAAAGTTATTTATCACTTTTTAGATTTTAAGGGCGGTTGTCTTTTTTGTAAAAAGGCTTTTTTATACATTTTAAAATCAAAATGACACGGTTGGCGTAGTGGTTCAGCAATTGACTGTTGCGGGTTTGATTTCCATATGGAATATTTTTTTTTTTGGCCTAAAGATAGTTGATCTGATTGTTTGTGAGTTATATGTTGCAACTCACCCACGATACAGGGGAAATTTCTAGTGTAGAGCAAAGTTTAAAAAACTTTAATACTATTAATAATATAATAATATGTGGGGACATTTTCACACACGGCCATCTGACCCCAAACTAGGGAGACCCTGTACTATGGGTGTCAGACAGCTGATATACATACACAAATACATTTTTTTTTGTAAATACATAATACACATAAAGATAAACAACACCCTGACATAAGGCGAACACAAGTGCTTATCACACAAATGTTTACCCTGGGCAGGAATCGAACCCTCAACAATACCGGTAAAACAAACAAATATTCGTCGTAATTCGTACTATAATTTGTCTCATATCATACCTATTTCGGTATCTGTTCCCTAATAAAGCAATTTTTACTCTATGCCAAGCGGTGTCGTGCAAATGACGTCGGTCATTGCGTTTGTGTGAATGAATGATTATAATAATATTCAGTGAGGCGCTTGTTTGGACCGCACAGGCTGAATAGTTAGACGTAGGTATAATAGAGAGTGTTAATCTTCTCCAGTTAGTAGTATCATTTCTGTTGTTGATATGGTAATTTAATCTTAGTGCTAACTAAACTTGTAACTAAACTTGTGTTTAGCAAAAACGGTGTGTTTACACGCTGCTTTTGAAGGGTAGCCTTCAAGGTTTCAAAGGGTTAGTCTATGGTAATAAGACCAGGAAGCGTAAGATTCTTATCTCACTAAAACCACCCTATGGGTCAACCATTAGCACATGGTTGACCATGGTAAGGGTCCTGTTTCCTCATTGGAGACGGTCAGTCGAATTCGACATGACGCACAAATCGGCACCATTTTGCTCAAACATTTTAAAGGGAACCGAATGATCGTCCTGAAAACGGGGGTTCAATTACCACGTTCTTACTTGTCTACAAGCTTTAATAAAAAAACAGTTAACAAATACGGGTTTTATTAACCCTCTACCAATAAAAATGCCTACAACGAGTAAGTGGTTCTAAGAATAAAACCTCTTTTCCACCCCCGCGTTCAATTCTCTAGATTTCCACGATTCATTAAACATTCGTTATTGGGAACAAGAATTTAAGCGTCCTTGGTCCTCATTTAGACAACTGTCATGTTCAGATGTGTGGCCTATCTTAGGGTGCGTATCCACCAGACATATGTAAGGATGCCTAGCGAGAGATTTATGTGATAATGACAAATCATGCGGCGGCGTGTGAAATGTGTGTGTGACATATGGAGTGAAACCAATAAAAACAGTTTTAAAAATAAATTAAAAACATATTATTTGGAAATTTGTTAAAGTGTGTTACCTATACATGTAACAAGAATATAGGATACCTATACCTATAAGACTCACCAGACCTCGCAGTCAAACCATTACAACGGTTTTGTGGGGCGTAGTTTATAAGCTATGTAACTCTGAACCATGAACTTATAATAAACAAGTGTGACTCGCGAGTCGTACTTACCAATAGGGTTACTTCTTTCAGCGCCGCTCTGGTGAGAAAAAGTTTTGCGGAGCCGAGGTCTTGTACGTTTTTCTACACTTAATTTCTATGAAAAAAATAAATATTCTAATAACCATGTTAATATCTATCTATACTAATATTATAAGGGGGTAAAATTTGTTTGTATGTCCCTACATACTTCTATAATACCCCCCCCCCCTGGCACCCCCTGGTATCCCTGGAAAAACTCATCCGATGATTTCAAAAAATATTTCACCAATACGAAGCTACAATACCAGGAGTTTTGTAGATAAGTTTTTCCGGTGCTATAATAGGCTTTATTTTATTATCAAAAATAATAAAATTATTTATTATTTACGCGGACGAAGTCGCGGGTAAAAGCTAGTATTATTATAAGTAAGAGTTTGTTTATTACGCTTTCATGGCTGAACTACTAAACCTCGTTTTATTAAATTTGGCAAAGATTAAGCTTGAAGTCCAGAAAAGGCTATAGGCTACTTTTAAATTCACAACTTGGTCTGTATTCGCGATAACCGACATCCATGCGAACTATTTATACGAGAGTTCGAACCTATGTATAAAAAAAAACTATTAATTAAACTGGAAACAGAGTTTATTGAATTTAAGCAATTGATTTATAAAATTGGAACAAACAATGGATATAGTAGAAACTAGCTTCTGCCCGCGGCTTCACCCGCGTAAAAATAACGATTATCCCTAGGGAACACGTTACCGGGATAAAAAGTATCCTATGTGTTAATCCAGAAAATGGTTTATATATGTGCCAATTTTCATCTAAATCTGTTCAACAGTTAACGCGTGATTGGGTAACAAACATCCAAACATCTTCACAAACTTTCACATTTATAATATTAGTAGGATTAGGACAACCGACCCGTACCGAGTATCAGGCCGAACTGGCTCACGACAAGATGAAAAGCGCGTCTCAGTCAATAATTGCTGACTAGGTAAGTCAGAATAGTGATCAGCCATACTAGTAACATTAGCAGGGTATAACAGCAGGTCGATTCTATAAAATTCGAACAACAACTCGCATCTCACATCGCTATTCACTGTCACTTCGCATAAGGTTCAAAATGACCTTGATATATTTGACACTTTGAATCGGGTTCGAGTGCGAAGTGAGCGTCGAAGTGACGGGGAAATTACCTTACAGAATGCCACTTCTTACGTCATCTCATACTTTATCTGTCTAAATCTCTCTGTCAATTTAGTTCAACTCGCTGACACGCTCGCAAGGGTGGCGCTAGTGTAAATTCGGAATATCAACCGAGTTTTTAGAATGCCAATCAAGAAACTCACTACGGGTTCAGATTCGAAGTTTAAAATGAGGTCTTACAGAATCACACCCCAGAACGAAGTCGTGGTCAAAAACTGATATCTATTCTATCATCTGCGTAGTCTTTTTCCCAACTATGTAAAGGTAGACTTCCAGTCTAACCGGACGCAGCAACATACCATAGTGTTTTACTTAGAGCGACCGTCTATCAGACCTCCACAACCCAGTTACTGGGTTACACGAAACCCCTTGGTAAGACTGATTGTCAGACTTTCTACAACTACCCATAACGACTGCCAAAGATCTACGTGTGACAGCCGGGACCAACGTCTTTACGTGCTTTCCGAGGCATGGAGGGAACTCGGTATGAAATGTATGATCGCCCATCCACAAACCGACCGCGGCAAGCATAGCATAGCTTAATCTTTGACTGATCGATCTATACGGCTTTAGTATATATTCTATATTTTATATAAATCAAGTGTCTTGAGAATGCGTGTATGTGCGATGAATAAATTTAATGAGTGAAGGATTTATGCGATGTACAGACCGAGTAGTACACCGCTTAGCTTCCTCGTATAGCTTCGTTTGAAAAGTCACACCGTTTCACAGCTCCGCTAGCCTCTCGAGTAGTACACCGCTTAGCTTCCTCGTATAGCTTCGTTTGAAAAGTCACACCGTTTCACAGCTCCGCTAGCCTCTCGAGTAGTACACCGCTTAGCTTCCTCGTATAGCTTCGTTTAAAAATTCACACCGTTTCACAGCTCCGCTAGCCTCTCGAGTAGTACACCGCTTAGCTTCCTCGTATAGCTTCGTTTGAAAAGTCACACCGTTTCACAGCTCCGCTAGCCTCTCGAGTAGTACACCGCTTAGCTTCCTCGTATAAAAAAATAAAAAAAAAAAAAGCCTTTATTCTACCACAAATACATGGAACAATTTAAGCATATTATTTTCCTACCAAGTATTAATTGTTATACAATTCATATTCGTATTCATATTACTGTTTATTATTTGAGTTAAATTCATATTTGTGATTATAATGTTCAAAATATTTAAGTAAGTATTAAATTATTATTAAAAATATAAAATAAAATATTAATAATGTTTAGCATGCATGTGAAATTAGTTATTTATGGAAGTCGCCTCTTTGGCGTAGGCCTCCCCCAACCTTCTCCATTTTTCCCTATCTCTAGCTTGTCTCCTCCAGTCTGGTCCACATCTTTCTTTAAAAATATCTTCCCAGCGTTTCCGCGGTCTTCCTTGTTTTCTTTTTCCATCTCTTGGTACCCATTCTATGATTTTCTTTGTCCATCTATGGTTTTCCATTCTACAGATGTGCCCTGCCCATTTCCATTTCAGACTTCTTATTCTCTCTACTATATCAGTTATTTTTGTTTTCCTCCTAATTTCTTCAGTAGTGATTCTGTCGGACAGTTTAATACCCAACATGCTTCTCTCCATTTTCCTTTGCATAACTCCGAGTTTGTGTTCTTCTTTTACACGCAGAGACCATGTTTGGCATCCATAAGTAAGGCATGGAAGGATTGCTATCTCATACAACTTTCTTTTCAACTTCATCTCTATCTTGCTGTTCTTCATGATTTCTTTAAAACTCCAGTACTTTTTCCATGAAATTGCTATTCTCCTGTTTATTTCCTTTTCCGTTTGGTATTCAAACGAAATAGATTGCCCCAAATAAATGTATTCCTTTACATATTCTATCTTCTGTCCATCTATAATTATTGTTAATTCCGGTCCGTTTGTTAGAATTTTGGTTTTCGCGGCATTCATAGTCAATCCTACCCTCTTACTTTCTTCCACCAGTTCTTGCAACATGTTCTCTAAATGTGTGGAGTCTTCAGTAAACACAACGATATCGTCTGCAAAACGTAAATGGCTCAAGTGTTCGCCGTCGATTTTCACGCATTTATATTCCCAATCAAGGTTTCTAAAAATTGTCTCTAGAACAGATGAAAATATCTTCGGCGACAGCGGGTCGCCTTGCCTGACGCCTTTCCTAATGGGAAAAGCTGGTCCTTCCAATTCTAACTTTATTCTTGCGGAATTTTTAGAATAATTGCTATGGAGTAGCTCTACATATTTTATGTCTATTCCCTGTTCCACTAGTGTCTTCCATATTGCACTATGTTCCAGAGAGTCGAATGCCTTGGTATAATCAATAAAGCATAAGTATAGAGTCTTGCCATATTCTTTGACCTTCTTTACTATTTGTGTTATCACTTGGATGTGGTCAGTGGTTGAGTAGTGTTTACGGAACCCAGCTTGTTCCCGAGGTTGATTTTCATCTAGAGTAATAGTAAGTCTATTTAACAGTATTTTTGAGAAAATTTTATATATGTTTGTCATGAGGCTAATTGGTCTATAATTACTGAGGTCACCTCTATCTCCTTTTTTGTGAAGGAGAGTTATCAACGATTCGGACCATTGCTTTGGAGTTTCTCTATTTTCTAAAATGTTATTGAACATGAGTTCTAGTGGATGTTGTAGGGGTTCCGATAGAGACTTCAATATTTCATTTGTTACCTTGTCTACTCCGGGTGCTTTGTCTTTTTTCTGAGTTTCAATAGAAAAACCAATCTCTGATCTTAGTATTTTGGGCAGAGGTTCGTCGACATAGACTTTGCCTTTGACATAGTGTGTTAAACTGGAACTTTCTTGTGATGAATAAAGATTCTGGTAAAAGTTAGTTGCTTCAGCTATTATACCTGATCGTTTTGAAATAATCTTTCCTTTCTTGTCCACCATGTTTGTCGCCCATTTTGTTGAACTTTGAAAATCTTTGTATGCTTTTTTAATGGCTCCCTTTTTTAATAAGTATTTCTCAAAAACATTTTGCCTGTATTTCTTTCTGTTATTAGACATTTCCCTGTTTATTTCTTTACTTATTTGAGCAATTTTTCTTTTTATTTCATTTGATCTTTTTTCTTTGTACAGTTGTTTTCTATCTTCTAGAAGTTGTCGCGTGTATGGACTTATCGGGTATTTTTGTTTGTTTTTCTCGCATGGAATTTGTGTTAATAAATGTTCCATACCTTTTTGGAAGTTATCGTACTGTGTTTGAACTAGTGAGGATGTTTCGATCAAGTCAATAAATTTATTTTCCCAGTGCATGCCGTCTTCTCTTGTTAATATTGACAAGTTTCTTATACAATTTACGTTTCTAGATTTGGTAAAATTTCTTTTTTTAGTGTTTTCCAATTTTATTTTGCATCTTATCATTCTGTGGTCAGTGTTAAAGTTAAGGTTTTTTATTATGTCGAAAGCAAAAATATCTGAACATTTATTTGTTAGGATGAAATCGATTTCATTATGGTACTCTCCATTCGGCGATACCCATGTCCATTTTTTGCTTTCATTTGTTTTAAACATACTATTTACGAACTTAATGTTTTTCTCTAGAGCAAACTCTATCAACTTCTGCCGTGCTTTGACCTTTTTCCGTGTGAGTATCTGCCGAACACCATTTCATCGCCTTGTTGTGCTGTTCCAATTTGGGCATTGAAATCGCCCATTATAATAAGGTTTCTAGCTTTTAAGGTATCTAAAGCGGTTTCCAAGATTGCGTAAAACTCGTTCAACTCACCCTCATCACACAATTCAGTGGGTGCATAGACTTGTATTATAGACCACAAGTTATTATCGGACATGTTTAATTCTAAGGTCGCAATTCTGTCTGAGTAGCAGTTAAAACCAACTATGTTCTTCTTCAGGTGCTTTTTTATAAGAAATCCTACTCCACACCTCCCTTTTGTTGCCTTGCTATTGTACAATATAAAATCAGGGTATTCTTCTATGTTCTCTTCGCTTCTTCTTGTTTCACATACTCCTATAACATCCCACAGTAGATTCTCAGTTGCATAATTTAACTCTGTAATTCTTGTCTCAGAGAGTAAGGTTCTAACGTTCAAACTCGCGACACACAGGTGGCTTGATGTTTGTTTGTTTGTCTTTTTTCTAGGGTTACTGTTTGGGGGGTTTTGGTCGTAATCCTCCACGGGGACCAGCCGGCTTGGAGAATGAGAAGAGAGGGAAATTAATTGTTATTCTTGGCTTGGTTTTGAAAAATAGTCGAACATATTTCTTGTGTTTGGTTTTTTAGTACTTTTTGGTAAATCGGATGTACTTTCGTTTAGCTTAATGTAGTCGTTTTGAGCTATCGAAGAGATTGAATCGTCTCGCTTCCGTTTATCACGATTTGTACTATCTTTCACAACTAGTTTGTCATATTTTATGTATGCAATACGACCTTTTTCTCTTTCCTCTCTCAACTGAGACTGTAGGTTCTTTCGAGTCTCTAAAACTTCTTTCGGAAAATCTTCTTGAATAAATATGTCTTTGGGTAGTTTCTTTTTGTTTTTTAGTACTTCATTTTTCCTCCAGTTTGTGGTTAGGCTTACCAAGATTGGGCGCGCTTTCTTTTCCGTTTTCTTGCCCAGTCTATATGTTTTGTTTATTTCCTGCGGGCTTATTTTCATTCCTAAGTTTGTTTCGAAAAGGTCTTCAACTACTTCCATAATATTTATTGTTGTTTCGTGTTGTTGTTTTTGTATGCCAGATATTACAATATTATTTTTCTTTTTCTCTTGCTCCAAAATTTTTATCTTATCATGCAAGGTTTTTATCTCAATCTTCATCATTTTATTTTCTTCTATAACTAAAGTTAGTTTCTCATCCAATTTTTCAAAAACATTTTTTGTTACTGTTTCAGAAATAACAAGCGTTTGCTGGTCTAGTTTTCCTTGTATTTTTTCGAAAAAGGATTGCATTTGTGCTTCCATTATCCTATTAAGTAATTATAGATTTATATTTTATTATTTCGTGATCGCGTTTAGTAATATGGTTTGTTTACGTTTGATAGTAAAATCATGTAAACAGTGACATCTGTTGTTTGGTTTGCAAAGCGGTGATGAAAGATTGAAGCTTTTGACACTTCTGGCACCTCGGGTCGATTCGATTGACGTATTGATAATGTTTGATAGATAGTGTATCACAATTTCGAGAGATGGCGCTGTTTGCAACTATCATCCTGCAATGATTATCAAATTGAATGTTTATTTCGTGATTTATGTTTATTTCCACTGATGTAATTTTAACTATGCGTTTTATTTCCTTTAGTGTTATTTCCACTATACACTTCTCAATACACATTTAGTGCCGCTCAATCACTAACGTAGTTACACAGTTTTGTTTTTATTTTTAACTGTCAGTTTTACACGTATCTGAGTTCCACTTTAATATCACATAATCCACTTGTTCATTAGTCCCATCAGTTTTATTCAACACTTTTCCTTGATTTTATCCTCACTTTTGTAGTACTTTAGCGCGAAATTCTCACTTTAAAGGTTTTTAAACAATTAAGAAACACAGAGCCGATGTAAACACAGTCACCGAGGCGCCCTCCTACCCACATCAGCTTCCTCGTATAGCTTCGTTTAAAAAGTCACACCGTTTCACAGCTCCGCTAGCCTCTCGAGTAGTACACCGCTTAGCTTCCTCGTATAGCTTCGTTTGAAAAGTCACACCGTTTCACAGCTCCGCTAGCCTCTCGAGTAGTACACCGCTTAGCTTCCTCGTATAGCTTCGTTTGAAAAGTCACACCGTTTCACAGCTCCGCTAGCCTCTCGAGTAGTACACCGCTTAGCTTCCTCGTATAGCTTCGTTTGAAAAGTCACACCGTTTCACAGCTCCGCTAGCCTCTCGAGTAGTACACCGCTTAGCTTCCTCGTATAGCTTCGTTTGAAAAGTCACACCGTTTCACAGCTCCGCTAGCCTCTCGAGTAGTACACCGCTTAGCTTCCTCGTATAGCTTCGTTTAAAAAGTCACACCGTTTCACAGCTCCGCTAGCCTCTCGAGTAGTACACCGCTTAGCTTCCTCGTATAGCTTCGTTTAAAAAGTCACACCGTTTCACAGCTCCGCTAGCCTCTCGAGTAGTACACCGCTTAGCTTCCTCGTATAGCTTCGTTTAAAAAGTCACACCGTTTCACAGCTCCGCTAGCCTCTCGAGTAGTACACCGCTTAGCTTCCTCGTATAGCTTCGTTTAAAAAGTCACACTGTTTCACAGCTCCGCTAGCCTCTCGAGTAGTACACCGCTTAGCTTCCTCGTATAGCTTCGTTTGAAAAGTCACACCGTTTCACAGCTCCCCTAGCCTCTCGAGTAGTACACCGCTTAGCTTCCTCGTATAGCTTCGTTTAAAAAGTCACACCGTTTCACAGCTCCGCTAGCCTCTCGAGTAGTACACCGCTTAGCTTCCTCGTATAGCTTCGTTTGAAAAGTCACACCGTTTCACAGCTCCGCTAGCCTCTCGAGTAGTACACCGCTTAGCTTCCTCGTATAGCTTCGTTTGAAAAGTCACACCGTTTCACAGCTCCGCTAGCCTCTCGAGTAGTACACCGCTTAGCTTCCTCGTATAGCTTCGTTTGAAAAGTCACACCGTTTCACAGCTCCGCTAGCCTCTCGAGTAGTACACCGCTTAGCTTCCTCGTATAGCTTCGTTTGAAAAGTCACACCGTTTCACAGCTCCGCTAGCCTCTCGAGTAGTACACCGCTTAGCTTCCTCGTATAGCTTCGTTTAAAAAGTCACACCGTTTCACAGCTCCGCTAGCCTCTCGAGTAGTACACCGCTTAGCTTCCTCGTATAGCTTCGTTTAAAAAGTCACACCGTTTCACAGCTCCGCTAGCCTCTCGAGTAGTACACCGCTTAGCTTCCTCGTATAGCTTCGTTTAAAAAGTCACACCGTTTCACAGCTCCGCTAGCCTCTCGAGTAGTACACCGCTTAGCTTCCTCGTATAGCTTCGTTTAAAAAGTCACACCGTTTCACAGCTCCGCTAGCCTCTCGAGTAGTACACCGCTTAGCTTCCTCGTATAGCTTCGTTTAAAAAGTCACACCGTTTCACAGCTCCGCTAGCCTCTCGAGTAGTACACCGCTTAGCTTCCTCGTATAGCTTCGTTTAAAAAGTCACACCGTTTCACAGCTCCGCTAGCCTCTCGAGTGGGTACACTACATAAATACGAAAAACTTTATTCCGAAAGTCAGAAATACGAATTTCAAAATACCGATTTTCATAATTCCGAATAGTTCCAAATTCCTAATATGGCAACTCCGATTTATCATTCATCCTATTTTTATAATACTAAAATTTCAAAATTCCGAACGTTTATAATTACTATTCTCAAAATACCGAGTTTCAAAAGATCGAATAACAAAAAGTCCGACTTAATGAAAATTCCGAACATCAAAAATACGAATTCCGATTATTAAAATTCTGATTATCTTTATCGTTATCGTGCAATCGTTTATCGTGCAAGCAAGCATGCAGCATGCAAGCAAGCATGCAGCGTGCAAGCAAGCATGCAGCATGCAAGCAAGCAAGCATGCATCATGCAAGCGAGCATGCAAGCGAACATGCAACATGCAGCAGGCATGGTTTCTGTCACGGCTACGGCGTTGCGGGGCTCCGGCGGTACCACGCGAGCTTATCGTCGCAGATGGTATTCACGCTCACCACCGCAGCTTCGGCTTACTGGCCGGCTTCGCCGGCCAGCCTCAGCCGCGGCGGCGGGCGTTAAAACCACCTGCTCCTCAGCTCGCTGGCCGCCTCGCCCCTCCGCGCCTACGCGAATTTAAATTACACTCTAGGTGTAGGGCAGACAAGACTACGTGGAGTCGGTTTCACAGCAATTCATTTCTGTCATTAACTTTTGTAGCACAACATATTGACTTTTTAAGATTATTTTTGTTATTGTCTTTCTTTTTATACCTATATATTTTTGTTGAAATAAATTCCATAGAAAAATACACCGAATAAACAATATTTTTGTTAAAAAGTAATTCTACTGTTTGATAAGTTTGATATACAAAAAAAATTGATTAAAAATTCTTTGAATTGTGTTTCTGTGAAATATGTTTCATTCAAGTAAATAGTCTTTGAAACAATAATAGTCGAAATAAAAATACAAGAACCAAATATTATATGAAACATTTTCTGGGAAACGAAATTCTATGAAATTTCTGTCTGCGAAACAAGGGGACACCATTTTGAATATATATGCGTAGCTGAATTGAATCAGAATCCTAATTTTAATAGTTTATTCGGAATATTGAAATTCGGAATTTCGTTTTTCGGACCGAGAACTCATCGAGCATTTGATTCTTCGAACGTATGAAAATCGGAAAACAAACAAATCGGATTTACGACATTCGGTAAAATAACTTTCGTGATTTTAAATAATAGAGATTATAATTTTTAGGTATTATGAAATTCGGACTTTTGAAAATCGGAATATCGAAATTCGGAATAAAATATTTCGGAATATTTGGGTGTTCCCCCCCTCGAGTAGTACACCGCTTAGCTTCCTCGTATAGCTTCGTTTAAAAAGTCACACCGTTTCACAGCTCCGCTAGCCTCTCGAGTAGTACACCGCTTAGCTTCCTCGTATAGCTTCGTTTAAAAAGTCACACCGTTTCACAGCTCCGCTAGCCTCTCGAGTAGTACACCGCTTAGCTTCCTCGTATAGCTTCGTTTGAAAAGTCACACCGTTTCACAGCTCCGCTAGCCTCTCAGCTTTTTCGCGCAGCTAAAGTGGAAACGCAGCCTTATAGTTAGATATAAATGCCAGACAGATGTGACTCGTAGTGGGTAGATACAGCTATTGATCATTTTATGAGGGGATTGAATCAGGTGGTCTAAAGGGAATATGTTCTGAATTGATTTGTTATAGAAACCTACTCGTGCGAGTCAAGTTTATATTCTTGTCAACCTACGTTCAGCTGGCATTTTTTTTAAATGGGACAAGCCCGCCACGCTATTCCCAAACTACTGTAATTCCTGTAAGCCAGAATCAACAGTGGCGACCACCAGAAAAGCGTCAAAGCAATGAAGCTCGACGAGTCCTAGAGAAACGATTCACCTGTCTTGGATCCCGCAACGAAATTAATCAGAAAAGAACAGCGGAGGAGTAAGAAAAACATATTTTCCACTTCGGTACACGTTCAGTTGCCAGTTCAGTTGTCAGCGGTCATTGCCCTTTCCTTTCCTTCGTATTTTGAACATAAAACAATTTATCAAATTACTAACGGGCCCGGCAGACGTTGTCCTGCCCAGAAAATAAAAGAAGTCCTAGAACCCAACTACAGCGCCATCTACCGGGTCCAATAATTGTAAATCTAAACCATTCTCGAATCCGCTGGAACCCACACAAAAAAATTCATCAAAATCGGGTCAGGCGTTTAGGAGTTCAGTAACATACACACGCACAGAAGAATTATATATATAAAGACTAGCTTTTGTCCGCAACTTCGTCCGCGTGGTTTTTTTTTCGGATCCCTAATTTAGCCTTTAGGACTCAGGGATAAATGTAGCTTCTTATTAGCGAAAGAATTTATAGAATCGGACTGCTCGTCCGTTTCTATAAATTCCGGAGATTAGCCCGAATGAACACTAATGCAACTTTAATTTATATAACATAGTGGTAGTGATGATGTTACAGTCAAAACTCTAAACCAGTCAAAACTACTTTTGACTGGCTTCAGTCAAAACCCTTAATAAGATAAAACGCGTTTGCGTTACAAAAAAAAAATACGAAACACCCTAATTATAAGAATCACTACAAAACAAAAAAAAATAAAAAGGCAAAAAAAAATCCTACCAACCTAATAGGTTTCTAAGTATTTAAGGATAAATTTATACCGGTCAAAAGTATTATTGACTAATTTCTGCAGTCAAGAGTAGTTTTGACTGGTTAAGAGTTTCGACTATAACGTTGATATTGATGAATACCAATTTGTTACCGATTTTCAAATGAAGAATGCTACTAAATGTAGTTGAGTCAATGATCGCAATTGCTTCGTTAAAATGATTTTACTGTAGCCTCGAGTAAGTGTAACCGAATTAATAATATAACTAACGAACCACCTCAGTATTGTCGTCATATTTCAACCAATACACACAGAACCTTAATAAAATATACACCAAAACCTTACTCATGTATAATAAAAAAATACAAAAAAATAACTTTGTCTATTGCTGAAAACGGCTTCAAATATCTCAATGTAGATGAAATTATAAAAATTTGAAATTGTTCAATAGTTTTGGAGTTCATCGCAAACAGACGCGGCTAGTGACTTTGTTCTATAATAATTAGTGGATAATTAAATAATAAATAATAAAACTAATTAAAATAAAATAATAAAACTAATTTTACCTCTTAATAATATTAGTATAGATGTAGTGATATCGCGAGAGGAGCTCGTGGCTAAGTTAAGCAAGCCATACTTGAGATTCATCGGTCAAAGGTTAACCTTCGCTAGCCGCGGTCGGTCTGTGGTTGGGTGACCATCCCTTTCATGCTGAGTTCCCTCCGTGCCTCGGAAAGCACGTAAAGACGTTGGTCCCGGCTGTCATTTGTAGATCTTTGGCAGTCGTTACGGGTAGTCAGAATCCAGAAAGTCTGACAACCAGTCTTACCAAGGGGTATCGTGTTACCCAGTAACTGGGTTGTTTAGGTACGATAGGCAGTCGCTCCATGTAAAACACTGGTATTCAGCTGCATCTGGTTAGACTGGAAGCCGACCCCTATATAGTTAGAAAAAGGCTAGGCATATGATGATGATGTAGTGATAGCGATAATAAAACAGAAAGTTAAGTTTCTAAGAAAACTTTATAGACTGTGTTTTTTCAGTAGGTTCTCATTGTACATACGTCTAGATTTACATAACGACATGGTAATGTGTTTACACTGCCTATGTAAATCTACTTAGATTCTATGTATACAGTCAAACAAGCCATTCGGTGTACAGGCAGTTAACTTGCAAGTGAATGTAAGGAGTAGTCAATTATTTTAGATGGACTCTCTTAAGTATTACTTACTTACCGGGTACACTACATAAATACGAAAAACTTTATTCCGAAAGTCAGAAATACGAATTTCAAAATACCGATTTTCATAATTCCGAATAGTTCAAATTTCCTAACATGGCAACTCCGATTTATCATTCATCATATACCATTTTGAATATATATGCGTAGCTGAATTGAATCAGAATCCTAATTTTAACAGTTTATTCGAAATATTGAAATTCGGAATTTCGTTTTTCGGACCGAGAACTCATCGAGCATTTGATTCTTCGAACATATGAAAATCGGAAAACAAACAAATCGGATTTACGACATTCGGTAAAATAACTTTCGTGATTTTAAATAATAGAGATTATAATTTTTAGGTATTATGAAATTCGGACTTTTGAAAATCGGAATATCAAAATTCGGAATAAAATATTTCGGAATATTTGGGTGTTCCCCTTACTTACCATTAATGGTTACTACTGAAAATAAAAGAAGTCAAATTGTAAATCTAAACCATTCTCGAATCGACTGAAACACACACAAAAATTACATTAAAATTGGGTCGGCCGTTTAGGAGGAGTTCAGTAACATACACACGCACTCATCATTTCAGCCGAAAGACGTCCACTGCTGGACATAGGCCTCCCCTAAAAGGGGGGTTTTGCCATAATCGCCATGCTTGGCAGGCGGGTTGGCGATCGCAGTATGGTTGTTACAAAGGCACAGAGAACGCTGCTGCCCATTCGCTGGTAAGTCCCTTAGTCGCCTCTTACGACACCCACGGGAAGATATGGGATGGGGCTATTCTTTACGTCCGACACCAAACGGACACACGCACTAAAGAATTATATATATAAAGACTAGTTTTTGTCTGCGACTTCGTCCGCGTGGTTTTTTTTTTACGGATCCCTAATTTAGCATATAGCATTTAAGGATAATGTAGCTACTTATTAGTGAAAGAATTTACAGAATCAGACCATAAGTCATAAGCTTAGAACGTTATCAAAAGTGGCAGTGTTGTAGAAAGACGAATATTTTAGCGTGTAAAATAGCTTGTTTGATGCCCACTATGTCACAATAGCTTGTCCGATTTCCTCTTTTGTAAAGCAAGTATCTATGCAAGGTAGATTAGGTTTATTTTTAGATTTCCTTGTAAAAAAAAATCTAACTAGCATTGTTGTGCTAGTATGGGCAAATTCATATTATCTATACTATATTTTATATATAAAAATCTTCTGTGCGTGTGTATGAAAGTGAACTCCTCCTAAACGGCTGGACCGATTTAGATGTTTTTTTTTTTTTGTGTGTGTTTCAGTGGATTCGAGAATGGTTTAAATTCACAATTGGACGCGGTAGGTGGCGCGGTATTTTAAGGGCAGAACAACGTCTGCCGGGCCCGCTAGTATACTATATCATATATAATTATATAATTAATATTATAAAGCTGAAGTGTTTGTTTGTTTGTTCGTTTGGTTGAACGCGCTAATTTTAGGATCTACTGGTTCGAATTGAAAAATTATTATTGTGTTAGATAGTCCATTTATCGAGGAAGGCTATAGGCCCATGCGAAGCCTGGTCGGGTAGCTAGTGGTGAACAAATGTGATGGAAAACGACAGTGTTGTAAATGAAAGATATAGAAAAAAAAATATGAATTAAAATTATTATGACGCTTGATCGATTATGACTTGATTAATGAAAATGATTTTATGTAATTTCACGATTATGGCAACTGACGCGTTATTTCTAATGAAATTATGACAAATACAAGTACGATATGTAAAATTATTGCATTTTAAATTATGGCAAACATTAGTAAACCCCTAGTTCTAGACGCTATGATGAAGGCTAAACCTAGTTCTAACCGAGGATAAGTAGGATACATCTAAGTTTAACCTGTTGTGGCCGGTTGCACCTAGTTGTATCCGATTGAAACTAGGTGTAGCCGTACTTCGGCTATTAGCCGTAACATACACGTATAAAAAAATCAAAGAGATAAAAATATAATAAGTCTAATTCAAGGTCGATAATTACTTTAATGAAAGAAAGAAAGAAAAATTGTTTATTTGAAACCTAGTACAGGTAAACCGAAACATAAGGGTTAAACAAATAATACAACATAAAAAAAGACTTATAAAACCTGCACGAGACCCAAAAGGCTCCTGTCTCAGCACAATGCTACGACATGAAATGTCGCAGCGCTGGTATTCTGATAGGGCCTTGCAGAGATGCCACGGGCGGCCACAGTCACGACTAAAAGGTAAATTAAAAAAAAAAAAAACTAATAAATAATCTAACAAAAATAAGCAAGATAACATTCTGTAAAGAATATGTAAAGCCGACTTATTTATCAACTATATGTTTAAAGTTGCAATTTTTTATATTGATTTTGATGTTTTCTTTGTTATAATTTAACTAATTTAACTACAATAAATATTTTTATTATGATTCTGTTTCAAATTTGTATTCAATTTTGTATTTAAAGTTTTAATTACTAAGCATGTTGTGGTGTTAATGGACCCTGGTCTGAGAATAAATTATTATTATTATATTATTAAAACACGTGCAGATATCTAACCTCTATGTATTTCACAGTTAGTTTTAAACTACGTTCCGTGGCCAGCTCTAGGGACTATAAAGGAGTTTATAAATCAACGTGGTACTGTAAAGGATGTTCTAATGTGGACATAATATTTGCATAAGTACTGTTGTCTCTATGTACTTACGTTGTTTATTGTGCTGGAACTTGTTTATGAAGGTGTGTTGGTCGTGTCGTTGTTACCACCCGTAGTTTCTAATTACCGACAGTGTTATTCTGTGAAAATCTGCCTTAGTGAGTTTAGGTGAAGTGAGATTAGGATGAGCTGTTGCAGGGTTGCAGGTTTGAGCGCGTATTCGATTCGTGACGAAAACTTCATGTTTTTGCGTTTTGCCCAGAGCAATATCGTAATTATGTGAGCAGATTATTTAAAGACAATTTACAGTTTTAGAAAGATTAAGTCTTTATTTAGACAGCTACAGAGTAAAAGTATAATTTTTAATTATGGTTTTTTAAAGCGAAGACAATTCTTTCATATCGTTTTACGAAAATAGACGTCAGAGTTAACTTTCAGAACGAATACAACCATTACAATATGCCAAAATATTTGGTTTTACGATTTTCCAACAGTATATACAGTCATAAAGACAGTAACAGAGCCAAAATTACGAAAATATTACTATTATGTATTAAAAAACAATGTTGAAAAAGTAGAAAATCGGTTCACTTTGACAATTTTTTTTCACCAGTATTTGAATAAAAACATAACTGATACATTTATTTTCATTTTTTTTTTATTTTTATGTTATGCTTAATATACAGAATATTTTTCAGTCCGTTATACGAGCTCATTTATTTTAGACAGTTATTTTAAAAAGCACTGTAAAACATCGCGCGCTTTCGTTTGCCGATAAATTTCAATGATTCGTGCTTATTTCGTGCATATTTTTTTTCTGATGCACACAAACAGACCATTGTATTGTACTAGTGTGTGTCAATGCTGCTACGCCGTTCTAGCAATCGTTTAGATTTTGAGTTGCGCTAAATCGAATACGCGCCCTTAAGGGGCTATTAAACGACTTTTACAGATTTTAAACTGAGAATCACGTCAAAATGTGCAGTGTAAATGATTTGAAAAAAATATATGTTAAACTAGAACATTCTCTTAATCATATAGAAAGTGAATATTTTTGATTAAGTTCATATTAAATAGTTTAATTAACTCGTGAAGTTGTGTCTGACGCGTTTTTTTTCGACTAAACTTTGAGAGTTTTGAACGCAAAACTGATGCAGAACGGACGCAGTCTGCGTCCAAAACTTTCAAAATTTAGTCGAAAAAATTAAATAAAAGTAGTATTCTTTCAAAATTAAAAAAAAGGCGTATACTAAAAGATAGATAATAAAATTGTCTGTAAGATAGTGTAAGTTTCGGATAATTATACCTGGTAGATTTTGTGTGATTGGCAATGTTTTGTCCGCGTCAGACACAACTTCACGTATTAATTGAACTATATAATATGAATATAATTAAAAATATTCACTTACCAAGTGATTAAGAGAATGTTCTAGTTTAACATATATTTTTTTCAAATCATTTGAAATGATTTTTAATGCTGAAGTTCAAGTCGTAACATGCACTAGGTATATAGTCTAGGTACGTAATTACTAATTTAGTACTAACCAGCTTTTGCCTGCGACTTCGTCCGCGTGAATGTCGGTTATAGTGGATGCAGACGAAGTCGCGGCAAAATGTAGCCTGTGCCCTTCCCCGGGGTTAAATCTATCTTCATGCCAAATTTCTTCAAAATCGGTTCAGCCGTTTCATCGTGAAAGCGTAACAGACAGAGTTACTTTCGCATTTATAATATTAGTATGGAAGTATGGATTATTACTACTTAGTTTGATTATATTTTTATTAAAGTGCCAAAACTATTGAAACAATCTTTTATTTAAGTAAGAAAAATTGTGCAGCTTTTTCTTTCAAAATGGGCACTACTTTTTTCCCTGCTTTTTCATAAAAATAATTATGAAATCAGCATCAGCATACGACGATCCATCATCGGACGAGCAGAGATACGGAGAAGCGTCACCGCTATATGGTTGAAGTTCCACGGTCTCGAACCAAGCGCTTTGACTCCGCATTTATTGTGCGAACTGCCAGACTGTGGAACTCCCTGCCCGCCTCTCTGTTCCCTGATAAGTATAATCTGGGTATCTTCAAGGCACGAGTGAACCGGTTTATCCTAGGCAAGCGTGTTCCAACTTAGGCCGCATTATCACTTAAGATCAGGTGAATTGCGGTCAAACGCAAGCCTATATAATAGTAAATAAAAAAAAATATGTCAATGATGAAACCTCAGCATCAGCTGATGTGAAAAATATATACATCAGAAACAACCCTGATCTCTAGTATCACGTGGGCTAACAACTTACCTTTTGTAGATACACCAAGGGAAGTTTCTAAATCTTTTAGGGAATCATGGCTGTGACTAGATATAAAACAAAACAAAAAAAAATGGGCTATAATTCAAAAAACATTGCCTATCTGTAAACCTGGAGTGAGCCGTGTGTCAGTCTATCAGCCTGCCAGCCAGTCTGACAGTCTGTCAATTTGTCGGTCTGATAACCTGTCAGTCTGTCAGTCAAGCATTGTCTGTCATTTCTTAACTTGTAGTACTTTGTACAAATTCTAATATAGTGGTATTTATTATATTCTTCTTCTTCTTAAAAAAACGTTGCCCCACACTAGGAATTACTCCAATGTTGTGGGTGTATTTACAAACATAAATTCATATACACAAACAGCCAGACCCGGTACATATATGTAGGCCATACAAATATTTGTTCCGTACGGGAATCGAACCCGCGACACGTAGCGCAGCAGTCAGTCGCTCAACCACTGCGTCACCGCCGTAATTATCCATCCTAGTATTATAAATGCGAAAGTAACTCTGTCTGTTACGGTTTCACAATGAAACGGCTAAACCGATTTTGATGAAATTTGGTATGAAAAAAGGTTGAACGCTGGGGAAGGTCATAGGCTATTTTTTATTGCGCGATTTTGTCAGTATCCGCGGACGAAGTCGCGGGCAAGAGCTAGTACTTAATAATTATAATTCCTGTAAACCTAAAATGTTGTAAATATGTTTTTTTTTAATTAAAAGGAGTGAGTATAGAGTTTCATGCCCATTCTTTTACATACGAAACCATTTTTTGGAAGGGACAACCATGTAGATTCAAATTTTCTTAAGTGACGTTCAAGTCAAAATAACAAACTATAATTTCTATCTACTCCGAAACCTTGTCATAGTTAATAGGATTATTTAAATTCGAACAGTTTGAAGTGCTCAGTAAATATTAATTATAATAGTTTAACAATGATCTCCGGGCGTGTATTAGACACGCGTGTTATACGCAAATGCAAATAACTTGTAGTTACGATCAGAAAATGTCGGTTGGCTGATTATCCAAACGGGTATTAGGGGTTGGTCTCATGGCAGCGACTGTAATTAAATACACTACTTGATTACGTGAACTAACTTTTATGCTCATAAAGAAAAATATTATTTGTGCTGCATATCTATTGTTTCTTCGAAAAATTTACATTTAGATGCTAAAAATAACTATAGAATGTCACTTCAAAGAAGTCACAATTAAGTTCTATTCCCACGGCAAACGCTTTGTAATGTAGATAACAAAATTTGCATGATAAAGGTTCCAATAATAATTTTAAAAAGTGAATTATTAAAAGACAAATTAATAATTATAATTGCGACGTTTTCATAATAAATTCTCTTCCATTATAAAATATTAATTCCCATAATGTCAGAATTCCTGATTTCAAAGCACAAATCATTGAAATATGATCACTCATTCATAACTAACACAAGTTTGAAATACGACTGTAAATAGTCTCATTTTCCCGTTTCTTCGGATATTGGGTGCCGCGGGTACGCTCTCAAAGTCAATAAATAAAATATCCTCTCTCTTTTTATATATTTCGGGAAAATTGAGGAGCAACACTGAACGACGACTGAGTGGTTTGAATGCTGCTTAGTCAGTTGTCAATTTCGTTTTTCTGTCTCTTTTGTAGTTCCTACGTTGTTTTTGAAACGTGCGGCTTTGAGGGTGTTGTGTACGGTTTTCTCTTTGGAGTTAAATGGAACTAAAGACCTAATGTAGGTATGAAAAAACAGCAATTTAGTTGCGACTAACTAAAAAACTAGAAACTGGAAGAAACAATAATAAAAGATACGATATACCTACTGACTTTTAATTCATTAACCATTTTGCAGGAGGTGAAAGTACTAGTGAATATTATGATATTTTTTTTCATTATAGGACTTACTCTGAAATATGAATTACATTCTGTCAAGAAAGTACCGGGAATGAATAATTTAAAAAGCTTATTTAAAGCGATTGTCTAAATTCTTTTTGACGTACTGACTGACTAACTGTAATACTATGTCTATTCTATTACAATCTTCCTCTGTGAACACCTAGGTGAACTGGTGAAGTGAGCTGTCATCTGTCCCGATGCTAAGGATTTACAAAGCACTACAATTGAATGACAGCTCATTTCACCTAGGTGTTTACCGAGGGAGATTGTAACAGAATAGCACTGCTGTCCTTTTTACTCACGCGGAGTTCGATCGTCACTGGTCATTCTGTTTGTTCACATTGCGCCATTTTGTCAGTTCATATCAACTGGTGTACGGTAGTTAAAAATATCGAGCACATAATTCGTCTTAAAAGTTGCATTGCAAATAGAATTTCGTGTACAGAAGCACTGAAAATGTTACATAAGGCTTTCAGTGAATCGACTTTATCAAAAACACGTGCGTATGAGTGGTATAATGCATTTAAATGTGGTCGAGATGTGGTAAAAAAATGCACTACAACACGATCAACATAAATTGAAGAGTAAGTAAAAAAAGGCCAGAACATTAAAAGTAAGTCTTCTTAGCAATTATTTTATTCATCAACATTTCCAATGTCAATTATTTAAGTTTTTAATGTTGTTCGAAAACGCGGGTAGCGGTAGGTGTTCGTGAGAAAATGTAACGTCACGTAAGATTTTTGCGTTATGCCCCCTCTTTTTTTAGTATATCCTTCATAGAGCAGACATATACGCACACCGCGGGCTCTCACTTTCTTTCTCTGTTTAGTGTATCTGTGTGTAATCGAGACTCAAGCAGAATAGACAACAATTTTAAATATGTTTTTAACTAAGTTTTGGACGAGGGACTCCTTCACGTTTTTTCTTCTTCTTGAAATCTTATGTTGGTATTAAGAATATCGCGACAAAACGCGACAGTGAAACCACACTTTATCTCAGTCTGTTCCAAAATTTAGTCAAGCATAAGCATCCTTTAACTCGGTCGCTAATCCTGATATAGTGTAATTACAAGACCCTAACCCGGGGAAGCTTCGAGTGGTTTCCCTTGTATGCCTAATGAGCTACGGACGTCCCAGTATGAGACTAAGCCCGACCTGATTTGACTTCGATCGGAAAAGGAGTCCTTTTTAAACCATGATAATATTATGTTTGAGAAGTTATTGGCTATGTGTTTTAAAGTTATTATGATGGCCTAACGTAGTACTCAGCTTTCAGATATGGTCTTTCTGGATCAGAGATGAGAACTAAGTTCGGCTAAAATATATTATCATTTGAAGGACCACAGTAACATTCTCATGTGTAAAGTATGATACACTCATTTGTCGCTTATTTACCTTATTTACCGAAGGTATGTAAACTAACGAAAGGCATTCCCTTTACCCAGTAATACTACATCGTGCACAGCTATAGAAAAAAAACCCATAAAAAATAAAACAGTTTTTGGTTTTTTTTTAAATGCCACACAAAATCGGATACGTAAATGCCACCCACACTTTGTAATTTTTTTTTTTAATTTTTTGTGCTTTTTTATTATCAGTACAAAAAAGTAAGTATGTTGTGTTTTTAAAATCGATTAACGAGTTTAATTGAACGCCTATCGTTAATTAACATATTGTATAATAGAAAATAATTGTGGTCTATTCTTGGGTCAAAGAATCAGCATTACCATACAACGTGGCAATGCTGCCAGCCTGTTGGGCACGTGTCCCGTTGACAGCGATGTGGACGAGTTTTTTGATGCCCTTTGAGCTCCCTGCCTTTTTCTTGGAATTGTATATAATATTATTATTTTGATTTTTAAGATTTATATGTGCTAATAACTAAGCGAATGAAATACGATATACCTATGTATTTTAAAATTAAAGTCTTTATTTGTATTAATAATCTATACTAAAATTATAAAGAGGTATTTGTTGGTAAGTTTGTATGAAGGGGGTAATCTCCAAATCTACTCATCCAATTTAAAAAAATCTTTCTCCCATAGGAATAGGCTATATTGCATTATCAAAAAAATAGGATTCTTTGAGAAAATTCACGCAAATGACGTCGCGGGCAAAGTGCTAACTTATTGTTTTAAATGAGTGAATCATTCATAATAAATTCACCTACACACAGTGACGAACTCGCTGTTAAAATTTATTTAGCATACGATTAACATTGTTCTGAAGTGGTTTTTTTTGAGAATTATCGTTCAACTTATAAAGTTCCAGTTTCAATTTTTTTTACTACGTGTATGACTGAACGGAATATGTTTCACGAAGTAACTTCGTAAAAAAAATGTTTGCCAGTAGGTACACCTTCATACTGTAAGAGTGTCCGTGGAGTTTCTTGCTCGTTCTTTTCCATAGAGACCTACCTATGTTTTGGAACGAGCAACTAGCTTCAACTTTCTGACTAACTGTCCGACTCCTTGACAATTCAAAAGTGCCTGTAAATGGTTTAATTGAAATAAATGCTTTGACTTTGACTTTACTAAACAGTTGTTCGATTGTATCAATACGATTTGTCATTGTTTTCAGAGTTATGTGAAGTTACTCTGAGCTTAGCTGTTTTCATAGATTTATAATACCTACCGGTTTTGTCAATTCTATATTCTTATAACAGCTGGTATACATTTATGCCCGTGGGGTGTCCGGGGTAGAATAGCACCCCCCCATTTCATCCCAAGGGTGTCGTCGAAAGCGACTAAGAGAATATCCAGAAGTCGGGCAGCAGCGGCTTCCGTGTACTTAACAACTTCACTGCGATCCCCAAGCCACCTGCCAAGCGTGGGGATTATGAAAACCCCACCCCCCCTTATGGGAAAGGCCTTTATTCATGAACGTCTTCAGGCTGATGATGATGACATTTATGCTCCCCTAACTTGACAAAATGTATGAAGTGGTTTTTTTTTTAAATATTGTACTGAGTGATAAATAAAACAAAAGATATCCGACGATCAATAGATTTATTTTCTTAGATAACTCCAGCGCAATGAAGAACAAAAAATGACGAAACAATTCAACTTGAAAACGGTCGTAAGAAATATTTTATTCAAGAGATTCACTTGAAGACACGTCGTTTGCAAGACAAGTCACTTCAAAGCGTACGTCTTAATTTATCACTGAAGGGTGAAACAGGCTTTTAATAAATTATTTGTTAAACAACCCCTGACGTGTACCAAGGACTAATAGATTGTCCATGGTAATTAATTTTAAGTTGGCTTTTGAGTCTCTGTTCTCAACTTAAATTCGAAGTAGTATATGCTATGTGTATTTGAGCTACACACTAATGTTACAACTTAGGACAGAGTTCGCAAGATGATTAGTTGGGTAACAACCCTAACTTAATTTTGGATATATGAAGGTCATAGTCTGAATTGACCTACAGGCGTCCCTCAAGGATCTTACTTCGGCCCTGCAATTTAGGGTTAAAATTTCAACTGTCTTTTGGGTTTGTTGTGCAAAGTCATCCGAAAATGAAAGTGTATGAATATGCTAGTTCATACGAATTACATGTTACATACTGACTTAATGAAAATAATCAAAAATGACGAAGATAAAATGATTAAATGTATCATAATTTTGTAAGGATTGGTTAATGTACATAAAATTGTTGCAAAATAACATACATGTAAGTCCATGAATGTAGCTATTGTTAATATATGTTTGTTGCATTATTTATCGATAATATTAAATATCATAATCGTGGAAATTACCGAAATAACTTTTGAATTGTTCAACATAACATTCAATATAATGCAACAAACTGGTTTAGTATTAAAATACCATTTGTAAATAATTAGCTATAAATTATAAATCTGATTCATTTCGTTGTGTTAACTTGAAGCATTTAATATAACTACTAGACTAGTACCTACCAATGTTAAAAATTGAAAAAAAAGGATACTTATAAATAAATTAATACTTTTAAAAGGTATAACATGTTAGTAATAACATTAATATAACGATTTAGCTTAAGTCGTCATCCGAATCGATGGCTTTGGGTGTAAGGCTAAATTTAGTTTTATGAATATTGATTTTTTTGATAGTCTATCGATGTAATACGGTTGTGTAAATACAGTATGTTTATTGAATAAATTATAGTAGCTGTGGACGTGGCAGATATTTCGTTGATGTTTACACTTTGTAACTCATAATGTCATCAAGTAGAATCATCAATATCAGTATATTTGATTTAGAGCTAATTGCCCGAGATTTCGCGAGCGGTTTGAGTACCATTGTTAGGCGCTGGGTTTTCTGGGTTATGATATTCTAATTTAAATAAGAGTTTTGAAGCTATGGGCATTACCAGGGTAAAGAACAACAGTCTTAAAGAACGCCTAGAAAAAATATAAAATAGTTACTCGACAAACATGTTTGTTGCATGGCAAAGGGAAAGTAATAAAACTTTGGTAATAAAACTTACAGCCAGTTAAAATATAAAATAAGTTAACAAATTGTAAGAGTCTTACAAAGTTATAAATGTAATTTACTAATACGAGTATACCATGGAAATACTAACTACTAAGTTTGTAGTTATGTTAGTATTGTTTCTATCATTGTTATGTCAATAGGATGGTGCGGCTTTTGATTTAAAAACAATACTTCCTTTAAAGTCCGTAACTTTCTTGGTATTTTAGATGATATTCTACAAATAAACCAACAACTTTGCGTCCGTGTAATATTAGTAGGTATTGACTGATGTATACTATCAGAATCAGGGCCGAGGACGAAAATATTCTAATAACAAGGAATATTATGGACCCGTGAGCTTTCTATAGTTTTCGTCATTCTGTCGATTCGATTAACGGATTTATTTTTGGCTATAGGAAATGAGTATTATTACTTTCATCTGTGGCATTTCCCCTTGCATTAGGCTTAATAAAATCAATGTAAAGTCATGATGGTCTAACGATTAAAGCGCCCGCCTCTCATGCATGAGGTTGTGGGTTCAAAACAGGGCAAGTACCACCGTGACTTTTTCAATTCATATGACTGTACTTTCTAAATTTATCTTGGATATCTTTGACATCGGTAAAGGAAAACATCGTGAGGAAACCTGAACTTATAATTGATATAAGTCTGAATTTGCCAATCCACCTTGAGGCATTTACCTTGCAGTGGAACAATTTATAGGCTGGTATTATTATTATTTATTATTAATATAGGCTTAATTTAACATGCCAAAAGAACATTCATGTATGTATGAGTATTTTTTCAAATATAGGAAATAATCAGAATATCATTAAACTGATATATAATTAATTGTTAATTTTCGTTGAAATCGTATACGTAACTATATTTAATATTGGACGTCATGTTGTCATACATAATAATAATCAAGCAAGTTTCATAATTCTCGTGTGACACCTTTGACAAATCTGGTCGAATTACCTGTCCAGCCCTTGATGAAACACTTCAGAAAACACACACCATTTTCGTTAATTAATAGGGAAACTAAATGTATTTTCCTTATTTTACCGCCATAGTTTTAATAGAAAAATGTTAGGACGCACCCACGTCACGCCATCGGTTTCGTCACATGCAATTTACTCAATCACGCACTTAGAGGAATCCCAATTTCTGAACCGTAATATACAGTAATAGACTTTGATCGGGCAAGATTTTGTCTTAGCGTTCAGAGAGAATGTTATAAGCAGAAAAGACAATTGTAGGTTAGGTTCCACTGGTTCGTTAGCTTTGTAATCAAATCTGTTCATTTCGTAATTGGGAAATCGTTGACTTGAAATTAATTAATCGCAAAAGCTATTCTCTTAAAGGTTATCCATGTTTTACCTTCAAATAACTTGGTCAGGTCAGTTGTCCATTCCAACATACCAATGAAAAAGTGTTATTTTCATTTTGAAATATTTTAATTATGCGGGGATTTAAAAATATGGTAAGTATATCAATCTGCTCCTGGTAATGTATTCTACACTTTGGTTAATATTTTAAACCCTCTAAATGATTTTTTTTCATACAACTGAATGTACGGGACTTGCCATGATTTTTTGCAAAATGGAATTATAATACTGTTCTTATGTTATTTAAAATGATATTGGTTGATTATGATTTGCAAGCCTATGTGACGGCAGAACATGGAGAACTACTTTATGACAACATCTATGTTACAATTTACCCATATTTGCAAAGAAATAAATTATTTGATTTGATTTGAACAAACGAATAAGAAAAAAACATGGATTCCTTATCAAGCAAGCATGGATTATGTAACGACCCTTGATATTGAATGCGTACTAATCCATAGGTCACCGAACTGCTATTGAAAAGAAAATTACGCCTCATGTTATATGTATTCGCGTTTGACGTTTTTAACGTGGGTAACATCGTCAATTGATTATTTATGAATCAGTCTCGTTTGGGGGACCTGACAAGAATACAGTGAGATTATTGGAAGAATTCGGGAGCCTACAAGAAAATAAACATTCTGATGTGCTGTCGCGTAATCAAGTTGTCGATGAAGGTTAGATACTATTATTGGGTTATGGTTGATTACTTCAACGACATTCTGTAAAATGTATTATTGTGGATAGGAATCATAACGCATGTACGCACCCGCGAAGCCTGTGATATTACTAACGTCTATGGGTAACGGTCATCACTTAACACTAGGTGGGCCATCGGCGTCTGTAGGCGTGTTTGTCATCCAATGACACTTAAAAAAAGATGATACAACATAATCTTCGCAAAAAGAGAAAGTTACTGAAATTCTCTGATAAGAAAACCATGTCCAATCATTTGGTGGAACCATGTGGTGCCGACCTCGAATACCACCACCCCATTTCTACCCGTGGGTGTTGTAGAAGATGACAGAGGGATATTGACCAGAGGATGGGCAGCAGCATTCTTCTGAGTACCATATCAACTACTGCGATCACCAATATGCGTCGGTCAAGCACGGCGATTACGGCTAAACCCCCCCTTGGGCAACTAAAGGTTGACATGATGATGAAGCCCAATCGTATTTCCACCATTTTTCACTTTTATTTGACTTATGATACAAAATTGTTATTAATAATGTTTCAAGTTAACAATTTCTATTATATTATAAAATAATGAACTTACCTAAGCTCATGAACTTGACGATGAGAAGATTGTTACAATCAATGATATTATACATAGTAATATTTATATAACAATAGCGATACTTTTAAAGTATATTATACAAAATGTTCAAGTAATACTACCGTCCCATCGATTTGAAGGTGACCAAAGGACCCTACGAGTCATACTTGCAGAAGATAAAGTACTGCAGTACCCGAGCGTAAATTTGACATATCGACTTTTAGAAAAACTGTCACAGATGTGTGATTGACAGATAAAACTACCTACAAAGCCGATTTTCTTCTAAATTTCGATATAACAAACGGTCGGATACTGGACATGGATTAGAGAGCAAATGGAGTTCCAATTTAGATGCCGCAAAAAAGTCTCAATAAAAACCAAGGTTCTACCATGGAATATCGGTAATTTGACTAAGTATCGGTAGTCCGAAGTCAATGAAATTACTTTTGGACACTCCATTTACTTACTACATCTTAGTAAAAATGGCACTGATACTGCCATCATACTTATTCAAGGTATATAATACAAAACTGTGTAGCTATTGATACTAGCAGCCCATGAGGGTGACGATGACGCTGAGGAGCGCTGCTGATAAAGGGTACTGGAGACGGAGCTGGCCACCATGCTGCATTGCAGCTGGGTGTTCACCTGGGGAAGAAGAGACCAATTAGTATTTAAATTCTACAAATTTTAAAATTAACAGATACTGCGATCCGAACACATGCCGCTCAATAATTTTGAGTGTGTTAGATTCAAGTCTGCAAGAGAGGATCTACTTAGAGATCTTGACATAAATATGTACGTCGTTTGCATGTTCCATCTTATTTTGTCGATACCTAACTCCAGAGCTGCCTATAGTTTAATTAAGTTTGTGTTGTTAAGATTTACATTATAAGGTCGGATAGGACGACACGGTTGGCGCAGTGGCTGAGCGATCGACTGCTGCGCAGCGTGTTGCGGGTTCGATTCCCGCCCAGGGTAAACATTTGTGTGATGAGCACTTGTGTTTGCCTTATGTCTGGGAGTTGTTTATGTATATATTTACAAAAAAAAAAATATGTGTATGTATATCAGCTGTCTGACACCCATAGTACAGGGTCTCCCTAGTTTGGGGTCAGATGGCCGTGTGTGAAAATGTCCCCACATATTATTATTATTAATATTATTATTATATATATCGGTATAAAAGTTCCTAATACGAAAAAAAGAAAAAGAAAATAACAGATATCCTTAGCAATAGCAAGCAATACAATACCACCGTGAGAAATTATGACATTATAGAAAAATAAATCGAGATTCAGGAAAAAATACTAAAAAGAAGAAAAGAAGAAAAAAGAAAGAAAAGATGCAGAAGAGAAGCAGTTTAATGAGAGTGCGATTCTTCTGACTAAATTATGGGCCATTTATCACATTGCACAAAGTGTCCTAACATCTGTACTTTGAAAGAGGTTAATAACTGTCCCTAAATAATTAAAAACAGGAAAAATCACTTCGAAATGAACAAATAGAAGTTGAGTGTCAGCTTATGATACAAGAATTGACCTATTTTTGTAAGTTTTCAATTTGTTTTAATATGCACCTTCCATGTCAACTTTTCACCACTCTTGGTTGACTGGTAGAGAATGCATAAGGCATTAAGTCCGCCATTGTACCTTTGTACATGAAGTATAATTAAATAAACCGTTAGCTGCTACCGCGCCACCCGCGAGTCTTTATCTTTTATCTTGTCATTATAAAGACTATTTCAACGCACACAATTTAGTGCCTTAAATTGAATGGCAAATTATTTGCTGTGTCGAAACGACTACCTTTCCATCTCAATAATGTTTATTTACAGTCCTTAGAACCCTTCTCTTTAACAACTAGGTCACAAAATAGTTGAGCTGTCAAATTTAAGTTATTATTCTACACGAAAGCGCTGTTTGACTGTCTCTTTAAATGTTGTCAGAAATACTAAACATTTTAACACCATATCGGGGTCTTTAAAAAGGGTATAAATATAATGATCACCAAAAAATACTTTAGGATCTTAAGCTCCCTTACCAAAAACATATACTAAATTATACCAAATGTACTAAATGGTCACCAAATCTTAGTGTGCAAAATAACCAAAATCTTTTTGACCCCCCTAGGGCGGATCCGACATGGTTAGATTAGGTTAGAACTGTGACCCCCTACGCACGAGGCGAGCGAGCGGAGCGAGCGTGCCGCGGCAACGGCCGCCGAGTGTCAGAATCAAATCGCTTTTTACAGTCAATCTCAAACATTTCTACAATACTTTAGGAAACACCATTTTGGTGACCATTTACTATTTTTGGTTTTATTTGATTTATTATTATTGGTGATCATTTAGTAGATCTGGAGGTTCGTTAAACATAAGCCATTTAAAAAGCACTGTTTACGCTGAATGTATCAAAAAGAGTATTGTATAACTTACCGCTCAGAACATGGACGAGTACAGATCTCGGGTTAGCGTTAGCTGGGGCGCAGGTGTACCTGCCAGAGTCAGGGGCTTTGGCCCTTTGCACTAGCAGGTGGGATGTGGTGGTCTCCCCTTTCTCCGTGATGACTGACACCCCACCGCGGGGGGAGTCATAGTTGATCTCCTACGACAGATGGAAACATTTTTAGGTAAATCTTATTTCTATAAATGTATTTTCTTTTGCAACCTTTCAATGCATGAGGTTGTGGGTTCAAAACCGGGCAAGTACCAATGTGACTTTTTCAATATGTACTTTCTAAAGAATCATGGCAGGATTTGTACAAAAAAAAAGATGTTTAAAGGTTGAAGTTGAAATTCTAATTCTTATGTTTTTAGGTACCTAAATAGTATCTTCTGGCATTTACAATATTTTTAAAACCCCGAAAAAAAACTGAATAGTTTAACGAAAAACTCACTATTTCAGAACAAAACGGGGACTGACAGTAACAGTGACACTGTCATTTCAACTGTTGGGCTTAGTTTATAAGCTATGAAACTTTGAACTTATAATAAATAAATAAATAATAATAATAGACGCCGTTTCGCAGTTCTTACACTGAAATTGCATCGTTTTATGGGAAATAATATTTCAAAATAATGTTTTTTTTTCCACAAATTATGCGGAGGTTTAAAAATATGAAACCTGGGCTTATAATTGATACAAGTCTGAAATCGCCAATCCGACTTGAGCGCACGTGGTGATCAATGCTTGTGTCTTCTCTGTATGAGAAGAGGCCTTTGCCCTGCAGTGGGACAATTATAGGCTGGTATTATTATTATTATAACCTTTGCTGGTTTTGCTAGTATATTATATTTGTGGCATGAACTTAAAGTCTCCGTCAAAATTTTACTTTCGTGCAACGCAACTTTAATCTGATTATATTTCCTTAAATATATTCTTAGTTGGTAGCTGTTCATAATTAAGATTATATTGCTGTCATGCACAGCAATAGGGTAGAAAAGAGGAAGCTCTGTTGTCTCTATCTAATACGGTACACCAAGATATTGCCAGCAACATTATTTCCCGCATCACAAATATAATTATGTTGCTGTAGCCATGTTGTGTAATTTTAGATACAAGGTACAAATGGGCACTCCATATAATGTGGAGAATTTATTAAAACCTATTAGTTAGACATCTATACATATAATAAAACAGTAAAAAAACTGTCTGTACATTGAGTATATTAAAAAAGAAAAAAATTGAGGGGGGTTTAGAAACAGTAATAGAGTACGAATCCAAAAAAAAAATTCTGTCTGTTTGTCTGTTTGTTTGTACACGCTAATCTTCGGAACTGCTGGACGGATTTGAATGTTTTTTTTTCGTTGTATAGGTATTAAGTCTGGGCAACATATAGGCTATAATTTATCTTGGAAACTTGAACACCTGATGCAGAACCGCAACAGACCAGCTAAACTATAAGAGATACAAAAATGGTACCATAGCAAAAAATGTTCCACGTGATGAACATTTTCTGCTGAGAGAATAAATTTGAAGATCTGGAACACCTGATGTACAACTCCAAGAGCACAGCTACACTATAACACATATAGGAATGACGTCTTAGCAAAAGTTGTTCGGTCTGATGGGCATTTCCTGTTGACTTATATAAATCGAAGATCAGAAACATCTGATGTGGAAATCATACCTATCACTAATTTCACTGTAAAGATATCACTAATTTCACTGTATATTAAAAAATAACATAAGCTGGGGGTACCTCCACGCGGTGTAGGAGGTAACAGTTTAGGACTGATTTTTGATGACGATGGTATATCATTGAAAATTTGACTCTACTGGCCAAAACTCCTATTTATTTTTTTATTTTATCGAATAAATATGCCTTCGGGCTTATGTTATTTGAGTGTTTAATTTCCTTTTCCATTTATCTTCGTGACACGGTAGCCTACCCGGTAACGCAGGGGAGCAGTCACTAAGATTTTAATTGATCAGGTATCTTCACAATAGAACTATAACCATGCCTAGAAAGAGGTTAAATCTTTTCCAATAATCCAAAGGAGCTAAAAGATTGAGGATCGTAAGATCCCAAGAATCTACCGAAGAGCGTCAGGAGAGACTTGATGCTGTTCGAGAACATCAAAATATTCATAATCAGTTAGAAAGTGAGAGAGAAAGAATTGCTGGAGTACGGCATGAAGAGACAAAAGAAGAGCGCAATGAACGTTTGAATTCCGATCGACTTCGACATTCTCTGAACAGAGTGTCGATATCTTCTGAAGAATCGGATGTGTCTCAAGATATAGCCGTAGGGCATAGCGACCTTCCTTGGGTTGATAAGAAACGGAAGTGCATTTACGTATACTCCTAAGATTGACTACGCCACATATTCCACCATCGGAGGTATGATTAAAAATTGTACTTTTTGAACGTCTCGAATCGTCTCGCGCATCCCGTTGTTTTCCCGTCCCCGGGTTCTTAGAATTCGACATCAGACGTTCCAGATCTTCGATTTTGCCGACCCCGTTGCCGCTGGCATAAGCAACAGGATCCGGAGTCGCGGGCAGAAGCTAGTCTGTCATATAGATTTTTAAAACGCTTTAAACAAAACCTAACAAAACGATACGGTTGCAACAATTTTTTTATCTTACTTAGGATCTATCACTATTACAAACTTGCATTAACTATCAAACGTGCCTGAAAGTCGGTGAAAATTTTTAGAAATTCAGCTGCGAACATGAAACTGTTAAAACTGAGTTAACAGTTCATGAGGACTGCAATGAGAAAAAAACTAAAATGGCTGCCATGAGAAATGTAATGCTTCAAATTCTCTCAATTTTTGCATAAAAACTGTTCCAGGAATTTTATGCGATCCATTTTTACGGTTTTTATTATTTAACCGTTGAACTATCGGTAATAGGTGGGTTAAAATAAATAATTATTTTGTTCTTCATAGGTATAAAACTAGCTTTTGCCTACAACTTCGTCTTCGTAAATGTTGGTCATTACGGATGCAGACGAAATCACGGATCAATAAGTAACCCTCAGATTTTGAAACAAAGGGCAAATAGACCACATGAAACACTGAGGGTGAAGTCACCAAAGCAAATACGATACGTGATTGTATTCGCTTTTGAATTTGTGTTTATTAATAATATGAGAAGTTAGAAGTATGTCATACCTATGATAGTCAGACAATCAGAAACTATCGCTATTAAGTGGTCCTACTTTAAAATAATTTAACACAGAAAAACGAAAGTACAAAGACAAAAACACCGCTTCCCTAACGATATCTTCTTTCACGGAACATTTGCGAAGCTCTTATAAACATTTGCAGAGGCTTATTAAATATTTTCAATGTTTGTCTTACTGAATATCTTAAGACTTGCCCTCCCTTTGAATCTGTGAACATCTTGCGTAAGTTAGGAGGGCTTTTGCAAACGACAGACTTTTTTGCCATAAAGTCTGCGACAGTTGCTTTTAGCACTTTGTGTGTGTCATGGTCAGGAATCGGATACTCGAATGAATATTTACCTTGAGTAAATTGTTCGCTAGGAATTTATGGATACGACTTCTAGAAATAATTCATTTGAAGAAACAAATCCTGGGATTCCAAGAAAATTACATAATTCATGTTGAATCTATGGGTAGTTACAATCAGAGATTAATGTAACAAGTCGTGCACGTTAAGAGAGGTCTAGAGACTACGGTCTAAGGGCGGGTTGCTTCAACTAACCATTACTGACCGGTAATAGTAAAAAATGGCGCTAACTATCGTCAAATTTAAAAAATGGGTTGTTTCACAAAATCATTATGTCAAAAAGTTACTATTACCATAACCGACCAGTCAAAGTAATTTTGTGATGTCAAACAGCTACTTCAAACATCAAAATATTATGGAATCTCTTTTTGAATAACTTTAACTGACGGATTTTTATGTCATGAAACTACCCGTTACATTTAACATACGTTAAACATCATCAGTCATAGTAACTTTTTAACCGTCCGTATGTAACGTTAGCCGACTGTTTGAAACAACCCGCCCTAAGCGAGTATTATTCCTGTCACTATCACACAACTGTCAAACTAAACGTGCAAGATAGAGATGGGAACACAGCTTGGCCCAAAGTATACGTGCTTATTAATGTTTATTATTTTGTATTTTTTTTTGTATGTTTCATTGTTTTTTTTTTGTGGAGCTAAGATTTTCTCAATACCTCTAAGTTTACTTCGACGTATCCAATTAGTTACCATACACGTAGCACAGATAACACACAGCAAAACAGTGTTCATTATGTAGCTGTAGATAAAACGTATCGGTCGTTGTTTTGCTACTGTGATTGGCAAGGGTAATCAAGACATAATGAACATATCGATGCCTCAGGGCTCAAAGGTCAACACGCAATGTCCTTTACGACCTTTGACCTTTGAGGTGTCGATATATCTACAGTATTTAAAGTAGTGAAGGCTTCTGTAGATCGGTTAAAAAGAATATTCTCACAAAAACTGTTTTTGAACCAGGACCCTTCGCGAGTCTACGCAGAACAACCTACCTAACTTTCATCACAATTGGATCAACGGTTTAGGAACGCATAGAGGACAAACATACAAACACTTTTTTTATCTATATAGATAGGTAATGAAGCGTTTACAGATACATGCTTATATTAAAAAAACGATATTTGATTAAGTTATAAATGGAATCTATTTTTTAAACTCTACACAATAATTGATTTCCGAAACGCAACATGACATTCGACTTTTGAAATAAAAAGCGCAGCTCGTTTACAAAACTCGCTGTTAAAACCTTTTTTTTTGATAGAAGGACCTTTTTTCAAACGAAAATGCTATCTTATTTTTCACCCATTGAAATTGAAACTTAGTTTCCTAATAGTCTGAAGCGAATCGTAAAACTGTCTATAATTCTCGTTCTAATAAGATTCCCACTAACTTATTCATTTGGCTACACTCCAGAAATTAAAGAGGCGTGAACGAGCAGTGATTGTGACTAGGAAATTAATTAGATTAATTTAAGAAATGATTTGTTGAAGAAATAGTGATTATATTTTACTGAAAGACTTTTCAATGAATATAATTTGTGAATAATGGCCTTGTTATTACATCGATTTGTATTAGAAGACCCAATTTACTGCCATCTTTATTTTTAAATGTTTTTATAATAAAGCTTTCATTACATACAGAAACAACATAAATAATGTAACCAGGATTTGGTAAAAACTAGATTGAAAAGAGTATCCGTGGAGTTACTTGCTCGCTCTTCTACATAGAAACCTGCCTGCGTTTTGGAACGAATATCTAGCCTGATTTTTTCAGAGTAACTGCTCCTTGACAGCAAGGAGAGTCTGTAAATGGTTTAATTGATATAAATTCTTTGCCTTTGCTGAAACTGGCCTTTTCAGCCAAACTTGAGAATTATTACGAAATTAGTGTGTACGTGTGTAGATAGTTAGGTTCCTGTGAAGGGTCTAACGTCTCAGGTACAGGTTTAACCTAGTTCAAGCTGCGTTGGTGCTCATTTGAATTGTCTTCAATTACAGAATTGTACTATTTACCCACAAACAAACTGAGTAGTCTTTTCATAACAATGTCGGGGTCAGTTTTCAGTCTAACACTGAATGTCATAGACCGAGAGATATTTAATTAAAAACATTAAATTTTACCAAAGTAAAACTATTAACGGAACAAAAGCTCCTTACAAAAGCTACATTAGTGTTAAAAATAACGAAGTAACAACAATGGTGGCTAGAAAGTTACTTTACTTTCTAAAACTCCAATTGTTGAAGTAGATGTCAAACGCAGTGCACTTTCTATAAATGAGTTCCAATTTAATAATAATAATAAAATAAAATAATAATAAAAATATTTATTTGCTTAAAACATGGTATACAATGGTGTTAAGTACAAATTTAGATGGCACAAACATGTTTAGCTAGGATAAAACATAGCATGCAAAATTATAAAGTAAGGTGAAGAAGGCATCAACCATCAACATTTTTTATCAAAAAATTCTTTTAAACTATAAAAACTACATTCAAGTAACCATTTATAAAACTTAATTTTAAATAACCTAGTATTTAATGTTTTGAAATGCCTTGGTATTTTGTTATATATGCGTACACACATTGCTAGGCAGTTATTATTATATTTAGCTAGTCTAGGTAAATCATTCAACACTAGTTTATGAGGATCTCTTCTGTTCCTAGGATTAATATCATTTGCAGTCTTAAATAATTTCTTATTTTTAATTACAAACAGACATATTTCGTAAATGTAAAGTGACGGTAACGGTAACAAACCAAGTTTCTTAAATATTGGTCGACATGACTCGTCTGGTTTTAGACCACAAATTGACCTCATGCACTTTTTTTGAGCGATGAATGCTCTATTGAAGTCAGTGCTATTACCCCACATTACCAAGCCATATCGTAGTAACGATTCGACGTACGCGTGGTACGACATAACAGCAGTTTTAATATTAGTTACGTTTTTAACTTGTTTTAGTGCATATACAAATTTATTAATTTTAGTGCTAACATTGCCTATGTGTTCTTTCCAATTAATGCCTTTATCTATTATAACGCCTAAAAACCTTGTTTGCATTACTTCTTTGATTTTATTAATATTTAGTTTAATGCCATGTTTATAATTATTTGAATGATTAAATTGAATAAAAACGGATTTATCTAAATTTATCTTCAAATGGTTAATGTCAAGCCAATGCAGTAATTTGTCAATTGTGTTATTAATTTCAAGCTCATGGTCTAAAATGGTATTTTGTTTTTTGTTAGATGTCACTATAATAGATATATCATCGGCAAATAATATGCATTTATGGTTAGTTATTTTGATAATGTCATTAATGTAAATGAGGAAAAGTATTGGGCCCAGTACGCTACCTTGTGGAATGCCATATTTATTAACTCTATATTCTGATGAGTACGTTAAAATGTCATTATTTTCATGTTTTCTATTGATAATAACACATTGTTTTCTATTATTTAGATAGGACGATAACCACTGAAGTACTGGTCCTCTAATTCCAATAGCTTCTAACTTTTCTAGCAATATGTCGTGTGCCACCAGATCGAAGGCTTTCGATAGATCAAAAAAAAAGGCCAGTGGTTATATAATTATTATTAATATTTGAAAGTATAGCTTGCATAAGAGAATAAATAGCCAGCGATGTAGATTTGTTCTTTTGAAATCCAAACTGATGTTGACTTATAATTTGAAATTTGTTGCAGAAATCTGTTAATCTTTTGAACATACATTTTTCATAAACTTTAGACAAGATGGGTATTAAAGTTATAGGTCTGTAATTATTAATGTCACATTTATCTCCCTTCTTAAATAAAGGCTTTATTAAAGACTGTTTTAATTTTTCAGGGAAGGTTCCATGTGAAAAGGACATGTTTATTAAATGAGTGAGAATAACAGTTAGTTCATTACAGCAGGCTTTTATGATTTTTGTATTTATTTGATCATGGCCCTCCGATCTGCTGTTAGACAGAGACATTATTTCCTGTCGTACCTCATGTTCCAGCATTGGTCTGAGAAACATTGAGTTGACAGATGTACTTTTATAGGGGTCTTGCTTAGTGCTTTTTTCCTCTGGAATATGCGTTAAATTTACATAATGATCATTAAATACAGTAGCTATTTGAACTGGGTCTGTAATTATAGTATCATTTAATTTAATACATTCTATGTTGTCTTTTTGAGTGTTATTATTTATTTCGTTTTTAATGACAGTCCACGTGGCTTTACATTTATTGTCATGATTATTAATATATTTTATGTTAGAATTCTTTTTGGAATTATATATACATTTTCTTAATAGATTTGAATAATTACAGTAATTAGTTTTATTAATTAAATTTTTATTTTTATAGTACACATATCGTAGCTGCCGTTTAGTTTTGCAACTTTGCCTTAAACCTTTACTTATCCACTTTTGAGTGTTTTTATTATTCCTATTGACTTTAACTCTTACTTTGGGAAAACAGAGATCATAAAATAGACACACCAGTTCATGAAAATCATTGAATGCGCAGTTTGTGTCAGTTTGTAGATAAATATCGGACCAAGAAAGATTTTGTAAGCATTCCTTAAATTTTCGAATGTTGTCTAAGTTATAGTCTCTTTTATATATGTTATATATTGCTGATTTTCGCGGTTTCTGTCTAATTGGGAAGCTTAACATTTGAGCCGTGTCATGGTCTGAAAGACACAGGGGAAGTACAGTGGCAGTTGCGTTGCCAATGTTGCTCAATATATGGTCAATGCAAGTCAATTTGCGAGTAGGAACATTGATGTGGATTTTTAAATTATAATTATTAGCCAAGTCTTGCAATCCACTTGTGATATTGCCTTTTTTAAGTGTATTTATGTTAAAATCACCCGCTACAACTAAATTTATTTTAGATTTATATTTATTTTGCAAATCCTGTAAAAGATTATGCAATTTTGTTAAAAATTGATTTGGATCAGATTGTGGTGTTCTATAAATACATATAACTGCTAATTTATTACCTATTACCTCTAGGCCGCAAGCTTCAAACGTGTTTTGGGTTGCATAGTTTTTCACAAATGATAACTCCTTATATTGTAAACCTTTTTTCACTAATATACAAGAGCCACCTCTTTGTTTTTCTCTGCAGAAATAAGTAGCCATTTCATAGTTGTGTATTTTCACATAATTTTCATACCCTTTTTTTACAAACGTTTCAGTTAGACATAATACATCTGGATCATTGTTTGCTTCTTTTAACTCCTGAATCGTAATTTCCAGTAGTTCTTGTTTGGATAATAAACTGGCGATGTTTTGATGGAATATTCTAAAATCGTATTTTGTGTTAGTTTGAGATACGAAAAAATGAGTCGCGCTTGTTTAGAACAGGAAAGTAATAGGGTATGGTTCCTATTTGACTCTTTGCGATACGTTGCAAAGATGAGCTACATTCGTTGAGCGTTGTACTCTTAATACGACTAAAGTAATAGGGAATTGTCCCTTTTTTGGGTTCAATGGTAGAAACTTTTAAATTGGAACTTGTTTTGTTACTCGTTATTCTTTTCCGAATTTCGCTAGGATTTAAATATTTGTCACTATAATCACAACAATCTATGACGTAATTTATCGACTTACAAACTTCAGATAGTTTTAAGGATGTTTGATTAACAAAGTGACATTTTTTGTACTTATTACAAATATTTTTTATAGAATAGTTTAACTTATAGACATTGAGGTACACGTTATTGACCACATTTAATACAATAATAGTGTTATTTATAAATTTATCGAATATGATTTTCAATTGAGACAACAGTAGGTTTGGATTGTGATCATTTTCACCTACGCATATCACAAGTTTGTCTTCGGTTGTAAGTTTGGTATTTCTACAGTTTGCTATTATTTCGCTGCAAGGCGCATTAGGCTTTGTTACAGCGACGAGTTTGTATTTTTCATACTGTGTATTTGTTCTTGAGTGAGAGATGGCTGCTGCTAGTCCAACACAACGCTGAGTACCGAAGATAAATATCTTCCTTTCGGGGTCCGTATAGAGTCCGTCTTCAACTGCACCTGTCTGAGCACTTTCGATGCTCACATTATCCTGCTTTAGTACATGACGATTAACAGGTTGACAAACATTGCAGCTACTTTGCATTAGTACTGCAATACGGTCCGTGAGGGCTTTTATCTCCAGCTGTGCCACCTTTAATTGCTGTTGTAGTGTTACAATTTCTTGTTCTAAGGAGGACACATTTACGCAGTCATTAGTTTCGACGTTCAATCTGGGTGAGGATAATTGGGATGGTGTACGAAGTATGTCGTGTTGATTTGACAGAGCTTGCCTCTTTTTCTTTGCGGAGGCAGTCGGACTTGTAAATCTGGTAGGAGACTGGCATAAAGATTTTAATGTGTTATTTTCTGTAATCAACTTATTTATTTGCCTATGTAGGTCGGTGTTTTCCAATAATATATTACAGAGTTCGTTTTCAGTACTTTCAAGCTTTAATGTGAGCTGAGCAATTATCTCTTTCCTTTCTGAGGATAATACTAAGTCAGACACAGTACCGTCAACACTCATTGATAGTTTATTGGCAGTATATGATTCACAAGATGTTTCGCAATCAGTAAGTATGTGTGAATCAAGTAAATCTGCAGTATTTTGAACTGAAGATCGACGTTTCAACGCCTCGTCGTGAACCTCCTTCGAACTTCCTGGTTGTTCCATTGGTGGAGGCGTTTTTAAACAAGTAAGTTTTTTTCTCATAGTGATATTATTAGTTGTACCGTCGGTAGTAGCGTATTTTTTGCTTCTAATACACGCCCTACATCTCCACTTTTTTTTTGCTTCCGCGTCCTTCAGGCGATACGTTTGTTCTGGATAACCATCGCAATCCAAGTCATACCTGTTACCACAGGCAGAACACAAAGCAGTACTTTTGATGTTTACTAATTTTTTGCATTTATAACATGTTACTAGTGCTGCCATCTTGCAATTACTTTTTGTAGAATTTAATGACATGAGCGGATGATTATGTACCAGTTTTTTATAAATTCCAAATATGATTTTTAATTTACGAAAAGTGATGTGGTCCCTGGGGTTTGAACTCGTGACCGCTCGTGTGTGGCTGGTTAAACTGCAAAAACTTGATACGTCAAGCCACTAAGCCAACTGTACGATATCTAACTAAGTTGAATTTATTGACCAGTTGCAGCAAATAGTTTTCCTTTTAATAGGTAGATCAGTTATTTTACACCGTGACAGTTTAAATTTGAATCACTGTATGAGTCACTTTTTCACTTTGTCTTTGTTATGATTGATTTATCCACACTTGTTTAGATGAATTTGGGTTACAAAATGTTATAATGTTTGCACTTTCTTCGTTATTTAGATGGTTATTACTGATATTTGTTTATGTTTGTTTTAGAAACAGAGTTTATTTATAACGGTATAATTCACAATTCTTCTTCACAATTTGTGTATAAAAACCGTAGATAACACTGTCACTTATGAGTTGTGTGATGTTTTATTGGTTCACTAAGTTTTATTCACATAAATGCACTAATAGTATTTTTAATTAATTTTTAATAACAGAGCGTTTGTTTTTACGTTAGACTAGACGCAGCGCCATCTAGCGAAAAATCCGCGAAAAATTAAAGAACGAATGTTCGTAGCAGGATACACAGATGTTCTAAAAGAGGACGTAAAAGAACTTTCTGTGGGTGCTGACGTAAAAGTTTTCGCTTCAAGTTGTTTTTCGAAATGGAAATGCATCATCATACAGCATGTTGGAATTTAGGTAACCGGTTGAACATGTCAAAGTTTTACTTCAAAACTAATGACAGTTTTCTTGAAAGACTAATAATATTCAGACTAAATAAGTATTTACTGCAAGTCTTTGCCCACGACTTCGTCCGTGTGGATGGATGTCAGTTATCGCGAATGCATAGGGAGTCGTGGGTTAAAAAGTAGTCTATGTTCTGTCTTGGAGTTAAAGCTATATTTATACCAAATTTTACCAACATCGGTTCAGCCTTTTCGTCGTCAAAACGTAACAGACAGAGTTACTTTCTCGTTTATAATATTAAGTATGGATTATTTTGAAGTGATAACGTCTTATAAATCGATGATTACCGGCTGCACGCTCGAAACAGTGTCACGTTCCACATGAGCCTGAGCGTGCAAGCGAGAGTTCGGAACAAGCGATAAAGAGGCACGATTGGCCCAAACAATGAGCTCCGCCCACCTCGACGGAAGCCATTATTTGCTTATGTTATATATGTTAGCCATTATGTTTCTTTTTGACGTTATCACGTAAAACTATTGTCCGTAAACCGTACAGACAATCAATTTTTTTTACAGCTATAGTAATTCAACTTATAAACACTAAGTAGTAGTATTTATTACTATGGATATAAAACAAATTACAATCAACTAGAAACTTGTTCCAAAACAAGCACCACTATAGTTAACGACTGAAAAATGGCTCCCCTACTTACTTGAGCAGTAAAACTTTATAACAGATAATACCTGCACTTACTTAAAAGTCAATAAAAAATGGACGTTAGCAGTTTGAAGTAAGAGCAATAAATTAGCTTGAACTAAATTGCAATAGTTCACAAATTTAAATTGTAGGTGGATTTCTTAACGACCGCCTGTAAATTTGCCGCCCAGCTGTAAATATACGGCTTCATAATTTTCTGCATCAGCATGAAGCTAATACATTTTTTATGGATTGAGGATAAGCTTGGAAATAAGCTGATAAGAAATACGAGCGATATTTATTAACATGAGTAACATGCTTTGGTATTTAACATAGGCAGTTCTATGCGAGGTAGACTGGGTAATTTCTTGTACCATAACTGCTAGAAGTACGCCACACTGAAATTTATTAAGTTTCAAATTATATGAGCTTGTCGGATCAGTCAGGATTTAGTTCGTTAGATTCAGTCATCATGTGCAGAATATGGGTTTCGTGCAATGAAAACACACTGGGTATAGGGTAAAATACACGGCGTTTAGCACTAAATCAATTTAAAAATAAACTCAGATACTATAATAAATTAACATAGACATAGTTCACTTCACTTCAACAACAAATCGAAAGTACAGTTTCGGGACGTATTAGCTCCGTTGCGATCAGACACTGGATTCTGAATGTCTTCCTCGCTGTCGGCTGAAAACATCACGACTCTGTAGAAGCGCGCCAAAATGGTGGTGGTTGATCACGTGTTCTTGATAATGGCGCGCCTGCGATCCGTTTCACCATAGACTATTTATTGTCTTTGCGTTTCACGTTCATACTATTCACCGGATACGACAAGCTGCACTTTGTAGGAGGTTAAAAAAAAACAAAACTGAAATAGGCTCTATTTACCTCTCAATACCTTTTTTTTATCTTACAACTAGCTACCCGACCCAGCTTCGCATGGGCCTATAGCCTATCTTGATAAATGGACTATCCAACACTATAAGATTTTTTCAATTCGAAACAGTAGATCCTGAGATTAGCGCGTTCAACCAAACAAACAAACAAACTCTTCAGCTTTATAATATTAGTATAGATTAGTTAACTGTGATACACGTAAATAAAATGTATCTCTTTATTTATAATTTTTAAACTAATTAAACTATGATCTCATTAAATAAGTATTAAGTAATTACCTAAGTAAATATATAAGTATTAAATAAGTATACATTCTAATAATAATACCTATAATATTTATAATAATTGTAATAATAAAATAAGTATCAATTGTAATAACCTAAATGTAATAATAGTATTTTAAGAAAATAGGTACCCACTTACCAGTAATAGATTTATTTATGTTATTGTTTTTGACTTTTATGCAAATGTAAGTAATTAGGTACTATTCAATGTTCATGTGTAATTTTATTTTAATTTTAGTTAATAATATAATAACAATAATTATGCTGTGCCCTCACAGGGTCTACAAAGATTCTTAGCTCTAAGCCTGTTAATTCATCTTGTTAAACTTTGTAGAATGCAAATAAATAAATGAAATGAAATGAAATGAACTTTTATAAGTACCAATTTTGATATGAATAAAAATATAAAATTACACCTAGCTATCAGCGACTAGGTACCAGGTAATCTTTCGACATGACCTCCTCTAATTCAATGCAATTGTTTCGGTCCAGCGCTTTCCTATTTCTGGGGTACCATTCTATGACATTTTTGTCTATTTGCTTGCCTTGGTTCTCCACATACTTCACGAAGTTGAAGAACTCTTAAATAAGAACTATGTATTTCATATTTCAGAGTTGGTCCCAGTAATACAATTTGTTCATATCCATGAGTATATTTACACTGTAAGAGATGGCCAGTGAATTACAAATCAGCCTGTATATTCAAGTTTTATATTAGGCTTTCAGCCAAACATTCGAAAGCTATTCAATATTAATCCGCTGTTAAGACTAGTATATCATATCAGCCAAAAACAGTAATGGCTTACAAAAAATACAAACTCACTCAAACATCGATGAAATACGAACATACTTGAAATCACATCTACTGAAACAAATGACGTCTCGTAATCTTATGGACTGAGATCCCAAGGACGTCTAAACTACGTCTTTGTAGCATGGATGAAATTTTGAAAATAGATTCACTTCACTTTCCTGTAACTACTTTCTATTTTTACCTTCCATAAATTATATTTATTAATTAACCGCTAACGTTTAACTAAACTAAACACTAAAATTTAACAGCAGCACAAAGGCTGACTGTTATGCAACGATATAACTACATACACATTGTAAATTGCGTAATGGTACTTCCATTCACGATAGAGGACTGTGTAGTTGAGAAGGTATACGTAGGTACTTGCTAGTTTCAATGCTGGGTCGTTTTTGAGGTACAAAAAGGTACAATCACCAAAAGAGATGAGCAACCAGAATCGTCGGATATAGTTAAACTTTACTTAGAAACCAAAGGATCATTACGAATGAAATTTAATTTAATCAATGAACTGTTTATTTTTTTATTTCGACGACCCCTGGTTACTTATCTCTTTTGATGAATGTACCTTCTTCGTTTAGGGTCAAGTGTTATAACTGTTGATGTGATAATTATTTATTGGACGTTGTAAAAAAAACAACATACCTACCAGCCACATTTCGGTTATAACTTCAGACGATTTAAAGGTCAGAACTTTAAAGCGTCTATCTAAAGTTATGACACCAGTAAAGTACCTAATACTGAAGAATAAAACAACAAAAATAATATTGCTAAACGTTTACCCAAATGTTGCCAGTTCCAGTTTAACTAAATGGAGCTGAATACCAGTGTTTTACATGGAACGACTGCCTGTCTGTCCTTCACATTGCACATACTGAGTAACTCCCCTTAGTAACATTAGTTGTCAGACTTTCTGGTTTCTGCTTACCCATAACGACTGACACTGAGGAATAATGGTGTGTAATAATATTCTGTAAGTCATAATTATAAAAAAAGTTTTTTTCAAATGAAAGAAAACCGCCGAAAAGTTATTTATCACTTTTTAGTTTTTGAAGGCGGTTTTGAAAAAACTTTTTATTTTTCGCTTTTTAGTATTGCCTTAACATTCAAATCCATTAAGAAACGGCGACACTCTTAAAAGAGATTGTAAATCCTCCAAAGATTGAAGAAATTAAATCGTCGTCTAAGTATTTTTTTTTGGGATTTTGTTGATTTTATCAATTTTGGTAAAATTGTTATGGGACTATTTTGGAATAAACCCCTTTCGAACAAAAAAAGAATTATGACAGAGTTATGCCCGAACATACATTAAAAATATGTATATATATAAACATTCGAATTGATAACCTCCTCCTTTTTGAAGTCGGTTAAAAACTAGCAGTCGCACTTGAATGTAGGTAAGTGATTGAGATAACGTTTGTACCTGATGCTTAAAAAACGGCCCAGTATTGAAACTAGCAAGTACACATTATTTTCTATTATTTTTTATCTATTGTCCAAATTCCAACCATGTTTGAATAACGTACGCACAGGCGACACTGGGATCTCGGCCTACTATAAAAAATACAAAGTCATTCACAATCTCGATGAAATACTAACATGCTTGAAACCACATCCATTGAAACAAATGAGTCTTCATAACTTGGCAATCCTTTCGAAGGAAACTGGCAAGAATTCAAATCAAGTTGTTTATAAAGAGGCCACGAATTCAGACGCGCCATGGAGTCTGTGTCACTTAATTTAGTTCAAACAGACTGGATATTGAATACTAAAGGGTAAATTATCGACATGTTGCTGGTATAAATAATGGTCTCAACTTTCTAAGTACGTACTGAGAATATAGAAGTAAGCTATTTGATATACCAGTTCAATTAAATGATCAAATTATATTTTTTAGTTTGGTTTTCTATAAAAAGCGTGTTTTTAGTTTTATTTAACTATTATTTATTTTTTACTTTTTAGTTTGGTTATATCTGTATCTATAAATATTATGTACATTTATTCTACCAGGGGCGCTTGTGCAGTACCTTCCTAGTATATAATAGCTGTTTTTTCGGCAACTAATTTTGAACGACTTATGTTTTTTTTTTTGTTTTTTGTTTTTTTTTTAATAATTTTATCAAATTAGTGTATTGTCATCGGTCCTCGATAAATCTACAAAGTTTGAACGAAATCTGGCCGTTTAAAGTGGGTCAAAATCTCGCCCAAAGAAGTCGGTTACAAACAAACATACAAACACACAGGTGAAGCTAATAAAAAGCTGGTAAAAATGTGATTAGCTTTACATAGTATAAGACAAAGTTGCTCCCGACGGGGTGAATAGGGATGAAGGGGTGAACTGGGACAAAACTTTAAAGGGGATTTTATTGTTGAAATAATAGGTATAGTTTGTGGACAATTTATAATGACTCTAATATTCTTTTCTTCTAGGGTGACATACATCTAAAAAGTAATAATTAAACCTTATTATTAAATTATTCCCGTCCATCCCATCAACAAAATTAGTGGGACGATAGGGAAAAGTATTTGGTGGGACCAATAGGACTAATAAAATAATTAATAAATTATTCCCGTTCGTCCCATCAACAAAATTAGTGGGACGATTAGAAAAAATAATAACGAATTCCCGTTCGTCTCACGAGTGGGACGAAGTCATTGGCGGTGGCTTTGTGTTTGTTGTTTTGTATTGCCACCGACTTCCGAAAGTAAAGTAATGTGTGTTCTGTGCTAAAGTTATTTATGACTTTTTAGTTTTTGAAGGCGGTTTTCTTTTTTTTTGAAAAAACTTTTTATTTTTCGCTTTTTAGTGTTGCCTTAACATACAAATCCATTAAGAAACGGCGACACATTTCAATGAGATTGTAAATCCTCCAAAGACTAAAGAAACTAATACGTCGTCTAAGTAGTTTTTTTGGGAATTTGTTGATTTTCTCAAAAAGGGCAGGATCAATTTTGGTAAAATTTATATGGAACCATTTCGGAATAAAACCCTTATGAACAGAAAATTAATTTTGCAAATCCGTCTGTATATGACAGAGTTATGCCCGAACATACATAAAAAAAAACAAAAATACAAACATTCGAATTGATAACCTTTTTGAAGTCTGTTAAAAATGTTTTTTATCTATCTCTCTGTCTGTATTTCTGTCTCTCTGTCTGCCTGTCTGTTGGTTCCGGCTAATCTCTGAAATCATCATCATCTGAAATCAATTTGGATGGGACTTTCACTGGCAGATAGCAGATGTCATAAGGAGGAGTGTTATTAGTATTAGAAAAGAAAATAATAGGGTACCCCGCAATTAAAATTAAAACCCCGCTGATAACCCTTAATCACGCGAACGAAGTCGCAGGCATCAACTAGTTATAAATAAATAAAAAATCTAGTTTGACATTAGTCTAATTCTACATGAAAGTATACTAAATCTGAAGCTTACCATTTGATATAACACAGTGAATCCTTCATCAGATTACCGTCTTATTAGTATTCCGGAGGGATGCTGTACAAATGTGCGTCGTGTTTGCACGAAATTGAGCGATCGTACGCTAGCGTTTTAACTTGATTCAGTTATTCCATCAAGGAGGCTGTCAGTTAAGCTGATGTAAGGATATTTAAATGCTTTTAAACGTAGGTACAGTTGAACTTAGCTATTTGGTTTATTTACACTGGTTCATAGGTTCATAATTTGTTGAAATGTATGGAGTGGTTGCCTACTTTTACAATAATTGTGAATAATAATATGTGAACACTATGTATCTATGTATACAACTTAGCTGTCATTCTTTATCTTGTAATACTTTGTACATACTTCAATATAGTGTTTTTATGCAAGGTCCATCGTATTCACGTATAGTTATATAACTGTAAACTGTAAATGCAAAATATTGTACACATTTATTTTTAAAAGAGTAAGTATGGAGTTTCTTGCCCATTCTTCTCCATACGAAACTACCTTTAGGAATGGGCAACTAGAATCAACTTTATATTTTTTTATTATGACGTTCAAAAGTGCATTTTTAATGGTCTAATTGAAATAAATGATTTGACTTTTGACTTTGACTTTTGACTTTGACTTTGACTTTAGAGGCAAAAATATTCTTATCTTTTCAGTAATAATAAATAACACCAGTCTATTATTCATCTGCCTAGCCTTTTTTCAAGTATATTGGGGTCGGCCTCCAAAACCCAGTTACTGGGTAACACGCCAAAGATCTACAAATGACAGCCGGGACCAACGGCTTTACGTGCTTTCTGAGGCACGGAGGGAACTCGGTATGAAAGGGATGGTCACCCATCCACAGAGCGACCGCGGTCAGCGTAGCTTAACCTTTGACGAATCGATCTGTGTGTGTGTGTTGCCGTCTATTTATAGTCTATTTAAAGTCTATAGCACAGAACACCAGTCTATTATTCACTCACTGCAAAGCAAAAGCATTAACAGATAATGCACAAGTATTGATCAACACGCTTGCTCAAGGCATATTGGCAATTTCACAATTATAATCAACTAGCTTTTGCCCGTGACTTTGTCCGCGTGAATATCGGTTTTCACGGATGCAGACGAAGTCTTAATTGGAGGATTAAGACTTCGTCTGCATCCGTGAAAACCGATATTCACGATTTAAAAGTAGCCTATGTCCTTCCCCGGGATTCAAGCTATATTCATACCAAATTTCATGGAAATCGATTTTGTCGTAAAAACGTAACAGAGTTACTTTCGGATTTATAATATAAAAAAAAATATATATATGACGGAGTAGGGACCTCCGTAGCGTTCTTTATAAGGGTGACGTCGCCATAGCTGACGTCACAAATGTTGTCGTCATGATGATCACTCATTTATGGGTCATAAATGAAAACTTCACGACTTGTTACAAACTTTGTTTATTCAACGGGCAGTATAACCACGTATAGAGAGGTCCGCGCTGTCCGGCGGCTCGAGCTTGAATGCCCTGAGCCCTGAGCACTGGCGTGCAGCCGTATTTATAAGGCTAGTGCACGTGTAGTCAAGTTTTAGGTTAAGTATTGAAATATTAGAATTACAATAAGAAAAATGGTGACATGTGGTTTAACGTTAATTTTACATCGTAATTAACTCAAAGTAATCAGTTGGTAATTAATTAACTAATTAATTCATTAAACTCAACGATTCTGATCCTTATAACAGATATACTTTTGTAGTTGCGCCGATATATATAAATAATATGAATTATATAAATAATATGAACAATATAAATAATATATAGATAAAGTTTGGGGTCAGATGGCCGTGTGTGAAAATGTCCCCACATATTATTATTATTATTATTTGTGGTTGTCTTGTTTGTTCTGAGCTCTTTGGCTGGTTTCAACTGCATTTACGGGCCGGAGCCAAGTAAATGTAGCGTGTGGTGTGTATTATGTTGAGGGTGTATGGTGTTGGGGTCCTACTTTGTGTTTATCAATCTGCATGAACTTTCTCACGATTCGGCATGTATTTAATATGGCAGTTTTCTGTAGAGCGATATAAAGAGTTTCTTTTAAATCAAGTAGTTTAAGGTTATAGAGAAGATGATTTGTGATAACGCCTGTTGTGGAGAGAACTATAGGAATTACATAAACTTTTCTTGTCGCCATATTCTAGTTATTTCATCTTTGAGGTCTGTATACTTACAAATTTTTTCAGCTAATGTTTTTTGTAAGTTATGTGTATTTGGAACGGTTATTATTATTATTATTTTAAAGGATGCCCCATTTCTACCCGTGGTTGTCGTAGAAGACGACAGTGGGATATTATTGACTTAGGAGGGGCAGCAGCGTCCTTCTGACTACTATTACACCTACTGCGATCTCGATATGCATCAGCCAAGCATGGCGATTACGGCTGTACCCCCCCTGATGATGATGATGAATATTTAGGATGGAAGGATGGATTGCTCCAGGTTTCAAGCTCACCTATTGGGAGGCATGGAGCAGGAGCGTGGTGGTACTGTTCTTCAAAAAAGGTGATAACACGCTCCTTAAAAACTACCGCCCCATTTCGCTTCTGAGTCATGTATATAAGCTGTTTTCGAGGGTTATCTCGAATCGTTTCGCTCTAAAATTCGATGAATTCCAACCGCCGGAGCAGGCCGGGTTTCGAAAAGGCTACAGCACCGTAGACCACATACATACCCTCAGGCAAATTATCCAAAAGACCGAGGAATACAATCAGCCTCTGTGCCTTGCGTATGTGGACTACGAGAAAGCCTTCGACACCGTCGAAACCTGGGCTGTTCTGGATTCCATGCAGAGATGCCTTGTCGACTGCCGATACGTCGAAGTGCTGAGGTGTCTGTATAAGGCCGCAACAATGACCGTCCAAGTACAAGAACGTAGCACAAAGCCAATCCAACTGCGTCGAGGGGTAAGGCAGGGAGACGTCATCTTTCCGAAACTGTTTATAAACGCGTTGGAGGACGTTTTCAAGACGCTTAATTGGAAAGGACTGGGCATAAATATCAACGGTCAGTACATCTCGCACCTACGATTTGCAGATGACATTGTCATCATGGCGGAGTCTTTGCAGGAGCTGGAAGTGATGCTGAACGGCCTAAGCGATTCTTCGAGACGCGTGGGCCTCGGGATGTACCTAGATAAGACCAAAATCATGTACAATGGTCATGTCCTCCCGAGACCCGTAGTCTTAAATGGCGCTGTTCTCGAGGTTGTGCAAGAATACATATATCTTGGCCAAAATATACAACTGGGGCGGCACAACTTCGAGAAGGAGGCGAACAGAAGGATACGCTTGGGCTGGGCAGCATTCGGAAAGCTACGTGGTATCTTTAAATCGTCGATCCCACAATCCCTTAAGACCCCTGGTCTTAAGGGATTGTGGGATCGTCGAACTTTAACCAGTGCGTTCTACCCGTGATGACTTACGGAGCCGAAACGTGGACACTCACCGTGGGCCTGGTCCACAAATTCAAGGTTGCTCAGCGTGCCATGGAGAGAGCGATGCTCAGAGTTTCTCTGGTGGATAGAATTCGCAATGAAGTCATTCGCCAGAGAACTAAAGTCACCGTCGTTGCGCATCGAATTAGCACGCTGAAGTGGAAGTGGGCCGGCCATGTCTGCAGACGGACAGACGGTAGATGGAGCAGACACGTTCTAGAGTGGAGACCGCGTTTGGGCAAGCGTAGTGTGGGACGCCCTGCGGCACGATGGACCGATGATTTAAAAAAGGTGGCTGGCAGCGGATGGATGCGGGTTGCCCAAGACCGGTTTGGTTGGCGATCTCTGGGGGAGGCCTACGTTCAGCAGTGGATGGCAATAGGCTGATATATATATTGGGAGGAAACCTGTAGTAATTGCCAGACCCGCTGAGGATCAACGGGTCAAGGCCAGTCCGGTGAATGCTTATAATCTCTCACTCCCGGTCATAGGCAGAGGTGGAACACCGCGGTGGTTTTAGCCGGTAAGAGTCCGGCGTCCGTAGAGGAAGTCAATGAGGATTTCCACCTCGCACATAAAAGAAAATGGATTCGTCCCAATGTTTTCCTTCACCGATGTCAAATAAATCCAAGATAAATTGCGCTGTTCTTAATTTTCTCTTAAATAAAAGACGTTCGATCAGCTTGTTGAGCCCATTCTTGAACAAAACGATCATCTTTTATCCAGAATTTATTATGGAAGGGCTATCGTTTACTACATTCAATAGTTTCGAAATAGTTGGAATTTACACTTCAAGTTGAACGGCCTTCATGAAAGACCGAGTAAAGTTTAAACAAGGCGATAGCGATGCGGTGATACCTCAAATTGGTAGACAATGCTATGTATAGAACATTGACGTTTTGACAAACATCGCGACATGAAACATTTGACTTCAAAAAGTAGAAGATAATCATCTTCTCTTTTTTTAATGAGACAAGTCCGCCACTCTATTCCCAACCTTATCAATATTTTATATTATTCGAGTCACAAATGTGAATGTAGATTCATGAAACATCTGGTAATATCTAAAAGTTTAATGAAACTGAACCTTATTTAAAACAATTTTTAATTACAGTTTGGGAGTAGGTCGTCGATGCTAAATGGTCTACAAGACCCGTAGTATTAAGTTTATTAATGTTTATTAATATGTATACCAGTTTATTTGTCTGTATCGTAGACACGTAATAAACATACTGGCTTTTGCCTAAAATAAACACAGCTTCAGTTATCAAAATCGGTCCAGCCTTTTCAGAGATTAGTCAGACGGGCAAAAATTTTTAGAAATTGACTTTTTGATATAAGTACCAAATATTACTCTCATACGCATTTAGTAAAAATGCTGCTATTTTGTCATTTATAAACAGACACTTGGCATTACAATTTTATTTATTTGTATAGATTAGTGAAAGTGATGCTCGTTCAAAGACAAAATGTTACATTTTCATAAAATGCACCTTAAGTAAATTTTCCGCTAAAATTGCCACTGTCAGCTACGTCCATTTTTCGTAGAACATCGTTATACATCTTGTCAGGCCGTTGACAGAAGAGATAATTTCGCTGACGCTTGGTCCTCGCGAGGGGGACGTCCAAAATGGCGGAGTTTTAAGGTCTCAATGTCACGTAGTCTCGTTTGTAGACAGCTTGATAAATGTAATTATTATTCTTGTGCTGAGGGTCCGAAGGCTGGGTTTGGAAGTAGGGCACGTTTTTAGACGTAGCTGTTTTATAGGTTTTATTGATTTCAATTAAATACACGACTTCACTTGACTGTCCTTTACGTAATAGAATGAAACGTAACGAAGTCAAAAGTTAGATGTAAAGAAAGAAAGAAAAAGTATTTATTCGTCCGCCAGGACAAAAAAATAACATACTTAATTATTAAAAGAAATGAAAATTGGTCCTGTACGAGGCCAAAAGGCTCCTATCTCAGCATGGTGCTGTAATATTAAAAAAAAACGTCACAGCGCTGATATTCTTATAGGGCCCAAAGTGATGCCACGGTCAAATACGGATAATAAAAAATAAATAAATTGTAAACGATAAAACGATAAAACAAATTTAAATAAGTAAAGTACAATAAGTATAAGTACATCTCAAAATCGAGATATTTTTTTATGTGTACCTAAACATTTTATAGCGCTTCAGTACACGGTACACTAGCTGAGACATTGTGCGACAGACGCATAAACGTCAGATGACGTAATCGTAAGATTTGACAAAAATATAAATTGACATTGAAATTATACGTTAAAGTAGAGATGGAATCCGGCTATATCAGTATATTATGTAGCTACCTACATTGCTACAGCTGGATACAGACACCTTTGTGACACCAACCCGCTCCAATTTCCAAACATAACTGAACCACACACGAAACTAAATGAACATGATCAAAGGCAGCTTACACACCTCTGCACCGAATAAGTTTCAATATCTACTTTATGTACCAACCAGCGCTTTGTTCTCTATTTTTTTCAAAATATAGCTTAAGTTACTCATGGATAATGTAGCAATTTAATGGCAAAAGAATTTTTAAAATCGGACCAGTAGTTTTTGATTTAAATCGTAACAATCATACATTCAAATCTTTCCTCTATATCCATATATAATAATCTTCTTTTATCTATACAATAAAAATAAATCGTTGTTCGTTAGTCTCGCTAAAACTCAAGAACGCCTGAACCGATTTGGCTAATTTTAATCTTGAAATATAAGGTTTCAACGTTAAGAAAATTGACAACACAACGTCTGTCGGGTCTGCTAGTAATATTAAATTTAATTATAGAAGTATAGATATTCAAACTGCCAGATTTAATCACTCGATACCATTCCAAGTTGAATTCATGCAAATCGAGGACAGATGTAAATTGTTCTGTTGCAACAACTGTTTATCAAAAACAATTGGGTAGTTCCCCAGCTATAAATACATTCTTGTGGTCCTCATTGAATGGTCCAATTTGGGGTATTATTGGTAACGACAAAGGGTTTGTGTCAAATGAATCGTGTTGGTATTTGATCGTGTTTTAGGACCGAGAAATGTGGTGAGTGATTCGGTAAGCTTTTGTGGTGTTTGTTAACTGAAGTTATGGACAACCCACACATAATACACTGCGAAGGAATACCAGCAGTTTTATTTAAATAACGACAAACCAAATTATGAAGTAAAAGACTAATGATTTTTTTTTTTCACGTGCACTTGAACATAAATTCGATCGATTTTATTACTGGAAATATCCGATTCGAAGGTTTTATTCACGTCAATTGGTGATATTATTTGTGTTATCGACGTGACGACACGGTTGGCACAGTGACTGAGCGAATGGCCGCTGCATTACGTGTCGTGATTTCGAGTTCCGAACGGAACAAATATTTGTACTGCCCACAGAACAGCTGTCCTGTGGTACCTATAGGTATTTGTTCCTATTCAATGACGGTGTAGTTACAAGTCCATGATACATTTATACTTTATTTCTAGAATGGCAACGCACTTGCAAGGCCACTGTCATTGCAAAGACCTACATCAATGACCACTGAATATCAAGTAGACTGTCGCCCAATTTGTCAACAAAAGACACGAAAAAAACAAACAAAGCTTTACCACCCTTACCTCATCATTGTGAGTCCATCGTATAGCTGGTGGAGGTTCTGGGGAATGCTGCACAACACACGTTAGGTTGATGGTGCTCCCAGTATTGATGAACAGCTCCGGACCTCCCAGGATAGTCGTCAGTGGCTCTGGTTAAAGAAACCAAGTGTTATATAATACAATAATAAATAATTTCGGGCAGACATGGCCATCTGCCAGATTAAGGTGTGGGCCGACGTCATAGACTCAGGAGTCCTGACTCAGTCCGAGGAGAAAATGGTGGGACTCCTTGAATGGCTTCCTCACGAATTGGCAGGATAAGGTGGTTGCACCTTATCGGGAGAAATAGTGGAAATGGGGAGGCCTATGAACAGAAGTGGGACACTAACGGCTAGCAAAAAAAAACCATTTACTATGTAAGTATGTAATATAAAGTGTGTAATAGGACTCAATGTTGTCAGTAATAAAAAAAAACCTTATTCTAAGTTAGTAGTTATATCAAGCAAGGAAAAAATATAACGGCGCGTGGTGATTTATCGTAACATTTACTTAAAATTTGTGATCGATTATTTTTACTCTGTGGTTAATTATTTCGAGTTATTTTTAATTTAGAGCGGTGTAACACCAAATGGGGTTGTGAATACGCGGCGAAGGCGATCACTGTTTGATGCGATCGTCGCGCGGTAGTGCGTGCCACGAAAGATGAGACTTGACACAGACTTGATTTGACTTCCCAGTACTCGATTTAAAGAAATTTACCTATAAATCGAGTACTGCGCAAGTCAAATCAAGTCTGTGTCAAGTGTCATCTTTCGTGGCACGCACTATACTCACGCACAAATCCATTAGCTCTAATTTAAAGTTGAACTATTATTCAACTTGATTTAATCAGTGTTAATCATTGTAATCCCTACTCTTTCTAGTTAAATTTTCTTACAATAGTTTTAAGTAAACTTCTTGAGTCATTTTGCTAGTATTATTTTATGAACACCTGCACGTACACGCCCGCGCTGAAGGATCAAGAGATAACAGATCAGCAGCGACACGTGGTGTCTCAGCCGTCTGAACATTTCGTCATATGCAAATGAAGTAACATGACTAGAACTCATGGTTGATATGCTTTATCACCTCTGCATCACTGAAAACACATCAACGATTCACGTAAACACAGTGTAGCCGAACTGTGATTATGGCCAGTACCTACACTCTAATGCTGGCATTCACTTGGCGTATTTGTGCAAATATTGGCATAATTTGGTAAATTCTAAATCGACTTAATTTCAATAAACGTAAGGTATATTTTGTAAGTAACGCAATTATTTGTACAAATACGCCTAGTGAAATGCCACCATTACAGCTAGGCCGCACCCGGCGCACCAGGGATATACATCGTTTGCGCAATAAGGTGAAAAATAATCCACTCGCGTTTGTTTAATATCCATAAACATTTTTTTAAGGGATCTGTGATACAAGTAGGTATTTCAAAGTGGTAGAATCTCAGATTATGAAACAAAAGGCAGATAGACTGCGCGGAACACTGAGAGTGAAACCAAAAAAGCAAATACAAATTCAAAAACGAATACCTACCTATTTTATTGGTTTTTTGTATTTGTATTTTTATTTGTTATTTTGAACGATGCGGCGTTTCGTGCTATACTGACTCGTGTCAGTATAGCATTAAGCGCGTTTTAGGTATTCGCTTTTGAATTTATATTTGCTTTTTTGGCTTCACTCTCTGTGTTCCGCGCGGTCTATCTGCCTTTTGTTTCATAATCTGAGGGTAAAATGAATACTATAACGTTTAACTGTAGGTACCTACGGCCTAAGGCGCCGCCCTTTCGTCCTATCTCATTTTCACACACCATAACAGGTGTGGATTTGAAACCGTACATTTAAATACAACATTAGTTAATCAGAAGAAGCAATTATGCGAAAAGTGCAAAATTTGACTAAATAATCACAAAAGATGTAAATAAAAAAAACACTTGAAAGGTGTCAAGGGACACCCGGATAGAACGAAGATCCTTTCGATTTTTATTTTATTTTTTATGTACAAAAACCTGTATACACTCAACAAAAATAATCGTCGCGACACCACACTGTTCAATGCGAAAAAGAAAGACGAAACGAAGATAACTGCTTTCTATGAGAGAGAGAGAGAGAGACAGACAGAGAAACACGCGCACGCCGCACGGCTTACAACTATAGCAAAAAGTGTCGTTACAACTTTTGGTCTTAATTTTTTCCGTCTAGCCCCCTTTCGCAACGCTCGATAAGGAACTTCGTTCCAACGTTCCAAAAACTCATAATATGTTTTTTTTAGTACTCTGTGTTGGTCAATGTTTGAGCAAAGGCCGTAAAAAAAATGGCCAAAGAAATTTATAATGAAAATAATACAAAAGCTTTTTTTATTTCGGTCTACATAGCTTTTTTTAACAGGAATTACTGTCCATCATGTAGACACAATAGTTAAGTACAGACACCAGCACATTAAGCTACTATTTTGTTAATGTCTTTAATAGATTTTAGACTTTATCGCTAAAGCATAAGGTTCAAAGTTGATTGGGAAAAATTGACAGTTTCGGGTAGCATGATGTGATGGCGTCTGTACATAGGGTCATTGGACAGGGTGTTTTTACTGTCCCACCCACCCTCCGTTATTTTAATTAAAAACATTCTTTAAAAATACCCACCCATTTTTAATGACGATAACACGGTAATGAAATTCAGTTGATCAAAGAATTTCCTTTAATAATTTTAAAGTAATCATTTAAGTATTTACTAACAACAAGTATCAAAATCGTTTGTCCTTTTCTTGGTACTTTAATCAAAAGGCAGGCAATTGAAAGTTCTTAATAAGGAAGAACACTTTGATATCAATCTTCAGTTGTAAAGGGAATCATTTGTTTACATTCAACAAAAGATTTGAAACAAGATGAGCCTCTTAAAAGCTACTAAGTGGGCTCAGCGATGTAACTTTTTGTGTCTCCAACAGTATAGGAATGTGTTTAAATATTTAACATGGTTTTTTTGGCGTTATTGAGGTATTATTCATTATATATATTTCATTATTATTTGCCTAGTCTTTTCCCAACAACGTTTGGGTTGGGTTCCAGCCTAATCGGATGCAGCTGAAGCTGAATATCAGTGTTTTTAACCAACTTCAAAAAGGAGGAGGATATCAATTCGGATATCTATATTTTTTTTATGTATGTTCGGGCATAACTCTGTCGTATATGACGGATTTGCAAAATTATTTTTGTTCGAAATGGGTTTGTTCCGAAACGGTTCCATAATTTTTACCAAAATTGATCCAGCCCTTTTTACCAAAATTGATCCAGCCCTTTTTGAGAAAATCCACCAAATCCCAAAAAAAATACTTACGATGTCGTTTTAGTTTCTTCAATCTTTGGAGGAGTTTAACAATCTCTTCTAAGTGTGTAGCCGTTTCTTAATAGATTTGGATGTTAAGGCAATACCAAAAAGCGAAAAATAAAAAGTTTTTTTCAAAAAACGAGGCGGTTTCCTTCCGCCTTCAAAAACTAAAAAGTGATAAATAACTTTGCAAGGAACGACTGTCTGTCTGACTTTCGCAACCCAGTGGTTGCAAAGGCCCAAGCCTCGTGTTACCTAGCCAGTGGGCTAGGTAACATTATACCCCCTGGTAAGACTGCCCATAACATCTTTCAAAGGTCTACGAAAGACAGCCGGAGCCAACGGGTTTTGAAAGTTGATGATTCGATTTTTATTATATCGAACACGGTGTGTCGATAATTCAGTTCTACGATTCAATTCCATCGATGCTTTTTTTTGCGATGTAACGTTTGTGCAAGAAATAATGTTGCAAAAAACCCTACAGCCCATTCTTTTTTTTTTGAGGCTGAGTGGGAAATCCTCATGGACGTCCAGACTGTCCCATAGTTGAAACAGTCTGGACAGTGCCGGACTCTTACCGGCTAAAACCACAATCTTGCCTAAGTGCTACAGCTGTTGCAGGGATCTGTAATAGGCCTGTGATTTAGTTTTACATTTTACGTTTTGTTTCTTTTATTTACAATTTTTACTATTACAGCCTCCTTCGGCAGTATGATAAAAATGCAGTTTGTTTTTATTTCATTAATACCTACGATTACCTACAACACATATGTGGAAGCTTTTAAATGGAATTATTAATTTCTTATATGTGGAAGCTTTTAAATGGCAAATGACAGCGCCCATTATACATTGTTTAATATAAATCTTAGTCTGTAAGCTTTCTGAATAATAAATAAATAAATAAAAATAACATGATATGAAAGAGAAGGGATATGATGAGACAGTGATATAATGATGGTTGTGTATGATCTTATATGTGGAAGCTTTTAAATGGCAAATGACAGCGCCCATTATACATTGTTTAATATAAATCTTAGTCTGTAAGCTTTCTGAATAATAAATAAATAAATAAAAATAACATGATATGAAAGAGAAGGGATATGATGAGACAGTGATATAATGATGGTTGTGTATGATCTTATATGTGGAAGCTTTTAAATGGCAAATGACAGCGCCCATTATACATTGTTTAATATAAATCTTAGTCTGTAAGCTTTCTGAATAATAAATAAATAAATAAAAATAACATGATATGAAAGAGAAGGGATATGATGAGACAGTGATATAATGATGGTTGACAGGACGGAATGGAAGTAGAAGGCGTGTTTGCGCTGACCCCAACGTAATTTGGGACAAGGGTAGGAACTCAGATTATATTAACAAAAGGCAGATAGACGAATTAAAATAAAGGCAAATTCAAAAGCGAATACCTACAACGCGCTTCGTGCTGTACTGACATGAGTCAGTATAGCCGAGTACTGTACTGGCATGAGTCAGTTTAGACGTACCCGATTGTGACGTGTTAAATGACAGATTCAACCAAATCCTGTTATTGTGCTCGAGATTTTGTCAGAGACATTCTATATAAATTATTATTGTATGTCCTAATAATTTGCAACCAAACAAAATGTATTTTTATCTTTTATTAATGTATGCTGTACCAGATGAAATTGTAGTTTATATAATACATAAGAAATTAATTAATTACTGTTACTGGTGTGTAACCGTGGTAATTAATAATAAATAAATAAATAAATAGCACGAAATGCCGCACCGTAAAAAAAACCGGACAAGTGCGAGTCGGACTCGCCCACCGAGGGTTCCGTAAATATTTGTTGGTACATATCCCTACTTCTATACTAATCCATACCTACTATCCATACTTTAATCTACTTAATATTATAAATGCGTTTTTTGGGACAAAAACCATATCTTTTTTTCACGTTAACATAGAGGGTTGATTTTTACAGCATCAAGGGACCGTATACTTGAGTACATGGTTTTAATTTCAACTCGATACCTCCACGCGTTCCCGAGATAAAGGGTCTTGACAGACAGACAGACAGACGGACAACAAAGTGATCCTAAAAGGGTTCCGTTTTTTCCTTTGAGGTACGGAACCCTAAAAAACAAATACAATACCAAAAGCGAACACAATCACGAGATTGTAGGTAAGTATTCCCTTTTGAATTTGTATTTGCTTTTTTGGCTTAACTCTCAGTGTTTCGCGCTGTCTATCTGCCTTTTGTTTCATAATCTGAGGGCAGGAAGATGATGGTGGTGATAATATAACACATAGCTGACTTAAATATCGATCAAATCGAAAAACAGCTTACTATCCAAAATAAATGTTCACAAAATATTTTTACGAAGCTCATATTTATCACTGCCAAATCCGATGACTTGAAATTGGAAGCCGAATATTTTCTCAAATCTCGTATGAATATGAAATCACGTCACTAGACGCCAAGTTGAACGGTCTGTGTGGACCTTATCTAACGAAGCTTTTGTGATGGGGAAACGTGCTGGACGTACGTAGGTACCAGCTGGGGTAGGTCATGTGCATATTATGTAGATGAAATTTGAATAACAGATTTTTGTACCTGCCAGATTTTGCCACGAATTTTGGTGTTTAATAATGGTAATGGTGGAAGGCAGTTCTGTGCACTTATAGGCAATTCGTACTGTTACACTTTCCCAATGCTAAGGAAAACCATTAATAAACAATAATCGATTACATAGACTTCCTTAAAAATGTCTTGTCATCATTTTTGGCCAGACTGCCTCGCCGCTCCCGCAGCTCGTCAGTCGAGTCCCATCCGCCGAACCTCTACCATATCCGTTTATCGTTGTGTCTGCCAGTTTGACTTAGTGTTAACCGAAAAGTCCCAAAATTGTAACAAGGTCAAACTCCGAATTAAACCTAGTTCTTTTCGTGAAAACAAAGGGTTTTTTTTTAAAACCTTGTTTACGTGAGCTCGCGTAACAGTACGTATTGACAACATGACAATACTAGCGAAGACGCACACTTGCACTGTAAGCGATTAGGAAAAAGAGTGGGGTGTGTCTTCGTGGATGGGATCTGTAGACACGATATAGTTATACTTATTACTTTTGACACCCTAAAAAATGGCCGGATAATTAAAGACATCTCGTACAAAACGGCAATAAAAGGTCAAACCGAATATAACACTTGCGAGCAATAAACTGTAATTCCGTTTAATTATTTTTATAAGGTTTCAGAACTAGCAAACAATAAGGCGTTTTGTTTTAAAAATTGATGTCATAGGTACCACAATCCATAGTTCATTGCATAAACATTGTAGGTAGGTACCTACAGTTTGTTCTGAGCAACGCGCGATGAAATGTTTCCAGTTTATTACTCGCGAGTGTACTACACTATGCACTTGGGTTCAATCCACTTCCCCGCTATGTGGCAGCCATTTTATTTTTCTGTTGTTATTTACATGCGTACAAAAAAAAATCATAATATCTCTCAAAGTTTTGGTCTAACTGAAATACAAATAAGCTTATTCGAAGGCAACAATATTGTCCATAATTTACAAAAATGAAACAACGGGTTCACATTTTCCAAAAAATAATAAACTCCAAAAATTATGCAAAAAATCTAATTATAAATTGCCTTTGCTGCCCCTAGATTGGACCCAAGTGTGTTAATGTATTAGTGTATTAAAATATTTGTCATATTATATGAAGTATCTAGAATATCGCTAATCTATGACCGAACACACTGTACCTACAGGATTCAATAAACCCAACACCAGTTTATTTTTTCCCAAATCATACCAAACCATGGACTAAAAAAGAAAAGTCACTATTAAAGTTTAAGGCCAAGCCAAAACAGCATGTCATTACTCAAACCGTATTTTTTCTTCAATTAAGGCATTACAAGCAATTTTGAAAGCGCAAAAAATACTTTTCAGAAAAATTGGAAGGGAACTCTTAGCATTCAGTTCTTTTATTTCATTAATTTCTTACGAGCTTCCGCGTATTTCAAGCTTCGTTATATTTTTTATTGAGTAGAGTTATGTAATTAAAATAATAGTCATGATTTTGCGTTATTTTGGCTGGAACAGTTACATGAGTAGGAAGGTACGTCATGACTCAAACGTATTTGACGACACGGTTGGCGCAGTGGCTGAGCGATCGACTGCTGCGCAGCGTGTTGCGGGTTCGATTCCCGCCCAGGGTAAATATTTGTGTGATGAGCACTTGTGTTTGCCTTGTGTCTGGGTGTTGTTTATCTACATATGTATGTTTTTAAAATATATTTGTGTATGTATATCAGCTGTCTGACACCCATAGTACAGGGCCTAGTTTGGGGTCAGATGGCCGTGTGTGAAATGTCCACACATATTATATTATTATTATTATTATATTTTGCTTTCAGTTCATGATTCTAGAAATCTAGACCCAATGCAATCTATTTGCAATGTATCGTCGATCATTAAAAAAAAACAGTTTTTTCAACTATGTTGGAGTCGATTTCTAGTCTAATTCCAGTGGTTTACATGGAGCGACTGCATGTCTGACCTTCACAGCCCAGTTACTGTGTAACACGATATTCCTTGAAAAGACTGGTTGTGAGACTTTCCATCTGACTACCAACAACGACTGCCAAAAATGTAAGAGTGACAGCCGGGACCAACGGCTTTACGTGCTTTCCGAGGCACGGAAGGGACTCGGTAAAAAATGAATAAATCCAAGGATCGACCGCAGTAAAATTAGTAGTATTAAAGCAAATAAATGATACACAAAATAAACGTTATGTTAAACAAAGAATCTGTATTAAAAGCACATACATCACATTTGACAGACCATTAAGCATAAATACCGCAAACTACCGCAAACATTATTCCCGTACAAGGAAAACTAAAAATAAACCAAACGGATGTAACAGTACCAATACGTCACGAATTTCATAAACATGTTCTAGTTTCTTCCTGTGAGATATTCTGGAATTTTCTGGCTCAAGTCCACGGGGACCGGATTGACAGTGCCCCGAAATTTTCTGCTCAAATCGACTATTTTACTCCTATGCATATTTTGACGATTTCATTCAAACCTGTACCTATGGAATAATGATTTCTGTGAACAATGTGTTGTAACTATGACGGAATTTACTGGAAAACGTAAGATAGTAATTTTTATTTTCATCTCGTCAAAATAACTTCGTTTTTAGAATGATTGGGTGGAGCGTCCGTGTGGTGTCGGACGTAAATAATAGCACCATCCCATATCTTCCCGTGGGTGTCGTAAGAGGCGGGTAAGGGACTTACCAGAGAATGGACAGCAGCGTTCTCTATGCCTTTGTGACAACCATACTGCGATCGCCAATTCGCCTGCCAAGCGTGGCGATTATGGCAAAACCCTCTCCTTGAGGAAGCCTATGTCCAGCAGTGGACGTCTTTAGGCTGAGCTGGTGGTGATGATGATGGGTGGACCGAGAGGGACAGGAAGGCCAAAGAAAATGGGAATCCGTCTTTTCTTTGGCCTTTCTGTATTTAAAAGGAGTCACTGATAGCCCGACAGTTGACAAGACGGAATGGAAGAATAAAACGTATTGCGCCGATCCCAAGTAACATGAGATGATGAATTTCGTTTTAGAATAAGAAAGCTATTTTTTTATTAACTGAAATCAGTCGGTATAGTCTAAGGTCTCAGTGAATGGATATGAAGTGATCTGTCATTTGATGATTGACGGCTCACCTAACGGTCACTTCATCTAAATTCACCTAGGGAGATTTTTACAGAATATCATGACTACTGTAAGTTTATGTTACATTTCTGTTCTTCTTCTTAGCTCAATGTAAGATTAAAATGAGATGTAACACAGTTACAATTTATGCAACAAATACTGGACCTCGTGTAGGATCCATACTATTATTGTGAATGCAAAAATGAGCCTGTTTCTTTGTTTTTAAGCTTTCACGGTTGAACTGTTGAATCGATATTGAAGATATTTGGTACAGACTACGCTTTTTCTCCAAGAAATGATACAAGCTACTTTTTAATCTGAAACTTCGTCTGCATCTGCGATTACCGTCATTGACGCGGGCCAAAGCTAGTAATATTATAAATGCGAAAGTAACTTTGTCTGTCTGTCTGTCCATATATCTATTATATTTAATTGACAAAACGTCACAATTGATTTTAATTGCATTGGGTATGAAAATAGCTTGAGCCCTGGGGAAGGACATACACTACTTTTTAATCCGTACTTCGTCTGCAGCCGCGATAAACGTCATTCACGCGGACGAAGTCCCAACCATATGGGTGTTACTACACCAATCGATCAATCATCAATCGATGCCATCGGTCGACATCGATCGACGTTGATCGATTGGTGTGGTAGGTTTGGCTGATCGACGGATACCGTTCGACTAACTAATTGATCGATTGCCGATCGATAGCATCGGTCGACGTTGATCGATTAACTTCGGCTATAATCCATCACTAATAATAATCAAGCAGCTCGATCGACGTCGACTATTCCATTCTACCATCGATCGATGCCGTCGATCGACGATCGATCGATGGTCTGGTAACACCCTAAGCTAGTTTTCTATATAGATAAGTTGTTTATGTAAACAGAATATAGTGTTTGTTGTTTCACTCTTGACTTCAAAGAAACCATCTATCAAAGGAAGTAATATAACTTATTTACCCGCAATTCATAACGATGAGGCAGTAAATAAATTTTATGCTCCGCCCTTTGACGATCGAAGATTAAAATTATGTTCTTCGAGATATTTTTGATACGACTTTTTAAGGGCTTCATGCAAATGTAAAATTTACATTCCTGATCTACATTTATCGATGATCGGCGTATTTTTATTTTAATTTTTAGTAGGAAGGTTAGAAATCTCATAATATCACTTTAGTAAATATTTTATATTAAGTCCTTCATAACGCTGAGTTTATATTATTTCAGTCAAAGAAACTAAAAAAAAAATTTAAAATTATCATTCTGTTAAAATTATAATTATGTTACAATTATTATTATGTCAAAATCATTATTATGCTAACATTATTATTAGCTAATTTAAAATTATTATTATGTTAAAATTATAATTATGTTATAATTATTATTATGTCAAAATCATTATTATGCTAAAATTATTATTAGCTAATTTAAAATTATTATTATGTTAAAATTAGTATCATGTAAAAAATATTGTGTTAAATTATTATTATGTTGCCGTGCCCTAACCGGGTTTCACGTTGGAACTTACACTATTATAACAACTAAATGTAAATACATGAACGCGCATAAAGAGATTTGATTTGAACTACTGCAATGCTGTTCTGTAAGAAATCACTTGGGATTCCGCAGTAAACTGTATTACTAACGATTGGTATCCCCTCTAAACAGCTTGTCTTTCGACAAATGCCTCCTCTAAGATTTTCCACTGGTTTCAACAATTTCAATTTCTCTATACCGATGGATAGAGAAGTGCTATCGGACCGAATCATTATATTTAAAAATAATTACATATAGACTATAGCTGCAGCACTCCTCTGCTAGGTATAGCATATATGTAGTTATCAAAAAAATTGGTACCCGTTACAAAAATCTGGTACCTAAAATATTTATTTATTTATTATTTATTTATTTATTTATAACAACTTATACTATCATTACAGGGGTTTCCCTAATGCGACAGTTAAGACCTTAGACTAATAAAACTATACATTTACTTACAATATCAACAATTAAAATAACAACATTATCAACTCATTACACCACTATAACATAATAAATAAATAAAACATAGACAAATTATCATAATAACTATTACTATTAAATAATTACTTATCGTGTAAGTAATTATTCAATAGTAACAGTCTTTATAACAGTATTATACATAGTCCACACTAATCTCTAACATAATTTACATACCTACTGACATTTTTATAATAATTACTTATCATTTTGCTCGTAGCATAAATCATTGCTATAATATTAATATTTTCCTAATCTTGTAATAACAAGAGTAGCGAGTTGAACGGCCATGTCACATGCCACTCTTGGCCATCAAGAGTGGCATGTGGCATGGCCGTTCAACTCGCTACTATAATCAAGAAAAAGAATAACAAAAAAAATAAAAAAAAGGGTTCAAGAATTATTGTATAACAGAAAAGTAACGAACAGTGAACAAGTTCTTCCCCTTTCCCATAAGTGACGATAGCGAAACGGCCAAGCCACGTATTTTGACTAAAGTGTAGAATTTGCGAAGTTAGGGCTTGTAAAGTTATGGCGTGTAGAGTTAGAAGCTTGGCTCTACATGAGATCTGATAACTTTTTAACAGTGCGAGCTTTATGGTCTCGACTTGGCAACACTTTCAAACTTGTACTTTATTTTCCAATTAAACTATTATTATTACTTTACATGAAAATGTTTTTAGTGGGATTTCACTTCTTTTTGTAGTTGATAATGAAAATTTTTTCTTTGTACATTTTTTCTAATTAAAAAAAAAACAAAAAAATCCAAATTTCAGCTTTCTATACCCTAGTACTAGTAGTAGAGTGAGTGAGTCAGTGACGAAATCGAGGTTTATTAGATACCAATAAAATCTAAGGTATGAGAGCTATTCAATTGAAACTTGATATGTTTAATAAGTTTACTATTGATATTATATCCCGAGAATATCTGGTATATTCCAAACCAAAAATATGAGGGTACGAAATTCGGTTGGCATAGACCCATAGAAACCTAAACTTAGTAGGTAGTATTTCTTTACATTTCTTACTTGTCATGACTCGCCACACACACATAGACATGACCCATCGATTTTGAAAGGGACGGTCAAAATGTACAGCTATTGCGTCTAGAATACTGATGTTGCTACCCCGTATATGGGCCAGCAGGAAAGCTGTTTTTTTGCGCATGACGGCCTGGAGACCATCAAAGCGCGCTTCAGAAAACATTCGAGACACGCTGCACCGCGACGGTAGACCCAAAAACACTCTGAACGCATTATTGTTTTGCTGGCACTTCGCATGGCGTATTTCTACAAATATTCGCCATATTTGAATAACACAAAATTTACCCTATGGATATTGAAATCAAAATCGATTTTGTTTTACCCAAATAAGGCGAATATTTACACATATACGCCATGTGAAATGCCAGCATAATGTCACACATTTGGCATATTGAATGTCCGTCCAATGTCTACCCGGAACTAATGCAATGATTTTGAAAAATGACGAGGGTTTGTTTTCGTAGAACTAAGCCCAGTTATTGTCCGTGTAACAACAGCTTAAGACACACAAACATGAATTCAAGTTGATTTTGTTTGACATCCATTAAAAACTTAAAAGAAAAAGATTACCAGGAAGGAAAAAAAGTAATTGTACATTGTCACTCTACAAAATTAAGACCGTTACCCGTCTTCTTAGAGTCAAAGCCTGAAAATAAATCACGGTAAGGATATTCCTCGTGATCAACCACTTAATCCCAATACTAATGAAACTGGAAGATTCCGAAAATACTTCGACGTTAAATAAATAAGGTGTCTTCAGATTAGTTTATGTGGAAGAAAAATTAGACTTTTTTGTACTCAAGTTTAGCCCCAAGCGAGGCCGTGCTCATAAATAATGCCTAATTCTGTGTCGCTGGAAATTCCTTTATTTTTATACGGATTTTGTGTGATTTTTGCTCGTAAACCTTTAGCGGAATCTTTGGCCTATTTGCAAGTCTAAAGGGAAACATTTATATTTTTTGTACGTCGTTTTATTTATTTAGAATAATATGAATAATTTTGTATGGACGTATGATTTAATTTATTATGGTTATGTAATAAACTGTCACTAAACATCAGCCTTAGAAAACATCAAAATCATTTATTTATCAGAATTTGATGTAAGTATGTATTTGAAATGTATTTGTGATACATACACAAAATCAGCTGTCTGACACCCATAGTACAGGGTCTCCCTAATTTGGGGTCAGATGGCCGTGTGTGAAATGTCACCACATATTATTATTATAAGTAAAGTAAAATAAAGTGCTTTAGAGTGGAGACCGCGTTTGAGCAAGCGTAGTGTGGGACACCCTGCGGCACGATGGACCGACGATTTGATGAAGGTGGCTGGCAGCGGATGGATGCGGACTGCCCAAGGCCGGATTGTTTGGCGATTTCTGGGGGAGGCCTACGTTCAGCAGATAGGCTGATAATTATGATGATGATGAAACTAAAATATGGTCTTAAATTCAAGCAAATAGTGGACATATTTATGTGGCGTATCAATTTAAGTATACATTTGTAAAAAGGCTCAAGGGGGCTCGTGGTTAAGTAAAAGTCGTACCGATCGATCGGTCACGGTCTCTCAGTGGATCCACGCCAATTAATACCGAGACCCTTTAGTGTCTCAGGAAGCACGGAAAGCCGTTGGTCCCGGGTATCATTCGTTGATCTCGACAGTCGTTATGGGTAGTTAGAAGCCAGAAAGTCTGATAATCAGCCTTACCAAGAAATACCCCCACCGAGTAACTGGGTTGTGGATGTGAGAGAGGCAGTCGCTCCATGTAAAACATTGGTATTCAGCCGTATCCAGTTAGACTGGGAGCCGGGAATACATTACACATACCGGAGGAAAGGATAGGCTGGGAAGATTTATAAATAAGCCTAGGGTATTACTACAGCAATCGTTCAATCGTCGATCGATGCCATCAATCGACATCATTCGACGTTGATCGATTGGTGTGGTAGCTTTGGCTGATCAATGGATACCGTTCGACTAACCAATCGATCGATTGCCGGTCGATGGCATTGGTCGACGTTGATCGATTAACACCGGCTATAATCCATCAGTTTCTTTCGAAATATTGAAGAGAACTCGTTGGCCAGTTCGATGTTGCTCGTACTATTATTACGGAGACGCAAAAGCAGAGGACACATAAACACAATGGCCAGGTAGTTAGCGCGATGGGCGCCGGCGAACAGCAGGTGATAATGGGGAGCAGACGGCGCGCGGCGCGGCTCATCAAGCAGCTCGATCGGCGTCGACTAATCCGTTCTACCATCGATCGATCGTCGATCGACGGGTCTGGTAGAAACTATCGATCGATGTCGACTAATCCATTCTACCATCGATTGATTTCGTTGATCGACGGTCGATCGATTGATCTGGTAACACCTAAGATTATTAGAAAATTAGGAACTGTTAATCTTATTCTTCTGCTTAGTCGCGTTCTTCATTACTGAAGGTCGTGTCCCTAAAAGGTCTTCGTGGCTTTAAATATGACGATTTTCCACATCGTTCGGTTCTCTGCTCCTCTCAGAGCAGTCGTAAAACAGAGCCCAGTGAGGGCGGTTACTTGGTCTGACCATCGGTTAGGTGACCGTTTGCGAGGTCTTTTCCCATCTACCTTGCCCATCACAATCAACTTTTCAAGGTTATCTGGTTCCCGACGGGCAATGTGACCAAAATAACCGAGAATCCCTTAGTAACATATTATCGTGGATAGTCTAACTCTTATGCGTAGCTGCTCGAGGATAGATTTGTCCTCTTGGCAGTCCATGGTACGCGGAGCATTCTTCGCCAACACCACATCTCAAAAGCTTCTATCTTTTTGCGTTCTATGGCTTGCATCGTCCACGATTCTGAGCCATAGAGAAATAATGAGAAAACCATTGTCAGGATTAGTCTCATCTTGGTGACAGGTTAACATTATAAAACAAATTATGACTTTAATTCAAAGTATGTCAGTTAAAAATAATGTCGTAATAGTCATCCCATTTTATCTTTCAACGTTTGATTTAGCTAATACGCGACTCTTTCCACTCCATGAAAGTAATCAGCAAATAAAAGACGGAATACTTTGAGACCAATACTATCTATCGTGTGATCAATATTGATTCATCTACTGAACAATTTTATGACAACCCTCACTTGTGTGATAAAAATATCGCTGACCTCAAACGACCATGACATGTCTCCGTCCGATTATGAAATAAAAGGCAGATATACCACCCGGAACACTGAGAATGAGGCCAAAAAAGAAAATACAAACTCAAAAGCGAATACCTATAATCTCGTGATTATATTCGCTTTTGAATTTGTATTTGTTTTTTTTTTAACAATGCAGCGTTTCGTGCTACGTGTCAGTACAGCACGAAGCGCGTTGTAGGTAGGCTTTTGAATTTGTATTTGCTTTATTGGCTTTACTGTCGGTGATCGCGCGGCCTGTCTATTATTTCATAATCTGAATGAAATGTCAAAATGACATTGCTTATTGCTTACAGACGCGTGATAGTCGGTTAACAGCGGGGTTCTATTTTATTATCGCGGTACCCTATTTTTTTCTTAAATGACAATGCCAGATCCTGCCCCACCCATTTACAGAAAATGTAATTTAATAAAATAATTGTAATGATCAAAGAATCTTATTATAATAAATTGTTTTGCTTTAGAACTTGCGAACTTGCGTTCTTGGTATGTTTCCACGAGACAGGCTCGAGTGTGGAGTTGTGTGGAGTTCATTAGCAAAATGCTTCCTTTGTGTCTTATACTTATTTGTTTTTTTTGAGAACCTAATTGATAATGTAGACTATTGTAGATTATAAGGAAATGTAAAGAACTTTTTTTGTTGGCAAATGAACAACATTATTATTTTTACTTGCGGATTACAAATCAATGCTTAAAGGAATGCAAATACAGTATTTTGATTTGAACAGAAACGACAAGTTCTGCAGTCATTAAGACTAATGTTTAGTTATCAGCAATAAATAAGCAGTAAGATGCAGATATTGCAAGCTTGTACATGACTTTTATTGAGTGGGGCAAAGTTCTATAGAGTTTCTGGCATTGTCCTTTAATTCTTGCTTAAGCCTGAACAAACAGATAGACAAACAGGAAAAAAAAAATGATTTTTCTTGATTGTTCCGTGTGTACTGACATTCATTTTGCATTTAGTTAAAATCTGTTATTCTGACATTACAAACAGACACTTAATCTTTTGACTGAAACCACAAAACAAAAAAAATGTTACTTAATTCCCAAAGAATCTGCTCCATACTGATGCTCGGTTGATTTTTTCACATTCACCTTTTTTATTTTTGGCTTAAAAACGACTTCTCTTGGGACCATTAACTCAGTAAGAAGAATAAATTAACTGGCATTCGTTCCAACGTTCGGTCTTATTTTATGCTGAGTCTAGAATAAAAATGGCAAAAAACTAGAGCGCATGCAGAGCTTCCTTGCTTTGATTTGAATTGTGATTCCATAATAGCTATTCGGTGCCGGTAATTTGTGTAACTTTTTGTTGAGATCGAAATATTCTAGTTGTAATGGTAACTTTGCTACATAAAGTGATAATGACTTTTGAATCTCAAAGTCAAAACATATATTACAATTGAATTATTTCCAGGCACTTTTGAATTGTCAAGGAGTCGGTCAGTTAGTCAAAAAAGTTGAAGCAAGTGGCTTGTTTCAAAATGTAGGTAACGTAGAAGAACTCCACCATTTCCTATTACGTATTATTTTGCAAATAAGTTATTTATTGGAAAAACTGGCTAGATAATATTAGTGTACTTATTTTATTGACCAAAATAAGTTTTGAATACTTTTGTATGGAGCGCCATGGCGGTACAGTCCCTTATAATGTTTAGCTATACGTTTCCTACAAATTAAATCAAAAGTGCATTTTATTATTTCCTTTTACATTGCGCTTTTTAAGACCAAGGAACGAATTCCTTTAAATTAAATGCAAGCAAGCTTGAAGTGGCTGCTTGTAAAGTTTGTTTTTTATCTGTCTTATTAGGTTAATAAAATAAATATGGCGTACCAGCTACGATTTCAATGTGCCATGTTTAACTCCATACATTTTTTTTACGGTATTCTTACCGTATCAGATTTGTTTGACTAGTGAAACAATCACCATTAATCAAAACTTACGATACATTTTTAATTTAATCCAGATTTAGATGTTTAGCTACTTATAAAACCATAAATAGGTAGCAAATGAGTTGACAAATGACTAACAAGAAATGACGTCCTAAATATAAATTGTCATACAACCTCTACCTGAGAATTGCGTTTTGACAGCTCACAAAAACTATGTCAATTGACAGTAATGAAATTACGGAATAGACAAAAAAAGTGGAACTGACATGTGTCCTTATAAAATATGTAAAATAATAACAACCTTCGCCAGTTTTATTAAGTCTTAATTTCGTATAAACAACAACTGACAAAGGTTGTTGTTCGTTATAGGGAACAAAGTTAAAATAAATAGGCAAATAACCCTTGACTTAGGTTTAATTACAGTAAACAGTTTGGTCAATGGAACAAAAATAACAATGTTACAATTTAGACTTTGTACATAACTGTCAAATTTTCCCAATTAAATATGAACCTTATGTTTTTAAAATAAAATTGAAAATCTATCAAAGAAATTTGACAGATTGTGGTAGCTTGATGTGCTGGCCTCTGTACAAAGAGGCTGCAGAAGGCGCTTTTGGTTAGATTTATGTAGTTCTAGCTGTGTGACCGACCGCCGAGCAAGAGTATGGCGTGATGTAGCGGCCATGTGATTGGTTGATGGCGAGCGTCACCTCATCAGGTGATGGAGAACGGCCGCTATTGGTTGCGGCTGCAGGATACAGTCGTAGGCTGTGTTGCCAGATACGGTTGACTCGTTCGGAAATAGATACGGCGTCAACAGTTGTTATTATGTTAAGTACCTACATTTTATTTTTCCGCATAATTATAACAATCGCGGGATGCATTTCCACCTATTTCCACATGTTTTTCTATTCCATGGTTGACATCTACCCTATTCTAGTAAATAAAAAACGTTAATTCTTTAATTACAGTTTCAGTCTGTTAAAAATACCTCTAATCTACCTTAATTTTTGGCATTGACTGTCGTTGAAATCTGAGATGAGATCGTGACTAGATTTTGTAAGTTTTTAATTACAGGTATTGGCCTTCTTGTTATTTGTGATTGAAACCTTGTAATTGTCGTACTGCGTTTGGTTACCAAAATCAGACTTGATATTGTAAATATTGGTTTACCGAATATTTAGGACATAAAAGTTTAATGGTGGTTTAATCATCATCATCTGCCTAGCCTTTTCCCAACTATATTGGGGTCGGTATCCTATTAAATGGAAGAAAAGGGACTCAGTGATATCACCATGGTTGACAGGTTGGAATGGAAGAAAAGGGCGTGTTGCGGCGATCGTAAGTAACATGCGATAAGGGCAGGAAGATGATAAAGAAGAAAGAAAGAAAGAAAGGCCATTTATTCACGCGAAAAGCGACGCACATATTATATAAGAGGTGTTGATTGGGGTTGGCTTCTAGTCATACCGGATTCAGCTGGATACCAGTGTTTTACATGGAGCGACTGCCGGTTTCACCATCATAACCCGGTTACTGAGAAACACGATAAACCTTGGTAAGACAGGTTGTCAAACGTTCTAGCTTCTGAGTACCCATAACGACTGTCAAAGAACTACAAATGACAGCAGCTGTCATTTGTAGATCTTTGACAGTTGTTTCATAAGCACGAAAAGCTGTAAGTTGGTCCCAGTTGGGACTACCAGCTTTTCGTGCTTTCCGAGGCACGAAGAAATCTCGGTATGAAATGGATGTTCACTTAGTCACCAGGAACAGCGAAATTCACGACTTCCTCCAGGTGCCGTCCGTAAACTTTGAAATCGAGCGGTACAAATGTCAACACAAGGCACGCCTAACCATGCACCCAAACCCACTAGTGACTGCACTGTTAAACCCGACAGCGGTGGTTAAAAGGCTTAAGAGGAATCACCTTCTTTAAGTGGGAGACGCAGCACTGGCTGCTCCACCACAATGCCATGTAAATTGAAACATATTCGCTTATGGTCTGACGACCGATTGCAAATGGAGAATAAGGGGAAAAAAAAAACTCAGTCACCCACGACCGTCCGATTCATACGGCTTTTATTTAGCCACAATCCTTAGTGAATATAGCCGTACTTTTCTTAAATAGGTTAAGATGTACTTACCGACGACTGAAAGGTACATCCTGTGGCCAATTGGAGGCGTGGTACCGACTTGGCACTCATATATGCCTGAGTCGCGACGCTGCGGAAACCGTATCTGTAAACAAAAATAAAATTTAATGCTCATGAAATAGCTGCTTTTTTGCCAGGAATTAGTTGCTCTTGGTCTATGGGTGAAGTAACATGCGACTAAAGGATTACGTCAAGATGAGTAGCTTTGGAGCGAACTGCAGAAAATTGCGATATGCTGGGGTGATTAATGTTTTCGCTCCAGTTATGAAAGTACTTTTTTTGTATGAAACTGGATGTTTTATTTGAACCTGTTTTTTGCTGGTTCTTTCAGCACTTTCTAGTATTTACTCTAATACATTACTAATAAAGATTGGAGTGCAATTTAAGTCCTGAAAATGTTGGAAACAATGTTTCGCAACAATTCTTGCCAATGATATAAATATAATAATAATATAATATGTGGGGACATTTCACACACGGCCATCTGACCCCAAACTAGGGAGACCCTGTACTATGGGTGTCAGATAGCTGATATACATTTTAAATACATACATATATAGATAAACAACACCCAGACACAAGGCAAATACAAGTGCTCATCACACAAATATTTACCCTGGGCGGGAATCGAACCCGCATCACGTTGCGCAGCAGTCGATCGCTCAGCCACTGCGCCAACCGTGCCGTCGAAACGTCTAGATAAAACTATCTATTATAATGTTGTCAACATCTCACGTTGCCGGTTTTTTTTTACTAAACACAAAAACATGTTGCTGACACAAATGATTCACAAGTTTGTTTCCCAAAGTTTACTGGCATCGCATTCGTCTCCAAGTGACAATACTAAATGGTAAGAAGGTACATCTGGCATGTCATGAGCAGTCAGCTTCTCAGAATTCAATCTAGATTTAGTAGTAATATAGCTAGGTATGAAGCAACTAGTTCATGGTGAAAGAAAAATAAAGAAATAAAAACAACATTAATTACGCTTAAAACGAAACAATTAAATTCTAATAAAGTAAAAATGCAAAATATATGCACCTACAACTATACTTATTTCTGCCTTAAAGCAGCCTTAACAAAATACTATCTAAAAATTAAACATTTTCGGGTACGTTATCCATGGAATTTCTTTAATAACACTAAAAGACTTTATTTTTAGTCATCGTGCGAAAAACAATGTAATATGAGACAGCACATTTTGACACAACCGCACTTCATGAGATAAGCCAAGCGGGGGCGTGAATGGGCGACATTTTAGGCATTGTGGGGTCATGAATGTGACGTCAAACTCGATGACGTCATCCATGACCTTGTTTATCATTATTTAGCCCTCAACTTCTCTTTCTGTTTTTATACAAAATTTTTGGTTACCTATCTTAATTCTCGGTATTTTATCGAAAATTTTGTAGGCTCATAGTTACCTACGTATTTAATTTTCGTAATTGGCTTAATTGGCAGGTATAACTAGTTATTTAATTATGTCTGTTGGTATATAGTTTGTGCGTAATATTAAATATTTGTATTAACTTTAAGTATTACTTTCTGTAATATGTTTAACGTTCCCTGTATAAATGGTTTCAAAGAAAATAAAGTTATCAATCCGACACGTGTATGTAATGTTATTGAAACTGCTATTATATTCACATAAAAGGCCATACCTACTCATATGTTAGAACTCCTAAATCAATACACAAAATGTTATAGGTGTATGTATGATTACCCACGCATTTCTCCAAATCTATTAATTAGGCCGTGAGTCCGTGACCATTTGTTTTTATTGGCTCACATTTACTTCCAACCTTAACAGTCTTCCGCTGTTTCCTAAGTTTTTAATCAAAATCAGTTAGTTTTAAAGATATGGACCATGTTTTGTAAGTTTGACGGCCTGACTAGCAATAAGTTCGTACCTACTGTAAAGTGGTAAATAAAATGTTTTTTAAAAAAGAAACCGCCTTCATAAACTAAAAAGTGACAAATAACTTTAGCACACATAACTATTACTTTAATTCGGAAGTCGGCAGGTTTTGTTCTGTTTGTTGTTTTGCATTTCTTTGACTATAGGTATAGTAGGTAGCAACGTCCCTCGCCACCCGCGATTACCACGTACAGTACGGCCGATGTATCTTGGCGGTCCTGAAGTTTCGGCTTACGCTGAAAACCTAAACAGGTGCTCCTTTGCTACGGAGCACCTGTTTGGGCTGATAGGGCCACCATAGGGGCGGTACGACGTAAATTGCTGCAAAGTCAACGTTTGACTTTAATATTTTTATGTAAAGCATATAGGACCGTTAGTACTGAAGCCCTTCCGGTTCTAGCAGGCGTGCTTCCAGTCGATCTTGAGGTGCAACGACGTGCTGCAATGTACTATTCCGCGCGAGAGACCATGGACGCAAACTTTTTAACTCAACGTGACCGCGCTAAGATCTCTAGATTATTTAAACCACAGACTGACGTCTGGGAGGAACTTTTATCCGAGTGGCAGTGTAGGTGGGATGATTCTAGCAAGGGCCGTCACCTTCATCTGTTCTTTCCATCCGTTCGTGAGCGGCTGGCCAGGACATGGCTGGAGGTGGACCACTGTGTTGCCCAACTTCTAACAGGTCATGGCAACTTTAAAAGTAAATTATTTTCTTTCAAGCTCGTTGCTTCGCCTTTGTGTCAATGTTCTACATCTGACTGTGAATACGAACAATCTGCACATCATATCTTATGGGAGTGTATTCTTTGGCAGAAAGAACGCAATATTATGTTAGATAGTGTACAGGCTACATCCGGAGCGGTTTATTATGCGGACCTTGTGGAAACTAGAACAAATTTCCGTGCGTTCAAGCGATTTTGCCATACCTATTATTGGAATCAAATTTAATGTAACAGCTCACTTTTTAGGGCCCAGTAATTATGTCAATTATAATCCGTGGTGCTTAGCAACTGGGTTTCTCCCAGTTGTAAACGTCCCTTTGTGCCTTTTGGCCTAGTTCTGTTCTGTCTCCTGCTTGATTTGGAGGGAAGTGGAAAATATGTTTTTCTTACTCCTCCGCTGTTCTTTTCTGATTAATTTCGTTGCGGGATCCAAGACAGTTGAATCGTTTCTCTGGGACTCGTCGAGCTTCATTGCTCTGGCGCTTTTCTGGTGGTCGCCACTGTTGATTCTGGCTTACAGGAGTTACAGTGGTTAGGGAATAGTGTGGCGGGCTTACGCTGAAAACCAGCGCCGTGACTTCTCCCCTTCGTGCGCGGACTACGGCATTTATGATGAGCGTCAGCCGTTTCGCGTGGCAGTGACGCATATTTCCGTCTCAGACGTTATTATAGTTTTTATTTTATTTTTTTTATAATATGTACTTATAATATTATATTTTTTATATTTATTTTTATTTTATCCACTTGTTTTAGTTTTAGGTCTAGTTGTAAAAATATTTTGTAATGTGCGTCATTCTCTCGTGAATAAATGGTTTTTCTTTCTTTTTTTTCTCTTTTAAGTTAGCAGATTAGCTGCGCAGTAGACAATTTCGTTCCTAAAAGATTCATTGCGCAGCCAAACAGATAACTTCAGGACCGCCAAGATACGTCGGCCGCCCCGTACGTTTTATTATTGTAACCAGCAGTCCGTAATTTTTTTGTAACCTAAACATGACATTTATTTAACTGAATTTGTCATTTATAATTTTTATGATGTGACATTTATCTTTCGAAATGTTGTTTATTTTTTTAATTTGTCTTTAAGTTTAGAAATGAAAGTTATTTGCATGCCCACGGTACGGTAGAATATGGAGGAATTTCATCATCATTTGCCTAGCATGAAACGGTTCACTCGTGCCTTGAATATAACCAGATTATATTATGTGAATTATGTATTACTGCCCTCTCTGACTGACTTTTACAGTGTTGAGTTGAGTAAATCATGTGTGCTTTCATGATTTACTCTTCCCATCATCATCACCATCATGTCAACCTTTAGACGCCCACTGCTGGGCATAGGTCTCCCCCAAGGGGGGTTCCGTCGTAATCGCCATACGTTGCCAATGCGTGTTGGCGATCACAGTAGGTGTTATGGTACTCAGAAGGACGCTGCTGCCTGTCCTCTGGTCAATGTATCGAGGAATTTATTATGTAAAAAAGAACATCTATGTACTAATTACCCATGTTTGCAAATTAATAAATTATTTGATTTGACGTACGAATGTGCCAAGTAATAAACTCAACTCACCTTCAGTATCCAATCCTCGGTGTGAGGGTTGTGTACACTGATGAACCTCTGGTCTGACGTGTACGTCATTCTCCCTGACGTCAGCAGGTGGATGTCACGATGTCGGATCCATGATACCTTGGTAACGAAAAATAAAATTATGAATTAAAATCTTTTAATTAGTGACTTGAGCATTTCGCGGGAAACAGGATAATTGCTAAAAATTAATAAAATTAACTAATCAACATCATTGGGTACCTACATAATTATATTTTATTACGGTTTAAAAATTATTTATTTCTCAAAGATTACAAATCACTTACGAGGAGAAATAAAATATAAAACAAAACTTAAGTAATTTATGGTACAGATGCGAGTAGACGGTATTCTTAAAAAATACATTTCTGGATTGGTAGGTAAGTTCGATTAACTTTGTCATTCGTTTCAACTAATACGGACGACAGTTTTTGAGCAGATAAAAGGGTATTTAAGGTACCTACATACCTACATCGTCTTCACATTCTTATAATTAATTAATTAATGTAATACAAATGATTGTGAACTTAGCGCAACTCAAAATCACGACTGCTATAATTATTATGATTGCTAGAACATCGTAGCAGCATTGACGCACGCTAGGACGCGCTTTAGGAAAATCGCGAATACATGAAGTTTTCGTCACGAATCGAATACTTATTATATTTATTATACTAAGGGCTGATTTTTCAATAGTCAGATATAACTTTTATCTGAGGAATAAAAATAGCGGTTTGACATATTTTCTATACATAAACTGTCAAACCGCCATTTTTATTCCTCAAATAAAAGTTATCTGACTATTGAAAAATCAGCCCTTAATATATTAATATATCTTAAGTGTGGAGTTTCTTTACCATTCTTCTCTTATACGAAACTAACTTTTGGAAGAGGCAACTAGATTCAATTAATTTCTTGTAATGACGTTTAAAAGTAGGTACCTTTAAATGGTCTTGTAATCAAATTGAAATAAATTATTCAAGAAAAACTTTATACCAACCCATACATAGCTGTCTGCTTAGCTAAGCTAAGCGCTTTATCTAGAAACTGAGATTCAATAACTTCGTAGGATTTCTCGAAAATCATTGTTTTCAGAAAAAAAAATTAGGTCTTTTATTTTGGTTTCAAAAAATTTCTATACCAATTTGTTCATTGTAAAAAACCGCTTACTGCGCTGTAATCCGCGATTCAAACATTTTTTTGTTTAGAAAATAACGTTGGAATTGCCTTTTGTAGGAATTGGATGGATAAATGAGTTATTTTGTTCATTTTCGCGATACTACGAATTGTTTTTGATCAATAGCGACAGAAAAACCAGTTTAACGCGGCGATAGCGGTTTATTATATTTGCTGAACAATTGATGCACAGTATTATAGTCGAAATTGAAACTGATTTCAGTTGCCTCTTCCAAAACGTAGTTTCCGATGGTGAAGAATGGGGAAGAAACTCTATACGTACTCTTTTAAAATACACACAAAAGCTCATCCGTCCATTCGTCCATTTACAATATTTTTAAGACTGAAAATACCAAAATAACGCTGGCACGGGTTTTTTAATTGATTATTTCCTACACATCATAAAATATCATGTTGATAAAGGCAATCCTTCTACATTACATTGTTAATTAATGAATACATAATTATTAATTATCTACAAAATTTAATAAAAGGCTCTTGTTTGAACTTTAATATTAATAAACCTTCTAACTCAAACAATGGGCGTATTTAAATTACAAATTCTACAATCAAGTCTGAAATTAAATCCTATTTATACATATTCCAAATATAGAAAATTCATAAATTGTATTTTTCATTAGAAAACAGTATAAATTTTCCTTTTTAAAGTCAAAGTCAAATATTTTTTTTTCAATTAGACCATTAAAGGCACTTTTGAACGTCATATTGTAAAATTTGAATCTAGTTGCCCATTCCAAATGGTAGTTTCGTATGGAGAAGAATGGGCAAGAAACTCCATACGTATCTACTCTTTTAAAAAAATAGTGTTTACAATTTGCATTTACAAGAATTATAATATGTTACGTGAATACGATGTACCTTGTATAAAAATCATATACCTATATCATGGTATGTACAGAGTATTAAAAGTTAAGAAATGACAGCTAAATTATGTGCAGACACATGGTGTTCACTTATTTACAATTAATAATACAGTAGACGACCACTTCTTCTATTCCAACAAACAATGAATAGTGTGTGAGCCATATTAAGTACACTAAAAAATAATTGTATTTAAATATTATAAAGTACAGTTTTAATTAGCAATCAGTTTGATTTTGTCTAGACTGTAGGTAGATTGTCCTATGGAGCCGGACCAGCATGTTCCCAAGCATTCTGTATGAAACACATAGTAATTCGTTCCGTTCAAGTGAATGACCCTTTGTCAGTCACCATTCACAGCCTGCCCGTGTAACATCTATTTTTTGTACCTTGTGCATCAATTTTAATACAGTCCACTAAATCTTAAACTTTGTTTGGTTTCTATTATTCACCAGCGATCGCCACACATTCTTATCTTGGATATAATCCCTTTTTTTTTTCTCTTAATTTTTTTATTGGGGTTTTTGTCTAAACAGATATGCCAACCCCATCGTGCCACTTTAAATATTTAACTATACTAACCAGTTGAACAATAATTATGTAAGACACTTGGTGATAAATATGGGAGTCATAGGTCAAGGACTGTTATTAAACGGCATAATATTTTGGCACCTTCTGAAGTGGGTCGAGATTAAATTGATTGGATTAAGCCCACGTTACACATATTTAAATCTAATTCTCTCAACAATGACTCCCTTTCGCGCCTGTTCCGGACACATTCCATCAGCAAATGTTGCACATCTTCAATCTGATTACATTCACTACAATTCGGCGAGTCAGCTTTTTTCATAAGGAATGCAAACTTCGCTGATGGAACATGTCCAGAGCGAAGTCTTAAAATTAATTTAATATAATTCCTACTAAGTTGATGATCATCAAACCAAGGCACATGAGGATATAATCCTGATTTTAAATGTCAGAAGCAATGATAGATTTAACTTTACTCACTTATATACCCTACTAATTCATACTGTCCTTATTTTCTTACTTATACTTAGGTATTTACTTATTTACTTATTTATACAAATATTATAAAAGCGAAAGTAAGTCTGCCTGACGTCTTAACCGATTTTTATGACATTTAGGACAAAGATAGCTTTAACCCTGGGGAAGGAGATAGGCTACTTTTTATTAATCTACGATTTTGCCTGCACCCGCGATAACCGATATTCACGCGAACGAAGTCGCGGGCAAAAGCTAGTAATATTATAAATGTGAAAGTTTCTGAGGATGGATGGATTTTTGTTACCCTTTTACTCTTAAACGGCTGAACGGAATTAGCTGAAATTTGGAACACATATAGATATTGATCTAGTTTAACACATAGGATAATCTTTTTTATTATATATTATCCCGTTTTTGTGTTCCCGTTGAATAATTTAGGACCTAGACAAAATCAAACTGATTGCTAATTAAAACTGCCTTATTCATACTTAATAAATACATTATATTGAATTCTTGCTATGATTCACACACTAGTTCATAGTTTGTTGAAATGTAAGGAGTGGTGGTCTAATTTTTATAAAATTGTAAATAATAATATGTGAACACTATGTATCTATGTAGGTATACCTACAACTTAGCTGTCATTCTTTATCTTGTAATACTTTGTACATAATTCAATATAGTGTTTTATAAGCAAGGTCCATCGTATTCACGTATAGTTATATAACTATAAACTGTAAATGCAAAAAAAATTACACATTATTTTTCAAAATAGTATGTATGGAGTTTCTTGCCCATTCTTCTTCATACGAAACTACCTTTTGGAAGGGGCAACTGGAATCAACCTTTTTTTATATGACGTTCAAAAGTGCCTTTTAATGGTCTAATTGAAATAAATTATTTGACTTTGATCTTGACTTTGACCTATTTATTTTTAATAAATGTGAAGCTGAATTCAGTTCGTAGATGGCCATTTCATACCAAGTTCCGTCCCTTCCGTAGACCGCTCTGCTTTGGAAAGCACGTGAAGCTTAGGTCTCTCATCGTAGATATTTGGCAGTCGTTATGGGTGGGTAGTCATTACTTACTGACTGGGTTTACTTAAATTGTAATTATCATTGCCTTGTTTTGTAAATTTAATAATATTTTAATACTAGCGACCCGACCCAGCTTCGCATGGACCTATAGTCTTCCTCGATAAATGGACTATCCAACACAAAAACAATTTTTCAATTCGAACCAGTAGACCCTGAGATTAGCGCGTTCAACCAAACATATAAACAAACTCTTCAGCTTTATAATATTATACAAGGTGTAACGTCAAATACGCAAAACCTGAAAATAGTTTGATTAGGATAACGAGCAGAATCAATTGAACCACTTTTTAATATAGGTCACATTTTTCAAAAAATCTTCATTATACATGTTGCGCTGTCTATTTATTAATAAGTCAAGCCATCACGTGCGCAAACCTGCCAAAATAGGTAAACAAACACAAATGGTTGACGTTCAATTTAAATTTTCTCATACGCGTGATAATAATAGTTCTTATTTAAAAGCAAATACGAGTCTTGGTAAAACTAAAACAGCACATAAAACCTTTAAATATTTTTTTATGTTTTTTTTTCTCTGTCAGAATTGGGTTAATTGAATTAAAAATCATTTGGAGTGTCTGAGGTTTTGCGTGTTTAACGTTACACCTTGTATACTAACTATATAAACTTATAATATTATAAAGTCCATTTATCGAGGAAGACTATAGGTCCATGCGAAGCTGGGTCGGGTCGCTAGTATTAAAATATTATTAAATTTACAAAACAAGGAAATGATAATTACAATTTAAGTAAACCATAGTTACATTAATGACTACCCACCCATAACGACTGCCAAATATCTACGATGAGAGACTTAAGCTTACGTGCTTTCCAAAGCAGGGCGGTCTACGGAAGCAGGGACGGCACTTAATTCAACCGACAGTTAAGTGACTAATGTACGACGTATGTAAACATACTATGGTTTACTTAAATTGTAATTATCATTGCCTTGTTTTGTAAAAAACTTGTACGCCTCGCCAGGTAAAACATGTACGGACTTCATATAACTTTTTTAATATCTTGCATGCTTTAATTTGTGTGTAAACCCATGTTATGACAAATAAATTATCTTTATCTTTATCCAGTTTTACCAATGGGTATTTGTGTTACACAGTAACTGGGTTGTGGAGGTCAGATAGGGTGTCGCTCCATGTAAAACACTGGTATTCAGCTGCATCTGGTTAGACTGGAAGTCGAACCTAACATAGTTAGGGTAAGGCTAGGCAAATAAAACAGACGAAGTCGCGGGCAGAAGCTAGTATTTTAAATAAAACAAATTCCGAGAATGTTATTTAAATAAGACGCAAAACATGTTGTAAAGTAATCTAAGCCAAACTTTTTAAATTGGTTAAATCACTCGTGGGTATCAAATCAGAAATAAACCAAAAGTAATGTATTTTACATTACTTTTTATTGGAAGAAAAATAACATTAATTCGTCTTTAATAAGTGTCATTTTCACACATCGTTTTTAGGTATAAGCATTATTTTCAGAAAGAAAAATAAATAATGTTTAAGTAGATTTCTCCCGCTACTTCGGCCGCTGGAATGTCGGTTATCGCGGATACAGGCATAAACGCTGGTTCTAAAATAGTATACAGAGTGGGGACGACGATACGACCAAAAATTAAAATACTGGTAATACTAGTTCATAAGAATATTTTGAAACTATCAAATAAATTCTAAAAACAAAATTAAAAAAAAAAGTTCAGATATACTGAAGAGCATTTAAATGTAACCAAAATAAAACACCATCTGAAATATTGGTTTTCTAACTTGTGAGAAGAGCGGCAACTTGTGGCGTCATAATTTAATATGATTAATGCTCAATAAAACTATTACACCAAATTACTAAATCCTACCATGTTAATTTTTTGTGCTAATGCCATCCCTACCCTGTATATCCTTTCGTGGGGTTCAAGCTTACTCTGTACTTAATTTCATTAAAATCGGTTCAGTTGTTTCGCCGCTAAACCATGACAAACTAACTCACTTACTTTCGCAGTTATAATATTAGTATAGATAGCAGTTTTTTAACTGTTATAATTACATAAACGAATTAAAAACATTAGGTACCCTTCGTAAATAGCAGTCGGGTAAAAATACTATTACACTCTAAAATAACATACTATTAACCTTTTACCTATAAAAATAAAACTTTATTAAAAAGGAAAACAATCTCCAACAATACTAAACTCTCAAAGAAACAAATGAAAACGTTTAATTTTCTCTTGAAACTAAATGAATTCATTTGTTTCTCCGGCTCCATGTTTCTAGGAATTCAAGGCAACATCTTACAAGTCAAGGGATGTTCACAAGTGGGACTTTATCGGTACCTATCCTTGTCCATTAGGTTATTGGTTTTTTGACAGCTGCCTTATAATATATTATTCCCGATTACCTTAAGTTAACATTAAAATGTGTTATAAAATAAATATATAAACTGCCTAATCTTGTTGGATTATCTTATTTATGACCTCTTACAGACATTATAATACAGGTATGCGTATCAGTTTTACAAAGAACATAAATATTGTTCACTAGTTGTCAAAAAACGATTAAACCAGTGGACAGAGAATAGATACATTTTCTAATCAGTATTTTAACACAAATGCAACACAACACTGCAATTAGTCTACACACTGTAAGGTTGCATGTGTTTGACATGCAGGTTGAAACCATTAAAACTATTTGAAGTTGAAACTATTTGTTTATGTCTGAACACTCTGGAACTTTCTAGAATAGTTAGAAGTAGTTCAAATAATAGAATAGTACTGGTATGATATGTCACAAAGAACTGACAGACCAAACTCTGTCAGAGACAGACGTATTTTTGTTAGCTTATCTTAATATAGGGTTTATTTAATACGAAGTTATCTCTAATTCCTAGTATTTAGTTCCCGATACCTACAATATCTACAGACTTTTGATTAACTGCCTGTCTTTAGGGAATAGAATTAGGTACTCATAAATACGAAAAACTTTTGAAGAGGTGCTCGTGGCTAAGTAAAAGCCGTACTTACGGATCGATCGGTAATGGTTAAGCTATGCTTGCCGCGGTCGCTATGTGGATGGGTGACCACCCATTTCATGCCGAGACCTTTCCATACCTCGGAAAGCATGTAAGGCCGTTGGTCCCGGCTGTCATTCGTAGATCTTTGATTCGTTATGGTCAGAACTCAGGAGCCAGTTAATTCAGAAGTCTGACAACCAGTCTTATCAAGAGGTGTTACCTAGTAACTGGGTTATGGGGGTCAGATGGGCAGTTGCTTCATGTAAAATACTGATATTTAGCTACATCCGTTTAGACTGGAAACCGACCACAACATAATTGGGAAAAGGCTAGGTAGATGATGATAAATAGGTAGGTACTATGAAACAATGTGACATTTAATTTCAACAGCACAGGTATTTAATAATATTCCAATTACGCAAATGATTGCCTAGGTAAAACATAAGTCTATTTATTTAGTTTGAAGTGTAAACTCAGCTGCAATGAGATTATTTTTCTAGAATCTAGTTGTCCCTTCCAAAATATAGTTATGTATAGAGAAGAATGGGCAAGAAACTCCATCAACTCAAACGTGGTGAAGTCTTTTTCTGTCTGAGAACAGGTTTTTGCAGTGGAACAGTTCCCAACGGATATAAAGAACAAGTATTATATAACTGTTATACATTATTCAAAAAGTATACTCACTGTTCTATTCCCAAGGTCATGGACCCTACAGTTTAGCTGCGCAGTTTTCCCGACTAGGGCTGTCACATTTTTTGAGTGAGGCACATCGAAGCGTGGACCCCGCTGTGTCAACCCTAGGTCCACATCAGTGTAGTCCAACTCTTGCACGCCGTCTGTGCCCAGACCGTTGGTGTTATCGGTGCAACCTGCAGGAAAAAGATGATGTGAAAATGTAAATCTAAGGCTCATTTCCACCAAGAACTAACACGGAGAGAGTTGCTAATATGAGGTTGAATTACAAATATTAAGCACGATTCGTCCACGTGAATGTCGGCTATTGCGGACTAGCTTTTGCCCGCAACTTTACCCTTACTTTTTAATGAATTCCTAATATTTTGATATTAAAACCTGTTGCATCGTAGCTTCCCATTAGTGAAAGAATTTACAGAATCGTTCCAGAAGTTCCGAAGATTAGCACGAACGCAACCTCAACTTGAATCTATACTATAATATTATAAAGCTGAAGAGTTTGTTGGTTTGGTTGAACGCGCTAATCTCAGGATTTACTGATTCGAATTGAAAAAATATTTTTGTGTTGGATAGTCCATTTATTGAGGAAGGCTATTACTGGGCCGGGTCGCTAGTATATATTAATATTATAAAGCTGAAGAGTTTGTTTGTTTGTTTGTTTGGTTGAACGCGATAATCTCAGGATCTACTGGTTCGAAATGAAAAAATATTTTTGTGTTGGATAGTCCATTTACAGAGGAAGGCAGGTCCATGTGAAGCTGGGCCGGGTCGCTAGTTTATAATATGTAGTGTTGCAAAAGAAGTCGTAAATTAAATAGTCCAAGTCCTTCCCCAATGTTAAACCCATCTTTATACCAAATTTCATAAAAGTCGGTTCTGCTATTTCGTCGAAAACGTCACAGACAGACAGTCAAACAGAGTTATTTTCACATTTATACATAACTCGAAATTCTTTACGTGGCAATGGGTTAAATAACAACCCGAACTCGGCTTGTGGTTGTTTTGGAAATACCACATTGCGATGCCGACGTTTTTTTTTTCTCAATGAGCGTGTTCTGGTTTGGAGCCTAACATAAATATACATAAATGAGGTTCAATTTCCTATCTGGTCTAGAATTCGTGAGCGCTAACGTCGTTTGCCAACGCAGTCTTTAAGCCCTCGTGTGTTCTTTGATATGACACAAGGTGAAAGGTGAACCAATGGTCTGTGGAGAGATGCCCTATACGCATTGAAGATCGAAACCATTCGAGAACTCCCATTTGTGTCAATTGTTTTTGGTATAGTCAGCTTGGATTCCAAGAATCGAGGAGTTATTAATTCTCGCAACGAATGAGATGGCGGGACGAACTGGACGGATTCCTCCAAAACTGGTGGAGGAAGCCCAGGATCGGGAAAGATGGAAAGCATGGAGAGTGCCCAGGAGTGGGACAGAATAGGCTAACAAATAAAACGACCTAGTACCTCCATCAGACTTCACAGATCTCAAAAATGTAAATGATGTTAATTTCCAAAGATACGATTGTCGTGCCAGTGAGACACGAGCGCTGGTAGCAACTTTGCTCTTGTTGACCTTCTAAACTGCAGTTGCAGTCGGTTAAGATGACACGGCTGGTACAAGCAGGCTTTAAGAGGAAACACAAGGGCCGTTTTTCCATACAAACTTAGTCCCCTGTTTCCTCCCTGGATAATGCCAGTAGATCATTTTTTTTTTAAATATCCATGGCTACTATTGGCATATCCCCATGTTTTCCTTTTTCTCATAAATGTATTATTAAAAGAGATATAAATATTCAAAAACCTAAAAAATTGGCATGATTTTCCGCTGTGTTCATTCATTCAGAAAACAAATTTGACTTGATTATATAAAAAATAGAAAAAAAAAGGAACACGGCAAAAGCCTTTCTTTATTTTTTAATGAAAAAAGCAGTTAAATCGGTTAAGTTTTGGAGAAGAAATCAGGGGACTACGAATCATTGATTTTGTTTACTTTTAATAGGTATTTTCGGTCAAAGCTGCAGTTGTCTCTATCGCGCTCTGCGGTTCGTGTTCGGGCATCGCGCGACAGCAATAGATTTTACAAATACCTAATTTTCAATTCTCTAGCCCGTGGTATTTCCTCTTAAGGAACCTTGTCCACGGTATAGAGCAATAGAGGTTAGTACGGACGTCTGCATGAATTGGGTACACATTAAGCATATGGATTTGATTAACACTGTTACTTATAAATTATCATTAAAATAGACACGAAGCGATTGAGGCATTCCAGGTTTCAAGAGTAATATTGATTTTCCATCCATTTTGTGGTTGACTCGCATGGGAAATTTCTCCTATATCGTGGAAACATACAAACTGTCATACAAAAACAACCAGTCCTTGAGCAACTACGTACCTTGTTTAAACAAGTTGATTGAAAACAAAAGAAGAAAACTCGTCATTAGACAATTAATATTTAAAATCCCAAAGTCTCGTCCAACTCCTAAGTGAAAAAAATACGAATATTTTTCCTTAAGGATAAATGTAAAAAGTGTGTTCCTTATAAAACTCATCACGTTACGAGGTTGCGACCACGAAGTCAAGTTGGAGGCACTTAAGTCACCAGAACAAACCGTGAAGTTGCTCACTCTTTGTTAAAAGTTCAAGTCTTGTTTAGTGATGTGGTTATGAGTTCAAAACGATCTGAGATGATAACGAGATGAAAAAAATCGAGATTGTATTTCTTAGCAAAATTAAACACTCTGCTATTTCGTCGAAGAATAGACGAAACAACAGCCTAGAAAGTTCAACGAACCTTCACAATATGCGGAAATCACAAATTCCAATAGAACAAATTCACTGATTCAATTACTTAGCCGACATAAATAAACTCGCAAATTCATTCACCCTCAAAAAAGACCACTTCATTTCTCCCATTCAAACGTATCCGATCACGTCTTGAAAATAAATCAGATTCTAAATCCAAATTATCAACTAAATAGTATTCCGAGCACATCACTAAGCAGCGAAATACACTGTGTTATTTTTCTTACTAGGTAAGTACCTAATTATTTGACTACGTCACGTCCCGACTCTAAATCTCAGTTCCTTATTCAAAAGAAATTTGAATTTAGTATGTAAATGACGTCTTAATGAAGAGACGTCGTTGGATAGTTTACTTAGAGTACTTTATCAACTCTTTCGCTAATTAGGTAGTAGTCGGAAGCTATCTAATTAGGCAACTTAGTTATTAACAGAGAAGACTGTGCTGAAGATATCACTGACATCGGTGCTCGTGCTTTTCTGCATGAGAAGAGGTCTTTGGCCAGCAGTGGGACGAAAATAGGCTGGTATTATTTTATTACAAATAATTTCATGCGGTTTCTCTCTTTAAGCTTTACAGTACCTACTTTATTTTCCAATCAGCTTTTATTGTAAATAGCATGTTTTCGAAGATAATCCTCTGATTCAAGCTGTTCGGACAATCACAGTACTATTTGTAGAGTTACGTGCCTCAAAAGGAAAAAACGAAACCCTTATAGGATCACTTTGTTGTCCGTCTGCCTGTCCGTCAAGATCCTTTATCTCAGGAACGCGTGGAGGTATCGAGTTGAAATTAAAACCATATACTCAAGTCTACGGTCCCTTGAAGCTGTAAAAAAATCAACCTTCTATGTTAACGAGAAAAAAGATACGGCCGTTTATGCCGCAAAAAACGTATGTTTCGACTTTATCAAGGGAATCAAAATTTATAGGCTACTACCCGTTGACCTAGAACTATGAAATTTGGCTAGTAATATCATCTTACACTACAAGTACAGGAAAAAGTCTGAAAACTTATAGCTTATAACTAGCTTTTGTCCGCGATAACGTCCGCGCGAATGTCGGTTATCGCGGATGCAGACAAAGTCGTTGATTGTGTCCTTTCTCAGGGTTCAAGCTATTTTTGTACCAAATTTCATCAAAATCGGTTCTGCCGTTTTATCGTGAAAGCGTAACAAACTGAGTTACTTTCGCATTTATAATACTAGAAGATAGAAGATTAAAGTATGGATAGTAGGTATGGATTGGTATGGAAATATGAAAATGTACCTAGAAATTTGTACGGAACACTCGGTAGGCGAGTCCGGCTCGCACTTGTCCGGTTTTTTTTAATATTCTATAGGCCACTTGTATGTCTATACCCTTATTAATTCAATAAGATTCTTCAGCCCAACCCGTGGGCGTAAGATAGTGACTAAGCGTTTACGGGAACAGCACCTTTATTTCATTAACTTACTAAATTAATGCGATGCCTTATCCGTTAATCAAAGCTGGGTTAATGTCCAGGTTTGGTTAGGTTTGATAAATATTTTATTATTTTCTTTTATAACCACAATTTTGGTCATATAAGAAAATAACAAAATATCACGGTGGCTCAATGGAAACTAGCGAAGTAAGCAGAAGATATAATTATAATTATGTTATTAAATACTGAGTTTGAGCTGTTTGGGGTTGAAACAATAGGGCCATGGGGTCCGAGTGCTCACCTTGTTTTCAGGGACATTGCTAAGCGGCTAGTAGACTCTTCACGTGACCAGAGGGCTGGCCTTTTCTTTGGCTAAAGAACTAGCATTGCCATTCAACGTGGTAATGCTACAAGCCTTTTGGGCACTTGTCCCATTGAGAGCGATGCGGACGAGTTTTTTGATGCCCTATGAGCCCTCCATTGTACATATTATATTTTGTTTATATTTATTTTCAACCGACTTCAAAAAATCAAGTAACAAACGAGGTTATCAATTCGTCTGTATTTTTTTTATTTTTTATTTATGTTTGTTACTTGATTTCTTTGGACTGGGTGAACCGATATTGATGATTTTTTTTTTGTTTAAAAGCTAGTGCTTCCCGTGTGGTCCCATTAATTTGGTCCAGTTCTGACAATGCCATCCATGAGAAAACCGTATAAGTCTTAAATTTACATTAAGTATGTGCGCGATTTGTTACGAGATTACTCCGGCAAACGTAAACCGATTTTGAAAATTCTTCTTTTTACGGATAGGGTATGCTTCAGGGGTGGTCCCATATAAATTTTATCGAAATTGATTTAGCACTTTTTGAAAAATCAACAAATACCCAAAAATTTTACATAGTTGACGTTTTAGCTTCAACAATCTTTGTAGTAGTTAACTTTCATACTCTTCTTAATAGATTTGGATGAGAAGGAGGTACTAAAAAGCGGAAAATAAAAAGCTTTTTACAAAAAAGACAACCGCCTTCAAAAACTAAAAGGTGAAAAATAACTTTAGCACAGAACACACATTAACTTTAGTTTCGGAAGTCGGTGGCAATACAAAACAACAAACAGAACAAAGCCACTGAATTTCGAAACTAAAGTCAATGTGTGTTCTGTGCTAAAGTTATTTTTCACTTTTTAGTTTTTGAAGGCGGTTGTCTTTTTTGTTAATCTTTGTATATGTTATTACTTGATCCAACATATATTTATCTTTACACAGTATAAAACAAAGTCGCATCCGTTGTATATACGCTTAGATCTTTGTACTATATACGTAACGGAATTTAATACGGTTTTCATCAATAGATAGTGACTCAATAGGAATGTTTATACGTACAGTTTGATGACGTGTGAAGCCGGGGCGGTAGCGACCCGCCCCGGCTTGTATAAACATGAAACACAAAAAACATTTTACATCAATAAAAATATTAAAAAGCTTTTTACAAAAAAGACAACCGCCTTCAAAAAGTGAAAAATAACTTTAGCACAGAACACACATTGACTTTAGTTTCGAAATTCAGTGGCTTTGTTCTGTTTGTTGTTTTGTATTGCCACCGACTTCCGAAACTAAAGTCAATGTGTGTTCTGTGCTAAAGTTATTTTTCACTTTTTGAAGGCGGTTGTCTTTTTTGCAAAAAACTTTTTATTTTCCGCTTTTTAGTACCTCCTTCTCATCCAAATCTATTAAGAAGAGATTGAAAGTTAACTACTACAAAGATTGATGAAACTAAGACGTCGTCTATGTAAAATTTTTGGGTATTTGTTGATTTTTCAAAAAGTGCTAAATCAATTTCAATAAAATTTACATGGGACCACCCCTGAAGCATACCCTATCCATAAAAAAAAGAATTTTCAAAATCGGTGTACGTTTGCCGGAGAAATCGCGTAACAAATCGCGCACATACTTAATGCAAATTTAAGACTTATACGGTTTTCTCATGGATGCCATGGTCAGAACTGGCAACCAAATTAAACCACACGGGAAGCACTAGCTTTCAAATAAAAAAAGACACATCAAAATCGGTTCTTTCAGTCCCGAGAAATCAGGTAACAAACATTAAAAAAAAAGAAAAAAAAAATACAGACGAATTGATAACCTCCTCCTTTTTTGAAGTTGGTTGAAAAGTAAACTCCTCCTAAACGACTGATGACCGATCTTGATGAAATTTTTAGATTCACAATTGGACCCGGTAGGTGGGTTCCTAGGACCTTTTACATCTATGCGACCCTGGACCTAGGAGCACATAACTTAGTAGTAATTATCTTCTTTAAATATAATTCTTCTATATAGGTAGGTAGAGTAAGTATGTAGGTAGGTAGATAGGTTGGTAGGTAGATAGATTGATAGGGTAGGTAAATAGGTAGGTATTTCGGGTAGGCTGGACCTCGATTTTTGTTCCGATTTTTAGGGCAGGGCAACGTCTGCCGAGCCCGCTAGTCTTGTATAAAAATGAAACACTACAAACATTTTACATCAATAAAAATATTAAAAAGTAAACATTCCATTATTGCCGGCGAACATTTTGAAATTGTTCCAGTAAATAAATTCGAATTCACTATAGAACGCCAACGTAACATACTTGCTAAAAATACAATAGGAACCAACATTGTCGGGGCGTCGCATCGCGATAAATATCGTGTACAAAGTTTAATATCGAAGACAGTGCTGCTATCTGGCGAACAGTTTTGTCTTCGTAACATTATGACGTTATGGTTGGCAAAGACAACTATTGTTTGTTTTGAGTTATGGAACTAATTTTCTGGGTAAGTTTCGACGTTGGTATAACCTATATTTTTTGAAAGATATATTTTACACTTACTAGTAGATAGTTAAGAGTTAGTAGTCTTTTGTAGTTCTACTTTATGTTATTCTTAGCCCCCGGCGAAAACAGAGGGATACTTTATAAGTTTGATATGTGTATCTGTGTACAATTTTTTTTTTAATTGTTATAGGCTTGCGTTTGACCGCAACTCACCTGATCTTAAGTGATGATGCGGTCTAAGGTGGAGCACGCTTGCCTAAGATAAATAGAGACGCGGGCAGTGAATTAAATAAATCTGTGTCTGTTTGAGGAATGGTAATGCCGAAACGATTTTAATTTTGTTTTTTTTTTGTTTGAAGGATGATTAGATCGAGAGTGTTCTTAGCTAGGGTCCAAGAAAATTGTCTCAGCCGTTTGAAAATGATTAGATTTTGTCTAGTTGATGAATGGATTTGTGCATCTTAATCTGCAAAGGCAAAATCATCTGTAATGGTGGATGTAAGAATGTAAATTAATGAATAAATAAATTTTCCACAGGTCAGATCGTATCGAAATTTGGTGTCCCGTAACCTTGAACTGACGCTATTTTGTTTTTTTCCTTTTTGCGTCGGGATTTATTTTAAATTTTTCTTCAAACTCTTCCGCAACATTGCCAATAATAGTGACAAAATAATAGGTACGATTTAAATTTATGGAATATGAAATAACTACACGAATTTTAAATAAAATTTCTGGTAACAGCGTCATCAATTAGGTACTACTGATAAATTAAAATAACTTCGAAAAGGTGGAAACTAGTTGATGACGTAGTACGTGTGTAAGTACGTAGTGTAAGATAGATTTGCCTTAATAATGACAAAAACTCGATTTCAGATGAAAAAAATATAACTCCCCAAGTGCGGTCACTGCCCAAAGGTCCCACTTCCAATTAGTAGCTCGAACATTATACCATTGCTTATGAGCACCTTCATAACAATTCCCTTAATTAACTCTCGTATCCAACAAGGTTACACAATTTCCCCGCCTTGATCGAACCACCTAAATAAACTAAACTTTTTCTTTCATTCTTTCTTTCAAATCTCACACAATTGTCTCTAGGACATTTAGCTTAAGTTTGGGCTGCTATCTTTTTATTTTTTTCATCAAATATAAAGAGAAATCTTCCGAAATGTCCGTTAATGGGACCGGGTCTTGATTAAAATGGATCATGACAAAATGTAATTTGGTTCTTCGAATAATGTTGCGTTATCTTTCCATCTGCTCGTCTTGTGATATCGTCCGGTTTTCGTTTGTTAACGTTAACAGTATTTTTTTTTTCTTAATTAGGTATTTTTTGTAGTGTCCTAATTCTTAGTTAGATCAAAATTAATTGGGTCCAGCATTTTTTATTTATTTATTAATAACAAGGTTTTTGTTTTTTTACGGATTTTTCTTTTGATTCGTTTTTCAACCGACTTCAAAAAAGGAGGAGGTTATCAATTCGTCTGTATTTTTTTTTTATGTTTGTTACCTGATTTATTTGAACTGGGTGAACCGATTTTGATGATTCTTTTTTTATTTGAAAGCTAGTGCTTCCCGTGTGGTGCCATTTTAATTTGGTCCAGTTCTGACATTGGCATCCATGAGAAAACCGTATAAGTCTTAAATTTGCATTAAGTATGTGCGCGATTTGTTACGCGATTTCTCCGGCAAACGTAAACCGATTTAGAAAATTCTTCTTTTTATGGATAGGGTTTGCTTCAGGGGTGGTCCCTTATAAATTTTATCGAAATTGATTCAGCACTTTTTGAAAAATCAACAAATACTTAAAACTTTTACATAGACGTCGTTTTAGTTTCGTCAATCTTTGTAGTAGTTAACTATCAATCTCTTCTTAATAGATTTAGATGAGAAGGAGGTACTAAAAAGCGGAAAATAAAAAGCTTTTTACAAAAAAGACAACCGCCTTCAAAAACTAAAAAGTGAAAAATAACTTTAGCACAGAACACACATTGACTTTAGTTTCGGAAGTCGGTGGCAATATAAAACAACAAACAGAACAAAAGTCAAGTCAAAGTCAAAGCATTTATTTCAATTAAACCATTTACAGGCACTTTTGAATTGTCAAGGAGTCGATCAGTTAGTCAGATAGTTGAAGCTAGTTGCTCGTTCCAAAACGTAGGTAGGTCTCTATGGAGAAGAACGAGCAAGAAACTCCACGGACACTCTTTTAAATCAAGTTTTTACAAAGTTTGGTTACATTCTTGTTGCTTCTATATGTGAAAACGATGAAAGTAATCTAACAATACAAAACACAAAAAAGAAGCAAGATAAAGTGGCATCTAATCCATGGCAGATAAGAGCTGACCAATCTCCACTGACAGCGCCCGTTCACGAACATGACGCGTGAATCAGCACCATTTAGCTCAACCATTTTGAAGGGAGCCGAATGATCCAACACACGCGCCACCATCAGCGAGACATTTGAGCGAGCATGACAATACTCCCAACCGCCATGTTAATTTTTGTCAAACATAAAGGTATTAATATACATGGCTCCATGGTATTCACATTTACAAAATTGAAATAATGCTGCTAAATTATACAAAACTAAGGTTTCCAATGTATATTATTTTATCATATGAAGTGTGATAAGTTAATAATTTAAAAATATCTATATATAATAATAACGATACTCGTTACTCATGTCAATAGAAAAAGGGGTAGGAAACATCCTTTTCTTCCAATTTGGAAATTCCCTAAACTGGCTGTGGAGCAGGACCAGCATTCAGCCAAGCATCTTTATCATTGATGTAATCTTCTAACTTATAATATGCTTGTCTACATAGTGTGCGTTTAATACATGTTTTAAATTGTTTTTCATTCAATTGTAGAATATCAAGTGGTATTTTATTATAGCATTTTACACAGTACCCCATAAAAGAAGTATGTACTTTTGACAATCTGAAGCTTGGCTGATCTAATTTGTTCCTATTTCTAGTATAAACATTATGTCTGTCACCTATTTTATTAAAAAGATGAAGATTTTTTCGAACATGCATAATGTTTTCATATATATATTGAGAAGGTACCGTCATGATGTTAATCTGTTTAAACAATTCTCTTAGAGATTCGCGTTTGCGGAGATTATAGATTGCTCTGACAGCCCGCTTTTGCAGTATAAAAATAGAATCCATATCTGCAGCCCGTCCCCATAGCAAAATACCGTAAGACATGATACTATGAAAATAGCTAAAATATACTAGCCTAGCGGTATCCACGTCTGTCAAATGCCGGATCTTTCTGACAGCGTAAGCGGCTGAACTTAACCGCCCTGCAAGAGATGTTAAGTGAGGACCCCACTGTAGCTTGGAATCAAGCGTAATCCCTAGGAAAACAGTCCTTTCGACGAATTCAAGTATGTCCTTATTCAATACAACGTTACATTCATTACTCTTAACATTCGGCAAAGCGAATCTTATGCATTTAGTTTTCTTCTCATTTAATACTAAATTATTTACAGTAAACCAATTATGAATCTTAAGCATGGCGTCATTTACGTCGTCAAGGTGCTGTGCCCGTCTATTTACTCTAAAAATCAATGAAGTATCATCAGCAAATAACACCATTTGTGGTTGATTTTTCAGTAAATGAGGTAAATCGTTTATATAAACTAAAAAGAGGAACGGACCCAATATGGAGCTCTGCGGTACCCCCATTTTTACTTTTAAGCCTGATGAATTAACACCATTTATTTGAACTTGCTGCAGTCTATCACTTAAATATGATTTTACTAAGCTAAACGCTTGTTTACCCAGTCCGTAATGCTCAAGCTTTAAGAGCAGTGTTTCGTGATTTACACAATCAAATGCTTTGGAGAGGTCGCAAAAAATGCCAATAGCATCTTGCGAATCCTCCCATGCTTTAAAGATATGCTTAATTAAGGTGACACCGGCGTCAGTAGTACAACGCCCTCTGGTGAAACCATACTGTTGGTCATGTAAGATGTTGTTACAATTAAAATGACTGAGCATTTGGTTAAGCATTACTTTTTCAAACACTTTGCTGAAAACCGGCAAAACTGAAACGGGTCTATAATTATTCGTGTCCTTGCAATCGCCGGATTTAAAAAGTGGTATAATCTTGCTGTACTTCATTAAATCCGGGAAAACCCCTTGGTCTACACACATTAAAAATGAAAGCTAAATAGGGTGCCACTGTCTCAATAACCGATTTACAAACATTAGTAGACATCCCCCATAAATCTTCAGTAGCCTTGATCTTGAGTTGTTTAAAAGTCTTTATAACGATTGCAGGGTTTATATGTTTAAATTTAAATTCCGTGGGGCAGGCTGGAACATTCGAACTTAATAAATTAAAAGCAAGTGACGGCGAGGAATCTAAAGTTTCAGTAGTTTTAATAGGAACATTGGTAAAGAATGTTGCAAATTCCTGCGCAACTTCTATATTAGTACTTATGAGACCACTGGAAGTCTCCAGAGTGTAGTCAGTATTATGTCTTTTGTTCCTATTTGTTTCATTATTAATAATTTTCCAAACAGTCTTAATTTTATCATCAGCCGATTTTACTTTGTTGCTAATGTATAACGCTTTAGCTGCCTTACAAGCATTTTTAAAAGTTTTAGAATAAATAGTAACATACTTATTAAAAGTGTCAGTGTTAATATAAGGTTTAAGGCCATACAGCTCAAAAAGTCTTTCCCTACTTTTCCTGATGCCTTTAGTTGCCCAGTCACTGAATAAAAACTTAGGGCAAATTGTTTTAGTTTTTTTCTTAAAAATATTCTGAAACTCAGTTTGCACAACTGAGAAGAATTCTTTATATAAAATATTACCATTATTCATACTAAGGTCCTGAACGGGTAACTTACTTATTAAAGTCTTTTTAAATTTATCTAAATTACCAGATGTTATTGGTCTTGACTGAATCTGTATTTTTTGCAAGGGTGTGTTGGACTCAAAAGCAACGGTTTGACCGCTGTGATCAGAAGGAAGATAATTTACAATAGCTTTATCTAAATAGTCGCAGCTACAAAAAACATAATCGATACAAGTAGCAGTGGTCGTAGTTATTCGTGTTGGTTCTAAAAACACATTTGACAAATTGAAGGATTTAAAGAGACTTATAAATCTACTGCTACTTGAATTATTTTCTAAAATATTAATATTAAAGTCTCCGCAAATTATTATTGATTTATTACCCGTTACAAGCTTAGTCAAAACATCCTCCATTATAGACTCAAATAAAGAGTAGTTATGATGATTCGGGGTTCTGTAAACGCACACTATGACATGCCTATCTAGCTCAACACAGGACAGTTCAATAATATGTTCAACTGATAGTGCAACAATGTCTCTGCGAGACTTAAATTTAATATTATTTTTTATTATAATAAGTGAACCACCACGCAGCATAGATTTCCGATTAAAACAACTGCCCACAGTATAATTTTCATAAATAATTAACATTTCATAAGGTTTCAACCAATGTTCAGTAAAACAAATAATGTCAAACATTGTCTTTTCTAAAAACAATTCAATTTCCAATTGCTTGGAAGAAAAACCTTGAATATTTTGATGAAATAATTTCAAGGAATGTTGCTTAGCCCTTTTTTTTAAATTCTCTGCATGATTGCTAGAAGATACCTTGTTATTACTAAGTTGAACTATATTGATACTGGTACCTTCTGTTGTCTTACTTACTAGTTTAAACTACTTGAGCTTACCACCTTAACATTAGTATTATTACTAACCATGGTGCTAGTTATAGAACACTTCGACATACTAATTATGTCTGAGTTAATATTAAAAGCTAATAGCCATGCTATCTGACGTCTAAACCTAATGGGCAGATACGCTGTATCTCTAGTCGATTTCAATTTTTCAACGAAACTGTTGGTGTCAAAAAACATAAGCTTGTCACTATAGTGACTAGTTAATAAATGCATATGATTATTAAGCTTATGTATGTTATTATTTGTCCTTACAAAGAAACTAAATTTCGTAACTAAAGTCAATGTGTGTTCTGTGCTAAAGTTATTTTTCACTTTTTAGTTTTTGAAGGCGGTTGTCTTTTTTGTAAAAAGCTTTTTTTATAGTAAACTTGCTTTTGCCCGCGACTTCGTCCGCGTGAATGTCGGTTATCGCGGATGCCGACAAAGTCATGGATTAATTAACGGTAAAAAAAATATTTTAAAAACAAGCTTTTATTATGCACGAAAAATTAAAAAAATAAACTAAGACATTCATAAAATTCGTAGTTTCTTAAACTTTATAAGTAACAACCTACAAACATGTTCAGTTTAACTGTTCGATACAATTAGTGTCATCAGTAGAAGTATGATACATAAACATATATTATCTATAACCAGTATATTAATATTCTTACGCGATCTAAAAGCTTGTCGCGGCCGAGGACTATGCGTTAACGAAATTGCGCGACAAGCTTTTAAATCGCGTAAGAATATTAATATACTGGTTATAGATAATATATGTTTATGTATCATACTTCTACTGATGACACTAATTGTATCGAACAGTTAAACTAAACATTTTTGTAGGTTGTTACTTATAAAGTTTAAGAAACTACGAATTTTATGAATGTCTTAGTTTATTTTTTTAATTTTTCGTGCATAATAAAAGCTTGTTTTTAAAATATTTTTTTTACCGTTAATTTATTTTTAACTTTTTAGTTGGACATTTTCCTCAGTCTATCCATTTCCATTAACGCTTCATTGTTACAAGGTCTCTTTCCAGTTAATTTTGTGCAATCTAATTCTTCAATTTGTAGACCGTCTAAAGACTTTACTCAGAGCTACATACGCTTGTCCAGCAGCGAAGAGTTTTGAACCCAAATATACCACGGCATGTTCAACAGTGCTCCCCTGCATTTTATGTACTGTTGAAGCCCAGCATAATACTATGGGTAACATTCTTCGTTCCGCGGTGCCGTGACAATATTTGGTCTGAAACTGCACCGATTTGGGTTGTATCACATGCATACCATCGTTTCCGAAGTTTATACGAACTGATGGAATATCAGTATCTTACATTTGTGCTCTACGGAAGCAGGGCCATATAATTTCTTCGATGCATCCGATAGCACCATTCACCAGTCCTTTTGATACATCTATATTAGACCGTAACATGACCTTGGCTCCAATGAATATTTGTAATTATTTTGGTTGTTCAGCACAAACTGTCCACACGAAGTGGTGTTCCTATGACTATATTCCATCTCCATCATCAGATCAGCTGCATCGTACCATAATATTATTGTATTGTTATCAAATTTCCGTAAGTATATCAACTTTCAGATTACTCGGTCCACGAGAAGTGGTGACCCTATAAATACCGTCCAACTCCATCACCAGACCAGCTCTATCGTACCATATTATCGTATTGTCAACAAAGTTACGTAAGTACACCAAATTTCAACTCAATCGACTTACTGGATCTGATGTTCCTGTGGCTACGCTGCAACTCCTCATGACACCAGGTCAATGATACCTTGTTATTGTATTGTCACCAAAGTTACGTAGTCATACCGAAATTCAACTCAATCGGTCCATGGGAACTAGTGTTCCTATGGGCACCTACCAACTCCTCATGACACCAGGTCAATGATACCTTGTTATTGTATTGTCACCAATGTTACGTAGTCATACCGAAGTTCAACTCAATCGGTCCATGGGAACTAGTGTTCCTATGGGTACCTTCCAACTCCTCATGACACCAGGTCAATGATACCTTGTTATTGTATTGTCACCGAAATTACATATACATACCAAATTTTGGCTCAATTGGTCCACAGGAATCGGAGTTCCTACGGGCTTCTTCCAACTCCTCATCAGATCAGCTCCATGATACCATATTTTGTATTGTTACCGAAAGTACGACGACATACAAAATTTCAGCTCAATTGGACCACAGGAATCGGACTTCCTATAGGCATCCTCCAACTCCTCATCAGATCAGCTCCATGATACCATATTTTTGTATTGTTACCGAAGTGACGAAGACATACCAAATTTCAGCTCAATTGGACCACAGGAATCGGAGTTCCTATGGGCATCTTCCAACTCTTCGTCAGATCAGCTCCATGATACCATATTTTTGTATTGTTACCGAAGTTACGAAGACATACCAAATTTCAGCTCAATCGGTCTACAAGAACCGAAGTTTCTATGGTCACCGTCCAACCTCATCATCAGACCAGCTCCATGGTACCATATTATTGTATTGTCATACAAATTACGTAGGTATACCAAGTTTCAGCTCAATCGGTCTATTGGAAGTGGTTCAAATCTTCCTTGCAAGATTTGTAAACATACATACAAAAGTGAAGATAAAAAAAAAAAAAGCTTGTAATAAAAGCTTGTAAAAAGTAGCCTGTGTCCCCGGAGCTTAAGCTGTATTTATACCAAATTTCATTAAAATCGGTTCTGCCATTAATTTTAAACATTCAAAAGACAGAGTTATTTTCAGATGTATATAATCTCTTTATTTTTTCTTTTTTTTAACAAAACGTTGCTCCACACTAGGAATTACTCCTGTGTCGTGGGTGCGTTTACAAACATATAAACTCACATACACAAACAACCAGACCCGGAACAACTATCTGTAGGCCATACAAATATTTGTTCCGTGCGGGAATCGAACCCGCGACACGCAGCACAGCAGTCGATCGCTCAACCACTGCGCCAACCGTGTCGTCGTAATTTATATATTCGTAATATATCGATAATATTAAGTATGGTAATATATTAGCCTATAATTTTCTAAGATAATTCCTCTTTCTAATGGTGAAAACCATAAAAAACCATACAGTAGTTTCTGAGATTAGCTTGAATGAACAGATATTTAATTCAACATAATTTGTATTACATTATAAATAGTATTTTAAGTTAATTTATTTAGTGTGTATCAATAATAGTATAGTCGGACTTATCATACTTACTATCCTTTTTTTTTTTTTTTTTTTTTTTTTTTTTTTTTTTTTTTTTTTTTTTTTTTTTTTTTTTTTTTTTTTTTAACACAACATCTTATGATCCTGTATCCACAATAAATGATTTTCATTTGATTTGACATGTTTTCTCCATTTACAAATAGCATTAGACAGAAGTTAAAAAAGGTTCTTTTTAATGCACACTTTGTAACAAAAGTACAATAAACATGTTAAAGTTACGATAGACACCGAATCTATTATAATCTATTTTTACAGTGGCTGTCGCACGTATTTGTAACCATTTTAATAATTTATCTTCTGAAATGATGTGGCTTTCATTAGGATGTATATTTAATACCAATTTAAAATGACAGTGTCAATGCTAAAACCCTAACAGAAGCAGGAATGAAGAATACCCAGAACGTTATTCGTTTCACTGTAATTCTACCAAATTTGGAATGTTATAGACGTTTATTCTGTTTGTATTATTATACGTCCATATTTAGTACTATCTTAGATCTATTTATCAAAATTATGTTAAAATCAGTTTAATTAAAATTGTTTAAACTTATCTTTAAAATAATCCGTATGGTGTCGGACGTAAAGAATAGCACCATCCCATATCTTCCCGTGGGTGTCGTAAGAGGCGACTAAGGGACTTACCAGAGAATGGGCAGCAGCATTCTCTGTGCCTTTGTAACAACTATACTGCGATCGCCAACCCTCCTGCCAAGCGTGGCGATTATGGCAAACCCCCCCCTGTTTGGGGGAGGCCTATGTCCAGCAGTGGACGTCTATCGGCTGAAATGATGATCTTTAAAATAAAATGTTTTACATTCCTACTTCTATGAGCCTCTTTTTTCTTATGCTATGCTAATAAATGGAGTATAAGTAGATAAACTAGGTAGGTAAACTGGATGCAGCTGAATAGCAGTGTTTTACATGGAGCGACTGCCTGTATAAACACCAAAACCCAGTTACTGGGTAACACGATACCCCTTGGTATAACAGGTTGTCATATTTTCTTAGTTGATATTTATTTGAATTTTTAGATACTTCTCTATTGCTTTTAAAGCTATCATTCAATAACTATTTCTACACACCGACACCATTAACATCATCTTCACATTTTCCCAACATTCAATACTGAATCAAAACGCCTAAGTATAGGATGTAGGTGTCGTTACCTTAGCCCTTAGGCTAATCGCTCCCTTTCTCCTCAAGTGAGCGCCCTAAATGCCCACTCTCCCCCGGAAACGACGCAGACCCTTTGGTAACCCACAGTTCTATGTACGTATATTTATTTATAGTATCAGTGTAGGTGTTAGCTGCGACCTCGTTTTATATGAAATGGGATTGAGAAAACTGCTGAGTATGCAAATATTTGGAAGTGAAACGAAACATTACGTGGGTAAGTAAGGGAGGTATACCTAAGTTAGTACATTAACATTTCTGAACACTTAAAGATTAATGATAACAATGAATGTTCTCGTTAAGTAGTTGGGCTTGAGTCAGAAAGGCGGTACTTTGAACAAGGTTTGTATTGTTAGGAGGTGCCTCTTTTTGGACCCCTGACTACTGATAGCATGGACGCTGTTCCCAATACCTGTGAGATACAATTTTTTATTATGTTTAAGTCTCAGATTTTGAAACAAAAGGCAGCTAGGCGGAACACTGAGAGTGAAGCCACAAAAGCAAATACAAATTCAAAAACGAATACCGACAATTCGCTTCGCGCTGTACTGACACGAGTCAGTGCAGCACGAAGCGAAGCATTGTTAAAAAAACAAATACTTAAACAAATACAAATTCAAAAGAAAATACAATCACGAGATTGTAGGTATTCGTTATTGAATTTGTATTTGCTTTTGTGGCTTCACTCGCAGTGTTCCACATGGTCTATCTGCCTTTTGTTTGATAATCTGAGAATTAAGTATTTTAACCCCCGATGAAAACGGAGGGGTTATAGGCACGGAACAGATAAATGTACCGTTGTTATAGGTTTGACTATCTTACTATATATGTGTGTATCTTTGTACAAATCTGTGTCTATCTGTGGTACCTTAGCATCCAAACGACTGAACCGATTTATATTTAGATTTTTTTGATTAAAAGGTGATTAGATCGAAAGTGTAAGAACACTATGATTAAAAAAATCTGCTCCGTTGTTTGAAGTTTATCAGCTCTTATATTTTTGATGTCTGAATTTGAGTATCTTCCAATCAATGGTCTGACCCGAACCGAAATTTGGTATTTCGTTACTTCAATGATAAAACATGAAAGTACCGCCTGACTACCCTCCTCAACCCTGTCACTGGGTAACACGATATCTCTGGCAAGAATCACACCCACCCACATCCACACCACACCACACCACAAGCCACAATCACACCACATGTAAACTGACATATTATAATAATAATATGTGGGGACATTTTCACACACGGCCATCTGACCCCAAACTAGGGAGACCCTGTACTATGGGTGTCAGACAGCTGATATACATTTTTTTTGTAAATACATACATATATAGATAAACAACACCCAGACCCAAGGCAAACAGAAGTGCTCATCACACAAATGTTTACCCTGGGCGGGAATCGAACCCGCAACACGCTGCGTAGCAGTCGATCGCTCAGCCACTGCGCCAACCGTGTCGTCGTCGAATATGATCATTGAATACCATTTTTGAATAAAAGACAAGGTTACAAGTTTCAAATTCTCGTTTTAAAAAAGAAGTTTTATTTTAATTCCCACCAAAACCATCGGAAGCATTCAATTCACGAGCCTAGCTTTAATCGAAAACATTATCCATCCAGTCACTTGGGCAGAAGAAGTTTCATCCATCCATCAATCGATCAGGTTTGATAGCCCACCACTTATCTTTGTCGGATCCAAACGCTACCTAATCCTCCTTTTCATATTAACAAATGTCCTTGTTTAATAAAACACCATTTGTTCGGGATTGAAAACGATTTTTGAGACGAAAAAATATGTCAGTGTTCCGGGAATTCTGTCTCAATAACAAAGGCTCCATTATTGAAGGCTTTAAACGAGGTCAGGGAGGGAACAGCTTAAGCAAACGACAATTTCATGCCGCTAACGGCTGACAAAGAATTCGGCTGAACTTACAGAGATGGAGTGACGTCACGAGTATGTAAGCCGGGTTTTAAACGCTCGCGTAATCAACTGAATGCTTTCTTGTAATGTACTCGGTGTGAGTGATATATGGCGAAGCTAGTGGCGCCTTTAGCGGGTGGTGGGGGAACCAGTGACGATTATACATGGTGTATTATTTTTACTTCGATAAAGTGAGTTTGTGTGTTTGTTACGCTCTCACGGCTAAGCTACTGAACCGATTTTGATAAAATTTGATACAGACTAAGCTTGAACTACAAGAAAGTAAAGGAGGTAAAAACTGGTAAAAAATTCGTTGTCACCTTTTCATTTCAACATTATTGTATTAAGGGCGCGTATTCGATTTAGCGCAACTCAAAATCCAAACGATTGCTAGAACGGCGTAGCAGCATTGACACACACTAGTACAATACAATGGTCTGTTTGTGTGCATCAGAAAAAAAAATACGCACGAAATAAGCACGAATCATTGAAATTGATCGGCAAACGACTGTGCGCGATGTTTTACAGTGCTTTTTATATCGAATTGAAAAATATTCTGTATATTAAGTATAACCTTTATTTTCATAAAATAAATATATCAGTCATGTTTTTATTAAAATACTGTTGAAAAAAAATTGTAAAAGTGAACTTTTTCAACATTGTTTTTTAATACAATAATAGTACTATTTTCGTAATTTTGCTCTACAGTAGACTTTAAGACTGTATATCCTGTTGGAAAAACGCATAAAACATAATATTTTGGCATACTGTAATGGTTGTAGTTGTCCTGACAATTACTCTGACGTCTATTTCCGTAAAACGCTATGAAAAGATTGTCTTCGCTTTAAAAAATCATAATTAAAAATTATACTATTACTCTGTAGTTCCCTAAATCAAGACTTAGTCTTTCTAAAACTGTTATTGCCTTTAAATAATCTGCTCACATCATTACGATATTGCTCTGGGCAAAACGCGAAAACATGAATTTTTCGTCACGAATCGAATACACGCTCTTAAACGAGACATGAAAATGTATTTTATTATATGAATGAATACGATGAATATTTTGAATTAATTACGTTGGTACATAGGTATACCTAATATTTAAATCTGGAAACAAAATTATATTTAATTTGGTTCTAACTCTCTTGTGACCTAGATTGTTTTTCAGTATAAAGTAAACTTATTAGTCCTCAAATAGAAAACACGAGCAAATATATTTAAAATTCATTAAATTACGTAATAATAATCAAAGTCATATCATACCCATGTTTTTCAAGTACAATAAATTGAATTTAACGGTACGTACCTACTCTTTTTTATTAAAAAGCGCTTAACAAGGTAAAAGCAATTACAATAAATATATGGCTGTAAAATAAAATAAACTTATTTCATGTTATTTCATCTGTGTTCAATTTGTAATTGAGCGTGTGAGATTTATATCAAAGTATTTAGGTTCAATATCCTAATAGTTATTATTTAATGGTTTATATTTATTTCATAGCCAGTGTTATTACTATGTTTTAGAAAGGTAGGTACTTTAATGGGTTGATTCTTACGATCTATATTTACCTACACTAAATAAAATTGAAGATTCTGTTTGTAATGTCAAAATAATATCTTTTTACTATACTCCATTTACAATAGCATTAGACAGAAGTTAAAAAAGGTTCTTTTTAATGCACACTTCGTTACAAAAGTACAATAAACATGTTAAAGTTACGATAGACACCGAATTTATTATAATCTATTTTTACAGTAGCTGTCGTGCGTATTTGTAACTATTCTAATAATTTATCTTCTAAAATCATGTGGCTTTCATTTAGTTGTGTATTTAATTCCAATTCAAAATTACAGAATCAATGCTAAAAACCTAACAGAAGCAGTGATGAACATTACCAGGGACGTTTATCGTTTCACTGTAATTCTACCAAAGTCAAGTTGCTACCTAATCTTTAAAAGACGTTTATTCTGTTTATATTATTATACGTCCAAATTTAGTACTATCTTAGATCTATTTATCAAAATTATGTTAAAATAAGTTTAATTAAATTGTTTTACCTTATCTTTGAAATAATATGTTTTGCATTCCTGCTTCTATGAGCCTCTTGTTTCTAATGCTATTATAAATGGAGTATCTGTTGCATATGAAATACAAGGTTCTCGGTATACCAAAAAAAAAACAATAATATGAAAAAAATGGTTTGTTAGTTTGTTTCAACTAAGCTTCAGAACGTCTGATTCAATTTTAAGGGCAGATCGCTGATGTAATGAAGAAAATATTCTACTTTTATGTTAGAAAAAAAAAATTATACCCTACTGATAATTTAACTGACATCCACGCGAACGAAGACACGGGCATAACCTGGTGATATGAAAAAATATTTACACACATCATCAAAATTCAATAAACAAAATACTTTTTTTTATCAATTGATAGGCATACGTTTGACCACTATCTCACCTGCACGCGTAGCATGACAGGAAGGAGGTGGTTTCAGGAGACATAATGACAGGAAAAATAGACAAACTGTACTGACTTGTCTATTTTTGCTGTCAGTATGTCTATTCTTCATTAGACATAACGTTGTCATGCTACGCGTGCTGATGGGAAGCGATGATGCGGTCTAAGAAGGAGACGCTTGCCTAGAAGTAACCTATTCACTCTTGACTTAAAGACTCCCAGGTTGTAGCTATCAGGAAACACAGACTCAGGCAGAGTATTCCACTCCTTAGCAGTACGCACAATGAATGTGTTCCCAAATCGTTTTGTGCGTGTGGGTGGGATGTCCACCATATACCGGTGGCGCATCGCCGTACGTCTTGTGGTCCGATGATGGAACGGGCTCGGCGGAATTAAGTTATGCAATTCCGTCGCACACTCCCCAAAATGCGACCGATAGAAAACCGACAAGCCGACTTTAGAGCTTTGACTCGACGAGCCTATCATTGCCAATGATCCTCTTGGCTTGTTTCTTAATTGACTCTAGGGCATCAAGCCGAAAAAGTTAAACTACGAACTAAAATTAAGTGGCAAACATTCTAAAAGTTAAGTAATATAGTATGTAGATATTTAAATTTCAATAAAAAAGCCACAGTCGAACAATATGGTACACAGTGACTTATCTATCCGTATAAATGCCTCGTGGTTTCACATAAATAAAGACCCCTTCTCACCTGTACGGCTGACGAGTGCCAAAGCGCCGAGCGCCGCGAAGAGGAAAGCCGCAGACATCGCTAGTTCACGTGTCCATGCATAATCCCACTTTCACGGCTCAAAACACCCTGTATACACCGCAACCTGTGAACAAAAATAAACCCTATTAGCATACGCTTTAAGTTTATTTTAAGCTTGGCCTGTAACACAAAGACTGGTAATGTAATCTTGACTCTGTTTTTTAGAAGTTAGAGTTGGTTTTTCAATGTATTTAGAGTAGGTGATGTCATGTGCCTATGCGTATGGTGTGGGTAGGATTCTGTTGAGAGGACACCATGAATAGAATATGTGAGTCATGTTATTATCTTCTTAGTTCGTAAATAGGTTTTATACCTGTAATATGTGATCTATTTTTTTTAACTTCAGCCCTCACGGTACCTATTTTCAGCTACTATTTTTAGGGTTCTGTCAAAAGGAAAAAACGGAACCCTTATAAATGATCACTTTGTTGTCTGTCTGTCAAGACCCTTTACCTCGGGAACGCGTGGAGGTATCGAGTTGAAATTAAAACCATATACTCAAATCTTCGGTCCCTTGATGCTGTAAAAAAATCAACCCTCTATGTTAACGTGAAAAAAGATACGGCCGTTTATGTCGCCAAAAATGCATTTATAATATTAAGTAGATTAAAGTATGGATAGTAGGTATGGATTATGGATACTACCTACAAATATGTAAGGAACCCTCGGTGGGCGAGTCCGACTCGCACTTGTCCGGTTTTAATCATGGACTAGCGTCAGCTCGCGACTTCATCCGCGTAATATTTCAAATTTATTTCGATTAGAAAATTTAATCTAACCCCGTTCAAAAAAACCGGACAAGTGCGAGTCGGACTCGCCCACCGAGGGTTCCGTACATATTTGTAGGTACATATCCATATTTCTATACTAATCCATACCTACTACTATCCATACTTTAATCTACTTAATATTATAAATGCGTTTTTTGCGACATAAACGGCCATATCTTTTTTTCACGTTAACGTAGATGGTTGATGGATGGATGGTTTTTTACAGCATCAAGGGACCGTAGACTTAAATATATGGTTTTAATTTCAATTCAATACGTCCACGCGTTCTCGAGATAAAGATTCTTGACAGACAGACAGACAGACAGACAGACAGACCGACCGATAGACAGACAGACAGACAGACAGACGGACAACAAAGTGATCCTATAAGGGTCCCGTTTTTTCCTTTTGAGGTACGGAACCCTAAAAAGAATTTGTATGGAGAAGAATGGGCAAGGATCTACATACATATCTTCTAAAATATTTTTTACATACAAGTGCCATATAATTATACGTGAATACGATATCCCTGGCATAAAAAAAACCTCAATTTTTGAGTATATACAGAGCCCAGCACACTAAGCTACAACAATCTGTCAAACTTTGATAAATTTTGAACATTATGACAAAACCATAAGGTTCGTATTCAATTGGGAAAGTTTGACAGTTTAGTATGGTGTGATGTGCTGGCGTCTGTACAACCAGCCAGTATGACATGTATGTTAGAGAGAGAGAGAGAGAGAGATAGAGAGAGGAGTATGTCGTTAAAAAGGCATGCGTACTTGCTAGTTTCAATGCAGAGCCATTTTTTAAGTATCAGGTATAAAAGGTAGCTTTCTTATTCACGATCAAATGAGATGGCTGCTTTATTCATATAAACGTTCTATTTTTGGCAGATATAATTTCAGTCAGACACTTTAAAGTCCGACCTTCAAAGCATCTTAACGACATATTATTTTTCTATATTTTTTCAACATTTCAGTCATAAGAATGAAGTTGGATCCTTAGAATGTACGTCGATTATGACGAAGAAAACCATATTTTTTAAACATCCTTTTCAATATACAGTCTTTATTGCTAAGTGGTGCCGGCCGCGAATTGCACCACCTGATTTCTACCCGTAGGTGTCGTAGAAGGTGATAGAGGAATATTGACCAGAGGATAGGCAGCAGCGTCTTTCTGAGTACCATAACACTTACTGCGATCGCTAACATGCATCGGCCAAGCATGGCGGTACGGCTAAATCCCCCCTTGGCGGAGACCTATGCCCAGCATTGGGCGTCTAAAAGTTGACATGATGATGATTGCAGCTATGATTGAAGCCATGCGCTTTGCTTTATAATTATTGTGCGAAATGCTTGCCTCTCTGTTCCCCGATAAATAAATCTGGGTAACTTCAAGGCACGAGTGAACCGGTTCAATCTAGGCAGGTGTGCTCCATGTTAGGCCGCATCATCACTTAAGATCAGGTTACTTGCGGCCAAACGAAAGCCTATTAGAATATAAAAAAAGGTTATCGTCCCCACAAAAAAAAATCTGATGATCGATCCCCCATGTATTTATAAAGCCATTGAAAACGGACCTGTCCGGGGTACCACGGGTGAACGGGGACCCTAATGAGTTTATTCAATAGGAATAGACTCCAATGGGCGTTAAGCGAGGTCATTATGTAAAGAGGGGCATAAACCAACTAAATGTTTGGGTCGAGTTGCTGAAATTGAGAATTTAATGGTCACCATGCTCGTATTGGCGTCAAATATGTATAGCTTATTAGTGAGGATTGGATGCAGCATTTGGGGGAAAATGGGCGAGATTGGATGGATATTTAAGATGTCATGGTTTTCGGGTTAACCCGGTTTAAGAACCGAAGATCGTTAATTGATTAAATTGTTTATTTTGTTTAGGTAATATTTATATAATTTAATTACATTTGGCAACGACATAAACTTTTATAATTTTGAATGTAATTTAGCTCTATCAAATTGTATTTTATAAAGGACTAGCATTTGCGAGCAACTTCATCAGCGTGAATGTCGGTTATAGCGGATGCAGATGAAGTTGCTGATTAAAAAGTATGCCTATGTCCCTTCCTAGGATTTAAGCTATTTTCATACCAAATTTCAACAAAATCGGTTTAGGCGTTTCATCGTGAAAGCGTAACAAACGGAGTTACTTTCGTATTTAATTATAAAGTATAAATTGCAAATGCATTAGTATCTAGTATAAATGATCAGTCATTTGTAGTGGTATAGTAATAAATGACAATTCTTTTTCATGATACCTTTTAAATAACAAACATTCCCTTTTGTTAACCATAAACTTAAATATAAAAAAGTGACCGCAAACTATTTTTGACCGTAAACGTATTTTTTAAACAGTTTCACACCACAAAAAAATAAAGTTTAAAAACTAAAACCCGACCACAACAAAAAGTGATCTAAAAAGTACGAAACAAGAAAATATTTCACACAGAAATCAAGACATAGGTACAAAATGGTCAAGGTAAGCCGTGGTTGCATGCCTGTATCCCATATGAGTGCGATGAACATGAATATAATGGCATGCAACCACGGCTTACCTTGACCATTTTGTACCTATGTCTTGATTTCTGTGTGAAATATTTTCTTGTTTCGTACTTTTTAGATCACTTTTTGTTGTGGTCGGGTTTTAGTTTTTAAACTTTATTTTTTTGTGGTGTGAAACTGTTTAAAAAATACGTTTACGGTCAAAAATAGTTTGCGGTCACTTTTTTATATTTAAGTTTATGGTTAACAAAAGGGAATGTTTGTTATTTAAAAGGTGTCATGAAAAAGAATTGTATGTGGGTGTATATGTGTGTGGATGAGTAGGATGTGTTGTGTGTGGGTGAGTTAATGCAGGGGATTTATATAAAAGGCACTTTTGTTCGTCATTTACATGGAAAATAGTGGCCCCGTCCAAAATAAAAAAATTATGGCGAAGAATGGGCAAGGATCTTCATACATCGCTTTTAAAATATTTTTTACAATCTTTTGTTTAAGTACAAGTGTCATTTAATTATACGTGAATACGATATAGCTGGCATAAAATAAAATAAATAAATAATATTCAGCTGTATTCAGAGACCAGCACACCAACCTACAACAATCTGTCAAATTTCTTTGATAGATTTTCAACTTTGTGAAAAAACTATAAGGTTCGTATTCAATTGGGAAAGTTTGACAGTTCGGTATGGCTTGATGTGTTGGCGTCTGTACAACCAGCCAGTATGACATGTATGTTAGAGAAAGAGAGAGAGAGAGATAGATAGAGAGAGGAGTATGTCGTCAAAAAGGCATGCGTACTTGCTAGTTTCAATGCAGAACCATTTTTTAAGTATCAGGTATAAAAGGTAGCTTTCTTATTCACGATCAAATGAGATGGCTGTTTTATACATATAAACGTTTTATTTTTGGCAGCTATAATTTTAGCCAAACACTTTAAAGGTCCGACCTTCAAAGCATATCTTAACGACATATTATTTTTCTATATTTTTTCAACATTTCAGTCATAAGAATAAAGTTGGATCCTGAGAATGTACGTCGATTATGACGAAGAAAACCATATTTTTGAGACATCCTTTTCAATATACAGTCTTTATTGCTATGTGGTGCCGGCCGCGAATTGCACCACCCCATTTCTACCCGTAGGTGTCGTAGAAGGTGATAGAGGAATATTGACCAGAGGATAGGCAGCAGCGTCTTTCTGAGTACCATAACACTTACTGCGATCGCTAACATGCATCGGCCAAGCATGGCGGTACGGCTAAATCCCCCCTTGGCGGAGACCTATGCCCAGCATTGGGCGTCTAAAAGTTGACATGATGATGATTGCAGCTATGATTGAAGCCATGCGCTTTGCTTTACAATTATTGTGCGAAATGCTTGCCTCTCTGTTCCCCGATAAATAAATCTGGGTAACTTTAAGGCACGAGTGAACCGGTTCATTCTAGGCAGGTGTGCTCCATCTTAGGCCGCATCATCACTTAAGACCAGGTGAGTTGTGGCCGAACGCAAGCCTATTAGAATATAAAAAAGGTTATCGTCGACACAAAAAAAATCTGATGATCGATCCCCCATGTATTTATAAAGCCATTGAAAACGGACCTGTCCGGGGTACCACGGGTGAACGGGGACCCTAATGAGTTTATTCAATAGGAATAGACTCCAATGGGCGTTAAGCGAGGTCATTATGTAAAGAGGGGCATAAACCAACTAAATGTTTGGGTCGAGTTGCTGAAATTGAGAATTTAATGGTCACCATGCTCGTATTGGCGTCAAATATGTATAGCTTATTAGTGAGGATTGGATGCAGCATTTGGGGGAAAATGGGCGAGATTGGATGGATATTTTAGATATCATAGTTTTCGGGTTAACCCGATTTAAGAACCAAGAGGAGCTCGTGGCTATGTTAACCCCGTACAGATCGACCAGTCAAAGGTTAAGCTACGCTAGCTGCGGTCTGTCTGTGGATGGGTGACCGTGATTATCCCTTTTATACCGAGTCCCCTCTGTGCCTCGGAAAGCATGTAAAGCCGTTGGTCCCGGCTGTCATCTGTAGATCTTTGGCCGTCGTTATGGGTAGACAGAAGCCAAATAGTCTGACAATCAGTCCTACCAAAGGGTATCGTGTTACCCAGTAATTGGGTTGTGGAGGTCCGATAAGCAGTCGCTCCATATAAAACACTGGTATTCAGCAGCATGCTGTTAGACTGGAAGCCGGCCCCAATTTAGTTGGTAAAAGGCTAGGCAGATGATGATGATTTGTTCTGTTTAGGAACTATTTATGCAACGACATAAAGTTTAACATTTTACAAATGTAATTCAGGCCTATTTATAACAGTACCTACACGCTTTTGCCCGGGACTTTGTCCGCGTGAATTCCCTAACGGATTTCTATTTTTTTAATATAAAATATAGTCTATTGCACTCAAAATTAACGTAGCTTTCTATTGGTGAACATATTTTTGAAATCGGATAAGTAATTTCGGAGATTTTCTGCTACATTTTATTATACACCTAGTAATATAGTATACACAAGTATAGATATAAGTGACTATTAAGACTATGGCGAGGCCTTTGCCCAGCAGTGGGATAATAGTGGCCATATCAGTGTCGTCCACTGCTGATCGTAGGCCTCTCCCAGAGTTCGCCAACCGACCCGGTCTTAGGCAGCCAGCATCCATCCGCTGACAATTGAGGTGACTATTAAATTAATATTAATTTTTTTTCTTGAAACCTTATCACACACCAGACGTTACTTAAAACCCAATCAAAAACTAATTTTTTTGAACAGTTTCACACCATAAAAAGGAATGAATCTTTACGAAACACCACTCAAATCTATTTTAATTTTCATTATCGTTCCACAATCCCTAATTATAAAAATTACTCTTAAAAAGAAAATGGCGTACAAAAGTTCACAGCGCTTTGACCGACTTTCGGAGTCCGTCTTTTTTTTCCTGTCTGATGTTGGGTGGTAGCCAAGGGGGGCAGTGGACGGTCCGAGTTAGTTCATTAAGTGAACTATAAGTAAACCAGAAGTGCTTCGGTGACTAGGGGCAATCGATCGATGAAACAATTTCAAGATTGGAGCTGTTTCGGTTTTTATGTGATTCCCAAACGAACTAACATTTTTAGAAGTGGTTTAATGAATTTCCTTTTGACATACCTGTGATTTATTTATTTAACTTTATGATTTACACGGCTTTATCACACACATAAATCAAGGTCTATCTTTAGTGTGGTAAGAACATAGTATTAAACAAAGCCGCTCCCGCTATCTGTATGCCGAGATCTTTTAAACTACGCACTGTGAGAGTGAACACTTAAGGGGCTATTAAACGACTTTTACAGATTTTAAACTGACAATCACGGCAAAATGTGCAGTGTAAATGATTTGAAAAAAATATATGTTAAACTAGAACATTCTCTTAATCATATAGAAAGTGAATACTTTTGATTAAGTTCATATTAAATAGTTTAATTAACTCGTGAAGTTGTGTCTGACGCGGACAAAACATTGACAATCACACAAAATCTACCAGGTATAATTATCCGAAACTTACACTATCTTACAGACAATTTTATTATCTATCTTCAAGTATACGCCTTTTTTTTAATTTTGAAAGAATACTTCTTTTATTTAATTTTTTCGACTAAATTTTGAAAGTTTTGAACGCAGACTGCGTCCGTTCTGCATCAGTTTTGCGTCCACAACTCTCAAAGTTTAGTCGAAAAAATTAAATAAAAGTTTAATAGCCCCTTATGTTATGTTAGGGGGGTTTGGTTTCCGCACTTAGTCCTTAAAATGGACCATTGTACGTGAGCCATTGTGGCCGATTACTCCAACCAGCCCACCTCCCTCCAGAAGCAGATTAATCTTCCCAGTCTTCTCAGTGCGTCCGCAAGGGAGTTTGGCGTTCCAAGGGTCTCCCTGCGGATCTGGGTGACGCCAGTGCACTCAAGGAGTACATGCGCCACCGTTTCCTCCGCCTCCATGCAGGCCCTGCACAGAGGACTATCAGTGATACCTAGTGTGTGAAAGTGCTTATTCAATGAGCAGTGTCCGGTGATGGTCCCCGCCACCAGTCGCAGGCTTTCTCTGTCCAGGTGCAGAAGGCGCTTGGTCAGCTTCGTATCCAGGGATGGCATAGCCTCCTTGGACTGCCTGCACCCTGGTGTCGAGGTCCACCATTTCTCCGCTTGTGTTTGTGTGTAATCTCTTAACCAACTTCTTAACTGATTGAACGGAATGGGCACAATGGGTTCGGGTCCGAAGGCTTTTGTGCTGGAACCCCTTCTGGCGAGTTCGTCGGCCGCATCGTTACCTAGTGAACCACTGTGTCCCTTAATCCATTGTAGTGTCACTGTATTGCGGTTTGGTACTGTAATGCGTTCCAGTGCATTATGACATTCTAGTATTAGTCTCGACGTGATCTGGTTTTTCTCTAAGGATTGAAGGACTGAGGCACTATCGGAGAGTATACGGATATGCGTATCCGTGACTTCCCTGGCCTCAATGGCGTGTGCTGCCTGGATGATGCCTACGCATTCTGCCTGGTAGACAGTGCTTAGCATTCCTAAGGGCCTAGATATTTTAATGTTTAGGTCTTCAGAGAAGACCCCGACTCCGGTACCGAGATTGGTTTTTGATCCATCGGTATAGATTCTTAGCTCATTTGGGCCTGAGTAGTCACACAGCTCCGCTGTGAGCTCTATGTTGTAGTGTTTCTGGAAACAGTGTATTTTCAGGGTTCTGTCGTTGGGTGATGCCATCATGGGCTGTCGTTTAATTGCTTCCTCTTTTATCCGTGTATGTTTGATTCGGGAGTCTTTGCTTAGGGTGCCGGATATATCGAGCCTGAAAGCCACTAGGGTCGCTTCCTCTCTCACGACGAGATTTAAGGGCGGTAGTCCCAGCATCGCCTGTAGCGCGGCAGTGGGTGACGTTCTCATACTGCCGGTGATCGCTACGCAGGCTAATCTTTGTAGCTTCTCGAGCTCCTTCTGGGCTGTGCTCAGATTGGTCCTGGGCCACCAAACTAGAGAACCGTATGTGACAATTGGTCGGATGACTGTGGTGTATAGCCAGTAGGTGATTTTGGGGCTTATGCCCCAATTCCTGCCGATCAGTCTTTTGCACTGCCATAGGGCTATGCTGGTTTTCGTGGTGATGTAGTCAGTGTGTTTTGCCCAGGTCAGCTGTTTGTCCAAATATATGCCCAGGTATTTGGATTCAGTCGATAGGCTTAACATGGTTCCAAAGAAGTGTGGTAACTGTAGGGTTGCCAACTTCCTTTTCTTTGTGAAAAGGACAAGTTCAGTTTTAGTAGGGTTCACTGCTAATTTATACTCCTTGCACCAGTCCTCTACTATCTTCAAGGCTTGGCGCATAAGGTTGCATAGTGTGTTTTCATGTGTGCCGTTTATTATAATGGTTATATCATCAGCGTAGCCCACTGTGAAATATCCCCTGTCATTTAGGCGCCTTATGAGGCTATCTACTACGAGATTCCATAAGAGTGGTGAGAGCACGCCTCCTTGCGGGCATCCCTTCGCCACAATGGCTCTTGTGGTATCATTCACCGTGACTTGTACGGCCCTCAGTCTGAGCATGTTGGTGATCCATCCTCGCAGGGTCGAGTCCACGCCGTGTTCCTCGAGAGCTGCGTTGATGCTATGGAATATGGTTTTGTCAAAAGCGCCTTCTATGTCAATAAAAGCCGCTAATGAGGAACATTTGTGGTCTACCGCACATTCGATCTTGGAGATCACACTGTGCAGTGCTGATTCCGTTGATTTCCCTGTGGAGTAGGCGTGTTGTTGCTTGTGTAGTGGCAGTCTCCGAAGAGGTCCGTCCCGGATGTGTCGGTCACAGAGTCTCTCAAGGGTTTTCAGTAGGAATGATGTCAGGCTTATTGGCCTGTACGCTTTGGGTTGTGTGTAGTCCTTTTTGCCTGGTTTAGGGATGAAGATAACCTTCACCTCTCGCCATGCAAGTGGTACGTAGTTGTGTGCTAGGCAGGCACGATAGATTAAGACCAGCCACGATGTAAGGAGATCAACTCCCCATTGCAGTAGAGCTGGGAAGATCTCGTCTAGGCCTGCCGATTTATAGGGTTTGAAGGTTTTAATTGCCCACCTTATCCGGTCTTCTGTTACTATGGTACTGGCTCTATACCAGTCCTGGTTGTTTGGGCGTATGTGTTGGTTCACTTGCCCATGTCCTGTCCTCGGAGAGGCTGCAGTCCGGGAATTGAGTTTCTAGTAGAACTTTACTTGTTTCAAGTCCTGTTTTCGTGTATGTGTTATCTGGGTTTTTCAGCGACCCGAGGGTGCGATTATGGTCAGTGGCTAGGATTTTTCTCACACGCGCGGCCTCGCTGTGTGATTCAATATTCTCGCAGAATTTCCTCCAGGCTGCTCTGCTGGCAGCTCTGATTTGTTTTTTGAATGTGTATTGGGTTTCTTTGTATAGCTCCCAGTCCACAGGTAGTCTGGAATTTTTGGCTTTGTTAAATTGTTTGCGTACCGCTAGCCTGAGCTTGCCTAGTTCCGCATTCCACCAAGAGTTTCCCTTACCCTTGGCGTTCGGATCTTTTAGTTTGCAGCAGGTGTGGTAGGCTTCAATAATATATTCTGAGAGCTTTGTTACGGTGTCCTCAAGTTGTTTGGAATTCTTTATGCCTAAAGGTGTTTGGTCCCTGGCTAGTAAGGAGGCCAGGAGTCGTTTGTAGCCAGGTACATTGGTTCGGCGCGGGTTGCGCCTTGGTTCGGGTTTTTTTGTGTTGGCTAATAGTGAGAAACGAATCCTTCTGTGATCAGAACAGGAGGGTTCGTTGGGTACATGCCAGTTTGAGATAAGATTTGCTGCACTTTCTGAGGCAAGGGTTAAGTCAATAATTGTTTGTCCGCGGGCTGTGACCCAAGTGGGTTCTGAGCCATGGTTTATAATATTAAGGTTAGTTGAGAAAAGATACGTGCATAATACCTCGCCCTGGAGTTGGCTTTATTGCAGCCCCAAAGTGGGTGATGAGCGTTTGAGTCCGTGCAAATGACCAGGCTCAGGTTGGCATCTTAGCAGTGCTTCACCAAGTCGGTCATCTCTTTAGGTGGGCAGTCTTCGTGTTCGCCTGGCATATATACCGACGCTAAGAGTATGTCGGGTGCTTCGTTATTAGTGTAGAGCCTGACGGCTATTAGATCTCTGGAACAGAATTGCGTGAGTGTTGTGGTAGGTACATCTTTGGGTATATAGGCACAGGTTCGTGGTTTGTCTGTGCTCTGTGTGTCAAGAATTAGCTTACCTCCGATGTTACTGAGACCGCATATTCTATTGTTTCTGATCCACGGCTCTTGGATCAGTGCGATGGTTCGGGGCTGTACCTCCAGCGCCCTGCGCAAGCAAGCCGTGGCAGTCTGGCTATGCTGGAGGTTTGTTTGTATGACGTGGAAGGAACTGGACGTGATCGACAACGGCAATGGGGTGAAGTTAGGAGGAGTCCGATCCATCGGAAAGTTCCCCCCCGTCCTCCAACCCATGCCGGCCGTCGCCGGGCGACGAGGCGAGCAGTTGCTCCGTCCACCCAGGTGATGTGGGTGGCGCACTCACTGCCTTCGTATCGGCCATCGCCGCTCTGGCCATCTCGTCCTCCAGTTCCTCCATCGTCACCTCGTGCTTCGTCGGTGTCTCTTCTGTCGGTGCCGTGCTTGGGGTCGCAGTCTGGGTTGAGGGTTGGGTGTTGGGGTAGAAGCGGACGTATATTGAACCAAGTAGGTACGATACACGTCGCTCCCGCCCCAAGACCTTTTCGACCTCGTCCGGTGGGATACCCAGGGTCAGGTAGGTCCCATGGTTATCACCACCGACCGATGTCGCCCTGTAGAGCGTCCATCTCCCGATGTTGTACCATGTGTTCTGACAGCTCAGCACACTCTGGAGCCGCGCTATGTCTCCGTTGTACCTGGGTACGAAGAGCGCAGCGCGGACACGGGTCGGCACCTCGGACTGCCTCATGACTGTCAGAGTGGCGTCCGTGTTGGGCAGTCTTATCTTGGGCACGTTCTGGGTTAGCCAGGTCAGGGCGTTTTCGTCCTCGCACCACATCTGGACGGTGCCGTCCGCTATCCGTGGATAGCCTCGGAAGGCCGGGAGTGGTTTTGAGGGGTCGGCGTCCATGACGAGGTCTTCGAGGCTGAGCTTTATGTGCTCAACCTCGTCCGTGTTCATGTCTCGGGTTGGAGGCGAGAGACAAATCGCTACGGCGAGCCGCGCAGGAATGTCCTGAGTGGCCCGTGCGTAGGTTCTTTGTCCCCCTTGAGCGGTCTGGACCTTTACACGCTTGGCATCTCCCTGGAGCGTGCTCGGTGAAGCCGTGTCATCCGGTCGTTCCCTCTTTGCCGCTCCCTGGCCACTTGGTCCGGGTTGCGGTTCTGAGGGGCACGACGGGATGTGCTGTGCCGCGGGCGCCTTGTGCAAAAATCCAGATCGCTTGCCTCGTTTTTTTGTGTGTTGGTGTTGGTGTTGTGCTGTGTCAGTACGGTTCCGGTTACTGGTCCCGCATGGCCCCGGCATGGACAGTGACGTTTCGCGCTGGGTTTCCCCTTCGCGTACTGGTCCCTGCCCATGTGTTTCCGCGTCCGGTCGCTTTTCGCGCTGGGTGTCCCCTTCGCGTACTTGCGGCTGGTCGCGTACTCCCTTACAGTCAACCGTTTTTGCATCGCGCTGGCTATTGCCTTCGCGGATTTTGCGCAAACGGTTGCTGAGATTCTTCTCTCTGCTCCGGATTTTTCCGCGCTTACCTTTGAGCAAGCGTACTTCATCCACAGAGGTGAAGTCAGAGCCACCAGATCCAGCTTCCTTTCCCGTCCCGTGTTCTGTGTTGATGTCCCTAAGCCTCGCTTCGATCTTCTCGCGCTGTAATGCCAGCGCGCAGAGTTCGCCTTCGAGGCTAGAGAGTCGTGCATTGTCAGTGTCGTTGTAAGGGTTGTTGGTGATACTGTTCCTGACGATGCTCTGTTGCCAGGCCGTCGTGGAAGGTGCAGTATGCAGTATGTAATAGCCCCTTAATAAGCGCTATTATAATTCTCCATCGTACTTATTTAGACTCCATTGAAATAAACCGCCGTGCCCAAAAATCGGGAGAAACTAAATACCAAGGGAACGTATAAAACATACCTAAAGGCAGATCCTCTGATCATTTGTCCGATCCGATCACCGCATACGTATCGCCGACGCGTAACATGACGGCCTATCTGTGGGCTAATTCACGTAACTAAAGAAGTGCTGCTGCAGTGCAGTTGCAGTTAAGTTTCGATCAAAACAACGCTTTTTGTATTTTCAACTGCTGTGAGACACGCAATACTCGGGACGGTCGGGGCCTATTCAACAGGGTGGGACATGTACCCACCGTGTGGGATAGACTTGGACCGCCGGGCACTTCTTCTCATGCAACCGAGCGGGATGGCGGGTTGCGGATAGCCTAGCACGGGATGTGGGACCGATCTCCGGACTGACGAGGTCGATCACACCTCCGGTGTGCCTAGTGTGGCCCCGGACAAGAGAAGTTCCCGAACGCCAAATCCAAGGCCTAGGGTAACCCAACCCCCCTTTCCAGTGATCCTATATCCAATTGAGGGGTTGAGTTGGTGGAGGTGTCGGCTGGTGAGTGGCTCTGGGTGAGTGGTGGTCGTTTGAGGGCAGCGGATGATCGAGCGAACTTGCGGTCGGGGCTCGCAATCTCTTGGTATAATCATGCCCTGAGATTGTGGGCTTCACCTGCTATGTTCGCTTGATCCTGTTTTGTTTGTTTGCTGCTTCTCGGACGCCCATCGCTCGCTCGGAGCTTATCTCGCTGGTTGGCGCTTTTGCCCACTCAACCTTTCAATCAACCCAATTCCCTCCTTCCCTTTCCCCATTTTTCCCTTCGGTCCATGAGGAGGGGTAACCTCACTTCCAAAAAAGCCCACCACAAAACCCAACAACAATGTCGCAGAAAGAGGAAAATTTTCCCCAGGTGGGTCCCGGCAATGCCGGGGAATCCCACACCGATCCGTCGGTCTGCCCCTTTCGTAATCTGGGGGGGGGGCCCAAATCTGCTTTTGAATGCCGCGCCTTCCGCGCGGCAGGCTGCTTTAGCGCCCACAATACTGGCTGCGTCTTACGCGCCACCTGGCACAACTACGGCTGCGATTACCGCGCCTACGGACACACAAACGGCTGCGACTCCCGCGCCTACTACCCTGAAGTATACTGCACCTTCCACGACGGCCTGGCAACAGAGCATCGTCAGGAACAGTATTACCAACAACCCTGACAACGACACTGACAATGCACGACTCTCTAGCCTCGAAGGCGAACTCCGCGCGCTGGCATTACAGCGCGAGAAGATCGAGTCGAGGCTTAGGGACATTAACACTGAACACGGGACGGGAAAGGAAGTTGGATCTGGTGGCTCTGACTTCACCTCTGTGGACGAAGTACGCTTGCTCAAAGGGAAGCGCGGAAAAATCCGGAGCAGAGAGAAGAATCTCAGCAACCGTTTGCGCAAAATCCGCGAAGGCAATAGCCAGCGCGTCGCGAAAACGGTTGTCGGGAAGGGAGTACGCGACCAGACGCAAGTACGCGAAGGGGACACCCAGCGCGAAAAGCGACCGGACGCGGAAACACATGGGCAGGGACCAGTACGCGAAGGGGAAACCCAGCGCAAAACGTCACTGTCCATGCCAGGGCCATGCGGGGACAGTAACCGGAACCGTACTGACACAACTCAACACCAACAACACACAAAAAAACGAGGCAAGCGAGCTGGATCTTTGCACAAGGCGCCCGCGGCACAGCACATCTCGTCGTGCCCCTCAGAACCGCAACCCGGACCAAGTGGCCAGGGTGCGGCAAAGAGGGAACGACCGGATGACACGGCTTCACCGAGCACGCTCCAGGGAGATGCCAAGCGTGTAAAGGTCCAGACCGCTCAAGGGGGACAAAGAACCTACGCACGGGCCACTCAGGACATTCCTGCGCGGCTCGCCGTAGCGATTTGCCTCTCGCCTCCAACCCGGGACATGAACACCGACGAGGTTGAGCACATAAAGCTCAGCCTCGAAGACCTCGTCATGGACGCTGACCCCTCAAAACCACTGCCGGCCTTCCGAGGTTACCCACGGATAGCGGACGGCACCGTCCAGATGTGGTGCGAGGACGAAAATGCCCTGACCTGGCTAACCCAGAACGTGCCCAAAATAAAACTGCCCAACACGGACGCCACTCTGACAGTTATGAAGCAGTCCGAGGTGCCGACCCGTGCCCGCGCTGCGCTCTTTGTACCCAGGTACAACGGAGACATAGCGCGGCTCCAGAGTGTTCTGAGCCGTCAGAACACGTGGTACAATATTGGAAGATGGACGCTCTACAGGGCGACATCGGTCGGTGGTGATAACCATGGGACCTACCTGACCCTGGGTATCCCACCGGACGAAGTCGAAAAGGTCTTGGGGCGGGAGCGACGTGTATCGTACCTACTAGGTTCAATATACGTCCGCTTCTACCCCAACACCCAACCCTCAACCCAGACTACGACCCCAAGCACGGCACCGACGACAGAAACACCGACGAAGCACGAGGTGACAATGGAGGAACTGGAGGACGAGATGGCCAGAGCGGCGATGGCTGATACGAAGGCAGTGAGTGCGCCACCCACATCACCTGGGTGGACGGAGCAACTGCTCGCCTCGTCGCCCGGCGACGGCCGGCATGGGTTGGAGGACGGGGGGGAACTTTCCGATGGATCGGACTCCTCCTAACTCCACCCCATTGCCGTTGTCGACCACGTCCAGTTCCTTCAAAATCATCCAAACCAACCTCCAGCATAGCCAGACTGCCACGGCTTGCTTGCGCAGGGCGCTGGAGGTACAGCCCCGAACCATCGCACTGATCCAAGAGCCGTGGATCAGAAACAATAGAATATGCGGCCTCAGTAACATCGGAGGTAAGCTAATTCTTGACACACAGAGCACAGACAAGTCACGAACCTGTGCCTATATACCTAGAGATGTACCTACCACAACACTCACGCAATTCTGTTCCAGAGATCTAACAGCCGTCAGGCTCAACACTGATAACGAAGCACCCGACATAGTCTTAGCGTCGGTATACATGCCAGGCGAACACGAAGACTGCCCACCTAAAGAGATGACCGACCTGGTGAAGCACTGTGAAGATGCCAACCTGAGCCTGGTCATTTGCACGGACTCAAACGCTCATCACCCACTTTGGGGCTGCAACAAAGCCAACTCCAGGGGCGAGGTATTATGCACGTATCTTTTCTCCACTAACCTTAACATTATAAACCATGGCTCAGAACCCACTTGGGTCACAGCCCGCGGACAAACAATTATTGACTTAACCCTTGCCTCAGAAAGCGCGGCAAATTTTATCTCAAACTGGCATGTATCTAACGAACCCTCCTGTTCTGATCACAGAAGGATTCGTTTCTCACTATTAGCTAACACAAAAAAACCCGAACCAAGGCGCAACCCGCGCCGAACCAATGTACCTGGCTACAAACGACTCCTGGCCTCCTTACTAGCCAGGGATCAAACACCTTTAAACATAAAGAATCCCAAACAACTTGAGGACACCGTAACAAAGCTCTCAGAATATATTATTGAAGCCTACCACACCTGCTGCAAACTAAAAGATCCGAACGCCAAGGGTAAGGGAAACTCTTGGTGGAATGCGGAACTAGGTAAGCTCAGGCTAGCGGTACGCAAACAATTCAACAAAGCCAAAAATTCCAGACTATCCGAAGACTGGGAGCTATACAAAGAAACCCAATACACATTCAAAAAACAAATCAGAGCGGCCAGCAGAGCAGCCTGGAGAAAATTCTGCGAAAATATTGAATCACACAACGAGGCCGCGCGGGTGAGAAAAATCCTAGCCACCGACCAAAATCGCACCCTCGGGTCGCTGAAAAACCCAGATAACACATACACGAAAACAGGACTTGAAACAAGTAAAGTTCTACTAGAAACTCACTTCCCGGACTGCAGCCTCTCCGAGGACAGGACATGGACAAGTGAGCCAACACATACGCCAAACAACCAGGACTGGTATAGAGCCAGTACCATAGTAACAGAAGACCGAATAAGGTGGGCAATTAAAACCTTCAAACCATATAAATCGGCAGGCCTAGACGAAATCTTCCCAGCGCTACTGCAATGGGGAGTTGATCTCCTCACATCGTGGCTGGTCTTAATCTATCGTGCCTGCCTAGCACACAATTACGTACCACTTGCATGGCGAGAGGTGAAAGTTATTTTCATCCCTAAACCAGGCAAAAAGGACTACACACAGCCCAAAGCGTACAGGCCAATAAGCCTGACATCATTCCTACTGAAAACCCTTGAGAGGCTCTGTGACCGACACATCCGGGACGGACCTCTCCGGGGGCTGCCACTACACAAGCAACAACACGCCTACTCCACAGGGAAATCAACGGAATCAGCACTGCACAGTGTGATCTCCAAGATCGAATGTGCGGTAGACCACAAATGTTCCTCACTAGCGGCTTTTATTGACATAGAAGGCGCTTTTGACAAAACCATATTCCACAGCATCAACGCAGCTCTCGAGGAACACGGTGTGGACTCGACCCTGCGAGGATGGATCACGAACATGCTCAGACTAAGAGCCGTACAAGTCACGGTGAATGATACCACAAGAGCCATTGTGGCGAAGGGATGCCCGCAAGGAGGCGTGCTCTCACCACTCTTATGGAATCTCGTAGTAGATAGCCTCATAAGGCGCCTAAATGTCAGGGGATATTTCACAGTGGGTTATGCTGATGATATAACCATTATAATAAACGGCACACATGAAAACACACTATGTAACCTTATGCGCCAAGCCTTGAAGATAGTAGAGGACTGGTGCAAGGAGTACAAATTAGCAGTAAACCCTACTAAAACCGAACTTGTCCTTTTCACAAAGAAAAGGAAGTTAGCAACCCTACAGTTACCACACTTCTTTGGAACCACGTTAAGCCTATCGACTGAATCCAAATACCTGGGCATATATTTGGACAAACAGCTGACCTGGGCAAGACACACTGACTACATCACCACAAAAGCCAGCATAGCCCTATGGCAATGCAAAAGACTGCTTGGCAGGAATTGGGGCATAAGCCCCAAAATCACCTACTGGCTATACACCACAGTCATCAGACCAATTGTCACATACGGCTCTCTAGTTTGGTGGCCCAGGACCAATCTGAGCACAGCCCAGAAGGAGCTCGAGAAACTACAAAGATTAGCCTGTGTGGCGATCACCGGCAGTATGAGAACGTCACCCACTGCCGCCCTACAGGCGATGCTGGGACTGCCACCCCTAAATCTCGTCGTGAGAGAGGAAGCGACCCTAGCGGCTTTTAGGCTCGATATATCCGGCACCCTAAGCAAAGACTCCCGAATCAAACACACACGGATAAAAGAGGAAGCAATTAAACGACAGCCTATGATGGCATCACCCAACGACAGAACCCTGAAAACACACTGTTTCCAGAAACACTACAACATAGAGCTCACAGCGGAGCTATGTGACTACTCAGGCCCAAATGAGCTAAGGATCTATACCGATGGATCAAAAACCGACCTCGGTACTGGAGTCGGGGTTTTCTCTGAAGACCTAAACATTAAAATATCTAGGCCCTTAGGAATGCTAAACACTGTCTACCAAGCAGAATGCGTAGGCATCATCCAGGCAGCACACGCCATTGAGGCCAGGGAAGTCACGGATACGCATATCCGTATACTCTCCGACAGTGCCTCAGTCCTTCAATCCTTAGAGAGAAACCAGATCACGTCGAGACTAATACTAGAATGTCATAATGCACTGGAACGCATTACAGCACCAAATCGCAATACAGTGACACTACAATGGATCAAGGGACACAGTGGTTCACTAGGTAACGATGCGGCCGACGAACTCGCCAGAAGGGGTTCCAGCACAAAAGCCTTCGGACCCGAACCCATTGTGCCCATTCCGTTCAATCAGTTGAGAAGTTGGTTAAGAGATTACACACAAATACAAGCGGAGAAATGGTGGACCTCGACACCAGGGTGCAGGCAGTCCAAGGAGGCTATGCCATCCCTGGATACGAAGTTGACCAAGCGCCTTCTGCACCTGGACAGAGATAGCCTGCGACTGGTGGCGGGGACCATCACCGGACACTGCTCACTGAATAAGCACTTTCACACACTAGGTATCACTGATAGTCCTCTGTGCAGGGCCTGCATGGAGGCGGAAGAAACGGTGGCGCATGTACTGCTTGAGTGCACTGGCGTCACCCAGATCCGCAGGGAGACTCTTGGAACGCCAAACTCCCTTGCGGACGCACTGAGAAGTCTGGGAAGATTGATCTGCTTCTGGAGGGAGGTGGGCTGGTTGGAATAATCGGCCGCTATGGCTCACGTACAATGGTCCATTTTAAGGACTAAGTGCGGAAACCGAACCCCCCTAACATAGAACATAGAACATAGAGACACGCAATAACGGCATTCTACAGTTGCGCGTCTTTGGTGCGAGCTCCGGAACGCAACATGATCGGTATTCTACTATTCGTTTGACGTCTAAAAATTACAGTTCAAAAGCACTAACATCTGGGGGGGGGGGGGGGTACATTGAAATGTAATCGATTTAGTGAGTAATATTTTTTTTCTCATGTGGCTACACCATAAGTAAGTTTGGTTGTCGTACAGTAGACGTGCAGTTCCAAGATTACAAGAATATCGTTTATCACTTAAACATGAACTTAACTACAACTGCACTACAACTTTTTCAGTGCGTCATAAAATTACGTAAATTAGCCCTCTGGTGATGTATCAAGACTGCGTATAATCACCCGTCCAGATAGGAGATCATGTTACGAGTCGGCGATACGGATACGGTCATCGGTTCGGGCAAATTATCATAATATGTAGATCCGCCTGTACAACGCGCATAATGAAAAAGAAAACCTATAACTATTAAACTAAAAAACGGATACTAAGGCAGATAGTAAAGCATCATAAAAATCATCTTTACAAATATGCAGGACGGGAGTTAGTTTGACAACTAACTCCCGTCCTGCATATTTGTAAAGATGATTTTTGCAAAACTTGCAAATTATGACGAATTTGCAAGTTTTGTGGTTAATTTTATTGTGCATACTGTGGTTTCCTGTAATTACAGGAGTATAGTACCGGTCTATGAAATACTTTTTTGGGCATTAACGATATGTAATCTTTTGTGGATATTTTTTGTTGGAGATCCTAATAAAAATAGTAGATTGTATGACAAGGGAGCAAAATAATATTTTTACGGCGAGGGCGCTATTTTGAATCCAGAGCGAAGCGAAGGATTCTAGAATAGAATCCCGAGCATAGCGAGGGATTCTAAAACAGAATCCTGAACGTAGCGAGGGATTCAAAGTACATCGCCTGAGGGAAAAATATTTTTGCTCTCGAGTCATACACTCTACTTTTCATCTCCTTCTATGAGAAAATATTTCTCCCTGGATTTCGTAGGTATTAAGTTTTGTATGACGTTATTAGCTTCTATTTTTATTGTTTCAGGAGTTAATGCACTATTACTTTCAGAACTCGACGTGAAACTCATTTTTTTGCAAAATACACTAAAGTCCGTCCCGATTACAACAGTGAAAAACATTGCGCGCTTTTGTTTTTTTTTTTAGTCACCGCGCCTCCCCGCATCGTACAGCCAACACTTACAGCCAGTAATTTATACAATTTGCGTTCGATTTCAATGAACAAATCATGTTCCAAATTCAAATCTCATTACTGCCCGCTAAAAAGTCTAGTACAGAAAAAAGCTACATTGCTCCCGCTTATAGAGGAACAAAACGACACTTTTCGAATAGAAGGGATGAAAAAAATACCAGCCTATTACTTATCTCATACAGAGAAGAAACGAGCATTGATCACCACGTGCGCTCAAGGCGGATTGGCGATTTCAGACATATATTAATTATAAAACCAGGTATCCTCACGATGTTTTCCTTCACCGATGTCAGTGATATTCAAGATAAACTAAGATAGTACAATGTACATATGACATTGAAAAAGACACATTCTTATATAAATAAATTAATAATTTAGAGCTCTCCTTGACTAGATAACGATACAGTTATCAAAGGATTTATAATATCAGTCCTAAAGGTTATTCACAAAGGAATAGGAGATACTAAATGAAAGCACTTAGCAAAAATTACAATAATTTCTTGAAAAATACCTCAAACGACTGAGATCCAACCGCTTCAATCGTATGCAAATGTAATTAAGCCTCATATTTCTTATTCGAATCTTTGTTACCAGGAAAGTTAATACGAAAATATTTGCAAAACATTTCTGACTCGTAATATTACCCCAACCCCAACTTATGTTAGGGTTCAACTTAATAAAAGGTTTTCATGTCAGCAGATGTCATCCGAGAATTCCAAATACGTCCTAGGACCCTCTACATGGACTAAAAACATTTTGAGCAGTTTTTTCGTGACCCAGAACATGTATTTTTTTACCTAAATTGTAGCAATATGTTACGTAAGAAGACTATTTTGTATTTAAAAGGCCAGCAGCATATGGCTCGACCCCTGAAATTGAATCCTGGACCGCAATTACGGAGGCATCAGGCTAACAAATGGGTATAAAGAACTGAATAATTGTATTTTTTTATGTTGATTTTAGGATCAAGTCGGTGGAAAATGTACCAGCTGTGTCTGTTTTAGTATGCAGTCTTGAAGATTATTTAGTTTGCTCTATAGGAATATGGAGGATTTTTTAGAAGTGACTCTGTTTGAGAGTATGACAGCTTCTTCCACAGAAAACAGTCTATACCTTGTTCACAATAAGATTAGACATAAACACAAACCTTTTTTACAGTCCCTTTAACCGATTTTGACTTCTATTCCGTAGGCTTAAGGATGACATTAGAGGCAAAAAAAGTGGTTACAATACAACTGTTTACTGCAGTTGCCATTTGTCATGCTGCCAACGCAATAGAAGTCAAAATCGGTTGAACGGACTGTAAAAAAGGTTTGAGTAAATGTCTAATCTTATTGTGAACAGGGTGTAGTCATATTTGGCCATTAAATAATTAAATTTAATGAAAATTTGTAAATATGTATAAGGATACTAATATCTCTAAAAGTGGTTGGACAAATTCCCATCCACTAAAAGGGAAACAAAAATTAACCGGTCCCTCAAAAGGAACAACGGAATTGTATACGATCACTTCGTTGTCCGTCTGTCTGTTGAGACCCTTTTTCTCAGGGAATGGTGGAGTTACAAAGCTGAAATTAATACAAAAAACTAAGGTCTGCAATCCCTTGGAGCAGTAAATAGATCAAACTTCTAAGTCAAAAGATACAGCTGTTTATGAACCGTGTCACAGATTAAAAATTAGCCTAAATCCTTTTTCGTGATTCGAACTAAATCTGTACCAAATGATATCAAAATCTTATATGCCCATCTACATTACTTTCGCATTTATTATAATATTAAATATGGGTTCTGTTTTTTACTGAGATATATTATTAATATCTGGCATTACAGAACGATTCTCCAACACAGATCTTGCTAGGTCGCATAGATTTGAAGCAATTTGATTAGTTGAAACTAGTTTTAAGCAAAGCATAAGTTTTGAGTTTGTCTTACAACTAAAACTTTGACATAATTATCTGTTTCTGTAATACAACTAAGTTTTCACCTAATGGCCCGGCCACATTGGAGGGAGCGGTCGACCACAGACGCGGCCAGGTGTCATACCTGTATTATTATTTTCTGTAGTATTTTTACGGATGGGTTATTTTTAACCGACTTCAAAAAGGAGGAGGTTATCAATTCGAATGTTTATACATATATTTTTTTTTTATATATGTTCGGGCATAACTCTGTCATATGTAGACGGATTTGCAAAATTCTTTTTTTGTTCGAAAGGGGGTTATTCCTAAAAGGTCCCATATAAATTTTATCAAAATTAGTGCAGCCCTTTTTGGGAAAATCAACAAATTCCCAAAAAAACTTACTTACACGACGTTTTAGTTTCTTCAATCACTGGAGGACTTACAATCTTTTTTAAGTGTGTTGCCGTTTCTTAATGGATTTGGATGTTAAGGCAACACTAAAAAGCGAAAAATAAAAAGTTTTTTCAAAAAAAAGAAAACCGCCTTCAAAAACTAAAAAATGATATAACTTTAGCACAGAACACACATTACTTTACTTTCGGAAGTCGGTGGCAATACAAAATAACAAACACAAAGCCACCGCCACCGACTTCCGAAAGTAAAGTAATGTGTGTTCTGTGCTAAAGTTATTTATCACTTTTTAGTTTTTGAAAGCGGTTTTCTTTTTTTTGAAATAACTTTTTTACGAATCTAGTCCATATCATCGTATTGCCGTCCACTGCTAAACGTAGGCCTTCTTAGAGATTGCCAACTAACTCGGTCATGGACAGGACTGTCCCCTGCCTGCCTGGACTGTGCCCTGTGGCACTATGGACATAGTGCCACAGGGCGTCTACGTAAAACGTGTCTGCTAAATCTACCGTCTGTCCGTCTACAGAAATGGCCGGCCCACATCCACCTTTGCGTGCTAATGCTATGCACATTGTCGGCGACTTTAGTTCTTTAGCGAATGACTTTGAATGACATTGAATTACATTTCATCGAAACCCATCACATCGAACACGTCACATGAATCGATTTTTCATCACAATGAAAGTTAGTGAGATCGTTCGTTGATGACACTGAAAGCCTGAATGTTCGAATGACTTTGAAACGTTAGCAAATCGACTGGTCGCGACATTAATAGCTTTACTATTGTAGATGTTAGAGAAACCAAAGATAATATTTTCCTCTAACCTACTGTTAGGTATACGTAAATCTCGGTATTTGCAGTTATGACTATAACTTTTTTTTTAAAGTATGTAGGTATGGAGTTTCTTGCCCATTCTTCTCCATACGAAACTACCATTTGAAATAGGCAACTAGATTCAACTAGATTCAAATTTTACAATATGACGTTCAAAAGTGCCTTTCATGATCTAATTGAAATAAAAGATTTGATTTTGACTTTGACTTTGAACCGAATATCTGTCCTCGGTGTGACTGGATCTTCATTGTTATGACTTACAACGTACCCAACCACCGAATAGTACAAAACCTCACATCTCACGAACGGGGCCAAAATAACTGAAACTAACAAGTTCCCTTTGTCTCCAACTGTCTTCAAAATCTAACTCAGCTGCACTTCTTTGAAATGAATAGTAGGTGAAGTTTGAAATAGAGGAGTTCTTTACAAAGGAAGGAAATTTTCGTCTCAAATGTTTGAGGCAAAAAGTTGGAGGTAATTGATTGAGTAAATACTTACAGTACAACTTTCAATCGAGTTTGGGTGACAAGGACATAATTTGATAGAGGGAATTTGTTGTCAAGGCTTTGCGCAGGACGGAAATAAAGTACAATCGATTTCTCGGTCTCGTAAGGTAGATCGTATAAGTTATCATTCGTATTTAGTAATTAAAATTGTTTGTTGAAATATCAGAAGTGATATTTACAGTTTCAATGTTTGTAAATATGTGAACAATGTGAATCCATAAACATACTTAGATGCCATTTCTTAACTTTTAATATTTTGTATATGATCTGACATAGTGATTTTTATTGATCATCATCATCATAACAACCTTTAGATGCCCACTGCTGGGTATAGGTCTCCCCAAAGGGGGGGTTCAGCTGTTATCGCCATGCTTGGCCGATGCATGTTGGCGATCGCAGTAGGTGGTATGGTACACAAAAGGACGCTGCTGCCCGTCCTCTGGTCCATATCCCTATGTCGCCATCTACGACACCCACGGGTAAAAATGGGGTGGTGCTATTCGCGGCCGGCACCACACGGTTTTTATTCAAGGTACATCTTATTCCTGTTATTTTCCAAAACATTTTAAAACATAAATTTAAAAAAGTAAGTATGGAGTTTTTTGGTGATTCATGTATCTCTTCTACTTTTAGGAAGGGACTTCTACTTTTTGGAAAATTCAATTATTCTTTTTTATTTTATTCCAATAGGCTTGCGTGACTGACTGACCGCAATTCACCTGATCTTAAGTTATGATGCGGCCTAAGGTGAAACACGCTTGCCTAGGATGAACCGGTTCACTCGTGCCTTGATATACAAAAAAAAAACAATAATAATATACCTATTGTAAATACAACGTACGTTGTTGTTGTGTATTGTATATTGTTGTCGTTGTTGTTTGTGTGTTGTATTGTTGTTGTTGTTGCAATATATTGTTTAATTATATTTTTTGTCGTTTTTATAAGTATGTATGATAGTATGTAAGGTATATAGGTTTATACCCAAAATAAATGATTTATTATTATTTTACCTATCAGAGAACAGAAAGACGGGTAATGAATAACGTTCAAAGTGGTTTTTTAGATAATTGAAAGAAATAGTTTGACTTTGGGTAGTTGGCGTAGTGGCTGCGCGATTGTATACTGTGCTGCGTGTCTTGGGTTTGATAACAAATGTAATAAATATTTGTGTATACACTAACGATAAAAAAAAATAAGAATAAAAAATAGCCAAATCACGTATGTTGTATGGACCCCTAAAATATTTATTTTATTCTGTTTTTAGTATTTGATGATATAGCGGCAACAGAAATACATCATCTGTAAAAAAATCAACTGTCTGGCTATCACGGTTTATGAGATACAGCCTGGTGACAGACAGCCAGACAAACAGACGTATAAGGGAGTCTTAGTAATAGGGTCTCGTTTTTATCCTTTGGCTACGGAACCCTAAAAACACAAAATAATTATCAGTTTTTTTTTTTTTTACTATTAAATAGGCTTGCGTTTGTCCGCAATTCACCTGATCGTAAGTGATAATGCGGCCTAAGTTGGAACTCGTTTGCCTAAGATATAGCTTCATTAAACTAAGTAATGTATTATTTGTTGTAACTGTGTAGCATATCAGTCAAAACGATGTCGCAAAATCGATCAGCAGAGAAACATACTACTACATACATATTTTGTATTTGTAGCCCGTATGAATTGTGTAGATAGTCGACATCTACGCCGTAGCCGACGTCAAGGCTACGCCGCTACGGCGCTACGCCGCTACGCCCTCGTAGCAATCAGTTTAGTCCTGCCTCAGTTGTATTTACTTATTTTTCTCTACACTACCGGGTACAAATTGTATACTTGGTATATAACATATATTAGTTGATTTAACAGTATTTACTTACTTTTCTATATAAAATCAATGTAAACATGAATATCATCTTCGTGATCATTTCATAATGAGAATACTCGATCTGAGTTGGTTTTCGGATTGGAAATAAGACATTTCCTTATGGTTAAATTGTCCACGCCTGATAAAGCCTGCAAACTAAATAAATATTAATTTTGTGCGAAACGAGTATTTTCCAGTATAAAATTAGATTGAATTTACGTTTACCTACTCCACACGCCCGTTGTCGGCACTCTGAATCATCTGCCTAACCTATTGTCTATTCCTATTCTGAACTAAGTATGTTGGGTTCGGTTTTCAGTCCTACAGGACCCAGTTAAATACCAGTGTTTTACACTATCTGTCCTCCACCACCTAGTTAATGAATAACACGATCCCTCTTCATAAGACCCCATTTTGATTTCATTAGGGCTTCAAAAAATAATCTCCATTCAACCAACTAAGACATTTTTCATCATCATCATCATCTACCTAGCCTTTTACTATATGTGGTCGGCTTCCAGTCTAACCAGATGCAGCTGAATATCAGTGTTTTACATGGACCGACCGCCTATCAGACCTCCACAACCCAATTACTGGGTAACACGATACCCCTTGGTAAGACTGGTTGTCAGACTTTCTGGCTTCTGACTACCCATAACGACTGCCAAAGATCTACAAATGACAGCCGGGACCAACGGCTTTACGTGCTTTCCGAATCACGGAGGAAACTCGGTATGAAAGACGACACGGTTGGCACAGTGGCTGAGCGATCGACTGCTGCGCAGCGTGTTGTGGGTTCGATTTCCGCCCAGGGTTAACATTTGTGTGATGAGCACTTGTGTTTGCCTTGTGTCTGGGTGTTGTTTATGTATATACGTATGTATTTACAAAGAAAATGTATTTGTGTATGTATATCAGCTGTCTGACACCCATAGTACAGGGTCTCCCTAGTTTGGGGTCAGATGGCCGTGTGTGAAAATGTCCCCACATATTATTATTATTCACATTCATTTATTTTATAAACATATTAAATTACATTTTTAAATATTCATATAAAAACAAAAACATTTAAAAATATAAAAAAAAAATAGTACCTCACCGGTATCGGGAACAGGGAAGAAACCTCCTGACAATGCGGGCCGTGTCCAGAAGTACTGCCTTCTGAATCAAGCCCTTGATCCAGCCGTCTAACGAGAGCCTCCTTAGATGTTGGTCGAGGCTCTTAGCAATTAAGCCATTGGCTGTAACAATTATCGGCACAATGATCGCTGAGTCCACATTCCACATGTCGACAACCTCATGGGCCAAGTCAAGATACTTTATCTGCTTGTCTTTCTCGGCCTTCATGAGGTTCTTGTCATGAGGAACAGCTATGTCAATAATCATTGCGCGCCTCTCCAATCGATCCACCACCACTATTTCACTATTATTATTATTATTATTAAAGAGATGGTCACCCATCCACAGACCGACCGCGGCTAGCGTAGCTTAACCTTGGATCGATCGATCTGTACGGCTTTAACTTAGCCACGAGCTCCTCAACAAGCAAGTAAGACATTTTTCATTGTACATAATAACTAGCATGAGATTCAAACGAGCGATGTCAAAGACGAGACTGGGTACTCATCTCAGAAACAATATGAGTGTGCTGAAAGTAGTAACAGTTGGCTGACGATGTATACTTATCTTTTCGTCGACTGTACTTTGTTTCGACACTGGCTTTTGTTATAGGTACAAAATTGTTGTGAAGAGAAAAGTTTTGCTGAAAATGTTTTGTTAAGGAATTATGTTAGCGATAGAAAGTTTTGCTTGTGGGAGTGTTTGTGGACCTTTTGAATACTGGACATCATCATCATCATCATCATTCCAGCCAAAAGACGACCACTGCTGGACATAGGCCTCCCCCAAAATGGGGGGCTTTGTCATAATCGCCACGCTTGGCAGGCGGGTTGGCGATCGCAGTATGGTTGTTACCAGGGCACAGAGAAAGCTGCTGCCCATTCTCTGGTAAGTCCCTTAGTCGCCTTTTACGACACCCACGGGAGGATATGGGATGGTGCTATTCTTTACGTCCGACACCACACGGCACAACGTAATTTGAATACTGGATAATATAGCTTTTATTGGTGGTGGTACCTAAAATACAGTAAGTTAAATAACAGGGCGTTCTCTTAAACTCTACATCATTAAGGCCCACTTGTGCCAAAACTTTGAGTTAAATAAATAACTTGAGGCTTATTAACCCAGTGTTAAATTTTAAATTTTTAACTCACAGTTTACATTGCACCAGTAAAAATTAACCAGAGTCAACTAACGCAAGTCATGTCATGTTCATTCATTCTCTTTACAACCGGCAAAATAAGGCAGATCGAATGCTGAATCAATTAAGTATACTGCTCTCTCTCGCTCCACAGTGCTTTGAATAAGTCTATTCCTTTTACCAGATTAGAAATGACACGTGGCTCTTTGTCAAATTATATCCGCTAGGTTATTAGTGTTCTGACCATTATATTGACTGTTGTTCTTTGTTCTTTGTGTTTTGATGAGTTGATCTTGAAAAAATAGAAAACAAACCTCATCATCAGACAACCACCAATCATTTGTCATTGTTCAGGACAAAATAAAACATATATCACTGAATGCAACAAATACAAGACACAACCAAAGCGTACACAACTTAAAATATCTTAATATTGACATTATTAAGTATAAAAAGAATCCAAAAATGTACAGGGTTTATTTTATTCGTACGTATCCGATGTTTTTGTATGATATCTAAAAAGAAAAACTTTTTTTGTTTAAGATAGGAATATATTTTTTAGTATCAATAGACGATAAAATTTTACCGGTAAATGGGAACGCTTTCCGTCAAATAATATACTGTAGGTATACGTTGTTAGGTACGTCGAAATCATTTTGTTAAAAGATAATGTTATGCCGTCTAATTTTAGTTAACCCCTTTAGGGTGTTACTACACGTTAATCGATTGGTGGGGTAGCTTTGGCTGATCGACGTATACCGTTCGACTAACTAATCGATCGATTGCCGGTCGATGGCATCGGTTGACGTTGATCTATTAACTCCGGCTATAATTCATCCTACTAATCCTGCTAATAATATTATAAATGTGAAAGTTTGTGAAGATGTTTGAATGTTTGTTACTCAATCACGCGCAAACCGTTGAACAGATTTGCATGAAAATTGGCACATAGATAGACCATTTCCTGGATTAACATATATGATATTTTATATCCCGGTAATATGTTCCCTTGGGATAATTGTTCTTTTTACGCGGGCGAAGCCGCGGGCAGAAGCTAGTCACTAATAATAATCATGCACAGTAGTATGAATGTAGTATGACAGTCTAGTAGTCTAGTCTTATGTGGTCAATATGCCATTAACCTCGATGATATTTCGTAGATAAGAACAAATAATAAAATTTCACGATGTTAAAAATTTTCAATCTCTTGCGAGGTTCTAAATTACGTATTATTTTGATACATACATATCGTTATTTGCCACAGCCCTTATATTATTGTCGTTATTGAAAAATATGTGAAGACTTAATAATAATATGAACAACAAATAAGATTTTCGTCAAAGTTGAATTTGTTGTTCAAACAAAATTATGACTGACAAAGGTTGTTATTAATACAATTTTTTTTTGGGACATTTCACACACGGCCATCTGACCCCAAACTAGGGAGACCCTGTACTATGGGTGTCAGACAGCTGATATACATACACAAAGACATTTTAAATACATACATTTATAGATAAACAACACCCAGACACAAGGCAAACATAAGTGCTCATCACACAAATATTTACCCTGGGCGGGAATCGAACCCGCAACACGCTGCGCAGCAGTCAATCGCTCAGCCACTGCGCCAATCGTGTCGTCAGTTAATCCGCCGTCAATTGTATACTCTGTCGGAACAATACTTTTTATAACAAGCAAACTATTTACGTAAAACAAAATCTCAAAACAAAACAAAACAAGTAGGTACCTCAAAATGACAAAACATTTTAGAAACCGTAGGTAGGTACTATTGGAAAATAAGTACTTAGTTCAAGCGACCAGACTCTCACTAACGTTAGACGCTTAAGCGACAATCCAGTACTTAAGCCGGTAAGCTTCAAAGGAGCTATTACTTTAAGTGTTTAGATCCCAAGTCGCTACTTCGATGAAATATTCCAACAATTCTGTAATTTATTTCAGGTTTTAATATCGTTCGGTCTCTAGGTAATAATTATTCTTTGGGGCTCGAAACTCGGAGATATAAATCACTAGATTCGAACCGCGACTACTTCCGCGATTACTGGTCAAATACTCAAACGCTACTTAATTTTAAGACGCCTTTAAGTCTTGTACAGTCACTTTGACATAAAGTGATAGAGACAGTATGTTTGTTAACGAAAGGCGTTTCCGTTAACCGGCAATAAAACATCGTTCAAAAATAATTAAAAAAATATATTCCCAACAAACATAAGTTTTTAATTTTTAAATGTCTTAAAATATCGAATACGTTAAAGAAACACTCTATACATTTTTGTACAATATTTACAAGAATAATCTATACTAATATTATAAAGCTGAAGAGTTTGTTTGTTTGTTTGGTTGAACGCGCTAATCTCAGGATCTACAGGTTCGAATTGAAAAATTCTTTTTGTGTTGGATAGTCCATTTATCGAGGAAGGCTATAGGCCCATGCGAAGCTGGGCTGGGTCGCTAGTAAAAAATAAAACCTAAAGTATTAAACTTTTATACTTATTTTTATTCAGGGGTGTGATTCTGTAAGACCTCATTCTAAACTTCGAATTTGAATCTGCTGTGAGATTCTTAATTGCTGCATTCTGGAAACTCAGTTGATAACTCAAATTTATACAAGCGCCACCCTTGCGATCGTGTCAGCGAGTTAAACTAAAGTGACAGGGAGATTTTGACAGATACAGTATGAGATGACGTAAGAAGTGGCATTCTGTAAGGTAATTTCTCCGCCATTTCGACGCTCACTTTGCACTCGAACCCGATTCAAAGTGTCAAATAAATCAAGGTCATTTTGAACCTTATGCGAAGTGAGAGTGAATAGAGATGTGAGATGCGAATTGTTGTTTGAATTTTACAGAATCGACTACTGATTCTTAAGTCTCCTATGTTGCACACAGAACTTTCAAAAACATTTATTTCAAAAGGACTTTTTATAAACACTCGTTTCCGACAATCCGCCTTGAGAGAGACAAATTCGTTTTTTACAAAAAGCATCGATTATCGGCTAAAATTAAATTCCCCTTTTAACTTCTCTATCGCAATTCAAGTGCCTGAATGCAATCACGAGGTACCGAGATTCGATTCGCGGAACAGACAAGCATCTCATCTCATCTTTAGCCGAGGAAATAGATTAGTTTTAGTTGTTGTGGTTCCGTTGGTTGGATCGAAATGTCAATGGTATTAAGAACCATGCTTTCTTTCTTTCTTTCCAATCTTATTTCCTCTCAATAGGAAACCTAAAGGATAATGCGGTGCCTTTGTGTGTGTTGGTTTTCAATCCACGGATTAGTCGTTTAGGGTTGAGTAATGCAATGTCCTATGCAGTTCTGAGAATAAATAGATTCTGACGTCATTTTATAGTTCATTGTATTATCTGTCATCCGTGGAATGGTGAAAAGGTTTGAATTAAGAATAGAATTGGATTATAAATGGGAATAGAAAATCTGAGCTAAATATTTATGGGAAACTAGCTTTTGCCCGCGATTTCGTCCGTGTGAATGTCGGTTATCGTGGATGCAGACCAGGTCGCGGATTTAAAAGTAGCTTAGGTCCTTCCTCAGGGTTCAAGCTGTTTTTATACCAAATTTCATCAAAATCGGATAAGCTGATTCATCGTAAAAGCGTAACAGACAGAGACACTATCGCATTTATAATTAAGTATTGATAATGAGTAAAAATACAGAGATAAGAATGTGGATATGTTGGACAATATGAACAAGGTGGACATGGATAATAACAACGCGCGTTGACCAAATTGCCTTGTCAGTCAAGTTGGTAGAGAAGCAGAAGCCAAAAGTAATCACAAAAGATATTGTCATTCATAAAGGCGTCACTTTTACGTAATTCAACAAAAAACAACAATATACCTCGTACATTTTAATTGAAATTATTGAGGTAAAAAGAACCCTACATAACCATTTAAATTAAAAAATCTTTTATTCACAGTAGTTTTAGCTTTCAAAGCTATAAAACACACATAGAGACACACACAGAGTCAAAATCACAGAGACGAAACAGAGAGACACACCACACAGAGAGACAAATAGAAAGAGAGAGTCACAGAGTTAAAATTTAAAAGTATACAACTCTCTCCAAAGGAAATATTGATTCTAAAGTGGGAGCAAATTAGATGAGTTTATTCACGAAGTTGGTTGACTCTCGATTTTTTGAAGTGACCCTCGAGTGCATTGCGGGATAGGCCCTTAAATTATAATATTATATTGATTCCACTCCTATAAAAGAAAAATATATTTATGCATGTTTTTATACATAAAGTGTGTCTACAGAATATGATGCAATATTGTAATAATATGATGGAGTAGCACTAAATTTAACAGCAAAAAAGTCAAACGCGGAATAAAGGGGCGGTCACAATTATATCTCATTTTGTACAGAATGAAATATTTCTGGTATAGACGAGGAGCTGGTGGGTAATTAAAAGCCATACGGATTGATGGGTCGGACTATTCATGTACCAAGACTCCTCCGTGTCTGTCAGTCTTTATCAGTAGTCAGAAACTAGAAAATCGGACAATCTAACCGAGGGGTATTGTGTAAGGGTGTTACTACACCAATCGATCGATAAACCCACCACCTCCCATGGCTCCACCGACATCAAGTCATATGGGCCGAAACTCAGGAGACGGCTGCGGACATAGCCCGGGGGCTATCACCGCAGTCGTTTCTTGACTCCATTACAAATTCTAGTCCTTGTCCCAATTCGCCATTCCCCCCTTTCTGGGGCGGCGTGCTAGCGTAGCCCCACTTATGGGCTGACAAACAGGTACAGCTTCGCTGCCCGACCTAGCTGCCAATGCCATCGATCGACGTTGATCGATTGGAGTGGTAGCTTTGGCTGATCGACGCATACCGTTCCACTAACGATCGATTGCCGTTCGATGGCATCGGTCGACGTCGATCTATTAACCCCAGCTGTAATCCATCAGTAATATTAATCAAGCAGCTCGATCGACGTCGACTAATCCATTTTACCATCGATTGATGCCGTCGATCGACGATCGATCGATTGGTTTGGTACAAACTATCGATCGACGTCGACTAATCCATTCTACCATCGATCGATGCCGTCGATCGACGATCGATCGATTGGTCTGGTGACACCCTTACACAGGAACTGGATTATTGAGGTCAGGCAAATAGTCGCTCTATGTAAAACACTGGTATTCAGCTGCATCCAGTTAGACTGGAAACCTTGTTGTCAGTTCAACTAGATGCAGCATAGTTGATACAAGTCTAGGTAGATGTTGATATAGATGAGATAAATTAATGCGAGTTGTTTAATACTAAGGACATTGTATATATATTATAATATATTTTGATTGGAAAATTAAGAAAGAAAAGAAAGAAAGAAAAACCATTTGTTCACGAGAGAATGACGCACATTACAAAATATTTTTACAACTAGACCTAAAACTTAAAACAAGTGGATAAAATAAAAATAAATATAAAAAATATAATATAATAATATAAAAAATAAATAAAAATAACAACTATAATAACGTCTGAGACGGAAATATGCGTCACTGCCACGCGAAACGGCTGACGCTCAGCATAGATGCCGTGGTCCCGCGCACAAAGGCGCGAAGTCACGGCGCTGGTTTTCAGCGTAAGCCGACGTGTGTGCTGTCTCGGAAAAATAAATAAAACAATTTACTTATTGTTCCAAGGCACAGAACAATAAACATTTAACACAGACTGTGGACACGAAAAGACGCTGTTTCGGCACGGCGCCCACACATAATATTTTAATAGTATTTATCAACAAAAACAAACTAAACAAAAAGACTAAAAGACAAAAATTACATAATAATCAAATTAAACTGTGGCAACATTTCGACGCGTCCTGAGCCAGAGACAAAACACAAGCTTCTGATGATAAGCTTATCCATAGAGTACCATCCGAATGTAACTACATAAACGTATATCAACAAAAATTCCACTCTCCTAAAATTGGAGCCCCCAAAGACTATATTACCTAACATTTGTATATTGAATATGCGGCTTTGGACCTTCAATATTTACTCAGTAGAGACGTTTTAGACCGCACAAAGGGACAAGGCCCAGGACCTTTGTTGAAGAAATGTCAAATTAAGTCTGGGAAGAAATTTCACACCGCTCAAAGCCTATGCAAACATAGAATTAATTTATTTTTGTTGAATATGTATGTATTTTGACGGTTTTACATTTAAAGCTCCGGAGAAACTCAAGGTACAGGCTTAGAGGTTTGTAAAATTTTCTAGTTAGCAGTAAAATGGGAAGTTTAATACTCAGGAAGAGCTTATAGGTTAATTCTAGTTTATTATGTAATCATACAAGTGATTACTAAAAATCATTTGAATATTAAACATGAGCATAATAATACGCCATGCTATATGCTGCATCCTGGTTGGTTGATTGGTTTAAGCTATGGTGGTGCTGGTCATAAGAACCTTGACTAAAGTTATACTGTATGGTAAATCTTTTTAAATTATCTCATGGCATGGTATACAAACATAGCTTTTTAAACGGTGTATTGTAAAAAACAGATCTATTACTAACAATTTGAGCCTATTTTCCATCAATAAATAAGTATTATTATATTTAAAAGATTAAATTAAAATATAATGTAATACTCTATAATATTGCTTGGCTGTTGACAGGACTCTTGAAGTTTAAATATTATGTCTACAAATTGGACAGTTGAGTTCATAATTATGTTACTAGAGTTACGTGAAACTGAATGAAGCTGCAAGATAGTAAACAACGATCAAAACATTTTCGCACAACTTTAGAAATGCTTAGATCTGTAACAAAAATTTAGGGCACACAAATCAAATAGTTCACAGCCGAAACGCCAAGGAGCTGCCAGAAATATTCCATATCATAATAGACTATAAATTTTATTTGTCCCACTTTCTTATCATATTCGTATTATATTACATTGTAACTTTCGTAAACCTACACTTAGATATGCGATGCGATAGAAATGCTTTTTGCTGAGCTGCTCCAAAAGTTGGATATTTAAAGTATTTCATATGTATGTGACTTTCTGATATTCTTTCTTTTATATCGTTCTGCTTTTTTTCTGGAGAAAATGGTAATAAGCATTTTTATATTGCAACTTTTGTAAGAAAAGCATTCACGTTTATGTTTGTTGCCCAACTAGTTTCAGGCAAAAACTGAGCTTTTATTCATGAGATGATTATGCATTTATGAATCTAGATCATCAGAACAAAGAATTGATTGGTGTTACGCTGACTGTTGTTAAAAACAATTTATCGATAAAAAAATGATAATCCATTTCAATACAAAGAAGAGCTTACATGGAAAAACGGTATTGAATGAGATTCACATTCGTCATTAATCCTCGAATCAACACGAAAATCCGATTAAAACTTAATGTCATCGCGCGGAATTATTCGGACCAAAATAATTATGTTTTCGTTTTATTCCAATCTTCAGTATAATTATGAGATTTTTCATCCTCATTGTTATATTAAGAAATCGTAAAACATTAGAACCTTATTCTTACAAATAATTATATCATCTAAGTATACAAGGTACATTTCTAATGATATAATTGAAGATGTTAAAGTGTAATTTATAATAATTAATATCATTAGCTCACAACGTTATAAAAACAAATCTAGATAATAATATTAAAATAGGGTATTTAACATCTACTTCTTCTATATTTATCATAATTACCGCTATCTGATAATATCCAACAACGAGCTTAATGCAACTAATAATTGACTAATTTGTATGAGGCAAACGAGAAAAATATAAAACCAGACGGCAAGGTTGGGATACATTTTATAGGTACTTAACGATGGTCACCTCGATCGTTATATGAACGATAATTTTGAATTGCATGACCCAATTCAAAGAAGCAAAGATCACAACCTACTTTTTTCGTCAATTGAGTTAGTCGTTAGATCTTTCCCAGAACTCAATTCTAACACAAACTATGTACTAAAATTATGATCCTACGCTGTATAACTGCATCTAGACAGACCAATTTTAAATTATTCAGCCCGTTTATGTGTTTCGGACCTTATTATTTCTTAATACAAAAACTAGTTACACACGATGGGTTAAAACTGGTTTAATGAAAAACCTTGTTTTGTAATAATACAACTTATGTACCTACTCAATGGCATTAAACATTGACGTCATAAAATTTTCTCCAAAGTTATTTCCGTTATAGCTTCAATTCGTAAGTAATCCACAATCTTCCATTCTATGTAACGCTATTTGTCATAATACGACAATAAACGGGACAAAAGAGAAGTTTGAATTTATTCTCTGTTTGTTTAGTACCGCCATTCTTCAGATTAAAAGCTCGGAGTTATGATACTCTTGTAGATGTTTGATGTTTGTGGCCATTTTTTGTATTATGTTGCTGAATAAATATGATATTATCTACGTGGTTTTAGGTTCTGGTTGCTCCAGATATTGTTCGTTCAGAGCAAGAATTAATGATATTAGATTTATACATGAATACATTTCCATATACCTATGTGAGTGCACTATATTATTAATTTTACTTTAACATAAAACGGTCATTCATAGTTCATGTACAAATGTCAAAGGCAAACTTAATGCCAATTGCCAATTACATAGGTAATTTGAAGACATAGAATTTACACGACATTCACACGGTTATTTTGCAATTATGGAGTGTATATATCTCAACAACACAATTGGTTTGTGTTTAGTCAATTGACATAAAGACGTCTAGTAATCTTTAAACGTGTTCAATTTTATCAAAAACAAAAGATAATGGTCACATCACAAACGCACAGAGAATGCTCAACTTCTACAAAACATGATTACCTAATGCTTAACAATATATTAATTTTCAAAGAGAATACTGCTTGTCGATTTAGCATCTTCTATTGCCAATCTGAAATTAAATGTGCAATTTCACTGAAAATGTATGTAGGTACTGCATTTAAAATCAAATAAATGGTTTTGATTTACACGGAAAAAAGTTTAATACGACATTCTCTAGAATTTTGTTAAACAATATTACAAAAGAAAAGTTATCTACTAAGTTAATCTGCTCCGTAGCTGCAGTTAAATAAAATGTAAGGTAATATCATTAACGGACAAAGTATAAAAGATTACGAGTTTTGCTCATGGACAACAGAGTAACTCAATCTGTTAACAGTTCTGATCTTAACAGCAAACAAAACTACATTGTAAGTTTTAGTCGTCAATTTTAGAGCGTTTGCTGTTTAATTCGATATATTCCTGAATGCTTGGTCTACGCTGGTATGACGTGACTGTTGAGCATGGAGGCTCATCTGAGGCTCGTTTCTCTGATAGTGTTAAATGATATTGGGTTTTTCCCTAAGGAATTTCTCAATGACAAGCGGGAATTTGACAGTTAGTGGTGTGAAAGCCGTTGGTATTGCAACAGTTCTGTAACCGGTCCTGTCGGATTGCTGTAATTTGGCTATAAGACTGGGGGAAGAAGTACCTAGTGCACCTGTGTTAGCTTTTGCACTTCTGTGTACTTTACTATAGGTCATTATTATAATCAATAACAGACAATCCATCCAATTTGATAATGAATTTGAAATTGTATTTATAATCCGTTATCTAACTGCCTAGCATTTTCCCAATTAGTTTGGGGTTGGCTTTCAGTCTAACCGAATGCACCTGAATACCAGTGTTTTAAATGGAGCGTCTGCCTGCCTGACCTTCACAACCTAGATACTGAGAAAGCTTGGTATGGCTGGTTGTCAGACTTTTTAGCTTCTGATTACCCATAACGACTGTCAAAGATCTACGAATGACAGCCGGAACTAAAAGCATTACGGGTATATCGAAGCACGGAAAAGTGTATTTGTAATTATAGCAAAAAATACACAAGTTCATCACCATTCATTCCTCTGATAGATAAACTAATTACCAAAAACGTAAATATAGATTACAAACCACACTATGAAAATGTTACAAAAAATACGCTACAAATTTGACGACACGGTTGGCGCAGTGGCTGAGAGATCGACTGCTGCGCAGCGTGTTGCGGGTTCGATTCCCGCCCAGGGTAAACATTTGTGTGATGAGCACTTGTGTTTGCCTTGTGTCTGGGTGTTGTTTATTTATATATGTATGTATTTACAAAAAAAAAATGTATTTGTGTATGTATATCAGCTGTCTGACATCCATAGTACAGGGTCTCCCTAGTTTGGGGTCAGATGGCCGTGTGCGAAAATGTCCCCACATATTATTATTATTATTATTATTATTATTATTAATTGAGCTTGGTTCAACTAAAAGCCCTTTCACTTTCCACATCTATTTACTCAAAAAAAATCTGACCCATTTTCGAGAACTCTTTACGTTTTTGTTAAAATGTATACAAGTGGTGTAATTTTAGAATATAAAAAGCGAAAAAAAGGAGAATTTACAGTGACATAAAATCTAGGCGTAAAAAAAGATAAATGTGAGCTGCCGGCAAACACGCCGAAGATTAACGTTGGTCAAAAGAAAACATATTTTTTGTTATACTTACAAATGAGGGTAGAATTCTTTTTGTTTTAAAGAATGAATGAACGCAAACGCAGTCTTATTGCAACACAAACATTGCACACGTTTATTATACGTTAAACTATAATCAAGTATCTACTACTAGAAATACGGTATTTGGATTTGTGAAGTCAGAAACACAAATTGTTTTTCCACTCTCATTGGAATAAGAGATAAACTGAAAAGTACTATTAGTACTAATGTCATAAAGAAGTAAAGTTTGTTTCTTTATTTTTTCTTTGGTTATAAGAGATAATCTCTGGAAATACTGATCCGGTTACATACAATCTTTCCCTGATAGATCGCTTTATGTATTTCCGAGTGTTATAATTATGATATGTCCGCGTGGCGCGAGCTTTCACGTAATACTCGTAATTATGTAACTGTAATCTTATATTTTTTCATCCAGACATTTAACATGGATCTTGGCAAACATTGTTTTCTTGGCCAACCAAGGAAACAATGTTTGTAACATACATACATCAGGCCAACACCAAAGCCAACCCAATATTTGGATATTGGGTTGGCTACAGACAGGAATGGACTCCCTTCAACTAAGTAGATCGATCTTCAGTTATTAACTCAACACACCAGTTTCTCAACATCCAATCTACAGACAGGAATGGACTCCCTTCAACTATGTAGATCGATCTTCAGTTATTAACTCAACACACCAGTTTCTAAGACCTATCTAAATTATGCACTTCAGCTAGACGAACTTCAATGAACTTGTCAGGCACAATGCTTCCATAATTGGATATCTACGGTAAGCTGGAATAGATAACGTAATGCCTCGCGAATATTTGATCGATTGTGTCTACGACCCGTCTCTATTGAGTGTGGAAGTCAAGACATGTTTGGTGATGTATGAAAGATTATGTAGTAATTTATTGTGACGTAAAAAATAGCTAAACCTTTTTTGTACGCAGTCTTTTTATTTCATTAATATTGTTATCTAGACTTGGTAGCGTGACAATTTTAAAATGGTGAATTTTGAAGAGATATCCTCTTACGTTATTTAAATTGCAGCAGTATATTAGCCTTAAGAACATCTAGGTTTTCCAAGTATATACCACTTGAATTGCTTTATCCAAAATTTGATTTTAAACGAAGCAATTCAAGTGAGTGTATGCGTCTGCAGCGGTTGAACTTCTTCAGAAATTTTCTCAGCTCGCTGTATAATTCTGTCGTTTTTTTCTTCAACCTATATTGTCCCACTGCTGGGCTGAGGTTTCCTCTACAGCCTTCCGCTTCTTTCTTTGTGTTGCTCTCTAAGTCGCAACGGCAGCGTTTCGTCAGCCTACCTCGGTGATCGATCGACGTTCGCTTTCCAGCATCCAGTGCGTGACGATTCTGCCCATCTATCATGATGCTTTTTGCATAGATTACAGAATTTGTACCTTACTAGAAGGTTTTTTTACGAATATTTTGCACACACGTCGTTTTCTTTCAGATTTTTTACCATTTCAATTTGTCTCAGTTTATTCCAGTGTTATTAGAAGACGCTAACCAATGAAAAACCATTTATAGTATGTAATTGCTAAAGTTTCCTTTCAAACTTCGTACCCAATATCCAAAACCTTCAATTGACTCTTAGAGAGATAAGAAACTACCACATGTTTTTTTCGTCTCATCGACATTTTAGTATCATTAATCATGTCTGTACCAAGATCAATAAAGTTTTATATATCCATTACCAGTATTTGGTCTAGACTAGATAAAGTTTCTGCAAACATCAGTATGAAAATGCTGAATGTTGGCAAAAGTGAAAATCTAGCTTCTCCTATATCAACATTTCGGGGTTCTACTAAAGTAAATGTTTTATGGGTCAGGTAATGTATGAACCCCAAAGGTATCGTAAGACCTAACTAAGGGGTTGTGTTAAAAACATGAGCTGTGGAATTTACCCGTAATTGTGACGTCATCTAGCTACCGTTCGGTGCTTACAAACCTTAAAAATATTTTGATAATTATATGTAAGCACCGTCCAATAAACTGAATACCTATAGTTGTAATTTCAATCTGAATCATTTTATTTATTACTATATTTCCAAATCTCATTATGATTGTCTTACTGTATTATGATTTATTTTATTGTATACATGTCTTGTTACTAATTAATATTAATAGTATGTCAATTGTTTCTTTTTATTTACGTATTTTTATAACCCTACGAAGACAGAGGAATGTTATAAGTTTGACGTGTATAAATTTGCGTCACTTTGTGGTATCGTAGTGCCCAAACGACTAAACCGATTTCAATTTAGTTGTTGTTGTTTGAACGGTGGCCCGTGGGGTGTCTGGGCTAGAATAGCACCCCCCCCCCCCATTTCATCCCGAGGGTATAGTCGAAAGCGACTAATGGAAAATCCGGAAGTCGGGCAGCGACTGCGATCCCCAAGACGCCTGCCAAGCGTGGGGATTATGGCAATGCCCCCCATTTATGGGGGAGACCTTTGTTCAACAATGGACATCTTCAGGCTGATTATGATGATGATGTCTGAACGGTCATTAGATCAAGAGTGTTCTTAGCTACGATTAAAGAAAATCTACTGAGCCGTTTTAAGATTATTAGCTCTTTTCTAGTTTATAAATGGATGAACATTATGTGGCATTCTCGGATTAAAGCATCATCCACAAGGCTGATCGAGTCGAAAATTTAGTATTCCGTAAGCAATGTAATGATGTAGCATTTCATACTCGGATGAAATAACAAGAACATAGTAACCGTGATCTGATAGATTTTTATTAGTGACTGGGTTATTTTTATTTTCTTTAAATTTATCAAGTATTTAGTACATGTATACACGATAATGTGTAAGTTGGATACTAAGTGTGGTACCTGTTAATTGAGTGTGCAGTACAGAAACATGTTGATGTGTTGCTGTCATGTTTATTAAGTGCTGAAAATATGATTACTGTATCCTCTCGTTGGAAATCCTCAATAATAAAAGTTATCTTAGGAATTAAATAGTAAGCAAGAATTCCAGTCATGACAAGCATCTAAAAACGTTATATTTTTGTACAAAGCCCTCACGACACAATGAAGAACTCAACGAAAAAATTCAGTTCCAAGTACTCACTACCGCAAAGTTATTTTCTAACCCAATTTTGATAAGAATATTCCAATTACCCGACAACTAGAAATTCTTTACTTGCCTCTATTTCCAAGACCGAGCTAAGTTTTCGAATAACACGATTAAATTCACTTGTTCTTATTGTACTCTAAGAAACCAAGCACTCGGCATTGGAGAGAGAAATCGAATAACACGCAAACCGACTTCCTTGCGGCGTTCGTGATCAATTGAAGTGAATGTTGAACCGTCGAGCGACAACAAACAATCGTAGAGGATATACCTGCACTATCTAGATTTAAGTGAAATATTGTTGAGTAAAAGGAATGCCACAGTTTTTGGTAAAGTGCTAGGGTGTATTTTGCCGGTAAATCTTTTACACAGCAGCACTTATAATTTCTCCTGTATCGTGAGTACGGATAAAAATATATAAACTCACATACCTACATAAACATACAGAGCCGGAACCACTTCCTGTAGACCATACAAATATATGTTCCGTGCCACATGAAACTATAAAGTGAATAGCCATTTAGCAACGGTCAAATAAATATGAAGGGAGTCAGTTTAAAAATTATTGCTTCATAAATTATAATAGGCAAAAAATTGTATTGATTGAAAAGAGAAGACACATTATAGGGATTGTACCTGAAACGTGATCCATACATAAAGACTAGTTATATTTACCATCACGATACTTGGTGCTGATAAGAATGAGCAACTAAAAGGTAATTAAGTCTGCATTATATTCACAAAATACTAGTTTTAAATTACTACTATCTTTATGGCAGATACATACAAAATCGCAGATCAATAGTAGCCTATGTCCTTTGTTGTGGTTTAAGCTTAGTCTGAACCAAGTTTCATCAAAATTGGTTCAGTAGTTTTGCCGTGAAAGCGTAACAAACAAAGCAACTCAATTTTGCATCTACAATATTAGAAAAGATGGATTTCCACAACCACGCATACTAAACTTCTACTAAGTACCTTTCAATACGTTCAAGTCCTTCTTATACAAATAATTAAGTAAAGACAACTTAGATAAACTAATTTAACAACAAGTTCCGCAACATAATAACTCATATACTTCTGTGGTCTGATCTAATTTAATACAGCTGTCCCAACTCCAAACATAACCAAAGTACAAGATAAACTAGTTATAGAACATGAAACTAATCAAAATAATTTACACATTAATCAAAACTAAGTAGTTTAGACGTGTATGTTATATACAGCATCGAAAGTAAATATGGTTTTAAGTTTCTAATGAGATGTTTGTCATCTTCAGATTTACCGAACATGTATCTTCAAAGAATCATGGCAGGATTTGTACAAAAAAAAATAAAGATGTTTAGAGAAGTTGAAATTCTAATTCTTGTAATCTTGGGTACCTAAAGAGTATCTTCTGGCATTTACAATATTTTTAAAACCCCGAAAAGCCCATTATTTCAGAACGAAACGGCGACTGACAGTAACAGTGACACTGTCAGACGCCGTTTCGCGGTTCTTACTCTGAAATTGCATCGTTTTATGGGAAATAATATCACAAATAGTGATTGATAATTGTCACTTGGATAGATCCGTTAACGTCGCTTGTCACTTTCTTTTTTTTATAAACACAAAATGGGCATCCAGATGAAACGAAAAAGTGTTATTTCCATTTCTTAATATTTTAATTATGCGGGAGTTTAAAAATATGGTAAGTATATCAATCTACTCCTGGTAATGTATTTCTTCACATGGACAAATATTTTAAATTATTTTCTTTTTTCATACAAATGAATGTATGGATCTCGCCATGATTCTTTAAATATCAAGATACTCATAGTACAATGCATGTGACTAAAACAGTTATGAATATGAATGGATGGAGAGGAAGAGAAAGATCAAAGAAAATATCGATGGATTGTGTGAATTATAAAAAGAATGATATGAAAGAAAAGGGAATCTGTGATAGCATGACGATTGACAAGATAGAATAGAAGAAAAAATGGTGTTGGGCTGACCCAAGAAAGGTACAAGTTACATGGGTAGGAAGATGATTCTACTGGTATTGGAAGATGAAGATGCACAAGACATAGCCATGTAGGTTAAACCTAGTGTCACGACAACTATGGAAGTACCGATACATCTGAGACTCCATCAAGCTACAGAAGCTGATGAGTTAAAATGTCAGAATCTTTAACATAGAAAAAAAACTTGAGGGTAGATAATGCCAATAAGATCATATATCAGCCTAGATCCGCCTACGTGGAATTAGTACTTCTCAAGGTCTAGACACTTCTCGTTATTTTTTGGCTAAATCACACAATATATTTATAACTTACAGCCTATTGTGTTATCCTGATGTATAATGGAATTGAACATTAAATCAGCCGGTCTACGCTGCGATAATCTTCCTCTTCTCTTCTTTAGCTGTCACCTCACCTAATACTAACGAAAGCTCACATTACGCTAACATCACCTAGATTTAGCGAGGGAGATTATTACAGAATACCATTGCAGTTATTTCACAACAAAATATAATATTGTGAGTAGTTACGTGAATCTAATCACATGAGACGAAAAAAATGTCAGTAGAATATCCACCTAACCTTGAAGGTCACAAGCGAAACGCCCTGAAAAATAAATATAGAAGCATAGATTATAAGTAAACGAGCATTAGCATATAAAATATTTCCAGGTATTTATAATAAAGAAAGTAAACATTCGGGCCACGTTTTCTTTCATGTCGGTATCAGCCAATTTCAGTAACGCCTTAAAGGCGTTGTGATTTTTGTGGTAAATATTTTCCTGAGAAAGTTGTGATGTTCCAGAGGTTAATAATTCGAGATACAGGTTTGGAATAAAGTAATAATTGTGATTTCACTAACGGGTTCGAATCCTAGGAATGGTAATCTCGTACAAAATGACAAATTAATGTCTGACTTAGGCTAATCTGCTAATCTGCTAAAATTTTGACAGTTCCTTTGATCAGTGACCTACCATTATTTTATTTATTGGGGAAAATAAACAGTTACACATTACATATTACACGTATAAAAGTACCTAATTGTAGAAGATGGTTAAAACCAACGGCTTATAAAACGGCATTAGAACATCATTGTGCAGTCATTGTGTTTGTCCATAATTGTTCACTTGTGTGCCGATAGATGGCGGTGTTAGTTGGGAAGCGATTTCTAGAAGTCGGTGTTAAGATTCTCCGCTCATTAACAAGGTCGCATCATTTGTTATGCCAAAATGATCTCAATTGGTAATTAATATACAAGTAACACAGTAGTAGTTGTTTTACCCTATCCGATCCAGATGACGCTATTACCCTCCTTCAAGAAAGAAATAGGGCCACTAGCACATTAGTTAAACACAGACACAGAGTACCGTCATTCCGACCTCGCCGCCGAGGTCCCCCCCGACCCTTGCTAGCGCCAGGCCGCGTCGCTGAGCCCTTAGCTTTAAAATAGCCCCTAATTAATGGAGACCCGATCCAGCCTGTCCCTTTGCTGCCCTCTCTCAGTGGCGACCTAAGTCGAGGCTCGTACCCCACAGGGGGTGCCCTTAGCGTAGTCACTTAGTTTATAAGTTTTTGCCCTGGCTGGAGGCCCTAAAAATCACTTTTTAAGGCACCACAGGATTGTCCGGTTAAGCAATAACCAAGGCTCAGGTTGAGCTGCGAGATGCCATACAGAAAAAAAAAAAAAAAAAAAAGTTGTTTTATTATCATACTTTACGACAGTTTGAGAGCTGCAGTGTCTGTGACCACCTAGTGTGTGTGGTCCAGTGGAGTGAACTGGTTGTTCACATTGCTTTTAATTTAACCGACCAATGATCAACCATTATGAATTTAGCAGATTACGAACTTTTAGCAAAATGACAATGGGATCGTGTTGGAATGACGAAATTATAAAAATAGCAGACTTGGCCCCCTGGTCGGGCAAAGTGTTATTGGGTTTTTCTATTAACAATTTCTCACTACCAGCCCGGGATTAGGAAGGTCGCGGTGTAACACCCCCGTGCCTTGGAAAGCACGTAAAGCCCTAATCTCTCTCCGGTCGTGTCTTATTGTCGTCCCACCGGACTATGAGAGTGAGGGAAGAGGGAGTGCACCTGTGTTTGCGCACACACTTGTGCACTATAATATCTTCTGCGTACTTGGCTGATCTCCATTGAGATTGGCCGCCGTGACCGAAATTCGGTCGGAAGATTATATATGTAATGTAATCATTACCTATACATACATTAAGTATCCAAGGTGATTGGTACTTCGATATATTCCTTAAAAGAGGATATATTACGGTCAAAAACTTGGGAATGAAACTGAGTTGATTTTGAGCTTAATGACAATATTTTATCTAAAACGTCTATTGTAAGAAACCTAAACAACTCTAGACAATCTTACACTTATCTAATTATAGTTCATGAACTAATAAATCCTCCATAAACGAATTTATTATTTACAATAGTTATTGTATTAGAAATGCGAAATTAAATTTTAAAATAAATTGAAAAGTGGTTGAAGCTACTAAAAATCAACCTGTTATCAAGTCCAAGGTGTAGGAAAGTTTGTCCCCTTTCAGGGAAGACATCACATTACCAATCATTCTGTATATTGCATTTTTATTATCAGATCGAAAGCCGTCGTGAAAAAACTAGCTGATTATCACTCTAAAATACAAAATAGTAATGTCAAGTGTACATTTTTTTATGAGCGTTAGAAATGTTTCAATTGAACCCAATCTTTTTACTTATTTATTTAGACTTCTTGCACAAAGCTACAAAGGAGGACTTAATGCCTTAGGCATTCTCTACCAAGGCTTATAAATTACTAAGGGCGGGTTGCTTCAACTATTCATTGACCTGACTGAAAATGGCGTTAACTATAGTCAAATCAAAAAAATGGGTTGTTTTACAAAATCGTACGTAAAAAAGTTACTATTACCACCCTTCATCCGTACAAAAGCCTCCTGACGGTCGCCGTCAATTGTTTTACTATCTGCTGTCTGCTAATTAGTCTGTGGAGCTGATATCCGACCAGTCAACGTAATTTTGTGTTGTCAAATAGCTACTTCAAACATCAAAATATTATGGAATCTCTTTTTGAATCTCTTTTTGTATTTGTGTATGTATATCAGCTGTCTGACACCCATAGTACAGGGTCTCCCTAGTTTGGGGTCAGATGGCCGTGTGTGAAAATGTCCCCACATATTATTATTATTATTTTTTTTTTTTACTTTATGTATCTCGGGACCCAGAGGTCCCGGGCCTTTGTAAGGCGTACGAGGAGCCGAAGCCAACTCGCAGAGGCCCCTTAGGTAGCTTTATATGAAATAAGACATCAACCGACGATTATCCCTGTATGCACTATGCAAGTGCACCCAAGGACAACCCCCGGTTGGTGCAGGACTATTACAGGACATGGAAACTAACAGTACTGGACTATGGGTATGGGTTGCTAAAGTGACTTGGTTACCTGGAACTATGAAGTGACTATGGCCCCTGCCGAATCAATGTTTGTATACATGGATAAAATAGCAGGGGGTGACTTGCACACTCACTAAATGGGCCCCCTGAAACAGTCGCTAGCACGAAGTGACGTAGCGACAAGGGGGCAACATATCTTGAGGTGCTAGAGGAGCCACGGCCATCAGGACAATCCCGGAAGTACGATCAAGATCCCTACCAGCGTCTTACTGGAATACTTCCTTACCCCGAGCACGAATGCTCTCGCGAGTTTCCACTCTAACCGGCCAATTAAGGCAAGATAGAGGTGGGAGCTCCGTTCCTCATCTCTGGCTTGCCCTTATTGAAAGGCAAGCCAGAGATGAGGAACAAGACTTCTCCCGGGAGATCAGGTCCGTGGGGTCGCTACTGCCCAACAGCTCGCCACAAGCTGCCCTGCGGTTAATATTATTATTATTATAATCACTTTAACTGACGGATTTTTATGTCATGAAACAAACCGTTACATTTAACGTACGTTAAACATCTCACGTCATAGTAACTTTTTAACCGTCCGTATGTAACGTTAACCGACTGTTTGAAACAACCCGCCCTTAGTAAGCTTGAAATCAATACACACTAACACGAATTGATAGTAGCGAGGACGTGGTATATCGGCAAGACGTGGCAAAGACGTCACAGTCGAGAGATAGGAGCAATGTTTTTTACAGATATTAGGTTTTATTGTTTTGTTCTTTGACAGTGAAGTACAAATTCTTTAGCTAAAGCAATCACCTAAAATCAACGTTCCATGTTCAGTACTTCAGATTTAATGCTCTTCGTTTGAATAGTACTATCAAGAATTTCAATTGATTCGCGAAGATTCGTCGAAGATTTGTATTTTTTATTTGTTTTTTTTTAACGTTACCGTGCACAAACATATTTAAGCTGACATACACAAATAGCCAGACCCGAAACTACCTGTAGGTCTTGGCCTACAGGTAGCACGGAACAGGCGCGGAATGCAATCTCACGACTCCCACAGCTATGCTATTTTCTAACATTGCCATTCGTGACTGTGCTCGACGGCAAACTCGACAGCTTGTCAGCCGTGAAATAGACGATCTGTTTTTGCTTAGCGAATTTCGTTTTTCATATTATGAACTGACAAAAGAGTCAAATTATTTAACCTTGAGTAGTTCCATCAAAAACTGTTAATTCACGTGGCGCTAGTGCCGCGTAAGCAAAGGTTTATAAATACAACATTATGCGATGGTTATGTTAGGAAATTGTAACTCGCCACTTGCCACTCAATCGCTCAGTCACAGCGCTAACCGAATTAATTATATTGTAAGTTGTAATAAACAGTCTCCATCATCTGCCTAGTGTTTTCCCAACTATATTGGGGTCGTCTTCTAGTCTAATGCAGCTGAATACCAGTGCTTTACATGGAGCGACTGCCAGTTTGATCTCCACAACCCAGTCACTAACAATAAATAATAATAAAATGCTTATTGTTCAAATAAAAGTTAAATCCATCATTAGTGTACCCTGCCCCACACTAGTATACCCTGTGTCGTGGGAAACAGTCGCTTTCGTCTGATGTGAAGCAGATACAGTTGCAATTGGTGTTATTAATTATGAAGTACAAACTAACAAGAAAAAAAAGCTTTTTACAAAAAAGACAACCGCCTTCAAAAAGTCAAAAATAACTTTAGCACAGAACACACATTGACTTTAGTTTCGAAATTCAGTGGCTTTGTTCTGTTTGTTGTTTTGTTTTGCCACCGACTTCCGAAACTAAAGTCAATGTGTGTTCTGTGCTAAAGTTATTTTTCACTTTTTTAAGACGGTTGTCTTTTTTGTAAAAAGGTTTTTATTTTCCGCTCATCCAAATCTGTTAAGAAGAGATTGAAAGTTAACTACTACAAAGATTGATGAAACTAAAACGTCGTCTATGTAAAATTTTTGGGTATTTGTTGATTTTTCAAAAAGTGCTGAATCAATTTTGATAAAAATTACATGGGACCACCCCTGAAGCATACCCTATCCATAAAAAAAAGAATTTTCAAAATCGGTTCACTTTGTCGGAGAAATCGCGTAACAAATCGCGCACATACTTAATGCAAATTTAAGACTTATACGGTTTTCTCATGGATGCCATTGTCAGAACTGGACCAAATTAAAATGGGCTCACACGGGAAGCACTAGCTTTCAAATAAAAAAAGAATCATCAAAATCGGTTCACCCAGTCCCAAGAAATCTGGTACCAAAAAAAAAAAAAAGAATACAGACGAATTGATAACCTCCTCCTTAGAATTATCAACCTCCTTCTTTTTTTGAAGTCGGTTGAAAATAAAATAGATAATAGAACAGATAGACAGTTACTGGTTACAGTAACACGATACCCCTTGGTAAGATTAGTGCTCAGACTTTCTGACTTCTGACTACCCATAACGGTATCAGCAAAAGAAGCTTAACCTGCATGACCGATCGATTCCTACGGCATTTACTAAGCCACTGGTTTCCCAATCTGCACAGACAATAATTGCTCTCTGCATATCGTTTAATTTTAATTCCTTCTAGAATTCGCAATTCTACTGTTGTACCCGTTGTCCTAGGTGAACGACAAACGCGTTAATGCGACGCGACGCGTAAATGTCAAATAGTCGTTGTATGTACTTGTGGCTTACGTAGTCGCCTTATTAAATGTGCGACCAAGTGCGGATTTGTTTTATGCGCGACGAGACGCGACACAATGGATTATAAATAATTTATTATAAGTACCAGTGTTTTTTCTCACCTTAAAGTAAAGTCAAAAACAACCTCACCTCAATAGAAATAGGTTTTTGAAAATTGGTTATTGATAGTTAAATAATAGGTTTAACAGCTGCAATAATATAATCGAAAGTGCTTGATCATGTCAACCTTCAGACGCCCACTGCTGGGCATAGGTCTCCCCCAAGGGGGGTTTAGCCGTAATCGCCATGCTTGGCCGATGTATGTTGGCGATCGCAGTAGGTGCTATGGTACTCATAAGAACGCTGCTACCCATTCTTTAGTCAATATACCTCTGTCGCCTTCTACGACACCCACGGGTAGAAATGGGGTAATGTTTGGTAATGCTTGGTAATAAGTCACAATACTCTTTAAATAAACGTGGATTTAGTTTCGGATATAAATGATGAAATTCTCCAAACTTATTTCTTTCTAAATAATTACAATGACTACCTACAACGTAGGACACACGTTGCGTGAAGTATTGGTCGCATTACGTCGCGTTCGCGTTCGTTCGCTCACCTAGGACAACGCCTTAGGCGTCAAACAGACGAGCAGCACTTTGCTGTCAACAGAGCCAACTTCAGCTGTCGACAGAAGCAACTGCTACTGTCGACAGAAGCAACTGCTGCAGTATTCGACACGCCGACTGCTGCCCACCATGTCGACAGCTGTCGACGCTCATAATAAGCTATCGCCATTTTTCGGGTTTGCTGTCCACGTGTCGACGGCAAACGCCGACCAATGGAGGCAGCTGCAGTTGCCTCTGTCGACAGCTGAAGTTGGCTCTGTCGACAGCAAAGTGCTACTCGTCTGTACGAGGCCTTAGCTACACTATTCTTCTGATTAAAGTCGTCCGAAGTGTGTGTACTCGTACTGAAATCTTGAGTGTAGTTTATTTACTTTAATCTAGTCTAGAAATAAAACCCACGCCAAAATGTATTGCCATTATGGAGATTCAACGCTGATTAATCTATTTATATTCTAAGCTTAAGCTTAAACTCTCTACAGTTCAATGTTCTTATTAATCTGAGTGTTTGGATAAAACTACAATTTTTTTTTCAACCATTTCCACAAGTTGCATTGGTATACAACCTTCATAGTAGTTACTATGGACACAACTCTCCCTTCCCTCTAGGGAATAAAAGCCTGATATTATATGATGCAGGAAAACTCTATCCATCAATTTTATCAGATCCTACATCTCCCCTTACACCACTTAAATATTTATCATGTTAAATCTATACAAATAAATAAAATCGAAGTGTCTGTTTGGAATTTTAACATACCAGTTTTTTGCATTATACTCATAACAAAAAAAAAACAATTTACAAGTTTTTATCTGTCTGTTTGTTCCAGTTTATCTCCAAAACAGTTCGATCCATTTTGACGGGACTTTATTGATTGATTTATTTATTTACACTTCATTCACAAAGGTACAAAGGCAGTCTTAATGCCTTAGGCATTATCTACTGATCAACCAAGGGTGGTGAAGAGATAACATGGAAGGTGCATATTAAAAAAGGAATAATTAAATAGTTAAAAATATATAAATTACAGATACATAAATATATATCTGGTATATTATACAACACTGGCAGTCTCTGGTGACTTTTAATGGCAGATAACTGATATACTGGCTCAACATCATTATATCAGCCTATTGGCGTCCAGTGCTGAACATAGGCCTCCCCCAGAGATCGCCAACCAACCTGGTTTTGGGAACACCCAAACTCGGTCTGCACTCTAGTAGACACGCTTTAGAGTGGAGATATACCTACACTGGTTTCTTCTTAGAAACTAAGGTTATTTTAATTTTAGAAAAATATTTACCAGATCCGCGAAAAACAAATTAAAACCAGTAAAACTAAATTCTATGCGAATGAAGTCACGGATAACACACATAAAGCAAGGTCCTAGTAAATAATTAGTAGGTCATTCTGAATACCCAAAGATACATGACCGTTTTCCTAAACCCTGATTTACGAAAACATTAAACATGTTTCTCTAGACAAGTTAGACCGGTATAATGTATAGACTTATGGTTTAGGTAATAAATAACATCTAGAGCATGTATTACTTGTAAATACAAACGTGTAATAAGAACGTCGTAATATTCTTGGTAATAAATGTGCTAGTAGGTAATATGGTTTTAGTATTATCGTGTAAGGCGATATTTTTGTTTAAGGTGTAATGTTTTCTTGTAGTACTTAGTTTTTTATTTAGTTTTTTTAATGTATTTTTATTGATTTATTTATTCAATAAAGTACAAACAACAGCAAAAACATCTTACATTGTCTTACAGAAACACTTAAATTATTTATTTATATTATAATTCATGCACAAAGGTACAAAAACTAACTTAATGCCTTAGGCATTCTCTACCAGTCAACCAAGGTTGGTGAACATGACAAGTGTAGAGTAAAAAAAAAAAAATATAAACTTACTAAAAAAGGTACACAACAAAAATAATATACATATAAATAAAATATAAATCATTTTGTCTCGTCATAAGTTTCTTTGCTAATTACAAGAGTAAATAAATATTTAGCTATTGATTTATTAATGTAGACTGTACCAACAACGCGCTCCATACCAAAAGTGATTTAATAATATTTTAGTCAATCCATACTAATATTTCAAATACGGAAATGCTTGCTTGTTTGTTAGTTTCACATTCACGGCTTAACTACTGAACCAAATTTGACGAAATTTAATATAGACTTAGCTTGAACCACTGGAAATTCTTCAAACAAATGGATTTCAAAATATAATAATGATTTTTACGTTATTTAAATAAATAAAAATAATTTTTTTCTCACCATGAATAATTACACTAGAGGTACATGAATAATAATATTTCTAATTTTCTGTGGTGGTTTATAAAAATGCACAGAGTATTGACCAAACCCCCTGAACTAGGCGTGAGCCTGTATCTCAGGGGATATGGATTCAGCTATTACATAATACATTTGTAGTTATATTTGTACATCTTAGAACATTTGTGTATCACTGCTTTAAAAGTAGGGTACCATTACAAGTGCGTGAGTTTATTGGTGAGCTTACTGATAGGGTGTGGATCTGTGTTAATATTTTTGTAAATGAGTGAGTAATGTCAGAGTGAGTATGTGGAGGTGTTAGGGCGTGTTTGTGAGTGTGTGTGGTGTAGTGAGTGAGAAGAGTTTTGGGGACTGACTGTCACAAGCCTAGACATTCTCTTATTTTATCTACAAAACTTCATCGAGATTATTACATTACTTATTAAACAAAACATTACTAGACTGCTGTTGTATCGGGCGGGCTATCTGTACAATCCCCTTAGAAACACTTTGTTCATAATCAGTAACAAAATATAATAGTGCTAAAATTTTGTTAGAATGAAAATTAATTAAGTGAACAATATGACCTTTAGAAATTAGTTCAAGTAATATTAGATATAATAGTTAAAGACCTAGCCTTATTGTTTACATAGAATTTAGTTATTCTATAACTTATTACGAAAACACTGAAATAATTAAGGTATTAATTAGAGCTCAGACTGAAAGTAGGTAAACATTTTCTAAATAAGATTGAAACACTAGGGCTATGGGGCTCGGATGCGTCGTTTTTTAGGGCATCGCTAATCGTCTGGCCAATTCTTCATTTGACCAGAGGGCTGAACTACACTTAGGTCAAAGAACCAGCAATGCTATACAACATGACAATGCAACCAGCCTTTAGGACACTTTTCCAATAGACAGCAATACGGACGAGTTTATTTATTCCCTACTATCTTATATGAATTTCGGTTATCGCGAATACAGGCGAAGTAGCAGCGAAGCCTCAGTTAATGAAACAAAAGGCAGATAGACCGCGCTCAACACTGAGAGTGAAGCCATAAAAGCAAATACAAATTCAAAAGCGAATACCTGCAATCGCGTGATTGTATTCGCTTTTGAATTTATATTTGTATTTTTCTTTGTTGTTTTTAACGATGCGGCGTTTCATGCTACACGGATTCGTTTCAGTACATCGAAGCGCGTTGTAGGTATTCGCTTTTGAATTTGTATTTGCTTTTTTGGCTTCACTCTCAGTGTACCGCGCGGTTTATCTGCCTTTTGTTTCATAATCTGAGGTTCAAGCTATATTCATACCAAATTTCATGAAAATCGGTCCAGTTTCCTCGAAAACATAACAGACAGAGTTACCTTCGCATTTATAATATTATTAGTATCATCTTCTGCTTAGCCTTTTCACAACTAAGTTGGGGTTGGCTATCAGTCTAATTTATTAACAAAATAATTAGCGATCTGTCGAAAAATTTACATGAACACTAGTGAACTATAAAGCAAAATGGCCGCATCAATAAACGACAAGAAGAATCAATCATCATCGGATTTGGCTAAAATCAGTGTTGATGGATCCACAAATAAAAAAAAAGCAAACGCTCTGAAACTAAAGCTACCGGTTTGAAAACTAAACTGCGAAACTGATTTAAATAAAACGTATTGTTACGTCGACCGACCGGAGTGCCTACGTCACTAGTAAAATGGAAATCAAATATGGCGGACGGTAAAAATAAAATGTAAAGCGAACCGATTTGAACAAACATTGTCGTTGGATTTTGTGTGAGTGTTCAAAATGTAGGACAGTTTATGATATCGTAGTGTGACGCCGATCGTATTGGTTCAAATGTGTGGAATTATCAGTGTAGCTCAGTGATTTTTATGTATTTTTAATATCCGAAGTAAAAAAACAGAGGGGTTTTAATTTTTTAATTTATGTTTCACATGTGCAGCGTCGTGGCATCCAAACCGCTGAACCGATTGATTTAGTCTTTTATTAGCAAGGTAATTTGATCAAGAGTGTGAGAAAATCTGCTTAGCTGTTTGATAATTATCAGATCTTTGCTACTTGATGAATGGATCACACGGTCGAGTCGAAATTTGGAATTCCATTACTTCAAGGATATTAAAAGGACATAATAGTAACCGTGAACTGTTAAATTTGATTTCTACTCCCTTTTACCCTTACCTCTAAATGTATGAAGAAAATAGTTTTTTATAATTAGTTAATTTTATTATGGTTAAATATATAATTATACATGTCCTTGTGTGGCCTACAAACAAAATATTGTTTGAACTTTCAATTTGTGTGATGTATTTAATTGTAGTGACAACGAGTCCTACTTAAGATAGTTTGAAACATTACTCGGGACCCATTTTCTAAGAGTTACCTTTATATGACGTTAAGCTGGTAACAGTGATAAATATGTCGTTAAAACAGCACTTTGATGGTGTGCTAAGGTCATAACTTGCTCAGCAAACTCATCATGTTTGTATGAGCTTGTATTAAAGCAGCAACAAGGCTATACCTGTTTGAGTAAAGGCTTGAAGTTAGTATGATGAGGCATGGGCGTCGGGTGAGTAATATGGTCATAAAATTTTTACTTCCACGCTGAACTGGGTGTGGAGAAAGATGGAATATTAAATTGTGATTTCAGATAAGCGCGATGAAAAGCTGTTATTAATCAAGTTCAAAAAAGGTGGTTCTCTGTTAGATCGTATGTTTTTAAGGTTCCGTATCCCAAAAGGAAAAAAACGGAACAAAAATAAAAAAAAATACAAAAAAGTTTATTTTTATCTCTCACATAGAATCTTACAAGGAATGTGATAATGTACATAAATCAATGTAAACAAAGTGATTTTTATAATCTATGTGAGAGACTGGTTTCTGTACTAGAAGACCTGTATGACAGATTACCAGCCTCTCCAGACTCCGGAAAATGGATGACAAGCACGAGTAGTACAACATTCCAAATTAATTAATAATTAAGTAGGTTAGGTGAGGTGTGACTGTTGTGAGTATTATATGAGGGTGAAGATCGGGTGTCTGATATGTGAGTGTGGGGAAGATGGTGTATATATGTATGTAGAGTGTGGACGTGGGTGTGTGTGTGAGTATGTATGTGGGTGTGTTTGTGTGTGGGTGTGTGTGGGCGGGTGGGTGTGTGTAGGTAAGGGTGTTGGTGTATGTGTGTGCGGGTGTGGATGAGTGTGTGGGAGTTGTCAAATCATACGAGGGTAGTTTAGGATGGGACTTTAAGCAAGTTTTCTGTTTCATCGTAACTGAGGGACTTTAACCAGGTGGTTATAGCCCTTTTACAGTTTACTCTTGTAAGTGGGTAGATTGCGAGCTTTTTGTTTATTTTTTTGAACCCTTATAGGATCACTTTGTTGTCCGTCTGTCTGTCTGTATGTGTGTCTGTCTGTCAAGACCATTTATCTCGGGAACGCGTAAAGGTATCGAGTTGAAATTAAAACCATAAAGGTACTAAGATCCACGGTTCCTTGAAGCTGTGAAAAAATCCAAATTCCAAGTTAACGTGAAAAAAAGATAAGTTTATGTCGCAAAAAACGTACATTTTTTTTCCTCTCAAGGAAATCAAAAATTATAGGGTACTTTCCGTTGACCTAGAACTATGAAATATCGGCAAATAATATCGTGTCATACTATGAATACAGAGAAAAGTCTGAAAACTGTACATTTGTAATTAAATCATAAAAAATATATTCTTTGTTTATAACTAGGTTTTGTCCGCGATTTGGTCCGTGTGAATGTCGGTTATCGCGGATGCAGACAAAATCCCGGATTAAAAGTACCCTATATGCTTTTCCAGGGTTCAAGCTATTTTCAAATGAAATTTAATCAAAATTGATTTAGCCGTTTCATCGTGGAAGCGCAACAGACAGAGTTACTTGCTCATCTATAATATTAGTTTGAATTAGTACCTACAAATTTGTACGGAACCCTCGGTGAGCGAGTCCGACTCACACTTGTCCAGTTTTTTTATGGGACAAGCCCTCTATTCCCAAAACCACTACAACTCCTGTAAGGTTGCGTGGCGACCACCTGAAAAGCGCCAAAGCAATGTAGCTCGACGAGTCCCGGAGAAAGGATTCAACTGTCTTGGATCCCGCAACGAAATTATTTAGAAAAGAACCTTATCTGGCAAAAACTAGGGATCCATTTTGGAAGGCGCTATTCGAGAGAATATTTTTCTGGAAAGGTTTTAAGGTATAAAACATTGTCCAAGATTATAAGACACCAGAACTATAGACGACACGGTTGGCGCAGTGACTGAGCGATCGACTGCTGCGCGGCATAAGCATTTGTGTTTGCCTTGTGTCTGGGTGTTGTTTATCTATATATAAACAACACCCAGACACTAAATGTATTAAAAATTAAAAATAAAGTATTTGTATATGTATATCAGCTGTCTGACACCCATAGTACAGGGTCTCCCTAGTTTGGGGTCAAATGGCCATGTGTGAAATGTCCCTACATATTATTATTATTATTATACAGGGTAATTGAAAAAATACCCAAAACCACTTAATCCTCATTTCGTATCATCACACTGAACAACATTTGTTCTACGACTTTTCAAAATTCGAAACATTTTTTTTCCATCCAAAAAATATAAACACACTTAAAATTTTGCATAATATATTTTTTCTGACACGGCCGACGATAGGCCTTCAATCAGCTGTTGTACATTAGCCTACCTACTACCTACATCATATTCGCTATCATATGGGTGCGCGCGCGCGTAGTATACGTAAATTTTACAGACTTCAATAAACGAAAACAAATTGTTTTTGGCTACGTTATTTACTTGAGGTCAAAGTCGTAGAACAAATGTTATTCATGGTGATGATACGAAGTCCAGATTAAGAGGTTTTGGGTATTTTTTCAATTACCCTGTAGACTAAAACATAGGAGTAAGTTAGTGAATTTGTCATAAATCGTTGATGTATTTGATCAATATTGGTCTTTGATTTTGTAGTGTTACCGTTTTTATTAGAGTTTAATTAGAGGCACCGAAAAGATAAAAAATAAAACAACCGACTTCACGACAAAGTAAATAAAAAAGTAAAACTGTTTGTTGATTTGCAATGACACGTTCGCTTTCATTAAAAATTGTTTTTTTTTTTAAATAAATATTTAAAGGTACTCCGTGTGGTGTCGGGCGTAAAGAATAGCACCATCCCATATCTTCCCGTGGGTGTCGTAAGAGGCGACTAAGGGACTTACCAGAGAATGGGCAGCAGCGTTCTCTGTGCCTTCGTAACAACCATACTGCGATCGCCAACCTGCCTGCCAAGCGTGGCGATTATGGCAAACCCCCCCTTGGGGAGGCCTATGTCCAGCAGTGGACGTCTTTAGGCTGAAATGATGAAAGGTCACTTTGTTTCGGGAGTAAATAAATAATGTAACAAAGCAAAATATTCACACATTTTCCGTGTATAAAATATGATTTACGCCATTTTTATACAACACGTTATTTGTAGACACACTTCGCCAAGATACACAAATATACATTAAACATCCCGTACAACCGAATTTCCTTCAGCAAAATTCCTTCCAACACATTTCTTTAAAACTCCAACATGTGCTCTTACGTCGTTGAAATATTTCACACCGGGTTGAAACTTCCCGAGAATAAACATATATCAGTTATATTCAAATTAAATAAGCCATATTTTTTGAAAGTCCCAAGTTATGACATGGTTATGCAGTTTCTTTGGTATTACAAGCGTCCGTATAATGCGATGTGTCTAGTAAGTAGCTAAATTCAACTTACTCTGAGAATTTCAAGAGTTTTTCCTATTATCTTCTTAGTTTAATGTGGACGTATAAGGTTTTAAATGGTGTTCCAACTTAGCATAACGTAGACTCTAAGAGTTTTAGATAAAGTTTCTTCAAAAGATGCACAATTGCGTCTTGCAGCGAAATTGTTTTTTCGAGTAGTCTAACTACTTGAATAGCGTGAGAACGAAGACCGTCAGCTGCTTACCATACCGCGAAAGTTTAAAAAGTAAAATAAGGAAAATAAATGTGCTATATTTCACTTAAATGGCAACATCTGTTAATGTTTATGCACCATTATAAGTTTACAAGTAATGTTTAAAAGAAAGTGCATGAATTTGCAAAAAGATAACATTATTAAGAGCGTGTATTCGATTCGTGACGAAAACTTCTTGTTTTCGCGTTTTGCCCAGAGCAATATCGTAATGATGTGAGCAGATTATTTAAAGTCAATTTACAGTTTTAGAAAGAACAGGTCAAGAACAGGTCTTGATTTAGGCAGCTACAGAGTAAAAGTATAATTTTTAATTATGTTTTTTTGAAGCGAAGACCGTTCTTTCATATTGTTTTACGAAAATAGACGTCAGAGTTAACTTTCAGGACGAATACAACCATTACTATATGCCAAAATATTTTGTTTTATGCGTTTTTCCAACAGGATATACAGTCATAAAGACAGCAACAGAGCCAAAATTACGAAAATATTACTAGTATGTATTAAAAAACAATGTTGAAAACGTAGAAAATCGATTCACTTTGTCAATTTTTGTTCACCAGTATTTGAATAAAAACATAACTAATATATTTATTTTATGAAAGTAAATGTTATGCTTAATTTCCAGAATATTTTTCAGTCCGTTATAAGTGCTCATTTATTTTAGACAATTATTTTAAAAACCACTGTAAAACATCGCGCGTTGTCGTTTGCCGATTAATTTCAATGATTCGTGCTTATTTCGTGCATATTTTTTTTTCTGACACACACAAACAAACCATTCCATTGTATTGTACTAGTGTGTGTCAATGCTGCTACGCCGTTCTAGCAATCGTTTAGATTTTGAGTCGCGCTAAATCGAATACGCGCCCTTAAATCATCATTATGTCAACCTTTAGACGCTCACTGCTGGGCATAGGTCTCCCCCGATGGGGGTTCAGCCGTAATCGTCATGCTTGGCCGATGCATGTTGGCGATCGCAGTAGGTGTTATGGTACTCAGAAGGACGCTGCTGCCCATCCTCTGGTCAATATCCCTCTGTCGCCTTCTACGACACCCACGGGTAGAAATGGGGTGGTGCTATTCGCGGCTGAGGCCGAACATAATTTATGGACTTTGAAAATAGAGAAAATCCATTTAAATTATCATCCTGTCATATGCCTAGCCTTTTCTCAACTATGGGGTCGGTTTCCAGTCTAACCGGATGCAGCTAAATACTAGTGTTTTACATGGAGCAATTGCCTATCTGACACCCACAATCCAACCCAGTAATTGTACCGGGTAACACAATGTGGGTGTCACCCTTTAGTAAGACCAATGTCAGAAAAAAAAAACTTTAAGACAAAATTGTAAGACTAAATTATACTTCATGCACAAAAGTACAAAGGTGGACTTAATGCCCCTCCCCTTAGAGACCCTTCGAGAGAATACGAAATCTAATCTAATACTTTAAAGAGAAAAGATTTGATGCTTTGTGTGTATATTTGTGATATATAAACTTAAAAAATACTTAACCGAATGTAAAAACCAATAGGAATCTACGTTACCCCTGAGAGCTATCCTTACTTACTAATATTCTTACTAATTACTTACTATATAATTATCCATATTTCCATATTAATATTATAAATGCGAAAGTTACTCTGTCTGTTACGCTTTCACGACGAAACGGCTGAACCGATTCTGATGAAATTTGGTAAGAAAATAGCTTGAACCCTGGGGAAGGACCGTGTGGTGCCGGTCGCGAATAGCACCACCCCATTTCTACCCGTGGGTGTCGTAGAAGGCGACAGAGGGATATTGACCAGAGGACGGGCAGCAGCATCCTTCTCAGTACCCTAATACCTACTGCGATCGCCAACTGACATGCATCGGCCAAGCATAGCCCCTTGGGGGAGACCTATGCCCAGCAGTGGGCGTCTAAAAGTTGACATGATGATGTTGTTGGTTTGTGATGTATAAACTCAAAAAATACTTAACCGATTTTAAAAACCAATAGAAATCTTCGTTGCCCCTGAGGGCTATATGCTATATTTTATTATCAAAAAAAGTTGGGTTCCATAAGTAATTTCATGCGGCCAAAGTGCTAGTAATTTTATAACGTCACCAAAAGGTGACGTTATAAAATTGTGAAAACACAATTTTTCATTTATTACACACACAAAAGAAAACGCAAGTTGTCTTGTAGATCGACGTTGGATTTATTTTGGAAACTTTTTAGTTAAATTTGGTCATTCATTGGAAAAAATTCAATTATTTGCTTTGTGACTCTTTTATATTTATTTGTCATTTAAATGTATTGTGAAAAAAGATCCGTCTGAGATATTTGATCAAAATTGTTTTTCATTTTAAAATATTTATTACAGAAACGTCACAGACAATGAACTCTTTATACATTGTGAATTTGAGTTTTCATTTCGAATTTCAGCTTGGATAAGTAGATATTTATCTGTATTTCACAAGATAAAGTGGTTTATTCCAATATATTATGTGTAATGTAACAGTTATCTCTTTTTTTTCAAAAAAAGTTTTTATTATCCACTTTTTAGTGCCTCTTTATCACCCAAATGCATTAAAGAACGGCAACACAGTTTAAACAGAGATTGAAAGTCCTCCAAAGATGGAAAGATGGAAGAAACGAAAACGTCTTCTCGGTTTTTGTTGATTTTTTCAAAAACCGCAAATAAATTTCTGTTTGTTGTATACTAAAACCTTCTCCAGAATGTAACAAAGTTTTTCTGAAAACCGCATCAAAATCGGGTTAGCCAAACGGGAGATAATCGCGGACAAACATACATACATACAAACATACGGGTCGAACTCAGAACCTCCTTTTTTTAAAAATGAATAAAATTATCGTAAATCTAAAACCAGTTCAAAGACAAAAACCAATATGAAGGTTCAATCAAGACTTCCACACCACACATCAGACGATTCCAACCAACGACGGCCAATCTTCGTCCAACATAAAAAAGAAGAAAAACGTTCAACTAAATAGCATACTATAAACCAACATCAACAAAGTTGGTGAACTGAAAAACTTGGATAAAGAGCAATTTGCCAAACTACAGCAATTTGTTGCGGCATCAAATGATGATGATATTATTCTGGGAAGAATGTATTTGATGTGTGGGTAATAGCGGTAAATGTGGCTATCTCTAAACTAATCATTGCAAGGTTAGCAAAAACTGAAATTCTGTAATATCCAAGAAAAGTTTTATTGTAATGCCAAGGTCATGTGTGTCTTTTATGGTTGTTGCCACAGATATAGATAAACCTAGATAACGCAAGAGCAACTACTTCGCGTGCTTATTTTCGTGCCTAACTTACAATAAAAAAACGTAAGTAAAAAAAAAAGTAAACGTTTCCTTCCATCAGTAAGTCATTTTGTGATTAATATTATGCGTAATTAATGTAAAAAATAATTATCTTTAATCTAATACCCTCAGTAATACCTGGTAATAAGGAAATAAGGAATAACAAAACATTCGTATTACATTGTGACGTCCAAAAAATGGCACGCTTGGTTTTCATACAGATCGTGATACTTGCGTTATCTAGGTCTATCTATATCTGTGGTTGTTGCAATCTGCCTCTGCCCTATTTCATTTTTTTTAGGATTTTCACTAGACGTCTCTTAACGTACACTTGTTACATAGTTCTCAGATTGTACCCGTTGATTCAACATGAATGATGTTACCTAAATTTGTAGTATATTATTGATTTTAAAAGAGTGTTCATGTTGCTCGTTTTTCTCTATGGAAACCTTCTGTTTAGATTAATAGAGTAGTTTTAACTCTCTGACTGACTGACTCCTTGACAACTCAAAAGTCTGTAAATGGTTTATTTGAAATAAATGATTTTGAGCTTTAGTTTGAGTTCGCTAATTTTAGCATCGACATCAGCATACGCGGTCTATCACTATTTATCCAAGCTTTAAACTTCAATCAGCAATAACGCTTGTCTGAATCATAATCTTTACGTAGAGTCCCATTACCTCAAGTTTAGATTCATTAACGACACGGGTTTCACAGAGGTTGAGCGATTGGCTGTTGCGCTAAGAATTCCCATTTTGAACAAATATTTGTATGGCCTACAAATAGTTGTTCCTAGTTCAAGACTGTTTTGGTATGTGAGTTTAACACGATACAAGAGAAATTTCCTAAGTGGGGCAACTTTTTTTTAAATTTCAGAATAAGATTATCTTCCCGGCAACGAATGCATCGTCTATTGTTTTACCTTTTCTTCGACTGTTTTAATATCAAGCGACACTAGTTCTTATTACTTTCTTACCTAACTGAATTGATAACCCAACAAAAATGCTAGACCACCCTACATTTAAGTACCTCTGTCTCATTCAAGCAGTTATTAATCTTATTTGGAATAAAACTATCATCGACTATAGGTCAAAGGCAGATAGACTGTGCGGAACACTGAGGGTGAAGCTACCAAAGCAAATACAAATTCAAAATTGAATACCTACAATTCGCTTCGCGCTGTACTGACAGTACAGCACAAAAAAAACTAATACAAATAAAAATTCAAAAGCGAATACAATCACGAGATTGTAGGTACCTATTCGTTTTTGAATTTGTATTTGCTTTGGTGGTTTCACGTGCAGTGTTTCGCTCGGTCTATTTGCCTTTTGGTTGATAATCTGAGGCTTAGAAATGCGTTTTGGTCTATAAGATTATAAACAAACAAACGGCTTATTTGATTTCAACGGTCATTTGTGTTGAATAATGAAATTGTATTCAATCTTTCAAAACGGAATAAAACAACGCTCTTTGACGGTACAAATAGATAGAATAGTAGTTCTTTGAACGAGCTCCGTTACAAAGAGCTTAACTACTACTAAGTACAGTATCTACTCACATTCAGTACAGTACTTTAACATTTCAGAGAAATGATTGCACTGGAACAAAATTGTGGAGGACACAATATGTTTCAAAATATTTATAGAAGTAACAAAATGTTGAACAACTCAGATTTACCCACGGTTGCATGAATTTCGAAATGTTAAGTTTACAAAAGTATCCATTGAGACAGAGATCCGGCAATGGATATTATTCGTGCACTAAAAGTTTACAAAGTTCCTCATTCGTCACTATGTCTGTAAGTCGAGCCATAGTTAATATGAACTCCTGCTGCTTATTTTAATAACATTTTGTTTTACACTTCCAAAGCGAAATTACTTTGAAGTGCATGAAATCTTTTTAAGTTTACATTTAACTTGATTTTATATATTGCTGTCAAGTTTTGGTTTTTCAATTAGCACTAATTGAAAAAGCCAAATTATATAAGATTTTAAGCTCATCTATGTTAAGTTTTTTGGTGGCCAAGAAGCTTATGTATATGTATTTAGTTATAACTTATTTAGTTATTAATAAATAATAGTCGTGTAATCTTGCACATGGTGCTGCTTGCTAGTTCTGTTATAGCTTGAACTTGGCTTGACATGGTACCGCGTGTCTAGATAATAATTATGTTGGGACATTTTACGCACAGTCAATTGTAGTTACTAGAGAAGTGTTTTTTTTTTGTGCTTACTTATGTGTCTTCAACAAATTGCTAACTATCTATTGTATTTGTCAAATTATAAATATGAATAACTAACGAATTATTTATATCAAACGTACTTAATTGCATTGAAACATTTGACATAATTGTTATGTACCAAACTGAATATAACATCTCCCAAATATTTGACAAAATATTTAATGTACTAAAGTAACCTTCCATAAACAGGTGGTAAAACTAAATCTGATATATCGAGGAAATCGATGACCGCGTATCATATAACACGATCAAAGCAAATAATATTTCAGGACAAAATTTCCATACGTCTAATGTAAGTGATACACAGTAAGGGTCTGAGGATAGTTCCTTAAGGGACCCTTTTAGTGGGCACCAATAAATCAAACCTTAATGGAGTGAGTAAGCCTCTTGTTGGGTCTGGGCGCATAATATTTTCGAATTTTACAGTAGGCAAGGATGGAACCACCCAAAATGGCCCGAATATTGATGGGATACCATGTTGACATTGTAGTAAGCATTAGATAGAATGATTGGACGAAAATGTGAAAATTTTCTCTTGTTAGGTTTTTGCTTATTCGTCGGGTCGCTTTTTTATTGATTATGCGTGTGACTTTGTGATAAGAAAAGTGTTTAGAATACGTCTGAAAGGCTATTAGTGTAATGTGGCTATAACCCATGCCATTAAAGAAATGGATTGAAAATGGCGGTACTATTCGCTATTCGCTTTACTATACGAGTGAAACAGCATGCTAAGCTCTTTTGCTTGGCTGCCATTCTAATTTGCTTTTTTAATGGGTTCAAGTAACAAAATAAAATCATCTACCTGTCCTTGTTCCATATTACTTGGGAATGGCGCAACACGTTTTCTTCTTCCATTCCGTCCCGTTCACCGGCATGATTTCGTCTACTGCCTTCTTTTTCATAACTTTTTCATTTAGTTATTTTTTTAGTTTTAACATTAGCTGTTAATTGCTTTGCATTAAGGTTATTTTGTAATATGAGCAAAAGTGCATAAACGCAGTGTACTGTATCTTTCTGTTCCTATGTTTTCATAGGCTTTTGTTCTAAATGTCCGTAGAATAAGTATTGTTCTATCCATATCCATACTTAATGTTATAAATGCGAAAGTCTGTTACGCTTTAACGATTTAACAGCTGCACTGATTTTAATGACATTTGCCATCCATATTTTCCTCGGTCTTGCTCTTCTTCTCCATTTATTTACATTTATATCATAACTCTTTTGGTCATTATGCGTTTCATCCCTTCCCTTCACATGCCCATACCCAGTTGAACTGTGCCCTGACGCAACATTTAAACTACACCTATCTAATATGTAACCAATTTCTGTCTTTATCCATTCGACATTAGTTACAATATAAAATATAAATGTTAAACTGATTTTGATCTTGAAATTACACCGGCTATCAATATTATGTCAGCTAACAAAAAATAATGTTTTGATTTGAGTAATAACGTTCTGGTTAACTAGAACTTTAAAACTAGTCTAGAGGTTACATCAAAATAAATATTTTGAAATAATTAGAATAGAATGTTGATTTAGGGTTTCAAAAACGAAATGGTGCGTTATTAATGAAATTGTACTTAAAACGTTACCAGTTTTTGTTTTTTTGTTGAAAATCTTAACTCCAGTAGCAGCTTACCTGCAACGAAAAAAAAACAGTTAAGTAAATGAAATACTTAATAATTTCTACAAGAAACAATTTTATAACCACAAAATATTATTTACATACCTAGGTAAACATAATAACTTTTAAATATAATTGTATGTCCGTTATATAAAAGGAAAGCGATTACAATTATGGTTATAAATTCTGCTGATTATTCCTAACTTGCACCATAACTAGATGACGGGATTGATATCAATGGAATAATTCAAGAGAATCAATGGCCAACCAGTAATATAATAAAAAAATAAATTGTACAACTGAAATCCGTGCTAATATTATAAATGCGAAAGTAAGTTTGTTTATTTTGATGAAGTTTGATACAGCTTGAACCCTAGGACAGGATATAGGCCATTGTTTGATGCGCGACTTTGTTTGCATTGCAGGATAACTGATATTCTCGCGAAGAAAGTCGCAGGCTATGCTATTAAAAATTCGATAAGACTGTCAGAGATAATGCTAACAAAACCGAATTATTAATATCGAAATGAAAATAATTAAGTGAGTATGTCAAAATATAAAATAAAATATGTATGATGACTTGGAATTGGAACATTGACGTTAATAATTTTAGGAATAGACGCATTCATAATAAATACCGAACATGAAAAGTGCCAATCAAGCTTGACGTATAACACTGAAAGTAAACTTAATGATTTATTCAGTGACGCTTATAATAAATTCATACATAAACCTACCCCACACTCAATGAAAAAGAGACTATATACATGTCATAACAAGATCCACTTTCACACGGTCACACAAAACTTCCTCAACGTGAAGCTACAGAAGTTTTGTTCTATATTCAAAATCTAATTAATGACACTTTTCGCAATTTAGGCCCATTCACATTTAATATTGAAAAGGATTAGGGTCCCAGTTGTTTTGAGAAGGGAGAAAAGAAAAAGTTTCCACAAGATCTACCCCTTAAACGGACTTGAGTTTAAGTGAACCTTCTTCGTAATATGAAAAGTTTGACAGTTAAGGACAAAGTGGAGTAAAAACAGCCTTTAAAAACTATATAATGGTATTAAAAAAAAGAGACTGTTTTAATGTTGTTGTAATGTCAAATAGGTTTCGTAATGTTCTAAGGGACAACTTGCGTAATAGATGTTATTATTTTAATTTTGTCTTTTTTGTCTGACTTTTGGAACAAATACCTCCAATTCCTTCGTGGCTTGCGGTAGGCGTGATTTGAGAGAAAATGTAACGTTACGTAAAATTTTTGCGTTATACCCCCTCCATATAACACCTTATACGTTCACTCTCTCTTTCTAGTATATCAGAGCGTGTGCGTAAAAAATAAACAAAATCCGTGAGGAACTTCGTTCCCGAATCTGAACTTTCGATCGCATACGTTTTTATTTTAACGTATTTTCTTTGTTCCTCTAAACGTACCATCGCAGATACTACGTTCATACGTGGCCAGCGATTGGCTGCTTCGCTGCCTGACGCAGTCTCACACGGAACAAGTACTTTGATGGCCGACAGGTTGTTAGTTGTTCCGGGTGTTGTATGTGTGTGTGAGTTTATATGTTTATAAAACGCACCCACGATAAAGGAACAATTTCTAGTGTGGGTCATATACAAGAGTAACACAGATTTAACAAAATTACAATTGTACCAAAATGAAACAACATTCAATTGTATTTTGAGACGTCATTTCCAAGTAGATAAATTATTTCCAAGTAATAAATGTACACATTTTTATTTTAAAATGAAATAATAACAACAAATTCTCGACATCAGAGCCATTTGGTCTGATATCCATTTTTGCAATTTTACAGGAGAGCAAAAATAAACATTTAAAAATTTTTTTGTTTTGTAATTTTGAAGATTTGGGAGTACAAGGCCGTTACTATTTATGCTTGGTTATTTGAGAATAGACGTTGCCGGTTTTTATGCCGGTTTTCCTAATAAATCCGGAAGGAACCTTATTTTTATATCCGAGGGTATGTACATCAGACCCATTTTTTAAGGACGATCTACAGTGAAAAAGTTCCATATAAACTAAATACCATATGCCTTTAAGAATCTTATGTAAATGGATCTATTATGTTGAAATCAGACCGTATGGCTCGTAATATTCACTATTTAGGTTCATAAATATACTGGATGATGTTTACATCCGACCATTTGTTTAACAAAAAAAATGACGCGCATAAAAATAATACATTATTTATGTTAACATCAGACTTTATGGTTCGGGGCAGTGATCTTTTTAATTACGAATTTTGTTACGTATGTCTAAATCGGACTTTACATTCTGCAAAAAAAAAATTATAAACAGGACTTATCTAATTATAATACTATTTGACTCGTATATACCTGAAAATACATTTAATATCGTCGAATATAAAGCCTTAATTCGCCCCAGATCAGACTCTTTGGCTCTAAGTTGGTATACAGTCTATTGTTAAATAGGTCCTATTAGCCTCTTAAATCTAATAATTCCACTGGAGTAGGTAGGGGATATAAATGAAATTATTATTTTACTATATCAGTTTGATTGATGATCGGAATCAATGAATCAATCTCAATCAGTTTTTCTAATAAAAGAGAGCTCTCAAGCAACAAAAAATCAAAGAGAAAAAAACTAAATTATACAACTAGTTAGCTGTAATAAAAGAATAACTACATAATAAGTACCTGCTTTTCTAGTGTTGATACAACAGGTTTGAGATCACAACTACACAAAATAACAAAAACCAAAACATTTAAAAAATATTCTTAGAACGATTTAAAATAATAATAATATCGAAACAAATCTCACTCTTCATTATTCTCTGGAAAATCACATGCTTCTTCTTGGTGTGGTAGGTTTTTATAAATATAATATAGTCATGGAACTGTTCAGGTATCCAAACAGTTAATGTTTGCAGATCATAGATAGCTGCTCGTCCGGACTGCTGGATATTAAAGCCGGGATTCTTCAGGGGTCGGTGCTCTCGGCAACATTGTTCCTGCTGCATATTAATGATCTGCTAAAACCCGGTACCTTTGGGTATGCAGACGACAGCACTGACGCTGAGAGATACGTGTCCGATGCACGAGCTGGTGGGTCGCAGATCCAGGCTCTCCGGGAAGCAATGGTAGAGCGCTTGAACTTGGCTTTACAGGCTGTCTCTGAATGGGGCGATGCCAAACTGGTTAAGCTCAATGCTGCTAAGACCCAATCGTGTCTCTTTTCCGCTAAAAGGAGCCAATTCCACCCAGCTCCATCTTTCCGAGGTGTAACCGTGCCGATAACCGACCGACTTGAGCTTCTTGGTGTTACGTTAACATCTACCCTCAATTTTGGCCCTTTCATAGAGGCAAAGGCTCAAGTGGCGGCCAAAAAGTTGGGAATCCCAGCAAAGGTGAGACTTTACGCCGGAACAGCTGCTTATACTTTATTAAGCGCAAGTTTGATCGTGTATGGAGTACTGCTCTCATCTTTAGGACGGAACTGCCAGATACCAGCTTGATGCCCTAGAGACAATTGAGAAACGAGCCAAGAGGATCATTGGCAATGATAGGCTCGTTGAGTCAAAGCTCCAAAGTCTTGAGCATCGACGCCGAGTTACTGGCCTGTCGGTTTTCTATCGGTTGCATTTTGGGGAGTGTGCGACAGAATTGCATAATTTAATTCCACCGAGCCCGTTTCATCATCGGACCACAAGACGTACGGCGATGCGCCACCGGTACATGGTGGACATCTCACCCACACGCACAAAACGTTTTGGGAACACATTCATTGTGCGTACTGCTAAGGAGTGGAATTCCCTGCCTGAGTCTGTGTTTCCTGATAGCTACAACCTGGGAGTTTTTGAGTCAAGAGTGAATAGGTTACTTCTAGGCAAGCGTGCTCCATCTTAGACCACATCATCGTTTCCCATCAAGTGAGATAGTGGTCAAACGTATGCCTATCAATTGATAAAAAAAAACAACATACAGTCGAATTGAGAACCTCCTTCTTTTTTGAAATCGGTTGAAAAACGTTTCTCTTTATGCCTTTTTTTGCTCATATCCAATATCAGAATCCGAAGAAGATAGACTGGGAATGTAATCATTATCTCCTACACTGTCTTTGCTATCAAAATCACCGAGTCTTGCTGGTGACAATGAGCCTAAAAAAAGCGGATACGTACCTAATTTTTTTGTTGAATTATTAAAAGTAAGAACAAAATTTGTAGTTATAGTTACATTTATAAAGTATATTAAACTATTACTTATCGCGATTGCTTACGAAGTCGAAGTTAGATAAAAAGTCTATGTCCTTTCATGGGGTTCAAGCTTCTTCCATGCCTACTTTTAATAGTAATGATAGTATTTTCTTACCTTGGACAGCGTCATCTCTGTTTTTCAATTTATCTAATATTTTTCGGGTGTGATTATTCATTGTTTACACATAAATTATTTATCTAAAAACCTATCGAAACGAGAGATCCTACAAGTCGCCGCAGCATTTTACAAATGCGAAAACAATCCCGACGCAGACGAACAGCGCGCGGAAGGAGAGGTGACGTCGCATGTTTATGATTTATCTCTGTTCCACGCAGTCATAATTATAGTGCTATCTCTTTTTCAGTGAATCTTGTCACTTATGCTCCGAGCCATAAAGACTGTTGTTAGTTAATGACTTTATGAACTTGAATAGTATCCGAGCTACAAGGTATGTTGTTAATACGAGACCTACAAATTACATTTATTTTTTGACTTATCTTTACATGATACTGCAAAAATAATATTCTGGTAATTTTACTCACGACCATAGAATTTCAAATGAAGATCAGACTCATTGGTTCTAAGGTATGGTGGATATCCGACAATTTCTACGTAAACGAAAATATTAATAAAGGGACATACAAATATGTTGCATAGACAAAAAGAAAGAGAAATAAATAATAATAACGATTCAGTTAAAATACGATTTTTGCAAAAATGGGACATCCGACCTTATGGTTCTGATGTCGAGAATTAAACGAATACAAAATGTGACGTTGACCAAATTACATAATTACGAACCACAAAGAAGCCATATCGTCCTTTAGGTCAATTTGATTAAATAATTAAATCCCATAAATAACTTAATATTTCACTGGCCCCAAAATAGCATAAAAGGGGCCCAAGGCTGAAATTAGGTAAAGTTACCGCCATCAGCATTTTCCACTCCGTTGAGAGTTGAATATGAAAAAAGAAAGTTATTTTTAAAGTGGATCCGATGCAGTTCAAACACTTTTACAGTAATGTACGGCAATTTATGGGGTCGTACTTGTATTATTTAAATAGTCCAACATCTATTTGTAGCGTGGAGCAACGTCTTTAAAAGAAATAATAATCATTATCATTCGCCTAGCTTTTTCCTAACTATATTTATGTATGGGTAGTTTATATATTTTTTTTTTTATTTAACTTTTTTGAATATTACTTTTTGTAATGCACCTGCCATATTATCTCTTCCCCACCCTTGGTTGACTGGTAGAGAATGCCTAAGGCATTAAGTCCGCCTTTGTACCTTTGTGCATGAAGTATAAATAAATAAATAAATAAATAAATAAATAAATAAATAAATAAATAAATAAATAAATAAATAAATAAATAAATAAATAAATAAATAAATAAATAAATAAATAAATAAATAAATAAATAAATAAATAAATAAATAAATAAATAAATAAATAAATAAATAAATAAATAAATAAATAAATAAATAAATAAATAAATAAATATTTAAGTCGACTTCCAGTCTAAAAGTATGCAGCTGAATACTATTGTTTTATATATAGGACCTGCATGTATGACACTGGGTAACAAGATACTTATAATATTGGTTGTCAGACCATCTAAAAGGTTTTTTTTTTAAATCGGTGGCGTTGGCTTTGTTGTGTTTGTTGTTTTGTATTGCTATCGACTTCCGAAACTAAAGTAATGTGTGTTCTGTGCTAAAGTTATTTATCACTTTTTAGATTATGAAGGCGGATTTGTTTTTTTTTTTTTTTTAAAAAACCTTTTTTTTTAAACCGACGACACGGTTGGCGCAGTGGCTGAGACATCGACTGCTGCGCAGCGTGTTGCGGGTTCGATTCCCGCCCAGGTTAAATATTTTTGTGATGAGCACTTGTGTTTGCCTTGTGTCTGGGTGTTGTTTATCTATATATGTATGTATTTAAAATATATTTGTGTATGTATATCAGCTGTCTGACACCCATAGTACAGGGTCTCCCTAGTTTGGGGTCAGATGGCCGTGTGTGAAATGTCCCCACATATTATATTATTATTATTATTATTTTCCGTATTTTAGTATTGCCTTAACATCCGAATCCATTAAATACGGTGATACACTTAAAACAGAGGTTGTAAGTCCTTCAAAGATTGAATAAACTAAAACGTCCTATGTATTTTTTTGGGATTATGTTGATTTTCTCAAAAAAGCTAAATCAATTTTGATAAAATTTATTTGGGACTATTTTGAAATAAACCGCTTTCGAACAAAAACTGATTTTGGAAATCCGTCAATATATGACAGAGTTATGCCCGACCATACATAAAAAAAAACATGCGAATTGATAACCTCCTCCTTTAAAAGGTAGGTTTAAAAGGTAGTAAGTTTCGTATGGAGATAAATAGACTAGAATGGAATGAAGTGCAAATCACCAATTTCATTAATCATAAAGAGTAATTTATTCATTAGATTTTGTTTGTACTTACATTTTAAGCACAGTGCCATAAAAATCTCATCACACCACACACATTTCAGCCTCATCCACAAACGACAGACATCCTAAACTTTCGACACGCATTAAACGAAATGCTCCTCTAGATCCCTTGTAATATCATAAGCGGTTAGAAAAGATTGCTCCACCGCTGTTTCATCCAAATGCTTCATAGTAGGCCACAGGGGTGGAATCTACCGAATGTAGACAAAGTCAGTCAACTGCGGCCCCCGAAATGTGAAGCCGTAGTAAGGAAGCGTAACCTTTGTAATATAACGTGTGTGAGTAACTTTAGAAGGGTTTAAGTAAAATATTGTTTGTTGTTCAATCAGTGTTTGGAAATAATTCTTAGTGATATCACACTTTTTCAATTCAACCAACTTCAAAAAAAGAAGGAGTTTTTCAATTGTACACGTATATTTTGACGTGACAACGTCTTATAAATCGATGAACACCGGCTGCACGCACGAAAAAGTGTCACGTTCCGCCTGAGCCTGAGCGTGCAAGCGAGAACGCGGAACAAGCGATAGAGATTCACGATCGGCCCATGCGTCTACAATAAGCTCCGCCCACCTCGACGGAAGCCATTATTTGCATATGTTATAGGTATATGTTAGCCATTATGTTTCTTTATGACATTATCACGTAAAACTATCGTTCGTAAACCGACTTTACAGACAACCAATTTTTACCCCAACCAAAAATCGCTCAACGCGGTTAAAGAAGTTTTCACTTCAAACCAATTGAAGTGTAAAAGTGTTATTCTTATCCTATTTTCTGTTATCATTATTCATTCATATTATTATTGTCAAACTCGCTGTTTATAAAAAAACGCTTCAAAACACGTGATCCCACAAAACTACCTATTTAAAAATTATGAATTCTTTCATTTATTTTAGTATATATGTGGATTGTGATCACAAACAATAGGTGCCTACTAAAATAAATGAAGACATTAAAAACCTGTAGCATGAATTCGCAGGCTCATAACACCTAACAAATATTGTCTTTGCGTTCCAAAGTCCTTGTATGGAGATTACTCTTCTCTCTATTACACCAAATGCCGTAAAAACACAGCTGCTTGTGGTTTCATAGCGAAGAAAGACAATATCATCTGTTTTTATTGGTCAACGATGCCAAAGGTATCAAATGTTACAACGGGTTGTTGCATTTTACTTTTACCGTTCTCCTTTTAGGTTATAACCTTTGTGGTTATAACGTTACGAGTAATTGTGTTTGTAGAAAAATTATACCAGTGACTTCACTCGCGTGATTTTTTCTTTCCGATCTAAATTTTCTTTATAATTAAATATAGCCTATAGCTTTTAGGGAGCTTTCTATTAGCGAAAGAGTTTTCATTATTGGATCAGTAATTCCGGATAAAAGCGCGTTTCAACAAACACATTAACAAAAAGTACCCTTTTTAACCATGTCATCAGTTTAAAACTTTTCTAGCCAGTTTCATAATATCAACTAGCGATCAACGGTAGCAGAGCATAGCCATCTACATAGCTTCCAGTCGCCATGATTTTATCCGCCATCTTCAACAAAAACTTAATTAACTACACACCTAAACCTTCTTCACAAATTTATATACATTTATAAATTTTTAATGTATATGTGGGAACATTTCACACACGGCCATCTGACCCCAAACTAGGGAGACCCTGTACTGTGGGTGTCAGACAGCTGATATACATAAACAAATATATTTTAAATACATACATATATAGATAAACAACACCCAGACACAAGGCAAACACAAGCGCTCATCACACAAATATTTGCCCTAGGCGGGAATCGAACCCGCAACACGCTGCGCAGCAGTCGATCGCTCAGCCACTGCGCCAACCGTGTCGTCAAAAATTACTCTGACTATTAGTGAAAACTACACGAAAATCCGTACTGTAGTTTTTGAGTTTATCGTGAACCGACAGACCGCGGACAGACAGAACACGGCGTGGGAAGTTCGTTTTAAAATATGTTGTGAAGATAATAATATGCAAATATTTACTATAAAATAAACTTATTCACCTATGATTGGTTACAATCGAGGGGCTCGAAGCTAAGTAAAAGCTATATGGATTGATCAGCCATTATACCGTGAACCTTCCGTGTCCCAGAAAACCGTTAGTCTCGGCTGTCATTCGTAGATCTATGACAGTCGTTATGGGTAGCCTGAAGCTAAAAAGACTGATAACCAGTCTTACTTAAGGGTATTGCGTTATCCATTAACTTGGTTGTGGAGGTCTAACAAGCAGTGAGTCGCTCCATGTAAAACACTGGTATTCAACTGCATACGGTAAGACTGGAAGACGACGCCAATATAGTTACGGCAATGTTACAATGCCCGCAAGGTGGACCGGCGACCTCCTCCAAGCCGCAAGAAGTCACGTGATGAACGCGGCGCGGACCAGGTACAGGTGATGGTCTTTGGGGGAGACCAATGCCCAACAGTGGGCGTCTAACGGTTGACATGATAATGATGATGACTATGCAACACAACTAACGTTATAGTGACGCTAAGGTTAGGTTTATGTCAAAGTGCAACGACTTGCCCTGAAGTTCAATCCTCCCATTTTCAAGTAAGACTGCAATATGAAGACAAAAAGGCAATTTTCGATAATAATAGTATTCAAATTCACTATCTAAATTAAGGATTGTCTAGTATACCTAATGTATATAATTTGTTTTTCAGTCCCTATGTCTCCGAACCTTTCTCTGGCGGAGACGGATAATTCTAGTGTCTGCACTAGAATTATCCGTCTGGAATGTTTTAGTTTCCACTACTTTGTCTGACGACGCAATTCTATTGTTTTAGCTACACTATTCTTCTGATTAAAGTCGTCCGAAGTGTGTGTACTGAAATCTTGAGTGTAGTTTATTTACTTTAATCTAGTATAGCTCTGCCGAAACAAAATCCACGCTAAAATTATTTGCCATTTTTTTAAGTAATTGATAAGAGTTTGGATATTATTATTTAACGCTGATTAATTTATTTATGTTTTCATTTTAAGCTCTCTACAGTTCAATGTATATCTTGAACTTGAGTTTAAGATTCAGTTATAGTTATTGCTTAATTAATAGTAATGTAATACATTTGGTATAGTGAATTAGTTTGATGTTATTAATTTAATAATTGAAAGATTCTGAGTCGCCTCCTTTTTGCAGTACTGCCAAAGGTTGTATGCGAAGGCCTGTAGACAAAATCCCTTTCTGTTAGAGTTAACGAAAACGAAAAATGAAATTGTATGGAGTTGACGTTTGCGTACCAGATGTTGCGTGATGCAATTATGTCAACTGCATACAATTTGATTTAAAGAAAAGGGATGTTGTCTACAGGCCCCATCGAAAAGATTTAAAAAAAGGTTTCTTCCAAATACTCTGAGGATGCTTATGTTTATATTTTGGCAGATGTCTGCCAGCTGCCTAATGGGCTAGTACGTTTGACTCTCGATATAAATTTACTAACAATTTCTTAGTTTTGATTAATTTCCATCCGTTCCTTACACAGTCACACACCAGCATATCAAATAGACACTAATCCCTTGAACTTTGCTCAGTACTAAACTCTTGAACTCTTCTCCAATTTTTTTTCTTCAAAACACTGCAAGGCATAAACTGCATAAACTTGTATAATTCGATCTCCAGAGCCAAAAAATACAAGCACTTTAGTACACAATATTTTAGTACATATATGTTTACTTTTGCTTTACTTTACTTGTTCCTCATTCATGTAACTAATGGTCATCATTTTTAACCAATCACTAAATATACGTCGTACAGTAAAGACGCCTTTTTTATTCCATAACCTCGTCCCTCTACACGAGCATGTAACTCTCGATGTACCACAATGTTACAGACACAATGAATAAGAAAGTCTTGTTCATTGAGTATTTGTTAAGCAATGTTTCGAATAACGTTGTGTACTATGCAAATCAATCTACATAGAGTTACTTCGGCTTCTCTTGTAACAAAGTACAACAATGTTTCAACGGAATTCAAAACGTAAGAGGAGTTATTTTAAACCAATTTTAAGTAAGTTCACGTTCAGGTTATTTCGTCATGTATACACCATGACGTTCTTCTTTCTTCTTCTTAGTCAGTTGATGCCCACTGTTGAATGTAGACCTCCCCCATTATGGTTCCATAAAGGCAAGTTTCGAGTCGCTTATATTCAGTGCAACCCGGCTATTTTAATCAGGTCGCCTGGTCATCAAATGGGGACCCGTCCTATGCTGCGTATATATTCTAGCCTGTGGTTGCCATTGCAGAACCTTTTCTTTCCACTATTGCCACTTCAGGTTGCAAACAGTTTAAGCAATGTCGGTAACTTTGGTTATCCGACGTTTTCCTCATTTTAGATTGTGTCGCGCAGAGAAACACTAATTAAAGCCCTCTTAAAATCCCGCTGAGCGATTCGAAGTTTATTTTAAAGACCAACAGTAAGAGACCACATTTCGGTACTGTAAATCATCACAACGAAGTTAAGAAGGTTCTATTGTTATAATGTCGGTATCAATACCTTTGTCATTTACTGGATACGATCCATACCCATAAGTTTGGGCTCCTACAAACCCTAGTTACAATTGACCCTTTGAACCATGAGTTTAATTAATGGTTCTATTGCGCTTGTGTTGATACAGTTAGTTACAGTGTTTTGATTTTGTTTCAGCACCTGGTGAAACAAGAGGTACATTGTTGACAACATTGTTCGTTTTATGGTCTGCTTCCAGTCTAGCCGAATGCAGCTGAAAGCTAGTGTTTCACAAGAAGCGACTGCCTGTTTGATCTCTACAACCTTGTAACTGGGTAACACGATACGCCGTGGTAAGATTGGCTGTCAGACTTTCTGGCTTCTAATTATCCATAAAGACAGTCAGCTTTGCTGTCATCCTTGCCAAAGTTACTATCTAATCTTTAACACTTTAAGAAATATTTTTCATCTAGCTCGTTGCAAATGATATTTATAATCTTCTCGATCGTCTGCGCTTAAAATAGCATGTAAATATAGCAGTACTTCATCAATATCCAACATCAACTTTAATGTAATGCAAATTGAACTTTGTGAGCGAAATACGTTATTCCCAAGTACGATCCAATCAATATTAATATTACAAAAGTTTTATATTTGATTGCTTCTATCTGTAACGTTTTAAGTGGTTAATTTATTAACTTTTGTTGTTGATATTGATGAGAAGATGAAGCTATCAATTAGGACAATGATTGGTCAATTATTTTGATGAGTTTTGGCGAAAAATTTCTTGCAAAATGTTTGGGTGTTTATAATAAAATATGACGACGTCAAATATAGTGTGTTTGTACATAAAGACAGCATCGTCGAGGCTTGCCCAGAGAGAGGTGGCGAGATGACCTAGACTACTGCGAGGGCTGGCTCAAGTTGACGCGTGGCGTAAGAAAATAATACCTCAAAAAATTTAGTGGACGTATTTGGCCAGTAGTTCTCACTACTCCTGCAACTTCGTTCGCGTAGATATCAAATATATCATAAAACATATCGTATAGCTCAAGGAACACTCGACAATAATTAAGCTTTATATTATTATTAAATTTAGCCTGTACTGCATGTCCCACTGCAGGGCAAAGGCCTCCCTCCATTGCTTCCATCGGTCTCGACTTTTAGCTATGTCTAGCCAATTTTCAAGGAAGCTACAAATATTTTTAGCTTTATCCACCCAGGTGCCATTAGTAAAAGATTGTTTGTAATCGAATCAGTATATGAAGTATAAATAAATATTTCCAGAAATATCTTTTACAAACAAAAACAAAACCTTACCGCTTGACTGTTGACATGTCTCTTGTAGTTATACAGTCATTGTTTAACTATTGTCTCAGCTAATAGGACAGTTGAGCTTCTGAATCAGAACAGATAATTATAAAATAAAATAAAATAAAATAAAAAAGCCGTTTATTCTACTACCCAATTACACTTCATTTACAAAAATGTTTGTAGCATGCGTATACCTAAATAAAATACATGATTGAGATCCCTTAACATGCAAAATGATTATATACATTTTTCTTTTTTCTCTCTGTGCTTAATTGAATTATACATTTATTAATTTTATTATTATTTTATTAATTATTTTATTGTATATTGCGTATAATGTATTTATTTATTTATTTAATACATAATAATATATACATGTATAATTTATTTATTTTGTGCTAAATATAACTTATTTGTATTGGATATTAATTAATTAAATTAGAAGTAGTAGTCGCCTCTTTGGCGTAGGCCTCCCCCATTACTTTCCAGTAGTGCCTGTCTCTGGCTTTAGTCATCCAGTTCGACCCTAGTCTTTGTATAAATAGGTCTGCCTATCTTTTTCTTTGGCGTCCTCTAGACCTTTTTCCTTCTCTTGGGATTCATACAAGATCAGATAATTACGTCTGTTATAATTGAGAATACAATTACTGCTGATGACATTAACGTTGAAATTCTGCTTTAGAAAATTACACACAAAGGTACAATTATAATTCCAACTAGAGCTGTATTTCATTACAAAAACACAGAATTTGTTACACGAGAATAAGAGAAGAAATTTTGATGGCCCATAAATGTGTTAGGAAAGAACATTAAGTTCTTAGAGAACTGTTTTATCTCAAATAGAGACATTGTTGAAAATTTAATGGACTGAATTTCTAATGTGGTACTGAATTTTAATTGTGGTTTGAATTAATGATTTTGATTGTAATTCTGAAGTGTTCAGTCTGTGTATTTTGTTATGCGTCGCATCGTCGTCTACAATGGATGTAAAAAGAGCCTTTAGCATACTGTACACCAAACTAAGTAACTTTGTGTAAACATTATTACCAGGCTGCACTAAAAGTACCGGGAATGGAATATTTCCACTGTCATATTAAAAACTTTTTAATTGAAAACTCCTTGGTTTTAAAAATCGAATACCATTTATTTATTTAAAAAAAGATTCTCGGTCTTGTCACAAGGTTTTGTCAAACTTGTTTAGTCGTTGAGAAAATGGAATTGACTCGAGAAAATTCAAGAGCGATGATTTATTATGACTTTCGAAGTGGTTTATCACAAAAACAGTGTGTTGACCGGATGATTTCTGCATTTGGTGACGAAGCCTCATCCAAAACCACAATTTATCGCTGGTTTGCTGAATTTCAACGCGGACGTGTCAAGCTCAGTGATGATCCCCGTCAAGGTCGTCCAAAAACTGCAGTCACCCAAGAAAACGTTGATGCTGTGCGTAAGCTGATTGAGGAAGATCGACATGTGACATACCGCGAAATTCAGGCAACTTTAGACATTGGCATGAGTCAAATACAAATAATCTTGCAGGAACAATTAGGTGTAAAAAAGTTGTTTTCCCGATGGATACCGCATTCGCTCTGTGAAAAGCAAAAAGCGGCTCGCGTTACTTGGTGCGTCAGAACTCTCGAAAGATTCCACGCAGGATCCTCAAATGCTGTATACAACATCGTATCAGGTGACGAATCCTGGATATACGCGTACGAACCCGAAACAAAAAACCAGTCACGAGTTTGGGTGTTCGAAAATGAGTTTAAGCCAACAAAAATTATTGTTCGTTCACGAAGTGTTGCAAAAAAAATGGTGGCCACGTTTGTCTCCAAAACCGGCCATGTTGCGACTATTCCTCTTGAGGGACAAAGAACGGTTAATGCAGAATGGTATGCTAGCATTTGTTTGCCACAGGTCGTTTCTGAACTCCGTAAAGAGAACTGCAACCGCGGCCATCATCCTCCATCACGACAATGCGAGTTCTCACACCGCGCACAGAACAAAAGAGTTTTTAGAGCAAGAAAACATAGAATTATTAGACCATCCGCCGTAGGGCCCCGACCTAAGCCCTAATGATTTCTATACTTTCCCTAAAATAAAGAATAAATTGCGTGGTCAGAGATTTTCATCACCTGAAGAAGCTGTGGACGCCTACAAAACGGCCATTTTGGAAACCCCAACTTCCGAATGGAATGGTTGCTTCAATGATTGGTTCCATCGTATGGAAAAATGTGTCAAATTTCGCGGAGAATACTTCGAAAAGCAATAGATACATTTTTAAATAGTAATGTTGTGTCACTTCCTTGATTCCCGAAATTTTCAGTGCCGCCCTCGTAGGTACTGCTACAACAACATTTATTTTCAGTGTGAAATATTACTGTTTATTATATTGTTTTATGGTACATGTAGCACAGGGATCATGAGGCAATGTAAAATGTAGTAATAACATTTGAAAAAAGTTTGAACTGTGATCCCTTCATTTCAAAATGTTTTAAATTATCTGTAGTGTTCCAAAATCCCAAAATTAGAGAGACCTACTTACGTAATTTTAGCATAGTTAATACTTTGAGAAAGTGTTAAACATAATCCATACTTCCATACTAATATCATAAATGCGACAGTAACTCTGTCTGTTACGCTTTTACGATGAAACGGCTAAACCGATTTGGATGAAATTTGGCATGAAAATAGCTTGAACCCTGGGGAAGGACATCGGCTACTTTTTAATGCACGACTTTGTCTGCGTCCGCGATAACTGCCATTCACGCGGACAAAGCCGCGGGCAAAAGCTTGTTATGTATAAAACCTTTTGTCTTTTTTGAACGTTAGTGAGATGTAAGGTCCCTTTATGAGTTTTATACATATCTGAAAAACTCGACTACGACACAAACGTCCTTCAAAAAGCTACAAACAAGACTTCAAGTTGCTACATAAAATAAAACTGTGACGTCATATAGCCTATGAACAGCGAAACATCATGCCGTTTATAACAATACCTTATTCGTTAATATACGACGATTAGTGTAAGAGATATGTGCACACACATGATTGTACATACATACATACGTACAAAGCTGTTATAATCTCCCAGTAGTCAGGTAAAAAGGAGTCCAACATTGAAACTAGCATATACCGTTTTAACGACATATTAGTCTTTCTGTTCTCAAAAATTCAGTCACGTTATTAAGGCTCAGGTCTAGCGGCTCTGGGATTCCAGTTTAAAGATACTAACTCTACAACAGCCCAGTCTACTACCTCCCACAATGAAACAAACTTATCACATCACTATCCTGCAAAATAAAACCAGACACATTATTCACGAACCCCATCAAAAAGTAAATTACAAGAATTTGCTGAACCACGCAATTTGATGTAAATGGAAACCTTTGTTCTGTAAAACAGGGTCCAAAAAACCTTGGGTTTTGTCACCATTCCCATTACAAATAACACTCTTAAAACAACCGACTGCAAATAAAGTAGGACATTGTGTTTAACAAAAGGCACACGTGAAACGCTGGGGCTTGTCACCTTCCTTTTATGTGGGGTACAAGTTATAAGCTCCGCTTGCTAGGGGTGGCTTTTATGTTATTCTAATGACCTGCCCCGGCTTTGCTTGGAGCACGCTATAAAACCTCCCAGTCGGTATATTATTTTCCGATATCTTCAACAATCATCGTCGTATTTAAATAAATTAACACATAACAATACCAATATCCTCTTGAATTACTCTATCTATTGACGGAAACCGAATAAAAATCCGTTGCGGAGTTTAAATGATCAAACACACACAGGGACAGGCGACAGAAAGCTACTTTGTATTATTCAATGTAGTGATTCTGTTGAATTAATGAAAAAGGAGAATGTTTGGCTCGTGGTGTCGTGTGGACTTTAGGAATTACGATAGTGAAAACTGATTTTCGGAGCCTGTAAATAAAGTTTATACAGGATGACTATGCTTATTTCAGGAAGTAAAAGTACACATGAAAACGAAAATTTTTTATTATCAATTTCTCTGAAATATGGAAAAAATCAGCAGTTCGAACGAAATTTTTCGTTCTAAATTTCGTTTCGTTCGTTCGTTCGAAAAAAAACGAGTTGCTGAGATACTTTTCACATTTCAAAAATATACAAAGCTTGTATAACTTTAAAAAAATGGTAGAGGTGTAATAGTGTACACCCTTTTTCCACGGTCAAATGTCCACATAGAAAGCAATCTTATTGACCTTAACAGGGCCCAAATACAAGTACCAGACTACTAGGTACTGACAAAATCCTAATGGAACAGTAACCAATTTAGTAATACCACCAGGCGTATACTTAATTTTTTCCTCCCATATTATTTTGATATATCTACTGTACGGTATTGTGCCGTGCAGCTTTTACTGATAGAATGCTATGATATTAAATGATACGAGTCCATGAAGGTTTAACAGTTTATTGCACTAAGTTAACACCAAGGCTCAAATAGAGATAGTTTTTAAGAATGAATGATAAATGATACTGATATGATATTGATACGTGCGAACACGCGGTACGTTCGATGACCGGTAGTGAACTAAATTGTAAGTAAGTGAAAATGAATTATTAATGTTGGCGGATATGTTGTTGAATTATTGTACATACCGATGTACAATATTTCCGCAATGTACGGTTGCACCGTACATCTACTTTAATATTAATCGAAAGCTTATTTTCGTCGATATTAATATATTTTCGACATAATCGTTCGTTTAAATATACCATAATAATATTTATGAAAATAAATTATCTTTCAAAACCAGATAACTAGAAAAAATATTACACAGAGGCTGACAAATACTACATTAACGAAATAACATGAAAGTTGATGATAATAAGAGTACATGGAAACAGTAAATATTTCGAAGAAATTGTCGTAAAGGTAAATAAATTAATAAATAAGAAACATGAAAAAGATATTTAGCTAAAATGATAGAAGGACAGATTCTGAAGAATTCTAATAATGCTATATTACATGACTCTATGAAACGGATATACCGAAAGCAGTGTATAATGATGAAAATCAACTCATGAATACTTACAGATGAGAACGCTCTCTCTGAGACCGCTACAATGAACGATCCTCAAGGGATGCTGTCGTAATTACTACACTAAGACTTGGTAAGTGATTCACTGATTATATTACCGTGAAGTCTTCAGTACAAAGGAGAGACCGGTTCGAATACCAACAAATCTAGATTAAGTACTTAATGGTATCTTTTTCCACTGGCATGTGGAAATCAGATAGGTAGTCGCTCCATGAAAATCACTAGTATCTGTTTAGAGTAGAAACTAACCCCAAAATAGTTGGCAAGGGATCGAAAAATAATGTTGTTTTTTTTCAAATGATTGTCGTCTAATGTTCGATTCTGATCATTGTACTGTGACCAAAAACAAAAAGAGAATCAAACACAATAACCAGTAAATAAGAAATGATTCTGTCAATCCCAATAATCACAACCATTGATAGTTGACGAAGAAATTTTCTGGATAATAAAGGATAAAATTGTGTTGTTTTTCTTCGTTGGTTCTAGGCTCCATTCAATATATCTGAGTGATACATCGTCTGGAGAAATAGATAGGTATGTATTACATGAAATTGGATTGCGGTCAACATGATTTCGTCTTCTGACTAGTTCGAACAAATGTGTACAAAAATAAGTATTAATTTGTTTCTGGTCTAGAACATAAAAGAGCAAAAGATGATGTATGGTTTGTTTTTGCGAAAGGTAATGGAAATCCAATTAATGACGAAGTCAAGAATATTAGATAATATTATATTTTCGTTAACGAGGGCAGTTGCTAAGCAAAATCAGTTATACATAAAGAAAATTTTATTGACTTAACGAGCTTATTAAAGCAGAAAATTAACAACCAATAACTGAAATTTTCCATTACTGATAACAAGAATAATATTTACTCGCTTCTGTGACAACACAAATATTATTTATTTCACTACTACCTACTATCAGACAATTCCAACTTTTCCACAGCTAAGTAAATTGAATTTTATTTTTCCACTTACTTTGTGACTTACGAAATAAAACGTTAAACAAAGAACAAATTCCATCTGCTACTCAGGACAAAAGCAAAAATGTAAGTCTTTTTTTTAAACATATCATCCAAATACACGAACATTAAGCTATAAAACAGTAAGTTCAAAAGCCAACCCTGGGCCATACAACGTTCCCGTAAACATTCTTATTTAAATTTTCACAACAGCTGACACTCCTAACATCAGCAATTCCAAAACGCCCACCCAGCAAGTCTACGCCACACGAGCACATTATATGTTAATCAAGGCACAGTCCCGTTTGGAATTAGTTGGCGGCCCTCGGGACAAACATTGGACACCGCATTAACATGTTTATAGTGTCTACACAGGGGACCTTTCAACGGCCAAGCCACATGGGCACGGATGGACAAGCGTGGATTAAGGATGTCATTTCCCGCACCGGTCCACTCGACTCGCTTGAAGACTTGGAATAATTTAGGAGACTGTTGTTTCTGCGGAAGGAGTAAGGGATAATGTTTAGTAAATACTTGGTGTTGCATAGTAGGTATTATGCCTTTGGAATTGTTACATGTATTCACTTATTAAAACGGTTTGAAGATTAGAGTGCTTATTGAAGTTCGGATTATGTTATCGTCTATGTACAATGTATTGTTGGAACTATAGTAAAAAAAGTTGATTGTGAAGGTTATTGTTTGCAATATAAAACCAAATCAACACTGGTACGGATATAAAAAGACACTAAACTAAGCCGATAGTTACTTGTTCTTTCTATATATTTTTGGGCCATATTTGGGAACCTTTTAATATCGGAAATATTAAAGATCAAAGTTTACATTTTTATGAAATCAAATTTTAAATGTTCTAACTAAACTCTTTAATACCGTCAAGAACAAGTACTGTTTAATGCACCCGTAAGCACAGTGCTTTGGGTGCGTTACATTTCACGCTTCCATACACAGTAATCTTTACACCATAAATAAAAGTCATTTCAAGGCAATATTTTTTTTTCAATGTTTCATATATGCTATGTGATGTATCTTTTAACTAGATGTGGTATTCCAAATAAATTCCAACCAAAGTTAACCTCTTACTCATCATCTACTGCAAAAAACATCCCTAATTCATAATCCACCTCAGATTGGCGTTGCCATGGCTACCTGATGAAAACCTATATCCAACTCCAGTACTATTGCTTGGCTCCGACCGGCCCCTCGTTTAACTTTTAGCGTCTCACCTCTTTGGATGCTGGCCAAGAGATTATAGTTTGCCATCCTGGGAAATTTAGAACGTTGCTAAAGAAATTTGTAGAGTAAATAATGTTACGCCTGGGAGCTAAAGGATTAATCTAGCTGTTAGTACACTTTAAAATTTTCCAATTTAAAAGTTAGGAGTAACAGGCTGTATTGTAGGTTTATTTTCTTCGTTTAGTGTGGTAGAAATTTTAGTTAGTTAAGTTACTGGGTTGTGGAGGTGATATAGGCAGCTGCTCCATGTAAAACACTGGTATTCAGCTGCATCTGGTTAGACTGGAAGCCGACCGAAACATACTTGAGAAAAGGCTATGCAGATGAGTGTGGTGGTGGTGTGATGAGTGTGGTAGGAATGTTGGGATATGATTGTGCTGAATTTGTACCTACTTTAATATAGTGTGTTTTTGCTAGGTACATCGTGCTCACGTATAATTTTATAATTCCTGTACATACAAATATTGTAAACATCTGTTTTAAAATGAGTTAGCATGGAGTTTCTTGCCCATTCTTCTCCATACAAAACTACTTTTTGGAATGGGCAACTAGAATCATTTTTTTCCCATTTGACGTTCAAAAGTGCCATAATGGTCTAATTGAAAGAAATGATTTGACAGTGACTTTGACTGGACTTAAAATTTTTCCATTGCAAAAAAACGTAAGAAATTATAACAAAACCAAACGAAATACAATGATACTTAAGTTTATTTTGCACAAAACCAAAAGGTCAGGTTTTAATCATAGGTAATGTTGGAAGTTATAAAAACTTGTTTAGGAAAAGTCCCTCATCGAGATGAGTTTATTTTGGACTCGTGGGTCATTTGAAGAGGTCATTTAAACTTATAATAACTTTTGCGAAACTCAGTCAGATGGTAGGGCAGTTGTCCACTTAAAATGTTGTTGTTTTGGCAAGAATGTCTAAGAAAATGGCCTGTGGTTAAATAAATCAATTCGGTTAAGCTGTTATCGTGTCTGTTAGTTCGTTGATAGAACAATTCTATCACAACGAGACTTTTTTGTATTTCTGGGAGCTATTTAATGTATTGATTCTTGTTGAGAGATAAAATTTAATAGGTAAGATGACAGGTTGCATTCGGAGTGGCGATCAGTTATCAGTGTCACATAATTTGTAGTATGGCATACATTATGTCAGATCGTGAATTGACATAAAAGAAAGCACCAATCACCCCTCGCGTGTCTTAAGTTACACAGTTCGACATAAGCTATTGTTTATCTTATCTCGCAGGCCATAAAATGTTTTTGCCCTGCGAGTGGGATAATAATTAAAGGCTGGTATTATATTGTGCACTTGTACTGCATGACTGGCTAAAGTCAATGGACTATACAGATGAAGAAAAACTCATAAAAACCTAACCCATTTTGTACATCACAGGCACTCACACATCCTCACTCACAACAGACACCAGAAGCACACGCACAGACATACAAACACATAGACACACACACACAAACATACACACACACGTGCATACAAACATAGCAGCACGTTTAATATCTGTAAATTTATAAAAATAATTATTTATTTTATAATTATTCTGTTTGACGTAACATTACTGTCATTTTATTATGGGGAATACACTAACACCTGTATTACAGTTTTTACTAGCGCAGGTGCTAGGGAATCCATTAATCCTAATATTGTACTTATTATGTCAATAAAGAATTATTATTATTATTATTCGACGACACGGACGACACGGTTGGCGCAGTGGCTGAACGATCGACTGCTGCGCAGCGTGTTGCGGGTTCGATTCCCGCTCAGGGTAAACATTTGTGTGATGAGCACTTGTGTTTGCCTTGTGTCTGGGTGTTATTTATCTACATATGTATGTATTTATAAAAAAAAATGTATTTGTGTATGTATATCAGCTGTCTGACACCCATAGTACAGGGTCTCCCTAGTTTGGGGTCAGATGGCCGTGTGTGAAAATGTCCCCACATATTATTATTATTATTATTGTCAGAACAGTAGTCCTAGCTAAGTTATAAACGTTTCGTAACGTATCTCTTTCTACAATAAGTTAATTATTGTAATCCATTTTAGATTTTCGCTCACGTGACATATCGTTGAGATGACGTCATTCCCATATATTTGATTAGTGTTCTATAAGCGTTACCGATTGTAGATTATCAATTTGGGTAACTTGGATAGGCCTACAGAAGATGTAGCACAAGTGCGCGTAGTATACATAAAATAAATTAGATATAGTTTTAAATTAAAGATACCCTTTTCGCACATAACATTTGTTTAATTTGAAAGTTTTGTTCATGGCAATGGGTAAGAATTTTTTTATATTATAGTCGAATTTTCATCGAATTGAAGCGAATTACAGCCAGCGTCAGCACAGGCCCTCTGATATGCTGAAAAATAGCCAATCATAATAGTTTGATAACAGATAAACACAAAACACTCTGAATTTTTTATTTCACTAGATTTTGATTTACAACAAAAGTTGATTTCAACATGAAAATATCTTTGCAATTTAATATCGTTTGTAAATAGGAAGTTCCACTTGTATCTAATTACAAAGCTACAAGTACAAAGTTAGATAAAGCAGCTATTTACACACATTGTAATAGTACCCAACCATCCACATTTACCGACACTGGCAACGTAAACAGTACTAATACAAAATACCTCGGTACCACTTGAACCGGTGCAGTGGTTGGGTGTCACTTAATCCAGACGTATTATATTATCCCTAGCGTAGAAATGTTAGCTAAGAACTCGCTAGTTTATGCCACACAAGGAATTAATATTACCACTGGGTGAAGTCGAGTCTGTAAAGGGGGTGGTCTCATTAAATTCTACCACATGTTACGGAAAAAAGACACTTAAGGCACACCCGCGACACTTCATACAAACAAAACGATATAATTGCCTACACTACTACAAAAATAGCAGACTGTACAGATACGTGCGTGTGTGTGCGTTAATATCGCTAGGGCTGTCACTGCCACCGCGGCCAATACCGGCCTCAACACAAGTGTTTCTCTCTCTCATGTAGGTACTCGATTCTTTCAAGGTTTGAAAGAATTCAAATAGGTAAGTAGGTACATACCAAGAATTTGTAGCTTTTGTTAAAATTCGTCATTCCCTCAAGGTCATTTCCTCATGCATAGGAGGAGAATATGACGGTTCCAACTTGTATTTCATGGTATTGAATTTAAAACAGGTACGTCCATGTACACGTCATAGTTTAATATGATAAAAATTACATAATTTCATACATTATTATTTGTTTTTAAATATAGAATATTATATAAAATATTTAAATTATATAGTATAAAATATTTTGATTTTTTTTTACATTTCACACACGGCCATCTGACCCCAAACTAGGGAAACCCTGTACAATGGGAGTCAGACAGCTGATATACAAATACAAATACATTTTAAATACATACTTATATAGATAACAACAACCAGACACAAGGCAAACACGAGTGCTCATCACACATGTTCACCCTGGGCGGGATTTGAACCCGCAACACGCTGCGTAGAAGTCAATCGCAAAACTAATGCGCCATTATTTTTATAAGCAATGTTGGCCTGATGCTCTCGAAATGCTTTAATTCTAAAGTCTACCCAAATTGAGTTGTGGACAGAAGCTTTTAAAATATAAATTCAGAATAGTAAGAAAACTATTTTTGGAAATTAATCAACAACGTAACAATACTCGAAAGCGAAACCAACTCTTTCTAAAAAGCAGAAAGTAATTAAAATGTCTTGAATCTTGCTAACGAGTAAGAGTTGAAACTAAGTTTCTTGTTGCAAAGTAATATTGGTTTTGTTAAATAACATTCACTAAATAATATAATATTTAAATTTTAAAAATATATCAAGTATCCTCGAATTAATTTTGGAAGATTTGTGGTTGAACTTTTTTTTAATTAGAAAAGTAAAGTAAAATTGCTTGAATGGCGAACAGAGTGATTATATTGTAAAATACAGAGTACATAATTTACAAAAGTAGAATATACAGGTTGAAATTTTCTATCATGACGTCACGTCAAAGATAACTTTTAATTACTAAGGGCGGGTTGCTTAAACTAACCACTACTGACCGTTAATAGTCAAAAATGGCGACCAGTCATCGTAATTTTGTGTTGTCAAACAGCTACTTCAAACATCAACATATTATGAAATCCCTTTTTGAATAACTTTAACTGACGGATTTTAATGTCATGAAACAACCCGTTACATTTAACGTACGTTAAACATCATCAGTCATAGTAACTTTTTAACCGTCCGTATGTAACGTTAACCGACTGTTTGAAACAACCCGCCCTAATACAAGTAATTCCATTGACCATTAAATAAAAGTTCTTTATCTTGTCTCATTAAACTTTTATATTTCATGATGTTTCTTCTTCTTTCATTTAATTTAGATAGATTTGATCCTTATCCTTATTAGTCGATAGGGTCAATCACTCCTATCGATTAATATTATAAAAGTACATGGTCTTGCCACGGTCTGCCCGTGGATGGGTGACGATCCATTTCCATTTTTTTTACTTAAGTTAAAGTATTTGTCTATGAGTCTTTGTTACATGAAAATAAATGGTTTTATTATTACTATTTCATACCGAGATTCCTCCGGGCCTCGAAAAGCACGTGAAACTGTTGGGTCTGGTTGTCATTCGTAGAATTTTGACAGTCGTTATGGGTAGTCAAAAGCCAGAATGTCTGACAACTAATCTTATCAAGGGGTGTTACCCAGTAACTGGGCTGTGGAGGTCCGATAGGTAGTATGGCTTCATGTAAAAAACTGGTATTCAGCTGCATTCGGTTCTACTAGAAACTGAACCCAAGTTGGAAGAATGCTAGGCAGAAGTTAGACTATTACAGGCAGATTATGATTGGTCGACTTTACATAACATAGATAAAGACGACACGGTTGGCGCAGTGGCTGAGCGATCGACTGCTGCGCAGCGTGTTGCGGGTTCGATTCCCGCCCAGGGTAAACATTTGTGTGATGAGCACTTGTGTTTGCCTTGTGTCTGTGTGTTGTTTATCTATATATGTATGTATTTACAAAAAAAAAATGTATTTGTGTATGTATATCAGCTGTCTGACACCCATAGTACAGGGTCTCCCTAGTTTGGGGTCAGATGGCCGTGTGTGAAAATGTTCCCACATATTATTTATTATAACGACAATCATAATACTAATAAACGCGAGAATTCGTAAGGAAGAATTATTTTATACTACACTTGAATAATTTTGGACCTTCCCCTAAAGTCTATGCAGATGATATCGCAGGCCAATGTTAGGATAACATAATAATGAATTATGATGCTGCAGATATTGTATCAGAGCTAAGTAGTTCGTCAAATAATATTTATCGTGGTAGAAAGTAAACATTACAGGCAGTATGCTAATAATAGGCAATGTAGCGGCAACAATAATAATCACAGCTATAGATAGACCTATTAATCTGTGTGATACTACTAAACACAACAATTTTGATGTTGGCAAACAAAATCATAATTCAGTTTAGTTAAAAATTTCTAAATCTAATTTGTTTTTCAATCTTTTCCGTAACAGGAATTTACTATTAACATTTAAATACAAAAGTTATCAAATATGATAAATATAGATAGACCTATTAATCTGTGTGATACTACTAAACACAACAATTTTGATGTTGACAAAAAAATTAAAATTCAGTTAAGTTAAAAATTTCTAAATCTAATTTGTTATACAATCTTTTTCGTAACAGGAATTTACTATTCACATTTAAATACAAAAGTTATCAAATATGCCAACGAAAATAATATTGGCCAGCACTTTTATAAAACCTAATACTTATTTCAGTAGCCATTCCTCCTACATCATCAAAGCCCGAATTACAAAGGAATTCAACATAAAAAAATATTACAAAAATTCTATTCCTAAAATTGGTATAGAATTTTCATAATATTTTTTGAATACACAGAAAATTATTACAATTGGTTACCATTTCAATGTAATGCCTGGAAAATTTTCAATTTGTCTGTAACTAAAATGTTAGATGAAAATATGGTACTTACTAAAATAAATTCTACCATTTTCTCTAATGAATATTGCGAAGGACTAATAATTTGTTATTTTTGGTTCTTCTATATTCCTTTTTCCATTAAGAGGCTTATAGATCCATTTCTATTACAAAACCATTTGCTATTTGTTGGTTTCTAATAGAGATCAGAATCTTTATATTTTGGATGAAGCATCAAATATACGTGTTACGCTATGCTTCTTCTCATTTCTGGACAAATGGCTCCATCCACTTCTTCAATCTTTCGCGGTTCCGCCTTTTATCTTTACAATTCTGGAGTAATCCATCCAGTTCCCCATCTCTTTCGTAGCCGACCGTGAAGTCGTTTTATAATAGAATAAAAAATAATAAGAGGCAGGTTTCAATCTTTGTAATAAGGTGTTTCACGGCCTCAAACCAAGCGGTTCCCTTCTACATTTATTGCACGAACTGACAGACTGAGGAAACACTGTCCACCTCTTTGTTCTCCGATAATTATTATGAACTAGCGACCCGACCCGGCTCCGCATGGCCTATAGCCTTCCTCGATAAATGGACTATCCAACACAAAAATAATTTTTCAATTCGAACCAGTAGATCCTGAGATTAGCGCGTTCAACAAAACAAACAAATAAACAAACTCTTCAGCTTTATAATATTAATACAATAAATATAATAATATATAGGTAGTACAGATATCTGGGCAACCGAGCTTTGCACGGTATTTTTTTTCGTGTTTTTCAAAAATGAAACCTAGCTAGATCGATTTATCGCCCCCGAAACCCCTTGCAAACTAAATTTCATGAAAATAGTTAGAGCCGTTTCCGAGATTCAGTATATTTATGTATACAAGAATTGCTCGTTTAAAGGTATTAGATTATATTAGATTAAGTGAGTATCGGTCAAACGCAAGCCTATTTGTATTAAAAAAAAAACATTGAAGCCACTGGCTACGAAAAGCTAACAGAATAAAAATTAAAATCTTTTATTCATTTATTATTTCTTGTAAATTCCTACCACACCCACACTTAACATAAAAGCTAAGCACCTCAAAAACCTTCCAACTAAGTAATAAAATTTTAAATTCCAAGAGACCTTCATTTTAAATCTGAAAGAAAACTTTAAAGAAGCTGAATTCTTTAATAAACCAAGTTGTTCGTAGTAAGTTGCATTTTCATAAAGGCATGCACAACGTGTAATGAAATCTACATTGCATATTACGTGGATCGTCTTGGCCCAACGCTCCTCGCATGTTAAGCGAACGATTATTTTTGTAATTATTTCTAATATCTCCTCCTGTAACTTGATGAAGAAACTTAGCTTACTTATTGGATATTATGTATGCAGGATGGCGATCCCAGGAGTTTAATAAGCAAGTAACGTTGAGATTAATAATGCTTTTAAGTTTTTTTTATGGTCCAAGTAAATGATGATGGTAATTTTGTTTTGTTTAGGAGGCTCGTTAATTTTTATGGCTGTTTGGCGAAGTACTTTGAGAACAAAGAATTTGGTTTTAGAGAACCTTGGACAAAGATAAAAGGATTAAAGATTCATAAAGTAGTGTAAATAAAGAACTCAATAGGTTTTTATGACTATTTTATTAACTGCTTATCCTAAGCAAATGTTTTCAATGAACTCATCAACTAGATGATTTTTTATAAAAGTTTCATTCATTAATATAAACCATGAAAACTTATAAAATCTACACTGAATTATAAAGTAACCTCCACAGATGCACTTTAAAGCCTGATAATTAAAACGAAATTAAAACTAATTCGCAGACTAGCTCGCCAGCTGAAAACTTCTAAAGTTTAATAATAATATAATTATCTCATTCTCCTATAACATGAACGTGACCAGAATCCATACGTGAAACTACGTCATTCATCCCTTTCATTTGCTTAACTTATATTTACTTGTCTTACGCTCGTTTGCATCTCAAAGGGTTCATAGATTCGCACTTAATTCATATTACAAATAATGTCAGAATGAGATAAATTATACTAATATAAATTTCGTGGAACATGTTTATGTTTCTACTCATGTGCATGTTTCAGCATTACTAGGTTAGCTTTAAAGCCAATTCTTTCATTGAACTCAATTTTAACAGATCACGAAGCGAGATAAATTCAACAATCTTAATAAAATTTTCTTATCTAAACAGAGCAATTTCTTCGGCTCCCAAACCTTAACAACTAAACATTTCAGCTCGCAATAATAGTAAAATTTCTGCAACTTAACATAATCATCTCATTTTTTGTCAAAACGTGACCCGAATACAGCAAACTACCCTCGTCTAAAGGCCTACAGTAAGCATTTCACTGTTTCAAACAGAAAAAAACAAGTCGACAACATTTTGTGCCTTCACAAACGGGTGCTCACTTTGTTCAGCCGTTTTCTGATTACCTCTAAGTGTATTCTTGGCTAAGAAAAAACGTGACTGTCATTAGGACTTGATTTATTGCGACGACACTAAAAGGGTTCCTCAAGGGTTCGTCGTGGGCCCTCCGTCGTTCAGGACACTTGTACACATGTTTTGGGTAAGATCTGGACTGACATGTATTAATGTGTTTTGGTTTCAGTTGCAATCCATTATATCGGGGTATTTATGTATAGTAGGGGTAGATAATAAATTGGTTTCGCTGTTTATCAAAGGGCATTGGTGTGTTACGGGTCGCTGTGGTTTTTCATAGATACATTTAATTTATTTTCCAAATGTAATGCTTACTTCGTGCGTTAAAAAAATTCAGTAACTATACAAAAAAAAATAATAATATATAAATCTTCTGTAAAGATCGGTAAATAGACAAAATATACTTCTGTCTTCTTCACACAAAAGAAACGGAAAATACTCTGCTCAATTAACTTTTAATCCAAATCCAAATGTCAAAACGTAATAATACTAATGTTTGGCACTAACCTAACAATACACTACCAATCAAAAAGTAAGTATTTCTTTATCTCTACAGCAGTAACCTCATTTTCTAATGCAAATGAGGTTGACAGTTTTATTCTTAAATAGTCACTATCCATGACTTCGTTCCCGGCATCATCTTTGACAGTCGTTAGGGATGGTCAGAAGCCAGAAAGTCTGACAACTAGTCTAACCAAGGAATATCGAGTTACCCAGTAACTGAATTGTGAAGCTCAGATAGGCAGTCACTCCATGTAAAACACTGGTATTCATCTGCATCCGGTTAGACTGGAAGCCGACCCCAACATAACTTGGAAAAAGCTAGGCAGGTAGCTTTACAAAGATCATGAGAAGGAGTTGTTTACTACGAGGTTTTATCAAACTAAAAGTAAAATACCATTTTAAAAAAATCCTCCCTAATTTTCGCAAATAAATATCAGTACAGTGCTTAAGAACATTTTCAGCACTTAACGTTTATACTTTTAGTGGGTCCGGAAACGAGCCATGTCGGGGCATGTCGTGCACGGTACGTTAAACACGAACTGCTAGGTAGCATTTAAGAGATTTTTCTTCAATGGTCTGTGTAAAGAATTTGGGACGTTTGAAACTTTAAGTTTAAGTACAGTTTTGGTTGCACGTGTTTCGGGTCAAACCTTTCATGGTAGAATTGCTGACGTGAATACACATGGGATGTGTGTGATGAATTTTAAATCCAGATTTGGGTCTTAAATTGCTAGAAGTCCATTTATACAGTCAAATATTTACAAATTGATGTTCATGGGAAATTCATCAAAGTATTCCTTAATAAATAATTAAGGAATACTTTTAGATAGTTTGTATTATAATTGATATTCACAATGATTTTTGTTTCTTTACTGAAATCTCATCCAGCAACGCCATAATTATGGCTAATTTTGAGACGACGTCTTTAAAAGTACGAAAACGAAAGTAGGTACTAAATAATTACAGAAGTAATAAGCCTTCTAATTCTGGCTTCTGACTACTCATAACGACTGCCAAAGATCTACGAACGACAGCCGCGACTGTCTTCTTTACGTGCTTTCCGAATACGACGGGAACTCGGTATAAATTGTATGGTCACCCATCCACAGAACGACCGCGGCAAGCGTAACTTAAACTTTGATCGATCGAAGCCACGAGCTCCTCCTACTGTAGTAATAAGTAATAAACTAATATTAATTTAGAGTCTCAGAATCCTTGCAAAAAGTGAAAACATTTCACGGAACTGGCATTAATGTCAGCAATAAACCAGATTAACAGATCATAAACCAGTGGAACGCCCTACAATATCTGAACCACTATAATTACGTTACGTTTACGTTTAACCTGATGCATATCACGTATATCGTGTGTCGTGCAATATTATTGGCCGGGGATATGCAAATTAAGGCGCTCGTTGCAATGGATTATCAAACAGCAACATGGAAATAGTACTAGCTATTCGGATTAAGGGAATTATGAAATTGGGATGTATTTGCATGGGTTTGTGATACATTCACGGGGCTGTTTGTAAAAGATGTTAACTTATGTCTACATACACAGACGCACGAGAATGTACTGAAATAAAATTTAATTCTGTTTGTTTGTAAGCATATCTTATAAGAATCAAGCTGTACTGATTTGGTTATTACAGATGTTTGGTACGTTCGAATGAGGTTTTTAGGAAAAGAAGAACTGAAGAATTGCCCGAAAAAATCGAAAAAACCTGCATGTCCTATTTTTTATGAGATTTTTGTAGGAATTTAATAATTTAGATAGAACAAAGTTTGGCAGGATAACTAGTAGTACCTAAATAATTACAGTGATTCCGATCCTCAAGATGATCTAACTATCTAGTTAAGGGCTCAGTGGTAAACAATACTGTAACTACATTAGGTTAAACCAGCTGATAAGTTTAGGTATTAAATGCACTCTTTTTTCTTTTTATTTAAAGTCATGCGAACACTAGAACCAACCAAAGATATATAAAATGTGCTTCGAATGATGACTTTGCAGAAGGCAGCAACGTAAATATGCATTAGATATCGCTTCCATTGAAAAAATGACTCTGACAAAAGACTCTTTTCGTTTTGATTGGAAATATTATTGTCAAAAGTTCTACAATTAATGATTCCGATAAAAGAATACAATTAAACAAACCTGCCTGAAACATGTAGTAATTATAATTAAGTTGACTTTCCCGAATGTACATAGGAACCTCGTTTCATGAAAGAGACAATAATGACGTATGTGCGTGCGTATGTACACTTGACGACCCTCTAGAGTGCCATCCACTCAATGATCCTCGATATTTGGGGATGGAAAGCGCAATAATGAGTACGCTTACACTTATTACTACTTCACATATTGCAATAATTGTTAGACTGAGTTGAGTGGACTACTACTGTTAGTTACTAGGCAAATATACTTTGCAAATATACTATATATCAAAATGTTCAGTAGTTTTATTTGTACCAATTTTGTAAGGTTCTAAGAAGTACGGCAACAAAAATTCACTAATACTTAGGCCGCATCTGCGTGTATCGTCACGAAGCTTTGCGCCATGACACGATACACGCAGATGTGACCGGCTAATCGGCTATCGTCGCGAACAATCAGACTGCGTCTGTGTTATCGCGCGGGCGGCGTTACATCAAGGGGTTTTAGCGCGCTAACATATCGCGCTGCGTGGTCAGACTAGCGTTGTTCATTTCAGCCGTTGTTTTCGATCAGTTCAGATGTCTGAACTGACACAGCAAGTCCATTTTTACACAGCCACCCGCACATGTGTGGAGCGATGAAGTGCTACTGGAATTCCTCCATAATTATGAAGCTGAACCCATCATATGGGATCCAAAAAATATGAATCACAATAAAAATCATTTGTGTGGCCGACACATGTAGAAATAAAGAAAGCCGTCCTCCATAGTTAAACGTTTGGAAATGATTTCCGCCATCTTGGATTATTGCACGATAGTTCATGCAAAATATGGAAGCCGCTAATGTGACCACTGCTTATATCGCGATAAATTGTTAGTGCCAAAACGTACGAAGCTTCGGCACATATTACTTCGGGACGATACACGCAAATGCAGCCGAAGCATAACAGATATTAACATCCTTTAAAAAGAACACTCCTTTTTGTTTAATCGTTACGTATTTTTTTATGTAAACCCTTTACACAAATAGTATACATTCAGTTTGAAGGCTTTTTTGTGTTTGAAGCATAAAATTGAACTTAAACCAAGCTTTGCGATTGCTGTATTTCCAATTCCGAAATTTACTATTATAGCGTCAAATACTTTTATGTTAGTCCAGGAGACAGACTTTAACTAAACTGGTTAAAGGTCATAGCACATTACACTAACTCAATGTTGACTCAAATGGCGGTACCTACGAGTGACTTTTTCAACACATCAATAGGTGAACCTCGTCATAGACTTTCAACTTATGTGTTAAAAAATACAAGCTTACATTTCAATGCCATACTGTGAGTTGAGTCGACGTTCAGTCGGTATAATCCGTACTAACATTATAAATGCGAAAGTAACTCTATCTGCTACGCTTTCACGATAAAACGGCTGAACCGACTTTGATGAAATTTGGTATGAGAATGGCTTGAACCCTCGGGCTACTTTTTAATCCGCGACTTCGTCTGCATCCGCGATAACGTACATTCACGCGGACGAAGTCGCGGGCAAAAGCTAGTATGCTATTACCTTTATTTACACAAATAAATAAACGGACTTACTAACTGAGTCTGCCTGTCCAGTTTTAAAAGCAGTCAGTGAAGATAAATAATTGTCCTTGTTATTTAGACAAATGTAGGGGTGTGTTTGTAACACTTACGTCGTATTTTGTTTTATTAGCGTTGCCATCCAAAAACCAAAGTTGAACTGTCTCTGTGTCTATAATCACTCATATTTCATACTAGCTTCTGCCCGCAACTTCGTACGTGGATCCTGTTGCTTTTGCCAGCGACAACGGGGTCGGCAAAATCGAAGATCTGAAACTGTTACCGCCCTCACCGCGTGGAGGTACTCCCAGCTTATGTTATTTTATAAGATACAGTGAAATTAGTGATAGCTTTGATTTTGACATCAGATGTTTCTGATCTTCGATTTTTAGAAGTCAACAGGAAATGCCCATCAGACCGAACACATTTTGCTAAGACGTCATTCCTATATGTGTCATGGTGTAGCTGGGCTCTTCGAGTTCCACATCAGGTGTTCCAGATTTTCAAATTTATTCTCTCAGCAGAAAATGCTCATCACGTGGAACAATTTTTGCTATGGTACCATTTTTGTATCTCTTATAGTTTAGCTGGTCTGTTGCGGTTCTGCATCTGGTGTTCAAGTTTCCAAGATAAATTATAGCCTATATGTTGCCCAGACTTAATACCTATACAACAAAAGAAAAATCATTCAAATCCGCCCAGTAGTTCCGAAGATTAGCGTGTACAAACAAACAGACAAACAGACAAACAGACAAACCGACAAACAGACAGAATTTTTTTTTTGGATTCGTGCTCTATTACTGTTCCTAAACCCCCCTCAATTATTTATTTTTTAATATATTCAATGTACAGACACAGTTTTGTTACTGTTTTATTATATGTATAGATACACAACACGCACAGCAATGTCAAAACTTGTGTGCTCTCAATAATATTATTTTACTGATCAAAACCAAATCACGTGAGAATCATAACATTGTTGAATATAAATCCTTTGTTTGTCAGGTGTTATTGCTTGTATCACAGTCTATAAATCATACAGTCGTCCGACGAAGACGTCTAGACAGGGCAATCGTGCGGGGCGTGAGGGACGAGACGGGGGAAGGGCGCTCCCGAACTGCATACGCTACCGTGTTAGTAGTTCGGGAGAAAACTTTCAGGGCTATCATGTGTCAGTTTCATTTTGTTTTAATTAATGTAAAATAATTTTATTAAAATGGTGCATACGACGTGTGTTGTGAAAGATTGCAAGTCGTCATCTTACATTAATAAAGAACTGCAATTTCATCAATTTCCGCGCACGGATGCCTGAGCCCTTGCCGCCAACTTGGCGGCGCGACGTGTAGCCGACATTTATTTATTGTGCGCCGACCAAGATGGCACCGACGAAAATTTGCAATTTTTCGTCATGGGTATCATTTCCATGGTTCTCGAGGTCGCTTAAAACGATTATGGGGTCGAAATTAGAATCCAAGATGGCGTCGACGAAAATTTGCAAAATTTACGTCACGGGTGTCATTTTCATGGTTTTCGAGGTCGCTAAATACGACTATGGGGTCGAAATTAAAATCCAAGATGGCGTCAACGAAAATTTGCAATATTTTCGTCATGGGTGTCATTTTTATGGTTTTCGAGGTCGCTAAAATCGATTATGGGGTGGAAATTAGAATCCAAGATGGCGCCGAGGAAAATTTGCAAATTTTTCGTCATGGGTATCATTTTCAAGGTTTTCAAGGTCGCTTAAAACGATTATGGGGTGGAAATTAGAATCCAAGATGATCCAAGATTTAAAACCGTTTTTTTATTAAATTTTTATTTACAAGTTTTTAGTTTTGTTCCTTTTTAAATCTGTCAAAGCATATTACAGCATTTTGTTGCTCAAGCCCTTTCATTTGATATCCATATTGAAGGGGTTGTGAAAAGAAAAATGGGATTTAAATCTTGGATTTACAATGAAACCGAATGTATTAAATTATATTGTCATGAGAACTAAAGGTGCGTACCAAAATTTCAGATCAATCCGTAAACAGGAAGGAGGTCAAATTTCAATTGCTAGATTTGACCCAAATAAACAAGTCCAGCTAAATAAAACCGTTTAATGAGTAGACTTTTACCTATAATTTTTTTTAAAGTTAAACGCTTGATGAAAATTTCATTCGCCCAACGATTTTATTTTTGTAGCTAGGACCTACCAAATTATTTTTTAGCTTTAAGTACTACATTGTCTATGTCATTTTAATCTTTATTTTCAGTAAAACCGTTTAACTTAAACATTTTTTGCTGATTTTTCATTTTAAGTTTTTAATTTTGTTAAGTATATTTGTTATAGCATAGATACCCATATTAAAGGGTTGTGATAAGAAAAATGAATCGGCCATTTTGTTGATGGCCATATTAGCTTTTCATAACGAACTCTATTTTAGTAATGAAGCCCTTTCATTTGGTACATAAATTGAGGAAGTAGTGATAAAATATGTAATCCGCCATTTAGTAGTGGCGGCCATCTTGGATTTACAATGATAACGAATTTGTTAAATTATACTAATACTAAAGGTGCATAACAAATTTCAAATAAATTCGTCAACAGGAAGGGGGTCAAATTTCAATTACTTGATTTGATCCAAACAAATAAATAAACAAACAGGGCAAGCTAAATAAAACTGTTTAAAAAACTATATTTTTGATAATGGTTGGTGTTAATAATACTGTTGATCTAAAATAAATTAAAAAATATTGTTTACTTGAGACAACCCTAGCTGTTGCGACAATGTCTACACGTTGTCGGCATTTACAAGAAGATCAAAGGCGTCGTCCTACTGTATGTTTTTATACTGTGCTTGTATTATGCAAACTACACAATTGACTTAATTTGGTAGCACTCAATCAATTATGCCACTGCGGCGGACATGAAGTCATCATTCAATGTTTACTCCTACATGTCAGCGGGGAGTATAAAATTAAGCTGTGAATTGTTGCAGAGGGAAAGGTGTATTTGAGTTAGGTTTTGGGCATTAGGCATTTTCGCATCATCATCGTCAGCCAAAAGACGTCCACTGTTGAACATAGGCCTCCCCATAGAACACCATAACGAGCGGCAATCTGCCGCTTGCATCCACCGGTTACCCGCGACCTTGACAATGTCGTCGGTCCATCTGGCGGGAGGCCTACCAACCCTGCGTCTCCCGGTTCGTGGTCATCGGTTATCGATTCTTCGAGCGATGTGGCCTGCCCATTGCCACTTCAACTTGCATATTCTGAGAGTACGTAAGTGACCTTAGTTCTTTGGCGAATTTCCTCGTTCCGGATTCTATTGCGCAAAGAAACTCCGATCATAGCTCTCTCTATGGCTCGCTGGGTGACCCTGAGCTTCTCTAGGAGGCCAGCAGTTTCGCATATACGTAGGTATTTCATTTTATTATCACTCCAAAGGTTTTTTTTTTCTTTTATGATGATTTAATAAATTAGATATCTATACTTCATTATAATCTGCCTAGCCTTTTTCCAACTATGTTGAGGTCGGCTTCCAGTCTATCTGTATGCAGTTGAATTCTAGTGCTTTACATGGAGCGACTGCCTATCTTACCTCTACAACTCAATGTTTCTCAGATTTTCTGTCTTCTGACTACTTTCCCATAACGACTGTCATAGATCTACGAATGATAGCCGGGACCAACGACTTTACGTGCTTTCCGAGGCACGGAGTGGTCTCGGAACGAAATGGATGGTCACCCATCCACGGGCAGACCGCGGCAAGCGTAGTTTTACTATGACCGATTGTTTCATACAGTTTTTACTTAGCCACGAGCGAATACCTAACTCCACCTACCTATACCTACTTTATTTTAATTAATTGACATCAAACATATACATATTATAAAAACATCCAAAATTCAATTACATTTCTCAACAAGACCTGAATTTCAATATCTACAACCAGACAAAATTACGGATCATTGATAAAAAATGCAAAGCAAACAGAAACGTTTCACGTAAAACTAGGTTCAGTGATTCTCAAGAAAGTAGCGAATAAACACACAGATTTAGAGTTCCATTATGTATAGAAAAGGGTCAAGAGAAACAATCGTAAATATTTTAAACCACCGATGAAATGTGCTCGGTTCGAATCGATTGGGGCGTAGACACCCCGAACTCGTTTATTGGGTCTAATAGGGGTCCCAATACATTGTAGCTAGATTTTCCAGTTGTCTTACTTATCAATTGTTTAGGTAGAAACTGTGTTCTAGTTTATTTAGAATTTATACGGTTGCTTGGTTGTTCGATTTAACGGGGTATTTTGTTTTTATTAGCAGTCAATTCTGAAACATATTCTTGTATTATGTTGTTATATTATGTTATTATTGGCTTCTGTCCGACACACTTCGTTAAAGATGTAATACCATGAGAACACAAAAACGAGATAAATATTATGAATAATTATCCTATACGTTAGCTAGATCTATAGTGCAAATTTTTAGCTAACTCCGTTCGGCCGTTACAGTCAAAAAGTAGCAAACATTCAACTTTCCATTTATCCGTTCTCACAAACATTCACGTTTAGAGTAGTAGTAGAGTGTAGGCATGTACTTGTAAAGGTCACTTTACAAACGTCTTTTGTAAATCTCTGAATCAATAATATAGTTCTCTAAACCCAGTCTACTAAAAATTCATTTCTAAACAAGTTTTTTAAAACATAAACATCTTCAGTTACTCCCAAAGTGTACTTTGGTGACTTTAAACAACGTATGCATCTATCTATCCTGTGACAATACCGTCTGTAATTCAATTCTGCACATAACATGATCTGGAGCAAGCCTGGAGATTCAATTTAATCCAAGCAATGCACCAACATTGTAAGCTATGCTTGCTATTGCTAAGATTTCACTATATTCTGATATTAATTGGGTATGTTGTTACCTAAAATATCTTCGGGTGAGGAAGATATGCTTTGAGTAAGGAGCCATGAGTTTGGTAGTAAGCATCCAAACGGTTCAACCAAGCGAAGTCAAGCAGAGTTTGTAATGACGTAAAAATAAATAAACCTCGAGAAATTGAAATGTCTTAAACACATGGCATAAAAGTTGTGTAATTGACAGATTCTGAATTATTAACCTATACTATTCCATGTATTTCCTGTACCACGAAACGTTCTATAAAACTTATTTTCCCTGTAAGAGGAAAATATTATCCAAATACATCACATTTATTTTTAACCACAGCTAGCAGTAGAATATTTCTTAGTAGCCCAAAAAATGACAAAATGTACCCACGACATTGACAAATCAGATCGACATAAATAGTTTACCTCATAATGAGGTTATAGGAGGTCTTCCTCATGTATGTATTGAATTTACTGAGGGCACGGAAGTATACGAGGAGTAGGAAGAGATCTATACGGAACAGCCACATAACGTTTTCTTTGGAGACAAAATGGCTTTCGATTTTTTTGCTGACTTGCTAGAGTTTTACTTTTCATCTGTGCAATCTTGCAAGGATTCTTTCTACTATAATTTAAGTTTTGAATTATAATATTCTTATTAAAAAGAATAAAAATAAAAATTACGAACTCAATATGGTTAAATTCATCAATGAATCCAACTGGGTCAAAATCATTTCAGACACTGAATATTGATCAATAAACACATTCACTATAGTCACATTAAAAATGCACAAAAGTATGAAAACTACAAAACAATAAAAACAATGCAGCATATTAAAAAGTGAAATAGGTCAAAAGCACACTCTTCCAAATAGTTCCTCGTGGAACAATTAAAGCGTTTGTTGGAGAAAATAAAAATAAAACTGAAAACTTAAACACTATTAACGCAAATAAATCCGGTTAATTACTTCACTTGAGTTTAAAAATCCTTTCTCTTGAAGATCTTAAGAAACTAAAGCGAGAACAACATAATATAGAAGTGCTTACTAAAGACGATACAATAAAAAGATTAGAAGACGCAGTAGAAGAATCTAAAGAAGCGTTAATGCTCTCTAATCGGTAAGTCAATGTGATTATTGTGGAAGGTTATCTAAAGTGGATAAGAATGGAATTTGCAAATGACGATTATTATTATTGTTTCCGACGTTTCGCATGTTTAAACTTTCGTCATACTCATCTTTAGGATTCCATACCAGAAGGGGTGCCTTACGGGACCCTATTACTACGCCACCACTGTACGTCCGTCTGTCTGTCAGAAGGGTGTATCTTTTGAACAGAAATAAGGAGAAATATTTGAATTTTCACCGAGTGTATTAATGACAAATAATAAGAATAACAGTAAAAGTCAACTCCCACTAACCCGTTTTTATTAGTAGTTGAAGCCAAACATGACGTGCAAGCAATTTCCTATAATCGTTTAGTTGAGGTCTCAATTCTGCTTTAATTTTATGGAAAATATTATTCGAGCTTGGAACTTTTAATTAATAGCTTAGTTTATCAACTACCTATTTTAGGAATCCCAAACTTTCTCGTAGTCAGTATTTTACTGGATTATTTTTAGTTTTAGCCTTAACATTATTTTGTTGTTTTAACTTAAACCTCTCTAATCAAGGCTACATCTAATTTACGATAATTTACAACGAAATTAAGAGAAATCTCCGGTTTTCGTGATTCTGTATCGGAGCTAATTCTTGGATCTAGTACCACAGCACTGTTCAATTCATCAACATTAACGCCTGACAGGCTGAGGTTTTGCCGCGAATTGTTATAAATTACTTGCAATGCGACTTAGACGGCGCTTGCAGAATTTGCTTAAACATTTTCCTAAGGTTTGAGTACTGCAATTTATTTTCCAGCTTAGAAAGTGGTCAAGCTTGGCTGCAATAATGTTGAATGTTTGCTTTTATTCAAATAATGGTGGTTCGATTGATTAAATTTTAGTCACAGTGGAATTATCACCAGGTACAACAAAACCCCCACCGCATCTGTTTGGATTTTCATGTGGATTTTACCAATAGACAGAGTAATTCATGAGGTAAGTTTAGGTTTATAATTTCTTATGGTTTTGTGTAAATTTACTGAAATATGACGATGATTGTTGGCTCAATCATCTAAATAGATTTATTACACGTTTGGAAATTTTGGTTAAATTCATCATATTAAGTTTCTGTTCTAGACCATTACCAGACGACCAACTTGTTTCAGGACATCTAACTTAGTTAGTTAGTTCTCAAAGTCTAAATCCCCTAGGTCCTAATGTTAATTTCCAAATCCCAAGACCCAAGTTTGAAGTCCCGATTGTTAGAATATTATATTATTTTGAGATTGTTTCGAAATTTCAAATGAAAAGGCATGAGGAGGATTCGAATTATACTCATTATTACTAAACTTTAGATTAGGTGAGGAGGGTCTACAAAAAGTCATTTTATTTTTATTTCATCGAAATATTCGCTAAAGTCAAATTGATTCGTGTATTGGGAAATGAAGACTTTTATTTATCCCGTTCGTTGAGAAAATTGAGCTCGGAGCCAAGGAAATGGTTGTCTCAAAATCCCACGCAATATTTTGAGTATGTAATAAAATCAAGTCCCTCATCTCCCTAAAATATATAAAATGTGAGATTTTTCTTGACAAGAAAAACCAGGGTTGTCTAACACCATAATGTGCAAAGTAAATGTTCTTACGAACTGTTTTTTGCGAGTTCCCCTTTTGCATTACATAAAGTAAATATACGCTTATGTACTTATACTCGTACGTATATATTTGGAGAAGCTGTTTTCCTTTTCAAATAATTTCCAATGTTTGTTTTTTTAGCTCTGCCAAATGAGAGAAACGGTAACGTTCACACTTGTTTGAACATGTTAATTATGAGCCGAGTTTGTACTTGTAACTTGAAGAAATTGCCGAGTTGAGTGTGTCAGTGTATCAAAATTTTCTTGTTAGGCATTTTGAAGAGTATCCGTCAAAGTTCGTACGAGAAGTTTGTTTTGTCTTGTAACCCTCATCGGCTCACGTTCGTAGGGCATTGTTCATGCAATTTTGTTTTAATTTGTTTAAAATTCAGGTCTTCAAAGTTTTTTGATTCATTTTAAATATTGCTGCTTTATACTAATTATACATGTTTCTGTTTAATTACCCTTCAGCTCGGTAATATTCTGTACTGTTTTCTATGAATTACATAATTTGTTACAACACTCTATTTATCTGTCCCGTGGTTACAGTTACAACAATGTTGGGGCCGTTTTCTAGCCTAACTAGATGCTGCAAAATACCAGTGTTTTACATAGAGTGACTACCTATCTTACTTCCACAGCTCAGTTACCGGAAAGCACGATACCCCTTGATAAGATTGGTTGCCAGACTTTCTGGCTTTTGACTACCTGTAAATAACGACTGCCAACGTTCTACGAATGAGAACCGGGGCCAACAACTTTATGTAATTTCCGATGCAGGAAGGGGTCTTAGTGTGAAATGAATGGTCACCCATCCACGAAACGGCCGCGGCAAGCGTAGCTTAACCATGATTGATAGATTAGTACAGTTTTTCCTTAGCCATGAGTCCCTCCTCCTCGAGCTCTTTCTATTAATCACATAATTTATTTATATTAGGTTTATCAATAATTGTATACCGGATATCCGCGAGACTATTGAAATGACTCTTGTAGTCATAATGAACAGTGGAACTCATGTAATTGTACCAAAAATAACAAGCTAGTAACAATCAGCATCCGTTGTACAAAATAAAAAGTCGACAACGAAGCATAAAAAACTAAGAAAAAGCCGATTCCACTATTAAAGGAATTAAAACTGGAACCAGGGAAATAGAGAAACAAGTAAAGCATAACGAATCAACAATAAAACTCATAAACTTTACTCCTTTCATTTCCATGTCATCGCGAATGTAAAACAAATTGCAATTCCATAAAATAAAACCTTCTTTATAAATGCAACAGCAATTTCCCTCAGGGTAATTTTTCATGTATTCTGAAATATTATCCAACTATAAAATTGCTGATATCCGTTGAATTACGTCTCACAGGTCTGTCGTGATATCAGTTTTTGTAATTATCGCCATGTTTGTCATGTTTGGAGATTTCTTTTTAATTAAAACGTGAGCCTTTGTTGTAATTTTCGGTACCTTTTTGAGATTAAAATTAAGGTAGGTACCGGTTTGAAGGGTGTGGGGTACCGGTGTAATTACAGTCACAAGAGACATTTAAACTTTTTTCTGGGCTGGCAACACGTCTTGCCGTGCAATGTCACATAAACATTGAAAAAACTGGTTTTTACAAAAAAAGACAACCGCCTTCAAAAAGTAAAAAATAGCTGTTTAAATTCGCAAGTCAGCGGCTTTGGTTTTGTTTGTTGTTTTGTATTCCCACCGACTTGCGAATTTAAAGTTATTTTTTATTTTTTGAAGGCGGTTGTCTTTTTTGTAGAAAAGTTTTTTTTTACGCTTTTTTCATACAAATTCATTACGAAACGGTGACACCAAAATAAAAAAATTACTATCCCTTCATTTTCTAACCAATATAGAATATTTTATTGAAATTTAAATGGTGGTCCCATTTGGGTCCAATACAACAATGCGTTCAGGTTGCTGATGGGACTGCCTCGCTATTGCAGCGCCATGCCATTTCCATGCCATAATCCGTAAGCGAGCGGCATCGCTGATGCGCAGGGTGAGGGACAGTTCCAACAGCTATCTGAGGGTGATTGCTGGGAGCGTAGAAAGTCCGCTATGGAGGCAATGGATACACATTCATATTAAATAGTTCCTCATGTAAATTGTACCTACTAACATTTATTATTAGGTTATTTTATGTATTAACTAACAATATATGCCTGAAATAAAGAAATTCAATTCAATTTAAATTTCAAGAAAATATTCTATATTGGTTAGAAAATGAAGTTTGAGTACCTATACACTATCAATTAAAAAAAAAGCTTTTTACAAAAAAGACAACCGCCTTCAAAAAGTGAAAAATAACTTTAGCACAGAACACACATTGACTTTAGTTTCGAAATTCAGTGGCTTTGTTCTGTTTGTTGTTTTGTATTGCCACCGACTTCCGAAACTAAAGTCAATGTGTGTTCTGTGCTAAAGTTATTTTTCACTTTTTGAAGGCGGTTGTCTTTTTTGTAAAAAGCTTTTTATTTTTCGCTTTTTAGTACCTCCTTCTCATTCAAATCTATTAAGAAGAGATTGAAAGTTAACTACTACAAAGATTGATGAAACTAAAACCTCGTCTATGTAAAATTTTTGGGTATTTGTTGATTTTTCAAAAAGTGCTGAATCAATTTCGATAACATTTATACGGGATCACCCCTGAAGCATACCCTATCTATAAAAAAAAGAATTTTCAAAATCGGTTTACGTTTGCCTGAGAAATCGCGTAACAAATCGCGCACATACTTAATGCAAATTTAAGACTTATACGGTTTTCTCATGGATGCCATGGTCAGAACTGGACTAAATTAAAATAGGACCACACGGGAAGCACCAGCTTCCAAATAAAAAAAGAATCATAAAAATCAGTGCACCCAGTCCCGAGAAATCAGGTAACAAACATAAAAAAAAAAAAAAACAAAAATACAGACGAATTGATAACCTCCTCCTTTTTTGAAGTCGGTTGAAAAGAATTAACAACCTCCTTCTTTTTTTGAAGTCGGTTGAAAGTGGTGATATTCTTACAAGTTTGTAGTTGTTTAAACTTTTGTTTCTGTTCCAGAATTTTCGAGTTAACAGGTATTTTATGATCCTCTACTTTAATGATTAGGTTACTGCCTACTAAGTTTTTTTTGTAGCGATTTTTCTGTCTGTTACTGTTCTCTTTCTGTGTAGTCTTTTTATATTGCTATTTAATTGAAATACTTTTAGAGCCTTTTTTGCTCGCTCTATAAGTACCTCTATTGCACGGCGGTTGGCAGGATTTTTATCATGGCAAAATGTAGAATATACACACATATGTTTACAAATATTATATCAGAACTATTTTTGGCTATAACCTTCAGAGTCGTTCAACCGATATTGTAAGTCAAAGGTAAAGGGTAGCAGGTGAGATGTATAGCCATTTTTGGGTCATTGCACAAGTTTCACTTGACTTTGGAAGCTCATACACAAGTCAATGTTGTGATTTAGAAATTGTTTTGCTTTTTCCATACGTCAAATTACCATTTTATTTTCGATTTTTCGATATAAAATAACTATATTTTACTAGGATTAATACTCCGACTAAAAAAAAAAATTTTTCTCCCCAATTATTGTGCAGTAGGTACTTTTTATTTCGTCTGATCTGTGGTACTCTGTGGTGTGTGTGTGTGTGTGTGTGTGTGTGTGTGTATGATGAGGAAATATTACCACTCATCTCTCATTTCAAGCTTATTTCATTTAAAATTACTAAGAGAGAATTTTTGCAGAATAGATCAACTGAACACTAACATAAATTACATTTACAGCGTACAAAAAGTCGTTAAACCGAAAAATCTTCTAATCGCATCAGACACAGAAAATAGCTAAAATAAATCATCTGAGATACAATTTCAGATAGCCAATGCCTTCTCCGCGTGAGCATGAAGCCCAAAATTGTTTTAGGCCAAAAATGGTTGAAGCAATTATACGTGAACTTATTTCTCAAACCATTAAAGCCTTAGAACATTGTTCAAGGATCGTTGAGCCTTCGTTAATGGAAGATCATGGCTTTCGAACTGTGCTGAAAGATGAAAGGAATGAGAAAAGTTTGTGAAGAATTTAGACTGCATGGATTTGCGGAGATAGGCTAAGTTTTGAATGGGTCGCGACTTTGAAAAATCTTTTAAATTGTTATACCTACGATCCGTTTACATTGAGGAAGAGAAGTACAGTAATTTTTAAATATGCATTATGCAGTTAAGATAGGCATTCATAACTATTAGTTATGAATCTCTCTCTCTGTTATGAGTCTCTTGGTTAGAGACTAAATAACCGGTAAGGCTAATTTCGAGCTAGGAGTCCGCCTGTCTCCCAAATGAGGTAAAAATCTGCATTTTGGCAGCCAATTTTCTTCAATTTACATTACATTTAAATTAAGTTTCATTTTTTTACAAGTATGACTTACAGGCTTACAGGGTCAGGTTGTTTGAAAACTTCATGTTTAAATGCAGTTTTCAGCAATAGGTAGAGTGATTCAAGAGGAAGGTCTATACATATAGTTTGCATCTACATTGCACTCGTGCGATGTCGGGTCGCAAGTAAGAAATAAAAAGAGAATATAATTGATCTACAAGTACCTTTTAAGATTTAGTGCCGCCTTGATGACTTTTCAACCTGGAAAGAAGAAAAGATTTACATTAATAACATAAAATCTTCCATATTCTACATGCCATACATGTATTAGTATTTGAAAGGTTAATTGTTAAGTGAAATAGCCAAGCTACGCTTACTGCGGTCGGTTTGTGGATGGGTGACCATGCATTTCAGACCGAGATCCCTAATTGTTTCGGAAAGCACGTAAAGCCAATCCTATCGGTCTATGAAAGTGAGTGAAGAGAGAGTGTGTTTGCGCACACACTTGAGGACTAATATCTCCTACGTACTGTACCTAGAGGTTGCATGCATTTGGCATGCTGGTCGAAACCAACTGAAGCACGGGGGTGGTTAATTATTAAGAGGAAACACAAGGGCCGTTTTTCCATACAAACTTAGTCCCCTGTTTCCTCCCTGGATAATGCCAGTAGATCAATTTTTTTTTAAAATATCCATGGCTACTATTGGCACATGCCAATAGTAGCCATGGATATTTTATTATTTATTTATTTATTTATGAGAAAAAGGAAAACATAGGGACATCCCTATGTTTTCCTTTTTCTCATAAATTTATTATTAAAAGAGATATGAATATTAAAAAACCTAAAAAATTGGCATGATTTTCCGCTGTGTTCAAACATTCAGAAAACAAATTTGACTTGATTATATAAAAAATAGAAAACATAGGAACACGGCAAAAGCCTTTCTTTATGTTTTAATGAAAAAAGCAGTTAAATCGGTTAAGTTTTGGAGAAGAAATCAGGGGACTACGAATCATTGATTTTGTGTACTTTTAATAGGTATTTTCGGTCAAAGCTGCAGTTGTCTCTATCGCGCTCTGCGGTTCGTGTTCGGGCATCGCGCAACAGCAATAGATTTTACAAATACCTAATTTTCAATTCTCTAGCCCGTGGTATTTCCTCTTAAGTCCGTCACATACGGTAGCTATAATATATATTATAGCTAGCCACCACACACGGTAACTATAATATAATAATATATTTTTGCCCTTATTACGTCTGCCATCGCTGTTTCACATTTTTGAAATAATATGCCTTGCTATATCTGTCCACATATTTTGGTGACGTAATAAAGATATAAAATATACTATAGCTACGTCTGTGGTCACTCAAAGATTACTATAGAAAATATATCGTATTATGCAAGGCATGTCAAGACACTCTGCATCCTCCTAGAACTAATTTAGAACTTTAGAATTTTGAATTTTTAGAATTTTGACGACACGATTGGCGCAGTGGCTGAGCGATCGATTGCTGCGCAGCGTGTTGCGGGTTCGATTCCCGCCCAGGGTAAATATTTGTGCGATGAGCACTTGTGTTTGCCTTGTGTCTGGGTGTTGTTTATCTATATATGTATGTATTTAAAAATGTATTTGTGTATGTATATCAGCTGTCTGACACCCATAGTACAGGGTCTCCCTAGTTTGGGGTCAGATGGCCGTGTGTGAAATGTCCCAACATATTATTATTATTATTATAGAAACAGAACGTTACTCTTATTTTTATATGTCAGGCGAATTGTCTAGCCTGCTGCCGTCACTTGCACACATATACTTCTATTACATAAAGCGTTGATAAAGTGAAGTCCCTCTTTTATTAAAGTTTCCCTCCGACATCCTCCCATAGTACCTACACTACACTCCCGGTACCAGTAAGGTTCTACAGTCTTTCTTCTCCTTTTATTATTACCTATATTTATTTTTGTGTTAGGTATGTACGGTCACCAAAAGAGATAAGTACCCATGTCGCCGGGAATAGTTGAAGTTTACTTAGAAACCGAAGGGTGTTTATGAATAAAATAAAATACAATTAATAGAGAATAAACAGTTCAATAATTTAATTAAATTTCATTTGAAAGCCTCTATTGGTTTCTAAGTAAACTTCAACTATTCCCGGCGACATGGGTACTTACCTATCTCTTTTGGTGACTGTACATGATTATTTTTTAGATAGACGTAGTAGGTCTATTTGTTTTCAAGCTGGGCGTTAATTCACTATAATAATATGTTGACATTTTTTCCTTTGTTTTTTTTTGTAAATTTACATAGACATAGGTATCTTCTTTTTATTGAGTCTATAATTATTATAATTATGACCCTTAGCCATGGCCTTGTCTTTTTGATTTTGTTTCGTGTGTGTGTTTAAGTGTGTGAATGTTTAAGAAAATAATTTAATAATTTGAATACTGAGAATTTCATTTTATTGTATAACTAGCAAACCGACCCGACTTCGCATGGGCCTATAGCCTTCCTCGATAAATGGACTATCCGACACTAAAAGATTTTTTTTTGTTTTTTTTTTTTTTTTTTCACTCACGGCCATCTGACCCCAAACTAGGGAGACCCTGTACTATGGGTGTCAGACAGCTGATATACATACACAAATACATTTTTTTTTGTCAATACATACTTATATAGATAAACAACACCCAGACACAAGGCAAACACAAGTGCTCATCGCACAAATGTTTACCCTGGGCGGGAATCGAACCCGCAACACGCTGCGCAGCAGTCGATCGCTCAGCCACTGCGCCAACCGTGTCGTCAAATTTTTTTCAATTCGAACTAGTAGATCCTGAGATTAGCGCGTTCAACCAAACTCTTCAGCTATATGTATAATATTAATAGTATAGATGTACCATCTACGTATTTTTTTACGCCTTCTGGCATAACATAGCGCACTGTTAATTCCGTTTAATAAATATTTTTATTGTACCTATCTATGTTATCAAATGAATAAATCATGACTTATGGCAGTAGTGAGGTCTTACAGTACCTACTTAACTAGTCTTCATTAAGATTGGCTACCGCGACCGTAATTCGGTTGAGAGAATTACCACAGATAATTCTACAGAATAATTTGAAGATGAAAGGCAGTAATTTTACCAAACCTAATCGTAGGTTCAAAGTTCAAACGAAACAATTATGTTCTGAATCTCAGTTAACTATGACTGGCGTTACAACAGTAACTGTAGTCGTAAACCAATTTTGTAATAACACTTCGGCCTTGTTTATTGTGCAATTAGTTGTTGCAATAACAATTTAACTGTTCGAGTCGTCTGCGAGGTAATTAACTTTGGAAGACATTATTGGACTTGAAATGGTGAAAACTAGAATGAAATCAATGATGACGATGATTAATAGATGAAAAGTTATCAGTTTTAACGTACAGAATAATTTTGTCGTTATTCAACAAGAGTATGTAATCAAAAACTTTACACGTGTAAACATCGTCAGGCGCGAAAGATGTAAGCGTCAGAGGACATCACCGTAAGATTTTTTTGTTCATGTGTGCGTGATACTGGTGCTGATACGAGCTCACATATTTACACATCAATTCGTGTGAGCACCTTGGCACTCACACCTGTTTCTTTTAAATGTCACTGTATTGCAAAGAAGCTGATGTCAAAGTCAAAGTCAAAGCATTTATTTCAATTAAACCATTTACTGGTACTTTTGAATTGTCAAGGAGTCGGTCAGTTAGTCAGAAAGTTGAAGCTAGTTGCTCGTTCCAAAACGTAGGTAGGTGTCTATGGAGAACGAGCAAGAAACTCAAGATGATAAGTGATTACCTCTGGCTATAGACATCTGAAATACTAGATACCTTGCCTTGCCATCCTAGGAACAACGTTGAAGTATGTCAAGTGCCTGTAATTGTATCTGCCTGCGCCCATGCCCTTTAAACCGGAACACAGTAACACTGCTTATCGGCAGAAATAGGTAAGGTGGTAGAATTTTTCCCGACGAGTAAATCTAGGTACTGATCAATTCATGCTTCTAATATATAGTCCTTAAATAATTAATAAAAGTAGCACAATTTCTTTTTATTACCACTTGGTTATCCTCATTACTAAGTGAGACATTTCTCTAAGATAAAGATCTTGCAACTAATTTGAAACCATTTTTTACAATGCGCAGAAAACATTGGTGCCGATTCCCTTGTTCACAAACTAAATTAAAATTAGGCATTTGACATCTCTTACTACCAGGCAGCTAAAGAAAAGGACAGCGACAGGCAAGGATTAAGTTAGAGATGTCAAATTAGTTTTTCCCTTGCACTTCGCAGTGTTTTTAATCAATACGTTCTGAAATGACAACTATAATTGTATGATCATTTTAGATCAACCTTAATTGACAGCTCTTATTAATATATGTCTCTTTCTTGTTTTATTGGAGAGAAAGAGATACAAATATCTTATTCAAAGTCAAAGTCAAAGCATTTATTTCAATTAAACCATTTACAGGCACTTTTGAATTGTCAAGGAGTCGGTCAGTTAGACAGAAAGTTGAAGCTAGTTGCTCGTTCCAAAACGTAGGTAGGTCTCTATGGAGAAGAACGAGCAAGAAACTCCACGGACACTCTTTTTAAACTCAGGTTTTTACAAAATACTGCTTACATTATTCTTGTTGCTTCTATATGTGAAAACAATGAAGGTAATCTAGAAATACAAAATATAAAAAATAATCAAGATAAAAACCATGGCAGTTAAGAGTTGACCAATCTCTACTGACAGCGCCCGTTCACGAACATGACGCGTGAATCAGCACCATTCAGCTCAACCATTTTAGAGGGAGCCGAATGACCCAACACACGCGCCACCACCAGCGAGACATTTGAGTGAGCATGACAATTCTCTCAACCGCCATGCTCATTTAAGTCAAACAAATAATAATTTACTTAAAATATGGCTCCATGGTACTCACATTTACAAAATTGAAATAATGCTGCTAAATTATACAAAACTAAGGTTTCCAATGTTTCTAAAATGTCGAAAAAGTAATTAAAATATATATTTGTGTATAATAATAACGATACTCGTTACTCATGTCAATAAAAAAAAAAGGGGTAGGAAACAACATTCCTCCAATTAGGAAATTCCCTAAACTGCCTGTGGAGCAGGACCAGCATTTAGCCAAGCATTTTTATCATTGATGTAGTCATCTAATTTATAATATGCTTGTCTACACAGTGTGCGTTTAATACATGTTTTAAATTGTCTTTCATTTAGTTGTAGAATATCAAGAGGTATTTTATTATAAAATTTTACACAGTACCCCATAAAAGAAGTATGAACTTTTGACAATCTGAATCTTGGCTGATCTAATTTGTTCCTATTTCTAGTATAAACACTATGTCTGTCACTTATTTTATTAAAAAGATGAAGGTTTTTTCGAACATGCATAATGTTTTCATATATGTATTGACAAGGTACCGTCAAGATGTTAATCTGTTTAAACAATTCTCTTAGAGACTCGCGACTGCTGAGATTATAGATGGCTCTGACAGCCCGCTTTTGCAGAATAAAAATAGAATCAATATCTGCAGCCCGCCCCCAAAGCAAGATACCGTAGGACATGATGCTATGAAAATAACTAAAATATACAAGCCTAGCGGTATCCACGTCTGTCAAATGCCGGATTTTTCTGACAGCGTAAGCGGCCGTACTCAACCGCCCTGCAAGAGATGTTAAGTGAGGACCCCATTGCAGCTTTGAGTCAAGCGTAATCCCTAGGAAAACAGTATTTTCGACGAATTCAAGAACATCCTTATTCAATACAACGTTACATTCACTACTTTTAACATTCGGTAAAGCGAATCTTATGCATTTAGTTTTCTTCTCATTTAATACTAAATTATTTACAGTAAACCAATTATGAACCTTAAGCATAGCGTCATTTACGTCGTCATGGTGCTGTGCCCGTCTATTAACTCTAAATATCAAGGAAGTATCATCAGCAAATAACACCATTTGTGGTTGATTTTTCAGCAAATAAGGTAAATCGTTTATATAAACTAAAAAGAGGAACGGACCCAATATTGAGCCCTGCGGTACCCCCATTTTTACTTTTAAGCCCGATGAATTTACACCGTTTACTTGAACTTGTTGCAGTCTATCAGTCAAATATGATTTTACTAAGCTAAGCGCTAGTTTACCCAGTCCGTAATGCTCAAGCTTTAAGAGTAGTGTTTCGTGATTCACGCAATCAAATGCTTTGGAGAGGTCGCAAAAGATACCAATAGCATCTTGAGATTCCTCCCAAGCCTTAAATATATGCTTGATTAAGGTGACACCGGCGTCAGTAGTGCAACGTCCTTTGGTGAAACCATACTGTTGATCATGTAAAATTTTGTGACAGTTAAAATGACTGAGCATTTGATCAAGCATTACTTTTTCAAACACTTTGCTAAAAACCGGCAAAACTGAAACGGGTCTGTAATTATTAGAGTCTTTGCAGTCGCCGGATTTAAAAAGTGGTATAACTTTGCTGAACTTCATTAGATCCGGGAAAACCCCTTGGTCTACACACAAATTAAAAATGAAAGCTAAATAGGGCGCCACTGTCTCAATAATTGATTTACAAACATTAGTAGACATCCCCCATAAATCTTCAGTACCCTTGATCTTGAGTTGTTTAAAAGCTTTAATAACGATTGCAGGGTTTATATGTTTAAATTTAAATTCCGTGGGACATGCTGAAACATTCGAACTTAGTAAGTTTAAAGCAAGTGAGGGCGAAGAATCTAAAGTTTCTGTAGTTTTAATAGGAATATCGGTAAAGAATGTTGCAAATTCCTGAGCAACTTCTTTATTAGTACTTAAGAGACCACGGGAAGTCTCTAGAGTGTAATCAGTATTATGTTTTTTGTTCCTGTTTGTTTCATTATTAATTATTTTCCAAACAGTCTTAATTTTATCATCAGCTGATTTAACTTTGTTGCTAATGTATAAGGCTTTAGCTGCTTTACAAGCAATTTTAAAAGTTTTAGAATAAGTCGAAACATATTTATTAAATGTTTCGGTGTTAATATAAGGCTTAAGGCCATACAACTCAAAAAGCCTTTCTCTACTTTTCCTGATACCTTTAGTTGCCCAGTCACTAAATAAAAACTTAGGGCAAATAGTTTTCGTTTTTTTCTTAAAAATATTATCAAACTCTGTTTGCACAACTGAAAAAAAATCTTTATACAAAATATTACCATTATTCATATTCAGTTCCTGAACGGGTAACTTACTAATTAAAGTCTTATTAAATTTATCTAAATTACTAGATGTTATTGGTCTTGACTGTATCTGTATTTTTTGCAAGGGTGTGTTGGACTCAAAAGCAATGGTTTGACCGCTGTGATCTGAAGGGAGATAATTTACAATAGCTTTATCTAAATAGTCGCAGCTACAAAAAACATTATCAATACAAGTAGCAGAGGTTGCAGTTATTCGTGTTGGTTCTAAGAACACATTTGACAAATTAAACGATTTAAAGAGGCTTAATAATCTACTGCTATTTGCGTTATTTTCTAAAATATTAATATTAAAGTCTCCACAAATTATTATTGATTTATTACCAGTTGCAAGTTTAGTTAGAACATCCTCCATTATAGACTCAAATATAGAATATGTTTGATAATTCGGGGGTCTGTAAACGCACACTATGACATGCCTATCTAGCTCAACACAGGACAGTTCAATAATATGTTCAACCGAGAGTTCAACTATGTCATTGCGAGACTTAGATTTAATATTACTTTTTAATATAATTAGTGAACCACCACGCAGCATCGATTTCCGATTGAAACAACTGCTCACAGTATAATTTTCATAATTAATTAACATTTCATATGATTTCAACCAATGTTCAGTTATACAAATAATGTCGAACATTGTTTTCTCTAAAAACAATTCAATTTCCAATTGCTTGGAAGAAAATCCTTGAATATTTTGATGGAATAATTTCAAAGAATGTATTATATCTTATTATCGAGTTTATTCTTGTGTATCGTACAGGAAATCTCGTTGTCCCATAACAAAACAACGAGTGTAAACGATAAGCCAAAAACGGCCATCATCTTAACTTTCTTCACAAAAATATCTGCTTGTACCAACTTCCTTGTGTGTCTATTAATCCCAAGAGCTTCCTTGATCTCGGAAACGCCATTGCTTTTTCAGAATGTCTCTCAAGCGGCTATCCATAACTCGATGTTTCGAATACAGTCATAACTGGAGCATACCGTCGTTTCACATAAGTTGCGTCACTCCGGTCCGTGTCAGCGGAAAGTGCCGTATAAGACCCGGTCCGACTCGCCGTTGCGGAAATCTCTTAAAATAATAAGGAATAGGAAGATGGCGGCCGGGCCTTCTTGGAAGATGTTTTGGGTTTGCATTATTCATTGTAATAAATTGGAGTTCGCTGGCTACAAGGCATGGGGTTTGTTGCTAGCTTATGGGTTTTGGGGACAGTTATAAACTATATTTATGAAGCTTGTCGCTATTTTGCTTGTAACTTTTATATTGTTGCGTTGTGTCTTTTAATATTACGGATGTGTCGACAACATATTTCGGTAATGTTCCTTTGTGCTGTTTCGAAAAGACAAATTATATGGGGTATAGTTATTAAGTTTTGAAAAGTAATTCTAAAAGAAGAACACTTTGTCAACGACTTCATTCACGTGAATTTTCATACAGATCCCTTTAATTATTTGATTTAAAAAAGTAGCCTATTACTCAGGAATAACATAGGTTCCACTTGGTGAAAGAATAATTAACATCGAAAAAGCATTTTTTGTCACTCGAAGAACCAGAATGCAAGCGTCAGGTTTTCGGTCGTTGTGTCATTCTAAGGGAAAGCCCTTTGTTCAACAGTGGACCTCTTCCGGGTTATGATGAAGCATTTTTTGAGTTTATGCATTACAAACATACAAAAATTCAAGTAATTTATTTTTATATATTTGGTTTAGATAAACCAAAATAAACCAAAAAATTATAGTGTTATAGTAAACTAATATAACTAGTAGAATATTTTTTTAGTTTAATACTTTAGGTTTTCCTTTTTATTATTTTTGTAAATATATTGTAGGTACATGCTTAAAAATAAATTTGTATAATAATCATAGTAGAATTTAAATAGGTACTCTTTTACAAAGAATAAACATTTTTCTATAGATCATCTAAAATCATTCAAAATCCAGATGAAAGATTGGAATATTCCAAACAACTACCTACTTATAAAATTGTGTGTCTTTCATTTGCTTTTAATTTAAATTAAATCAAGTTACAAAGAATAAGAAACGTTCCTCGACAAAGTTTGCCAATTGGCTGATTCAATCGTAGATCTTGCAAACTTTGCACTCAAACCGAACAAGTTTTTATTACACCAAATTATATTCACTATCTCTCCCTTTATTTCCCGATAAGTTAGATAATATTTGGATACTTTATGGATCGTTTATTCCGAAGTGTGACCGTTACGGGTGACTAACCGAATGATTTGTCTGAAAATCCCAATTGCAACGGAACTCCACATAAAATTTCGTTGAATTTTCGTTCGCTCATATTTCTTGGGTCCCGATTTGGATAAGGTTACTTTCATTCTTTCCTTGAATTCTTTTACCGATAAGTTATTTGGAGCTTCAAGGATTTAGAGGAACGCTCGTTGGTTTCGATTTATTTCTGAATTTATTCCGAAAATCAGTCGCTCTTTTATTGTATGGGCAAGTTGTAGCAAAAGATAAAAGACTTCTGTTTCCTATTTCATGACTAACTTTCGTGCAAATAATCCATACTATAATATTATAAATGCGAAAGTAACTCTGTCTGTTAAGCTTTCACTATGAAACGGCTGAACCGATTTTGATGTAAATAGCTTAAACCCCGGGAAAGGACATAGGCCACTTTTTAATCTAACCGACATTCGCACGGACGAAGTCTCGGGCAAAAGCTAGTAATATTATCAGTGCGAAAGTTACTCTGTCTGTTATTCTTTCACGATGAAACGGCTGCACCGATTTTGATGAAATTTGGTATGAAAATAGCTTGAACCCCGGGAAAGGACATAGGCCACTTTTTAATCCGCGACTTCGTCAGCATCCGCGATAACCGACTATCGCACGGACGAAGCCGCGGGCAAAAGCTTTTAATTTATCATTTAACTATGTAGTGATGGCCTAGTAGTTAACACACTTGTCTCTTATGCACGAGGTTCTTGAACACGAGCAAGTATCAATGTGACTTTCTCAATTACTCGAGTACTTTCTAAGTCTATCTTGCACATCACAGACATCGGTGACGGAAAATAGTGAGAAAACCTGGACTTATTATTAATAGTTTAAAATCGCCAATCCGCCTTGAGCGCACGTGGTGAGCAATACTTGTGCCTTCTCTGTATGAGAAGATACCTTTGCCTTGCAGTGGTGCAATACAATAGGCTGAGTATTATTATTTATAATAATAATAATAATAATTCATTTATTTCAGGCTGCATAGGCCTATAGATAAATACCTTAACCTAAACATACATATTTAATAATTTCTAACTTGTGTTAATAGGGACGACTTAAGACTATGTTAGTAGCACTTCACTAAATTGCACTAAGTTGTCTGTGTGCTGTCCTGTGGCACTTGTCTGCGGAAGTGACGGAATACCACGTCCAACGGCCAAAAGTCTTCCAGACCATGACGAGGGGAAGGAAACAATTCGGTACTCGCACCACGAACGCCTTGATGTTAACGTTGCGGCGCGACTGCAGTAACTGCACCCTCGGCGTGTACTTTGTCTTTCGGCGCACGTACTCCACGATGTCCTCCGCCTTAGTGGTGTAGTGCAGGCGGGAGATATACACCGGTGTATTCGGCTTAGCGGCACGCAGACTTACGTCGGGCTCCGTTGGTGCTTTGCCGCAGCGGTTCTCGATCGGTTCGAGCGGTTCGGTTTTTCGGTTTTATGATGTCCACAGGGCTTCTGGTCTTGGGCGCAGGACACACAGAAAAGACGTAAGACGAGGACGGCACGCAGACAGGACGCAGGCAAGGCGGCGTCTCGACTTTTTAAAGCACAGAAGAGACGCAGGTAGTTGTGTGTGACACAACGACGCGCACACCGCGTGGTTGCCGGCACCCGCGCCCCACCACGCCCGTACCCCCGTTCTCGTCCGCCCCTCGTCCGCCCGCGCCCCTGCCCCGTTCGTGCCCCGTCCTTTCTATATGTTTGTACAATAGGGCCAAGACGAGTAAGCGACGCGTCTGCGCCCTAACTTTTCTATGTCTTGCACCGCGACGCTTCTATACATTTTGTATGAAAGGGACGCGGAAGAGACATAAGTCCGCGCCTCGTCCTCGTCTTACGTCTTTTCTATGTGTCCAGCGGCGTGGTAAAATAAAACAGAAATACGGGGTAAATAATGACACATCACCATAACTGTTAACTTCGCAACTGCCCATCAAACTAAACATTCAGCAAAAGTTATTACTGAGTAACTACTTTTCTTTTTAGTGTAAAAAATCACTGTTTATTGTGGCGCGTAATGTAACACTGTGTTGACATTCCTGCTCTTCTTCTAGTGTTCCTCAAAACTACGAAGGTTGACAGTCAGCTCTGCATACCTTTCCTTTTCTTTCGCGAGACGGAATAGTTTTGCGGCACTTGAGATACCAAAGGCCGGGTTGGTTGGCGATCTCTGGGGTAACCCTACGTTCAGCAGTGGACGGCAAAAGGCAGATATGATGATGGTGATGACTTGAGATACCAGTCCATTCTCGTACGCTCCTTAGCCAAGACTGCCTCCTACGACCGATGCTTCACTTTTCAGGTTATTTGCCCATCATTATAAGTTGTAAAAAGGAGTATCTTTCATGTCTTATCACGTGCCCTAGATACTCAACCTTCCTTTGACTTTTTGGTTACAGAACATTTTTAAAACTGGTTTTTGCATAAAAAAGTTTGATTTTCAATATCTCCGTAATTAGAATTATATTTTGCCAAATATAATAATAATAATAATAATATAATTTAATAAGACGATAAAAAACATTGTAGGAAACAACATTGGTTATTATTGAAAAAAAATGTGAGTATAAAAATAGAAGAAATATCCTATAAGAAATATCCCCATTTCAGCCCGTGGGACCACACCTCGACAATACCGGTCAAACGCTGTTCTAAAATCGATACGACAATGTTTTATAACACCTAACACATTCTGTGAATAATTCGGAACTCATTCTTTCACAAAATTCCGACATACATTTAAATATTTTGAACAATGTGAAAATGCCAAATGTCAGAGAATCCTTTGGTTATGACCGGCCGTTGTTGAAACGGCTGCGTTCCAGGATTTATGGGGTTCAAATAAATCATATTGTAACACCGATATCGATGTGAGTTCTATAGAAAGAGTTCCTTTTTGAGTGTCAGCCGTTTGAACGGTTTTTCATCTTCCATGACGTGGGTTTTGTACTTACAAATAAAGGGATCAGGACATTGTTATAACATGTTTGGTTTACACGTGGGGAGACTTAGATAAAAATATTTTTTTCATTTGATCGTAAAAAATTGGATAAAACCTCAACATGTGAAGAATATTAAATATTTCGTATTATGTAGTAGGAACTCATTTACATTTTATTTGTTGCCTCCTACAATGAGAGGAAATTGAGTTTTTTTTTTTTTATCTATTGATACCCATACGGTTTGACCACTATCTCACCTGATGGGAAGCAATGATGCGGTCTAAGATGGAGCACGCTTGCCTAGAAGTAACCTATTCACTCTTGACTTAAAGACTTTTTCGAGTAGGACCGCATTATGCATTATTTATTTTTGTGGGGCCGCATTATCACTTACGATCAGGTGAATAGCGGTCAAACGCAAGTAAAAAAAAAATTAATAGTAATTTAATAGTAAAAAAAAGGTAGGCACAGCATGAAGTTAGGCATCAAAATTATCTCTATGTGGCTAATAGATATAATTGACACGGTTGGCGCAGTGGTTGAGCGATCGACTGCTGCGCTGCGTGTCGCGGGTTCGATTCCCGCACGGAACAAATATTTGTATGGCCTACAGAATATAGTGGTTCCGGGTCTGGCTGTTTGCGTATGTGAGTTTATATGTTTGTTAACGCACCCACAACACAGGAGTAATTACTAGAGGGGGGCAACGTTTAAAAAAAAAAAATAATACTTAAGGGGGGCTGGTAAACCTAATGAATAACAGAAAATTATCACCCATGCTCACAGCCATATTTTTTGTTGGATTTATAGTATCAAAAAGTATTCTACTACTTTCATAAACACACAAGTTTGTGAGGATAGAACGACGGACAGATGAATGGATGGATGTTTGTTACTCTTTCACTCATAAACGGCTGTACGGAATGATAATTTTTCATTAATTAATTTAGCTTAAGAGCGCGTATTCGATTTAGCGCAACTCAAAATCTAAACGATTGCTAGAATGGTGTAGCAGCATTAACACACACTAGTACAATACAATGGTCTGTTTGTGTGCATCAGAAAAAAAAATATGCACGAAATAAGCACGAATCATTGAAATTGATCGGCAAACGACAGCGCGCGATGTTTTACAGCGATATTTAAAATAATTGTCTAAAATAAATGAGCTCGTATAACGGACTGAAAAATATTCTATATATTAAGCATAACATTTACTTTCATAAAATAAATATATCAGTTATGTTTTATTCAAATACTGGTGAAAAAAAATTGTCAAAGTGAACCGATTTTCTACTTTTTCAACATTGTTTTTTAATACATAATAGTAATATTTTCGTATTTTTTGCTCTGTAGCTGTCTATATGACTGTAAATACTGTTGGAAAAAGGGAAAAAACCAAATATTTTGGCATATTGTAATGGTTGTATTCGTCCTGAAAGTTAACTCTGACGTCTATTTTCGCAAAACGATATGAAAGAATTGTCTTCGCTTTAAAAAACCATAATTAAAAATTATACTTTTACTCTGTAGCTGTCTAAATCAAGACTTAATCTTTCTAAAACTGTAAATTGTCTTTAAATAATCTGCTCACATAATTACGATATTGCTCTGGGCAAAACGCAAAAACATGAAGTTTTCGTCACGAATCGAATACGCGCTCTTAACACATAAGTTCATTTGTATCCTTTTTTGTGTACCCATGAGACAATTTTCGAGTTCGGCTTAATTTCGAAGTTACGCAAGCAAAGTTGCGAGAAGAAGCTTGTAAATCTATAAACCACAAGCTTAGAAGTCTCAAACCTGACATTTACAAACAATATGCCACAGTAAAACTTGAAATGTTACTACCACGCAAACTTCAAACGTGAACCATAAAATACAATGTACCTAACAGATCACTGAATTGCAAGATTGTACCAAACAGACGAATTTGCACTTCCAAGTATTCTGTTAAAAACTTTTGTCTTTAAATTCGTAGGATATGGTCTAAGATCCCAGAGTAACGAGACCGACGTCGTTTAAGTAAGGCTGATCTTTTTTATTTAAGGATTTCCAACAAAAGAAATACACAAAAGATTACATACCTAATGTCAATACCCAGCAAAGTATTTCTTAGGTGTTGTCCTTGAATTATAGGAGACCACTGCATGTACAATAAAAAGAACAACTAAGATGACAAATTAAGGGCCTGACAAGAAAATAAATGTTGATAGTGGCTGAGCGATCGACTGCAGCGCAGCGTGTTACGGGTTCGATTCCCGCCCAGGGTAAATATTTGTGTGATGAGCACTTGTGTTTGCCTTGTGTCTGGGTGTTGTTTATCTATATATGTATGTATTTAAAATGTATTTGTGTATATGTATCAGCTGTCTGACACCCATAGTACAGGGTCTCCCTAGTTTGGGGTCAGATGGCCGTGTGTGAAATGTCCCCACATTATTATTATTATTATTTGCGAAAACTTGCACGTTTCTTAGCTTTTAGCTAGTTTTAAGCCACATCAACGGGCCCAAGCCAAGTCAATGTAGCGTGTGGTGAATTTTTACGTTAAAGATGGAGATGGGTGATGTAAAGAGACGTCGTTTTCGTCATTTTGCATGAACTTTCGTACGATTCTGCAGGTGTTGAAAATTGCGGCTTTTTTGAGTGTAATGTAGATTGAGTCTTTCAGGTCTATTAATTTGAGGCTATGGTGAAGATGATTGGGTATGACACCTGTAGTGGAGACAAAGCTATGGGAACTACTTATTATTATTATTATAAAAACACAAAAAAAAGTAAAATATTAGAACATAGAATAACAAAATATATCACATTAAAATAAAATAAATCCTTTACAGTTACAATATTTCCATTAACCCACAATACATTTTTAAGACATCCATACTTTCTACTTTATCCATACTTTTAATATTATAAATGTGGAAGCAACTCTGTTTGTTACGCTTTAACGATGAAACGGCTGAACTGATTTTAATGAAATTTGGTACGAAGATAGTTTGAACGCTCAGGATTGATACTTTTTAATCCGCGGCTTTGTCTGCATCCGCGATAATCGACATTCACGCGGACGAAGTCGCGGACAAAAGCTAGTATCTTATATTTTTTTGAAGATTGGCTGATATCAAAATTTGTAGTAATAGCCAGCATGTTGAGGATAGATGGAGGAATATGTCGTGAAAAAGGTATGCGTAATAGCTAGTTTCAATGCTGGGTTCTTTTTCAGGTGTCAGGTATAAATGGTACCTTACTCACTTACGTTCAAATAAGTGGAGATAAGATGACTAGTATTTATAATATTATACCTACATACAGGCTATTATTATAAGTAAACCAATTGGCATCAGACGCTTTAAAAGTAGAAATTTTAAAACATCTGTCTGAAATTATGACCCGCGGAAAGTGTTTGGTTCGGTTGTAACAATATCTTGTAAAATATAGAGATATAATAGTAGAGTCACTTAAACATAGGTAAGTAATTCAGCCATTTTAAGATGACGCAGGCCTAGCGTCTCTGGGATCTAAGTCCAATATAACGAGATATACATGTCCAGTCTTAACTGACCTCTTATTATACAGTAAATCTATACAAATATTGATCAACTTATACTGAAAACGGATAGCTTGATAATGTCGTCGTGTGCGCAAATTTAACGTCTGGACTGAATCGTTACCCATCCTTGTTTCCGCTCTCAATTTTAATAAACTCCAGTACTTTGATATTTGTCGTGATTTAAAATAGCTTTTAGTGGAAGCAGTCATAATGAAATAAGCGATACTCGGAATGAGATGAAATTAAACTTTAGGTAAGCATGTTGTGTCGATTCTGTGGTGTAGAATTTTATGTTTGAATTAGTAACATATCGATCGTTGAATAATAACAGTTTTAATTAACAATCATCTATTGCAGCAGCGGAGATGATAATATTGAGAGTGATCAGAAATAAATATATTAGAGGAAGTTTAAAAGTGGCGCTAGTGAAAGAAAAAATAGAAGGGAATCGTTTGTCTTGATATGGGCATGTGAAAAAGACAGGATGAAACGCATGTGACATGCAAAATAGTTATGAATATAAATGTAAGTGGATGAAGAGGAAGAGAAAGGCCAAAGAAAAGGTAGATGGATTATGTGACAAATGAAATGTAAGAAAAGGGAGTCAGTGATAGCATGACGAAAGACAGGACAAAATAGAAGAAGAAAACGTGTTACGTTTATCCCAAGTAACATGGAACGAGGGCAAGAAGATGATGATGATACAATCCTATCACAGGTATGCTGTGAAAGGACAATGCCAGAAACTCTCTAGAACTTTGCCCCACTCAATAAAAGTCATGTGCAATATGTAGCATCTTACTGTTTATTTATTGCTGATAACTAAACATTAGACTTAGTGACTGTAGAACTTGCGGTTTCCATTTAAATCTAAAAACAATAATGACATTGACTATAGGTTAAATTGTATTTTAGGTAAAATGAGTTTGTATTGTGTGGGTAGGTATTTCGTAATCCGCAAGTTCTAAAGAAAAACAATTTAGTATAGAAAGGTTCTATATTCATTTCAATTATTTTCATTAATTTATTTTTCTGGGGCAGGATCTGGCATTGTCATTTCTTTAGTAATAAACATTATCTTTGCAGTATTTTTCTATTCTTTATATTTGTCTGTTTAAATTAATGGTTTTATATAAAACTAGCGACGCGACCCGACTTCGCATAGGCTTATAGCCTTTCTCGATAAATGGACTTTCCGACACAAAAAGAATCTTTCAATTCGAACGAGTAGATCCTGAGATTAACGCGTTCAACCAAACAAACAAACTCTTCAGGTTTATAATATTAAAGTATAGGTTATTGAAATTAATACTTAAAAGAACATTCGTATCAATAACCTACTTATGTCAATTCCCTGTTTTAGTTGAAGTGGCAATGGGCAGGCCACATCGCTCGAAGAACCGATAACCGACGAAGAAGTAAAGTTCTCGAGTGGGGACCACGAACCGGAAGACGCAGGGTTGGTAGGCCTCCTACCAGATGGACCGACGACATCGTCAAGGTCGCGGGTAACCGGTGGATGCAAGCGGCAGGCTGCCGTGAGTTGTAACCTACAATGACGCCTATGTTCAACAGTGGACGTCTTTCGGCTGATGAAGATGATTTTTTTTTTTTTTTGCTTTTTGCGGCTGTGATATCACTGCGACCAGAGTTGGTCTATTGTGATCGCCGCTTGTATTGGTTAGAGATCGCCGCCAAACCCTGCAGCTGTTATGAACTGCAGGATCTGCTTTGGGGCGATCTCCATTAGTTCATCCGGGCTTAACAGGTATTTGCCCAGATGATTGTTACGCTTGTGCATTAGTGCTCCGCATTCCCACAGCAGGTGAAGTGGCGTTTCATCAACCTCATTACAGCGTCTGCAGGTTTGCGTAGCACTTAACCCCAGGTGGAACATGTGCTTGTTTATGCAGCAATGTCCTGTAGTGGCTCTAGCTACAATGCGCAAGTTGTTCCTACTGAGTGCTAGGACTTGGTTACTAAGCCTTCTGTCATAATGAAGTAAGTATAACAAAAATTATGTTTCTTTTTACATTCGTCCATAAAACATCTTTTACTGAGTTCCTACATTTTCTGTATCTACTTGTGTCACCTTAAAATATCAACATTTCTCTTACAAAAAACATTTCATCTTCAGATTTTTGAATAACATTTTTAGTAGGTAGACGTACCCTCGGTTTATTTTACGATCTCTGTAACAATCCAAGCAACATACAGGAGGCGTATTTTCATTGTTTTTTCACGCCCCTCACGGGATGTTACAAAACATGAATATAAAATATATTTTTTATATCTTCCGTTTCTCTTTAGTATCGCCCTTGTGTGTAGTTAAGGGCTTATGGAGATGTTGTAATGGTGGGTATAAGATTTTCGAATTGTGCAGATTTTTTTCTTGTTGGTAAAATTTGATTGAACATTGGCTTAGAACCTGCAAATCAAATCAAATTATCAAATCATTTATTTCTTTGCAAACATGGGTACATATGAGTAGATGTTCTTTTATAATAAAAGTTCTCCATATTTTACCGTCACATGGCATGCAAATGGTAAGGTTTACAATTAAATTTTAAGAATAGGAGGCATACTATTGGAATGACAATAAAATTAAGTATGTCAACCTGGTCAGAATAGTAAAAAAATAAAATAAAAATAATTAAATAGGTACTATCAAAACTAAACTAAGTCAAATGGATTAAAATTATGTCAATTGGAGTAACAGTCTAGTAGATGTATTATCAATCATTCAATAACAGTAGGTGTATAGGGTAACAGTAAGTATATTTATGTATAGTGAGTATTATTATTATTAAATAGTTAGCGAATCATCATTAAGAAAATCGTCAATTGAGTAATAGCTTTTCATTATCAAAATGTCATTTAGCGCCTTTTTAAATTTGAGATATAGATAGTCATATTTTTTATAGCATTAGGTACTCTATTCTATATGCGAGGAGCCATACCAAAAAAGCTTTTTTGCATTAGCGCTGTTTTACAATTTACTTGACATAGCTTATTGACGTATTGAGTTCGTAAAGGATTTTTTCTGACCTCTGATAATTTTGCAGTAGTGGATGACTTTCTGTGGAAATTATGATGATGATATTGTCATCAAAACTGAACGATATACAAATATTTGAAACAAGCATCTGCCTATGACTTCGTCCGCGTATAAGTTGAGTATATCATTAAAACATTGCCTATGATACTCGAAAATAGTGTGGTTTTCTATTGACAGTGAAAAACTTTTCTCTAATCGGATCAGTAGAGCTATTCTGTAACAATCTCCTTCGGTGAACACCTAGGTAAAGGGAGCTGTCATCCGTCCCGATGCTAGGGATTGACAAAACAGAAGGACGGATGACAGCTCACTTCACCTAGGTGTTCACCGACCGAGATTGTAACAGAATAGACATACAGGTCTTTCAGAGATTACCTCTAACAAACAAACACATCATTTTCCCTTTTTAGAATATATATTCATTATCATCATCAACATCAGCCTGAAGACGTCCACTGTTGAACAAAGGCCTCCCCCATAAGGGGTTGCCATAATCCCCACGCTTGGCAGGCGTCTTGGGGATCGCAGTGAAGTAGTTAAGCACATGGAAGCCGCTGCTGCCCGAGTTCCGGATTTATATTCCACTCATATTAAAAAGTTGAACAGTTTGTTTGACACGCTAATATCCTGAACTACTGGCCCAATTCTAGCTACGTTATCAAGTAATCCTTACTTCCTTACTAATATAATAAATGCGAAAGTAACTCTGTCTGTAACGTTTTCACGAAGAAACGGCTGAACCGATTTTAATTAAAGTTGCTATGAAGATAGCTTAAACCCTCAGGAATCACATAGATTACCTACTTCTTTCCGCGCTAACCGACATTCAAATGCTACTATGTTATATTTTATTATAAGGAAATAAACATCTGTAAGAAAATTCACGCAGTTTAAAATTTAGACTAAAAGAACTGGCTCACATATTCACACATCAAAAAAATGTGAGCCGTCACGGGACGCCTGGCAGATGTGAGACATCGACATTATTTTGTAAAAGTAATATGCAGAAAATAACAGATTGCGATAGGAACAAAATATGTCATAATGATAAAATAAAATATTACGATTTTTTTTCCAGTTATCGATGACTATTTATTGAATAAACATTGATTTTCATTAAATACAAAAATTTACGAATTTATTTCAAATCGTGACTACTTAATTCTTTTAATCAGTGACTTCGGTAATCGCACAGTCGATTGCGCATCGCGACGCGTCGCCACACTGTAGACACTACTGCATATAGACTGTATATATATACCATCATATAGCGTGGCGACGCGTCGCCACGGCATGCGTCGCCACGCCACAAATCGGTTTTACGTGCGGCTATAGATGTTTCACATCAAAACTCACAACTTTCCGCGAAAAAGTATTTTAAATCCGTTAAAATTGACTAAATCAGATTTATGAATGAGCGTAAGCTAGGACTGAAAGCCTTTTTATATGGAAAAACAATTGAACTGTTTTATATTCTAAATCTATATTTTTAAATAAAGAATCTAATAAAAAGAAGAAGAAATCATAATAAAATAGCAAACTTTTTTTGATGTGTGTACATCAACTTAGTGCGTAGGTAATCATTGAAAATCAAGTAAAATTCAAAACATACATGCTCGCGACACAGAATAATAAGTTCTATTACCTGCGTTAAGAATACAAACTCCAAATGAACGAAAAAGTACCTAGGTACGTATATACCTTCAGTACGAATGGTGTCGCGTCGCATTATATCAGTTACAATTCCAGCCGTAGCCCGAGGGTAGAACGAGAGACTTAATGAATTTCTAGGTGATGGATTAGATATTTAAGCACACTGGCTGATGGAATACCCAGTTGATTGGATTCGACGAACACGTGTTAAGTTACGTATTGATTTACTTTCAACGCGCAAAAATATTACCAGTTTTGGAAAGATTGATTTAGGGACAGAAAATAATCAGATGGATATTCTTTTCAAATTCAAATTCTTTATTTGCTTTAAACATGGTATTTATAGGTCTTACAATTAAAACAGAAGTACAAACTACTTTTCCTTTACAACAATGAAAAGGAAAAGAGGCTAGGTAGATCTTTAGCCTTTTATCCACTACGTTAGGGTCGATTTCCAAAGTGAATGCAGCTGAATACGCTACGTTTTACGTTATGCCAGTTTAAATAAAAGTCAAGACTATCCGATTTATCAAACATTTAAATTTCTTAATGAACGGACCATTAGCTTTGATACAATTTTGTACTTACTTCTCTTTTAAGGATGAAATATGTAATGCTTTATATAACGGCAGTATCGGAAAAGGACTTTTGTTAAGCATGGTCTATTAATTGTACCTAGAATCTCGAGGTAAAATCTTATTGCGAAGCAAAGATCCTAAAGAAAAACCAATCATTTTCACTGGATATTATTCTAACGACGAAGATTTAGACAATCACGGAACATACATAATAGGTATTTGGAAAGTTCAAAATCGAGTTTGTTTAAAAATGTATCAAAAAATGTTTTTGGCTGCGGAGATTATAAAGCTCTATCCACACATTACATGGCAGTGCCCGGAACGTGACATGGCCGCCGGCCGTGGCCGTGCTAAGACCGTGCATCCGAGTCCTGTCAGGGACTTTTTGTTCACACACGTCAGGGATGTGACCAGATTGTGGACAGGCCGCGACCTTCTATCTGTGCCCCTTAATCACCATTTTGTTTTATACACAACGCTAAATCATACAAAACGCTATATATGCGTACCGCCTCTATTAAAAGCTCGTCATTAATTAATTTATTTTTAAATATCGACAACGTCCTATACCCTGTTCACAATAAGATTATACATTTACAAAAACTATTTTTTCAGTCCGTTCAACCGATTTTGACTCATATTGCGTTGGTAGCATGACAAATGGCAACTGCAGTAAACAGTTGTTATTGTAACCACTTTTTTGCCTCTAATGTCATCCTTAAGCCTACGGAATAGAAGTCAAAATCGGGTGAAGGGACTGTAAAAAAGGTTTGTGTTTATGTCTAATGATATTGTGAACAGGATATAGTAAAATTTTGGCTACCCCTAAAGAACAATGCCCACTTCCCATACATTTAAAAACCTGATAACAAAAGTGTATGTATAGTAATAAAGTATAGTAGAAAGACTACCTGTAAGTTTAGAAAATAATGCCAGATAGTCATTTTTACGATTTAAACGCCACGAAGTCCAATAAAATACAAATATTACTTTTTAGGTTAGGTTTTGCCGTTACCAAAAAAGTAGTAATGAAATAAATGTGCTAGAACTAATTATTAACGCTTGGAAGTTTTTTTTGGTTTAAAATAGGAATACTTACCTACCGATCTATAGTCTAAAACAACTTTTTTACTTTGCGTATTCCTCGAAATCAGCTGCCTCTAAGTCACTGCTTAGGCTCTCAATAATGCCACTATAAATAGAGTGTCGAGCATTAACTGTTGTTTCAACAACAACAATAACGTTCTAGCATTCTTATAGAATCTTGGAAACCCCTATCCAACATAATCACATCATTTTCTTGACAATATAATCTAAAAGATGATGAGTTTTCATAACATAAACATGTCAAATGTCAAAAAAATCCGTTTCAGTCGTGCGAATTCAATATAGCATACTGCGTGCTTAATTTATTTAATTATTATGTTATTTGTAATGAATATGTAATAAAGGTGTATCTAATAAAAAATAACATAATAATAAATACTTACTGATTAAATAAAACGTAAAATAATGAATAAACCTCAGAAACAGAGTTGAATAAAGTTAAAGTTGCAATGTGTAAAATGGAACGTCGTAAAAAGAGTAGTTGAGGTGCGTTCGAAACATGGTAATACGTTAACCTTTGACGTAGAATAAGCATAAATAAACTTAAATATCTTTTTTTCCTGCGTTTCTTTTAACATTGTGATAAGCGTAATTAATATAGAATAAAATTAGCTAAATTTTAAGATTTATTACATTTCTATACATAGTCAGGTCAAAAATGAACATTCTTCTTTGGGCGCTGAAGCTCCGTCGCCGGCCCAAACACGGCCGTGTGTGAACGAGTTGATATAAAATGTACCCACTTATATTTTTTTGAGCACGTGGCGGCGTGGCCCGGTCCGTCCCCGTCCCGGGCACGGCCCTGATATGTGTGGATAGACCTTAACCCTACCCATCATTTCAGCCGAAAGACGTCCACTGCTGGACATAGGTCTCCCCCAAGAAATGGGGGGTGTTGCCATAATCGCCACGCTTGGCGATCGCAGTATGGTTGTTACAAAGGCACAGAGAACGCTGCTGCCCATTCTCTGGGGAGTCCCTTAGTCGCCTCTTACGACACACACGGGAAGATATAGGATAGTGCTATTCTTTACGTCCGACACCATACGGACAGACCCTACCTATGACGGTCAAATGTTATGCGCTGTGTATGATGTTGTCAGGATATCATTACGCTGCTTCTTGTCCAATGGGGTTGTAGTGGACTCCCGACTCAATGTCTGGGAGGTACAGAGGTTAAGGGTTGCAGATGCTAGTGTCATGCCAAAGATAACCAGAGCCAATACCAATGCTACGACTATAATGATTGCGGAAAGAGCAGCTACTTTTTTAAAAGAAGATCACTGTAAATACAAATCTCTATAGTTTTTTAATTGCAGGAAGATATGCATATTCTTATTTTTTCTTTTTTTACGACTCGATGTGTTTGGCCATATTTTAAATACGATTCATTTTTTCATGTTTTAAATTAATTACATTAGTTTCGTTGCGTTACGTTTTCATTATTTTAAGTCAATCAATAAAAAAATAACACATTACTTATTTTTTCACAATAAAAAGAGCATTCAATTGTCACTATATTTGTGATCTTCGTAAAATGTGTACTTTAAAGAATTTATCGTTTTGAAAATTAAATAAATGAATTGCCAAATTTTTGTTTTCGTTCAATGTAATCCGAGATGACCAATATATACCGTTAAATTATATATATTATATGAATAAAGATCAACAAACGAATAAAGTAAGTAACTAAAGTATGTAGATACAAGGAAATATTTGAGAAAATTGGTGCTTCACACTTACTACTGCTGGTAAAAATTATTTTGATATTGAATTTACATTTATTTATACGTGGTATTGTTTTTGCTATCCTTTACTATAACACTGCTTGACTAAGGCCTCCCTCCATTCCTTCCACATCTCTCGATGTTGTACCTCAATTAATAAAATGATAAAAACTTTTCTTAATGCCTGTGCAAATTACAAAATTTGTGAACGGGTCCAGTTGACCAATTCAAAATATGCCTTAGGTCAACTGAACCTACGGGATCAGTTCGAGTGGGATCAGTTGACTAAAGAGCCGTAGTATTAACCCTGTTATGTCTAAATTCTAGTCAGCAGGAGGTTTGAACTTAGATTCCAGACGTCGAATTACAGGTTCTCAAACTATATCATTCTTATTCACATTTATTATCATTATTTACATAAAAGTTAGATTTTTAAATATTAATACTAAAATAAAAACATTTAAAAATATAAAACAATTTAGCCCTCTGGTATCGGAAACACGGTCCAAGCAACCGGTCAGGGCTCCAGAGAGAGAAACCTCGGACAATTTAATGCTGGCTGTGTCCAGAAGTACAGCCTTCTGTGTCAAGCCCTTGATCCAGCCGCCTAGCGAGAGCCTCCTTAGATGTTGGTCCAGGCTCTTGGCAATTAAGCCATTGGCTGTAACAACTATCAGCACAATGATCGCTGAGTCTACATACCCCAAGTCGACAACCTCGCGCGCCAAGTCAAGCTACTTGATCCGCTTGTCTTTCTCGGCCTTTAATTATTATTAATATCGTTTATTTCAGGTATTAAGGGGCCGTATACGAAATTTTACTGGGTTCGCTGTTTTACAGACGTGATTTAAACAGTTAAAATGATACATTTCTATAAGTTTTAATGCACAATATGAAAGATCATTTCAAGTATGATGTTTTAAGTAAGTGGCCTACTTTTTAATTTTTATTACGTAATGTCGATTAATCGACCATAAACCGACGACTATTTTGTGAAATTTTGCTATAAGAGGTTTAGAATATCACAGATTTACGAATTATGTTGACGTCTAAACTGTACGAAAAAATTAAAATGTTTTGGTGTAAAGACCATATATACAATGGTCGTATCACTTTTTACCACTTTTATATAAAACTTTTGAGTAAAAAAATATTTAACTTAGTCAAATTTTAGAGAAAATCTGCCATGAAATACTTATGATTTTGGCGATTTCGGCGCTGAGCGCTCCTAGCGGGAGGATGTATTTCGTTTTTTACGTAAATATGTTTCAGACAGTCTATTTTGCATGCCTAAATTGGCGCAAATCAGCAAAACAGCGAAACCAGCAAAACTTCGTGTACGGCCCTTAACCCATAAAACTAATACATAAAATATCTCAGTTCACGAAAATCTCAATATCTCGTATATTATTATCGGTTTCTTAAATTTTTCAGATAGATCACACATTTTAAGAAATGCATTTAGTTACTTGTAACTATGCCTACTATCTTACACTTAGTCACCACACCAGCTAAAAACTTGTAGTATTTACATTAATAAATCTCTAATATCTTATCTTATTTGGCTTTCAAAAATGATATCGTTAAGTACCTATGTCATAGTTGTTCATATAACAAACATGTTTTCGAAAGAAAGTGTACAGTGATCTGCACGTCATATATACATTTGATTTATTCAACCCGCTCTTTTAACATCATAACCAAGCTGCTGTCTTAGTTAAACTGGTACCAAATTCGTGTGGTTGACTGTACAACACGAAAGACAAATAGGAACATCTGTTAGGTACAAGTCTGTATTTATTCGAATTGTAATAAGTAAACAATTGGGTTTGTATAGTGTGACAGGTTGTGAAGACTAATTCTAGTAAATAAAAACGTCAAAAATTTTGTTGCAATCTTATCTCTGCGGCATTCAATGTCAAAATCATCATAATCATCATCTTTAAAAATATTGAAAAAAAATATTAATTGTACTGTACACTACTTATGCTTCAATGGTTAACATTTTGACAAATATGTGGATAAGATATAGGTTTTTTTTTTGATAGATTGAGATTGTCTAATTCGTTCACAAAACCAACATTGGATTAACGGAGACTTCAAATTGATGCTGTCGGTTTCTTCTCAACCGACTTCAAAAAAGGAGGAGGTTATCAATTCGTCTGTTTTTTTTTTCTTTCTTTTTTATGTTTGTTACTTGATTTCTTTGGACTGGGTGAACCGATTTTGATGATTCTTTTTTTATTTAAAAGCTAGTGCTTCCCGTGTGGTCCCATTTTTATTTGGTCCGGTTCTGACAATGGCATCCATGAGAAAACCGTATAAGTCTTAAATTTACATTAAGTATGTGCGCTATTTGTTACGCGATTACTCCGGCAAACGTAAACCGATTTTGAAAATTCTTCTTTTTACGGATAGGGTATGCTTCAGGGGTGGTCCCATATAAATTTTATCGTAATTGATTCAGCACTTTTTGAAAAATCAACAAATACCCAAAAATTTTACATAGTTGACGTTTCAGCTACATCAATCTTTGTAGTAGTTAACTTTCATACTCTTCTTAATAGATTTGGATGAGAAGGAGGTACTAAAAAGCGGAAAATAAAAAGCTTTTTACAAAAAAGACGTCTCGTAAGTTGTCTCTTTCTTTTTTATACAAAATGTAAGGGATGACATGAATTTAAAGCCTCCGTTAAAGTAATGTTGGTTTATATCTCAGTGAATAATCTCAGTCTCAATCTGTCAAAATAAACCTAACCTAAAAGGATAACCTTATTATTTATTTATTTATTTATACTTGATGCTCAAAGGTACAAAGGCGGACTTAATGCCTTAGGCATACTCTACCAGTCAACCACCAGGGTGGCGAAGAGATAACATGGCAGGTGCATAGTTAAAAAGAACAACTTATGTAGACTGAATATTAAAAAGAAATATATATAACTAATATAATATATACTTATATATATATATATATATATACACAAAAAGAAAAGACGTTTATGAGATGACTCTGCCTATTTATGCAGAAAGTATATCTGCAAAAGCAAAGACGTGCCACTGGCACCAAACTACGAATTACTACTTTATGGAATTACGTTTCAATACGTAATTCCATGAAGCAGTAATCAACACATCATACTCATTTCTCAATACGCGTAGAGTATAAAAATTTTTCAATGAAAATGATAAGATAATTAATAATAATAATAAAATAATTTATTCTCTCTTCACAAAAGTGGTCTTACGATAAAGGCTTACAAGTATATAACTATTTCCACCTTTGTGAGAGCATGGGTGCCTGAAGTAGGTTTTGAGAGTAAAACCTGTGTTACAGGTCACCGGGGCCTCAAGTCTGCTGTTACAATAGTGTCAGAATGGTCTATCATTGATTTCATAATTGTTGATTTTGACAAGTTTGGTAATCTACTAATATAATGGCGCCATTATGACTTTCCATTGGTCAACCACTGACACGCCATTGAAAGAAATGATATAGAATGGTAATGTCGTACAAAATGACAACTGAATGAATGACTTAGGCGGTAATCTGCTAAAATTTGGACAGTTCCTTTGATCAGTGACCTACCATTAGAAAGTCATTGTGCAGTCATTGCTTTTAATTCGACCGACCAATGATCGACCATTATGAATTTAGCAGATCACGAACTTTTAGTAAAATGACAATGGGATCGTGTTGGAATGACGAAATTATAAAAATAGCAGACTTGGCCCCCAGGACGCTCACCTCGGCAAGATTGCTTACATAGAAATGGAAACGCCCAGTAGGTACAAGAGATAAACGGTAAAGATACAATATACATTAAATTTAATTATATTTTTTTACTTATTTAATAATAATTTCATACCATGTTTACCCTTTTAAATGTTTTCGGCATAAAATATGACTTTAATTTAATTTTATGAACAAAGATTGGAAATTTCAAAACATTTAAGTTTTTCTTCCATGACAAAACAAATTTATCAAAGCACTGGTCCGCGGTCGTTTCTTTTTCAGATGCTTATTTTTTTTTTGCTTTTAAAATATAGCTCTACTGTCTATACACATCTATATTACTCAAGGATAATGTAGCTTTAGTTTGGACGAATACAATCTCAACTTTAATAGGGTATTACACCCATTTTTGAAAAGTGTTTCAATGAAATTCTGTAGTGCTAATATGCCACCACAAAAAACACAAAATTTTTATTCAATGGATAAGTGCCATAAAAATGCATCTAAATTTTACATTTTCAAATTTCGCGCGTAGCTTGACGAAAACGCCTCTTACTGGACGCCATATTGCTCAGCGTAAATGACGTCAGTTCGTTTTGTATCAAATGAGCTCATATTATATATGATAATTGTATATCATTTAAAAATAATTAAAAGCATATTTTGTAATATGTGTAATAATGAAAAAATTACGTTGGTTACGAAAATAATAAAAGTATAAAGCCTATATTACGCCAATCGGTTGACTGACAGTTGACAATTTTTTGTTTACACAGCCGTACGGCGTAATAACATGGCTGCTACTATTTCACGGTGTTTTATAACAGATTAAAAATACTGAAAGCTTTGAATTGAATTTAAAGATTTGTTATGTTATTTTATGAACTAAAACTTACATTTTCCGTCTGCTTTATGCCTAAACTGTATCAATAACATATTTATAGATTTTTTCTCGTATAGAGTAAAATACCCTATTTATAATATGTAGTTATAGTGCCGTGTGGTGCCGGCCGCATCACACGGCACTACCCAAATTTTTACCCGTGGGTGTCGTAGAAAGAAACAGAGTAATATTGACCAGAGGATGGGCAGCAGCGTCCTCTCTAGCCTAACACCTACTGCGATCGCCAACATGCATCGGCCAAGTATGGCGATTACGGCTGAACTCCCCCCCTTTGGGGAGACCTATGCCCAGCAGTGGGCATCTAAAGGCTGACATGATGAGTTATAATGATGATTCTCAAATACCAGTCTATTATTGTCCAACTGCAAGGTCTTTTCAAAAAGGTATGAGCATTGACTTTATACCTAAATGTTTCGTATAAATTCCTATTGAACCCTAATTTTCTTTATATTACACACAGATATGTAAAATCGCATGTACGTATAAATAATACTTTCATCGAGTTTGAGTTCAGTCGCGTATTTCTGTGAAACAAAAGGTAAGGTATAATATTTTTGTCAGATTTTATTTCAATTTTTTTTCTGTAGTGAGAATAAGTGTGAATAAGTGGAGGAGCTCGTGGCTAAGTTAAAGCCGTATAGATCGATCGGTCAAAGGTTAAGCTACGCTAGCTGCGGTCGGTCTGTGGATGGGTGACTATCCCTTTCATACCAAGTTCTCTCCGTGCCTCGGAAAGCCTGTAAAGCCGTTGATCCCGGCTGTCATTTGTAGATGTCTTATCAAGGGGTATCGTGTTACCCAGTACCTGGGTCGTGGAAGTCCAATAGGCAGTCGCTTCATGTATTCAGCTGCAGCCGGTTAGACTGGAAGCCGACCCCAATATAGTTGGGAAAAGGTTAGGCAGATGAGTGAGAAGAAAGTGTTTCCGAAGAATTTAAAGAAAGAAGATTGTAATACAGAATTGTACAAGGATTTTGCAAATGATTATAGAACCCATAACGAATAAAATTATGTAGGTTATTAAAAAAACTGCTTTTTTATACATTTGCACACTGAGTGAATTCACAAGGATAACATTATTATGTAATACGTTTCAGAAAATAAGTTTAAGTTTACTTCACTATTGCATTGGGTTGTACCGACATGTAGATATAGTTGTAAGTGATTAAATATTATTATCTAATATATAAAATTCTCGTGTCACAGTTTTCGTTCCCGTATTCCTCCGAAACGGCTTGACCGATTCTGATGAAATTTTTTGTGCATATTGGGTAGGTCTGAGAATAGGCCAACATCTATTTTTCATCTCCTTTTTTCACCCCTTTTTAATCCCCATTAGCTCGATCGGGACAGGACGTCTGTCGGGTCAGCTAGTAAATAAATAAAATGTTGAGCGTGTTAGTGTTGCAGTTTTGTATGAAACTGCAGATTTTCCACCGTGTTACATACAAAAATCAAATTTAAAATTTCCGTAGGTTTGAGGCAATGAAATAACGGTCAACACAATAAAATTTAAAAATGAATGCGTCATCAGCGGTACTTGGCATTCAGCAAATCCAAGGAGCCTTCAACGTACTAGCTACCTTGCAGATGACTGCGTTTTTATTTCCACAACAGGCACAAGTTCAAGGTAATATTATTATTTTTAAATTAATTGATAATTATGTAATAGACAATATAAAGAAAGGTAATGGTTTGGTGGCAGCAGAGAATGCATAAAAACCAATTTGATTTTAAGAAGTTTAATGTTAAGAGATAAAAAGTATTACAATGATGTTCTATTTCTAACTATAATTAATATTGTATTATTTAGTCGGCGATTGACCAAAGAATGTCATGTAAAACGGATGGATCGCGTAAGCCGTCCGCGTTCGGTCACCTCTCTTCTTGCAGCGTCAGCGTCGTGGTAGCGCGCAGTTGTCTTGTGTAACCTGGGCGCTGCATACTAGCACTTTCCCGTGGCTATTCTTGCGTAACAAGGTCCTTTCTTAAAAAAACTAAGTCTTAAACATTGCGTCAGTGACGTAAATTGAGTTTAAATTTGACAAAACGAGCATTTATTTTTTATTTTTTTTAAGTAATTGTTATGATTTTGAATATTATTAAACGTTTGGATGTAAAATAAGTAACCATGTTTTTTGTTTAATTGAAAAGTAACACATTTGGCCTATATTAAAACCGTTTGCGAGTTTGAGGCTTCCGGCGACTGGAACCGCAATAGGGTAATTTACTCTATACGAGAAAAAATCTATAAATATGTTATTGAAACAGTTTAGGCATAAAGCAGTCGGAAAATGTAAGTTTTAGTTCATAAAATAACAAAACAATTTTTTAAATTCAATTCAAAGTTTTCAGTATTTTTAATCTGTTATAAAACACCGTGAAATAGTAGCGGCCATGTTATTACGCCATACGGCTGTGTAAACAAAAAATTGTCAACTGTCAGTCAACCGATTGGCGTAGTATAGGCTTTGTACTTTTATTATTTTCGTAACCAACGTAATTTTCCCATTATTACACCTATTACAAAATATGCTTTTAATTATTTTTAAATGATATACAATTATCATATTTAATATGAGCTCATTTGATACAAAACGAACTGACGTCATTTACGCTGAGCAATATGGCGTTCAGTAAGAGGCGGTTTCGTCAAACTACGCGCGAAATTTGAAAATTCAAAATTTAGATGCATTTTTATGGCACCTAACGATTGAATAAAAATTTTGTTTTTTTTTGGTGGCATATTAGCACTACAGAATTTCATTGAGACTCTTTTCAAAAATGGGTGTAATACCCTATTAACTCGGACTACAGTCCCAGTTGCCTGATCCTTTAATTTTAATATTTTTCTTCCGGCGACTAGGACCACGCCTAAATGAATAAGAAAAATCTATTGTTCAAGTCAGTACAGTACAGTCAAACGAAAAAATATGTTCAATAAAAAACAAAATATTTAAAAAACACCCTTTGATTACCTTTATATCCTTTATAGCCATTAGTAGACGATACGGTTGGCGCAGTGGCTGAGCGATCGACTGCTGCGCAGCGTGTTGCGGGTTCGTTTCCCGCCCAGGGTAAACATTTGTGTGATGAGCACTTGTGTTTGCCTTGTGTCTGGGTGTTGTTTATCTATATATGTATGTATTTACAAAAAAAAAATGTATTTGTGTATGTATATCAGCTGTCTGACACCCATAGTACAGGGTCTCCCTAGTTTAGGGTCAGATGGCCGTGTGTGAAAATGTCCCCACATATATTATTATTATTATTATATATTATTATCTTTCATGCGTAGTCCCAGTCGCTGGAAGAAAAATATTAATATTAAATGGATCTGGAAACTGGAACTGTAGTCGGAGTTAAATACAGTCCTAGTTACCAGGAACCTCCGAGTTTGTGGGCTGGCAGAAGTCTGAAATCGTCTCACCGCCCTGAGCAAGCATTCAGGGCCTCAAGTCTGCTATTACAATAGTGTCGGAATGGTCTATCATTGGTTTCATAATTGTTTATTTTGACAAGTTTGGTAATCTACTAATATAATGGCGTCATTATGACTTTCCAGTGGTCAACCAGTGACACGCCATTGAAAGAAATGATATTATAGAATGGTAATCTCGTACAAAATGACAACTGAATGACTGACTTAGCGGTAATCTGCTAAAATTTTGACAGTTCCTTTGATCAGTGACCTTTAGAACGTCATTGTGCAGTCATTGCTTTTAATTCGACCGGTCAATGATCGACCATTATGAATTTAGCAGATTACGAACTTTTAGCAAAATGACAATGGAATCGTGTTGGAATGACGAAATTATAAAAATAGCAGACTTGGACCCCTGGTCAATGCTTATGACTTTTCTGTATGAGAAGAGGAATTTGTCCTCCAGTGGGACGATACAACGATATTATTATTATAATTACTTTGATTCAGATTATATAAAATAAAATATAATATTTTTTAAATAGGTACTAGTAAAATAGTAGGCCGCTGGTAACTGGAACAGGGTTCAAGCAAGCGATAATTGTTATGATATGTAAGCATTTTAAGTACCTATAGTATTTTAAAACACTATGTATATTCTTCAGATGGCGATAGTTTCGACTTCATAATAATTGGTGCCGGATCAGCAGGTAGTGTCGTTGCCAACAGACTCACAGAAATTGAAAATACTACAGTTTTACTTATAGAAGCTGGTGGAGATCCACCGGCAGAATCTGTGGTAAGTTCTATATTTTTTAAATTGGTGGAAGTAATTATTAAAACCTTTATTATATGCCATTGCAATACTAGAGGCCTCTAATGCCACCATTAGAGGCCTCTAGTATTGCAATGGCATATTTTTTACGCAATTATTTGTACAAATACGCCAAGTGAAGTGCCACCACTTCACTTGGCGTATTTGTACAAATAATTGCGTTACTTGGTTAATACAAAATATACCCTATGTTTATTGATATAATGTCGATTTTGTATTATCACAATAAGGCCAATATTTTTGCACAAATATGCCAAGTTGATTGCCACTATGAGATGCGTTGCTATTCCAGAGACAAAGCTGAAAAGTCTGATGTGCCTGTGATTATACTAAGAAGCTTATATTATGTCAAAGTGGAAGCAACACTCTGAACACCTAAGTGAAACCAACTGTGGGCAGTCGCTCTCTTTCGGAATGTATACATATGACAAAGAAAACACATATCACTGTCTCGTCTTGTCTTTTCTATGCATTCAGAAAGAGAGTTGGTTTCACTTAGGTATTTAAAGTGTTGCCTCCACTTTTATATATAAGCCTCTTGGATTATACCGGCACACAGTTTAAACATCTGAGGATGTGTCTGAATAACCAATTCATATAGCCATTTTTTTGCTTTACCCATTAAGTAGTACGCCACAACTGTGGCGACATTTATCGCACATAATACGAACTACAACCGACGTTTCCTAGATAGCGCAAGCAGAGTCCACTTTACCATAGTAAAGACACAAAGTACATAAAGCTGTGTCGCGCCCGAGCAGAGAGACCGCTCAGAACAAACCGTCAATTTTACCACGCACACATTGATATTACGTTTATAGGCATTCTCAAGCAGTTTCAAGCAGACTTCAAACTCGACCGTCACGTGTTGTCTAAATGAATAAATAAGAGACTTTGACATCTCACGACGATCGAGAAAATTTTGTTATAAAAAAATTGCAAAGAGTTCCAACCAGTGTCAATAAAATTACATATTGTCACAAATAAAACCTACAGAGTCAATACAGTAGCAGCCCTAGTGAGTCTGGCAAGTTTAGGTAATTATTTTTGAAGACGGCGGGAGCGGTCCTTCTGTACCCTCTATATTTTGTGGCAAAGATATTTAACTTTACTATATTATAAAGAGGTAAAGTTTTTTTATAAGAGGTAATCTCTAAAAGTATTAATTCGATTCAAAAACAGTTACACTGACAGAAAGCTACACTTTAGCCAAGTGTCACAGTAAGTGTAAAGTAGTTATAGGTACTTGACTTCCACCCGGCCGCAGGCAGAAACCAGTTTGCTATATTTTTCTAGTCTTTACAATTAATAGAACTTGATTTAGTACAATTAACAGCAAAAGTAGATGATCAAAATCAGAAATTCAATACTAATTTATTTATTAAAAGTATGTGATTGTCACACACATACTTTTAAATCACTTCGACGCCACACAGTTCTGACGCGAACTCCGTTCGTTAGTATTGAATTTCTGATTTTGATCATCTACTTTTGCTGTTGACACAGCATCATTAAAAACTTACCGCCTATCCAAAGAAATTTTGATGCGTGGGGGTAAGCAGTTGATGACGCTGTCTGTACGTAGACTAAAAGACATTTGTAATTTTAAGAGTGATAAATAAACTATTATTAACTTACTCAATTCCAGTTACCGGGATTTATTCAATTCTTGAAGAAAACATCCGTGGATTGGAACTATGCAACTGAAAACGATGGTTACAGTCAACAGTTTCATAAAAACTATGGCGTCGAATTGACAAGAGGCAAAATGCTTGGAGGCTCTAGCTCTATCAACTTCTTATTTTACACGAGAGGCAATCATCATGACTTTGACAACTGGGCAGAGATGACTGGTGACTATTCATGGAAATGGGATAACGTACTTCCATACTTTATGAAAAGTGAAAGGCTAGTCGACCCTGTCTTACTTGCTTCTGATGCAGCTGCTTTTCACGGTACTGATGGATATTTAGGAACTACTAGAAACTACAATGAAGAGGTTCTAAACTTCTTTAAAGCTTTCAATGAAAGTGGCCATGACATTGTTTTAGACACAAATGGAGATACTCCACTCGGATACACTCAATGTATGTTTACTATGGCTGATGGTGTACGGCAAAGCACTGCTCAGTCATTTTTGCATCCGATCCAAAACCGACCGAATTTGTTTGTGCTGAAAAACACTCTGGTTTCGAAAATTCTCTTTGATGACCACAAAAACGCCATAGGTGTTGAAGCTATCTTAGAAAACAATAATACTGTCAGTTTCAAAGCTAATAAAGAAGTGATAGTATCGGGAGGATCTATTAACACCCCGCAATTATTAATGTTGTCTGGAATTGGTCCAAAGGATCATTTAGTGAGCCACGGCATAAAAGTCATTTCTGATCTTCCTGTCGGTCAAGCTTTACAAGATCACGTAGCAGTTAGCGTGACTCACACAACGGGAGAGTCAGTTCCGTCGCAGCCATTCGATCCCACAAATTATCCATCACCAATCATAAATGGGTTCGCCACTTTAAATGCAAGTCAAAATTATCCAGATTATCAAGTCGCAAGTTTTGTGATGAATGAACCGACAGGTGTAATACAATTTTGTTCTTTTTACTTCTCGTTTGTTGATGAAATATGTAATGCTTTATACAAGGACAGCATCGGAAAATCTGTTTTATTCAGCTTAGTAATTTTACTGTACCCAGAATCCCGTGGGAAAATCTTACTGCGAAGCAAAGATCCCAAAGAAAAACCAATGATTTATACTGGATATTATTCAAACGATAAAGATTTAGACAAACACGCGTCGTATATACAAGATTTTTTGAGAGTTCAAGATACGGAATATTTTAAAAGTATTGGAGCTGAACTAGTGGTACCCAAAATTTGTGGTTGTGGAGACTTTAATTTGACTGACGAATATCTTAAATGCTATGCGCTATGTATGATGATGTCAGGTTTCCATTATGCCGGTTCAAGTCCGATGGGTGTAGTAGTGGACTCCCGTCTTAATGTGTTTGGGGTACAGAAACTGAGAGTTGTAGATGCAAGTGTCATGCCTAAAATAACTGGAGCCAATACTAATGCACCGACTATTATGATTGCAGAAAGAGCGGCTGATTTTATCAAAAACGATCATAATTTAGTGGTAAAGACGGGATAGATCCCGTATAAATAATTTCCATTTCAAGTTTCCTAGAATTTGTGTTAAGAGACTGCTAACCAAGCCACATGTTTTATCCCGTCATTGTAGTCTTTTTTTACCTAGGAACCGACTTGTCATGGAGATATTCAAAGTAGGTACTTTCTTTCAAAATGTTTATTAAAAGTTTTAAATGGTTTAATCGACTTTCCTTCACAACTCTCGGTGCATTCTTTACTAACAATGTATAATTCATTATTAACTATAATAACACGATGTATAGATTCTGTATTACAATCTAAAGTTATTTTTGATGATTTAATCAGTCATAGATTTGATGCCTTAGGGTGTTACCAGACCAATCGATTGACCGTCGATCGATGATATCGATCGATGGTAGAATAGATGAGTCGACGTCGATCGATAGTTTTTACCAGACCAATCAATCGCCCGTCGATCGACGGCATCGATCGATCCGCTCCCCATTGTTACCTGCTGCTCGCCTGAGCCACGCGCGCTATCTACCTGGCCTGCGCGTCCTCTTGTAAATACATTACGAAAGAAACTGAGGGATTGTAGCCGGGGTTAATCGATCAACGTCGACCGATGTCATCGACCGGCAATCGATCGATTGGTTAGTTGAACGGTATCCGTCGATCAGTCAAAGCTACCACACCAATCAATCAACGTCGATCGATGATACCGATCAACGATCGATCGATTGGTGTAGCAACACCCTAATAACACTTTTACCAACGAGGCAGTGCAATGCTGCTACTGCCTACGATCTAACTAAAACTAAGCAAAATTCATAAACTGAGCTCAAAGGAAACTTACACTGCAAAATGGTTAATTTTTCATTTGTACAGTACCTATCGTTAGTTTCTGCTACAAGAACTTCTGTTTGTTATTCTCACTCAACTTCAGGTAAAACCTGCCTGCAGGTGATTTTATGTAGAACTTCTTATACAAATGAGCCAAGTTTCCTTTACAATGTTATAACCTAGTATAAGTTAGTTTCTTTCCTACAGAGGAACGTCAACTTAAGATGAACCATCTTCTAAACATTAAAGGGTATAAAGAAATGCTAGTACAGAGTTTATTTATTTTATTTCTACATTCATTCTGCATTTCCTTTTTAGACACACGACATTAGTTTTCCTGCCGTCGTGCATGCGCGATAACGATATCACAAGGCACTATCCGCTTATCATCTGTTTATACTAGTACTAATGACCTGAGATTGGCACGGGTAGATCAAACTATACGTATACACCTTTTTGAATCACTGTCTATTGATGAAAACCGCATTAAAATCCGTAGCGTAGTTTATAGATCCAAGCGTATAGAGATACACAGGCGACTTGGTTTTGTCTATGCCTAGATTATAAAAAAGATTAGGTTCTTGTATGTTTGTTTGTAATCGATAAACACAAAAAAATACTTAACCTCTTTTCAACATTATTCCACCTATAAAAAACTACATTATCAGCAAGTAAAATTGGCTATATTTATTATAAGCTAGCGGCCTGCTCCGGCTTCGCACGGGTGCAATGTAGTATAACTATACGTATAAACCTTCGTTAAATCACTCTATCTATTGATGAAAATCGCATCACATTGCGTAGTATAAAAGATCTAAACGTACAAACGGCGACTTTGTTTTATACTAAGTAAAGATTAATAAGATCCATATGACAGTTTTTGCATACGAAGTTGAAGGCACATCGTGAAGAAGACCTCTCTTTGCCCTCGCCTCTTTTCTTTACTTGGGTCGGCTTTCGTAATCTTTCGGCGCCATTCACTGATGATCATCGTCATGGAGCAACTATCCCTCTGACCTTCACAACCCAGTTAGTGGGTACTCGTAGCATGATACCGCTTGGTAAAGCTGGTGGCCAGACTTTTTGACTTCTGACTACCCATAACGACTGACAAAGTCCTATGAATAATAGTCGGGCCCAGCGGTTTTACGTAATAACTGTGACACGGAGGGGTAACTATATTAAATTGATGGTCACCCATCAAAGAACTGGCCGCGACAAGCGTGGCTTAACCATGGCCGGTCAATCCGAACAACTTTTAATTAGCCATGAACCCCTTAAGGGCAGCTTAGCAAAGTTTTGTAGTTTTAAAAATAGAATACTAAAATACAGACAGTGTGTATACTTCTAAAAATACCAGTAAACATACAGGGAAGATCCGATTTTGGGTCATAATAAAGGGGCTATTATGACCCAAAATCGAATGTTCCCTGTTCCCAGAAAGCAAGTAACACTACAGCGGTTCAAATCTCAAACGAAAATCTGTAATCAAGACTTGTTACTTTTCAACACCCGATACGCCAACATTTAAAAGCCAAAACGAACACACACAGCAACTAAAGGGGAAGAGGTTTCAGAATGTTGGTTTAAGGCTTTTACACACATGCGATTTAATTTACTTCAATAAGGTAGACAAGTAACAAATACAAATATTTTTATTTGTATAACATAGGTGAAATACCGTAATAAGTACGCCGTGTGGTGCCAGTCGAGAATAGCCCCACCCTATTTCTACCCGTGGGTGTCGTAGAAGGTGACTGAAGGATATTGACCAGAGGAAGTGCAGCAGCGACCTTCTGAGTACCATAACACCTACTGCGATCGCCAACATGCATCGGCCAAGCATGGCGATTATGGCTGCCCTTGGGGGGAAACCTATGCCCAGCAGTGGGCGTCTAAAGGTTGACGTGAAGGTGAAATACAGATGTCAGGTTTGACTTGAAAATAAAATTATTAAACGCTATGTCTTAGGGTGTTACCAGACCAATCGATCGATCGTCTTTCGACGGCATCGATCGTTGGTAGAATGGATTAGTCGACGTCGATCAGCCTGCCTGATTATTATTTCTGATGGATTATAGCCGGGGTTAATCGATCATCGTCGACCGATGCCATCGACCGGCAATCGATCGGTTAGTTAGTCGACCAGCCAAAGCTACCTCACCAATCGATCAGCGTCGATCGATCGTATCGATCGATGATAGATCGATTGGTGTAGGAACACCCTTATGGGCCAGTGGCTCTCAGGGGTTGTGGGTTTGTAACCAGATACGTGCAAGTACTGATGACACTTTTATAATGTCATATGTGTATTATATAGGGTGACTGGCAATTAGTGTACGATACTTAAACACGTGATTGTGCTCATGATAACAAACAATTTTTATTATGGGAGCAAAGCCGAAATCGCGAAAAAAATATCAGCTGTTCAGTACATTAGGCAAACATAAATGTACTGAACAGCTGATTTTCTTTCGCGATTTCAGGTTTGTTCCCATAGTAAAAGTTGTTGGTTATCATGAGCACAATCACGTGTTTAAGTATCGTACACTAATTACCAGTCACCCTATATACTTTAAGTTTATCTTGGACAGGTAAAGCAAAACACAGTGAACACTAAACACCACCAGACTTATAATAATGAATATGTCGTGGAAAACGATATTGTTTTGAGAATTAATTACTCGGTTGATTATTGTAGTACAGAGGAAATGGTAAACGCTGTGACGTCAGTCGTCAAAAGTAATGGCAGCACGTGGACAGAGTCGTGTTGGAGAGTGGATACTGGGCCGAGATCACTTTTGCTCGAGACACCAACCAGGACACTCTTCTAGAACGTAACTTTCGGTTTACCTATTTGAATTGTATTTTACGGTCACATTTAATAAAGTAAGGTTAGTTTGTACTGCATTGAATTTTGTTATTCTACAACGAACCGTCCGTCAATGAACTGTCCATGTGGTGTCGGACGTAAAGAACAGCACCATCCCATATCTCCCCGTGGGTGTCGTAAGAGGCGACTAAGGGACTTACCAGAGAATGGGCAGCAGCGTTCTCTGTGCTTTTGTAACAACCATACTGAGATCGCCAACCCGCCTGCTAAGCGTGGCGATTATGGCAAAACCCCCCCCTTGGGGAGGCCTATGTCCAGCAGTGGACGTCTTTCGGCTGAAATGACAATGAACCCGATACCACAGCCGCCACAGCGACAGCTCAGCCGTCGCTGACGCCGTCAAATTTAAGTCTGACTTCGCCAATCCGCCCTGAGCGCACGTGGTGATTAATGCTCGTGCCTTCCGTGTATGAGAAGAGGCCTTTGCCCTGCAGTGGGAAAATAATGGGCTGGTATTATTATTATTAGGTCTTGCCGTCAAATGATCTTGGGCACAGGTAAGTTGAACTAAAATATGAACACGGCAATTTCGACGACACGGTTGGCGCAGTGGCTGAGCGATCGACTGCTGCGCAGCGTGTTGCGGGTTCGATTCCCGCCCAGGGTAAACATTTGTGTGATGAGCACTTGTGTTTGCCTTGTGTCTGGGTGTTGTTTATCTATATATGTATGTATTTACAAAAAAAAAAAATGTATTTGTGTATGTATATCAGCTGTCTGACACCCATAGTACAGGGTCTCCCTAGTTTGGGGTCAGATGGCCGTGTGTGAAAATGTACCCACATATTATTATTATTAATTTTGTTACTGTAATTTGTCACTAAATGTGTTTGTAAAACCGAAAGTCGGGCAGCAGCGGCTTCCGTGTATTTAACAACTTATAGAGTATATTATTTTTACTCTGCGGTCCCCAAGATGCCTGCCAAGCAATACTCCCTTTGGGGAGACCTTTGTCCAACAGTGGACCTCTTCCGGATGATGATGACAATGATGAATTAAGTAGTCAATGAATAGCACGGTTTTCTGTAAAATAAAGTAAGGTAAATAAAAGTTTCTGGCTCAGATTATGAAACAAAAAGCAGATAGACCGCACGGAACACTGAGTGTAAAGCCACCAAAGCAAATACAAATTCAAAAGCGAATACCTACTATCTGATTGTATTCGCTTTTGAATTTTTATTTGTATTAGTATTTGTTTTTCTAACGATGCTTAGCTTCGCGCTTTAATGACTCATGCCAGTAGGTACACATATACAGAATTGTAGGTATCACCTTTTGAATTTGTATTTGTTTTCATGGCTTCACTCTCAGTGTTCCGCGTGGTCTATCTGCCTTTTACAGAATTTCTTTAGTTTCTTCAAGAACTTCCTAGATAATTTCATTTGTATCTATTCTGTTTTAGCTACGCTTACACAGGGTTTAAATTGACACAGTAAGCATTAGAATACGCCTACTGCCGCTTCACATTAGCAATTATGTGCAAATATATTTGATTATGTCTAGATGTCATTAAGCCTAGCAATTGCCTAGTGAGATATTAGTGCAAATGGTTATAATTAAGTCCATTTAATGAGCGATCATTCCAGATTATGCAATGATATAATTATTGGAATCGGAATGCTGATGATGATGGTTGCAGGTTGCCTAATACTGGGTTGGTTGGCAATTTATGGAGGAGGTCTACGTTTAGCAGTGGACGACAATTAATAGGCTGATGTGATAATTTATTTTGTGAATCCGGCAAAGTCAAAGTCAAAGTCAAAGCATTTATTTCAATTAAACCATTTACAGGCACTTTTGAATTGTCAAGGAGTCGGTCAGTTAGTCAGAAAGTTGAAGCTAGTTGCTCGTTCCAAAACGTAGGTAGCTCTCTATGGAGAAGAACGAGCAAGAAACTCGACGGACACTCTTTTAAAATCAAGTTTTTACAAAATACTGCTTACATTATTCTTGTTGCTTATATATGTGAAAACAATGAAGGTAATCTAGAAATATAAAAAATAATCTAGATAAAAACCATGGCAGTTAAGAGTTGACCAATCTCTACTGACAGCGCCCGTTCACGAACATGACGCGTGAATCAGCACCATTCAGCTCAACCATTTTGGAGGGAGCGAATGATCTAACACACGCGCCACCATCAGCGAGACATTTGAGTGAGCATGACAATTCTCTCAACCGCCATGCTGATTTATGTCAAACACATAATAATTATTTACTTAATATATGGCTCCATGGTACTCACATTTACAAAATTGAAATAATGTTGCTAAATTATACAAAACTAAGGTTTTCAATGTCTCTAAAATGTCGAAAAAGTAATTAAAATATATTTGTGTATAATAATAACGATACTCGACGTTACTCATGTCAATAAAATGGCACTCAGCGCATTCCCAAAGCACTAGTGTTTTATAAGTTACGAGTTTCGGAAGTCAGCAGCTTTTGTTCTTTTGATTGTTTTGTATTGCCACCGACTTCCGAAATTTATGTCCTAATATGTGTTCTGTGATGGAGGAGGATGTGTGGTGGAGGAGCTCGTGGCTAAGTTAAAGCCGTACAGATCGAACGGTCCAAGATTAAGCTACGCTAGCCGCGGTGGGTCTGTGGATGTGTGACCATCCCTATCATAGCGAGTTTTCTCCGTGCCTCGGAAAGCACGTAAAGCCGTTGGTTCCGGCTGTCATTTGTAGATCTTTGGCAGTCGTTATGGGTAGTCAGAAGCCAGAAAGTCTGACAACTAGTCTTGTCAAGGGGTATCGTGTTACCCAGTAACTGGGTTGTAGAGGTCCGATAGGCAGTCGCTCCATGTAAAACATTGGTATTCAGCTGCATCCGGTTAGACTGGAAGCCGGCCCCAATATGGTTGGGAAAAGGTTAGGCAAATAAATGATAATGAATGATGAATAGGTGTTCTGTGATAAAGTTATTTATTATTTTTTAGTGTATGGAAGCGGTCACCTTTTTTAAAATGTTTTTTTTTTCTCTTTTTATTTTAGCACCCACTTTTTATCCCAATTTAACAAACAGTTACACTAAAAAAATAAAGTCATCTCCTAATTTTTCACCCTTGAAGGAAAAATATTTCCCTGAAATTTATATGGAACCTCCTCTGAGGCATACCCTTTCCATTAAACAAAGAAGAAAATTATCAAAACTGATTTACAATTGCCTGAGAAGTTGCATAACAAACATCCAAATAAATATAAATACCTACAGTCAAACTGAGAACCACCTTCCTTTTTTTGAAGTCGGTTAAAAATACAGTCACAGAAAAAATCAGAACGATAAACATCATAGAACTTTATTCGGTCTGTATAGCACAGCCCTTATTCAAACGTTTGCAAGTAAGCAAAAAGCAGAAAGTTTGGGAAACCGTGACGTTTGTGTTTCCCTTCAATAATCTTCTGTGGACGTGAGGAGAATAGTTACTCTTTAATATGCGTCCCTGGTACCCAGGATTAGTGTCATAACTGTTTAAGATTATTATTGTCTTTCATATTTTTTGTCCGTAGGTATTGGTTTTGTTAGTCCAAGCTTGGTAATTCTGGGGCACACTTAGCATATTTTTTGATAAAACTAATTAGGGTTAGGTCTGCTGTAACCAACCAAACCACGTCGGCAATTTTCTCATTTTTCAAAGTAATTGTAATGATGTTGGATATTTAGCACTAATTCATTTAAAATCTATTCACAATTTTTTTTGGAATAAAGGGTAAACAATACTAATATTGCCTCCGCCTCTCCCCCCCCCCCCCTCAAAGATTGACACTTCGCTAATTTATTCTGTTTATTAAAAATATTTTCGTTTTTTAAGCACGCGGTACCCGAAAAATACTGTTTTTCGGATATATTTGTAGAAAATGTAACAACGTAAACCTCATGCATGATAGGCGATCTTAACCACTGAGCCATCACGACATATTATTTAATTATTTTTACGTAATTAATTTCAATAATGAGAAATTATGGGTCGGTTCGATTTATTAAGACTAACTCAATTATGTAATCCTGATAGATTAAATATTTTTAATATAGGTACTTACTGAAAGATATTACTGCCTAAGCGTTATTAAGAACTAATTAAATAATAATTTCGATTATTTCACTTGAGTTTTACGAGAGAAGTAACTAACCATTTTCCTAAAGCAATAAAAATCTCCGGAGTATAATTATTCTTATTGCTCACCAGATGTCGTAGTATTCGTTATTAATTTTAATATTGCTAATAAAAGGTTTAACCAGTTTTAAAGGTTCCGTATTTTTTTTTTTTTATTCTTCATTAATAAGGGGTTTTTATCCACACGGATACGTCAACCTCATTGTACCTTTACCTTAATTTACACACAGCTACGAGTATATATTATAAAACAGGAAAGGGAATTACTGCCTAGACTTTTGAATTAAGCCACAAATTATGCGTTTAGTCCGTTCTGATTTAGGGTATGCCAAAATATTTTGGATAAGTCCAACATCCCACAAATTTAGTTCAAAGTCCCTAGCCATTTGTTCCCTTTCATCTTTGTTCTTAACACAATCCATCAGCAAATGTTGCACATCTTCAATTTTATTGCACGTCTCACAATTTGGCGATGCAGTCTTTCGCATTATGAAGGCAAACTTTGCTGATGGATAGTGGCCAGAACGAAGTCTTAGCGCTAACTTAACATAATTTCTAGTTAAACATTTATCATCAAACCAAGGCACGCGAGGGACTTTTTGTGTGTCGTCACAACGGAGTTTTTCTAAAGATGTATGTTAAGAAGGACGTAAAATTGGTATAATATTAGAAGCTCGGGAAACCGCTGGATGAACTCGGCGCGGGATCGACACAGGTGGAGGTATTTGGGGTAGACCTATGCCTTACTCCTCTGCTGTTCTTTTCTGATTAATTTCGTTGCGGGATTAAAGACAGTTAAGGGGTTAACGACTTTTACAGATTTTAAACTGACAATCACGACAAAATGAGTAGTGTAAATGATATCAAAAAAATATACTTATGTTAAACTAGAACATTCTCTTAATCATTTAGTATGTGAATATTTTTTATTATATTCATATTAAATAGTTTAATTAACTTGTGAAGTTGTGTCTGACGTGGACAAAACATTGACAATCACACAAAATCTACCAGGTAGGTATAATTAAACGAAACTCCACAATCTTATCTATGTTAACAAATAAATAAATAAATAAACACTATAGCCCAAACGCTTCACTGATGAGCTAATATCGTTTCGGTATAAATGAAAGAACTCCCCCCCCCCCCTCCCCTTGGGTTTTACCTTTAGGGGATATAATTGTTATTGAGTAATGCATACGTATGAGAAAATAGCATTAAGTAATTAGATTTAGATTATCTTAACCAGTTATTTAAGGCAAAACATGACAGTGACTCAATTTAACGTTTTATGTAACATCTTGCATTTATGTGTACTTACACTACGTTTTAGTAAAATAAACATCTTGTATCTTGTGTCAGTAAAACAATAATATGTATTTTATATAGTACTAGCTTTTGCCCGCGACTTCGTCCGCGTGAATGTCGGTTATAGCGAATGCAGTCGAAGTCGCAGATAAAAAGTATGTCCTTCCCCGGGGTTCAAGTTATGTTCATGCCAAATTTCATCAAAATCGGTTCAGCCGTTTCATCGTGAAAGCGTAACAGACAGAGTTACTTTCGCATTTATAATATTAATAGTACGGATAGTGCAGCAGTGTGTGCGACATAGCTCAATATTTGCAAAATATCTAAGAAGTTTTATTTCATGAATTATCTACATAGTTAACGCACGCACTCATACACCCACACTCATGCATACACATACTCTTACACCTATACTCACACATACACATACACCTACACCCACAATACACAAGTCACAAATTGTATTAGAATGTGCTAAGTAATATTACTTTACAGAATGTTTAAATTGTGTAACGTCACACTAATATCCAACCAGTTTATTATTGTCCAAACTTCAGGAAGTATGTACACTATGACCTGAAATACAGGTTCAGCCTAGCTCAGGCACAGTTGCTCACCTTTTATTACTGATATTGTTTTACTTAATTTATTTCTGTTCTAACTGTTACATGTTTATATCACAAAGTACGTAAATCTGCGTCGCGCCCGAGCAGAGAGACTACTCAGAACAAACCGCCATTTTGACCACGCACACATTGACATTACGTGTATCCCTTTATCTGTACAAAAGACTCAAGGAGTCTGGCGTCCATTGTTTAACTATTGTGTCTGCTAATTAGTCAGTTGAGCTGAGGCTTTCTCAAGCAGTTTCAAGCAACCTTACGACCCGACTGTCACTTTTTGTCTAAATTAATAAATGAGAGACATTGACATTTCACGACAAACAAGAAAATTTTGTTATAAAAAATTGCAAAGAGTTCCAACCAGTGTCAATAAAATTTCATATTGTCACAAATAAAACCTACAGAGTCAAAACAACAGGAGTCTGGCAAGTTTAGGTAATTATTTTTGAAGATGGCGGGAGCAGTCCTTCTGTACCCTCTATATTTTGTGTGTATGAACAAATAAATATTATTATTTTTATACTATTATTATTACCTACAGTGATAAGATTTTACAATAACAAGCCATGAAATAAAACTGTTGTGATGACCTAGTCACCTAGTGGTTAAGACGACTCTAATGCTTATGATTGTGGGTTCACAACCGGGGAAAGGCACTTGCCTTTTCACTACTTTTTCTTTTGGTACTTATTAATTTATTATTTATTTATTTTACTATTTATGTACACAGTAAAAAACACAGGAAAAGAACATTATAAAATATGAGTACATAGGTACTGCTTATTTCTTAAGAAATTTCTGCCAGCAGACCTGCAAAAGGAGAAATGAAAAAGAAACATAGACTATAGTGTGTGAGAAAAGGAAGAGAATAAAGTATGTATGTGCCTAACTAACCCATAGTATTTATTAAATATAAATACACATATAAGTAAATATTAATATATACTTATATAAATACATGATGCTAAGATATGACGACATGGTTGGTGCAGTGGCTGAGCGATCGACTGCTGCGTAACGTGTTGCGGGTTCGATTCCCGCCTAAGGTAAATATTTGTGTGATGAGCACTTGTGTTTGCCTTGTGTCTGGGTGTTGCTATATATGTATGTATTTAAATGTATTTATGTATGTATATTAGCTGTCTGACACTCATAGTACAGGGTCTACCTAGTTTGGGGTCAGATGGCCGTGTGTGAAATGTTCCCACATATTATTATTATTATTTATTATTATTATATATAAACTAATAAAAATATATAAGTATATAATAAATCATAATTGAGAGAAAAGGTAATGCTCTTTCACGCTGGCCTTGAACAAAGAAATGGTCTTAAAATCACGAATGCTAGGTGTAAGTGCGTTCCACAACCTTACAGCACGGACAGAAAAGGAGTAAGAGTAATAGCTGGATTTATGAGGATGGGATTTAAGTAGGCATCTAAGGTGCGATCTACACGTTGCGTCAGTAGGGCGCGCATAACTTTCCAATGTGGCCTTTTTGGTTCTAACTCCTGACAACGTCAGAAGTCTACTTTTATACTAGTACGTAAGAAATTATAACAACGAGTATATCATTCATAAACAGCAACTTTAATTTTATCTTGAAAAAACGTTCACTCATCATCATCATCTACCTAACTTTTTCCCAACTATATTGGGGTCGGCTTCCAGTCTAACCGGATGCAGCTGAATACCAATGTTTTACATGGAGCGACTGGACCTCGGACCTCCACAACCCAGTTACTGAGTAACACGATACCCCTTGGTAAGACTGGTTGGTCAGACTTTCTGGCTTCTGACTACCCATAACGACTGTCAAAGATCTACAAACGACAGCCGGGACCAACGGCTTTACGTGCTTTCCGAGGCACGGAGGGAACTCGGTATGAAAGGGATGGTCACCCATGCACAGATTGACCGCGGCTAGCGTAGCTTAACCTTTGACCGATCGATCTGTATGGCTTTAATTTAGCCACAAGCTCACAAAAAAGTTCACTCAAAAACACGAATTAATCGTTGATTCATATTATTCAAATATGATCAAATGGTCAAATGGGACTTTTTAGATTGTCAGGAATATAGTTACACTAGCAACCCGACCCGGCTTCGCATGGGCCTATAGCCTTCCTCGATAAATGAACTATCTAGGTTAACAGGTTTACAATTACCATAATTTTATTTAGTTCATGTGGTGTTTACCTTTAAGTAATTGTTACACAGTTAAAAGTTAAAAAAAAAAATGTTATTTAATGCTCAAGATGGTGTAAACAATTGTTGGTGAACCTAATAAATAAATAAATCTAACACAAAAAGAATTTTTCAATTCGAACCAGTAGATCCTGAGATTAGCGCGTTCAACCAAACAAACAAACTCTTCAGCTTTATAATATTAGTATGTATAGATTTCCATTACCGATGTCAGTGACATAGGTGAAGTAAAACATCGTGTGGAAACTCGTAAGTAATGTAAGTCTAAAATCGTGAATCCGCCTTGGGCAAGGTTGGTGATCAATGGTCATTTATTTTCTGTATGAAAATAGGCCTTTGGACAATAAGAGGAGGTATATATATGTAGGAATATTTTTATTTTGTTAGTTCAGTTTGTTTCCAAACGAAGGATAGTTAGTTTGTTTCTGAACGAAAGATAGAGTGAAGGAGATGGATGAGTGTGAGGGAGAAAGAAGATATAAGATGTGAGATGTCAGGGAGAACAGAGAATAAAAGAAGATGGTTGGATGCTGCTGTTTTTTCATGAAGATGATGGAAAAATAAAAAGAAGTTCTGTGGACATACGAGCATTTTTATTTCGGTCTCCAATCCTACAATTATATATATATATTGTCCGTATGGTGTCGGACGTAAAGAATACCACCATCCCATATCTTCCCGTGGGTGTCGTAAGAGGCGACTAAGGGACTCACCGGAGAATGGGCAGCGGCGTTATCTGTGCCTTTGTAACAACCATACTGCGATCGTCACCTCGCCTGCCAAGCGTGGCGATTATGGCAAAACCACTCATTTCTTGGGGGAGGTCTATGTCCAGCAGTGGACGTCTTTGGGCTGAATTGATGATGAGGATTATTAGTATATTATAAGCCATCAAATAAATGAAGTTTCATTGAAACAGGTATCTATTGTTTAAAATAAACGACCGTAAAGTGACTTGCAAAAATAATCTAAATTGAAAAATAATGGATCCATTCTCTGAATATATATTTTTTTTCAATTTTTCCCCCAGCGAATTTTTCTTTTAACAAATTTGTTTGCCAACTGAGTGTTATTAAACAGTTTTATTTTGAAAAATCTTTCAAATTTATTATTTTATACAACAATGGTGGTACGGAGAAGTTGCACAAAAGAGAAAAGTCCGTTGAAAAAGTCGGTGTTCCTTCTTTTAGAGCTAACAAAAGGTAAACAATGGTGAAATAACAAGAATAAACCATAACGGTGAGTGTTCCTGTGGGCATAGCTTTAACTTTAGCTGTACAATACAATCTGTCACTCTTATGTCATATAGTTATCTTACTTTTATTTCTCCTATCCGCCTCAATCCTCCTGTCTCGATGGATTGTATTAAGAATTTGTAGTAGGTGTATATACATTATATTGTATTGGCAGCCGTGTGGTGCCGGTCGCAAATAGCCCCACCCCATTTCTACCCGTGGGTGTCGTAGAAGGCGACAAAGGGATATTGACCAGAGGATAGGCGGCAGCGTCCTTCTGAGTACCATAACACATACTGCGGTCGCCAACACGCATCGGCCAAGCATGGCGATTACGGCTGAATATCACAATAAAAAAATTATAACTGCGTTATTGCAGATTATTTTTACGGCAAAGAAGTCGACAGCCCACTTGATGATCTTTGAGAGGCTGCGGGAGTTCGCGCATGGCTGGCACGCCGTCAGGAGTCAGATGGAAAGAGAGGAGAAAGAGAGGAGAAAGAGAGGAGATAGAAACGGTCTGCCCGACGGCGAAGTACTTGTTTGTTTGTTTCGTACACACAGCCCTATTAAGGGAGAATGTGCTAGGGACACATGGAAAATTTGTATGGGATCAAGAAGCGCCTGCGGACCCACTTAAGATAGCCAAGGGTGCTATGTCCGCAGCCGCCCCACGTTTCGGCCCGTATAACGAAAGTTGGTAGGGCCATGGGAAGGTTGGAGGGAGCCCACTTGATGTTCAATGATCACCACCGCCTATAGCATCAGTAATACCAGAGTACTTGCTCCCTGTCCTTGTTACCATTCCGGAAACATAGTTGAAATATCTAACACAGCATCGCTGCTTTGTGGTAGAAATAGGAATATTATTAATAATAGTAAGAACTTTCCCGGACAACGAGAGGCAAAACTGTCAAATTTCGACTTAACTGATTAATGTTGTTGAGATAGTGTGATCAGGCAGGATAAATCAAAATTAAAAAAAAAACTGGACTTGTAAAAATGCGTATGTATTCCGGAGAACAAAGAGATGGACACACATTATAATTATGTAGGTAGACGTTAAAATTAGTTCACCATCACTAACAAGTTGCACGATGTAGAAATGTCTTTTGCGGATATCACTTATTCTAGGTGCCTAAATCTAAACATGCCCCCGGGCGTTGAAAGGCAATCTTTCAACCAGAACCTTCATCTAATGGCAGTGGGCATATCTTACTGCATGCACGCCGGATTGTTCCATTAGCAGTTCTAATTTCGGCCACACGACTGATTCCGTCACGTCCTGGGTATACTGCTGAGATTCGGCCTAATCGCCATTTCAATGGTGGTAGATTGTCTTCCTTTACTATAACAAGGCGATCAGTCTCTAAGACCGCCTCTGAAGACCTCCATTTGGTCCGCTGCTGTAGTTCAGAGATATATTCTTTATTCCACCTCGACCAGAAGTGTTGACGTAATGCCTCGATTCGCTCATATCGCTTCAAGTGAGTAACGGAAGCAGTTTCATACGACGGCACAGGCAAGGACGTGAGTGTGCGTCCTATCAGGAAATGTCCAGGTGTCAGCGGCAGAAGGTCATTGGGGTCCGATGACAACGGCGTGAGTGGACGCGAGTTCAGGAGAGCTTCGATTTGAACCAGTGCTGTATATAGTTCCTCGTAAGTTAAATTACAATTTCCCATTACTCTTTTTAAATGAAACTTCACTGATTTGATACCTGCCTCCCAAAGACCACCGAAATGTGGAGCGTAGGGAGGAATAAAAATAAACTTAATCCCTTCAGCGGCCATGTCACCAGATAACGAACTGCTGTTAGCCTTTAAAAATTTACCAATTTCATTATAAGCACCTACGAAAGAGGTTCCGTTATCGGAATAAATATGCGTAGGTTTACCTCTGCGAGACATAAAACGACGAAGTGCTGACAAATAGTTTTGACTGGTTAAGTCACCCACCAACTCAATGTGAACTGCCTTCGTTGTAAAACATACAAAAAGTACAATGTAAACTTTCACAAGTCTACAACCACGACCTTGGCGAGACGCTGACAGAAGGGGTCCAGCGTAATCAACCCCAACACATTCGAATGGATGACCACCGGACGCCACCCGTCTTTCAGGTAAGTTTCCCATAATGGGATTAATTGGTTTAGCTGTAATACGACTGCAAATGACACAACGATGATAACATAATTTAGCCAGGTTACGACCACCTATTGGCCAGTAAGTATCTCTTATACAAGCCAATAGTAGCTGTGGACCTGCATGCATTAAAGTTTTATGTTTAAATTCAAATAATAATTTAGAAAATCTATGAGTGGACTGTATTACTAAAGGATGTTTTTTCTCGTACGAAAATGAAGAATTTTGTAAGCGACCGCCGACACGAATTAATTTAGTTTTATCTAAGAATACATTAAGTTTAGTAAGTGGACTTCCTTTCGGTAAGCACTGATTTTTTATTAATAACTCATATTCAGGAAATGATTCTATTTGAGAGAGTTTCACAATTAAGTTTAATGCATTTTGTAATTCATCTTCACTAAGATGTAAAGTGGTCGGTGGTTGCTTTTTACAAATGTTAGTAAATCGTAACGTATATGCTACTGTGCGAATAAGTCGAGAAAGGTTTGAAAACCGATTAAAATCAATTAAAGATATAGCCTTAGAAGTAGTCAATAAAGAAATCTCAGTTTTAGTTTCAGGCAATGATTCCACTGCAGTGGTTGGAAAAGAAGGCCACTCGCTTATATCCTGGTTTAAAAAATTTGGTCCCGACCACCATAAATTATGACTCTGAATTTGACTTACATCAATTCCTCGAGACACAAGATCAGCGGGGTTAAGATGTGTGGGGACATGTCTCCAGGTACAATTATTAGCATTCGTTTTATCAACTATTTCTGCCACACGATTGCGCACGAATGGTTGCAGCTTACTCGGTAACATTTTCAACCATCCCAGCACTATTGTAGAATCACTCCAAAATGTACTACTTTGAATTGGCGCGCTAAGTGACTCAGTCACCTTTTTATATAGCCTCACTCCAACCAAGGCGGCGCAGAGCTCGAGCCGAGGAATTGTAGTTGGCTTGATAGGAGCCACTCTACTCTTTGCTGTAAGCAGACGCACCATAACTTTATTATTATTGATACTCCTTACATAGATGCATGCACCATAAGCAGTTTGTGATGCATCACAAAATATGTGTAATTCAATAACCTTCCAAGAATCACAAAAAACTAAACGTGGGATGCGTAAACTATTCAAAATGAATAACCTACCAACAATATCTTTCCATGTATTAGCGACATCTGGTGGCAAACTGTCATCCCATGATAGCTTGTGTAACCAAAGTTTTTGCATTATTACTTTCATTAGAATAATACAAGGAGATAATAGACCAAGAGGGTCGAATATTTGGGATGTAACTGACAGAACCTCACGCTTTGTTATATTATTCGATATTGACGTATTACTAATTGAAAAACAGAGCTCATCGGAGTCTGTTAGCCAGTTAAGACCCAAAGTTTTACTTGGCTCATTTGAGCCAATGTTTAAATTTAATGATGAACTTGTGACTTGATCTGATAAAACCTGAATATTGTTGGATTTCCACTTCCTAAGTGGCATACCAGCGACAGCCAACTCGGCAGTGACTTTCTGGCGGATGTTTATGACGTCAGATATTGTATCACCGCCTGTCAACAAATCATCGACATAAAAATCATGGATTATGATACCAGCAATCTTCTCATCCTTACAATCTAAGCCAACTTGTTTTAAACACCGAGTTGCTAAAAAAGGTGCACTTGCTGTTCCATAAGTCACAGTATTTAATTCATATGTTTTAATAGACTCTAAAGGGTTCTCGCGCCACAAAATTCTTTGTAAGTGTCTATCATCAGGGTGTACGATCACTTGTCGATACATTTTTTCTACGTCAGCAGAAATAATGTATTTATGTTTTCTAAATCTAAGAAGTAAAGACATTAAGTCATCTTGAACAACCGGACCTACCATTTGTAAATCATTAGATGAAACACCTGAAGTAGTAACACTGCTAGCATTAAACACTACTCTTAATTTTGTGGTTATGCTATGCTTGCGAAGAACACCGTGGTGTGGAATAAAATATGCCACTTTGTTTGAGTCAACGGTACACTCAGACATGTGTCCTAACGAAATATACTCTTTCATGAAGTCACAGTAAAGAGTGTTTAAAGCTGGCTGACTTTTAAATCGACGTTCAATCGAAAAGAGACAATGTTTTGCTCTAGCCAGTGAGTCACCTAAAATGTGGTGTGATTGTTTGAGTGGTATCCTAACACAAAACCGACCATCCGCCATTCGAGTGGTGTTTTGTAGGAAATGTTCTTCACACTTTGCTTCTTCTTCAGAATATGAAGATGACTGATTGGGGACTTCTTCAAGTTCCCAGAAACGCGATAAAAGGTTTTGAATGTCATCTCCTGATGTGGGGTTGTGAGAAGAACTACCATTGAGTTTTGCAATGTTAACTTTAAGAACTGATGGTAACCGTGATACTTGGACGCTGTTAATAAATGGACCTGAAACTAGCCAACCTAGCCTAGATTCAAATAGTATTGGTTTACCTTCACCTAAGTTGATTTTTTGCCGCCCCAGTAGGTCCCAGAAAACATCTGCCCCTATTATTAGATCCACTGCCGATGGCGTGTGGAAATGAGGATCAGCTAAACAAATATCGCTTGGGATATTTAAATTATTAATGGATAATTTATGGCAAGGTACTTCATCCGTTATGTTTGGTAAAATAAAACAATAAAGATTAGTAGTGAAGTTTTCACTTAAAGATTTTACAGAAACACTGCACATTTTACTAATATTTGTTTTGGAATTATTGATGCCCTGTACAGATTCATTAACCTGTATGGTAGGTAAATTCAATAAATTACATAACTTATCTGTCATTATACAAGAAGTACTGCCAGAGTCCAGTATAGCCCGAGCGAGATGCTCGTGGTTATTTTTATCATAAACTTTTAATAATGCAGTAGTCAATAGAACTTGACTTTTGCTTTTATCATTAAGATGAGTTGTAGCGCGTGCAGATAATGTCACATTTGTATTGGGTTTATTTTCAGCTTGGCTAACATCTACAGTAACAGTACTGTCAGTGTGCGAAGTAGAAGAATTAGACACAGCTTTCTGTGCCGCACCTGCTACGTGGACCAGTGTATTGTGCTTACGCTTACATATTTTGCAACCAAAAGATTTACAATGATTTGAGTAATGACCAGACCGAAAACAATTAAAACATACCTTGTATTGAGGAAGAAGTTCAAGCCGTTTCTCATTGCTAAGACCAAGAAACTGTGGACAGTTAAATAAATTATGTTTATCACTACAATGCGGGCATGACACCGGAGAGGAACTGGTATTATTTTTATTTTTCTGTTGTGGTGTTTCATTGCTCACTGATAACATTGTTTTATGCTTATTAGATTTAGGAGTACTATTATTAGCCTGGTTACGAGATAAATCTAATGTTTCAAGCAAAACTGCACGATTTCTTAAGAATGCAAGGAAGATTTCTAATGTTATGGTTTTATCTTTATCTACATGACCCTTTTCTTCCTCCCACTGTCGATAAGTCCTTGAATCTAATTTGTTTGTAACCATATAAATTATTAACGTATCCCAAAACTTAACTGGCTCACCTAAAGATTCTAACGCACGTAGGTTTTTGTTTAAGGTATCAATTATGTGTTTTATATTATCTGAGGATTCTTTATTAACCACTTCAATTTTAAATAAGGCTGCTACATGATTTTGGATGAGTAGCCGCTTGTTATCAAACCTTTCACATAATAAATTCCACGCAATGGAATAATTATTAGCCGAGAATTCAATAGCCCGTATGACTAAGGCTGCTGTCCCTTCCAAGGAAGCTCGAAGGTAATGAAACTTATTTATTTCATCAATTTGATCATCCAAATGTATTAAGCTTGAAAACGTGTCATGGAACTCTAGCCACTTGTCATACGTCCCGTCAAACTTAGGTAGTTGAATGGTTGGTAACCTAACCAGTCTAGTATTGCTAACGCGAGACACCTTATCTTCATTAACAATGTCATTGTGTCTGGATAGTAATTCTTGTGCCTTCGCAACAACTTTGAAATATGAGGTTTCAAATTCATTACGTTCTGATAACTGTGTTTTCATGTCATCAGCTATGCATTCCAACCTTAACTGAACGTCGTCATATTGCGAATAAACAAGTTCAATCTTACCTAGGCGTAACTGCAGTTCGTTCATCTGAGTTTGAGTTAAAGAATCCTTTTTAAAATCCTCTAAGTAATTACAAAATACCGTTAATCGACCTTTGTAACTCGCTCGTTTCTTTATGAGCTCCTTTTCTTCCTTATCAGTCATTCTTTGGGAAGCAGGTAATCAAACTGAAACGTAACAAGTATAAGTTTTAATAAATATAATATTGGTTTAGTAATTAACTAAACTTCAGTACACTATATACCTAAAAGTCTTAGCTGAAAGCTGAATCGAATATTAAACTATAAAATTGCTGTTTTTAACTTGATGTTTGATCTAATATAAAAATAGAAATCAAGATCTATTGGTAACTATACAAACATCATAATACCAATACCATTAAACAAAATACTAATCTGCTTACTACACTATGGACAATATATTGATGTGGTTGCCGGTTTAAACTACTTATTCATCTAGATAATAATATGTCATAAACTTTGCAAACATTAAGTTATTTAATGTAACGGAATACAATACAATGTATCTATTAATTGACAAAGTAAGATTTCAGATGATATGTATTGCAAGATAACAAAGGAAACTGCTTAGATTAATGGTTAACAATGATTGAAACCTAGTTTGCTGCTTAATTACCTTTAATACAATAGATTGACTACAAATTATAACAATAATTTGGTAATCTGAAAAGAAATCATACATGTGCAAATGAACAAAGAAGTTAGATACCAAACTTTTACTAACCTTTACAATTCCATTAAAAACCGTTAAATACTACCTGAATATAAGTAATGGGTTCTAAAATAAATGTAGATAGGAACACTGCACTGTATTGTACTGCAATATGCTGCGATGTGACCCTTTTGACCTTAGCCAGCTACTCACAAACTCCAAACGGCAGTATTTTCCGATGAATTTTATATTTCCTGGATTTATCCGTATTCCTGGGTCACTTATCCGGTTCGATATGGACCAAATTATGTTGAGATAGTGTGATCAGGCAGGATAAATCAAAATTAAAAAAAAAACTGGACTTGTAAAAATGCGTATGTATTCCGGAGAACAAAGAGATGGACACACATTATAATTATGTAGGTAGACGTTAAAATTAGTTCACCATCACTAAGCGCCTGATAAAGTCTTCAATGCAATAAGTTGCACGATGTAGAAATGTCTTTTGCGGATATCACTTATTCTAGGTGCCTAAATCTAAACAATGTTGATTAAAAACCACAGAAGTAAACAAAACGCGGGTATAATTGGTTTGTTTATTTCAGATATACCCACTTATGAAGTTACGCTTAGTAGTCAAACCGTAAGTTAACATAAACAAACGATATGGAATTCGAGATGGGTGGACGGTTAAATGTGCCCCTGAGTGTATATTTAAATCACCATTTAACGAAAAATCTGTTATGCTGTATAATATTCATTTTTTAGATGAAAGTTGTCTTATGATTTTACAAATCAGCTCTCGTCTTAAGTCAATAAAAGAGATAAATTACTCTTTTCTCAACTGACCAAGGTCAAGAGCCGATGATTAAAATCGAAAGAAAACTCAATCTTTTCTAACCAAGGTATTCGAATATACCTTAATTTATTTAGAAACCGAAGCATGTTTTTTAATGAAATTAATTTAATTTCATGCTCAATTTTTTAATTTATTTTGTTATATTTGAAAACATCCATTGGTTAAGTTGTCTAAGTCTTTAACTATGTCTGACGACCTCTTTTGTTGATTGTACCTAATACTACTATTTTAAATAAATACCTAGAAGGTAAAATATAAATAAAATGAAACATTGGACTTCACCTTAATTTGTTATTGTGACTTTATTATTTAATTAATTACGTAATAATTTTAATGAAATTTCATAATATTAATTTATTTCCAATCTTACTACTAATACGTGTATATTGTATATTAGCTAACATAGCGTCACAACGTGTACCTACTTAATATTTTTATGTACCTATGTTTTTTTGTAACGCTTTCACAATTGAAGTACAAAACGTATTTTAATGAAATATGGCACAGACTTAACTTGTACCCCTGGAGACCTTGTTTGGTCAAAGTCAAAACATTTATTTCAATTAAACCATTTACAGGCACTTTTGAACTGTCAAGGAGTCGGTCAGTCGGTCAGAAAGTTGAAGCTAGTCGCTCGTTCCAAAACGTAGGTAGGTCTCTATGGAGAAGAACGAGCAACACGCGTAGCATGACAACGCTATGTCTACGGAAGAATATACTGACAGGGAGAATAGACAAACTGTACTGACTTGTCTATTGTTGCTGTCAGTATGTCTATTCTTCCGTATACATAGCGTGGTCATGCTACGCGTGCAAGAAACAGTTTTTACATCATACTGGTTACATTGTTCTTGTTGCTTCTACATGTGAAAACGATTAAGGCAATCTAGCGATACAAAAAAAGGGATCAAGGTATAAGCTATGGCAGTTAAGAGTTGACCAATCTCTGCTGACAGCGCCCGTTCAAGAACATTACGCGTGGCGTCGTCGTTTTGGAGGGAGCCCAATGTCCCAACACACGCGCCACCATCAGCGAGACATTTGGATCCGCGACATCAGAAGTAGCCTATATCATCCCCAGGGTTCAAACTATATTCGTACCAAAGTTCATTACAATTGGTTCAGCTGAATTTATCGTAAAAACGTAACATATAGACAGAGAGAGTTACAACATTTATAATATTAGTATGGCTACTAAGATTTACATTATATATTTAGTCCTATTAACCAGTTTAATCTGTCGTGCATCTAGTCATAATAATTTATCTTTGTACTCTTATGAAAAACAATCACGACTTCACGAGCGTGCGTCGTTACTTTAAGTACACTGTGATAAGGTTTAAATTACAAAGTTGAGAGTACGCCCGAGTAACATCAATGGCTACACAAGTCTATCTGTAAAAAATATAAAACAAGTAGGATTTTGGTCTAATTAAAAAATAATTTAAATGTATAAGTGTGACGGTCGAAAAAATGAGAAAAAAAAATCTCACTAGTTCGACGATCGAACTAATGAATCGAACTAGTAAGAATATTTATCTTTTAAGTAAGTAATGATCTTCTTTGATAAAATCTGCTGCTCTTTCTCCAATCATAATAGTTGCTGCATTAGTATTGGCTCCAGTTATCTCAGGCATGACACTAGCATCTGCAACCCTCAGCCTCTGTACACCAAAGACATTGAGACGGGAGTCCACGACTACACCCATAGCACTTGAACCAACGTAATGATATCCTGACACCATCATGCACAGCGCATAGCATTTCCAATATTCATGGGTAGGATTGTAATCTCCACAACCACAAGCTTCGGGAACAACGAGTTCAGCTTTGGCACATTTAAAAAATTCAGTATCTTGAACTTTTAAAAAATCTTGTATATATGTCGCGTGATTGTCTAAATCTCTCTTGTTGGAATAATACCCAGTGTATATTAGTGGTTGTTCTTTGGGATTTTTACTTCGCAGTAATATTTTTCCACGAGATTCTGGGTGCACTAAAACGACCGTACTAAATAAAACTTCTTTTCCTATACTGCCGTTATATAAAGCATCACATATTTCATCTATATAGGAGTAGTAGAACGCACAAAATTGTAACATAGGAGACGGTTCATTCATGATAAAGTTGATTGTTTGATAATCTGGATAGTTTTGACTTTTGTTCAAAGTGGCATATCCCATTATAAGTGGAAATTGCAATTTGGTGGGATCCATTGGTTTAGATGCAGATGATTTTCCCATGGTGTGAGTTATGACAACCATCACGTGATCCTGTAGAGCTTGACCGACTGGAAGGTCAGAAAGTACTTTTATGCCGTGACTCTGTAAATGATTTTTTGGACCTACTCCTGACAACATTAATAGTTGCGGGGTGTTAATAGCTCCTCCCGATACTATCACTTCTTTATTAGCTTTAAAACTGACAGTTTTATTGTTTTCTAAGATAACTTCAACACCAATAGCATTCTTGTTGTCATCGAAAATAATTTTTGACACCAGTGTGTTTTTTAGCACAAACAAATTCGGTCGGTTTTTGATCGGATGCAAAAATGACTGAGCAGTGCTTTGCCGTACACCATCAGCAATGTTAAACATATTTTCAGTATAACCAAGAGGAGTATCACCATTTGTGTCCAAAACAATATCATTACCAATTTCATTGAAAGCTTCAAAGTACTTTAAAGCCTCGTCATTATAATATCTGGTAGTTCCTAAATATCCATCAGTACCGTGGAAAAGGCCTGCATCAGATCCGAGAAGGACAGGGTCGACTAGCCTTTCACTTTTCATAAAATATGGAAGTACGTTATCCCAGTTCCATGAATCATCGCCAGTCATCATTGCCCAGGTGTCAAAATCATGAAAGTTCCCTCTCGTATAAGCCATGAAGTTATTTGAACTTGAGCCACCAAGCATTTTGCCTCTTGTCAATTCAACTCCTTGGTTTTTGTGGAACTGTTGGCTATAACCATCGTCTTCAGTTGCATAGTTCCAATCTACCGATGTCTTCTTCAGGAAGGTAATAAATGCTGGAAACTGGAATAGAGAGAAATAAGGAATTATGACTACATGTTGTTATTACAAAATATTTATATATTGACTTTAGCACCTCCTTTTGTTCTCAAAAACCTCCTTTTGTTTGTCGGCTAACCCTTAATATGGCGCGCGGAGTTTTCACGACCCCATGTGATTTTCAATTAGAATTTTTAAAAGCCGACCTTTCTGCTAGATTTCTAAACCAGACTATTGTCGACAGTCTAAATCTTTGTACTACTAAAAAAATATTGCTGTCACAATATCTTGTGTGTTCCTTCTTTTGCTTTTTTTTCTATAATTTGGATATGTAGTTAGTAATATAGAATAATTATAGTGGATTAAAATTTTAAATATACCTACTAAATATTTAAATTTTAATCCAATTAATTAGTTCATTTGGGGCAACTGTAGACCCCGCACGACTAGCAACTTAAGTTTTTTGACGCACCTATTAAGAGGTTAAACAGATAGATAGTGAGGAAAGTGTTTGAGTTACAAGATGTTTGATTGTTGAGAAATAAGAATTTATTTTCATATAGTCAAATATTTTCTATTCTTAGAAAGACTTTCTTTCTGAATAACAAAAGTAAAGCTTTTCTTATAATGAATTGTTCAAAAAACAAGCCCTCGTCCACCTCGATGATAATGAATTAATTCCTACTACTTATGTAAATTCTTTTTAAATATTAGTTCATGAATATTTAATTTTTTGTCGCGTGATCGAAATTGAACATCGAATTTTCCGTGGTAGGTCTATTGGATTTCTTCATAAAAATGTCTATAAAGGTCGATTTTATTTGATTTGCTCAGGTTGTTGAACACACTTTCAATAGTTATGATCACTATCTAAGTGTCTGTCATTTATTACAACATTTGCGTTACAAAGCCATATTGAATTGTTCGGTTTAGACATAAATTACGTTTTTGATATTAAAATAAAATCATTTAAAAATAAAAAAAATAGAAGCCAACTGGTATCGGGAACAAGGTCCAAGCTACCGGTAATCAGGGTTCCTGAGAGGGGAACCGCCTAACAATGCGGTTCATATCCAGAATTTCTGCCTTCTGAATCAAGGCCTTAATCCAGTCGCCTAATGAGCATCTCCTTAAATGTTACGCGAGACTCTTAGCTATTGTAACTTAGCTTACTTAGATACTGCATCCAACTCGTAGACAACCTCGCGGGCCAAGTAAAGATACTTGTTTTGCTTATCTTTCTCAGCCTTCACTAAATTCACGTCATGCGAAACTGCTGTTGACATAGCAGTTTCGCATGACGTGAATTTCGTGAAGGCTCTACTCACTCACTACATCACTGCACTACTACCACATATTTTTATATTTTTAATAAAAAACAATATATTGAGAAAACAAGAGGGACTTACCACAGATTCTACGGGTGGATCACCACCTGCTTCAATAAGTAAAACAGTGGCTTCGTCAATCTCTGTGAGTCTATTGGCTATCACACAGCCTGCTGACCCAGCACCGACTATTATGAAGTCAAAACAAGCGCCATCTATGAATACACAGGATTTCTTATTTAAACTGTCTATTGTCATTATCATCTACCTAGCCTTTTCCCAACTATATTGGGGTTGGCTTCCAGTCTAATCGGATGCAGCTAAATACCAGTGCTTTACATGAAGCGACTACTCATCGGACCTCCACCCAGTTACTGGGCAACACCCCCCCTCCCCCTTGGTAAGACTGGTTGTCAGACTTTCTTGGCTTCTGACTACACTTAACAACTGCCAAAAATCTGCAAATGACAGCCGGGATTAACGGCTTTACGTGCTTTATGAGGCACGGAGGAAATTCGGTATGAAGGTGGATGGTCACCCATCCACAGACCGTAGCTTAACCTTAGACCGATCGATCTGTATGGCTTTTACTTAGCCACGAGCTCTTTCGAGCTACACTGTATACTGTAAAAGGTAATAATATTACTAGGTCACAGGTGGGCCGATCACGACGTAAAAATACATTCGAAGAGACGGGAACACATGGACACTCACTAAATTATTATTTTATTTTTTGACTGAACATTTGCACGACCGAAAGGTTGAATATAGTGTAACAAACAAATTGTATAACACCTAATGTACAGAGACCAGCACATCAAGCTACTACAATCTGTCAAATTTCTTTAATAGATTTTCAACTTTATTACAAAACCATAAGGTTTATATTCAATTGGGAAAATTTGACAGTTAGGTATGGCATGATGTGCTGGCGTCTGTACATCCTATATTCTAGCAAATAAAGGTATCATTCATTCATTCATTCAGTCGATGCCTGAAAGACTTCTTTCGAGTACGACTACCTGACCAAAGGCTGCACCAGATAGAGATGTCTCAACGGAGTAAGAGGCCTCGTCACATCAGTGGGATTCAACATAAGCATAAAAAGTGAATCGGCATTTACAGGCAATCGGTTTCTACAGTATTGGCTGTTATATCGGTAATACTGTCGCTAGAATGCCGTGAATGGGTTACTATCTATGAAGATCAGATAGTCGCTCCATTTAACGCACTGGTATCAAAAATAATCCAAACTAATAATGTATTGTTATTACACGAAAGTAACTCTGTCTGTCTCAATGTCGGTTTATTACTTCATTACGGCAAAACCACTCAACTGCAAAATTGCAGACTTAAGTACATTAATTATAGGTCCAGGTATCCGCGACGGCGATACGGCAATTTCGTTCACCAATTTCAGTAATGTTCGAACTACATAGAAAGTACATAATATGAATTGAATAAGTTACATTGGCATTTGCCCGGTATCAAATACGCAGCCACTAGAGTATCACGATGCTAATAAAGCAACCAATGCAAGAACTAAAAAGATGGCTTTTATTCAAATTGAAAATATTTCATAATTTCTTTCGGGATTTTGTCGTGCCGATTCCCTTGTTCACAAACTAAATAAAAATTAGGCATTTGGCATCTCTTACTACCAGGCAGCTAAAGAAAAGGACGGCGACAGACAATGACTAAGTTAGAAATGTCAAATTAGTTTTTCATCTGGGATCGTGGTACCAGTCCCAAAAGTCCCCTACCAAAATGTGTATTTTCTTTTATTTGATGGCTGTTTTTAACCCCCGACGAAAAAGAGGGGTGTTATAAGTTTTATAAAGTTGTCAATACATAAATTGTTGATGAAGTGGTGTCTAGTTTCACCGATTTTCATTTATGCACTTTATTCAGGAACACACTACATTTTGTATTCGTCCACCTTCTCTGTCTTTACTAATATCAAGTAGAATTACAGAAAATGGAGGCTGAACAGGGCCTGCAGACAAAATCCTTTTTCTGTTAGCGTTAACGGCAAGGGAAAATTCAAATTATATGCAGTTGACATATTTGGATCACGTGACATCTGGTAAGCAAACGTCAACTCTATACAAATAGATGTTTCCGTTGTCGTTAACGCTAACAGAAATGGATTTTGTCTACAGGCCCAAGAAGACTTGACAGTCACGCTTATAACCTCGAGGCTAGCAGTACAGTCAGAGTGGGACAGCAAGGGGTGGTTAATGCTGGGGTTTTCCTTTAGAAATATCTTAGTAGCAGCCAAGAGTTTAGAAGTTGGTGGTATGACAACCCCGTGCTTTAGAAAGCACGTAAAGCCGTTTGTTCTGCGCCGAAGCTCTCCCTGGTCCTGTCGGATGGCATTGGACTATTGGAGGTTGGTTGTTGGAGGTATTTCGATTTTTCCTTTTTTTTTTCTTTTTTGGTTGTTGGAGGTGGTTTGCCTTAACCTAAATTCGATCTGAAGTATATTATTTTTTTCTTATCAAAACGAATATTACCTAGAACTTGTGCCTGGGGCGGCCATAAAAACGCAGTCACTTGTAAGGTAGCCAGTACTTTGAAGGCTCCTTGAATTTGCTGGATTCCAAGTATTGCTGATGACGAATTCATTTTAGGATATTTTTCAGTTATATATAAGGCCTTGTCGTCGTTACTTCAAATAATAATCTGGAATTGAATCAGTCATTAAATTTGAGTTTGAAATAAAAAGTAATTTAAAATATATAAGAAAATGTGACCGCATATTTATTAAATGATACGACATTTCAAACTACTGTTATAATATTCAATTGATTAAATTATGATAATAATAATATGTGGGGACATTTCACACACATGGCCATCTGACCCCACACTAGGGAGACCCTGTACTATGGGTGTCAGACAGCTGATATACATACACAGATACATTTAAATATATACATTATAAATAAACAACACCCAGACACAAGGCAAACACAAGTGCTCATCACACAAATATTTACCCTGGGCGGGACTCGACCCCGCAACACAATGCGCAGCAGTCAATCGCTCAGCCACTGCGCCAACCGTGTCGTCATAATGATTAATTTATATAGAAAATATGCATATTCGATGATCATCCATACCTATTTCATACTAATCCTTCCATACAATATTTACTATGTATATATCCATACTTAATATTATAAACTAGCCACCCGAGCCGGCTTCGCATGGGCCTATAGCCTTCCTCGATAAATGGACTATACAACACAAAAAGAATTTTTCATTTCGAACCAGTAGATCCTGAGATTAGCGATTAACAAACAAACTCTTCAGCTTTATAATATTAGTATAGATATATAGTATAGATGTGAAAGTAACTCTACCTGTTACGCTTTCACTATTAAACAGCTGAACCGATTTTGATGAAGTTTGCTATGAATATAGATTAAGCCCTGGGGGAGGACATCGGCTGCTTTTTGATCCAGGACTTTGTCTGCATCCGCGATAACCGACATTCACGGGGACATACTCGCGGGCACAGCTAGTCTATATATATATATACTAGCTGACCCGACAGACGTTGTCCTGTCCCGATCTACCTACTTATCTGCCTATTTACCTACACCTACCCTACCCTACACCTACCCTACACCTACCCTACCCCTACCCTACACCTACCCTACACCTACCCTACACCTACCCTACCCTAACCCTTAACATTTGGATGGGGGATGAAAAAGGGGTGAAAAAAGGGGATGAAAAATAGATGTTGGCCTATTCTCAGACCTACCCAATATGCACAAAAAATTTCATCAGAATCGGTCAAGCCGTTTCGGAGGAGTACGGGAACGAAAACTGTGACACGAGAATTGTATATATTAGACTAGCTGACCCGACAGACGTTGTCCTGTCCCGATCGACCTAATGGGGGATGAAAAAGGGGTAAAAAGGGGATGAAAAATAGATGTTGGCCTATTCTCAGACCTACCCAATATGCACAAAAAATTTCATCAGAATCGGTCAAGCCGTTTCGGAGGAGTACGGGAACGAAAACTGTGACACGAGAATTTTATATATTAGATATATATTTCAGCCTGGATTTTCCCACTACTGGGCAAAGGCCTCTCCACTCTCCTTCCAACTCTCTCTGTTAAGGGCTAATTGGGGCCAGTCTTTTTCGAAGGAATCTAGATCAGCCCGCCATCTCCGCCTGGGCCTGCCGCGATGTCGCTTGCCATGTAGAGGAACCCATTGGGTTGTACGTTTGGCCCAATGATCGTCTGACATGCGGCAGATGTGTCCAGCCCAATTCCATTTCAGCATGACAGCTTTCCGAGTGACGTCAGTTATTTTTGTAATGGAACGGATGGTGGTATTCCTAACCCGGTCTTGCAGTTTTATACCCAGAATACTCCGTTCCATAGCTCTCTGGCAAACCGAAAGGGTGGACCTCTGTTGAGTCTCAAAGACCATGTTTGTGAACCATATGTGAGGATGGGAAGAATATACACGTCGATGAGCCTTCTCTTAAGGGACAGTGGAAGAGTGCCCTTCATGAGGTCTTTCATTGCCCAATAACTCTTCCAGGCATTTACAGCTAGTCTACTTAGTATAAAAATCATTCTTCAAATTTCATCTAATATGCACATGACCTACCCCAGTGGGTACCTACGTAAGTCCAGCACGTTTCCACATACACAAAAGCTTCGTTAGATGAGGTCCCACACAGACGGTTCAACTTGGCGTCTAGTGATGTGTTTCATATTCATACGAGATTTGGGAATATTTTAGGGTTCGAATTTCAAGTCATCGGATTTGACAGTGATAAAATAATATTTAGCAAAAATAATATTGGATGGCTATTATGCCATAATTAGAAAAAGAGCAGCATCACGGATGCGCAGAGTGAGAGACAGTTCCAACAGCTACCTGAGGGTAGTTGCAGATCACATTGAGAGTCCTATATGGAGATATTGGATTCGCCTACATATAGGATAATTACTATAGTTTGTTGTTGTTTTTTGTGTTTTACCAACGTGGTTCCTATGTATCTGTGTATTACTAACAACATGGTTATGGACAACCTAGCCTGAAATAAATTAAAAATAAAATAAAATGATGGATTAAAATATTTTGTAAATTTTTGGAAATTTATTTTGGATAGTGTGCTGTTTTGCGAGTTGATCGATATAAGTCAACTATGTGTTTTATGGACGAAGTCGCGGGAAAAAGCTAGTAATTTTCACTGCTAAACTACTCAACCAAATTTAATACAATTTTGAAGCTTGAACCCCAAGAAATAACATATTATACTACTACACACACACACACACACTCCGTGAACAAAGTCGCGAACAAAAGCTAGTATAATAATGTTACATGCCGGTGGAACTCTGCCTCAAAGTTGAATTGAAAATATACATATCCACTTGAATTAGCCTTAGGCTTTGATATACGACAATGTTTATATAAAATCTGCGAGAATAAAAAGGTGAATAAAAAGCTTTTCTTTCTTTCTTTTGACAAACAAACACAAAACAAACGATAGGGCGACAGTATGTTAGCTCGACTATCAGTTGTGCGATAACATGGTAGAATGCAATTGTTTTACGCCACATCAAGGTTAAATTTTACAACCTATACATTACAAACACATGGTTTTTAAAGGCTCTCCCCCATAGGAGCGTTTTTATCGGCCGATAATATTCGGTGCGTTGTTGCGATATTTTGGTTTCAGTACATTTTGTACTAGGACGGCTACAAAGTAACACACTGCTGCGATAATAACGACGCAATAGAAGTAAGACGCTTGCGTTCCTCCGTCCTGCGATATTCCGATATGAATTTTTAGAACATTTGAATTGGGACCAATTGGGACGCATAATATACACCACGCACAGCTGCGAGATCTTTAGAACGTCAAAGACGAAATCTGGTTTTACCACCGGTAACGAGTGTTCTAAAATTTTTTATCAGACGAAGAATTTGTATCACTAACAGTAGAAGCTACTGTACAGTGTCACTATCACAAAAATTACAAATCTGTCCCGATATTAGGGAAAAACTTGCCAAAAATACGAATACAAAATAGAATTTTTGGATGATAAGCAAGGAATCGGGACTCATTATCGCAATTACGAACCCGGTATTATCGACCGATAATAACGCGCCTGTGTGGGAGAGCCTTTTTAGCTTCATGTTTCATATATTTTCACTAAATTCGCCAAATTGAAAATACTTTTTTATTAAAATTGTATTAAAAATTATTTAAATAAAAACTTACGGTTTTTTACGTGTGACTAAGACACTGGTTCTTAATAAATTAACAAAGTATTTTTTTAAGTACTTAATTATTATGTTTTGTATAATTTTACATCGACGTTTTAAAAAAAGAAGTATTCTTTTCTTAAGATAGAAACATGTTAAAAAAAAGCTGATAGCTATCTTTAAAAACACTGACATGCGACTAGAGCAAAACCCGATTGTTAAAACAATACTACAATAATACTTAGTGATGTAAACTGACCTAATGACGTAAAACCATTTAGGGTTCCACGTGATTTTTCATACAAACAAATAAATTGATAAAAACCTTTTTTTTTATTTCTAAATAAAACAAAAGGTTTTTATCAATTTATTTGTTTGTATGAAAAATCACGTGGAACCCTAAATGGTCGCGAAAGCGACCGAACTGTGGACTGTCTTTTTGGTACAGTACTGTAAAGAGAAGATATTAGTGTTGATTGTTGAGTGTTGATGGGTCCGCACCCATAAAAAAAAAAAACAAGTTAGAGCTGTGACCATTGCGAGAGCACGAAGGCAAGTGAGCGAAGCGGGCGGTGCCGCGGTAGCGGCCGCCGAGATTCCCTCCATTGTTGGTGAATCATTTGGGTTAGGTTAGGTGAGTTATTAGCCTGTTGTGTCCCACTGCTGGAGAGTGATTTACGAGATAAAATTTTGCAGTTTTAGGTTTTTAATCCGTCTTACAATTACTGTTTTTTTTTAGCCCATACGTTTTTCCAAAAATAATACTTGAGTTTAGTTATAACACGAACGGAAGTCAGATTCTGATGGCAGTTAGGTGTACTAAAGTCATATCATACACCCTCCTTTCTTCAGACATGTTTTAGTCCCAGGAATGACGCTAGTCAATTACTAACCGAACACAAATCCATACTCCGGGTGTCTACAGACCAACTTCTTATGCAAAACCCACTATTGTAACTTTCAGCCATTACTTAGCCAAAATGTTGTCTCTTGAATGTTTAATGATAACATTCAAAACTTGTTTTATTATGTGTATATTTTAAATAATTGACTATTGTTTTGCGAAGTAAATATAATTGATCATTGTTATCTCAAACCGAAATCTAGCTTGCAAATAATAATCCTTACCTAATAGGTAATATCCACTTCCTCGGACGAAATAATAACATAATTTAGATTTTTACATTCATGTAGATTGTTTTGATGAATTTTAGCGGCATTAAGTTTAAGTTTGGTACGAATAAATTTTAATTTTCAACAAGAAAAAACCAAATTAATCATGGTGCTCAGACTTGGTCTTTGACTAACATCCAGAACTACAAACTTAAAGTATGCCAAAGGGCGATGGAGCGCAGCATACTTCATGGTCGCGGCAGAGCGTGGAGAAGACTGTGCTTCCTCAAGAATTAGCGAGATATGGAGCAACAGCGAGAGAAATGGAAGGAATGGGGGAGTGGGACAAAAGTGAAGGAAAAATATATCGTTTTAAGGGTTGTGCGTTGTTTTATAGAATTTCGGTTCAAATAATTTTTTTCTAATAATTTCATTTCATAGAATAATCAATATGCAGAACACTTACTTTGAAGATTTTTAAATCATTGATTTTTGTTTCACATAAAGTTTAATGTTAGAAAAATCATATCTTAGATTAACAAATCAAATATTCTTTTTCCTTATAATTATTTAATATAAAACTTATTACCATTAATTACATTTTATCAAGTGACAGTTTCTAAACGTTTCAATTCATACCGTTGATAAAATGCATACCCTCATATAAAATTACAACACCGCGTTCACAAAAATAATGCGGGTAAATTCTTGTCAACAAGGTAAAAAATCTTGTTATTCCCACTACTAGTGACTTCATCTGTATTTAAATAGGTTTTTTTTGTGCCAAAATGAGTGATACAGAAGCAAATAGTACCTGTGAAGTGTTTAAATCAAAGAGAGGAGGATTCAAATTGTACGTGGATGGTTATACATACATAAAAAATAAACAAAACAAAAATGTGACATACTGGTTGTGTGACATGTATCCAATGATATTATATTAAACAGATATGTTATGAGCGCCCAATTTTGAAGATTCAAAAACGTCCTAATTGGGACGTATTGCCTTTAGTCTGCGTCACGCATGGCGACGAGTGGTACGCTTTGTTAAAGCAGCTAAAAAAATAAAAAAAAATGCTATTTTGTGTATTTAGAAAGTGTACCAATTATGATACCCAATTTAATAAAGCACAAGGGATCTCATAACACATGTAACTACGCAATATACATCGATTTATTTATATATTTCAATTATTTTCCTAATATTCTTATATTTGGAGGTTAGAAAAAAGAAAGAAATGGATTAAACATTGTTTCACGTGAGTAAGACAAGGACGCGTTCACTCCGGACATAGAATAAAAGTACAGATGCGATATCGTAGGCAGTAAAATCATTGTTTACCCACAGTTCTAGTTTTCTCTTTTCTAACCTTGTAATAGTTAATCATTTTGTTTTATTCAATCATTTATATAGGTACCTAATTAGAAATTAAACAATATGACAACAGATATTTATTATCCTTTCTTCGTTACGGTTAATGAGATGGCTTCAAGAATGGATCGCATTTGTTCGTAAACAAAGAAATGAATTTTATTACAAAATAAATATTTTCTACTCTATTATACATTTAGTCCTGTTTATTAGTTGTTATCTGTACAAACCGCGTTTTTAAATGTACTCGCGGTTTGTACCTTCTGTCTCGTTAAATTTGTTAGTCTGTGATGCCAAGACGCGGTGATTGGTGGCCAGGATAATGTCCGTTTACATTCACGCGCAATTGACAACACTAACTGTCTCTTTTTTTCTTGTTGGTTTTTTCAAGCCATCCCTTTTCAACATTTTGACTTGTAGTGAATTGTAAAATGAATGAAAAGTGTGTATGTGTGCAGCCGCTGCTGCGCGGAACACTTTTTTCGTTTGTTTTGTGAGTGTATAACATATCTGTTTATTAGAATATCATTGTATGTATCATAATAAAATTTACAAATGCGTTTCAACTGTTAATACGACTTTAAATGATTGTGGTTTACACACAATATGTAAACAGCCGCGAAGTCATAACCATGGGTCAGACCCGGCAGCAAAACAAATTGCAGACTTTGAACAGAAACTGAAAGAAAACTCATCTACAGGATTAAAAGTCTGCAGCATTTTGCAAAATGCTAAAGCAGAAACAAAATCCGAAATTTTTGAATGTTTACCTTCAAAGCAAATAATTAATCGCCAAAAATCAAAAAACAAATTGAGCTTAGATGAACCTACTGATATATCTTTTGAATTAGATATTTCCGAGACTCAAATTAATGATGTCAATTTTGTCATAAAAGATCGAATTTATGACACCAACAAAAGAATACTTGTGATGTCAACGTTAAACTTTGTAAAAATCTTAAGTGAATCTGATTACTGGATACTTGATGGCACATTTAAGATTGCTCCCCTCATCTTCCAACAATTGTACACCATACATGGTAATGTATTTTTGTACAACAAAAAACATTTCCATTAATATTTTGTCTATGTACACATAAAAATAAGCGAACTTATGACTTAATATTCGAACTGATATTGGAATATGGATCCGAAAATAGCATAAAAATATGTCCGAAAGTGTGCATTCTTGATTTTGAAAAGGCAGCTATTTTGAGTTTACGATCTACTTTCGAAGATACAATGTTAAAGGGTTGCCACTTTCATTTCAGTCCAATAATTTACAGGTAAAATATCGTTTTTAATTATACTAATATTGTAGATTGTTGTTATACTAATATCATAGAATAACAAATCAAATATTCGTTATCCTTGTATTGTTTATTTAATATAAATATTATAACCAAGAATGGGGGTCTCAGTTCTAACCAAACCTAATGCGCGTGCGTGCAAGCAACCATGAAATGCAAGCAAGCATGCAGCACGCAAGCAAGCATGCCTCATGCAAGCGAACATGCAGCAGGCATGGTTTATGTCACGGCTCCGGCGTTGCGGGGCTCCGGCGGTCCCACGCGAGCTTATCGTCGCAGATGGTATTCCCGCTCACCACCGCAGCTTCGGCTTACTGGCCGGCTTCGCCGGCCAGCCTCAGCCGCGGCGGCGGGCGTTAAAACCACCTGCTCCTCAGCTCGCGGCCCGCCTCGCCCCTCCACGCCTACGCGGATTTAAATTACACTCTAGGGGTAGGGCAGACAAGACTACGTGGAGTCGGCTTCGCGATTCATTTCTGTCATTAAATTTTGTAGCACAACATATTGACTTTTTGACACAATATTTTAATTTTAATTTGAGACTATAATGACAGATAATTTTATTTTACAGAAGAATTCAAGCAAACAAACTTGCAAAAAAATATACGAAGAATACAAAATTCTATCTTGATATGAAATGTCTTATAGCACTTAGTTACTTGAAACATTCAGAAATACCTTTTTATTTTAAAAAATTATTGGAGAACATGGAAGATGCGGACAGTAAAATCATTGCAAATTGGTTTCAAGAAAACTATGTTTTAGGCACAATAAGTAGCCAACCCAAATATTCACCTGAATTTTGGAGTTGCCATGAATTAAATACTATGAATATACCAAGAACTCAGAATGCAGCTGAAGGTTGGCATCATAAAATCTATAGTTTAATTGATAAACCTAATCCTAAGACCTACCTGCTAATCAAGGAAATAATTATAGAAACAATATCAAACACGGCTGACATTGAAAAAATTATATGTGGTAACCCATCAAAACCTAAAAAACGAAAGTACTCAGACAAAGATGATCGAATTGATCGAATTCTACAGCATAGACAAGATTTTTCAGAAATTAAATTATTACAAGCAATCGGAAAAAATATAAAATTGTAATGTAAATTTCAGTAGGTAAATGTAGTAAATTTCAGTATGCAGATTTCAATCGAAATCTGTAGAAATTATTATTAAAAAAAATTAAGCGCACTGAGTATTTTATTATTTATTATAGTTATATATTTCATAAACGCTTAATTAATCTTAGTAAATATTTATAAGATATTTATTTATAAAATTATAGATAACATAACGTCTATTTTTATACATTTTCGTTGAAATAAAATACCAAGGAAAAGTACACCGAACAAACAATATTCGTTAAAAAATAATTCTACTGTTTGATAAGTTTGTTAAACAAAAAAATGTGATTAAAAATTCATTGAATTGAGTTTCTGTAAAATATGTTTCATTCAAGTAAATAGTCTTTGAAACAATAATATTCGAAATAAAAATACAAGTACCAAATATTATTTGAAACATTTTCTGGGAAACGAAATTCTTTGAAATTTCTGTCTGCGAAACAAGGGGACACCCGTTTTAAGTGTAAACTTCTGAGGTGGTTCCATATTCATTTCATGAAGATCTGATTTGGACCTTCGGAGAAAAACATAAGGTACATGACGTATTGTGGTTTGATTATTGTTCTGAAGATCACAACTGATTGCTGGTTAGATACACCGTGGTCAATTGATCATCATGCCCCTTTGGTCCTATTGGCCTAGTTCTGTTCTGTCTCCTGCTTGGTTTGGGGGGAAGTGGAAAATATGTTTTTCTTACTCCTCCGCTATTCTTTTCTGATTAATTTCGTTGCGGAATCCAAGGCAGTTGTAATGTTTCTCCGGGACTCGTCGAGCTTCAATGCCTCGACGCTGTTCTAGTGGTCGCCACTGTTGATTCTGACTTTCAGGAGTTGCAGTGATTTGGGAATAGTGTGGCGGACAGGTCCCAAAAAAAAAATTATCATCTGTGTAAACCTTCAATTTCGAAGATACCCTTTGGAACTCCTCATTGGCGAACAGCACATATACAGTGAAACGGATATCGTGTGGAAAATGAAACATATTTGCCAGTTAACTTATTTAGTGTCGCAGTTTCTTTATATATTCGGAAGATAAGAAGTACGTAGATAGGTACTGAAAGGCGGAAAATAAAATAAAAATGTTTTGTATTAAATTTGAGCTATTTATCAAAGACTTGCGTCATAGCGCTAGTTTCTTACATGTGTCTATAATCTAGGTAAAGAATCATGGCGAGATTCATACATTCATTTGTATGAAAAAAAAAGTAATTTAGAGGGTTTAAAATATTTACCAATGTGAAGAATACATTACCAGGAGTAGATTGCTATACTTAGCATATTTTTAAAACCCCGCATAATTAAAATATTACGAAATGAAAATAACACTTTTTCGATACATCTCGATGCCCATTTTGTGTTAAAAAAAAAAGTGACAAGCGATGTTAACGGATCTATAAAATTGGCAAATAAGTGATGTGACAAGTGTGTGGGTAAAAAAAAATATTATTTTGTGATAGTATTTCCTATAAAACGATGCAATTTCAATGTAAGAACTGAGAAACAGCGGCTGTCAGTGTCCCTGTTACAGTCTGTCGCCGTTTTGTTCTGAAATAATGAGTTTTTCGTTAAACTATTAACTTTTTTATGCGGGGTTTTAAAAATTTTGTAAATACCTGAAGATACTCTTTAGGTATCTAAGAATATAAGAATTAGAATTTCAACTTCTCTAAACATCTTAATTTTTTTTGTACAAATCTCGCTATGATTCTTTGAGCTATTTATCAAAGACTTGCGTCATAGCGCTAGTTTCTTACATGTGTGTATAATCTAGGTAAATTTGTAACATCCTTGTGATAACAATTAAACAATTAAGTCTGAGTTAAGTGTATGACGCAAGTGGGCCTAAAGCCTTTGTACTCTCAATCTTTTTCACCCATATGTCATGTCACTATAAAGTTCATACTACATAGTCCAGTACTTGGCTTCAGAAGACTGATTCAAAAAGACATCGTACCTTTTAGTACCCAATGGGAACAAAACAGATTATCCTTCATTATCAACTAGTTTTTGACTACGACGCATCGTCTATGTAAGCATCGGAATGAAGCTAAAGTCAGAGATAAAAATATCTCTTTCTCTCCAATAAAACAAGAAAGACACAGATATTAATGAGCTATCATTTAAGTTGGTCAAAATGTTCATACAATTATGGTTTTGTCATGTCAGAACATATTAAATACGACACGGCGGAGTTAAAGAAAAACTAATCTGACATCCCTAACATAGTTCTTATGTGTTGCTGTCCTTTTCTTCAGCTGCCTGGCAGTTAGAGATGCCAATTGTTTAATGATGGAAATTGTGAATTTTTTTTCAGTGCAAATATGCTGACATGTCATAAACCTGTTTTCTTTTATTTATATGTATAAAAATATAGCGACGCTTACCAGAAAAGACTAGCAAAACACAAAAATGAACTTGCTGTCAGACTGAGTGGAGACCAGGGTCTCCAATACCAAAGGCTAAAGAGACATAGTGTACCAACTCTGCAGAATAGATTCGTCAGGATGGAATGAGACACTCGTCTGAGAAGTGTCTCTCCAAGCTAAAAGCCCTAACCAGATGAGGATATCGGTCAAAACAGTGGCTTACTGTTGTGTGCAACAGATTGCCATGGAGCAGATTAGACAAAAAAAAAAAAAAAAAAAAAAATACGTATATATTTATTTAGGTACATGATATACTCGATATATAATATAATGATTTATGTATAGTTTATATCTTCAAACTATTTTTTTATTACGTACCTGCCTTGTTATTTTCACCCTTGGTTGACTGCTAACGAATGCCTAAGGCTTGCACCTTGGGTATGAAGTACAAATAATAAGTAAATAATTAAATGTTTTCCACTTATTATAGGTAATATAAGACGTAAAGAAACGGTTTTTTGCGAACTTTAATTTAGGCATTCAAGAAATAAAAAATTCCCCACCAAGGTGTAGTTGACCTTGATATCACAAAGAGTCATCGCTCCTAAAATAAATTCATGTAGTAGGTATTGTAAATAGAAACAAAAATAAAACGCATTACGTAGGTACATGTTCGACAATGATAAGTCTGAATTGGTTTGAGTTTGACAAGAGTTAAGTTTTAAATACTAATTGAATAAGGCTGTGACCTCAGAGAAAACTGAAAGAAGGTAACAGCGGAAACTACGCAATTAAATAAATTAAGTTTCATACGAAAACATCCAACGGTTTCTAAAGAAACTTCAACTATTTCCGACGACCTGGTCATTTATCGCTGTAAATCATGTGCAAGGTACATCGTATTCACATCATCATCTGCTTTTTTCCAACTAGATTAGAATATAACTGACAAACATGTTTGTCAAAAAGAATCATGGCGAGATCCATACATTCAATTGTGTGAAAAAAATAATAATTTAGAGGGTTTAAAATATTATTCAATGTGGAGAATACATTACCAGGAGTAGATTGATATACGTACCCTTTTTTTGAACCCCCGCATAATTAAAATATTTCAAAATGAAGATAACATTTTTTCGTTTCATCTCGTTCCCCATTTCATGTTTATTAAAAATAGAAAGTGACAAGTGACATTAATTAAAGGTTCTATCAAATTGGCAGACAAGTGATGTGAATTGTTGTTTAGAATGACGGAATTAAAAAAGTAAATTGATTAATCATTAGGTCCCATAAAACGATGCAATTTCAGTGCAAGAACTGCGAAATGGCAGCTGTCAGTGTCACTGTTACTGTCAGTCACCATTTCGTTCTGAAATAATGAGTTTTTCGTTAAACTATTCATTTTTGGGTTTTAAAAATATTGTAAATGCCTGAAGATACTATTTAGGTACCGAGGTAAAGATGTTTAGAGAAGTTGAAATTCTAATTCTCATACTCTTGAGTATAAGAGTGAGAGGAGCTCGTAGCTAAGTAAATGCTGTACAGATCGATCGGTCAAAGGTTAAGCTACGCTTGCCGCGGTCGGTCTTTGGATGGGTGACCATCCATTTTAAACCGAGTTCTCTCTGTGCCTCGGAAAGTACGTAAAGCCGTTAGTCCCGGCTGTCATTCGTAGATCTTTGACAGTCGTTAAAGGTAGTTAGAAGCCAGAAAGTCTGACAACCAGTCTTACCGAGGGGTATCGTGTTATCCAGTAACTGGGTTGTGGAGGTCCGATAGGCAGTCGCTCCATGTAAAACACTGATATTCAGCTTCATCCGGTTGGACTGGAAGCCGACCCCAAAATACTTGGGAAAAGGCTAGGCAGATGATGATGATGATACTCTTGAGTACCTATAAGAATTAGAATTTCAACTTCTCTAAACAACTTTATTTTTTTGTACAAATTCTGCCATGATCCTTTTAGAATTGTCATATTTTCTTGATAGTTGCTGTTGAGTAAAGCGGACAAAATTTGTCAGAAGAAAAGCGGTTGGTAAATAGCTGTCATAAGGTTTTTACCAAAATGTATTCTACTAAATGCATTATGAATGTTTACTTGAACCATAAATGTTATCATTTTCACTGTATATGTTATCAATTATAGTAAAAATTATAATAAAATTATAAGTTATCAATTGGGATACCAATTGATAACCACCACGTTTGTGCGTTCCGGTGGCACTAGTCCGCGAAAGTGGCGGAATGTGGTATTCCGCCACTTTAATCCTGTATAATAATCCTGTGGCCAAAAGCTTTCTTCTAACACCTGATGCAGGTAGCAAGTTGGTATGCGTGTTGGTAAGTTGACGTTGCGATGCGACTCCAGCAGTTGCACTCTCAGCGCGTACTTCAACCGATCGATTTGTAGTGCGTTTAAACTTAGCCACGTGCTCCTTACCTAAAATCTAGCTTATGCTTGTTAAACATAAACTTGTCAAATGCTTGGATTGCTTTATTAAATAGGGCACTAGGTCCTTTTTTCTGGATCCAAGACAGTTGTAATGTTTCTTCGGGACTGGTCGAACTTAATTGCATCGACGCTTTTCTAGTAGTCGCCATTGTTGATTCTGACTTTCAGAAGTTACAGTGGTTAATAATAGTGTGGCGGGCTTGTCCCAAACTTTGCTTTTTTTTTGTCTGTTTGTCTGCCTGCGGTTTGCGCGTTCATTTATTTCACTCATCGTCCCGCTATCGCCTACGCGCCTCTTCATTCTATGTCACCGTGACAATATTACTTAATTAACTACAAGTTACTTTTAAAATAATGAATCTTTATCAGTTTTTAATTATTTCCTATAAATATATATATATAGACTTGGTACTGAAATGTGGTATATTAGTAGATTGCAAGTGAGAAAAGGGAGAATTTTAATTTCGCCTTCACGTAGGTAAGTCTTTACTATATTTTTTGATTTTTTTTTCTAGCAGATTTCCCAATACTGGGCAAAGGCCTTTCTTCAACTCCTTCTAGGAACTTTTTTTCTCCGTCACCTCGAACCATTTCTTTTTTGTTCTGGGGTGGAATATCCTCATGGATGTTCTCTGAAGGGGCCTGTCAAACTCTTACTGACTAAATGCCACCCCGGAGTTCCATCAAAACTCAAAACGTAAAATCATTTATTTCAAATAAACCATTTACAGTTACTTTTGAATTGTCAGAGTCAGTCAGTCAGAAAGTTGAAGCTAGTTGCTCGTTCCAAACAGTAGGTTTCTATGGAGAAGAACGAGCAAGAAACTCCATGAACACTCTTTTAAAATTAATAATATGTTACAAATATTGGTTAAATCATTCATATTGACTCCAGGGAACAATGTGAGAACAATGTAACAAGTCGTGTACGTTAAAAATGGTCTAGATAAAAATATAATCATAATAAACAATTCAAAATAAATTAAGAATAACCGAGGCAGCTAAGAGAGAATCTCACACCTACGTTGCGGGAACTGAAAACACTTCCACAAACCGACCGGTCCCGCCCGTTTCTGCGGGCCCCTTCAGGTCAGGCGGGGGAGTGAGGGGTTGAACTTCCCCTGCGACGTTTAAGAGGCACGCGCGTGGAACGCTACGCGCCGCCACTTCGGGTTCTGATGTGTGGGGACAGACATCACCGAGTCTGTCTCCCCGGGACCGATTTAGGGGGGCTGGAAGAGGGCGTCATCCGCCCTCCGCCGGCATAAGGTGCACTTGGCGCACCATTTCGAACCAGTCTTTACCATTTGCCCCATATTATATAACTGACAGTATGATCGTGTCAGTCGATTTATTAACGCGAGGAAGTATTTGGCAATCGTGAAAATTCTTTGAAATTTTTGACGTGCAAAAAAGGTGGCCAAAAATTAAAAAATTCTAGGTAATTTATATGTTGTTTTTGCTCTGACAACGACCACCGGCCACAAGATGTTTTTATTATTATTCTCACATTTTTTAATTAATTTTTTTATTTATTTAATTATTCCAGTGTAAAGAAATAAAAATAATATGCATATCATCCTTCAGTATTAAACAAGTTATTTCCAATTTAAGTTCTGTATAACTGAAGCTTCAGAGTGTTTCTCAAATACTAATAATATCTTTTAATTTCAGATTTCACTAATTTTGTAGTTTCATCATGGATACGGCTTCGCGAATATATACCACTATAATAAAAAAACAGAATATTCTGAAAATGCTGACGTATCTAAACTTAGCTGGGTCTTTGTGGCCCCAACATGCGACTGTTAAAGGTATTTATTTATTTTATTTCGTTCATTTTAGAGCACGAGTTCTCAGAATATGCACGTTGAAGTGGCATTGGGCCTCCCCATCGCCACTTCAACTTGCATATTCACCACCAATATCACCGATGGGGAAGAAAGGTTCTCGAGTGGCGACCACGAACCGGAAAACGCAGCGTTGGTAAGCCTCCCACTAGATAGACCGACATTGCCAAGGTCGCGGGTAACCGGTGGATGCAAGCGACAGGTGGCCGCTCGTTGTGGCGTTCTAATAGGAAGGTCTATGAAGATGATGATGAGATCACGATAGACTTAATTTCCTACAAAATGCGAGAATAAAAACAAGTCTGGTGGTAGTACGTAGGACTACATCCCCAGATAAGCCATATATATCACAAGGACCTCTTTTTCCACTAAAATAATATTCAAAACTGCCTCGACTGCATTGTTGCTCTCTTAGTCGCAACCGTGATGCACACAAGCTGGAGTCCTGGGTTCGATTACCAAGTCGGGCAAACTGTTATTGGGTTTTTCTATTAAGAACTTTTCAGTACCAACTCGAAGTTTGGAAGGTGGTGGTGTAACACCCTCGTGCCTCGGAAAGCTAGGTAAGTCGTTAGTCCTGTGTCTAATTTCTCTTTAGTCGAATCAGATTGTCTTGCCGTCGTGCCGACTATACGAGTGAGGGCGTGGGAGTGCACCTGTGTTTGTGCGCACTATAACATCTCCTACGTCTTTGCAAATCCATTAAGATTGGCCACTACAACTGAAATTCGTACATATCCAAAAATTCAATGTAAAAATGAAAGAAAGAAAGGAATTAACTCAAAAATACCTTTTGCTTTCATTGGGAGTAGTTCATTTATTTGAGTCTAAACTTGTATTTGTAATACAGAAATTGACTTTATTGATATTTATGTATGTACAGACGCCAGCACATCAAGCTATACCAAACTATCACATTTTTCCAATTGAATATGAACCTTATGTTTTTGTAATAAGGTTGAAAATCTATCAAAGAAATTGGACAGATTGTTGTAGTTGAATGTGCTGACTTCTGTACGATATTTAAACGCATAATGAAAAGAAATCCTGTAACTATTAAACTAAAAACAAATACACTAAGGTATTAAAAAATCCTCCACATCGCCGTCATCTGGAAATGTGCCAAAGAGAGCTCTTGCCATCATGGCCATGCTTAACCTCTGACCATGGTGAAGCGGCGGTAAGTGTCAATGTGTCTGCAGAGTATTTAAAAATAAATCTTATGTTTCAGATAATGACAGCTACGACTTCATAATAGTGGGAGGTGGAACGGCAGGGTGTATATTAGCCGGGAATCTAGTTAAACAAAATGTAAAAGTCCTTCTCATTGAAGCTGGTGACCAGCCTACTGCAGAAACTCAGGTTGGTGGTTTCTAAGGTCCTCAGATAAACTCTCGATGGTGATTTTTCATGACCTCACCTTTGAATTGTATATAATGATATACAGACCGCCTAAGACTGACATATATAAGTATATCTAAAGACGTCATTAAAAACACTTTTACCTCAGCAAAAAATGAAATTACATAATTTTAAGATATGACTATTAAAAAAAAATCATGAATTAACAATCTGCTTGTTAAATGTAACAAATGACAAAAGACATCAAATTGATGGATGTTAATTTTCTTTTTAAAGTTTTTGTTGCAAAAGATTAAAATGTTATAAATGCCTGTTATGTTTCAGTTAGCAGGATTATTCCCTTTATTAATAAACACGGATTATGATTGGAATTTCACATCAGTGCGCAATGAATCTACGAAGCAATATCACAAAGGGGAAGTGACAGAGATGCATCAAGGCAAAGTACTTGGTGGATCAGCACAAATCAACTTCATGATACATGGCTATGGACACCCTCAAGACTATGAGGAATGGGCAAACCTCACAAACGACACTACATGGACATACAAAGAACTCTGTCCAATTATAAAAAGAACGGAAAAAGTCATTAGCGAAGAAATTCTCAATTCGCCAGACGCTTTCTTCCACGGTACAAACGGTAAAGTAGAAATTAAAAAATATTCTTCCAATATGAATGATGGATATTTCGAAGCATATGAAGAAATGGGTTACAAAGTTCTTAACGATATCAACCCTTACAATACTATTGGGATCACCAACGCTTATTTTACTATCGGTTGTGGTATGCGACAGAGCACAGCCTATGCATTTTTGAGCCCAGAAAAAAGTAATCCTCAATTAAGCGTAATGTATAATTCGTTAGTAACTAAGATTCTTTTTGATGATAACAAACGCGCTATTGGAGTAACAGTTCTTACAAAGGATGAAACATTAGTAACCGTGAAAGCAAATAAAGAAGTAATTGTAACTGCTGGTACTATAAAATCCCCACATTTACTTATGCTTTCTGGCATTGGACCAAGGCAACATTTAGAGGAGCACGGAATCAAAGTGATTTCAGATCTACCTGTTGGGCAAAACTTCCAAGATCATCCAACAGTAATTGTGCTTCACAAAATGGAAGAAGCAAAACCTGTACCACCACAAAGTCCTCTTGAGTTTCCAGTAGAAGTTATGGAGGGACGGTTGGCTAAAAGTAAGACTCAGAATCGTGCCGACTTTCAAATACTAAGTGGAGTCCTCATTGATCCAAAATACTTTTTAGAAATTTGTGGTTTTGTTTTCAGCTTTAAAAATGAACTTTGTTCATTTTTACATGAAAAATTGGGTAATAGACAGTTACATTATATTACTCATAATCTTTTTTATTCCGAGTCCCGAGGGACGGTACTCCTTAATAGTAACGACCCTGAAGACTATCCAATAATAGATCCTGGGTACTATTACATTGAGAGAGATCTGGAACGTCATGCAGAATTTCTTGAACTTTTCAATGACATAGTTAATACTTCGTATTATAGAAGTGTCAAGGCTGAATTTGTGGATCCAGAATTCGAAACGTGCGCTGGTATGGAGCGATATAGTAATGATTACTGGAAGTGTTATGCTCTAGGAATGTCGACTACTTTACATAACTATGTCGGTACTTGTGCCATGGGAACCGTTGTAGATTCAGAGTTGAGAGTGAAGGGTGTAAAGAACCTTCGGATTGGTGATGCTAGTATCATGTCTACAATAGTTGGGTCTACTATCCAAGGAACAGTTATGATCATCGCACAGAAGCTCACTGATATTTTGATAAAAGATCACAATATTTGTACTGAATAAATTATGTATTTTCACATAACCTGTGATTTTATTGTTTTTCCTGTTTTTCTTCAATTATTTAAGCTGAAAGACATTCTGATAATAAATGAAAATAACGACTTGAAGAAAATTCTCAAATTAGTATTTCATAATGTCGATTGCGGACGCACCATACCCCTCCCTGGTCGTATGGTAGGTCTTACTACCATACCACCAGGGGTATGGTGGGTCCTAAATTGAGAATTTTCTTTAAGTCGTTATTTTCATTTATTATCAGAATGTCTTTACCACTCACCTAACCTAACCCAAATGACTACTCTGAAACTCTACTCAATTTTCGAACCGGTTTTTTTGCCACCTAGGTACCTTCCTATACAATAAAATTACCAGAATAATCCCCATAGTTAACTTGTCCAAAACTATGTGCAAAAAGAAAGTTTTTGCTTTCCTGCAAGAACTAAGTTATGAAGGTACTGAAGAATTACTTACCACCATGGTGTAATGTTGTAGCACTTTTACTTTTATTTTATATTAATTAGGTCCCGTTCTTCCATAACCACACATACATCACACATAACTAACTCGACACACACACACACACACACACACATCAAACCCACAGACACACCCCTCCACATACACACACATCCATGTATAAAATACTGTTTTAACTAACAATAACATATTTGCATGAAATTTTTTTTCATTCGAGTCACAACAAACTTTAATTTTAAAAATAAAAACGACTGTTTGACGTTGTCAGTGTACAAGTGCATAACAAAGTAAATGTCATCTATTTTAAAATGGCGGAGATCTTGGTGTCCTGAAATACAGACCTAGGGCCTAGTTTAGGCACCAGTCTCGCACAATATTAAATAACAAATAATATGTATTTTACCACTTCGATAACTCTGTACCTTGTAATATTTTGGCGAGAAATAAATAAATAATTATTATTTACATTTATTCATTTTTTATACATATTATATTACATTTTTAAATATTAGTAAAAAAAATAAAAACATTTAAAAATATAAAAAATAGTAGCCCACCGGTATCGGGAACAGGGTCCAAGCTACCGGTGGTCAGGGCTCCTGAGTGAGGAATCTCCTAACAATACGCGCCGTGTCCAGGAGTACCGCTTTCTGAATCAAGCCCTTGATCCAGCTGCCCAACGAGAGCCTCCTGAGATGTTCGTCAAGGCTCTTGGAGATTATTATTATTATTATAATGATTCAACAACAATAGAGGGTATCTGACACTCGGCGGCCGCTACCGCGGCACCACTCACCTTCACGCTTTAATGATCACAGTTCTAACCTAACCGAACCCAAACGATTTTTCTCAGTTCTATTGTTTTAGACTCACCATACCACTAGGGGTATGGCCAGTGGTATGGTGAGTCCGCACACCAAAATGGTTTTGTTAGTATTCAGAATCTCTTTGTAAGTATTTCATGACCTCCTTGAATCTGGAAATTATGAAGTACTCAAATACTACTTAATAATTTTTAAAATCTAAGGACATATTTTTTTTAGGGATAATTTATTATCATCAAAGTAAGAAAGTGCACAAAAGAACAATTCGCTATTAAATCAAGAAAAAGTTGCGTAAAATACACTTTTTTACAAATATTAACTTTTTAAATAATTTTATAATTGTTAAGAGTTTATTTTGGATATTACTGACATCGGTGAAGGAAAACATTGTGAGGAAACCTAGACTTATAATTTTAATAAGTAGCAAATTGCCAATTCGCATTTAGCAAACGTGGTGATCAATCATCATCATCATCATCATTATTTCAGCCGAAAGACGTCCACTGCTGGACATAGGCCTCCCCCAAGGGGCGGGGGTTTGCCATAATCGCCACGCTTGGCAGGCGGGTTGGCGATCATTACTCGTACCTTTTCTGAATGGGAAGAGGCCTGTGCCCTGCAGTTGGACAATAAAAGGCTGGGATTTTTTTATTTAATTCGAATAATTCGAAGTATAAAGTCAAAGTCAAAGTCAAATCATTTATTTAAATAAACCATTAAAAGGCACTTTTGACCGTCATATAAAAAAAAAATTAAGTTGATTCTAGTTGCCCTTCCAAAAGGTAGTTTCGTATGGAGAAGAATGGGCAAGAAACTCCATATAATAATGATTAAGTGGGGACATTTCACGCACGGCCATCTGACCCCAACATAGGCAGACCGTACTATGGGTGTCTGACAGCTGATATACATATGTCGGAGATGGTTTTTAATCTCAATTATTATTGTGGGTAGTCAACTAAATTTGTTATGATTTGTTTCTCTTATTATCAATTAAAGTGATTTTATTATCAATTATTGTCTATTAATTCGAAACATGATTTATTGAGTACTCATTGTATGTACACTGATTTGTGGTTACTTTATTTCGATAATTGTTATCGATGGTTTTATTCAAAACAATTGTTGACACGTTACTTTGAATGTAAAACGAATTACTTTATTAAATCACTATTGTTTATTCATGACAATTATTATTGTGTTGTTTGATTACTTTATAATGAAATCTTATTAGATTTAGCACATTTTAGTGTTTTGTATCAAGTAAACGCGTGACGCACTTCCGTGCGTCATTGGGCAGACTTGTTAAGGAGAAAGAAAGAAAGAAAGAAAGAAATCATTTATTTGCTAATAATGTAGGTATACATAAGTTGGTATATTTCTAAGTTGTCCCGATACATTTTACCTTGCGGCATGCAAAATATTAAAATGGAATTTATTTATAACAATAACATTATTATAATAATACAACCACTACAATTATTATTAACAGTTCAGCTTAGTATTTAAAAGGTACCTAGGTCTGTCTTAAAAGATTAATGAATGAAATGTCTTGCATTATATTATACAGCAGAATATAATGTCAAAGTGTTTGATGTCAAAATACTGAATACATTAACAATAATCCAATAACCACTTAGAATTCATAAAAAATATAATATAGGCAATGTCAATATGTGTAGGTAATGTCACTATGAGTCATGTCAAAATGTGTATTGTCAGTAAAAGTAAATATCTCTAATGTCAACATATTCCAGTTGGAAGAGAGGTTGCAAAGTGGGGGGCATCGCCTTATAAAAGAGCGTGCACTCCTCCTCGCTCGCTCCTGATGATCCTACACATACATAAATACACAAGGCAAAACACAAGACAAGTGCTCATCGCACAAATGTTTTCCCTGGGCGAGATGTAAACCCGCACGCTGCACAGCAGTCAATGGGTTGCCACTGTGCCAACAGTTTCGTCAGTATTAGTTCGTTTACCTAAAATAAAGTTTAAATACTAAATACCTACAATTAACACGAAAGTGTTCGTAATAACAAAGATAGCTATTCCCAACTCCTATTTAATTTACGAACTAAAATAACTATTATCATATTAAGTAGATAGTATAAATGCTAATCTTATTAATTGACTACATTTTCTCCTTATTTAATTGGAAAAATGTTAATTGAGCTTGTATCAAAACAAATGAATTAACTCACACTTTTTCAATACTTAAAATAAGTACGTCATCATTGTCACATCAACATACGTCTTATGCTGGGGGTATTACTCGAAGCGCACCAATTTTGAAACACGCCCAATGAAGCGCACCTAAAGTATTCCTCGAAACGCACCAGTCAGATGCGCTTAGAAAATTATTATTGGAACGAAGTTTCTTATCGCGCGTTGTGAAAGGGGGCTAGACGGAAAAAATTCTTACGAAAAGTTGTCACGACACTTTTTTGCTATTTTTATTACTTCACAAACGCAGACAATTCGAACAGAAAAATTGAATCGTTGGAACTGTCAAATAGAGTTCATTATTAGTTGAATGGCGGGTTTTCTATGAAAATATTGGAGCGAATTAAAACCTTATTTTTACACATTAACCGTGAAATTCGGTTGCACATAGCTCCTATTGTCCGGTCGGGCACCAGCCTATACGTTTCTCAGAATAATTTTATCATACCTAGTTTGGTAAAATTTCAATTTTTAACCGTTTACGTTTACAAAATAAAGTCCGAATTCGCTTTTCGTAGAATATGTTTATGTATTTAAAGGCGGCGCGGCGAACTCTTTGAACTAGGTACCTACGGCGATATGTTTAGTACCTAAGTTTATTCGCTCAAATAGTGGCGGTACCTACCTCAATGACATCGGAATTATCATTGCGTGATAATTCCGATGATAACGACCTACGAGATAAGTCCACCTTTCACTGTGAGACTGTGTGGATTGTGAAAACGAGTGTAAATTTTAAGTCTAGAATACGTAGGTTAGGTAGGTAGGTAGTTACTGTACCTACTTCTATGTTTTGTTTAGTAGGTACCTATTGAAAGTTTGGGTTTGGTAATCATGAGCTTTCTATCGGTCGCGGTCGTCAGTAGGTAACCACTGCACCTTATCGCTCTAGGTCACAGAGTACTTTTCTCTAGGTTTTACTAGCGACAATAATATTGGTGGCTGTCAGTGTCACTGTTACTGTCACTATCAGTCGCCGTTTTGTTCTGAAATAATAAGCTTTTCTATAAACTATTCACTTTTTTTAGCGGGGTTTTAAAAATATTGTAAATGCCTGAAGATACCCAAGAATGTAAGAATTAGAATTTCAACTTCTCTAAACATCCTTTTTTTTGTACAAATCCTGCCATGGTTCTTTCAATGTTAAGTAACTCATTAATTTCATTATCTGTGCCCAAGGGACTGGTTGAATTGTCAAAGCTATGCCTCTGGTCAAGGTAGAGGTCAGCCTTTGGATCATGGGAATGTTTAACTAACCGTAGAATTGTTTGACGTCACTTTGTTTTAATTGAATTGTTATATTATTATGATATTATTTTATTTTTTTGTGTATGACGGAATTTTCGAGAGGCTGAGACACCACGTATCGCTGCTGATCCGTTATCTCTTGGTTTTCCATTGGTTGTACATAATAAACATGTAAATTCTTAATTATTATAATGTGATATTAAGAATTGCTCTGTTCTGTAAAATTAGGCGAAACAATTCTGATTGCTGATATTATTATACAATAATAAACATTATTTACAATGTTTAAGTATAATTACTGTGTTTTATCTTTACAGTCGCATCAATGATAGCTTGAATATGATATGATGGAAACTGCAAATGCAGTAGCTAATTTTAAAGAAGTGCAAAAAATATTCAGCCTATTAGCAGGATGGCAACTAATCGCACACATGTGACCACAACCCGCTTGCGTAAAAGGTAGTTTTAATTATAATAATATTTCGTCTTCTTGCAACGCTTTTACATTCATAATGCAACGTATTAAACACGCGTGGTTTTTACTATACATTACCGCACTAGTGTGCTATGGAATCCAAATTCAACTGTAGATAAACGATATCTTTCTACTTCGAAATCTTCATAAATATAGCTCTTTTACTATTATAAATAATAATACCAGTCTATTATTGCCCTTATGCAGGGCAAAGGCCTATACAGAGAAGGCACGAGCGCCATAGCGAGCGGCATAGGTCCCCCCAAGGAGTGGTTCAGTTGTAATCGCCATGCTTGACGCTGCTGCCTATCCCCTGGTCAATATCCCTCTTTTGCGTTCTACGACACTCACGGGTAGAAATGGGGTGGTTCTGTATATTAGACTTATTCATTTTAAATTCAGGTTTCCTCACGAAATTTCTTTTTTTTCTACTATTACATTTCATAATGTTGACTGTTTCTCTTCAGATGGCGCTAAATACGATTTTATTATAGTAGGAGGTGGTACCCCAGGACGTGTCATAGCTAGTGCACTAGCGAAGTACGATGTCAGTGTTTTTCTCGTTGAAGCTGGTGGTACACCGCCTATGGAATCAATGGTGAGATTCCATTATATTACTGACTTTCTTTTCTTTCACATCATCTTCCATCTTTTCTTTGGCTCCGTATTCCCGGTATTGTTTGTACGTACGTCCGCGTATTGAAAAGTGATGGACAGAACATCACTTTTCAATACGCGAACGTACGTGACAATGCTGTCAGTCTTTTGAGTCCAGCAAGTGTCGATGTGGACGAGTTTTGATGTCCTTTGAGCGAAGCCCCCCTCTCTCTTTTATAAATTGTACATATTATTATTTATTTTACTTATTGTATATAAGTTTTAAGTAACTAACAGCTGTTTATTACCGAGTACCGAGCTGGTAGTGTTGAACTAACACTCTTTGTGAACACTAATAGGGTTGAAGACACAATTTGGTTTTATGGAAAATATATAACCAGCACTCGAGTCTAGTCAAATGATTGTAACGAAACCATAGCGCGATGTAATTTGACGCCAACGCCATCTATCGAGCTTTAGGTGAAACCTTTGAACCTGCACAATTATTACTATGGTTTATGCGTTAACAACAGCCAATGACTTACTTACTTTTAAGCGGATTGCTGAGTGCACGGTTAGCGGAAGAACCTGTGATTGACTTCTTCGAATCCCAAGATACTGTCGCAGGGCTAACCTACACCTGCACTTATATTTATATCATAAAGAACTAAATATTCTAATCATAAATACTACACATCCACACATCACACAAAACAGTGCATCTTTACTTTTCTTTACTACCATTTCTAAAATAAAAAAAACTAACATACTTTTATTTATTTCTTGTTTGTAAATTTAATTGAAAAATAATGGATAATGCTAAGTGGAAGAGTGAAGTATATAATAGCCTAACACAAGCAATTTTTTGCTTAAAAGGCGATCTCCAAATCATGTATGTTACATGCACTTTGTGATTGAAGTAAAATTTATAGTTATAAAAAAAATGGACTTTCATATATACAGGATGAAATTGAATTTATTAACAAATTTTTAACTAGTGACCACGAACCTAAAAAAATTTTCATTACGGAACCAACTCAAACAGCGCGAAAAAAACCAGCTATTCCATACAGAAGTGTAATAGGTACGCGCTCAAAATGTATGGAACAGCTGTTTTTTTTCGCGCTATTAGAGTTAGCTCCATAATGAAAGTTGCTCAGGTTCGATGGTCCGAGTCACTCCATAAAATTCAATTTTGTCCTGTATATTATTTTTGGTCATTGATATGAAGCGCGCAGTGCTGTCTAAAATACCCTCCTGCGTTTACTGAAATGAAAGAATAGTAAAGTAAGGAAAGAATAATATTATGTTGTGTTCGCTTGTTCAGTTAATTTTACGAACATATTCGCAAAAGAGATTTACTGAAAATCTGAATGTGGATTAGCAAATTAATTATAAGTTATGTGAAAAATAATATCTGCATGAAATGCGGCAGTTTACTTTAATAATATGACCAATTGACTAAAATTAATTAACACTGTGATTGATGCGAAACGTTGAAAAATACAAATACACACATAAAAAGGTAAACGGAAAGGGTAAAGGTAAAGTATGTGTAGTACCATATTCATCATCATCATCAGCCGAAAGACGTTCTCTGTTGAACAAAGGCCTCTCCCATAGAACACCACAATAAGCGGAAACCTGGCGCTTGCATTCACCGGTTACCCGCGACTTAAACGATGTCGTCGGTCCATCTGGTGGGAGGTCTACCAACACTGCGTCTTCCGGTTCGTGGTCGCCACTCAAGAACCTTTCTTTCCCATCGGTTATCGGTTCTTCGAGCGATGTGGCCTGCCCATTGCTACATTAACTTGCAAATTTTGAGAGCTATGTCGGGGATCTTAGTTCTTCGACGGATTTCGATCCGGATTGTATCGCGCAAAGAAACCCCGAACATAGCTCTCTCCATTATTCGCTGCGTGACTTTGAGCTGCTGTAAGAGGCCAGCATTTAAGGACCACGTTTCTGTACCATAAGTCAACACTGGCAATACACACTGGTTATAAACCTTCGTCTTTAGGCAGTACCATATTATTATTATTAAATACTTTGACTACTCCGTTGTTGTCGTGGTTGCAAATGCGAATGCTGAGCCGGGTTCGATTGCGTTATTGGGTTTTTTCATTAGGAATATCTAAGCGAAATGCCCAGATAGAATCACAACTACTAACTACCTACTAGCCACCTTTAGTACCCTTGTACTTTAATAGTTAAGACTATGTTTCACTATAGTATATTAAACTTCAGTCTAACATGAAGTACGCTACATTAAGCTAAAATCTAGAGTGGAGCTCTCATGTCCTCAATATTGCCGTGATCACTTCTAGCGAAGACAACCGGGGCAATATTGCTCAATTGGCTCGATCCATATTAAGGCGGAGTGCACTTTCCACACGTAACTTTACTGGTCCTTCGCGCCGCGCGCTGCTGTAGGAATGCAAAATTAGTTTTTATTTTGTAAATAAATAAGTTAGTAATATTTCTGTTTAGTTCTATCAAAACGATTCAACCTTTTATCTCTCAATAATTTAACTAATGACACTAAATTCATTCAAAGTCAAAGTCAAATCATTTATTTCAATTAGACCTTGCCTAGCTTAGCCTACGTCGTGTTCGTAAACAGACGCGTGGGACTGGTCATCTCTTAGCTACGTCAGTTATTTTAAACTTTATTTTAAATTGTTTGGTATAACTATATTTTTCTCTAGACCTCTTTTAACATGCAATACTTATTACATTGTTCTCACATTGTTCTCACATTGTTCTCACATTGTTCTCACATTGTTCTCACATTGTACCCCTAGATTCAACATAAATGATGTCATTCAAAGGATCATGGCAGGATTTGTACAAAAACACTAAAGATGTTTAGAGAAGTTGGAATTCTAATTCTTATACTCTTGGGTACGTAAAGAGTATCTTACGGCATTTACAATATTTTTAAAACCCCGCAAAAAAAGTGAATAGTTAAACCAAAATGCTCATTATTTCAGCACAAAACGGTGACTGATAGCACAAGTTACACTGACAGCCGCCATTTCGCAGTTCTTGCACTGAAATTGCATCGTTATGTGGGAAATAATTTCACAAATAATTATTATTTTTTTCCACACACTTGTCACATCACTTGTCTGCCAATTTTATAGATCCGTTAACGTCGCTTCTCACTTTCTTTTTTTTTGTGTAAACACGAAATAAGCATCGAGATGAAACGAAAAAATTTTATTTTCGTTTCGTAATAATTTAACTATGCGGGGGTATAAAAATATGCTAAGTATATCAATCTACTCCTGTGGTAATGTATTCTTCACATTGGAAAATATTTTAAACGCTCTAAATTTTTCTTTTTTTCATACACATGAATGTATGGATCTCGCCATGATTCCTTGTAATATAATATTGATTTTAGAAGAGTGTTCATGGAGTTTCTTGCTCGTTCTTCTCCATAGAAACTTACTGTTTGGAACGAGCAACTAGCTTCAACTTTCTGGCTGACTGACTCTGACAATTCAAAAGTACCTGTAAATGGTTTAATTAAATGAGTTTGAGCTTAATTCTGAAGTGAAGTCACCTAAAATAAATTTTATTCATCATCATCTGTGCCTATTCCCAACTATGTTAGGGTCGGCTTTCAGTCTAACCGGATGCTAGCTACCCTGTTCACAGTAAGATTAGACATAAACACAAACCTTTTTTACAGTCCCTTCAACCGATTTACAGTAAATAAAATAACCGGTTTACAGTAATTTACAGTAAATTACTGTTTACTGCAGTTGCCATTTGTCATGCTACCAACGCAATATGAGTCAAAATCGGTTGAACGGACTGTAAAAAAGGTTTTTGTACATGTCTAATCTTATTGTGAACAGGGTATAAATACCAATGTTTACATGGAGTGACTGCACGTCTAACATTCACAATCCAAGGACTGGGTAACACGATACCCCTTGGCAAGACTGCTAGTCAGACTTTTTGGTTTCCGAATATCCATAACGACTGACAAAGATGCACAAACGACAGCCGGGACCAACAGCTTTACGTGCTTTCCGAGACATGAAGGGGTCTGAAATGGATGGTCACCCATTCACGGAGCGACCGGTTCAAGCATAGCTTAACCAGGGATCTGTACGGCGTTTGCTTAGCCCCTAATAAATAAATTTGAATGCTGGTCCTGCTCCACAGCCAGTTTAGGGAATTTCCAAATTGGAAGAAAAGGATGTTTCCTACCCCTTTTTCTATTGACATGAGTAACGAGTGTCGTTATTTCTTATAATATAGATATTTTTAAATTATTAACTTATCTCACTTCATATGATAAAATAATATACATTGGAAACCTTAGTTTTGTATAATTTAGCAGCTTTATTTCAATTTTGTAAATGTGAATACCATGGAGCCATTTACTAAGTATATTAATACCTTTATGTTTGACAAAAATTAACATGGCGGTTGGTAGTATTGTCATGCTCGCTCAAATGTCTCGGTGATGGTGGCGCGTGTGTTGGATCATTCGGCTCCCTTCAAAATGGTTGAGCTGAATGGTGCTGATTCACGCGTCATGTTCGTGAACGGGCGCTGTCAGTAGAGATTGGTCAGCTCTTATCTGCCATGGATTAGATGCCACTTTATCTTGCTTCTTTTTTGTGTTTTGTATTGTTAGATTACCTGCATAGTTTTCACATATAGAAGCAACAAGAATCATGTAACCAGACTTTGTAAAAACTTTATTTAAAAGAGTGTCCGTGGAGTTTCTTGCTCGTTCTTCTCCATAGAGACCTACCTACGTTTTGGAACGAGCAACTAGCTTCAACTCTCTGACTAACTTACCGACTCCTTGACAATTCAAAAGTGCCTGTAAATGGTTTAATTGAAATAAATGCTTTGACTTTTACTTTGACTTTGATTTAATCATAATAATATCACGTAAAATCAACACAGTCAAGATAAAGCAGGACATTAAATATTGCCCTATACTACGTAGCGACTTATTTTCTTTCTTAGATCTTTGTTATTTTCCACGTTATTTCATTAACGGCTGCTTGCAAAGCCTTGGCTTAAGCGACATGGCTCTCCTTCATTTCACTTCGAAAGTAAGTATTTATATAGTTTAGAGGATCCTAAAGTCGCCAGTCTAACGATGACATTTTGAGGATAGTTAGCGGATTATATCGTTAAGAAGGTATGCTTACTTGCTAGTTTCATTGCTGAGCTTTATAAACGTGATATATAAAAAGGGCCTTTTAAAAGAAATCACTATGTTGTGTAAAACAAGGTTGAAAATTACCATTACGATAATACTTCCTAGAATTGCTCAATTGCTGTATGTAACACTACCATATGTTTCATTATGTTTTGTTCTATAGGTAAGAGTAACTACTTACTTTGTGCCTGCTATATCGTCGGCGTAAAATTTATTACAGTTTCCAAATTTTCATTAAAATATAGGCTTCTATAATCTCTCAGGGTGAGAGACGAGTGTGTACACAAACCCCCCAGCTAGGTTGTGTCGATTGTGAATGGATTTAGGGCAGATCCACCGCAAATACTACGGACTGCACTGTGTAGAAACGGACTCAGGGTATATATACTCAAGGTAGCTTTCTATTAGTGTAAGATTTTTTTTAATGGGATTAGTAGTTTCAGTCAATACCTGCTACATCCAAACTTACCTATTTATAATATGAGTGACAAAAAAACCCATAAAACATGTTTGTTTGTCACAATATACACAGAGTTAAAGAAGGAACAGAAAAATACGATTAAAGATTATGCTTATTTGTATAGAAATCTCTTCCGGCCCACCTGCACATGTTCTTTCTTTTTTATCACGCAGTCTTTTAAATTTTTAGCCTCTTGTGCACTACACAGTAATTTACAGCAGTAAATTACAAGCAAACAGAAGAACTGACAGCGGCAAGCGACTTTGATACCAAATCTCAGTAGACAGCACGTTAGTCCCATGTGTACCGAAAACGGTACACAACGTACCATCTAACTTAAACCTTATTTTTATAAACATATGGCTCTAAATCGCGAGATGACATAATTATGCGAGGCGGGGGGGAGTTTACCGTTAGAGAGAGAAAGCAAAGACGTGTCTTTAATTTTTAAAAGAAATAAAACTTATAGATATTCTAACTTATAGATATTCTAGAGATAAAAACTGGGATTGAAATAGCAAGGAGTGTCTTCAAGAACATAAACAAGGTCCTATGTAACCAAAACTGAAAGATCCTCTTACGAACTCGTCTTTTGCAATGTTATATCTGGTCTATCATTCTATACGGATGCGAGTCTTGGACAATAAAGGAAAATATCAGTATACGTATAGAAACGGTTGAGATGTGGTGCTATAGACGCGTGCTGGCTATAAGTTGGACTCAGCGGGTCACCAAGGAGGAAGTTCTACGGCGGGTTGACCGAAAACGCGAACTTTTGCAGACCATTAAAAAGAAAATAGTTGCATATATAGGGCATGTGCTAAAACAGGAAAGATATGAGCTGCTGCAACTCATAATGATGGGCAAAGTCGCAGGAAAAGAAAAGCAGGTCGGCGAAGGAAGTCTTGGTTGCGTAACATCAGGGAGTGGTCTGAACTTTTCCGCCTCGCTGGAGACAAAGAGAAATTTGCGGAGCTGACTGCCAACCTTCACTAGTTCGAAAGGCACTGTTAGAAGTAGAAGAAGATATATTCCAACTTTTTTTTGGTATTTGATTTTTAGTGGTTAAGGCACCTGCCTCTCATTCATGAAGATTCAATTCATAATGTACTAAGCTTTTAAGGCTATCTTGGACATCATTGACATCGGTAAAAGAAAAACGCCCTGAACCTGAACTTTATACAATCGATTTAAGTCTGAAATCAGCAATCCGCCTCGAGCAAGTGTAGTCAATCCTCTTATGTACCTTCTCTAAATGAGATAAGGTATTTGCCCTGCACTGGAACAATAAAAGGCTCGTATTTTTATGAAGGATTTTAAATAGTGCCAAAAATACAATTTATTGTAACGAATTTTAATAGTATCTCCTACCTCGGTACATGTTTGGGCCGCAAAAAAACACCTTCTTTAAAAAAAAAACATTAGGTAAATAGCAGGACATTTAATATGGCCCTGTACTACTTACGTACCTACTTATTTTCTTTCTTAGATCTTTGTTACTTTCCACGTTCTTTCATTAACCGCTGCTTGCAAAGTCTCGGTATTAACCGACACGTAACGGTTCTCCTTCATTTCGTTTCAAAAGGTAGTTTATAGTTTAGTGGTTTATTTCAGCATTATGATATTTTGAGAATAGATAGACGAATATATTATCTTTAAGATGATACGCATACTGGCTAGCTTCAATAACGGGTCGTCTATTTTTTTATTTTATCTTTTATACATGATAGCTAAAATGGGGGATTTGAAAGACGAACCGGGGCAATATTTATCAATTAGCTCGAGCTACATTAAGGCGAAGTGCATTTTCTACACGTCAATTTTTTCCTGGTCCTTCGCGCCGCACGCTGCTAAAGATATTTTAGCTCAGTTCTATAAAATCTACCCGCATCTCATACGTGAGGTTGTGGATTTGCAACTGGGCATGGGCAAGTACCGATGTGACTTTTTCAATTTCATATGTACTTTCTAATTTTATCTTGGACATCATCGACATCGGTGAAGGGAAACATCGTAAGGAAACCTGGACATATAATTAATATAAGTCTATAATCGGCAATCCGCCTAATACAAGCGTGGTTATCAATCCTCATCTCGCCTTTTCAAAATAAGATAAGGTCTTTGCCCTGCAGTGGGATAATAAAAGCCTTGTATTATAGATTATAACTTAAGGCGCTAACAAGCGACTTTTGCAGATTTTAAACTGACAATCACGTCAAAATGTGTTGTGTTAATGATTTGAAAAAAATATATGTTGAACTAGAACATTCTCTTAATCATTTAGTATGTGAATATTTTTGATTAAGTTCATATTACATAGTTTAATTAAATTGTGAAGTTGTGTCTGACGCGGATAAAACATTGATAATCACACAAAATCTACCAGGTATATTTAAACGAATTTTTTACTATCTTACAGACAATTTTACTATCAATCTTTTAGTATACGCCTTTTTTGAAGTTAAAGAAGACTATCTTTTATTTAATTTTTTCGACTAAATTTTGAGAATTTTGGACGCAACGCATACGATTCTCTGGTTGCTCAAGATCGCCGGGCGTATATCGTCGCCTTAAAATATTTTCCAATTCTTCAGTGTCATTGCTGTTAAGGAATTATAAAAAAATTAAGCGATCCAGAGCATAACTATCAGAATAGTCTTTCTGCTTATCTTATACATAAATTCGAATGTCGTTAGAAACTTATTAACCGACTTCAAAAAGGAGGAGGTTCTCAATTCGGTTGATTTTTTTTTTATGTATGTACATCGATTACTCTGAGATTTATGATCCGATTTACATAATTCTTCATTAGTTTGATGCGGAATAGTTGCTATTTGGTCCCATAAAAATTTAACATTTTATAGCACAGTAGTTTTCATTCTATGAACATTTTTGTATTTTTTATATATTTTTTTTTATATTTGACCACGCATAACTTTTTTCAGTGTAGTCCGATTTCTGTGATTCTTGTTTTAACTGATAGTGTATACCTTAAATTTGGTCCCATAAAAAATTCAAGAAAATATTCCACTCCTAAGGGTTTAAAATTAGGGGATGACAGATTTTTTTTGGTGTCGCCGTTTCGTAATTAATTTCTACGATGAGAAGTAGGCACTAAAAAGAGAAATAATTTTTTTTTATCAAAAAAGACAACCGTCTCTAAAAAGTATTAAATAACTTCGCAAGTCGGTGGCAATACAAAACAACAAGCAAAACCAAAGCCGCCGACTTGCGAATTGAAAGTTATTTTATACTTTTTGAAGGCGGTTGTCTTTTTTGATTAAATTTTTTTTGTTTATTAATTTCTAATGTAAATTAATTAAAACGGTAATGGAAGTTTAAAAGTGATGCCAGTGACAGAAAAGTTAAAAGGGAATCGTTTGACATGGTACGGGCATGTGAAGAGCATGTTACCAAACGAGTTATGAATATCAATATGAATAGATGGCGAGGTAGAGGAAGGTCAAAGAAAAGATGTATGGATTGTGAAGAAACTGACTGAATGGAAGAAGAAAACGTGTTACGCCGACCCCAAGTAACATGGGACAAGGGCAGGGACGATGATGCGAGTTAATTAAAACGGCATAACACAATTACATTAATTAACTATTAAAGCTAAGTAATGTAATTAGTGTTATGCTGTTTTAGGAAACAAAATAATATGTCAGTACAAAATGTTAAAATTAAGTCATCCATACTTCCATACTAATATACGCTTTCATGATGAAACAGCTGAACCAATTTTGATGAAAATTAGCATGAAAATAGCCCTAGGGTAGGACATAGGCTACTTTTGATCTGCGACTTCAGGTGTATCAGCGATAACCGACATTCACGCGGACGAAGTTGCGAGGAAAAGCTAGTATATTCAAATTTATATTATTTTAGACCTACCATAGACCAAAACCGGTCAGGTTCGAGCCAAGACTTACGGTTTTCGAGTTTTTCAAATCAAATCATTTATTTCTTTGCAAACATGGGTAATAGGTACATAGATCACACATCATCATAGACATCCCTGCATACTTTCTCTCACAGAATACTAAATACATATCTATGCGTCTTAGTTTACGTGATCACCATCTGCCTAACGTTTTCCCAACTATGTTGGAGTTGGCTTCCAGTCTAACTGGATGCTACTGGATACCAGTGTTTTACATGAAACGACAGCCTGCCCATTTCGTACCGAGGGTGTCGTAGAAGGTCGAGCAGCAGCGGCTTCCGAGTACTGCCTGCTTACTTGCTTGCATTGCATTGGTCCTTACCTGCCTTGTTTTCACATATAGAAGCAAAGTGAATAATGTAATCAGTATTTTGTAAAAACTTGATTTAAAAGAGTGTCCATGGAGTTTCTTGCTCGTTCTTCTCCATAGAGACCTACGTTGTTTTGGAACGAGCAACTAGCTTCATTTTTCTGACTAACTGACTCTTTGACAATTCAAAAGTGCCAGTAAATGGTTTAATTGAAATTAATGCTTTGACTTTGCCTTTGACAACCTCACTGCGATTGCCAAGACACCAGCCAAGCGTGGGGACTATAACAACCAACCGCCCCCCCGTCCCCGGGGGAGACCTTTATCCAACAGTGGACGTCTTTTAGCTGATGATGACTACCTGCCTGACCTCAAAAACCTAGCTATTGGATAATACGATACCCCTTGAACTGGTTGTCAGACTTTATGGCTTCTGACTACCCATTCTTCGTAGATTTCATGATAAAAACCGGTATAACTAGATTCAGGCAATTAGTTTTTTCAACTTGCATTTTCCCACTGCTGGGAAAAGGTCTCCTCCGTCTTCCGCCCCTTCGTCCATTTTGAACTATTTTACTAGTCTCCCATGAATGTCTATAAGTCGTCGTATTAAGACAAACACTAAAAAAAAATGAAAGTTTCACATCTTAATCTATTAGAAATGGATGTCTGCTTTATAGGTATTCTTCGTAATTAGCAAAATAGTTTTCTACTTTTGTAATGATAAGGTACTGGTATTGTAAGGTTTTATCGTGGCCGAAATGCTTCTATTTATTTAAGGTTTCCACCCACTGCATCTATGTCGTAAATAAATAAACACAAAAACGCGTTCTCTTCTTTTTCTAGTGTCTCTCCGAACTGCGATGGTTGGCATACTCTCTGCATACTTTTATTTTCTTTCGCGACATGGAATAGGTCTACGGGGCCTTCGAAATACCAGACCACATTCATAGGGTCCCCATTTCTACCCGTGGGTGTCGTAGAAGGCGACAGAGGGATATTGATCAAAGGACGGGCATCAAAGCAGCGTCCTACTGAGTACCATAACATGCATCGACCAAGCATGGCGATTACGGGTGAACCTACTCCTTGGGGGAGACCTATGCCCAACAGTGAGCGTATGAAGGTTGACATGACGATGATGATTCATAAGTTCCTTAGCAAGACAAAAAAAGAAAAGATAAAATAAAAAAAAACGTTTGTCGTGACTCCCGATGAACCACCTCAGTAAAATAAGAAATGTCGTGATGGCCGGCGCAGTGGTTATGACATCCGCCTCTTATGCGAGCAAGAACCCATGTACTTTCTAAGTTTATCTAGGACATGACTGACATCGGTGAAGGAAAACATTGTAAAGAAACCAGGACTTACAATTAATATTATGTCTGAAATCGCCAACCCGCCTTGAGCAAGCTTTGTGTCTTCTCTGTATGAGAAGAGGCCTTTGTCCTCTAGTGGGTCAGTAATAGTGTGACGTGGGGGTTACGTGGGGAACAATAAATCAAACCAACGTAACCAGTCAACATAAAAAAAATATATATTAGAGAAAGGTGTGGGTAAGTCTACGGTCACTAATTCCCTCTCAACCTCCCCTGGGAGTTGCACAGTACTCTCCTGGCTCAGCCTTGGGCACGACGATCACAGCGGTGTGCCACGCTGGAGACGCCAGGTGTGGTGACGGTTGGCAGGTGGTGTTGCCAGACCCGAAGTGAGCTCGACGCGGCCACGCGGGATAAATAGGGGCCCGGGGGCGCGGAGCTTGTTGTCCAGCGGTGTGGACGAGCGGTGGTGCGGCACCCAACGTTGGGATGCACTTGATGTCCGCGGATTAATAAAAATCCAGGTGTTCGGCCGGAACTTTGGACCCTGGAATGCAACGTCCAGCGTGTCACAAGATGGCCGAAGGTCATCTCCGCTGATTGTGACACCAAAGCGTAAGCAAAGCGAGATGTACTAGTGCGCTAATGAAGGTGTGTGTGGTTGTCACAATCAGTACGGAGTTTACAATGAACAATGGATGCCTTGACTTTAACAAAGGAACAAGGCATGATTTGCAGATTCGAACCGCGTGGTAAATAGGTACCTACGTGTAACAAAATGCACTGAGCTAGGAGCAAATAGGTTGCATCAGCATTAGAAATAACGCTTATGGCGTATTAAGCTGCAATAAGAAGAAACTAAACGATTACATAGGTGCACGCCTTAACATAACCTATACGGTAGGAACACGAAATGTAAAATATAGTTAGCTGTTCAACACTTACCCAATATGGGGTTACGAATTCACTGAGTTTAATACTTTAGACTATTATTAGTCAATTTAAACTGGCTGGCAAGGAAATAAAATGGCGAAGAACATTTAATGGGTAACAGGTGTACCTCTGTCTATCTTTGCCGATGCCGGAATTCGAAAAAAAGGCTGTTATGTCCTTCGTCGTGGCTTAAATACAGTAATTGGCATAGATAACATTCCTCATTTCACACGTTCGGATACAACAACTAGGCGGACTTCACTAGTACTATAGCTAATAGTAACTTAGGACGACCCTAAATAATAATAATCTGTGGTTGTGATTTGACATTTATTTGTTATGGTGAGGTTAATTGTTGATATTTGGTTGTGATTTTGATTGTTTTCAGGTAAAGTAACGATGCAACGTTACAATAGGTTGGTATTATTATAGTATTATTATAATTGTAAGGAGCAAACATTAATAAAAATAAATATAATAATTGAATTAAAATTAAAAAAATAAAAACAGTTACAATCAAATTATTAATATTATATATTAGTTATATGTAAAACCATATTTAATGTAAGATCCCAATGTATCTACCATATACTGAGAAGTAAATACGTAATGATTATTATAATAATTCATTTTCAATTCAAAAAATATATATAAGGCGTACGCATCAGCGGTAAAGAAATCGTCATGCAGTTTGTCGTGACGGCAAACTGGCCGAATTTACTGCAAAAGTCATCTAATAGATGTTTCTTTGCAAAAGTGATCTAAAAAAAAACAAAAGGAGAAGAAAATATAGTTATCCTGTTTTAAGTAAATTGTTTAATGACTTGAATTACTACGAGTTGCCAACCACTACACCATACGGCCGAACCGGACCAACACAGGCAAAATACACGCAAGACTGCCAGTTGACTCACACGTCAGAATGGTTAATAACATTGCATTTTTTTAATGAATTCCAATAGATTGCATTTGATTGCTTCTCTTCAGATCTTAAGTGATGATGAGGCCTTAGGTAGAGCACGCTTGCCTTAAAAATACACAGATTATATTTATCGGGGAACAGAGAGGCGAGCAGTGTATTCCACAGTTTGGCAGTACGCATCATAAATGTGGAAGCAAAGCGCTTAGTTCAAGATTTCAAACCTATAGCGGTGAAGCATCACCGTATGTCTACTCGTCCGATGATGGAATGCGTTTCATACGTAACTCAACGGCGACATGTCGTACAAATAATAATGAACCCAAGAACTCAGATGACAGATCGGGTAAGTTTTGGCCCGATTACGAACCGGTATAGTGGGTGAGAGACCTTTAGAATTAATGAACCGTATTATACAAAAAATAATGGACCAATACAATTTATACCAAGTTATTTTTTTTGTATTTTGTTTCAACAACAACACAGTACAGTACAGTCAGTCAGTACATTCAGTTAATTCTAGTGTTTCATGTAAGAAACTAATTCTGTTACTAATTTTGGATTACATTTGCAGGCCAAAATACTACGTAATGATATAATTTTAATTTTACAATATTTAATTACTCTATTGCAGAAAACTGCATCATGGATTCTGGTGACGCAGTGTCTTATTTTAAAAGAGTTGAAACTATTTTGAGGCTGCTAACCATTCTTGATCTCACTGCGTATGAGTGGCCACAACCTGCATGTGTTAAAGGTAACATCTTTGTTCATCTATTTATATCTATGCTAGTATTAAAATAAATATATAAGACAATTTTTTTGCTTTCTTGTGTTTTTTTTGTAAGTTGTAACCTCTGAGTGTACAGATGCCAGCACATCAAGCCGCACTAAACTCTCAATTTTTTCCAATTGAATAAGAACCTTATTATTTTGTAATAAAGTAGAAAAAAAAATTGACAGATTGTTGTAGCTTGTTGTGCTAGCCTCTGTACCTACCGACCTGGTTACAAAAACTCTTTCATTGATGAAAAGTTTTTCTATTGTAAAATGTCATAGGATACTTGACTTCTATGGAGAAAGATCGCGGGCAGAATGTAGTCTTTTAAAATAATTTAATTGTTCAATATTCTGTTCTACCACTTCCGAAAACTAGTAATCTGGAAACTGTGAAACCGACCCAAAAACTCTCAGGAAAAACTCGAGAAAGACGTAATCACAAGACCTGTTACTTGTACGTTACAGGAACTTATGACTTAAGTAGAGTGTAGTATTTCTCTCATATTAGGCGACGATGAGCCTGGCATAGTAAAAAAAAAAAACCGCTTCTGAGAGGAAACAAAGAGAATCATACCCGTCGAAATGCCAATTTTTTAAAATTTTTGAAGAATATATTATGTGCTAAAACGTGGCACGTCATTCATGTTGATTTTGTATATTTATAATTTGTGTATCAGTTACATAGATTTAAGATTCATATTATATTTTTCAATAATCGGCCATTTTTTATATCAAAGCGTCAACTTTTTTTCGTAGTTACTTCAACAGACAGATGTCCAAACAGAGCAATGTGTTAAATCCCTACACTCTGTCCACTGGTTTAATCGTTTTTTGACAGCTGCAACTAGTGAACAATATTTATGTTTTTGTAAAAACTGATACGCATACCTGTATTATAATGTCTGTAAGAGGTCATAATTAAGATAATCCAACAAGAGATGAAGTTTTATATATGAATTTTATAACAAATTTTAAAGTTAACTTTAGATAATCAGGAATAATTACATTATAAAGCAGCTGTCAAAAAACCAATAACCCAATGGACAGGGTATAGGTGAATTCTGGGTCGACTGTATTTCAATTGCCATTTTCACGTTATGAAGAAAAACGTAGGTTCAAGTAGTGTCAGGGAATTTACTAACCCCAATATGTATTGATTTTCAGATGGAGCAAAGTTTGATTTCATAGTAGTGGGTGGTGGAACAGCTGGGTGTATTATAGCTAGTAGACTTGTCGAAAGGAATAACAGAGTTCTGCTTATTGAAGCTGGAACGTTCCCACCCATAGAATCTGATGTGAGTATTGTGATATACAGAATGTAGACCACTTATATGCAATAAATTATACGACATATTGCCTTTTCTGACGATAAACAAAAAATGAACGAAATCGGTCCAGTAATTATGTCAAAAAGTAGAGTTTTAATTTTGAACAAATTTAAACACTATGTAGAATTAGATCACTAGGTTAATGACTCAATGAACTTGAATCCTCTTAACACTGAAAAGCGACGTTGCCACAGAGTGCAAAACTACAAACTATCACGACTCTGTTATGTACCTATTCTAGTTACTTGCCTAAATGTAAAATTCGCTCCGGGGTCAAGGTACGTTGTCTTTAAATTTACTTACTTTAACTGAATTTATTTTAATATTTATTTTGTTTGAAAATTTAACTCTTTTAATTTTCGGTTTTTAATTTAATTTTGCTTATCTTCTGTGGACTAATACTACTTGAGGTTTCATTTATTGCATAAAAGTGAGTTCCATATTGTATAAGCTGAAAATAACAACAGTAATTTATTGGGCTTGTTTTTCGGGACATCCGCAAGTGACTGATGTACATTTAATGAACACTTTGCCCAAAGAATCAGCATTGCCATACAACGTGACAAGCTACTAGTCTTTTGGACACTTGTCCCATTGACAGTGAGACAAGAGTGAAAATCCCCCCCTTTCATAAATTGTAAATATTAATTTTCCTATTATAAATTTTATATGCTGTTTTTTATAGATTAAGAATTAATTTCTGATTGAAATGAGTTCACGTTTATTTAAAATGGTTTTTTTTTATAAACACTTATATAAAATGTTGTAGATGGCGGGACTATTTCCATTTCTGAAGGATACCAAATATGATTGGAATTTCACTGCAGCCAGTTATCGCTCATCAGAATACCATACAAATGATGTCATTCATATATCGCAAGGTAAAATGTTGGGCGGTTCTGGATCCTTATCCTTTGGATGCTATGTGCGTGGATACCCTGAAGATTATAATGAGTGGGCTATCATTACTAATGACACTACCTGGTCATGGGAATCAGTACTTCCATTATTCCAGGAAAACGAAAATCTAACCGACGAAACAATTCTTCAATCAAATGAGAAACATTACTACGGAACGAATGGAAAAATCAAAATACATAAAGAATATTATAAGAGAAATCTAGACTATTTTAATGCTTTAAAAGAAATAGGTTATGAATATCATTTGGATATTAATCCGGACCATCCACTAGGATTCACAAATCTTATGTTTAACAACGGCGATAATATGCGACAAAGTGCGGCCAAGAAATTTTTGAGTCCTCTAAAAGATAATAAAAAATTGTACCTTTTGTTGAACACATTAGCGACCAAAATAATATTTGATGATAATAAAACTGCTGTCGGAGTTGAAGTGATTACAGAAGACAATAGAAAATTGACTGTAAAAGCATCCAAAGAAGTCATTGTAACAGCTGGAACTATTAAATCACCACAGCTACTGATGCTATCAGGAATAGGCCCAAAAGAACACTTACATAGTATGGGTATCAAAGTGATAGCTGATTTACCGGTGGGAAGAAATTTCCAAGACCATGTCAACTGTATTTTAATTTATAAAATGACAAAATCATCTCTTGCAGGTAAAATTGATGATCCGAATGAATACCCGTACATTATATTTGATGGTTATGTAGCTCTTAATAAATCTCAGAACTACCCAGATTATGAAACGATTGCAGTTCATTTTGGCGATAGCTTGACATTTTTAGGACTCTGCGCGTTTTATTTTAGTTACGATGAAAAATTCTGTGATGCTATAAGCGAAGGCCTTGATAATAAAGAAGTATTTATGGTGTTTGTTACATACCTAAAACCTGAATCAAGAGGGAAGATTCTTCTGCAAAGTTCAAATCCAAATGACTATCCTATGATCTTGCCAGGCTATTATACTAAAGTTATAGACATAGAGAAACATGCTAGTTATTTAGCTGATTTTAACCGTGTAGTAAACTCGACATACTTCAAAAAAATGGAAGCTGAACTTGTAGATCCTGAAATGGAGTCCTGTAAAGGTATACAGAAAGAAACTACGGAATACTGGAGATGTTATACATTAGGGACATCAGATACTTCACATTATATTGTTGGTACAAATTCTATGGGAAAGGTCTTAGATTCAAGGCTTCGTGTTCATGGAGTGAAAAAGTTACGTGTGGCTGATGCCAGTGTGATGCCAACCAATGTCCGGGGGTTAATTGAAGCTACAGTAATGATGATTGCTCGAAAAGCTTCTGATATGATCATTGAAGAACATTGTTTGAATTAATATTTTTAAATGTTTTGTAATTTTAATTTTGTGTTCAATTGTTACGTATTTTCTTTTATGCTTATTAATATTATAATATTAGCTTACTGTACTTTTATTTGACGACACGATTAGGGCAGTGGTTGAGCGATTGACTGCTGTGCAGCGTGTCAAGGTTTTGATTCCCGTCCAGGGTAAATATTTGTGTGATGAGCACTTGTGTTTGCCATGTGTCTGGGTGTTGTATGTATGCATTTAAAAATGTCTTTGTGTATGTATATCAGCTGTCTGACACCCATAGTACAGGGTCGTAGATTGGGGTTATATGGCCATGTGTAAAATATCCCCACATACTATTATTATTATTATTTCCCTTTTCCTTCAGTGTGTCTTTTATCTATACTAATACAATAAATCTGAAAACTTTGTTGTTTTGTTAATGAACGTGCTAATCTTCCTAACTACGGGTCCGATTCTCACATGCTTTGCAAATGGGAAGCTATAGTTCGTTTTCAAAAATTACGGATCCGTTGGAAAATCCACAAGGAAGATATGGTGGGCTAAAGTTAGTAATAATTACAAAAGCCTATTCCGATCTTCCTCCTGTTACTGTAGAATCCTATACTGTTTAAAATGTCATACTCGTCGAACGTTATGAAGAACAATGCAACATTTCCGCTCTATTGCCGCACACATCCTGCTTTTGACTCACTCGACAGCCTTTGTATCACTTACTTAAAATAAAATTAACATGACATAGAGACTTGTAGGTAGGTTTAGCATTTATAAATTGATATGTCTGTTAATGTCGAATTTAGTTAATATATTCTACTGTTTTTGTGTTTGATAAATATGTTGAAATATTGAATTTATTTCTATATCGAATCTACTAGAATTAATTATTGCTTATATTAAATATTATTGCCATGTATTTTCCAAATTCCTTTCTATTTAAAGCAATACTTGTTAGATTCATCATGAATTCTATTAATGACTAGCTGACTCAAGAGACGTTGTCCTGTCAATCGATTTTTTTATTTTCTTACCTTTCCTGGACTTCCACAAATATTTCAAGACCTAAATTAGCCAAATCGGTTCAGCTGTTCTCGAGTTTTAGCGAGACTAACGATCAACGATTCATTTTTATTATATAGATAGATTTGTCACAATGATTCCTATTTAAATTTTATAAATAAACGAACATTACCATAATTTTCATTTACATTACATCTTATCATCAAAATACAGACAACAACTCCTCAAAATTTCAAAACGCTACCTACCGATCCGAATTAAGATTATACTTAATTTATCATCAAAAGATCAAAACGTAAGCAATATTCTAATACAAATACAGAAATCTGCCACGAAATCTTAAACAACATTATTTAGAAATGATCCGTAAATATCAAATATCGTTTTATCAAAGACCTTTAGACGTGCTCGGTAGCTTTTTCCTTAACAAACGCAAACTTGATATTATGAGAACGATTCTTTGGCTTGTGTAAGCTCGGAGCACCTTATAATTACTTCGCCACGAAACAACAAAGCTTTGATTATCGCTCGATTGTTACAATCATGAGAAGTGAGCCCTAACCTACATCGGCCAACCCCTTTGTTCATAAAGCTGATATTCCCATGCTTTATTCGATCACTTGTTTTATTTATAAGTTGATTTCTCTGCGGAGTATCGGTATTTTTATTGATATCGCTTTAAAGAGAGCATAGCTTGAGCATTGGGGTGGAAGTAGTGACCGGGGTAACCTAGATGCGCTAAAAAAATATGCTTTCAGTTACCAAGATTCCATTATTTTTTATTGATATTTCAGTTTTAACGACCGTGACTTGGTTGATGTTTTATTTTCTAGATAGTAATAAAAATATACCTTAGACTAATATTACACTGGCTTTGAGAGGCATTGCGGCAGCGAAAAGGCAAATAAACGAGCAATGAGAATAATACTAAAAGATGGTTTTATTCGGGATAGTAATGAAAATGGCCTTCCCAGAGTACCGAACAGTTAATGCAATTTAGACCCCGTATTTTCAAAATAGCTTACAAAACTTATCAAGCAGGCTTAACCCAATTTTGCACCTTAAAATCCTATGACCGAGAAGCCGTACAAATTAATTCAATATATAAAATCCAAACAAACTTGTTGTAGCAAATTAAAATAAACGTTAAAGGGGCACATTTAATTAAGAACCGTAGCAAGTGAGATATTAAAATTCACTTCGAAATTGTGTTAAAGACTGAACGAGATTGATCGAAAAAGAGGAAAAACAATGGAGGGACTGAGAACCGAAGCAATTTGGGCTTTGATTAAAATTTATTTGTTTGCATGCTCTATTTTTGTCCTCCCGAGATTTCCAATGAGTGCCTAGTTTAAAGAAAAAAAAAACAATAAAAAGAAGGAATGTTTTAGAAGACCGGGATTTAATTAAAATCATCGTTATGTACAGACATGCCTGGCTCGAATATTCTGTTGTTTGAGGGAATTTTAATGATGAATGAATTTAACGATTTCTGTGCTGAAATGGACTGGGAAAAAGAAAACCCGGGACGTAGTGGCCTTAATTAAACATGAGCGGAGAATGTAAAGAATTTGCTAATACGTGAAGCACCGCGTTATCGTTAAACAATCCTACTTATCAAATTATAATCACGGAAAGAATCATGGCGAGATCCATACATTCATTTGTATGAAAAAATAAAATAATTTATAGGGTTTAAAATATTTTCCAATGATATACTTACCATATTTTTAAACCCCCGCATAATTAAAATATTACAAAATGAAAATAGCACGTTTTCGTTTCATTTCGATGCCCCTTTTGTGTTTATAAAAAAAAGAGTGACGTTAATGGATCTACCAAATTGGCAGACAAGTAATGTGACAAGTGTGTGGTAAAAAATAATCATTATTTGTGATATTATTTCCCATACAACGATGCAATTTTAGTGTAAGAACTGTGAAACGGCGGCCGTCAGTGTCACAGTTACTGAAATAATGAGGTACCCAAAAATATAAGAATTAGAATTTCAACTTCTTTAAACATCTTTATTTTTTTTTTGTACAAATCCTGGCATGATTCTTTGTGAGGATGGATATATGGATAGTGACACTAGACACTACTATTCTTCTTTTTCTTCCTCTAGTGCCTCTCCAAACTACGAAGATTGGCAGTCAGCTCTGCACCTTTTTACCTTTTCTTTCGCGAGGTGTAACAGTTCTGCGGGGCTGGAGATACTATTCCACTCTCGTAGGTTCCTGAACCAAGAAATTCTCATTTCATCGAAACTACTACTATTATACACGAGAAAGTGTATGAACATGGATGGATGAATGTTTCTTACCCTTTGACGTTTAAATGGCTACGTAGGATTAGCTGAAATTTGGCACACAATGTATCTACATTGTGTGCCAAATTTTAGCTATTTTTTTTTTTCAGTTAATTAATCTAGCTTTTCATTGGATAATTTTATCTCAATTTCTTTTTATTAATATTTTCGTTTAGAACTTTGTCTTAATTCTAAAGTCTACATAGACGAAAACGCGGCTCAAAGTTATATGAAATTAAAAAAAAATAGAAGGACCATGCATTCTCGTAATCAAAATGCTCCAAATTAAATCACATCAAATAGAAGCATTTTTATAGATTAAGACTGAGATTAAAATGCGAATGCCTTTAAAAGTACCTAGAATTGCCCCCCTGATTACCTTCGATCCTGAGCCCGGCTCGATCTTGAGCCTAGCCTTTTCGCAACTATGTTGGAGTCAGTTTCCAGTCTAACCCGATACAGCTGATTACCAAAGTTTTACATGGGTCGACTGCTTATAGGACCTCCATAACTCAGTTACTGGGTAACACGATAGTGTTGTAAAAATTTGGTCGGAGGATCGGGTTAGTCTTACTAGAGGGTATCCTCTTGGTACGACTGGTTGTCAAACTTTCTAGCTTCAACCAACGGCTCGACTCCACGGCTCATATCAACGGCTTTACGTGCTTTCCGAGGAGAGGTCTTGGTATGAAATGGATGATCTGACCTCCTGATAGGCCACCATAACTGATTATGTAAGTAAACTAAATGAAAAGATGTAGTTTCTTTAGTTATCTCAATTTGAACTACAAATCCAGTCCAATCTAAACATAGGAAAATATTTGCAAATTTTTCTTTCACTAAGCCAATAAAGAAGAAACCAGGTAATGAATAACAGGTAAAACAACTTGAGAAAGACAGAAACCAGCCTCCTAATCTACAGGAACAAAAGGTAGATAAAAAACATAATCTTCAGACGGTTAACATGAATAACGGCCACCTAAATAGCTAAAAACATAAAAATTGAAAAAGAAAAAGTTTTGTACTAACAAATGTTCGCAATTCCCCACAAATGGTAGGGTATTCTATCTTACGGCCGTCTATAAAAAAACTCTAGATTACAAATATTAAAAGCAGTCGTTAAGGGATAAAAGCTTTTATAGCTATTTAAGTAGGGTTCATATTTATGCGATGTTTTGGCGTAATAAGGTGATAGAACTGATAAGTGACATTGGAAGAAAACATAGGGGGTGAAATAACAAAGGGTAGGCAGAAATCTTGAAGATCAATCCTTGTCTACCCAGAAATCAGAATGACATGAGGTGATACATTACGAGTTGCACCCTTGTTTACGGGAACAGATTTCCCACATAAAATATTCCGGCTAAAATCGTCCACGTCTTTGTCAGTGAAAAAGACGAATAGGAGTTTTATCACAGCGTATTATTTTAGTAGCATCGATGGTATCATACATATTGTGGGAATTTGTTTCCTTATTGGAAGAGTAGTCAGCGGATATTTCGTACAAATCTTTGTAGAATGAAAGTCGAATGGGTTTGAGACAGGAAAGAGTAATTTGAAAGATGCTGATTAGACTGATAAGGGGATGATGTAATTTCTATATTTATAAAAAAAAAAGTAAAGAGCAGCTTTTCTCTAACATTACCTTACCATCTATTCGTGACTGTGCTCGACGGCGAACTCAACATCGTGTCAGCCGTGCAATCGACATCGAGCTCAGCGACTGTTTTTGCTTAGCGAATATCGTTTTTCAACCGACTTCAAAAAAGGAGGAGGTTATCAATTCGTCTGTATTTTTTTTTTATGTTTATTACCTGATTTCTCAGGACGGGGTGAACCGATTTTGATGATTCTTTTTTTTTATTTGGAAGCTAGTGCTTCCCGTGTGGTCCCATTTTAATTTGGTCCAGTTCTGACCATGGCATCCATGAGAAAACCGTATAAGTCTTAAATTTTCATTAAGTATGTGCGCGATTTCTCAGGCAAACGTAAACTGATTTTGAAAATTCTTTTTTTTATAGATAGGGTATGCTTCAGGGGTGGTCCCATATAAATTTTATCGAAATTGATTCAGCACTTTTTGAAAAATCAACAAATACCCAAAAATTTTACATAGACGACGTTTTAGTTTCATCAATCTTTGTAGTAGTTAACTTTCAATCTCTTCTTAATAGATTTGAATGAGAAGGAGGTACTAAAAAGCGGAAAATAAAAAGCTTTTTACAAAAAAGACAACCGCCTTCGGTTGTCGGTGGCAATACAAAACAACAAACAGAACAAAGCCACTGAATTTCGAAACTAAAGTCAATGTGTGTTCTGTGCTAAAGTTATTTTTCACTTTTTGAAGGCGGTTGTCTTTTTTGTAAAAAGCTTTTTTATATATGAACTATCTAAAGTATCAAATTACAACCTTGAGTAGTTTCACTAAAATTCACGTGGCGGGTTAATGAATACCAAAATGTAACTCATCGCTGCTGTAGCGTCAAGATTTCGATTGTGTTACTTAGAGAATAGCGCCACTGTTATCCCTGTATTATTTCATCCTAATCTCACATCTTATATATAAAAATCTTCTGTACGTGTGTATGAAAGTGAACTCCTCTTAAACGATTGGACTGATTATGATGATTTTTTTGTGTGTGTTCCAGTAGATTCGGGAATGGTTCACAATTGGACCCGGTAGGTGGCGTTGTAGTCGGAATCTAGATTTTTTTTAATTTTCACGCAGGGCAACGTCTGCCGGTCCACTAGTCTATATAATAAAAATGAATCGTTGTTCGTTAGTCTCGCTAAAACTCGAGAACGGCTGGATCGATTTGGCTATTTTTGGTCTTTAAATATTTATGGAAGTCCAGGAACGGTTTATACGGTAAGTAAATTGACAAATCGATTGGTAGGACAACGTCTGTCGGTTCAGCTAGTCTTCAATATAAAATACCAGCTGTTTAAAAACATTGTCTGTTAATTTCAACACTAGGGCTACAATCATGTAAGTAAATCCATGGTACAAGTTGGCGCATCGATTTTCGGTGTGATGACAGCTTACATTAAGCTCACTTCGCCTATTTTGAACGAAGATGATTTTTGAACAATACACCGGCTCATTCATGCCTTTTATTATTTATAAAATACGAGTACACTGACAACGGCTGCAAGTAAAGCCCTGTGTTACAGTTCCACTGATCGGGTTCAACCAAACAGTAAACCAATTTTTTTACTGATCGGCTTCAACACTAACCAAATTGCTTAACACACTTCTGTTGACTACTAACTTTTCAAGTAAACAATGTTTTAATGTGGAGAAATGGAAAATGAGTTTACTCCCAAAACTTCGGTTTGTAATGACGTAACATACTGGAATGCCGTAATAATACGAATAGCAAATAGTACAAAAACTTACCAAAATCATGACGGTTCAGCATCAGCTAGCAGATACCTGTAATAATAAAAGATAATTGGATAAAAATGTGTAAAAATAACACAAACGCCAACGTCATTTTAAAATGGCTGGTATGCCAAAATGTCTATGTTCGCAAATATTCTCAGCACGCGTAGCATGACCACGCTGTGTCTACGGAAGAATAGACATAGCGACAGGAAGAATAGACAAACTGTACTGACTTGTCTATTCTTGCTGTCAGTACGTCTATTCTTTTGTAGACATACCGTGGTCATGCTACGCGTGCTGGACTGCCTTCATTGCGAGCGGTAGCGATTGTTTTGCAAACATTCATTGCATACATTTTTGCGATGCAACGAAAAATCATTCACATATTATACATACATATTATTATATTAAAACAAAGCGTGCAAGCTTTTTACTAATCGCGCATATTCGCGTTTAATTAGCGTTTTCGTTGCGTGTTTCATTCATTGTATTTAATTATTTGTAATCTGCATCCCAGTTAATTATACCTACTGAAATAAATCATGATTTATTCCAGTATTATAAAAGTTGTATAATTATTTTGTAATTAATTTATTTGTGAAGCTATTAAAAATAATGAACTACAATTACTATTTATATTAATAGTTAATAAATTGACAATCATACCATAATTTACCAGTGCTCCGCGTGTGATTTCGATTAATTACTGAAATAAATAAATAATTCGATTTCACACCCGATTTAGTTTAATCTCCAATTCAAAATTGTATTACCGACTTACACGGGTTACAGAATTGATATGTTAAGCCTTATTCAAGAGCTTATTTGACATCGCAATTATGCGTACGTATTTGGCTCCGGTAGTTTAATAAATAAATAATAAATAAAATAAATAATAAAAATCTTTATTTCAGACCATACAAGATCCATAAAAAATACAAATAAAAGATTAAATTAAAATAAACAATAAAATTCATTGATCAATAATATCCAGGATAATTATTAAAATAAAACAATAAAATCCATTAATAAATAAAAACCAAAAAAAAAAGGAAATTACAATAAAAATCCGTTCAAAAATAAAAATAAAATACAGTAAAATCCATTAATAAATAAAAAATCAAAAAATATAAAATAATAACAAATTATAATATAAATAATAATAATAATTAATTAAGCATCGGGAGATCACATTGTAATGTTGACACAACAAGCATGTTAGGATTAAATATAAGTAATTTTGATTGAGATGAAAAGAAAGATGTTCACTGGTATTATAAACTTCTAATAATTTTGTTACATTAATAAAATTTTAGGGTTCCGTACCCAAAGGGTAAAAACGGGACCCTAATACTAAGACTCGACTGTTTGTCTGTCTGTCTAGCTGTCTGTCGCCAGGCTACATCTCATGAACCGTAATAGCTAGACAGTTGAAATTTTCATAGATGATGTATATTTCTGTTGCCGTTACAATAAAAAAACAGATATTCAAGGGGGGCTCCCATACAACAAACATTTTTTGCTAGATGTCTACTGTTGTATACACAATGGTACGGAACCCTTCGTGCGCGAGTCCGACGTGTACTTGGCCAGTTTTTTTGTTTATTTATTCAACATGAGCTGGAAGACACTACACGCCACGGCACGACTTTTGAACAAAGGCCGCTTGCATCCACCGGTTACCCCATACCTTGACAATGTCGTCGGTCCATCTGATGGGAGGACTACCAACACTGCGCCTTCCTGTTTATTAACTCAGTGTGCCCGAAACATACATTTCTGGATCGATCGGTCATATCTAAGCTACGTCCGTGAATGGGTGACCATCAAATTAGTACCGAGGCCCCACCGTGCCTCTGAAAGCACAAAGCCGTTGGTCTCAGCTGTGATCCGTAGATCTTTGTCAGTCATTATTGGTAGTCATGAGGTGTTCTTGCATGATCAGCATAATTTTACTTGCAAATAAAATGTAATATATAAACAAACTAGCGAGCCTGGCAGACGTTGCCCTTAAAATAAAAATGTCCTAAAACTTGACCGCAGCGCCACCTGCCGGGTCCAATTGTGAATCTAAACCATTCTCGAATCCACTGGAACACACACAATTTATTTTATCAATATCGGTACTGCCGTTTAGGAGGAGTTCACTTTCATACACACGCACAGAATATTTTTATACATAAGATGAGACACAATGATAAGATATTATTAATGGAATGAAAAAACTAAAGCAATGTAATAAATATTTAAATTATTTTCTTTTACACCAACTAGCTAATAAATAATGTATAGTATTTGTGAAATGAATTTTGTTTATTGAAGTTGAAGTATGGAGTCATGAAATTGTTTTTATGTCTCTAAACATATTTATGTCTCTCTCAGTTCTCAGATTAGATGTTTGTTTTTTTCTGTAGGAAATGTAAACATTAAAATATTGGTGTTTGCATGAAACTGTCAAATTTTGAAATTGCAAGAAATAAAAGGCTTTTTTATTTTTATTTATTTATTTATTGGAGATTAGATAATGTTTGTTTTTTTCTGTAGGAAATGTAAACATTAAAATATTGGTGTTTGCATGGAACTGAAAATTTGTAATTGTAAGAAATAAGAGGTTTTTTTTTATTTTTATTTATTTATTTATTGGTAGTCAGATGCCAGGAAGTCCGATGGCCAATCTTATCAAGGGGTTCGTGTTACCCAGTAACTGGCCTGTGGACGTCAGAAAGGCAGTCGCTGCATATAAAATACTGGTATTTAGCTGCATTTGGTTAGACTAGAATCCGATGTTCGAATCAACAAAAGGAAATCAACTAAATTCTATCAGAAATTCTATTCCAGACTAATATTTTCGGAGCCCCATAACAGCAATGCTTCACCTACATTTCAGTGCAACACTGATAGTACTGTGCGTCCATTACTTATGAGACCATTATCCCTTTCCACTCGGCTGGTCTTTACGACTTTATGAGTCCAGATATCGTCTTAACGACCGAGGAAGATAAACTGTTCTGTCTTTATACTGTTTACTGATATGAGTTGCTCATCCAGAAGGTAAGTGCATCGAATAGTGAGCTTATAATATGATATTTCTAAAGATTTATTGGCCGTTATACTATGTTTGTGAATTCATATTTCGTGATTGTTAAAGGTAGACTGACGACACGGTTGTTGACAATGGTTGAGCAATTGGCAGCTACACTGCGTGACGCGGGTTTGATTCCCGTACGGAACAAATATGTGTATGGCCTACAAATAGTTGTTCCGGGTATGGCTGTTTGTGTATGTTTTAGCCGACTTCAAAAAAAAGGAGGTTATCAGTTCGACCCGTATGTTTGTATGTATGTATGTTTGTATGTATGTATGTTTGTCCGCGATTATCTCCCGTTTGACTAAACAGATTTTGATGCGGTTTTCAGAAAAGTGTTTGTTACATTCTGGAGAATGTTTTTCTCATACGACAAACAGAAAACTATTCAGCGCTTTTTGAAAAACACAACAAAAACCGAGAAGACGTTTTCGTTTCTTCTATCTTTGTAGGACTTTCAATCTCTGTTTTAACTGTGTTGCCGTTCTTTAATGGATTTGGCTGATAAGGAGGCACTAAAAAGTAGCAAATAAAAACTTTTTTGAAAAAAGAGAACCCCCTTAAAAAAAAAAACTTAAAAGTGATAAATAACTTTAGCACAGAACACATATGGCTTTAGTTTCGGAAGTCGGTGGCTTTGTTATCACTTTTTAGATTTGTTTGAAGGCGGTTCTCTTTTTTTTAAAAAGTTTTTAAGTTTGTAAACGCACTCACGATACATAGAGAACATCTTGGAAATCCAACGTGAAAAAATCAAAATCAAAAGATTCAAAGTAACAGAATTGTACACAACGTAAGACGAAGTAAAGATTACATCATTTATTTATTTATAAGATGATGTCACAAAGTTAAAAGTACCCACAAAAATCGTCGATAAAAATACAAAAATAATGAGCGGCCATCTTGGAAAATTATCATAATTCATCGTCAATATCGGTGCGTCGCTGTTTCGCTACCGATTGGCATTACCATGCAAATGCCACCATGCCGCTTTGATGTGAAAACGACTCGTTTGGGCGAAGTGAAACGATGTAAATACTCTGTTTACTTTTACCGTTATCGGTTTTGGATGGAATAAGTAGAATTTATAATATTCTTCCGTCCGTATCTCGGTCATGGCGACCAATTGGAATTTGCCAAGTCTTCTTCTTTTTGAATCCATGCTTTTTCCTTTTGTTAGACTACTTGAGGCCAGTAGATAGCCACATTTATCGCAGCTTTATCGGTGTTTTGAATATCCTCTAAGGTGCAGGTGTAGGGGCACTTTGGGCACTGTATTAAGTGGGCCATTGTCTGGTCAGGATCACCACAGTCACAGTGGGTGTCTCGATCTCGATGGGATCTATAATCCCATATTTTGCTAGGTTGTGTTTGCAGTGGTCTACTTGGGGGCGCATTCTTCAATTACCCAAGTACGCAGGAGATTATAATAGTGCACAAGTATCTGCGTAAACCTAGGTGCGTGCTTTCTTTCGGGAACATTTGACAGTTTGGTATGAGCACCAGCCGGACCGCCTCGAATGGTGACCTAACCTAAATTTACTATCTTCAGTATTTAGAGTCATTTCACTCCAGGTGCGGTTAAATTATTTCACCCAATATATTATGGAGCACACGGTCTAGCCTCTATCCCTTTCTCTATTCTTACATAGTTTATAATTACTAATTGTACCAACATCATATATACTACTCAAAACAAAATAAGGGCCACGAGGTATTTTTTCATTTTGGTGGATTTTATTTTTTTATGGTGCTCTTCACAGACGAATGCAAAGTTAAATTTTTTAACGTCGATCGGCGTATTAGAGTATGGAGAAGACGCGGCGAGAGATTTTCAGAAGCCTGCATCCATGAACTCGATCGTTTTGGTGGTCCAAATGTAATGATTTGGGGCGGGATAAGCTTACACGGCAAAACTGAGCTCGCTATTTTAAATGAGGGTTACTGCTCAGCGGTATATTGAGGAAGTTGTCAGACCACATGTGATCCCATTTGCACAGCGAGCGGGTCCTGGATTCATCTTGATGCAAGACAATGCTCGTGCACACACGGCTCAAGCGACTCAGTTTGTACTGGAAGACTCTCAAATTCAAGTCTTGCCGTGGCCGGCGAACAGTCCGGACTTAAATCCAATAGAGCACATATGAGATCAGTTGAAACGAAGAGTTAGAGACGGTGATCAGGAAATCCACAACCAACAGCAACTCATCAACGCTGTGAAAAGGACCTGGGAAGAGATTCCAATGGAAAATGTCAGGCATTTGATTGAGAGCATGCACTCCAGGCTTCAGGAGTGCGTAGCTAAACGAGGGGGGCATACCCGTTACTAAAAGATGAGCATGGAGTATTTTCTTTTGTTTTCAGTAACTTTACGTTGTTTTTATTTTTAACCTAAAATGTGTTTTTTCTTTCAAAAGCCAATAAACTTTTTAATCATTATTATTTGAATAAATTGATTGGTCTACATGGTAAAAACAACATTAGTTTTCGTTATGGAGACAAAAAATATATATTGGTTTTATTATTTTCATGGTACAGACAAAATACCTTGTGGCCCTTATTTTGTTTTGAGTAGTATATATACCTATGTTACTCTAAACCACCCCCCACACCGCAGTTCAAACGGAAATCCTACACAATTACAAGTCCGCTTAACATGATAAAGCGTATAATAACTCTCGAAAGTAAAACAGGTGCATTGTCGAATGTTACAGTCATTTGCATAATGACGGTACATGCAGGGTTCGTGTATAATGTGAAAAGTAAAGTAGAATTACAACCGAGTGTCAAGCGTAGATATTTGACAGTAGTTAAGCCCGTCACAGACGTAGCTATAATATATATTAATATACGTCAAACGTAGCTATAATATATAATAATATGCGTCAGACGTAGCTATAATCAAGACATATTACGATCAGCTATAATATATATTTTTTCTACGTCACCAAAATATGTGGACAGATATAGCAAGGCATATTCATATAAATTTCAAAAATGTGAAACAAACAACGATCGCAGACGTAGTAAAAGGGAAAATATATTATTATATTATAGCTACCGTGTGTGGTGTGGTGGCTAGCTATAATATATGTCGGATCAGTCAGGATTTAGTCCTTCAGATTCAGTCATCGTGTGGGCAGAATATGGGTTTCGTGCAATAAAAACACACTGGGTATAGGATACAGTACACGACGTTTATTAAAACCACAATTTACCACAATTAACTTAAAATAAACTCAGACACTATAATTAACATAGACATAGTTTCACTTAGACATAGACATAGGCACTTCACTTCAACAACGAATCGTAAGTACAGTTTCGGGACGTATTAGCTCCGATGCGATCAGACACTGGATTCTGAATGTCTTCCTCGCTGTGGGCTGAAAACATCACGACTCTGTAGAAGCGCGACAAAATGGTGGTGGTTGATCACGTGTTCTCAATAATGGCGCGCTTGCGATCCGTTGTTTCACCATAGACTATTTATTGTCTTTGCGTTTCACGTTCATACTATTGACCGGATCATCATCATCATATCAGCCTATTGCCATCCACTGCTGAACGTAGGCCTCCCCCAGAGATCGCCAACCAACCCGGTCTTGGGCAACCCGCATCCATCCGCTGCCAGCCACCTTTTTTAAATCGTCGGTCCATCGTGCCGCAGGGCGTCCCACACTACGCTTGCCCAAACGCGGTCTCCACTCTAGAACGTGTCTGCTCCATCTACCGTCTGTCCGTCTGCAGACATGGCCGGCCCACTTCCACTTCAGCGTGCTAATTCGATGCGCAACGTCGGTTTCTTTAGTTCTCTGGCGAATGACTTCATTGCGAATTGACCGGATACGACATATATATTATAGCTACGTATGTGACGGGCTTTAGGGTCGTCCAAAAATCTACCAACCAGTCTTACCAAGGGGTATTGTGTTACTCAGTAACTGAATTGTGGAGGTAAGATGCCTATTTTACCTGTGGTAGTGGTATACATGAAACGACTGCCTATACTCTATCCACTGGTATAATCGTTTTTTGACAGCTGCAACTAGTGAACAATATTTATGTTTTTTGTAAAAACTGATACGCATACCTGTATTATAATGTCTGTAAGAGGTCATAAATAAGATAATCCAACAAGATTACGCAGTTTATATATTTGTTTTATAAGTTATTTTACGGTTAACATAAGGTAATCGGGAATAATTACATTATGAGGCAGCTGTCAAAAAACCAATAACCCAATGGACAGGGTATAGTCGTTGCATGTATACTGCTGATTATTATTATTTATTTATCAAACATAGTGGTTACATTACAGTTAATTATAATTATAGTGTCACATAAACTTCTGGAGTTTGTGCGTGGCACATACAGTTGATTCTCATGCTCTACCTACTTACTACTAAAATAAATTAAAATAATACAAAATAACTCATGTTACATTAAACTTAACAATTAGATGGTACCATAAAGGCAGCGCTGCCCCAAGCAAAAACACAAAGCCGAAATTCTTAAACGAAAACAAGAAAAAAAAGATTGTCTTCTGTTTGTGGATAATTATCCACAAACCAATAAATATATCTCTACCAGTAAGTGCCTCACCCAGAACAACGCGATACCTTTAGGGTATCATAATTGAAGCTATCAGCGCAAAAGCGGTGTAACCTATTTAAGAACAATTGGTTTTCAATTGGTTTTCAATTGGTTTTCAATTGGTTTTTAGTTAAAAGAATGATAGATTGATATGACAAATTGTAATGCTGCAATTGTGGTTGTTAATAATTTAAACAACCAGTTACTAGTTAGTTTAGATGTGCTTGGCAATTTTTACATCAATTTTTCGTTCAAAAACCTAGGGTTCATTGAACCAACAAGACTTCCGACATGAAACAATTAAAATCGTTTCAATTACTTCTTAAAGTAATTTCAATTAAAACGCTCAAGTTACAGTACAACTTGATCTAAGTTTAAGTTAAAATAATACCGATTCTTACTTGAGGTATCTGATTACTTAGCCTTATTGGTCTGTCGTAAAATGGTTATTGGATAAGTCAGAAAGGTTAAGTAAAGTTTGCCTCGATCAAACTAAAGATGCTAGACTGTTATTTACATAAGATCGATTGTACAACGTGCCTAGGAACATAATTAAACTTCTTTGGTTCAAGATCAAGATTGGTTCAAGAGTCACCAGACTGGTGTCATTTTATCAAGACTGAAATTCTAGAATAGAAAGAGGAATATTGATAATAATAATTCCAGCCTAATATAGTCCCACTACCAAGGCCTCTACTTAGACAGAGAAGAGATAAAAAGAGAGAGAGAGAGATTTAAGAAATGTTATTTATTAATAAAAAAATAGTTGTACAATCAAAAACTTACAAAAAACACCATCCTTATGCATTAAGGCACTAGCATTGATCATTACGCTTGCTTAAGGGGCTATAAACGACTTTTACAGATTTTAAACTGACAATCACGTCTAAATGTGCAGTGTAAATGATTTGAAAAAAATATAGGTATGTTAAACTAGAACATTCTCGTACTCATATAGAAAGGGAATATTTTTGATTAAGTTCATATTAAATAGTTTATTTAACTCGTGAAGTTGTGTCTGACGCGGACAAAACATTGACAATCACAAAAAATCTACCAGGTATAATTAAACGAAACTTACACTATCTTACAGACAATTTTACTATCTATCCTTTAGTATACGCCTTTTAATTTAATTTTGAAAGAATACTACTTTTATTTAATTTTTTCGACCAAATTTTGAGTTTTGGACGCAGACTGCGTCCGTTCTGCATCAGTTTTGCGTCCAAAACTCTCAAAGTTTAGTCGAAAAAATTAAATAAAAGTAGTATTCTTTCAAAATTAAAAAAAGGCGTATAAAAGATAGATAATAAAATTGTCTGTAAGATAGTGTAAGTTTCGGATAATTATACCTGGTAGATTTTGTGTGATTGTCAATGTTTTGTCCGCGTCAGACACAACTTCACGAGTTAATTAAACTATTTAATATGAACTTAATCAAAAATATTCACTTTCTATATGATTAAGAGAATGTTCTAGTTTACCATATATTTTTTTCAATTCATTTACACTGCACATTTTGACGTGATTGTCAGTTTAAAATCTGTAAAAGTCGTTTAATAGCCCCTTAAGGCTAAGAACTCACGATGCGGTTTCGACCCGCGTCCGCCAGCGGTTGCCGGCCCGCAGCTTCTGTAGAATGTAGATATATTATATATAAAAAATCAAGGAACATTTCACGACGCGGTTTACGCCCGCTGTGTGCGTGGTTGCTTGCGGCTCCCGCTGCGGGCGCCGGCGCGGGCGAAAACCGCATTGTGAGTTCTTAGCCTAAGACGGATTGGCGATTTCAGATGCGATAGTAACTCTGTCTGTTACGCTTTCACGATGAAACGTCGGAACTGATGTTGATGAAATTTGGTATGAAAATAGCTTAAGCCCTGGGAAAGCACCTAGGGTACTTTTTAATCCGTGACTTTGTCTGCATCCGCGATAACCAACGTTCACACGGACGAAGTTGCGGGCAAAAGCTAGTTTATTATAAGTACAGATTTCCTCACGATGTTTTCTGTATCCGATGTCAGTAAAGTCTAAAATAAACTTAGAAAGTACCACGACTAGAAAAAAAGAAGGACTCCACGCCACGCATATCAAAAGTGAAGCACCTAAAGTACGCCGGACCATGACGCACACATAGATCGGTACGGTCTGTAGTCGGTACTTTCGGCGCGGAATCCTTTTTTTTCTAGTCCGTGGCTATGATGTAAATGTGTGCGTGAGGCATGTTTGTACAAACGGTCTGGCTTACTTAGGGTGCTTCACTTATGATATGCGTGGCGCGGAGTCCTTCTTTTTTTTCTAGTCCGTGGAAAGTACGTATAAATTGGAAAATTAACATTGGTAGGTATCCAACCCGCAACTTCATGCATGAAAAGCGGGCGCTTTAACTTGTAGGCCATCACGACGAAAGATAGATAGAAGATTATGTAGTTAAAAAGGTAAGCTTGCTTATTTCAATGATGGGTAATTTCAATAATTTTAATTTCAATGATGGGTAATTTCAATGATGAGTAATTTCAATGATGGGTAATTTCAATTATGGGTAATTTCAATGCTGGGTAATTTCTCAGGTACCAGGTACAAAATACCTGCCTGACCTGCCTTTCTCAGTTATGTTTTGGGCGGGTATAGGTATCTTCTTAACTGCGGTTGAAGTTCCGCGATCTTGAACCAAACGCTTGGTTAAGGATCTCTTTAGTGATGATGTGAAGTGTTATTTTCATTTCGAAATATTTTAATTATGCGGGGGTTCAAAAATATGGAAAGTATATCAATTTACTCCTGGTAACGTATTCTCCACATTGGAAAATATTTTAAACCGTCTAAAGGTTTTTTTTTTCATACAAATGAATGTATGCATCTCGCCATGATTCTTTAGGTAAATGGAAGTTTTTTTGACAGATTGATACAGATTTAAACGTGAACGTTTCTAAAAGTCAGTATAATTGCCCGCCTGATGTTAAGTGGTCATACACATGTGACCTCTTCATAAAATGAAGATCTAACACATAATCGATGTCATAATCCAGCGTAAACGTTCCATAAAAATTCCCATCGTGTGTTACACCCTTATTTTCGACGCCATAACACACATCCGCTCACATTAACCTTTTGTTAACCAAAATAACAGAATACAATTCAAATGTTATTTTATGGAGAAGCATGTTTTGTTTTCAGAGTTTTAAAACGTTTTTAATGTAAAAAAAAACATTTTTTATATTGCACGGAGATTGTGTTGTTTTTAATTTAGAAGTCTGGTTTTAGAAAATAGAATTACATTTTATGTAACATCACTTGAAAAATAAAATATTGAAAAAATCACTGTCAGTTTCAGGTTCAACAGAAAGATTAATTTAAAAAAATATATTTATTTATTTGTACTTCATACGCAAAGGGTCTTAAGCATTCTCTAACAGTAAACCAAGTCAATTTTCATAAAATAATCTGTCAGATAAGTTAACTGAAACTTATCTAGGTGCTGAAGTTTTACTTTAAAAGTCCGCATACGTAGGGTGACACATGAAGCGAAAAAGATTTTCGAGCCATTACTTGCTCATTTGCTTACGGAACTAAAGTGTCAAAACTATTGATGTAGGTATGAACCTATATCTATAGTTTTGACAGTTTTGTATGGATTGGGATCCCGGTAGAGTTGCCAGACTCGCGACATTTTAACACGGCTGTAATTTCAATTTTCATTAACGCCCACTATTTATAGAGTTTCAGGACTATCAAACAAATTGATGTCTTTTGATTTTACGTTCCAAGACACAAGGTGAATAATCTTTGGTTATGATATTAAAAGAGGTTAAAAGCTATCAAAATTACCTTTCATTGCAAAATAAAATGTTTGAGCAACGCGCGATGAAGTGATTCCAGTTTATTTCTTGCGAGTGTAGTTTTTTTTTATTTTCTAATAGGCTTGCGTTCGACTGCAACTCACCTGTACCCCTAGCACGAATATTTGTAGGTTTCGTATCGCAAACGTATCGAGTTCTCGATACGATAACGGAGTACAACGAAAGTAGGAAGCACGAAACACTTTCGAAATAGTATCGAGAGCTCGATACGATAACGTTGGTGACGTCATACTAACGTAAGTAAAGATGGGCAAAATAGAACGAATGATCTTAAATTGAATGAATGTTTCGTACAGAAACTGGATAATTTAGTGATTTTAGGGCATTTAAAACTTTAATACTGTTCAATTTATGACGCAATACGAAGAAACTGCAGAAAAAGTTAATATTGAGTTAGATAAATGGTAGGTATAATAATTTAACTTATTACTAAAACGTTGTGTTTGGTTTGACTGTATTCCTAAACGAACGACGGGTGCTCGAAGCTCATTCAAGGTCAACTTTGTTTTAAAGTGAACTTGTGTTTTGTTGTGATTTTGGTGAAAATTTTGAAACTATTTTATTCTGTTAAAATGAGAACCAGCCACCCGCAGTACACAATTATGATAGAATTTATTATTAAAGTAAGTGTATTACATTTAAGATTTTATTGTCCTAAGCAATGTTGATTTTAATAGTGTTTCAATGGGATATTTGGAATATGTTTTTGTCAAGTTTAAAAGAGCTAAAGTTTTTTAGTATACTCAAGTCAAATAAAGAATTAGGCTAGTCATGTGAAACAGGTATGTAAAAACAAAGTATTGTCAATTATGTCAGTATAAAATAGAAAGATAACATAGGTACTTACTATTATTATAATCAATCGCGCTGCAAGATAATAGTACAATGCACTACGTCGTGGGGTGCTTCTTCTGAACATTTTCTAACAAAATATATCCACACAATCACTTAAATTGTAATTTTATACTTATATAAACTCCGACGAAAGTTTTCTCACTGTCAAATTTACATTGAATAAACATTCGTGAAACTCGCAAGCCAGCCTTCGACAATTACGATACTATCTGTCATTTTATGCCTTCGTGCTAGCTATCTTCATACAAACGGCTCAAGTTACCTTACGAATTCGATACGATGACGATACGAAACTTACATGTATTTGTTCGTGCTCTTAAAATTAGTTTAATTTACGGACACCAGAGGCGCTGTTCAAGTTTCCATACTAAATGCTTACGTTGACGATACGAATGTTTTTTCGATAGTGATTCGTGCTAGGGGTACTGATCTTAAGCGATGATGCGGCCTAAGGTAAAACACGCTTGCCAAGGATGAACCGGTTTACTCGTGCCTTGCAGATATCCAGATTATACTAATCAGGGAATAGAGAGGCTGGCAGGTCCACTGTCGGGCAGGTCGCACAATAAACCGACAGCGACCTGCCGCTGAGTAAACCGGTTCATCCTTGGCAAGCGTGCAACACCAGACTATTATTAATTGTCCCACTGCAAGTCCCACTCTTCATATTTCAGATTGATTACAACGCTTAATCAAAGGAGATGATGATCCCTTAATGATGTTCAAGATATTATCCAGTAATATGTATACTACATCGTCCATATACTAAAAAAAAATCTGATCAAAATTAAAAAAGATTTTATTTTTTTAATGTCATACAAAATCGATATTTTTATATACTTATTTTATTTAATGCTGTAATTTAACTTACTATATAGATTGAAAAATATTATATTGGCACGGTTTCGAACCGGTTGTTGGTTCATGTATGAGGAGCGCTTTAATCATTGGGTCATCACGGCACTCAATGGAATAGTTTTGTTATTGATTAGGTTAGTATTTTGAAGACGGAAGACGCAACGTTGGTAGGCCTCCCACCAGATGGACCAACGACATCGTCGATATCGCGGGTAACCGGTGGATGCAAGCGCCAGGTTTCCGCTCGTTGTGGCGTTCTATGAGGGAGGCCTTTATTCAATAGTGGACGTCTTTCGGCTGATGATAATGATGATGAATTTATTGAATACTATGTGATATCGGAATGTTTTTTTAAACGTAATACGTCATACGTATCAAAGTTTTTATTATTTTTAATAATTTGGTGAAAAAGTTTTGAAAGCAAGAATGAAAATTCATGTCGAGTATCGCCATTAATTGAACTAAACGTTACCGTTAATTTCGCAAATAATGCAAAATGAACAACACATTGTTTTGATAATTAACTTAATTAATTATGCTCGTGTTAGCCAGTTTAGCGGTGGAAGAAGGGTTATTTTATAACGTAAAATAAGCTAAAATTAACTAAGTCTAAACACTAATATTTACCTACCAATTATGTTTTGTTTCGGTGCTGAACAAAGTTTATACTAAATCCGACCTATAGGTATTTTCAGTACTGTCTATACAATAAAAATAATTAAAAGTACCTAAACACGGTAAGTATATCAAAATATCAATTATTTCTAAGGACTTACCAGAGAATGGGCAGCAGCGTTCTCTGTGCCTTTATAACAATCATCCCCCCTTGGAGAGGCCTATGTCTAGCAGTGGACGTCTTTTGGCTGAAATGCTGATGATGATGATCAATTATTTCAATGTTTGTTTTGTTTGTTCGGGCTAATCTCTGAAACGGCAGGGCCGATTTTAGCGAGACTTTCACTAACAGATAGTTGATGTTATAAAAAGTAACTTAAGCTAGAACACCGCAAAAAAAAATTAAACCCCGCTGATAACCTACAATCACACGAAGACGGGGGCATCAGCTAGTCAAAGTATATTTTTGTCTTATTCCCGCAAACAAACGAAGAAAGAGACGGAAGATTTTTGTGATAAAATGAATGCGATTTTGAGATGAAGAACTCTAGTGTCTTTTTGGAACTAATCCATAATTCTTTTGAAATTTCCTCCATAGATTACTCTATATTATATCGTATATACCTAAAAAAATAGTTTCACAAAATATATACACAAATAAATAAACATTCTCTTTTTTTGGTTAGTCGTGTAAAAAACTCAATTTCAACCCTTCAAGAATAATAATTCAAACGGAATATTATATAGATCTTTTTCCAATATTGCCAAACAACATCAATAAATATTGAGGAGAAAACATAAATATTTAGAAAACCTAAAGGGATCACTGTCGTCTAGTCCTTTCAAATAGAACTAGGAACCTTTTCTAGAAACCATTTTCTTAGAAAAATATAAATATACCGTCTTATAATATATCCTAAAAAGATGAATCAAGCTCAACTATTTTTATAGGGTGACCATCTTGTTAATGTCAGCTGACCTTTTTTTAACCACGACGAAAATAGACGCGCATTTTTTAACTTATTTATCTGTGTGCCTCTTTGTGGCACTGTAGTTCCTAAATAAAAACAAATCTTAAAAATCTACACAATAATATTATGTACAATTCCAAGAAAAAGGGAGCTCAAAGGGCATCAAAAAACTCGTCCACATCGCTGTCAACAGGACACGAGCCCAACAGGCTGGCAGCATTGCCACGTTGTATGGCAATGCTGATTCTTTGACCCAAGAATAGACCAGCCTTCGGGTCACGTGAAGAGAGGACCAGCCGCTTTTCGATGTCACGAAAAACTATATGGGCACTCGGACCTCATGGCCCTAGAGTTTCCACCCCAAACGGTTCAAATATATAGCTTCCAAGCAGGCTATTATATTTGCGCCATTTGAGGTTTTCGGCACCTGCAGCAGCCGCCCCAGCACAACACGTTGTGCTAGAAAGATGAGATGGCGCAAGGGTGTCGACACATGTGTAGACGGATTTAGTTTTTTTGTTTGAAAGGTTACTTTTTCAAGGTTATTCTTAGATATGATTCAGATTCAGTAGGTCGATTCTGTAAAATTCAAACAACAACTCGCATCTCACATCGCTGTTCACTCTCACTTCGCATAAGGTTTAAAATGACCTTGATATATTTGCCACTTTGAATCGGGTTCGAGTGCGAAGTGAGCGTCGAAGTGACGGGGAAATTACCTTACAGAATACCACTTCTTACGTCATCTCATACTTTATCTGTCAAAATCTCCCTGTCAATTTAGTTCAACTCGCTGACACGCTCGCAGGAGTGGCGCTAGTGTAAATTCGAATTATTAAACGAGTTTATAGAATGCCAATCAAGAAACTCGCAGCGGATTCAGATTAGAAGTTTAGAATGAGTTCTTACAGAATCACACCCCAGATTGTGTCAGTTTTTGTCTATTTGATTAATGGATGTTAGCATTTTCTAGGGGTTTTATTGAGTTTTGTTTGTGTCTGGGGCTTTTAATTTTTTTAACGCTGCTCGTGGTAGGTGGAAACCGGGAGAAAATTTTATGTCACGTAAGATTTTTGCGTTACACCCATACACCTCTTTCTTTCTCTCACTGTATCTTTCTTTGAGCAAGCATGTACGCACACCGCGTATTAAATATTATTTGTTTTTACAAAATAAAAAGAATTAAGAAGTCTTTCATCTCACTCTTTCACCTAAGTGTAAATGCAAAACCACCATTTTGAATTTAGTTAAATTATAACCCACCATCAAAACATCAACATAAACACAAAATTAACCCGAAAAGCTTTTCTCGGAAAAAATCACCAACAGCGAAATAAAAAACACGATGAAAATAAATTATAGCGAGACTGTCCTGTACACGTATTTTATCTTGCCATCCTTCCCACATCTCGCATAAGCCCACGACGTTTTTTTTCCAAATGACAAACGGTTTGAATCCCTCAGCCATTTGTCGTTGGTCCGTCCTCATTGGACATACAGATACCTTTATTGTTAGCCATTTTTCAAAACAAAATATATTTCGACTCTTATTTCCTATCCCTTCGCAGGATTTATGCATTGGGTTATGCTTTCTGACGTAACCCTGGTTAGGTACGATTGAAAAGATTTTGCAAAGGTCCGCAAATGTATCTGTTTTTAGGGATCCGTAGCTAAAGGGTTCAAACGGAGCCTTATTCCTCTCAATCATTCGTCCGTTCATCTGTCTCTCATCTCATCTTTTGAACCGTAATAGGGAGATACTTACTTCTGACGACACGGTTGGTTCAGTGGTTGAGCGATCGACTGCTACACTGCGTGTCGCGGGTTGGATTCCCGCACGGAACAAACATTTGTATGGCCTACAGATAGTTGTTCCGGGTCTGGCTGTGTGTGTATATGAGTTTATATGTTTGTAAACGCACACAAGAGAAATTCCAAGTGTGGGGCAACGTTTTAAAAAAAAAAATGTACTTGAATTTTTCACAGAGTATGTATTACTATGACCGCTACGTCAAAACATGAAATTAAGTTCGAAATTAAAGAAGATATCCTAAAGCTCTATCTACACATATCAGGGCCGTGCCGGGGACGGGGACGGTCCGTGGCCATGCTAAGACCGTCCTGGGTCCCGTCAGGGTTGCGTCCGAGGCTTTTTGTTCACTCACGTTAGGGACGTGACCGCACCGTGGACAAGCCGCAACCTTCCATCTGTACTCCTCAGTCACCATTTTGTTATATATATATATATTTTTATATATATATTCATAATATACTTAATCTTCTATCTTCTAATATTATAAATGCGAAAGTAACTTTGGTTGTTACACTTTCACGACCGTCAGTGTTTATGTTCAGGGCGACCGTCGCCGTGACGTGCACGGGTACGTCACAGCGTCGGCCCGGACACGGACTTGTGTGAACGAGTTCATACAAAATGTTCACAACTATATTTTTTCACGGACATGGACCGTCCCCGTCTCGGGCACGGCCCTGATATGTGTGGATTGAGCTTAAACAAGACTGTTTTTTTTCCTTATAATATTTTTCGGACCGAATTTCGGTTACGACGGTAATTCTCAATGGAGTCTAACCAAGTACGCAGGAGATATTATAGTGCACAAGTGTGTGCACAAACACAGGTGCACTCCCTCTTCCCTCACTCTCATAGTTCGATGGAACGGCAATCCGACACGACCGGAAAGATAATCGACTCAAGTCCAACGGCTTTACGTGTTTTCTAAGCACGGGGGCATCACACCACAAACTTCCAAACTTCGCAGCTAATGAGTTTTCTATAGAAAATTCCAATATTACTTTGCAATCGTACGGAACCATTCATGTGCGAGCATCAACTCTTTCTTGACCGGTGTTTTGTAAGCAGCTGCGTGTGAAATCGATTGCGGAAGAGTAATGATGGTAATCCCGTATTTTATGCTTTCGATGTATCGAAACATTCACGGTTTCAATGGACCATTTAAGCATTATCGTATGTTACGAATCATTTTGTTTACCAAATAAGTAAAACGTTTCGTTTTTGGTCAGTTCCATTACATTTGGTACATTTTATATGTATCATTATCATCATGCTTTTAGATGCCCGCTGCTGGCTATAGGTCTCCCAGAAGGGGGGGTTCAACCGTTATCGCCATGCTTGGCCGATGCATGTTGGCGATCGCAGTATGTGTTATGGTACTCAGAAGGACTCTCCATCCTCTGGTGAATATCCCTCGGTCGCCTTCTACGACACCCACTGTTAGAAAGGAGGGGGGGGGTGGGGGGGGTTGTACTATTCAAGATCGGCACCACACGGTTAATGGTTAATGCATGATGTGTTACTTAGTATTGAAAGTATCAGTTTTAATCGATTGCTTGCCACTTGCTTGGTTTGCTTTGTTGTTAGCTTAGTTTGACAACACGTGTTACCCAGTAACTAGGCTGTTAAGGTCGGTCCATGTTAAAACACAGGTATTTAGCAACACCCGGTTAGACCGGATCCAGACCCCAATAAAAGGAAAGGTTAAGCAAATGATGATTCGACTGGCAAGAACTAGCCAATCAAAGCAATTCGCCTTCTGGCCCAAACTAGTCCATATCTGCAAAGCCAGCGAAACATTATCGTATAGGGAAGCGTTTTCACTTGATTGATTCCTTAGATTTTCCAAACCAGTGATTGTTCATTCACAGAAATCTAATTTTACTACATTTTTATCCGTATTATGTATCTATTTATATGCCTATGTCTGTATGTAAATTACACGTGTTATAGACAGTCCCTATGAGTAGTCAGAAGTCAGAAAGTCTGACAATCAATTTACCTAGGGGTATCGTGTTACCTAGGGGTATCGTGTTACCTAGTAGTATCGTGTTGCCCAGTAACTGGGTTGTGGAGGTCAGATAGGCCGTCGCTCCATATAAAACACTGGTATTCAGCTGCATCCGGTTAGACTGTAAGCCGACCCCAACATAGTATTTTGGCTAGGCAGATGATGTTGAAAACCAAGTAAAAAAATTGCTCAACATAGTTACGACAAGACGAAAATTATGTCGAATGTCCATGTTCCACCCGTACCGGTAGTTTTTGGGAATGATACCCTCGAAGTTGTCGAGCAAAAAGTTGTCGAAAAAAAAGTTCAGGTTTCTCATGGGATGGTCTCTTTCTGCAAATCAGTGTATCTATATATGACAAACGTAGACCAATGTGATAGTCGTTTTGTGCCAAAATATATTTAATCACGAATTTTGCTAAACTAGACCATTGCGGTGGTCGGCTTCTGCAAATAGAAAAATCGAGCTAATATATTATAAACGAAATTTGCAGAAGCCAGCCAACTTCGATGGTAGGTTTCTGCTTATTAATAATCACGCGTTTCTGAATGTTTTGCTAGACCACAACAGAAAATAGTCGCTTTCAACACAAAAAAATGGGTGATAATGGTACATAATCTCATTTTACAATTTAATATAGTATAGATGCGGTTTAAAAAAATCGTGTCGGTGGAATATGTAAAGGAAAGTAAATCTTATGTCATGAGCATTCTAACTAATTTTCGCAAAAATTGGGGTTGGTCGCTTTCTGCTTAACTACGCTTTGTCAATATTTTCAATTGGTTTCCGAAAAGCAAGTAATATAAAGTCGGCTTTGCTCAGGCAGTTGAAGCGTAAAAAAATCAGACATGATACAAAACGTGTTGAACGTTGATAAAAATGGTCGCCATGTCAAACTGACAATCAGTTTTAACCTATCAATGAGGCAGCGGGTTTTAATTCTGCATGAATAAATATTTTAAGTCGTACGGTCAGCGACAAAGCCTGTTAACACTGTTACCTTTCAACTGACTTCAAAAAGAAGGAGGTTCTCAATTCGTCTGTATGTTTTTTTTTTGTATAATTATTTGTTACGCGATTTCTCCGGCAAATGTAAAGCGATTTTACAAATTCTTTTTATGATGGATAGGGTATGCCTCAGGGGTAGTCCCATATAAATTTGATCGAAATTAATTCAGCACTTTTTGAAAAAATCGACAGAAAATAAAAAAATATACATGGATGATGTTTTAATGTTCTCCAACCTTGTACATTCAATCTCTGTTTTGACTGTGCTGCCGTTTCTTAATGGATTCGGATGATATGGAAGTACTAAAAAGCTTTTTTACAAAAAAGACAACCGCCTTCAAAATCTAAAAAGTGATAAATTACTTTAGCGCATACACATGACTTTAAATCTCCAATTATTAGAGTTCAACATAGGATTAAAAAATCTGAAGTGTGAAACGACTTTTTCCGCTGACCGTAATTACAATACATGGTAAGTCGTGAGATTACAGGAAAACCAAGTTACAGGAAAATAAAATATAAATGATTACACTATTTATAGAACTACTGAATGTCACTTACAAGAAAAAAAATCCAAATGGTAGTTTTGTAAGGAGAAGAAAACAGGTAAGAAATTCCGCACTTACTCTTTATCATAGATATCCGTGCTCTTTATCCATGTCTGAACGGAGAAAGTGTACGAGTTTATTTATTTATTTAGGTTAGCCTACAATTGTTTACACATTACATATATATCATTTAAAAGCCGAGATATACATTTATAAGTGCAACAATTACTTACAGGCTAACACCACATGCACGATTTTATTTAGATTATACATTTTTTATTGCAATTAATTGTAAATAATTAATAAAAGAATAAAAATACTATAAAACAACGAATAAATATGGAAATTTAACAAACAAATCAACATTACCTATCGAATTAAATTAAATTAAATTATAAATAGTTGCTTGAATAAAAACCACTAGTATGTACTACAAAGTATTACGAAAAAGTTTTACAAAAACAGTTCGGCACGACTCATTTCTTCTACTTGTCTCCTTTACATCAAGCCACATACATTTACTTCATACTTAGAACAACGTCAAAGTAGGCTATTTAGGGCAAAATTATTCCAGTTCATCCGAGAATTTGATATTTCTCGTCAGAACCTTTGTAGCGTGTGACAAGGGTACTGGACCTGAATGTTTGAGGAGTTATGAATATGTATTGCTATCATTGTGTCTCTTGTTATATAGGCTTTCATCTCGTACTTTCCAGAGATCACTTTGAAAGGCTTAGATAGGGATTTGTGTTGAGGATTGATAATATTTGTGTTTTGTTGTCTTTTGGTGTATGAACATTTGTAGTTATATGGTTTTGACACACCTACGACATTTCATACAAACGAAACGATTTAATTACCTCCTCTACGACCAAAATAACAGACCTGTACAAATATGTACGTGTGTGTACGCGTCTACACGCCGCGAGTCTCGCCTTGAACTAAAAGCTGTTTCGAGCGCAGGTTCGGTTCGGTTTGAGGTGAGGAACAGTGTTTCGGTGTTTCGGTGTTTTGTCGTTTATTGGCTCTGAGATGAAATTGCAACTGGATTTTCAACGTTTTCTACTGACTTCAAAAAATAAGGTTCTCAATTCGACACTATGTTTTTTTTTGGTAAGTATATTTGTTACGCGATTTCTCCGGCAATTGTAAAGCGATTTTGAAAATCATATTTTTAATGGATAGGGTATGCCTCAGCAGTGGTACCGTATAAATTTTATCGAAATTAATTCTGCACTTTTTGAAAAAATCGTCAGAAAGCATAAAAATGACATTATGTTTTTAAGTTTTTAAGTTAAATCTTGTACTTTCAATCTCTGTTTTGACTGTGTTGCCGTCTTAATGTATTTGGATGGTAAAGAGGTACTAAAAACCGAAAAATTGAAGCTTTTCACAAAAAAGACAGCCGCCTTCAAAAACTGTAAAGTGTAAAATAACTTTAGTGTGCTAAAGTTATTTTTCACTTTTTTACTTAGGTATAGAACACACACATGACTTCGGATTCGGAAGTCGCTGGCTTTGTTTTGTTTGTTGTTTTGTATTGCCACAGACTTCCGAAACTAAAGTCATGTGTATTCTGTGCTTAAGTTATTTATCACTATTTTTTATGGCGATTGTTTTTTTTTGATAAAAGTTATTTTTTAACCGACTTCTAAAAGGAGGAGGTTATCAATTCGAAAGTTTTTTTTTTTTTATGTATGTTCGGGCATAACTCTATCATATATAGACGGATTTGCAAAATTCTTTTATTGTTCGAAAGGGGTTATTCCGAAATGGTCCCATATAAATTTTACCAAAATTGATCTAGCCCTTTTTGAGAAAATCAACAAATTTCCAAAAAAAATACTTAGACGACGTTTTAGTTTCTTCAATCTTTGGAGGATTTACAATCTCTTTTAAGTGTGTTGCCGTTTCTTAATGGATTTGGATGTTGAGGCAACACTAAAAAGCGAAAAAAAAAAGTTAAAAAAGAAAACCGCCTTTTAAAACTAAAAAGTGATAAATAACTTTAGCACAGAACACACATTACTTTACTTTCGGAAGTCGGTGGCGGTGGCTTTGAGTTTGTTGTTTTGTATTGCCACCGACTTCCGAAAGTAAAGTAATGTGTGTTCTGTGCTAAAGTTATTTATCACTTTTTAGTTTTAAAAGGCGGTTTTCTTTTTTAACTTTTTTTTTTCGCTTTTTAGTGTTGCCTCAACATCCAAATCCATTAAGAAACGGCAACACACTTAAAAGAGATTGTAAATCCTCCAAAGATTGAAGAAACTAAAACGTCGTCTAAGTATTTTTTTTGGAAATTTGTTGATTTTCTCAAAAAGGGCTAGATCAATTTTGGTAAAATTTATATGGGACCATTTCGGAATAACCCCTTTCGAACAATAAAAGAATTTTGCAAATCCGTCTATATATGATAGAGTTATGCCCGAACATACATAAAAAAAAAAAAACTTTCGAATTGATAACCTCCTCCTTTTAGAAGTCGGTTAAAAAATAACTTTTATCAAAAAAAAACAATCGCCATAAAAAATAGTGATAAATAACTTAAGCACAGAATACACATGACTTTAGTTTCGGAAGTCTGTGGCAATACAAAACAACAAACAAAACAAAGCCAGCGACTTCCGAATCCGAAGTCATGTGTGTGTTCTATACCTAAGTAAAAAAGTGAAAAATAACTTTAGCACACTAAAGTTATTTTACACTTTACAGTTTTTGAAGGCGGCTGTCTTTTTTGTGAAAAGCTTCAATTTTTCGGTTTTTAGTACCTCTTTACCATCCAAATACATTAAGACGGCAACACAGTCAAAACAGAGATTGAAAGTACAAGATTTAACTTAAAAACTTAAAAACATAATGTCATTTTTATGCTTTCTGACGATTTTTTCAAAAAGTGCAGAATTAATTTCGATAAAATTTATACGGTACCACTGCTGAGGCATACCCTATCCATTAAAAATATGATTTTCAAAATCGCTTTACAATTGCCTTTACTTTAGCACAGAACACACATTACTTTACTTTCGGAAGTCGGTGGCAATACAAAACAACAAACTCAAAGCCACCGCCACCGACTTCCGAAAGTAAAGTAATGTGTGTTCTGTGCTAAAGTTATTTATCACTTTTTAGTTTTTGAAGGCGGTTTTCTTTTTTTTGAAAAAACTTTTTATGTTATTGAAATCGACCTTGTGATATCGGCCCCTTTGTGTTTTTAGCTGCATAGCAATTGTACCTTCAGTCTGCCCTATTACAAAACTTATCAGTTTACACCTCAAGATTACGAGCACTTAGTTTAAAAACAAAATGAATAATCTTCTAATGCGAAAAGCATTTTATGAAGAGCTTACAGACAATAAAATTATTGATGACAATTAATAATGAATGAATGAAAGTTGTGTTGAACATTATAAATCAATGAATCAATTATTGTTATTATTCATTGCATTATTATTATTGAATGACAAATTCTTAATTTAATAATTTCCAGTGATTAAGCAATTATTATGAGCACCTACGTTTTATCTTTTAACACAAAAATAATGATTTGTAATTCTCTTACCAATAAATATGTTTTATCTGTTTGTCTGTTAAGTATTTCCAAAAAGTATCTTAGAGCTTATATTCACATAATAATACCCAAAAGTAACCATTAGTAAGTACAACGACCCGTTTACAGAAATAGAAACCCAGCAGTTAGCGTAGCAATCATTCTACCCGCACAATAAACGCTTATATCGCTCTCAGCTCCCTTGAGAAAACAAAGAGGAAATGAAATCGAATAAAGTTTTCTTCTTACGATAAAGGAGGAAGTTCTGGTTAGCGAGATTTTGGGGTTAAAGCAGGCACAAGTTAATGTCTGGAACTTGTACTGGTAGTTAGAACTTTGGAAACAAGGGAGCAGCGTGTAACTGATGCATTAGTCATGCCTGGATTTTCGTTCAAGACTTTTGCTAGGATTTTGCCTATATTAAGGCATAGGTAAAGTCCATCTTGGTCGATAGATTAGTTCGTGGCTAACGAATTCATCGATAATAGATAAGCTATCCTTGTGGTCAGTCCTTGGATGGGTGACCATCCATTTCATACAGAAACCCTTCCGTGTCTCGGAAAGCATACAATGTACGGGGGTGTGATTCTGTAAGACCTCATTCTAAACTTTGAATCTGAATCTGCTGTGATTTTTTTGATTGGCATTCTAAAAACTCGGTTGATATATCGAATTTACACTAGCGCCACCCTTGCGAGCGTGACAGCGAGTTGAACTAAATTGACAGGGAGATTTTGACAGATAAAGTATGAGATGACGTAAGAAGGTTTGGTAAGGTAATTTCCCCGTCACTTCGACGCTCACTTTGCAGTCGAACCCGATTCAAAGTGTCAAATGTATCAAGGTCATTTTGAACCTTTGCTCTATGTAAAATACTGGTGTTTGGTTGCGTCCGGTCAGAATAGAAATCGACCCCAAAATAGTTGGGAAAAGGCTGGGCAGATGATGTTAGGTTCGTTTTTGACATGGCTGTAACATCTTTTTTCTTTTTTTTTTCTTTTTTTCTCATGGAAAGAAGAACCTGTACGTAGCAAGGCAAGTTTACGAGAAATCCGTGTGTGTATCACGCAGGAAACTCCCCGTTTATTTCTTAATACTTTCTGGAAAAGTATGTTTTGAAAATATTTAAAAATGGTAAAAATGACATGGGTGGAAATGATATGACCTTTTTCCAGAATTAAACCTAGTTGTAAATAATGTACTAGAAGGCATACAATTATTTACGTTGTCCTAAATTAGATTTTATCTACCTATTTTCATAACCACATCATAACTATCGTGTTATCTTTACAATATTTCTCCTTACTTTAACAATGCTTTGTTTTATGAATAAAACCCTATTAGACTACTCGAAAATTTAATTTCAATTAGGTATTATTTTTGTCTCGGGATCTTATAAGATAATTTAATTTGAATGATCATTTTAATGAATACCAGCGTAAGTTTCAATGTAATATAATTTAGACAGATGAATTCCCTATTGTTTTAAAGAATTTCAAGTTCTCTGAATGTGCAGTCAAGCTTTAAAAAGGTAGTATAACTATTAAATTTTCAAGAGATGAACAGGATTCTGACTATAAGTAAATAAGTAGGTAGGTACTCCGAATATTGTTCTCCATAATTGAGCTTAGTTGCCTAGGGCCTAGACGAACTAACAGTCTCTCAATATTACAATAATAACCTAAAACTAATTCAAATTACCAAAAGCATGTATGTTACGTAGCTATCAATGTAATACATTCAAAATTTGTAATGGATTTAAAATGAATCAGTGTTAATATTCAAAATCATTACAATTATTTAGAAAATAGAAAAAGTTGAAAGAGAACCGTTTGTCTTGATATGGACATGTGAAGAGAAGGGATAATACACAAGTGACGAAAAGAGAATATACAGGCAGATGGATGGAGAGAAAGAAGAGGCCGAAGAAAACATAACTAAATTGCGTAGAGAATGAAAAGAAGAGAAGGGAGGAATGGAAGAATAAAACGTTTTGCCCCGGCTTCAAGTAACTTGGAATAAGGGGGAAGATGTTGATATCAAGAAAAATAGGAATAACTTTAAATTGGGCTGGTTTATTGGAAAAATAAGTTTGGCCGGCCCAAGACGAAAGTCTCTGACCAGTGTGTGTTGCCAGTGATGACTTATGGCTCGGAAACATGGTCACTCACTTCAGACCTCGTATCACGCCTAAAGGTCGCTTGAAGGGCAACGGAAAAAGTTATGCTCGGAGTTGTTGGAATATAAGTTAGAACGCAAACGCATGTCTAACTATTAACAGCAACCACACACGCTCCTAATGGTTTATAATAATATATTATGGCTAGGTCCTCTGTCTTCTCTGTCATTATGTGCTCTACATATTTATATACCACATTAAATCAATAAGTCGCTCATTATCTAGTGTTTCCATTTATTTCAACAGGAGTTTTGCTGCAGGATGAAATGAGAATGAGGAGGTCCGCAGGAAAACAAGGGTCACCGACATAGTTAAAAGAATGGCCAAACTCAAGTGGCAGTGGGCTGGGCACATTGCCCGTAGAGCCGATGACCGATGGGGCACAAAGGTCCTGGAGTCGGCAGGTGACGTCACGAGGTGGACCGACGACCTAGTCCAAGCCGGGGAAGCCGCTGGATGAACGTGGCGCGAGACCGACACAGGCTCTTCTTGGAGGTCTTCGGGGGAGACCTATCGGCACTCGGCAGTCGGCGTATACAGGTTGATATGATGATTGGAAAAGTAACCCCAATTATACAGAGAAATATTTTTATTTAGATACGATTAGTTATCGCAAGATGCAAATTTATTAAATCAAAGAAAGATTTTTAATTATGGGGTCTATATCAAATAGATAATTATTTTCTTGTACCATTTTGGCCAAAGTCAAAGCATTTAATTCAATAAAACTCTTTACAGGCACTTATGAATTGTCAAGGAGTCGGTTTGTTAGTAGAAATGTTGAAGTTAGTTGCTCGTTTCAAAACGTAGGTAAGTCTCTATGGAGAAAATCAAGCAAGAAACTCCACCGACGCTCTTTTCAATCAAGTTTTACATACGCCATGCTTTATTATCTTCCTAGACCTTTTCCCAACTATATTGCGGTCGGCTACCAGTCTAACCAGATACAGCTTAATACCAGTGTTTTAAATAGAGCGACTGACTGTCTGAGCAAAACCCAGTTACTGGATAACACGATAAGTACCCCTTGGTAAGATTGGTTGTCAGATTTTCTTTTGCCTACCTAAAACGACTGTCAAAGATCTGCGAATGACAGTTCCCCGACCCTTGCTCGTGCCAGCCCGCGCCGCAGTGCCTGTAGCTTTAAATTCGTCCCTAAATAATAGAAATCTGATCTAGCCTGTCCCTTTGCTGTCCTCCCCCAGCGACGCCCTAAGCCGAGGCTCGTACCCCACAGGGGGTGCCCTTAGCGTGTAGTCGTTTAGTTTGTAAGTTGTTTTGCCCTGGCTGGAGGCCCTAAAAATAATAATTTTTAAGGCACCACAGGAAAGACCGGTTTAGCAGCCGACAACCTCCAAGGTTGACCTGCGAAATGCCAATCCGAAAAAAAAAAATTAAAGCGAATGACAGCCGGGACCAATGGCTTAACGTTCTTTGCAAGTCACGGAGTGGTGGGTCTCGGTTTGAAATGGATGATCACCCATCCAAGACTTACCGCGGCAAACGTAGCTTAAACATCATGGCCGGTGGATCCGTATGGTTTTTACTTAGCCACGAGCCATGTTTCTCACCCTATAAAACAGCAACTACCCACATTCAACCATTTCGTTCTAATAAACAGCTCGACGGGATATAAACCCATGCTTAGACAAAGAGCCGGCGTTTATGTGTGAGAACATTAACATGGTAACATAAAGCTAAATAGTAACAAAAGGTTGGTTGTTATAGTCCAAGAGCCCATAGTTGCTAGACGTAAGTTTTTTTTTTTTTTTTTTATCTATTGATAGGCATACGTTTGACCACTATCTCACCTGATGGGAAGCGATGATGCGGTCTAAGATGGAGCACGCTTGCCTAGTAGTAACCTATTCACTCTTGACTTAAAGACTCCCAGGTTGTAGCTATCAGGAAACACAGACTCAGGCAGGGAATTCCACTCCTTAGCAGTACGCACAATGAATGTATTCCCAAAACGTTTCGTGCGTGTGGGTGGGATGTCCACCATGTACCGGTGGCGCATCGCCGTACGTCTCGTGGTCCGATGATGGAACGGGCTCGGCGGAATTAAATTATGCAATTCCGTCGCACACTCCCCAAAATGCAACCTATAGAAAACCGACAGGCCAGCAACTCGGCGTCGATGCTCAAGACTTAGGAGCTTTGACTCGACGAGCCTATCATTGCCAATGATCCTCTTGGCTCGTTTCTCAATTGACTCTAGGGCATCAAGCTGGTGTCGGGCAGATCCGTCCTGAAGATGAGAGCAGTACTCCATACACGATCGAACTTGCGCTTGATAAATTTTAAGCAGCTGTTCCGGCGTGAAGTACCGTCTCACCTTTGCTAGGATCCCCAGCTTTCTGGCAGCCACTTGAGCCTTTGCCTCTATGAAAGGGCCAAAATTGAGGGTAGATGTTAACGTAACACCAAGAAGCTCAAGTCGGTCGGTAAGTCATTGGTATAGCTGTTTTGATTATAGATATAGAAATATGTTGTATTAAAAAAGTATGTTATTGGCTAGATCAATATCTTGTGTCATTTTTTATTGCTCATAGCCAGGTTATGGGTAGTCATCCACGGCCTCTTTTTCCGTCTTCTATGTTCATGACTCTTTTATTCATATGGTCAACATCTCACCTCTCATCACATGTCCGTACCAGCGCCAAATTTATCAATTGCCAATTTGTCAATTTGCCAATCGTTCAGTCACTACGCCGACTGTGTCATCATTACTAAGCTGGTTAAGCTGGAGGAATGTTCCTTGAGGTGTGCATAGATGATTTTCAAGCCATTATGTGTAAACGATGTGCTTCCATCATGCGTAGAGCTCTTGAATACGATAGCGGACTGGTGGAATAGCACCATACTGGAACACTTTATTTACCTGCATACCCCATGTGCGTTAATGAACGAGGGAGTTTTTTGATGGCCAAGGTCAATAGCAGTGAGCTTAGCACATTGATCGTAGAGCTGATAACCGATGGGGCACAAAGGTCCTTTAGTGGGGGCCCAGCAACGGCAGGCGCAGTGTCGGCAGGCCCCCCACAACTTGGATCAACGACTGGTTCGAGCCGCGGGCCGACACAGACGAAGGTCTTTGGGGAAGACCTTCGCCCAGCAGTAAGCGTTTAAAGATGGTAAGAAGTTCCGACCTCCGGGATCTTAAACCATACGTAGTAACAAAAGGTCGGTTGTAACACTTCCGTTAAATAGAGAATTGCAAGGTTCAAGTGTTTTTGTTAGGTATTAATTCTTTTGTTTTTATTGTATTGACTTTGACGTTGGTGTAGTAGTCGAAAGTGCATGCTGAACTCCGGCCCTACTGAAATTTTTAGGTATGTATTTTTAGAACTCTTCGGATACATTTGATCTGCTAACTTATAAAAAGTGCCTCAAAACTGATGCCATTTGCATACCCGTTTAAGGAAATTACTGCTATCTATAAACATCGGCAATACCAAGGACAACGCCAAAAATACGAACTTTGCAAACTATCAGAAAAAAAAATTAACACCCAGATAGAGGAATATGTCGTCTTGCTAGCTTCAATGCTGGACCGTTTTTAGGAATGACTTTATGAGGTATAAAGTGTCGCACTATCATTTGTCGATCTAAAGTTGTGTCGCACTAACGTACGTCGAACTGATGTGCTGTCGCACCACTGATGACTGTCGCCCTATCATTTTTCGCATATTTGTTTGTCGCAACTTTGAGGTAGAGTCATAAAAAATACGTTACTCCCTATTACAGGTTATTATTAAAAATCTACAGGCATTTTTGTCAGACACTTTCCTAAAGTCATAGTTGCAGCCAGACGCTTCAAAGGTCGGAACTTTCGGTTTGAAAACTTTGAGAACTTGAACTATAATTAGTAATTTTATTTTACTTTTAGCTTAATTTATTTTATTCTGTTGTGACATTTTCCCTATTTGATTATGATTTTTTTTTCTGTACTTGACCTGGTTTTGTATGCCTATCGGCGGGACATGGACTGTACAATTGACATATTATTGAAAACACCTGTAATCACCTGTGTTCACAAAATAAATAATTTGAATTTGAACGATAGAGTGTAGTCGACAGCTTCATGACTTCGTGTTAATAATCCTACATTGTGAGCATGGATGGGTGTTTATTTCTTTGTTACTCTTTCACTCTTTTATGGCTGAACGAACTTAGAACTTAGCTAAAATTTGACACAAATATAGATATTGATTTAGCTTAATGCTTTCGGCCACAGGATGTGGTTTTCCGCCTCTTTCGCGGACTAGTGCCACCGGAACGCACAAAGACTTAGAGCAACTAAGTGATACTAACATAGTTTTAAGTTTTATTTACTAACACAATTGTTATATGTATACTTAAATAAAGGTATTTTTCTATGAGTCTTTGTTTCCTAAAATTAAATGGTTTTTATTATTTATTATTGTTATAGGGTATTTTTATTCTGTTTTTTGTGTTCCCATAAGATAATTTAATTCTGAGATAATTTTGACGACTACACAGACGAATTCGCGGGCAGCAGCTAGTGTATTTATATTATACGCGTAGTGATGACGGAAAACGTAGCTGCTTATTGTCAAAAGAATTTACAGAATTGGACCAATAGTTCCCGAAAATATCCCGATCGATCCTAAACTGAATCCTAATTTCCCCGACAGCGACTGCAAGGAAAGGGTTATGTTTTTTTACAATATGTAATGAACTATAGATAATATCATCTTGTATTTCGGCTCGATAGTAAGGGAGTTTGATAAAAACATCGCTAGACTAAGTCACATTTTTTAATTTTAAAATTGTGCCTAGTGTTCTTTTTTTAAGTCAATATCTGAAATTTAAGTCAATGTCTGAAAATTGGAGCGCATAAATAGGCTTTGCTTAGTCAAAGCCTATTTATGCGCTCCAATGCAGTAATAAATGCTCGTTTCTTCTATTTTAAGAAAATACCTGTGAAGAAAACCGGGTCGTCATCTTTTTGCACTTACAATGTTACTTGGGGTCGGACCACGTTTTGTTTTTCCGTTCCGTCATGATATCACTGACTCTCTTCTCCTTCATATCATACTTCACACAATCCATATAATTTTTCTACGGCCTTCCTCTTCTTCTCCATCCATCCTCATTTATATCCATAACTCTTTTCAACCGACTTCAAAACAGAAGGAGGTTCTCAATTCGACTATATGTCATGTTTTTTTTTTGCGTTTTTGTTACGCGATTTCTCCGGCAAATGTGAATTGATTTTGAAAATTATTTTTCTTTTGGATATGGTATGCTTCAGGGGTGGTCCCATATATATTTTTGAAAAATCAATTACTTTCCAAAAAAATCTACATAGACGACGTTTTAATAGTTTTTTCAATATTTGAAGTACCTCTGTTTTAACTGTGTTGCCGGTTCTTAATGGATTTGGATGATAAGAAGGTACTAAATAGTGATATTTTTTTTTATCATTTGATAGGCATACGTTTGACCACTATCTCACCTGATGGGAAGCGATGATGCGGTCTAAGATGGAGCACGCTTGCCTAGAAGTAACCTATTCACTCTTGACTTAAAGACTCCCGGGTTGTAGCTATCAGGAAACACAGAATCAAGCAGGGAATTCCACTCCTTAGCCGTACGCACAATGAATGTGTTCCCAAAACGTTTTGTGCGTGTGGGTTGGATGTCCACCATGTACGCGTGGCGCATCGCCGTACGTCTTGTGGTCCGATGATGGACCCGTTCCATCATCGGACCACACTCGGCGGAAATATAAAAACCTTTTTACAAAAAAGACAACCGCCTTCAAAATCTGAAGGAAATCTTAAGTCATGTGTGTACTGTACTAAAGTTATTTATCACTTTTTAGATTTTGATGGCGGTTGTCTTTTTGTACAAAAGCTTTTTGGTCACATGCATTTCATCCCCCTTCTTCACATCCTTTCAAGACAAACGATGGTAAAACCAGGTATTATAATAAATTATTTATTGAAAGCATATTCTAGATTTTATCGTAAATAATATACGCAGATTACAAAGAGAAAACTATTATAATAATTTACTCTTTCTGCATTATTCATACAATTTAACGTGATCGTACAAAGCAGTGCGAAACAAAGGTCGGCCATTACGAGGTTCCGTTGAACACAAAATGGCGGACTCAAACGTTTCCGATGCTGCCGCGAATTTAAATACGGATTATTTTGTTCATGTTAGGACAGTACGATTCTGGTTTATTGTATTTTTAGGGTTACGTACCTCAAAAGGAAAAAAACGGAACTCTTATAGGATCACTTTGTTGTCCGTCGGTCTGTCTGTCTGGCTGTCGGTCTGTCTGTCTGTCTGTCTGTCTATCAAGACCCTTTATCTCGAGAACGCGAGGACGTATCGAGTTGAAATTAAAACCATATATTTAAGTCGACCGGTAGACTTAAATATATGGTTTTAATTATTGATGCTGTAAAAAAATCAAACCTCTATGTTAACGTGAAAAAAAGATATGGCCGTTTATGTCGCAAAATACGCATTTATAATGTTGTAGATTAAAGTATGGATAGTAGGTATGGATTAGCATAGAAGTATGGATACGTACCTACAAATATGTACGGAACCCTCGGTGGGCGAGTCCGACTCGCACTGGTCCGGTTTTTTTTTAATATGGCTTATTGAATGTTTGAAATTTAAAATTAATTTTATTTACGATGAAAAAGGTTATAATACCAAGTGACATATGAAGAAACCTAGCATGCATTAATTGTTCACTTGGATAATTACCTACTATCCCACCTCCTACTACTATTATAATGTGTCAAGCGAATATTTGTGAAGATGAGTGGAGATTTACGCTTAAAACATAACTATATTATTGATCTAGTTTAACACATAGGATACTTATTCCCTTTAGGTTTAATTAGGCTTAATTTTAAGGTCTACAGCAAAAGTTGAGGAAGAAGCTGGTACTTATTAAATCAGCGACTTTTAACACTTTTCTAGTTTTATTATATTGATATTTTATTGAGTATTACTATGTTAATTGATGTAATTATATGTAAATTGATGGTTGATTTTCACTTTGATTCTCTTAATAGGCAAAAATTTTAATTTCTGAACTGTTTAACAGATTTGTTGTAAAAGTTTTATATTGTGTACGTAACTTGTTAAAGAAATTATGCTTTTATTGATACATAGTACATATTTTACTTAGTTTACTTGTACAATATGTAGTTTACGAAATTACATATTATTGTTTTCTTTTTGTCCATGTGGCGTTTACCTTTAAGTAATTTTTGCACTGTGTAGAGTTTAAACGCATGTTTTATTTTTGTTTGTAAATTAGTGTAAACAATTGTTGGTAGACCTAATAAATAAAATCAAATAATTGGTATTATTTCGTGCTACTTAAATAATAAATCATTTCTGTTCAGTTACTAAATAATATATTGTAGTACATTTAACTTTACACGAAATAAGTTTGGCTGCAGTACCAAAGGCCAAGAATACAACAACAATTATTTTCTTGACCATAAATCGACAACTCATAATTTCAAGAAATGTAGGTACGTCAAAAAAGAAACATTAAAGAGAATGTGTTTTAAAACTTCTGGTCCTACACAACATTAATATTAATGAAGCCTACATAAAACATTTCCACATTAAGCTCACTCAAATCCCCATTATCTTGCAAAAGAAGTCCATATCCGTACCGTAACGTAAAAATGTATAGCCCATGTTGATTCCGCAAGGAATTTTCCATTACGGAATTATTATATACTGAGAATTTGCTTAGATGGAGGCATATTACTCCGTATATGAAGGTTCTATATCGCTATTGCCGAGTTTACGGCGGCGTTGAGGCCTAGGGCTGCGTTCACAGTTGTGTAGAGACAATTGGATGAATGACACAACTTCTCCACAAAAACAGTACTTTACCCCTGAAAACCCGAATAGAGTTTTCGTTTGGCCAGAGTTTTCTTTTGGTCCAGCTGTCATTCTACATCATCTATAGTATGTATTTAAAATGTATTTGTGTAGATATGTATATCAATTGTCTGACACCCATAGTACAAGGACTCCCTAGTTTGGGGTCAGATGGCCATGTGTGAAAATGTCCCCACATATTATTATTATTATTATCTTCGGCAGTCGTTACAAGTAGTCAGAAGTCAAAAAGTCTGATATCCAGTCTTACCAAGAAGCATAGTGTTACCAAGTAACTGGGTTGTGGAGGTCCGATAGGCAGTCGCTCCATGTAAAAACACTGGTATTCTGGTATTACTGGTATCGGAATTGGTATTTTTGGCATCTATACCCTGTTCACAATAAGATTAGACATAAACACAAACCTTTTTTACAGTCCCTTCAACCGATTTTGACTTCTATTCCGTAGGCTTAATAATAATAATAATAATAATAATAATAATTATAATAATTTATTTATTAAAATAACGTTTACAAATGTGTACATTTAGTCAACAAAAAGAATAACTCCCATACAAGTATAATGCCTTAAAATAAAGTAAAACTAAGATATTTCTATAACTGGTGCAAGTAATGATGGTTCGGAAAACAATATTAGGTAGCGACCTGCCCGATCTAGGTTAATACAAACCTGTGTTTCAGGCCATCACTTTGTACATAATTTAATTGGGCAGTGAAGTTTAAAGTATAACTAATATATAATAATCCATTAACAATTATGAGAAAAAGCATAGTACATTATTATCTAAAAGTAAACCTATATAAATCTTATGTAAATATTCAAAATAAGTACTTTATCATTATGCCAAAACTTCTAAAAGTATTTCTGTGTCTGTGTAATTGAGAATCCCTAAATATTCAGATAATATTTTACTACATTCTTTATAACATAAACCATAGTAGCCTAGTGACATGTTAAGCCTATTATAAAGGAAAGGTCCTAAAAAAACATAAAATCGTTTAGCAAATGCATGTCTAGTTTGAGGCTTTGTACAGACCAGGTCCATCCTTCTCTTGTCGGAAGGTACTGGGTTAAAAGGAAGTGCAGTGTGCTGGTGTAGTACTATGCTTAAGATAAATAATTGCCGTACTGTAAGTACTTTACATGCTATGTAAAGCTGGTGCGTAGGAAATCTAAAAGGGCGAAAGGTGGCAACCTTTAGAATTGCTCTTTGAGCACGCTCTAAGGGAAGTAAAATGGTTTTTGCTGCACCACCCCACGAAGTTATGCAATAGGTAATAATGGATTGACACAAAGCTAAATATACCTGTTTAATTAATTTATAATCGGCTATGTTCCGTAAATTCTTAAAAACATATATTAATTTGCGCACTCTAGTACATAGCAAATCTATATGTTTACGGAAATTTAAATTGGGGTCAATAGTGACACCTAGATATTTCAGATAGTCAGCGTTCGTTAAAGTGATACAAGAGCATGCATTGTCAGCGTACGTGCTACAATTATGTGCGTAAATGTTCAGATTAGTAAGCGGTATATTAGTATGCCTCATTGTAAATAAAATGTATTTAGTTTTATCTGCATTTAATGTTAGAAGATTTTTATGAAGCCAATTAGACACAATGTTAAAACCAGTCTGAGCATGTTTATAGACCTCAACTCTTGATTTAGCTGAGAACAATAGGACAGTGTCATCTGCGTAAGATATTATGACACCATTTTGGAGTAACAGGCTACACAGTTCATTTATATAGATTAAAAATAACGTAGGGCCTAAAATACTGCCTTGTGGAATGCCAAAAGAACTATTTTTCAATTCAGAACTTGTATACTGATCAATTTTGACACATTGATGACGATCGCTGAGATAATCCGAAAATAATAGAAGTTGTGTTCCTCTTATCCCAAGTGTTTCAAGCTTATGCAGAAGTGAAGTACAACAAATTGTGTCGAAGGCCCTGGCAAGGTCTAGAAAGATCCCAATTGTGTGCATACCATTATCTAAATTTGTAGAAATATAATTAGTCAATTTGTGTACTGCTTGGCTTAAGGATGACATTAGAGGCAAAAAAGTGGTTACAATAACAACTGTTTACTGCAGTTTCCATTTGTCATGCTACCAACGCAATATGAGTCAAAATCGGTTGAACGGACTGTAAAAAAGGTTTTTGTAAATGTCTAATTTTATTGTGAACAGGGTATAGATTTGAACGTAGTTGGAAAAATGGTAGGCGTGAGTTGCTTTGAAATCAATAATACAATTAAATTGGCCAAGAATAGACGTCATAGGTACAAATTGCTGTGCATAATCTATAAGAGAATCGCAATTTGACAGTTCATTAAAATTATGTCAATTGATTGATGATGTCATCGACCTTATTCCCCATGAAACAAAACAACAAAGTAGCGTTCAGACTGAGGCGGTGGCGATCAGTTGTCAGTGTGACATAATGTAGCAGGTACCATCTGACATTTTGTTATGTTAAATTGTGTCCAATCGACCATGACTAATCAATCAATGAATTATGGAAGACATTTATTATTACTATTAATACCGACACTGACAACTTGTAGTGCTATCTGACATAATAATATGTTAGATAGTACAGTTATGTCACATTAAAAGCAAACAAGCTTTTAATACTGAGAAATTATTGTACTATCTGACATTATGTAGTAGTATTATGTCAGATAGGCCAATCATTTCTCACTGACAATTAACAACTATCTGAAATAATACAATGTCAAAGTCAAAGTCAAAGTCAAATCATTTATTTCAATTAGACCATTAAAAAGGCACTTTTAAACGTCATAATAAAAAAATATAAAGTTGATTCTAGTTGCCTGTGTTGTCAGATAGTACAATAATTTCTCAGTGCCAATTTTATATTAACTGAAGTACCACAAACCATATACCGAACCGACCGGACCAAACCGTACCGTACCGTATTTCAAACTGTAAACTAAATACTACAAGTTTTTAGTACAATTAGGTCACATCTAGAACTCCTTGTCACGATGCCTCCGCCATCACATCAAGCCATACCAAACCAACGTGTCAATTTTTTCCAATTGAACATGAACCTTACTGTTTTGTAATAAAGTCGAAAAACTAAGAAATAAAGTTGACAGATTGGGGTAGCTTGATGTGCTGGCGTCTGTACCTACATATCAATATGTCAGATCAATATCTACAATTGTGTCAGATTGACAACTGACCGCCACCGCCACCGATTCTGTGTGATCAATCAATTAACTATTATTACAAAGCGACCCATTCCCTTACACAGACACGTTACATTTACACACATTGTCCGTACAAATGTTTACAATAATATGGACGCAGCTTCATTGAACCGGAATGCCAAGGATGCTTAGAATGTCTAGATCAGAAAAGGATGCCAATCTCTTTGGTATGTTAGCCTTTGTTTACGACACACTAGATCAATAAAGTAGAAATAGAGTAGGATGGGATAGGTGCTTTTGTTTTATCTAGCTTCTTTTATAGCCTTGGTACCTATTTATTAGATTGGAAGACCAGAGTTGTTTTAGCAGGTTTTCAATCAAGTAAATGAAAAGTGTAATGGCAATCGTGAAGATTACGTCAGCATATTTTTGCACTGTTTAGTACTTAGTCAAAAAAATCTCAAACTTTAAAAACGGAAAAAATTCAGGCAAAATTATTGTAATCTCTCTCGAAAAAAACATTTTATATAATATATTTTGCACCTAATTTCTGATATTTATGTCCAGCTGTGCTCGACGACGAACTCGACATTGTGTCAGTCGTGAAATCGACATTGAGCTCAGTGACTGTTTTTGCTTAGCAAATATCGTTTTTCATAATATATGAACTGTTAAAAGTGTTAAATTATTAGACCTTAAGTAGTTCCACCAAGAACCGTTATAATTCACGTGGCGCTAGCTCTCCGTTAAAATTAAAAACACAGTATTAAACCCTGGATTTTTACACAAAAGAAAAAAAGACTATGTAGGTACCTATACTTTTCGTTTTAATGTGCGTACTCATATTGCAAAGTACTTACCTACAAGAATAAATCAAATAAAACAACCCCATAAATCAGCAACCACTAAAAATAACACAAAATCTGTACAACCGCAATATCCCGCAGGAAACAGAAGATTTTTCCTTATACCCCCTTTATTCCTCCCTTTTAGTGTTCTTAAATTATCCCTTTCCAATCAATAACTTGACTATTGCCAATAAACGGGAACTAACGAACAACGAGCGAAGACAATAAAAATCGGGGAGGGTCTTATAAAATTGATCGGATACCACCCCCAGACAGGGCTGTTAGGGTACCGTAGTAGGAAAATTCTTTAGGTCAATATTTTGTCCTAAAGTGTATTTTACTTAAATGTCATGTCACGGTATTGAAGGTGTGTTTCGAAATGTTGAAAGGAATGTTTTATTTATTTATCATCAAAAAGTCACTGAATTTCGGTGGCGCAGAATAGGTACAGACAACGTTATCAACTGTTTACCCGAAGAAATTGTTATGCGTGGGGGGTAAGCAGTTGATTACTCTGTGTGTACCAACTCATTATGTTTTGTTACAAGAAAGTAAAAGATGTCAATTGAGCCTGTTAAAAGTAACTTGATGCAGCCAAGTTTTATAATAAACGTAAATTGTACAAGAAAACTCTAAGTTCAAGAGGACGAACTTCCTAGAGCTGCTCGTACATTTAACTTCAACAAATGTACCCAAACAAATACGTCACTACGGAACCATTTTCTCAAACGCTATATTCGCCTCGTTTTTTGCCTTTCCTAAATTGGACCGACGTAAAAAGTTGGTATCAGTCAGTTTATGGTGTTTCGATGAGCGACTGTGAGATAAAAACAATGGCAAAGACAAATGGCAACTTGTTTTCGATGAAAGAAGAACGCGGATGACTGGCTACAAGCTAACTTGACAGCGATGTAGGCACTGAAAAATGGAACACTCGGAATTGGATTTTGGACTGGGTCATTTTTATTGGGCTGGTGTGTAGACGTGCGAGAATTTGGAATAGTTTTTGGTTTCATAACTTTTACTAGGGGTATATTTACTAGGTGTGTTGTAAAAATGGTTGGCAACACGAAAGTGTGAGGATAGATGAATGAATGGATGTTTGTTACCTACCTACTCTTTCACGCAAAAACTTTTGGACGGATTTTAACAATACTTCACAATAATATCGCCCGTTTGATGTCCGAGCCAGAATAACACCCGCCCATTTCATCCCGAGGGTAACGTAGAAGGCAGCTAAGAGAAAATCCGGAAGTCGGGCAGCAGCGGCTTCCGTGTACTTAACAACGTCACTGCGATTCTCAAGACGCCTGCCAAGCGTGGGGATTATGGCACCCCCCCCATCCAAGGGGAGTTGGGGGTACTGCTCAGTAGTAGCTTATATCACAAAATATAGAGGGTACAGAAGGACCGCTCCCGCCATCTTCAAAAATAATTACCTAAACTTGCCAGACTCACTAGGGCTGCTACTGTACTGACTCTGTAGGTTTTATTTGTGACAATATGAAATTTTATTGACACTGGTTAGAACTCTTTGCTATTTTTTATAACTAAATTTTCTTGTTTGTCGTGAAATGTCAATGACTCTCATTTATTCATTTAGACAACACGTGACAGTCGAGTCGTAAGTCTGCTTGAAACTGCTTGAGAATGCCTATAAACGTAATGTCAATGTGTGCGTAGTAAAAATGGCGGTTTGTTCTGAAGAACTCTTTGCAATTTTTTATAACTAAATTTTCTTGTTTGTCGTGAAATGTCAATGTCTCTCATTTATTCATTTAGACAACACGTGACAGTCGAGTCGTAAGTCTGCTTGAAACTGCTTGAGAATGCCTATAAACGTAATGTCAATGTGTGCGTAGTAAAAATGGCGGTTTGTTCTGAAGAACTCTTTGCAATTTTTTATAACAAAATTTTCTTGTTTGTCGTGAAATGTCAATGACTCTCATTTATTCATTTAGACAACACGTGACAGTCGAGTCTGAAGTCTGCTTGAAACTGCTTGAGAATGCCTATAAACGTAATGTCAATGTGTGCGTGGTAAAAATGGCGGTTTGTTCTGAGTGGTCTCTCTGCTCGGACGCGACGCAGCCTTACGTACTTTGTGCTTATATTAACATAATAACATAGTCATACTAATAAAAGAGGTAAAATTTGCCAGTTTGTATGTAGAAGATAATCTCCGAAACTACACATTAAATTTTTAAAATCTGTCACCAATAGGAACCTACGTTATTACTGAGCGATATAGGCTATATTTATCTATATATGTATGTATTTAAAATGTATTTGTGTATGTATATCAGCTGTCTGACACCCATAGTACAGGGTCTCCCTAGTTTGGGGTCAGATGGCCATGTGTGAAAATGTCCCCACATATTATTATTATTTAATTATAAAAAATAGGTATCCCTAAAATATCACGCAGGTGAAGTCAGGAGCAAAGTGCTAGTATAATACAAAATTCGTACGCTAACAAGTCAACATAACGATATCCATAAGGAAAATTATCGTAAAAGGAACATCTAGACTAAAACATAAAAAACCTTACGACCTGGAATACTGCCAACCTCATTATAGAAAAAAGGCGTAAAATTAGGACAGAGATATCGACCAGTCTATTGGAAGCCAATTTACCAGGAAACGATCTGTCGAAGGAACAATTTGGAGAAAAAGTGATTCCCGATCAACGGGTCGCCTTGACGTCGAGTGTAATTGCCGAATTGTGTTGTTAACCTCTGTGGCAGTACTGTGATGGCTGGTTTTTAGTTATTTTCGCTGTGTTTTGGGAGTAGAATTTGTATTAATTATCGAAAGCCTTTGGTAATCGTGTTACAGTTAATTTATTTAATGGAAAATTATTTATTTCAATTTTAAAGGCACTTTTGGACGTAATTTACAAGCAAAATGAATTGAATCTAGTTGCCTAATTCAAAAGGTACAGTTTCTCATGGAGAAGAAGGGGCCAGAAACTCCGTACTTAACGGATGGGATCAAAAAGAAGTTGTATAAAACAAAATTTATAATATTTTGTTAACATACATAATTACAAGCCTTTAGTCGCTGATTACCTAAAACGCAGTCTGCCAATTTCACGTTATGCCTAGACCTAACGAGAGATCGGCGCATTGATATTTAGACCCATTGCGTGTTAGTTAATGAGCGAAGTAGGTGAATTGAGATTTTGGTTTAGTGCGTATTAGCTCAAGGGCGAATTAGGTATATTGAACGATAGGTTATGAGTGAGGCAGGCAAATTAAGACTTAGTTTCAGTGCGGTGTGCGGGTCCATCATACCACAGGCCATACCCCTGGTGGTATGGTGGGTCGTTTGGGTTAGGTTAGGTTAGAACTGTGACCATAAAAGCGCGAAGGCGCACGAGCGTAGCGAGTGATGCCGCGGCAGCGGCCGCCGAGCGCCAGATCCCCTCTATTGTATTGAAGTTTGTATTGAACATTCGACTCTCGTTAATGTCTTATCGCAAATAGGCTTACTGCGACATAGTCGCATCGCTAAATGGGCAATATGAGGAGTAGACCTATTGCGACATAGATAAAAACATACTTAGTCCCAACGCTTATTTTAAATGACATTTTGGCATAACGCGAAATTGGCAGACTGCGTTTTACGTATTCAGAGAGTAAAGGATTACAATAATCTGAAGACGATCCTAAAACAAAAACTAGTATGGATACTACAACAGGTATAAAGTAATAACAATTAAGCACTGACAGCTACATTATTTATGTTTATAGAAACATATATTCAATACTTAATACTCAATATCTTTATTGCTTTTCCATAAGTACAAATATACTTAGGTGCAGGTGTTTGGTTAACAATATTGTGATCTTAGACAAGACGAGCACTTTTGACATTTCAAAATGAAACAAAGGAAAAAACAGCAATTGATACTACCTAAAGAGTAATAAAAAGGAAACCCACTTATAAACCAATACCAGGAACCACTTCAACTTACAATAGACGGATACCTAGAATGAGTTCACTTGACTTGAATCAAACAAAGCAAATAACACAGCGTTCACGATGATGTTCTTTTAACCAACCAATTCCCTTTTTTATGTATTCAATACCAGCTGATCTGTTCAGTCAAAATCATCTTGTCTGTCATCTTCGTCAGTGAATTTAGGTGATATGAGCTTGAGGTGAGCTGTCATCCCATGATGCTAAGGATTTACAGCTCACCTCACCCTAACTCACCAAGGGAAGATTTTTATAGAAGCAGTTAGCAGTCGTCATCTTCCTGCTCTTGTTTCATGTTACTTGGGGTTGGCACAACATGTTCTCGTCTTCCATTTCGTCCTATCAGGCTATCATTATTTCTCTTTTCTTGCATATCATTCCTTACACAATCTATCTATATTTTCTTTGACCTACCTTTCTCTCTCCATCCTTCCACGTTTATAATCATGACTCTTTTGGTCACAGGCGTTTCTCTTCTTATCTTGCCCATACCAAGACAAACAGTTCTCTTTCAGAATAGCAATGCACGATTTATTTAGCACAACCCAATAGACTGTTCATCACTTCCATCAAAGTATATCTTTTACCAATCATTGCAAACCGAATCGAATCTGGACATCGAACATCCAATTTACTTTTTCGACAAAAAAAATCTAATCTACCCACACGTTCTCAAATAAAATGAAATAAAGCCAATTTTCACAGAATTTCCAGTTAAAGGGGGAGCAATAAATCTTATGAAGAATTGTCTACGTCGGTAGTTCGGTGTTTCGCCCCGATATCACTTCGGGGTAAACGAGCCAAATAAACTTTGAACATGCTATATTTATAGGGTGCTGTTGACACCGTTGTTTTAAATTAGATTGTGTTGTCAGTACCGTATTGATTAGTTAGTGATATTGGCGCCAATGATAGTAAAGTTGAAAGGGAATCGTTTGTCTTGATAGGAACATGTGACCAAAAGAATTATGAATATAAATATGAAGCATAATATGAAGCATAATATGAAGCATAATATAAAGCATGCAAAGGCTGAGGAAGGCCAGAGATAAGATAGATGGATTGTATGAAGAATGACATGAAAGAAAAGGGAGTCAGTGATAACATGACGTTTGACGGAACGAAATGGAAGAAGAAAACAACCCAAGTTACATGGAACAAGGGTAGGAAGAAAAATAAGTGACTTCTTGTTGTATGGCTCTAGTGTTGTTAAGAATGATACGGAAAATATTACTGGCTTGTCATAATTCACATTTTTGAACGATTCATTTTTTCTATGTATTTTTACTTTTCTAACAATTTTTAAGGAAAAAGCCTTTGATGTTTTGTATTGTTTTTTCTTGAGAAACCTTTTGTTTACTTTAAAATTCGCTAAAGGAAAATTGTTTAACAGTTTTTGTTTAAGAAACGTACAAGCCTTCATTCCATTAAACGGTTGGGCGTCCCACCATGTTTATGGATTCGTGGTCTGCCTCTATCCGAGGTTATGTCTTGTCCTGAAAAGCTACTGTTTTCGTATTTCTATGAACGCTTGCATTATCTCAGTCTCAATCTGCCAAATCTACCATATCAGCCAATTGCCGTTCACTACTGAACGTAGAGAACGTAATCATCCAGAGTTCGCTAACTATTCTGGTCTTGGGCAGCCCTCGTCTATCCGCTGTCAGCTACCGTATAAACTATGGGCACAATATAAAAACTTAGGTAAATTAAAGAATTTACCCAAGTTTTTATCGCTAAGATAAGATTGCGAGTATTATTTTATAATGGGTATTAGCTATAGTGTTGGCTATAGTGACAGTTCCTTTGATCAGTGACCTACCATTAGAACGTCATTGTGCAGTCATTGCTTTTAATTCGACCGACCAATGATCGACCATTATGAATTTAGCAGATTACGAACTTTTAGCAAAATGACACTATAATCGTGTTGGAATGACGAAAATATAAAAATAGCAGACTTGGCCCCCTGGTCTTTGTCTCGACACTAACTCTGCAAGTTACGTTGACGACTACAATTTACACTTTTCTTGCAAAGTTTATCCGAATTCTATAAAAGTGTCTTACCATTTTATTTACTCATTCTCTCTCTCTCCTGTCATTCAATTTGACATTTGGGTTTGAGTGTTCCTTCACAACTCTATAACTGGATCTAGTTCTACCATAACACACCAACCCACGTCACAATTTCTTCAATTATTTGAAGTAATTTTAATGTTTATGGATATTTATTTATTTATTTATTATTCACAAAATCCACAGCTCTTTGACAATTCATTCTAAAATATAAACTGCTTTACAGCCAATTACGGATTTACAATTTAATAGCTATAAATACATGCAGCAGAAACAGACATACATAATGCAGAATTTAACTGCTAGCGCCAACTAAGCATTGCTAAGTGTACAGTGTAGGTGAGTGTGTGAGGAGTTGCAGGTGTGTGGGTGTGTGTGTATACTATGGTGTGTGTGAGGATCGTGTGTATACCCGTGTATACCTACTATGCGATTAAAATTATTCTGTTTGAACGTCAAAATTAGTTCTAAATGTATTCTAAGAAAGTTCGACTATAATTGATTGAATTATTGAGATTCTGTGGGTTGGCTCATTTTGGAATAGCTAAGCCCAAATATAACAAGCACAAGTTCGATCGTGCATGGAGTACTGTTTGCACCTTTGGGATGGATCAGCAAAATACCAACTGGAGGCATTGGAAGTCATCGATAGACGTGCCAAGAGGCTCATTAACAACGATTCCTTGGTTAGGGCTAAGCTCCAGAGCCTTGAACATCGCCGCACTGTTGCTAGCCTTTCGGTCTTTTATCGGGTACATTTCGGAGAGTGTGCTTTGGAATTGCACAATTTAATTCCTCCATCCCCGTTCCATCATCGGACGAGCAGAGAGACGGCGAAACGTCACCGCTATATGGTTGAAGTTCCACGGTCTCGAACCAAGCGCTTTGACTCCACATTTATTGTGCGAACTGCCAGACTGTGGAATTCCTTGCCCGCCTCTCTGTTCCCTGATAAGTATAATCTGGGTATCTTCAAGGCACGAGTGAACCGGTTCATCTTAGGCAAGCGTGTTCCAACTTAGGTCGCATTATCACTTACGATCAGGTAAATGGCGGTCAAACGCAAGCCTATTTAATAGTAAAAAAAAAAACATATAATAATAATAATATGTGGGGACATTTTCACACACGGCCATATGACCCCAAACTAGGGAGACCCTGTACTATGGGTGTCAGACAGCTGATACACATACACAAATACATTTTTTTTTTGTAAATACATACATATATAGATAAACAACACCCAGACACAAGCCAAACACAAGTGCTCATCACACAAATGTTTACCCTGGGCGGGAATCGAACCCGCAACACGCTGCGCAGCTTTTTTAAATATCATTTAAAAAAGTTTTACTAGTTACTTAATTTTAAATTTGTTACTTTAACCACTTTAATTAATTGTTATCCACAGTTATTTCAAATAACTTTGGTTTACTTCGCAAAGTCAAGTTCGTTCACAAAACGTAACCCAATGTAACATTTTTGAGGTCAATGTATAGCCATAAAAAGATACGAGCATAGATTTTTTTGGAAATAGGTATTTAACTTTCAGCCTTTTCGCTGATTTCGTAATAAAAGAAAAAGATAAATGTAATTCATTCCAGTTTTATGTCAGAAATGGTTTTAAAAAGCGATTCGGTATTATCTGTTTTATGTTTATTCATGTGTAAATCGGTTTAAAGGTACTTTTTTGTAAGTAAATGTAAGTTTTTTTACATAAAGTCATGGCCATTATTTATCAAGTATCAAGTGATAAAACACAAAGTTTTAGCTATATTTACATAGCTTTGTAATATGTAAATGGATTTAATTTTACTCACTTGAATTTATTTTTATAAAGGGAATACTTGACTAGTTTTTAATTAAAATTTGAATTAGAGAAATTATGCGTAAGCTGTTACAATATGTGTCAAAACATTCTGTTGGTTAAGAATTCACTGACATGGAGTTATATTGGCGAAACGTTCGTGGGTGAAAAGTTTACTTTTGGGTGGAAAGTTAATTGTCTGAAGATAATGATGACCAACGATTCATGGACCTATTGACTGAGTTGGTAAAACGTTTCAGTTTCGTGTTACCCAGTTGGATTGCAGAGTTCAGACAGGTAGTCGCTTAAGGATACTAACATAGTCTTAACGCAAATATCAATATCGATATTGCAAATCAATGTTACTTGATTCTTCTTCTTTCTTCCCTTATCCCATGTTACTTGGTGTCGGTGCAACATGTTTTCTTCTTCCATTCCGTTCTGTCCAACGTCATGCTTTCAATGACTTCCTTTTCATTCTTATCATTCTTCATCCAATCCATTGTCCAAGTGGAAGATATGTTTTTGTTACTCCTCCGCTGTTCTTTTCTGATTAATTTCGTTGCGGTATCCAAGACAGTTGAATCGTTTCTCTGGGACTCGTCGAGCTTCATTGCTCTGGCGCTTTTCTGGTGGTCGCCACTGTTGATTCTGGCTTACAGGAGTTACAGGAGTTACAGTGGTTAGGGAATAGTGTGGCGGGCTTGTCCCAAAAAAAAAAAAAAAATGCATTCCATTCCATCCATCTAAATTAATTTTCATAACTCTTGTGGTCACATGCGTTACATCCCTTCTCTTCACATGCCCATACCAAGACAAACGATTACCTTTTATCAATGTTACTTGATTATAATAATAATAATAATATGTGGGGACATTTTCACACACGGCCATCTGACCCCAAACTAGGGAGATCCTGTACTATGGGTGTCAGACAGCTGATATACAAACACAAATACATTTTTTTTATTTTTTTGTAAATATACGTACATAAATAGATAAACAACACCCAGACACAAGACAAACACAAGTGCTCATCACACAAATGTTTACCCTGTTTAATCTTCTGTGCGTGTGTATGAAAGTGAACTCCTCCTAAACGGTTGTACCGATATTGATGAAATTTTTTGTGTATGTTCCAGTGGATTCGAGAATGGTTTAGATTCACAATTGGACCCGGTAGATGGCGCTGCAGTCAAGTTATAGATTTTTTTAGAGACAGGACAACGTCTGCCGGGCCCGCTAGTCTATCTATATACAGAGTGCCCGGTAATTAATGAATAAACTTGAAAAAAAAAAAACATTTCTAGTAGAAATGTTTTTTTTTTCGTAATTTTTTTTTTCCTATTTTTTTCTGAATGGCCATAAGTTCTAGTATAAGCCATTTCACAGGTTATCCATTAATTACGGGGCACCCTGTATATAAAAGGCAAAAGTGATTGACTGATGTATCAACGCACAGGCCCAAACCCTTAAGGCTAGAAAATTGAAATTTCGTACACGTATTCCTTTTATGACGAAGGCATCCAATAAGGAAGAATTCAAAATTCAACCCCCAAGGGGGTGAATTAGGGGATAAAAGTTTGTATGAAACTTTTTATACTCCTAGGATCTATTTGCATTACCTACCTAGGTAGGTAGGTGGTAGGTAGGTAGTGTAGGTAAGTAGGCACGGGTAGGTGGGTAGGGTAGGTAGGTAGATAGGGACAGGACAACGTCTTTTTAAGTCAATTATTTACAAAAAATTACACAACTACGTTAGAAAGAAACAACGAATATTGTCTACTCTATTCATTTTCAAAGAGAACAGGACCGATAGCTACAATTTCTTCTCAAACAAGTACCGACGCTTAGTTTCGGTGACCAATAACAGTACCTTCTGCTCCTGACAGCCTAATTTAATCTTCAGGCCTCCTTTTCAATCAGCCTACCTGTAGCTATATAGATTTGGTTTGTCTGTCCGAGTTAAGAGGGTCGGTTTTTAGGTTGGAGAACTTTTGAAGTAGATGGGGGTTTTTAAAAGTGTTAAGTGAATATTGTAGTAGGTTTGAGTTACTTTGGGGACTACATTTTGTTACTAACCTTGCTGACTGGTTAAACTTTTAACTTAAAAATGGCTTAGTCAAAACCTTCTGATTATGAATGTTAGTAAAACTGTTTACATAATTTTCTCAGCAAAGAATATAAAAAATACCATCATTTCCAAATCTTACAATAAACAACCAACCGTTACGGAAATCAACGCATGAAAAGTATTTGGACCTAATTATGGACAGAAGTTGACATTCAGAGCGCATATTGACTACGTAAGATCTCGAATACTCCCACTAACCGGAGCCATACATAACATGGCAAAATGTGTACCCTATAAGCTAAGACATACTATTTACAACACGCTAGTGAAGCCACATCTGGAATATCTGATCCAAGTATGGGACAAGCTGCAAAAACAAATCGCCAACAGAACTACTCTACAAAAAAAAGCTTTTTTACAAAAAAGACAACCGCCTTCAAAAACCAAAAAGTGAAAAATAACTTTAAAACCGAACACACATGACTTTTGTTTCGGAAGTCGGTGGCTTGGCTGTTCTATTTGTTGTTTTGTATTGCCACCGACTTAAAATATACTACAGACTGTCTTTATATACAATGTTCACAGTTTCTTTGTCATTAGACAACACAAACATGTTTTCTTTAGAAGTTACTCTTGAAAGAGCATATAATTATTGGCCATGTGAAAAACATTCAACGCTCAAATCTAAGCGCCAGCCGCTTTACCCCCGCTTTTTAACACTGTAATATCTTCTAATATATTGATTTTAATGATATGCTGTAAAGGGCAATTTTGATCTACATGAAATGCACAACGTATCTAAGACATTTAATTTGGTAAGGAATAAAACTGTTTTGTTTAAAATAGCTTGGTAAGTAACCCATATCTTATTTGTAATATGTAATAGATAAAAATGGTTACTGTGGGTTATTCTTAAGAGATTCTTTTCGCTCTCTTCATTACACTCTTAAGAACTCCGCCAAAATTGCAATTTTCATCTCATCGCTTCTATTTATATAGACTTGTGAGTTTCTTAATCAAGAGTCTCGTCATACCCAAACACCTTCCACGTGTTTCTTGTAAATGTTTGACGTCCCTGTGATGCCCTTCCAGCAACTGCACGTCTGCGTGATTCAGCTGCTTCAAAGGTTTCAGTGGCTCTTTGGGATGCCATGTAAGTCACCTGCTGCTGACGCCGAGATTGAGACTGTTCTGGTGTCCCCGCAGTCCGTTGTGACAACAGATACTCAGCATGCTGTTGCCGTCGATTTTGGAAGTATTCTGGTATCTCCGCAGCCCATTATGATACCAGATACTCAGCATGCTGTTGCCGTCGATTTTGGAAGTATTCTGGTATCTCCGCAGCCCATTATGATACCAGATACTCAGCATGCTGTTACCGTCGATTTTAGGACTATTCTGGTATCTCCGCAGCCCTTTGTGACACCAGATACTCAGCATGCTGTTGCCGTTGATTTTGGGACTGTTCTGGTGTCTCTGCAGCCCGTTGTGACTCCAGATACTCATCATACTGTTGAGATGCCAGGTACTCAGCGTGTTGTTGACGTCTAGGGACTGTTCTGGTGTTCTGTTCTGTTCTGATCAGTTGCTCTGTGTGCCACCTCTCAGACCGCCTACTCAAGCCCTAGCAGCTCGGCTTGTTGAGATGTGTCAATATGAGTAGCTATTTACATAGCTCGGGCTTTATTAGAGCTTTGCGAAGTATAAGAATTACACATACGCAGCATTTAAGTACTATTAAAAAAAATATACATACTGATTAGTCTTTTCCAAACTAACAACTAAAACAATTCCAATTACTAATGAAGAGAAAAGCTAAACTTTCTTCTTAACACTTATAACACAAGCTATACCTAAAACTAACCCTTATTCTTAAAATAACAATATTGTAATAATCTAATGAAAACAAAAAGGAATCTTCTTCTTCTTCTTCTTCCTTCCTAGGATCCTATTATTTGGGGTTGGGTCTCCTCACTTTTCTGCGCTAAATCAGACGATCTTGGGTTGTCCGTTCTGGCAATTGGACTTTCTTGAGGTCTCGTTCTAAGACCACCAGGTCGCTAGCGGGCGGCCTCTACCTCTTTTCTGTTCTGGTTGGTTTAGCGCAATTTGTACCACATGGTCTTCACTTCGTCTTTTGACATGTTAAACCAACGGAGCGGGTTTTCGGTAACTTTGTCCACGATTGGAGCAACTTTGAAGCTGCCTCGTATATATTGATTATGAATTCTGTCCAGCCGCGTTACATCTCCTGCCCATTTAAGCATCTTCATTTCGTTGGTATGTATCTTTTGATCATATCTATGTATTCTTTGTTATCCACCATTCGGACCCGCAGAGTAGAGCCGTTTGGACTGTCCCTTGGTCTGTATGGGAATTCGTGGGTCATACAACACACCTGTAAGCGATCGCCATTTTTACGCCACGCTACGTTAATTCTACGTGTCACATCGGTGTCAACGTTAGTATCTGGTGTGAGCATAGAGCCTAAGTATTTAAGCTTCTCTACGGTAGGAATTGGCGTCGTAGTAGATGGTTTCAGGTGTAGTATTCTCGATGTAGATCTTTTTTCAACCGACTTCAAAAAGAAGGAGATTCTCAATTCGACTGTATTTGTTACGCAGTTTCTCCGCTAAATGTAAACCGATTTTGAAAATTCTTTTTTTCATGGATAGGGTATGTCTCATGTTAAATCTATACTTTTCCATCATAATCTTGATTGCCTGTATAGCGTCAGTAGTTGACCTGTATGCTGTGAAACCAAACTGATTTGGAGGTATTTTTGTAATATTTGTCGACATTATTTTATTGATAACTCTTTCCCATATCTTAAGCGTATGTATGTGAGGTCAGTTTTATGCCCCTTTAGTTTTCACATTCTGCTACACCATTCTTGTTCTTATAAAAAGTTAAGAAATGGCTTTGGCACCAGGTCTCTGGTATACGCTTCGTGTGCATGATGATATTAAACAGCTTAGTCAGCCAAGCTACGGTTAACGGGCCAAGTGTTTTCCAAAGGTGTACAGGGATTACAAATCAGGCCCAGTAGCTTTTCTGTTTTTCAATTTAGACACTAAAATCTATCTCTGGTATGGGTCCATACGTGGCGCAGGGTATAGGATCCTCATTTGAAACCAAAATGAATCTATTTAAGTACATAATACTTACAAATACAATCTAGGTATACCGAAATAAATAAAAATACAATCCTATAGCGCATTCCAACGTAAACAACCAATTATAATAAGTGCTCCAGTTAATCTTATCGTTATATTTTTTAAATTGTTTGTCCAAATTACATAGTGTAAAAGGCAAGTTCATCTACATTAAATACTAAAAGCGGTAAATATATCAATTTTGATAAGAATTAGCTAAATACTCTAAAATTTGCATTGTAAAAAAAGTATTTAATTTTAATGTATTTATGGCTCATACTTTGGGATATATTGGCTTCCACATAAGAGGTAGATATATGCTGTCGCGGACTTTTATTTAGAACTTTTTAAGACAAACGATATAATCCTACCATACATTGTCTTTGTGTAACTCCAGCGGTTTTGTCAGCGCACGCCAAGATAGCTTTCAGAGGGCACATATTTTTCCGACTTACTTGATACTTATCAAAATATTATGGCCAAATTACATAAAATCTTTATAAATTGTAGCCCATGTGTTATGCTGATGTATAAGCTATATTTCTGTAAAGTTTTATCAAAATCCGTTCAGCCGTTTTTGCGTGAAAACGGAACAAACATCCATCCATCCATCCTCACTAACTTTCGCATTTATAATATTAGGAAGTAGGATGATGTAGTGATACTGATTGACGTAATCATCCCTGTGGTAACACGTCACTGACTTATTATTGTTATTTATTTACTGTTAACATTTAAATACTGACGTGGGGGTTGCTTAAGCCTAGCAAAAGTAATCATTTCAATTTACTCCCCTCTCCCCTACATGATGTATACGGTATACGGTGCTTCTGGTGGCTTCCAGTTTAGTCACTTAAGAGCCGTGGTTGGTGGAAAAAAAAACTAAGTTTAATGATTCAGTTTGCTTTATATCCTAGCTTTTGCTCGCGACTTCGATCGCGTCGTTTTTTTACGAAACTCAATTTTTTATTGTAAAAATTTAAAACCGAACACACGGTTGTCTGTAAAGTCGGTTTACGGACGATAGTTTTACGTGACAACGTCATAAAGAAACATAATGGCTAACATTATATGACATAAGCAAATTATGGCTTCCGTCGAGGTGGGCGGAGCTTATTGCTTGGGCCGATCGTACATCTCTATCGCTTGTTCCGCGCTCTCGCTTGCACGTTCAGACTCAGGGGGAACGTGACACTTTTTCGTTCGTGCAGTCGGTGTTCATCGATTTATAAGTTGTTATCACGTCAACATCAATGTTGCACTCAGGGTTAACGTAGCTTCTAAATTGCGAAAAAAATTACAGAATTAAACTAGTAGTCCAAGCGAACACATACTCAATTTAATTTATAATATGTGGTGGTGCGTATTTGACGTAGTGATTAAATATCGATAACAATAAAGCGTGGTCGCGCTCACAATGGGCCTCATCAGAAGGCTTAAAGTCACCCAAAGGGCAATGGAGAGGGCTATGCTCGGAGTTTCCTTGCGTGATAAAATCAGAAATGAGGATATCCGCAAGAGAACCAAGGTTACCGACGTAGCCCGAAGAATTGCCAAACTTAAGTGGCAGTGGGCAGGGCACATTGCTCGCAGAACTGATGGCCGATGGGGCCGAAAAGTTCTAGAGTGGCGACCGCGAACCGGAAGACGTTGCGTTGGAAGGCCTCCCACTAGGTGGACCGATGACCTGGTAAAGGTTGCGGGGATCCGCTGGATGCGAGTCGCACGGGACCGGTCAATGTGGCGCCACTTGGGGGAGGGCTATGTCCAGCAGTGGACGTCTTTCGGCTGAAATGATGATGATGATGAATGATGAACAATAAAGCATCTTGATTCGTTAAAAAAAATCACATTAAGTTAAGGCTTCATAATCGTCCACTAACCCACGTAAAATAAAAACTGCGTCAGCAATTCAAGGTTAGGTTAGATTACAGCAACCTTTTTTTATTGGAAATGTTATTTGTAACATATAATTTTGATATCTAATATTTTAGATATTTTCCCTAAAAAACAAGCTATAACAACTAATTACTTTACCTAAACATAGGGACAGCTACCTATCAATCACATGAACAAAAATAACTTATACCAATCAAATTATACCCAGGACTCGTTTATTTAAACGGTAACAATATACTATTTATCTGTTACAAATATGTCACTCAAAAAATAAATTCTCGTTTTCCCAATTTACTAACATGTCGACCAATACAAACGATAAATTGATATTTAAAAAACCGGACAAGTGCGAGTCGGACTCACTCACCGAGGGTTCCGTACAAATTTGTATGTACCTACATATCCATACTTCCATACTAATTTTATAAATGTACAAGTAACTCTGTCTGTTACGCTTCCACGATGAAACGGCTGAACCGATTTTGATGGAATTTGGTATGAAAATAGCTTGAACCTTAGGGAAGGACATTAGCTACTTTTTAATCCGCGACTTTGTCTGCATCCACGATAACCGACATTCACGCGGACGAAGTCGCGGGCAAAAGCTCGTTATAAATATAGAATTTTTTTTATGATTTAATTATAAATGTACAGTTTTACAGTTTTAACTATACATTTAATAACGTCATATATGACATATAACTTCATATACGACGTTATATCGTATCGGGAATGCGTAGAGGTATTGAGTTGAAATTTAAACCATATACTTAGGTCCACGGACCCTTGAAGCTGTGAAAAAATCAAATTTCTAAATTAACGTGAAAAAAAGATACGGCCATTTACGTCGCAAAAAACGCACATTTAGACATTCTCAAGGGAACCAAAATAAAGGGTACTTTCCGTTGACCTAGAAATCCGAAATTTGTCAAGTATTATAGTCTTATACTATAAAATAATATAGGAAAAAGTCTGAAAACTATACATTTGTAATTAAATCATTAAAATATATTATTATTTATTTATAATGAGCTTTTGTCCGCGATTTGGTCCGTGTGAATGTCGGTTATCGCGAATGCAGACGAAGTCTCAGATTAAAAAGTACCCTATGTGCTTTCTCAGGGTTCAAGCTATTTTTAACCGAGTTCAAAAAGGAGGAGGTTCTCAATTCGGTTGTTTTTTTTTATGATGTATGTACATCGATTACTCTGAGATTTATTATCCGATTTACGTTATTCTTCTTTAATTGCATGCAGAATAGTTGCCATTTGGTCCCATAAAAATTTAACATTGTTTGGGCCAGTAGTTTTGATTTTATGAACATTTTTTTATTTTTTATTTATTTATTTTTATGTTTGACCACGCTTAGCTTTTTTCAGTGTTGTCTGATTTCGATGATTCTTTTTTTAATTGATAGTGTATACCTCAAATTTGGTCCTATATAAATTTCAAGAAATATTCCACTCCTAAGGGTTAAAAATTAAGTGATGACAGATTTTTTTTTGGTGTCACCGTTTCGTAATTAATTTCTATGATGAGAAGCAGGCACTAAAAAGCGTAAAAAAATTTTTTAACAAAAAAGGCAACCGCCTTCAGAAAGTAAAAAATAACTTTCAATTCGCAAGTCGGTGGCAGTACAAAACAACAAGCAAAATCAAAGTCACCGACTTGCGAATTGAAAGTTATTTTTTACTTTTTGAAGGCTTGTCTTTTTTGTAAAAAAAAATTCATACCAAAATTTCATCAAAATCGGTTTAGCCGTTTCATCGTGGAAGCGTCACAGACAGAGTTACTTTCTTATTTATGTAGGATGGAGAATGAAATGGATGAATGAATGGTGTGCAGAATGAAACGTAAAGGTGTGAGTGAGGCAAAAGATGGAAAGAGAGAGAGAGACAGGATATATATAAAAGCAAGATGGCGAGGACGGTAGATATTTAGGACGGTTGTGTTTGAACATATAGCTTGAAGAAGGTATTTCAGAATATTATTCAAATAAAATTAAGTTCGTGTATTCACCGTTTTTCATTGCCACGATCCCCAAACTACATTTTTGATATTAGTATGGAAGTATGAATATGTAGAGGGCCTACTTTGTACGGAACTCTCGGTGAGCGAGTCCGACTCGCACTTGTCCGGTTTTTAAGCCTATATTTTACTACTGCGGGGCCAAAAAACTTATAGATAAAAGTAGAGGCTACACTAAATACCTAAGTGAAACCAACTATGGGCAGACGCTCTCTTTCTGAATGCATACCATAAGAACGAGACAGTGATATGTGTTTTCTTTATCTTATGTATGCATTCAGAAAGAGAGCATTTGCCCACAGTTGGTTTCACTTAGGTGTTCAGAGTGTTGCTTCCACTTTTACCTATAAGTTTCTTGTACAGGGTAAAGGCCTTTCTATTCTATATTCTCCTTCTAATAGTAATATTTCATCATCATCATCGTATCAACCTCTGGACGCCCACAGCTGGGCATAGGTCTCCCCCAAACGACCTCCACCTGAGCCGGTCCCGCGCCGCGTTCCATTGGGGGAGTTTACCCGTAATCGCCATGCCTGGCCGATGCATGTTGGCGATAGCTGTTATGGTACTCAAAAGATCCTGCTTCCCATCCTCTGGTCTTTATCCCTCCGTCGTCTTCTACGAGACCTACGGGTAGAAATGGGGTGGTTCTGTTACCGGCCGGCACCACACGGCGAATGATGGTGATAATGATATTTAAGGCGACGATATACGCCGGCGACCTTAAGCGACCAGAGAGTCGTATGCGCTGCGTCCATAACTCTCAAAAATTTGACGAAAAAATTAAATAAAAGATAGTATTCTTTAACTTAAAAAAAGGCGTATAGTAAAAGATAGATAATAAAAATTGTCTGTTAGATGGTGTAAGTTTCGTTTAATTATACTTGGTAGATTTTGTGAGATTGTCAATGTTTTGTCCGCGTCAGACACAACTTCACGAGTTAATTAAACTATTTAATATGAATATAATCAAAAATATTCACATACTAAATGATTAAGAGAATTATTATTATTAATTATTATTTTAACATATATTTTATTCAAATCATTTACACTACACATTTTGACGTGATTGTCAGTTTAAAATCTGTAAAAGTCGTTAATAGCCCCATAATTAGGAAAATTCCTAGAATCAACATTCGGGTCTACCACAATCATGTCACCATGGTAACCACCTCCCAGTTGCCATTATCATAATTTTCATTCCCAATGTAAACTTGGTAATTGGCATGTTTCGAGAAAAAGAAAAAACGAGGTTTTCAGGAATTTGTTATTTGCGTTTGTCGCTGAAATTGGTTCTGAAAGTATTTCTTTGTAACGGCATCGGACTTTAGTAGAAAATGTAAGTAATAATATGAAATAATTTTGGCCAATTTCAAGGGCGACTATACCCTGTTCACAATTAGATTAGACATAAACACAAACCTTTTTTACAGTCCCTTCAACCGATTTTGACTTCTATTCCGTAGGCTTAAGGATGACATTAGAGGCAAAAAAGTGGTTACAATACAACTGTTTTACTGCAGTTGCCATTTGTCATGCTACCAACGAAATAGAAGTCAAAATCGGTTGAACGGACTGTAAAAAAGGTTTTAGTAAATGTCTAATCTAATTGTGAACAGGGTATAGTTAAGTACTCAAGAGATATTATGGTGCATAAATGCTTTGATTTCGATAGTAAGTATACATAGTTTGTTGAAATTTAAGGAGTGGTTGTCTAGTTTTCCAACAATTGTAAATAATATTATATGAACACTATGTGTACAACTTAGCTGTCATTCTTTATCTTGTAATACTTTGTAGGTACATACTTCAATATAGTGTTTTATGCAAGGTCTATCGTATTCACGTATAGTTATTTAACTATAAACTATTTAATAAATGCAAAATATTGTACACATTTTTTTTAAAGAGTAAGTATGGAGTTTCTTTCCCATTCTTCTCCATACGAAACTACCTTTTGGAAGGGGCAACTAGAATCAACGTTTTTTCTTCATGACGTTCAAAAGTGCCTTTTAATGGTCTAATTGAAATAAATAATTTGACTTTGACTTTGACTTTGAAGTATAATTGACTTTCACGTGGACGAGGTCGCAGGAAGAACTTACTTTCAAATACAATTCTTCGAAACACTAAATAAACAAGAAACAAATCTACAAAAAAAAAACAGAAATACTGGTCTTTTCCTTACACAATAATGTTCTTTCCCTGCGAAGAAATTTATAATTTACAAAATCACTTACGCCGGTAGTAGCCGTGCACAACACTCTCTAACAATAAAATATGCACGCTATACTGGTACTTGTACTGGTACTTACAGGTCTTTTTCCCGTCAAATTCCCCTTTCCGCATTACGACGGATTGAAAAACTTAAGTACTCTTTGGAATTATTTTATGTAAGCATTCAGACATGAGAAAGAACGGTTATTTTCTGAAAAAGCGATGTTTTCTCTTTTTGGCAACATTTTCTTTTCTTTCTTTTCTCTGAAAGGTCATATTTGTATGTTTTTGTGTACTGAAATATGACTGAAATATTATGTCGTTTAATAACAGTCCTTCATTTGTGACTTCCATCTTAAGCACAAAGTGTTTTATTTATTTAAAAGTTTATGTAAAAGGATTAATGTTCGTACTTCATGGTTTAATAAAGTCATACGAATCGAATCGCTCAAGATTAAGTTACGCTTGCCGCGGTCGGTCTGTGAATGGGTGACCATCCCTTTCATACCGAGTTCCCTGCGTGCCTCGGAAAGCACGTAAAGCTTGGTCCCGGCTGTCGTTCGTACAGTTGACAGTTATTTGAGTAGTGAGAAGTCAGAAAGTCTGACAACCAATCTTACCACGGAGTATCGTGTTACCCAGTAACTGGGCTGTGGCGATCAGACAGGCAGTTGTTCAATGTAAAACATTGGTGCTTAGCTGCATCTGGTTAGACTAGAAGCCGACCCGAATATAGAAAAACCAACCAACCAACTAACCAACCAACTTTCGTTTTCTTGTTTTTGAAGTTATACTTCTTTAGGCGCGTTATGAAAAAATGATGAGAGTGAAATTTTACGATTCGCGCATGCGCGCGCACAGCGTCACACAAAATTCTCACGGGAGTAATTGTAAACAACGCCATCTCTGCCGTACATGCTGAACTACTTACTGCCGAAAGTTCAGCATGTACGGCAGAGATGGCGTTGTTTACAATTCAAATTGTGCTTATATACTTTTTTAATAATGCCAAAGAAGTATAACTTCTCACGCTCGTACATAAGTACACGCACCCATTTTTTTTATTTTATTTTAGTGTGTTTCTGTCCTGGGGGGCGGATATATTATTTTTCTTTCTTTCTTTCAAAAAGGTAGGCCGATGATGAAGTGTTAATATTTTGAAAATTAAATGTTAAAAGGAACAACAGGGTTGGCATGACTGTGGATAAAAACCCCTCCCAAAAAAAATACAAAAAGAAAAGGAATAAGATTTCGGTGGCATTATCTACAATAGAATCTGTGGTTTAGATTCTAAACCACAGAATCTATACATAACATCATAACATCGAAACTTTAGATGTTTGGTACTCAATAACGCAAAAATAACTGAACGAATTGGAATTGAATTTGGTATTAGGAGCGAAAATGCCTAGAAAAAGGACAATAATTAGGTATTAGGTTTATTTGGTCCTACTTAACTTGAACTTTAGGATTATGTATGACAAAGTCTTCAACTATTGATATTCGTAGGAAAACATCAGATTATATATTTTAGAATTAAACAATTTATCAATGTTTAGAAAGTTGAATGGCGTTTTATCAGGGAGCGATTAAATATACAAATGATAAGAAGTTTCGGGAAGTATCTGTGTCGCATAGGCCGCGAACAATCGCCCGGTTGTCACCACTGCGGAGATTGCCTGGAGGACACGGCGCGGCGCAGCACACGCTGGCTGAGTGCCCAGCTTGGGCAGAGCAGCGCCGTGAACTCTCCGCACCAGTAAGTGACCTCTCGCTCCCGAACATCGTTCTTTCGATGGTCCGGAGCGAGAGTGCATGGGAGGCTGTCGCCTCTTTTTGCGAGCATGTCATGCACGCAAAAGAGGCGGCAGAGAGGGTGAGGGAAGCAACTGCCTCGCTTCCCTCCAGGAGAAGACGCACTGGGCGCCGGAGGGCGCTTAATTACCTTCGGCCTCCATGATTTGCCGGCCTGCGGGTGGTCGACTTAGGGGCAGTCCACCACCCGACCAGATGCAGGCCCGTGTAGGCGGCGCGCCGTGTGCCGCGCGCGCCACACTAGAGGATTCGGCGGCGTTCAGACCGCCGAGGTCGACGGGATCCGCCATGTAAGCGGATCATAGCCTGGCGGAGCCGCGGTGCATGCGCGAGCGAATCCCGTACCCCCGCCCATAGGTCAGTCGAGGAACACCGTGGTGGTTTTAGCCGGTAGGAGTCCGGCACACCCTCCCGTCTTCCCCAGACGGGGGACAGTCCATAAAGATTTCCCCACATTAAAAAAAAAAAAAAAAATGGTTGCGTTCCATTTCAACTAAATTCAACAAAGACGTTCGTGTCCTCCACTTAACTGTAACTTTAAAACAACAGTACATCCTGTAGAAGGTTACAGCAATATATCACGAGCAATATCTCGTTTTTATGGGAGCAATAATGATCGTATGCATTCGTGGTTCTGTGGAGCATTAATTTTCATTGCCCCGCTGTTTGGGCCGTTAATATGAAATACTGGGGAGCATTGTTCCCGAGATCTCGTTGTAAAAACGAACTCACTAATTCTAGGGAGTGTGTTGTAGTTGGGTCTTTTACATGATTCACAGACAAGTGTCTGTGGTGAACTATAGTGTTTTATTAAATAGCACTTTGCCCAATTAATAGAATACAATTTTCTCAAGTTTTCGTAATTGTTTTAATTAATTAATATAGCATATATTAATCAGAGGCAATGTAGCTTTCTAATGGTGAAAGAATTTTAAAAATCGGACCAGTAGTTAGAACGAACAAATATTTCCTCTTTATATTAGTTTAGACTGGTCTTCGTCTTCATGATCTCGCAGGAGGTTGTCATCTCCTTAACCTTAAGGGCACCTCCTGTGGGCTCGGCTTGAGACGTCGCTGGGAGAGGGCAGCAAAGGGACAGGCTGTATCGGATCTCGATTATTTTGGGACGAATTTAAAGCTACAGGCTCCGTGGCGCGGGCTGGCACAAGCAAGGGTCGGGGAGGGGACGTACGGGGTTGTTGCGGCCGGCTTCGGAAGTGCGTGTGTGTGCGTGTCTACGCGCCGCTTAAACTATAAGCAGTTACAAAGCAGGTTCGACGCGGAAAGAGGTGAGGACCAGTGTTTCGTAGGTAGGCAGGGCGTGTCGCTACTGTACCGTAGTACTAATATTTATACTGTGCCTCGGCCCCGAGAACGGAACAGACGGTTGTTGTCGGGATTTTCTATTTAACCGCTTCTAAACTTCACAGAACTCGAAATATACTTACCCTAAGGTTGAAACTCGATTGCACACACATAAACTATGGTCTAATGAACCATTAAATCAGTAATTCATTCAAAAACACTCACACACAACCGAAATAATAAAAATAGCACTACGACCAAAGAGAATCAACAACTGACTTTTGACATTATTTTTTTAATCGGAATGAACCACTGTCGGACTATTGTCGTATTTAAAGCATAAAGAAATGAAGATTCGAGTAGAATAGAGAAAACCGATTAAAACATCATGTGATAGAAAGAAATGGATATATTAGGAGTGCATTATCGACGATGGACAAAATAGGGACATCCGAGTATGATGGGCAGTAGACAAAAAATCGGCTTAGGGACAAGTGTCCCTAATGGTATGTCAAGAGGATATGCTAATGTCGCAGAGAACTTTAATACCGCGATGCAGAAAACGTCAGTCGCAGTTCACGTATGGCTTAATAAACATCGCCACAATACCTTTTTCATCCCAGGAAATAGCTAGAAGGTGATAAATGGGTTACTATCAAGCAAAGAGACTGCAATGTTACGACTCATTCCTCTGGCCGTTTATTACACGTGCGACGTCAAGGGAATTTATCAAGCTGTGAGTAAATTAAAAGCGTCTATTCTTCGATGTACTTCGTGGCCATTAACTGTTAATGGGGATACATTGTTCATTTTGTTGGAAATTGGTTTACTGGGTCGTTGTTCTCTGCTTTCATTTAAACTATCTATAAGATCATTCGGTTCCCTTCAAAATGGTTGAGCTAAGTGGTGCTGATCCGCGCGTCATGTTCGTGAACGGGCGCTGTCAGTTGAGATTGGTCATCTCTTAACTGCCATGGCTTTTATATTAATTTATTTTTAATTATAATGTTTTGGATTTCTCTTCACTTACATTGTTTTCACATATAGAAGCAACAAGAATAATGTAGCTTGGATTTTGTAAAAGCTTGATTGAAAAGAGTGTCCGTGGAGTTTCTTGCTCATTCTTCTCCATAGAGACCTACCCTACGTTTTGGAACGAGCAACTAGCTTCAACTTTCTGACTAACTAACTGACTCTTTGACTATTCAAAAGTGCCTGCAAATGGTTTAATTGAAATAAATGCTTTGACTTTGACTAAATGCTTTGACTTTGAGTAGCCTTTGCCTGCGATGTCGTCTGCGTAGACTTGAGGATTAAGCCAAAGTACTAGTAGTAATATGCATGGGTAAAATTATCCAATGTATTAAGCTTGATCAACATCTATTGTGTGTTGAATTTCAGCAAATTCCGTTCAGTCGTTAAAGTATGAAATAGTAACAAACATTTATCCATACATCCTCCCTCTTAATTAAACTTATGTCCGTTATATAACAGAAAATAATAATTAATTAGGTTGCAAAAATCATAGACCTCAAAATTTTCAAAAGTTACTATATCTATACTCATATGCGAGTACCAAAACAAATATTCACAACAAACCGATTTTATTGAAATTTGGTATGAAGGAAGCTTGAAGCCAACAGAAGGACATGGCTACTTTGTAATAAGCGACTTCGTCTGCATCCGCGATAACCGACATTTACGCGAACGGTACCGCGGACATAAGCTAGTTCACTTATAAAATCGCTGTAACATTAACTTTATTACGACATCTTCACATCTCTTTGAACTGTTCACCGCATTTAATCTACTGCACGCCTTTATATAACCCCATTATTAATCGCAACAAACAAATTTTACGTTACGACTTCATTCCCCAGCCTATTATCATTCCCCTGACTCGTCTGTCATTCCCCTGGTGCGTGTATCATTCCCTTGTGTATTTATCAACGTACAAAATCCGTTCGTTCCACCTCCATCTTTTTTATTAGAAAAAGTGTAAATACGTGATGTTAAATAATAATAATATTTGCTTTACATTTTATTTAGTAATTTATACATCCAGAGTAAGTTGTTTATTTTTCTGATGGGACTGTTCAAATGATTAAAGGAAAATTTATGTTTATGTACAGTACGCAAAAGAGATAAGTATCCATGTCGTCGGGAATAGTTGAAGATTTTTTAGAAATTAATGGGGGCTTTCAAATGAAATTTTATTAAATCATTGAACTGTTTATTCTCTATAAATTGTATTTTATTTTATTCATAAAAACCTATCGGTTTCTAAGTAAACTTCAACTGTTTCCGGCGACATGGATACTTATCTTCTTTGGTGACCGTACCTACCTACATTTAATATTTAAGTTGAAAAATCTGTGTGTGATGTAAAAGGTGAAAGGCAGAAATGTTTTATAACTGATATGAATTTCCATTTTTTTAAGCCGTGTCGTGCCGGCACAAATAACATCACCCCATTCCTACCCAGTAGCAGAAAGCGACAGAGGGATATTGACCAGAAGATGGACAGCAGCGTCCTTCTGAGTAAAATAACACCTACTACGATCGCGAACATGCATCGGCCAAGCATGGCGATTACGGCTAACTCCCTCCCCCACTCCCCCTTAGGGGCGACCTACGCCCAACAGTGGGCGTCTAAAGGTTGACATGATAATGATGATGATGAATTTCAAAAATAAAATAAAAAAATGAGAATAATAATAATTATTATTATTATTCTCATTTATATAATAATAATAATAATTGTTATTATTATTCTCATTTATTTATTTTATTTACATATTTCATTACATTTTTAAATATTAATAAAAAAAGGGTAAATTTATTCTTATTATTTTACCTTTTTCCAACTATATGTTGGGGAGGTCATCCCGGTCATTTAGTCTAACCGGATGTAGCTGAAAACCAGTGATTAACATGCAACGACTATCGATCTGACCAGATAGATAGCTAGTTTGTCGCTCTATTTAATAAACAAATAATAGAACCAACCTAAATCTGTTTCAATGTATGGCAAAGACTTCTTATCATACACAGAAGCACAAGCATTGATCAGCACTTTTATTTACTACAAATCCAGGTTTTTTCACGACGTTTTCCTTCACCGATATCAGGGGTATGATTCTGTATGACCTCATTCTAAACTTCGAATCTGAATCCGCTGTGAGTTTCTTGATTGGCATTCTAAAAACTCGGTTGATAATTCGAATTTACACTAGCGCCACCCTTGCGAGCATGTCAGCGAGTTGAACTAAATTGACAGGGAGATTTTGACAAATAAAGTATGAGATGACATAAGAAGTGGCAATCTGTAAGGTGACTTCCCCGTCACTTCGACGCTCATTTCGCACTCTAACCTGATTCAAGTTCAAAAGTGAGAATGAATAGCGATGCGAGATGCGAGTTGTTGTTTGAATTTTACAGAATCGACCTACCTATGATATCCTAACAGAAACAGAAAGTATATAATATCATTATCAATTCACATTATCACATTGGTAGTTGTGTAGTATCAAACCCGCAACTTCTTGTAAGAGAGGCGAGCGCCGTAACCGCTAGGCCATCACGACTTTCAAGACAAGATTTATTCAATCATCTACTATTATAATTATTGAAACATTATCCAAATTATAATAAAATTGAACCAATTTGCCTAGATTTATTAGCCATAAAAGTCGTATTAGTGACTAAAGTTCAATTACAACATTATCCTTCTAGTCATTTTTAGATTAGTTTAAATATTCAGCACTGTACGCGAAGGACTGATTTACATAATGGAAATTCATCATTATTTACTATGTATTAGCCTTTTCTCAACAAGGTACCTATGTTGGGATCGGCTTTGAATCTAACCGATTGATGAATACCAAGCGACTGCTTGCCTGACCTCCACTGAGTTACTAGGTAACACGATACCCCTTGATAAGACTGGTTGTCAGAATTTCTGGCTTCTGACTACACATAACGACTGTCAAAGATCTACGAATGATAGCCGCGACCAACAGCTTTAAGTGCTTTCCAAGACACGGAGAGAACTCAGTATGAAATAGATGGTTACCCATTCACACACCAACCGCAAAAAACGTAATTTGAACTTGACCATTACTCAAGCCCATAATAGAAATTCATCATCATCATTATAATGTCAACCTTTAGACGCCCACTGTTGGAAGTAGGTCGCCCCTAAGGGGGAGGGAGTTAGCCGTAATCGCCATGCTTGGCCGATGCATGTTCGCGATCGCAGTAGGTGTTTTCAGCTGCATCCGGTTAGACTAAATGACCGGGATGACCTCCCCAACATATAGTTGGAAAAAGGTAAAATAATAAGAATAAAATATACCCTTTTTTTATTAATATTTAAAAATGTAATAAAATATGTAAATAAAATAAATAAATGAGAATAATAATAATAATATGTAGGGACATTTCACACATGGCCATCTGACCCCAAACTAGGGAGACCCTGTACTATAGGTGTCGGACAGCGGATATTCATACACAAATACTACATGGTGATTGTTTATTTACTCATTTTTAATAACCCTAACAATTTTATCGTATTTCATAAACAATTGTTCCCTGTACAGTAAACGCCCATTTATCCGAATCGCGTTTATCTGAAATCTGCTTTGCCAAACCACGCATGCACGTAAAAAACCAACGTTTAATAGTATTGTATCATAATTTTGTATGTAGGAGTTTATTTTTTCGTTCAAAAGAGTAGGTAAAAAAATAAACTCCTATTTTTTCCCGCAAATAAAGCGAATTTTTCTGTATAATGCAATATAAACGAGCCTTTTTTTTTGTTATGCAGCATTTTAAAACTTTCAGGTTTCAATCATACTCTGGATTTTTTTAACACGTCAACACAACATTTTTTAGTTAAAATCATGCAGGCTTTTTCAAAACCAAGTCAATAGCATTCTAAGTACGCACATTTTACGATCATATTTCGCGGCACTTATTGACGCAATTCTGGGTATTGAGTTTATCCGATATTTTCTTATCCGAACCGGCCACTGTCCCTACCATTTCGGATATACGGAAGTTTAATAAGAATAAGAATAAGAATAAGAATTATTTATTGCGTAACTGTGTACAGTGTGTGAGATCTTATAATAATACATAATAGTTATTGTATCAACAGTTTACCCATGTCGGATATGCAATATTTAACAGTGAAAAACAAGTTAATTACTTAGTGTTAACTACATACGTCATTTTTACATTTGTGATTTTTTGTCAAAAAATTCATTCAAATTATAATACACATTATTAATTAACATTTTTTTAAATTTAGTTTTAAACAAATTTCCATTTAATTCCTTAATAGCTACTGGTAAATTATTGTAAACTCGAATAGCAGTTATGTAAGTACTTTTATAATACATCATATTTTTAACAGGCGGTAAAATTATGTCATGTTTATATTGCTTGCGAATGTTTCTCTTTGAGTCCGATTTTAGACTAAAATATTGCATATTATTTATTCTTGACAAATAAACATAGTTCCAGTATATAAATTCCAGTAAGCTGGAACTGTACATACACACACTGTACATACATAGGTACTTTTATATTCATCTAGTGATAGGAAATTTAAAATACTCTTACACAATAATAAACTGTCTAACATATTTAACTACAAAAGGTTTTTTTCAATGAAAAAGAAAACTGCCTTCAAAAACTAAAAAGTGATAAATATCTTTAGCACAGAACACATTTTGCTTCCGGAAGTCGGTGGCGGTGGCTTAGTGTTTGTTGTTTTGTATTGTCACCGACTTCCGAAAGTAAAGTAAGTGTGTTCTGTTCTAAAGTCGTTTGAAAGTCGTCTTGAAAATACTTTTAGTTTTTTATTATTGCCTTAACATCCAAATTTATTAAAGCACGGCGATACACTTAAAAGAGATTGTAGGTCGTCCAAAGATTGAAACTAAAACGTCATCTAACTATTTTTTGGGATTTTGTTGATTTTCTCAGAAACGACTGTATCAATTTTGATAAAATTAATATGGGACCATTTAGAAATAAATCACATTCGAACAAAAGAAGAATTTTGCAAATCTGTCTATACAAGACAGAGTTATGCCCGAACATACATAAAAAAAAATATATATACCTATATAATCATCCGAATTGATAACTTCCTCCTTTTTGAAGTCGGTTAAAAACCACTATCTACCCACAAAACACTCACCATCTCCACCGATCCCGGGTTCAATATTCAACAAATCTTTTATTTAGTCATTTCAATAACCCGGAAAAATCCAATCCGGTAGACATGTATTAGTAGAACATGCGGTGCGCCACAGAGGGTACCCAGATAATTGTTCTTTCACGCACTTTACCGCAATTCCGGCCCAGATCTCTTGTGGGGAGGATGTGGAGTAGGGGGAACGCTAACGCAATGTGAGACGAACATGCGAGATGCTGACGATGGATGTAGGTACTGCTTTATGTGTGTGATTGTGAATATTTTGTTGCAGTATTGACGTACTATCGCGGACTTACCCGCCTGCAATTAAAAAAAAATTCCCTTGGCGCCTGCGAAGTCAACGGGGCGGAGTAGAGAGCGCTTCCATCTTTTGAGTGCAAGCAAAAATGAACTTAGTGGTGGTCAGGCGGGTGTGACCACGATAGTACATCAAGCCATACCAAACGGTCAGTATTTCCCAATTGAATATGGACCTTATTCTTCTTCTTTATATACAGGATAATTGAAAAAACCCTCACCGTCGCCACCTGCCATGTTATTTCTTCATCACCCTTGATAAACTGGTAGAGAATAATAATAATAATATGTGGGGACATTTCACACACGGCCATCTGATCCCAAACTAGGGAGACCCTGTACTATGGGTGGCAGACAGCTGATATACATCATACACAAATATATTTTAAATACATACATATATAGATAAACAACACTCAGACACAAGGCAAACACAAGTGCTCATCACACAAATATTTACCCTGGGCGGGAATCGAACCCGCAACACGCTGCGCAGCAGTCGATCGCTCAGCCACTGCGCCAACCGTGTCGTCAAACAATAAATAGAATATTCAAAGTAAATTAATCAATCAACTCCATGTTAAGCAACCATGGTATGAGTAAAACATTTTTAGCAATATCGTGGAGAATTACAAAATGATCTTTAAATATTTTTAGTTCAATTCCAAATTGTTCACGGCACAAACTTAATTTCACCTACAAATCTAAGTCAACGACCAATTAAAGTAATAAAATATGTTTAAAAGCGACTTTGCTATATATTTTTGCACAAAAGACGGCCATTTTAATATTCTAACAGTCTACTTTGGAAGTAGTTAGAATAAATTAATCTAGAAACTAGACATTATAGTCTCTTGAGACGGTCCCGTTTAAAAATGTATGAGTGGGTAATATTATAATAAGTAAAGTTTTGAATACTCGTAAGTATAAGTTAATACTGGCAAGTAAAACAAGTCAAGATTTAATGTGTACTTAAAACTGGAGTTCAGTATTAAAGAATTTAAGTTTTATTTCAAATTGGATTTTATAAGCAGTCATGTGAAATAAAGCGTTTTAAATCTTCAGGTTAAACTTTAATTTAGGAAGTAATTTTAATTAAACTGGTTTAAATTAATAACGGAAAATACTATTACCAAATTATTAGTAACTTTCGTAAGGTTGCCCAAAGTAACAGAGACTAAGAACCAATGCAATGATTAATTTTGACAACTAAATAAATAAAATGGACTCTCAGAAACCGTCGATGTTGGTGTGAGTGAGTAATCACCATTAAAATAAACGGGTTATCATAGGAATTCGTCATAATTAGTGAATAAAACCAAAGGTAACAAAATACGCATCTAGCTTATTAAACTATGTAATTAGTAACATTCACCTGCCTAGGTTTTTCATAACTATATTGGGGTCTGGTCCCAACCTAACTATATGCAGTTGAACACCAGTGTTTTACATGGAGCACTATTTGTTTGAACTCCACATCCCAGCTACCGGGTATCACAATACCCCTTGGTAAGACTGATTGTCAGACGTTTTGGCTTCTGAATACCCACATCGACTGTCAAAGATCTACGAATGACAGTCGGGACCATGGGCTTTACATTCTTTTCGAGGTACGGAGGCATCTCGGTATGAAATGGATGGTCACCCATCAACGAACTGAACTAGGGAAGAGTAACTTAACCATGACCGATCGATTCGTACAGCTTTTAATTAGCCACGAGCCCCTCAAACTAAGTAAAATTGAATAAAAAATATTGCTGGCAAAAACTTACTTTAGGTGTAAAAATCACTGTATAAGGTAAGTGCGCAATATAACGCACGTGGGTGTTTTCCCGTTCGTCCCACCGACTCTAGTACCAGGGTGGCATATATGTAAGAAGGAATACCTATACCTAAATAATAAATGATTCCTGTCCATCCCATTGACAAAAATAGTGGGACGATTGGGAAAAGTATTTTGTAGGACCAATAAGACTAAAAAAATAATTAGTAAATTATTCCCGTTCGTCCCATCAACCAAATTAGTGGGAGTTGGGAAAAAAATAACGAATTCCCGTTCGTCCCACTAGTGGGACGAAGTTGATGGGACGAACGGGAATACACCAAAACATTGTGCTTACGGGTGTATGCATCAGAAAATTGGTTGTAAGACTGTTTAAAGTTAAGAGGGATGCGCAAGGGTAACTCTCCAAGTTAGAAAAGGTCGGAAACGTCATATTTTCATTAAATAGGTACCGCGATCGAGTTCGAATGAAAACTCACACTAGGCCCTCAGTACATTTACGAGCTTTTCTAAGTTTTGTTAATTATTTCAATTATTATACTTTACTACTCCCGCGAATATTTTTTTTATCTAAACTGATTCTGATAGAGCTGTGGAACGCAGTATTCTGGGTACAAAACTTCAAGACTGGGTTTGGAATACTACCATCCGTAAATCGTCCCATCACAAAAATTGCCGACGTTACTCGAGAAGGGTTACCTATCATAAGGTCGAAAAATATTTGACCGAATTTCATTTCACCTAAAACTTTTCAACTTTTCTCGTTTCGTATTTTTTTACTTCATCGAAGTCACGTCTGCCACTGTATCAGTTGACCTATTATCAATTCGCTTTTTTTCGTTGCGCCGGCGTTTCATTTGGTCAAAAAACTTTTTACCGAAGATACACTTAGCCGAAATAACATTTGTTCGAACATTCGTTATACCACTGTTTTAATTACTATATTTCACCAAACGCCTAGAAGTAAATATGTCTGATATTGAGTCAGTGATAACCGGTACTTGACCAGCAAAAAAAAAATACGTCGTTAAAGAAACGAAAAATCAAAAACTTCTGAAAAAAAAGATAATTTGAGTGAAATTAAATATTTGAAAGAGCTTTCAAAAGTAATGTATTTATTACACTGGCGTTATTAAGCGCGGGAAACGGGTCCCTTGACATGGCAAGCGAAGCGACATCGCGGCAGGCCCAGGCGGAAATGGCGGGATGATCTACAATTCTAGACTGTTTTGACAAAGACTGGTCCCAAATAGCCTTTGACGGAGAGAAGTACCTTCCACTTCTGCCTGAAGAGAGGCCTTTGCCCTGTAGTGGGAAAATACAAGCTGAAAAAAAAATACAACCATAATATACTGAACAGCAAATTGCAAAAGAAGTTAGAAAATTTGAATTTTGCGGGCTATCCTAACGCCTTCACCTTAAATAGAATAATAATAATAATATGTGGGGACATTTCACACACGGCCATCTGACCCCAAACTAGGGAGACCCTGTACTAAGGGACACCCTTAGTAGACAGCTGATATACATACACAAATACATTTAAAATACATACATAAATATATAGATAAACAACAACCAGATACAAGGCAAACACAAGTGCTCATCACACAAATGTTTACCCTGGGCGGGAATCGAACCCGCAACATGCTGCGCAGCAGTCGATCGCTCAGCCACTGCGCCAACCGTGTCGTCGACACGACGAAATAGAATATTTTTTAAATTTGTTTTTGCAAATAAGTGAAATGAAAATGTTCGTAATGATACGGGATATGCACTTTGTTATAACGGGTTGTATTGTTGAAACAATAAGTACTAAAGTTCTTCAACACAAAATCAACGCAAATATAAAGGTAAGTTTGTCATTTTACGACAGTTTACCAAGACGCTTACATGATGTTGTATATATTTGACATACTGTACATCTGTGAGACGTCTTTTGTTCTTGCGCCTCCGGCAAGCTCCATTGTTTAAGATCGACCGCCATGTTGAAAAATGAAGCATGTGTCTTCACATATTTATACTGACAGTCGATAAAAGGGAGTGTATTATGTTGTAGATAAAAACTTTGTTTTAGCAACTGCGGTTATAGCTTCAGACAGGTCCGAGTTCCAGCTAGAAAACTGTATATTTGGGAGTAACAATATTTGCCCTGTTTAATAAAGTTGACAATCCGACAAGTCCGACATATGTCAAAACGTGACAATTCGACAATTTTTCAGTTTAATAAAACTTACAGGCGACATAATTGTCATGGTGGAAAGTTTACAAATATGTCAAACGACATTTTTCTGTTCAATAAAACTTTTTGAGCGACAAGTGACAATTTGTCGTGAAAAACTTGTCAAATCTGCTTTATTAAACAGAAAATTGTCATGATATTTTGCCATATTTGTAGAATTGTCAGACCATTCTGCCAGGAGCATTACTCTCTGAGTCTCTCTGAAAATCTCGTGTCATTGTGTTTGTCATCGAACTCCTCCGAAACGGCTGGACCGATTTTGATGAGATTTTAGTGTGGTAGGTCTGTGAATAGGACGGTAGTAGGCTGTTTTTTTTTATTTATATGGCGTAACGACGATTCCCGGGTACTTATATTAAACAGTAATATCAGCCTACAATTATTGTCCCACTGCAGTGCAAAGGCCTCTTCTCATACAGAGAAGACATGAGCATTTGATATTTGACGATACGGTTGGCGCAGTGGTTGAGCGATCGACTGCTGCGCAGCGTGTTGCGGGTTCGATTCCCGCCCAGGGTAAATGTTTGTGTGATGAGCACTTGTGTTTGCCTTGTGTCTGGGTGTTGTTTATCTATATATGTATGTATTTAAAAATGTATTTGTGTATGTATATCAGCTATATGACACCCATAGTACAGGGTGTCCCTAGTTTGGGGTCAGATGGCCATGTGTGAAATGTCTCCACATATTATATTATATTATACTAGCTGACCCGACAGACGTTGTCCTGTCCCGATCTACGGGGGATGAAAAGGGGGTGAAAAATGGGGATGAAAAATAGATGTTGGCCGATTCTCAGACCTACCCAATATGCACATTTCATCAGAATCGGTCAAGCCGTTTCGGAGGAGTACGGGAACGAAAACTGTGACACGAGAATTTTATATATTAGAAGATTATTATTGATCACCACGCTTTCTCAAAGTGGATTGGCGATTTCAAACTTATATTAATTTCCTATAAGCCCAGTTTTCCTACGGTACGGTAATACGGTGCGAATTCATACAACATGATGTAGATACCAATTTTCACACTCCAATAACAGTAATCTTGAAATTTGATAATAGTATTGTAACGCAAGATTTTCCCGGTTTCAAATTCAAGTTTTCACATCAAACTGTCATTGGAAGTGCGGCAACATTTGATTGAGCACGTCTGCTAGCCCAGGGGACTGGCGTAACTTCCTTTCGTAATGAATATTATAATCTGAATAATCAATGTTATAATTTGAAGGTCTTGGCAGCCTGGTTTGGTTTATAGAACCAGGTTAGTTTCAATGTCATAAAATTCATTTCAATTCCTAATTTTCAATTCTTAGCTAATGAAAAGGTAGATAGACTGCACGGAACGAACTAGTGACGCCAAAAAAGCAAATACAAATTCAAAAGCGAATACCTACAATCTCGTGACTGTATTCGCTTTTGAATTTGTATTTGTGTTTTTATTTGTTTTTGATACGGTGTTTCGTGCTATACTGACTCGGGTCAGTAGGTACAGCACGAAGCGCGTTGTAGGTATTCGCTTTTGAATTTGTATTTGCTTTTTTGGTTTCACTCTCAGTGTTCCGCACGGTCTGCCTTTCGTTTCATAATCTGAGATTATGCACTTTTTTACATTAGACACGATCGGAGGAGCTCGTGGCTAAGTTAAAGCCGTACAGATCTATCGGTCAAAGGTTAAGCTACGCTAGCCGCGGTTGGTCTGTGGATAGGTGACCATCCCTTTCATACCGAGTTTCCTCCGTGCCTCGAGCACGTAAAGCCGTTGGTCCCGACTGTCATTTGTAGATCTTTGTTGTTCTACGCTGAGTTTTTTTCACTAATAAACACGCAATTTAATGATACATTTCCACTAAAGACTAAAAGTATTTGCACAAAGTTCTTATTTAGCGATTGGGCGACTCCAGGTATTCGTAAAAGCAGGGAAAAACTATTTGAACTTTATGGTCTAAAGCAACATGTAATGAATACAAGCTTTCATCAGTATGTTGCGAAATATTCAAAACTTTTTAAAAGTGTCTGCAAAATAGCCAAATCCCTTTATATTAGAAATAAAATAAAATTAGCTGATGACAAAATAAAAACTACTTGGCAAATAATAAATAATGAAACAGGTAGGAAAAAACAGCGTAATACTGAATTTAATCTAGAGACTGCACATGGCCCCATAAATTCAGATATAGAAGTAGCTCAGGAATTTGAAGCATTTTTTGGAAATATTCCCATTAAAACTACTGAAGCTTTAAATTCCTCTCCCGCGCTCTCTGCTGCCTTACTTAGGAAGAATGTTAAGGCATGCCGTTCGGAGTTTAGGTTTGAACATACAAACCCCCAGGCTGTTATAAGAGCCTTTAAAGATCTTAAAATTAAATCAACAGAAGATCTCTGGGGAATGTCTGTAAAAGTCTGTAAATCTATTATAGAAACGATTGCGCCCTATTTAGCTCTTATATTTAACACCAGTGTAGACCAAGGAGTCTTTCCGGATCTAATGAAACACAGTAAAGTAGTACCGTTGTTCAAATCCGGTGATAGTAAAGACCCCAACAATTATAGGCCTGTGTCGATTCTGCCAGTTCTCAGCAAGGTGTTTGAAAAGTTAATGCTCAATCAAATGTTGCGTCACTTTAATAAAAATTCCATCTTTCATGAACAACAGTATGGTTTCACCAAAGGGCGTTGTACAACTGACGCCGGTGTCACCCTAATAAAGAACATTTTTAGCGCCTGGGAGGAATCACAAGATGCCATTGGAATCTTTTGCGACCTCTCAAAGGCGTTCGATTGCGTTGACCATGAGACACTTTTGCTGAAACTGGAGCACTACGGGGTTAGTAAAACATCTCTTAATTTACTAAGGTCATACCTGAGGGATAGACGGGTAAAAGTACAGGTTAACGGCGTGAACTCATTGGGGTCTGAAACCACTATGGGCGTTCCTCAAGGTTCAATATTGGGTCCATTTCTATTCTTAGTTTATATAAATGATTTACCCCAATTGTTTCAAAATCAACCAAAAATGGTGTTATTTGCCGATGACACATCATTGATTTTTAAAATAAACAGACGGTCACAAAATCTAGACGACGTAAATGACGCTATTCTTCAGGTTCAAAATTGGTTTACGGTAAACAATTTGGTACTTAATGAAAAAAAAACCAAATGTATTCGATTCATTTTACCAAATGTTAGGAATAGTAAATGTGACATCATACTTAATGGAGAGAAACTGGAATTTACTAGTCAAACGGTTTTCCTAGGAATCACGCTAGACGAGAAATTACAATGGGGACCTCATATAACATCTATTGCGGGGCGACTAAGCTCCGCGGCTTATGCTGTTAGAAAGATAAGACAGTTAACAGATGTAGAAACTGCGCGTTTGGTCTATTTTGGCTACTTTCACAGCATTATGTCGTATGGTATTTTACTGTGGGGTCGGGCTGCTGACATTGAATCCGTTTTTATTTTACAAAAAAGAGCTGTCAGAGCCATTTATAATCTACGTCGCCGCGAATCTCTTAGGGAACTATTTAAAAATATTAATATAATGACAGTGCCTTGCCAATTTATTTATGAAAATATTATGTATGTAAGAAAAAACTTACATATGTTTAATAAAGTAAGTGATAGACATGACTTTAATACTAGAAACAAGGACAAAATAGCTCAACCATATTTTAGATTGTCTAAAGTCCATACATCTTTTATGGGGTACTGTGTTAAGTGCTACAACAAAATTCCTAGTGATATATTACAACTAAGTGAAACAAAATTTAAATCATATATTAAAAGTACACTCTGTAAAAAAGCTTATTATAATCTAGAGGACTATATTCAAGATAAGAATGCTTGGAAACATGCTGGTCTAGCTCCATAGGACGATCGACAGTCTAGACAAAATCGAACCGATTGCTAATTTAAAATACCTAATTTCATACTTAGTATAAATATGTACATATATATATTTGACTCTTTTTTTTATACACTGCTCAGGCTCACATACTGATTCATTGTTTGTTAAAATATAAGGAGTGGTCGTCTACTGTTTCAACATTAATTGTAATATGTAATATGTGAACACTGTGTATCTATGTACATATAACTTAGTCTGTCATTCCTTAATCTGTGATACTTTGTACACACTTTCAAATACCTAGTGTTTTTATGCAAGGTACATCGTATTCACGTATAATTATATAATTCCTGTAAATGCAAATATTGTTAACATCGTTTTTAAAAGAGTAAGTATGGAGTTTCTTGCCCATTCTTCTCCATACAAAACTACCTTTTGGAATGGGCACCTAGAATCAATTTTTTTTTTCTCATTTGACGTTCAAAAGTGCCTTATAATGGTCTAATTGAAATAAATGATTTGACTTTGACTTTGACTTTGACTTTGGCAGTCGTTATGGGTAGTCAGAAGCCAGAAAGTCTGACAACCAGTCTTACCAAGGGATTTTGTGTTACCCAGTAATTGGGTTGTGGAGGTCCGATAGGCAGTCGCCCCATGTAAAAAACTGGTATTCAGCTGCATCCGGTTAGACTGGAAGCCAACCCCAATATATTTGGGAAATGGCTAGGCAGATGATGACGCTTTTTTTTCTTTACATTAGACACGATCGGAGAAGCGGACACAAACGATCGTGATGGTTAAGCTACGCTAGCCGCGGTCGGACCGTAGATGGGTGACCATCCATATCACATCGAGACTCTTCCGTGCCACGGAAAGCACGTAAAGCCGTTGATCCCGGTTGTCATTCATAGATCTTTGGCAATCTTTATGGGTAGTCAGAAGCCAGAAAGTCGTGCAACTGCCTACCTAGCAACTGTATTGTGTTCGGTTCCTGCATGCAATAAATATTAAATTTGTATGAACTATACAGGTAGTTGTTTCGGGTCTGGCTTTATCTGTATACGCACCCAAAACACAAGAGTAATTCATAGTGTGGGGCAAAGTTGAACAAAAAGTGATTTGACTTCTTTACGTACAATGGACATGACCAGTTCCTGCCCCCGAGTTCGAGAAAATGTGAATAAAATAAAGATTTCATTTATAAATGATATCTTTATTTTTAAATCTTAAGTGTAAAAACTATAATCCTGCACATTTTCCCGAACTCGGGGGCAAGCACCCATAGCCCCACTGGTCAAGCTCATTTAAGTATCTAATTAATGTTTTTTCAAACAAAAAAAAGTTACAGTTAACAACGAAAATTAGCATGAGAGAGTAATATTGACAAAGTCAACACAAAAAAAATAAGCGTTTTTCATTGATAAAGGTCAACTTTTAAAGCATCAGCAAAATAAATAGAATGTACAGAAATATGTGACACAGTAATGGATAGCAGTTCCCAGTATGTAAATTGAAGTGACAGGGGAATGATCAATGTATTTTTTTTATGTTGGCAGCATTGAATTGTGAAAATGTTGACGATTGAATCGGGCAATTTTGTTTTTAAATATTTTCTTTTTTTAATTGGACACATTTTTAGCTGTGGAAATGCTTTAAGGATTTGAGTGATTTTTCCGGCAATTTGGACCAATTATATTGGTTGTAAGTGGTTATAAAAATGTTTCTGTTTTGATTATAATTTATTTACATACATAAAAAGTATTTATGTCAATGAAACCATTCTAAGGCATTATTTATTGCCATGAAATCGGTTAGTTAGTCAGAAAGTCGAAGGTAATTACCCATTCTAAAACGTAGGTAGTAGACTCTGTTTAATCAAGTTTTAACAAAATCCTGGTAACATTATTCTTGTTTGCTTCTAAATGAAAAATCCACCCTTGAAGTTTCGAAACGTAGGTATATCTCCATGGAAATGAATGAGCAAGAAATTACACGGGCACTCTTTTCAATCAACGTTTTACAAATTAAATTCAAATTATCGTTGATGCTATAATTATTTGACGACATGAGGTATTTCTCAATTACACAAAATCTGCATGACGGAATTAAAGGGAAGGCAGTAATCATCCAAAATTATTCAGCAAATCCCTATGAAAATGTATGTAAGTAAATAAATTCGCTTATTTTGTTTGAAATAAACAGAATTCTTTACTAAGATTCACTCCATAACAATATTATTTAGCTAACATTTTTGTGTTCATAATAATATTATGACCCTTTATGATTGACAGTTTAATATTACACATATAAGTTTTCTTGGAAAATATCACAAAACTAAATAAATACGCCTTCCCTTTAACCCAAATTCCTTGCTCATAACATTACAAAAACTACGAAAAATAATAAGTAAATAATCCCCTACAATGTTCACCCATTACTTAATAACTATGAAATTCCAACCTTTAAATAAGTAGGCCTATATAAAACCCATGTTTTATTAAATTCCATGGCAAAAGGAAATGTTTTCCCTTTGGTCCTTTTTTATTCAGGCCCAATAAGGTCCAGGGACCAAGGGAAATAGCCCTTCAAAACATCCCTGGTTAGCTTGCTTTGATTTCGGTGGAACAGGGCATCGTATCTTGAATATCTATGTAGTGAATCAAGATTTTTAAAATTAGAATCGTTTGTAATAAAATATCTATGTGTTACCTGGCAAGAAACTGTCTCGTGTCCATCCAAGTTGTCTTTTTATGACAACGTATATCTGTAACAATAAACATTTTTTTAAGTTATTTGGAAAACGTATGTTACAAATAAACATAACAGTCTACATTCAGTCTATTGTTCTCCCTGCTCAACTCGCTCTCCCCTCCTTCTTATCTAGTGTCACACTTTCAATATCTATGTTCCTCACATGCTAAGAACCTGCGGTCTTCTAATAACCTTCTCTTACTTTGCCCTTCTCATACTTCTGATTTTGTTCATTCATCCTTTCATATCCAGGTCATTCTTCTCTGGAATGCGCTTCCTCTCGATATCAGGACGGCCACCAGTCTGTATGCATTTAAGCGGAAATTGCGAATTTATTTTCAGCACAAATGAGCAGAGTTGTCTCATAAACTTCTTTCTTTTATTAATATAATATATATATATATATATTATTTTTTATATATATTTGTATATATTTATTTCGGTGTATATGTATTCCAGGATATAATTATGTATGTGTAGTTTATTTACATTTTTTTTTTTAGTTTAACTTTTTTGAATATTTCTTTTTGTAATGCACCCGCCATGTTATCTCTTTACCACCCTTGGTTGACTGGTAGAGAATGCCTAAGGCATTAAGTCCGCCTTTGTACCTTTGTGCATGAAGTATAAATAAATAAATAAATAAATACATTTAATTATAGTAAGTGACTATATAGCCACTGACCCTATAGAATATAATGTACTAGCGACGGCGTTTTAAGTGTTAGCATTTTTTTAAATGATAAAAAGTTGGCACTAAAAATCGAAAAATTAAAAACTATGTTTCAGAAAAGCCACAGCAGCCAGAAATTAAAGGTATTTTTTTACTTTGTAGTTTTTTAAGGCGAGTGCCTATTTTCAAGTTCGCCAATATGTGTACAGTCATCAGCAAAAGTAAATGATTGTCACACACATACGGTTGAATCACTTCGACGCCACACAGTTCTGACGCAAACTCCGTTCATTAGTATTGAATTTCTGATTTTGATCATTTACTTTTGCTGTTGATTGTACCAACGAAGTTCTTGTTTTGACTCGTACAAAGCACATAGTTTGTTTTACATCTATCAAAAGTGCTCCACATTTTTAATTTGTTTTTAGGTTGCCACTGCAAACCAGCGTTGTGTTGTAGTCTCCCATAGTACAGCTCAGCATTATGAGAGTAACCCAGGGGCCTCAAGTCTGCTACTACAATAGTGTCAGAATGGTCTATCATTGATTTCATAATTGTTGATTTTGTCAAGTTTGGTAATCCACTAGTATAATGGCGTCATAATGACTTTCCAATGGTCAACCACTGACACACCATTGAAAGAAATGATATAGAATGGTAATCTCGTACAAAATGACAACCGAATTACTGAAATAGGCAGTAATCTGCAAAAAATTTGACAGTTCCTTTGACCAGTGATCTACCATTAGAACGTCATTGTGCAGTCCATTGACTGCACAATGACGTTCTAATGGTCGACCATTATGAATTTAGCAGATTACAAACTTTTAGCAAAATGACAATGGGGTCGTGTTGGAATGACGAAATTATAAAAATAGTAGACTTGGCCCCCTGTTTGTCACAATGACGATATGTAACTGCCAACTAATTTTTATCCTAGCGAACTTTGGGACACCATCAAAGTATGAAAGGTAAGGTATCTACGGCATGTGATAAGGCACGAAAGATATTTCTTTATCCATTTCTACTTTTCATTTGGAGGCCGTTGGAAAATTTCTAAATGAAATATACGCTTTATATAAAATATTCATACCTGCTATGTAGACATTAACATTTCATTTACCGATATGAAAACTCCATTTCAAAATAAATAATACATAGTTTTCTTTTACTGGACAATCGCCTAAAAGGTCAGAGTATCGCTTAAATAAAAGATGATAAGATACGAAGATACGTCCGTAAAAAGGTTTTTCGATTCTCAATACTTGTTATTTTTTTTCTAAAAAATAATGCTTGATTGAAAATTTTACCGTTTTCGTTACTTAACTCTTTGGTCAAGAATGAGCTTTTGTTGAAAAATAAAGATACTGGCCATTTATTGTCTATTGTGCGTTGTAAAAGGCCAATATGTAAGCCTCAGAAAAATAAATTACTTTCAAAAGAATAGATTTTTCAATTTACTAGTATATTGTATTGTGTAAAATTGATAAAGTTGATATTATAAGATGCAATAGGTACAGTATTATATTCCCTGTTTCATTCGTTTGCTGCATTATTAATAGGTTTAGTAAATTACTTGGTAAAAAGGTTTTTCAAAAAAGAAAAAAAAAACCGCATTCAGAAACTAAAAAGTGATAAATAACTTTATCACAGAACACACATTACTTTACTTTCGGAAGTCGGTGGCGGTGGCTTTGTGTTTGTTTTTATGTATTGCCACCGACTTCCGAAAGTAAAGTAATGTGTGTTCTGTGCTAAAGTTATTTATGACTTTTTAGTTTTTGAAGGCGGTTTGAAAATACATTTTATTTTTCGCGTTTTAGTGTTACCTTAACATCCAAATCCATTAAGAAACGGCGACACACTTAAAATAGATTGTAAGTCCTCCAAGGATTTAAGAAACTAAAACGTCATCTAAGTAATTTGTTTGGGAATTTGTTGATTTTCTCAAAAAGGGCTGTATTAATTTTGTTAAAATTTATATGGGACCTACACCTACCCTACACCTACTACACCTACCCTACACCTACCCTACAGCTACCCTACACCTACCCTACACCTACCCTACACCTACCCTACACCTACCCTACACCTACCCTACACCTACCCTACACCTACCCTACACCTACCCTACACCTACCCTACACCTACCCTACACCTACCCTACACCTACCCTACACCTACCCTACACCTACCCTACACCTACCCTACACCTACCCTACACCTACCCTACACCTACCCTACACCTACCCTACACCTACCCTACACCTACCCTACACCTACCCTACACCTACCCTACACCTACCCTACACCTACCCTACACCTACCCTACACCTACCCTACACCTACCCTACACCTACCCTACACCTACCCTACACCTACCCTACCCTACACCTCTTATTTTCTGGTCTCCTGGTACATTGGACTACTTATTTACCAGGAGAGCAGATTGCCCGCGACTTCTTCCGCTTGTATTTTCCCAAGGACCCCTAATTTTTTAATAATGCAATATAGCCTATGTTAGTCAGGGATAATGTAGCTTTCGATTGGTGAAAGAATGTTTGAAATCAGACTAGTAGTTTTTGAGTTTATTCGTTACATACAAAAATACAAATCTTTCCTCTTTATAATATTGGTACGGTATAGATAAAGATAAACAGTTAATGCATGGCACAGCTAGGGCATGAAATGCACTTGAGCTAGGTTCGGTTTTATTGGTCTAATCTTTGTCATACATATGTATATTACCAGCTTGTTACCCCCACAGAATACCAGCTTTACCCACGCAGGGGCAGTTAGCCCCAGGTTAGGAACCGTGGCTCTAAACTAAATCTCGAATTATTATTTAATTAAATTTAATATTGTATTGGTTAAATATATAAATATAATATTGTGTTTAATGTTTCTTCTTTAATTTATTTTTTAATAATTAATCAATTCTATTGTTTTTAATAATCAATTATATTTTATTGAGAGTAGCTAATCTAGTGGCACTTTTTATCTAGTCTTAATTTTGTTAACATGCGGATAATGTAGTGGGCTGCAATATTGTTAATACTCCTAATAAGCCCATATTGTTGTTATTTGTATATTGTAGCTGTTTATTGTCCCATAATAAATAAATAAAATAAAATCAGTAGACTAATTAAATGTTATAGAGAATATTATTTCAAATTTGATATTAACGCAATCGTTATAATGTAATAAGTTATGTCAGACGAACGTAATACGTCAAATGTGGTCTCTAATTCTATTTATACTAGTATTATAAAGCTGAAGAGTTGTATGGTTGAACGCGCTAATCTCAGGATCTACTGGTTCGAATTGAAAAAATCTTTCTGTTTTGGATTGTCCATTTATTGAGGAAGGCCCACCAAACCCATGTGAATCCGGGCCGGGTCGCATGTTTTCAATAAAGCAAATATAGGTTCATTATGGTTTATTTTCTTACAAACTAATTGCTCATCAGTATTGCCTCATTTTATTAAAATGCCAATATCGGTCACATTCCGGGAATAAGTAACTGATTAAATAAACCAAATGCTAACATAATATGTTTACCCAAACACAAAATAACATAAAAAAACCAAAACGTATTACCCTGACATAGTCTACAACACTGAAACGATTTTCTAAATGAACCTTCCAACTTCAATTATTTTTGACACCCCTACATTGTAAGCCGCAAAAAGCAATTACGACAACCCTAAATCTAAATATGGAAACATATGAGACCTTTGATATATGAACGTAATAAATATATTACCTAAAAAATCGTTTTGGGAAACGGAAAAAAAAGGAGAAATCCCACTGATTTCATTATGTTAGAAAAAGGAAACACTGTGAGCCGGTCGCCGGGTATATTACAAAAGTTCGCAAAATGTACTGCTCGACCCATAGGGTTGTCACTTCCTGTTTGCAATTTTAGGGAAACAATTTGAATTTTTTTTCCTTTAATTTGTTTGAAAGAGAGTCCGTTGGCCGTCGTCAGTAATTGCTCGGAAAAGTCTTTGTGAAATATTGACTTGATAACTTTTTTTTGTATCAATTTGCTGAGTTGATGAGTTATCTTGATGGGAGTCATTATAATTATGAGGGTCAATTAGTTCTTTTATTGTTCTTGAGTCTCTGTCGGCGTTCTTTTTGCCTATCTTTTTGCTGGTTTGAATATGGAACGAGATAAGGCCAATTACTATTCTACTGAATAAAAATCGCAATTTCAACTAAGCGACTATTAATGTCAATATCTTGACAAAAATTTAGGTACTTAAAGGCAATTTTGACATATTTAAACTAAGATTACAAATACAAAGCAAAGTTTTTTAAGGTCACTAAAACCCGACGTAATAAAATTGGTTTGGACACCATTAACGAATAATTTCAAGACAGGACCTCTCTTAAAAACACTTGATTTTAATAATAATATCAAATAAAAATAAAAAAAACAAACAAGACAACAACAACAACAAACAATAATACTAACAACAACATTTTAGCCCTGACAACCTGATACATTTTCAGTTTACTGTAAAATTTGATTTTTGGTTGCTTTGAAACACCATACCTAAGTGAAACCAACTGTGGGCATACACTTTCTTTCTGAATGCATACATAAGAACGAGACAGAGATAATGTGTTTTCTTTATCTTATGTATGCATTCAGAAAGAGAATGTCTGCCCACAGTTTGTTTCACTTAGGTATTTAAAGTATAATGTTGCCTCCACTTGTATCTATAAGCTTGTTGCAAATGACTGATGAAAAGTGATGTCATAAAAATATAAACTGCCCTATAAAATCTATGAGGGTTTATTTTGACAGCTCATGTCAATTATTTGGTACTGTCATCTACCCTATTGAACCCGAATCCCAGTCTTAAAAGAACTACATATTCTTTTCGCGCCAGCCCTAATCTTAAGTTGGTACACACCGAATAATATTGTAGTATTGTTACATTCCTTCCTTTTAATACAAAATACCATTTTGTTTGTTCACGAATAAAAAATGTCTCAAAATAACTGTCAACAAACACAGTCATGTATAGTCGATACAATACAATTTGTAAAACAAGTGCTTATGAAAAAGTTTAATAATATTGGATTTTTTACAGACCTCCACATGCTGTTTTTCGTTTGTTTCCAAATGGCCTCGGCAGGTAGGTAGATGGCAAGTGGGATTGTGTTCATTCCAATTTCAAATCTACCTACGCAGTGTCAAAAGCAAATTGTCATTATTTATACGTTTTCGCAAATATTTCGGTTATCGAATTTGGAATATTGGACTAAATTTTCATTTTATTTGTGTAAAAGGTTTCGTTTCGATAAAGGACAAAGTTTTGTTCAAATATTGGTAACAGTTTTCAATTTACTTTGTGTACAAAAAGTCATTTAAAGAGCAAATGTTTTGTATTTTCTGGCAACGATACACTGTGGGAGGGACTTCGTGCGCAAACTTATAACAAAGATACAAAGCACGATTCTGACTGACTGCTCCATTGGTCTAGTGATTGCAGGCGTGGCTGCTGTGCGTGGGATTTTGGGTTCAATTCCCAGTTCGAGCAAAACGTGTTATTGGGTTTATACAACAGAAATTTCCCAGTAGCAGCACAAAATATAGAGGGTACAGAAGGACCGCTCCCGCCATCTTTAAAAATAATTACCTAAACTTGCCAGACTCAAAAGGGCTGCTACTGCATTGACCTTGTAGGTTTTATTTATGACAATATGTTTTATTGACACTGGTTGCAACTCTTAGCATTTTTTATAACTTTTTTTTCCGTTCGTCATAAAATGTCACTGTCTCTCATTTATTCATTTAGACAAAACGTGACAGTCGAGACTGATGTCTGCTTGAAACTGCTTGAGATTGCCTATAAACGTAATGTCAATGTGTGCGTGAGTACAATGGCGGTTTGTTCTGAGTGGTCTCTCTGCTCGGGCGTGCCGCAGCCTTACGTACTTTGTGGTAGCAGCCTGGAATTTGGAAGTTGGTGGTGCACATAAAACCGTTGGTCCCGGCGGTCATTCGTAGATCTTTGGCAATCCTTAAGGCTAGTCAGAAGCCTGAAAGTCTGACAACTAAACTTACCAAGGGGTATCGTGTTACCCAGTAACTGGGTTGGGAAGGTCATATAGGCAGTCGTTTTAAGTAGAACACAGTGTCTCACCTCACCGGACTGAAGACCATGTTTTTCAATAGCCTACCACGCCCATCTACCGTCTGAGCCCTAAGCCTCTTTCCTAATCTAGTGTATCAAGAATACTGGTCTAAAACCGTATTAAAAGTTAATGCTATTGTTGAAGCCTCCATCTTTAATTCGTCTCCAAATCGATAGTTCCCTTATCCACCTCGTGCCTACCACGAGGCGACTTCGGGACAACAGGTATTAGCTGTATTTGATTAGACTGGACGCTGAACCCAATATAGTTAGGAAAAGGCTAGACAGTTTATTTTGTACAAAAACCTTTATCCATCCGACTAGCATTTTTTTTTTATTATGCGTTAAAAAATATCAACCTAGCATTTATTTGTTTGCATTAAACATGGTATACAAAGGTAAAATGGTATGCATTGTCCTTTTTTAAATTATATAATTTATCTGTGGTAACAGCTGCCGCGTCGATGTCCTTTTCCTTTGCATTCTGTGTATAGAGGAAAATATTACAGTATTTATAAATAAACCTTATGTTCCAAAAGACGTACGAGATGATTGATTGTCATTTTCTGTTACAATGAGGAAAATACTCAAGGATTTATGTATACGAGTATGTACATAATGTACGTTTATATATGTGACATAAACCGCATACCAGGAAAAAAAACCAAGTATTGGTATGTACCTACAATCAGTGCCCTATATTACATGACTCTCTTTTTGCTAAAAAGGTCAAGAATTTAAGGGCAGTAACTGTACTACACTCGGCGTCACAAAAATCGCACCTTTTCGAAAATAAGTTTAAAACATGTCCCGCCAGTAACGAATACATTAAACCCAATTAATATTGGTATCAATTAAAAGTATGTTTAACGACCTTTAAATTAACAACAGTTAGAATTCCTAAACACAACAGATCTCATTAGCACGTAACGTTAAAAAAAATGTTGTCAAAATACGCATTACAACGGCCACTAATTGCACCTCCCTACAAGGGTATAAAACGGGCGACCCGGGTTAAATGTGGGTCATTCGCTATTCAACCTTTGAAGTGAACACACGTGAACAGCTACAGCAAGAAAAATACCCCAGAAGATGGATACCACTGCAGATGAAGCCGCTCAAGTCATTGCACTACTGCAATCAGGGATGCGGCAATGTGATGTTGCTCGGCAACTGAACTTGAGTCGTTTTGCCGTTCGACGAGTGTTCCAACGTTTCCAAGAGACTGGTGGCTATATCCGAAGACGTGGATCTGGAAGACAACGGTGCACATCCGAAAGAGACGATCGCTTCATTGTTTCGACGTCTTTACGTAATCGGTTCTCCAATGCTGTTGAGCTGCAACAACAACTGCGATCAGCTCGCAGAACTTCTGTAAGCGTCTCCACGATTAGAAGAAGAATGCGGGAGAAGAAAATTGCAGCTCATAGGGCTGCTACAGGGCCCAAATTGACTGCACAGCATAGGAGAGACCGGTTGCAATTTGCCCGTGACCATGTGGATTGGACAATAGACCAATGGAGGGCTGTGCTCTTCTCGGATGAGACGAGGGTGTGTCTTTTCTGCAACGACAGGCGTCGAAGAGTGTATAGGAGGCAAGGGGAACGATTCGCACAGGCCTGTATTCAAGAGACAGTGGAATACGGGGGTGGCTCGTGCATGTTCTGGGGCGGCATGTCAATCGACGGTAAAACGAACCTTGTGTGTGTTTCTCGGACTGGAAGTGCTCGCGGGCAAGGGTCGCTGACTGCTGCTCGGTACATAACAGAGATCTTAGAGGAGCAGGTTGTCCCTTATGCGGGTTTTGTTGGCAGTGGGTTCACGTTAATGCACGATAACGCCCGTTGTCACACCGCTTTAATTGTAAGAGACTACCTGCAAGAAGTTGGCATCCCTGTTATGCGCTGGCCGGCGCGAAGTCCAGACCTGAACCCTATTGAGCACCTTTGGGATGAACTGAAACGGCGAGTACGGGCACGAAATCCTGCCCCTACCACTCTCCAAGACCTTCAAGATGCCGTCGTTGCAGAATGGGACAACATTCCACAAGAGACTGTTGTCACATTAATAAGGTCCATGAGAGAACGCATGGAAGCAGTCATCAGGGCTAGGGGGGGTAACACTAGGTTTTAAGTTAGTTTTAAGGACTTTGTTGTAATTTTTGCTGATAAAATAAAATTTAACTTTTTAATCATTTGCATTAGCTTGCATTTTTTATTCCCTGGTAAACAAAAAACCAAATCCATTGATTTATTCTGAAATTTAAATTAATTGCCTTTCCAATTATACCATAATAGTCATATGTATACCATTGATTAATAGGGTTAAAATGACTTTGAAGGGAATTCTTAAAGAGGTGCGATTTTTGTGACGCCGAGTGTATTTACAAAATAGACCAACATCTAATGAGCGGTGACAGCGCGAATGACCTGTTTACATACTCGCGCTGCCCACTTTCCTGTGGGCTAATTCACGTAACTAAAGAAGTGCTGTTGCAGTGCAGTTGCAGTTAAGTTTCGATCAAAACAACGCATTTCGTATTCTCTACCGCTGTCAAACACGCTCGCGTCAAGTTCGCGTCACGCTCGCAATAACGGCATTCTACTGTTGCGCGTCTTTGGTGCGTGCTTCGGAACGCAACATGATCGGTATTTTACTATTCGTTTGACGTCTCAAAATGACAGTTTAATAGCACTAAAATCTGTACTGGGGTATTATTTTAATATTATAATAACGTCATATTCATTGAAATGTAATCGATTCTATTTAATTATTTAGTGAGTAATATTTTTTCTCTCATTTTTTCACCATAAGTAAGTTTGGTAGAGTTCAGTTGTCGTACAGTAAACGTGCAGCTCACGCGCAGCTTACGCGCAGTTCAAAGATTACAAGAATACCGTTTATCACACAAACTTGAACTTAACTGCAACTGCACAACGACTTCAATGGCGCGTCATAAAATTACGTGAATTAGCCCTCTGGTTTCCTCACGGGCACGATGTATGTATTCCTTCACCGATGTGAGTAATGTCCAAGATAAAGTTAGAAAGTACATAGGTATAGTAAGTGCCGTGAAAGATGTGACTTGACACAGACTTGATTTGACTTGCGCAGTACTCGATTTAAAGGTACTGTATCTTAAAATCGAGTACTGCGCAAGTCAAATCAAGTCTGTGTCAATTCTCATCTTTCGTGGCACGTATGCACGCATGCATGAGTTGCTGACGCCTTTACCACTATGCCATCAAACCACGTTATTACTCTATTCAAAAAAATTCGTCAGTTTTTGAAACGTTCTAATTGGCGGATCAACTCGGTCGGAAGAAAACGAGTGTCCTTCAAAGCAGCTTTTTGGCAAAGTGTACAGCTACCAACTTGATTGGTAGTTCAGGAAATTGTTCAAATGTCATGCAGATGTCAAGAGGTTTAACCTATTTTATTTAATACACGCTATCACTAGCGCTTATCGCTAGTTGTCCTCGGCCTTGAGGCGACACTTCTTAATTTGGTTATTATTTAGATCTGTCATTAACTTGTTATTTGGTTTTCATTTAATTGTTTTGGAATATGAGCAAAAGTGTATAAATGCAGTGAACTAGTTATTTAATCTTTCTGTTCGTATATTTTCATAGGCTATTACTCCGTATTGTGTGACGACTGTCGACCTTTTTATTTATTTGGGCGGTAGAAGTAGTATTGTTCTGTATTTTATAAGTGAAGACTTGGCTGTTGGTCCTATCTACTGTTTTTGATTGTCTGTATGGTGTCGGACGTAAAGAATAGCATCATTCCATATCTTCCCGTGGGTGTCGTAAGAGGCGACTAAGGGACGTACCAGAGAATGGGCAGCAGCGTTCTTTGTGCATTTATAACAACCATACTGCGATCGCCAACCCGCCTGCCAAGCGTGGCGATTATGGCAAACCCCCCCCTTGGGGGAGGCCTATGTCCAGCAGTGGACGTCTTTCGGCTGAAATGATGATGATGACTGTTTTTGATCTACTTCCATGTTCTTTAAATAAATAATGTAAATACTTACTAAATTTAAAAAAACAAAAAAAACTTTGTTATTTTTTACTACTTTTTGTCCACGAATTTTAAGCTATTTATATCTCTTTCTGTCCAATAAAACAAGAAAGAGACTATGTTAATAAGAGCTGTTCATTTAAGTTGATCTAAAATATTCATAGAATTATAGTTGTTATTTCAGAACGTATTGATTAAAAACACTGCGAAGTTCAAGGGAAAAACTAATTTGACATCTCTAACTTAGTCCTTGTATGTCGCCGTCCTTTTCTTCAGCTGCCTGGTAGTAAGAGATGCCAAATGCCTAATTTTAATTTAGTTTGTGAACAAGGGAATCGGCACCATTGTTTATATCTGCGGGTGGTCTACAGCTCTAAGGGTGGAAAATTTAGCGACGATCTAATTTGTGTGGTGTTACAATCTCTATAAATTTTGTAATAATGTTATGTAATAATGACATATTTTGTAATAATGTGTCAATGACATAATTATTCTGTAGTAATGTAATAATGACATAAAGTTCAATAATTTGCACGCTTGCTTGCAGGCCGAATACAGTGACTTTTAGGCTATAAGATCACCTTTATAAAAATGTATTTCTTGCAAAAAGTAAATAATAATAATTATTATTAATTACTTTGGGTGATAAAAAGTAGGCATTAATAAGCGAAAATCAACTTTTTTACAAAAATGTCAACCGCTTTCAAAAACTAGAAAGAAAAAAAATAACTTTAATTTCGGAAGTCGGTGGCAACACAAAACAACATACAGAAACCAAACCGCCGACTTGCGAAATTAAAGTTATTTTTTACTTTCAGAGAATAATACCTAATGGAATGCCAAATACCTCTTTTTGCACGACCTGGCAATCGAACCTAGGACCTCAGATACAGCTGTAGTCGCCCCTGTGATTGTGAGACCGGGCCACTTGAAATTTGTATTTATAATAGTATGAAAGTATAATAATAATAAATAATAAATAAGTATGAATTTAATTACACGTTGTAAAACTTGTTATTGGTTATTTTACAAGAGCGAAGCTGTAATTAGTGTAATTTAAACAAAATTTTACTGTACATATTTAGTACCTACCCAATTAAGTTGTTCATGAAACTGTTATTAACAAACGATCACTTTAATTAACAAAATTAATAAAACCAGACAAGTGCGAGTCGGACTCGCCTACCGAGGGTTCCGTTCTAATTCCGTGATTTGGTCACCCATACATTATTATGACCGCGCATACCTTGATGATTGATTACGTAGGTACTCAAAGTCAAAGTCAAAGCATTTATTACAATTAAACCATTTACAGGCACTTGTGAATTGTCAAAGAGTCAGTTAGTCAGAAAAATGAAGCTAGTTGCTCGTTCCAAAACGTACTTTAAGTTAAGACTAATTTTTTTATGATTTAGTTACACATGAATGTATAGTTTTTAGACTTTTCCCTATACTTGTAGTATAAGACGATTATTTGCCAAACATAGTTTTAGGTCATCGGGATGTACGCTATAAATGATTCCCTTGACAGTGTCGAAATATAAGCTTTTTATGGTATAAATGGCCGTATCTTTTTTTCACGCTAACTTAGAAGTTTGATTTTTTCACAGCACTCAGCATTTCAACTCGATACCTCTACGCATTCTCGAGATAAAGGGTAAACAGACGGACAACAAAGTGATCCCATAAGGGTTCTTTTTTCCTTTGGAGGTACGAAACCTTAAAAATGTTAGAAAATACGAACGAATACGAATGTTACGAAATACGTTAGAAAATTGGTTTTAGAAATCAAACAATCAACAGCTGATATCTGTGTTTATTCATAAAACCATGAAACCAGTATTTTGTAACAACTTCGTTTAAAAGAGTGTCCGTGATGTTTCTTGCTCGTTCTTCTCCATAGAGACCTACCTACGTTTTGGAACGAGCAACTATCTTCAACATTCTGACTAACTAACCGACAATTTAAAAGTGCCTGTAAATGGTTTCATTAAAATTAATGCTTTGACTTACTAGCTAACATAACCTTATTTTATGCAGTCGGTTAATACTTAACCAAGTTATTGTGCCTAGTGTAAATAAGGCTGATTTTACGAAGCCAGGATAGTAAACCACTAGTTAGCTTTCTAACTCGAGTTTGAGTTTCGAGTTAAAGCTTAATTACTAATTCGGAAACTAAGCTAGTTCTGAATCTGTATACACGAAGCTAAAGTACCTACTAGCTTGCTGTTTTACCAGTTTATTTGCAATATCAAACTCATGTGGATCAGGCATTACATTGGTGAATGAAATATTATTCAGCATAATGAACAATGTACAATTATAGATTGAGAACAACGGATTAACTCACTCGCTCACTAACTTGTTGTTCTCAATCTATTCATTCAATCATTCATTGCAGCCGAAAGACGTCCACTGCTGGACATAGGCCTCCCCCAAGTGGCGCCACATTGACCGGTCCCGTGCGACTCGCATCCAGCGGATCCCCGCAACCTTTACCAGGTCATCGGTCCACCTAGTGGGAGGCCTTCCAACGCAACGTCTTCGTCTTCTTCGTCGTCTTCTTCTCAATCTATAATGTGTAACAATACTCACGTTTCGTTTAATGAAATGTACAATTATTTAAAAGTTACTTTTGCCGGCGATTGAATTTTCTTACAGATCTCTAATTTGTTCATTGTAAAATATGACTCTGCCCCAAAGTTGCGAAAAACAAATGTGCGACAAACGATAGGGCGACAGTACGTTAAGTCAACAATCAGTTTTTTTTTTTACTGTATGGCATCTCGCAGTTCAACCTGAGGGTTGGTTACTGCTTAACCGGACAATCCTGTGGTGCCTTAAAAAGTGATTTTTAGGGCCTCCAGCCAGGGCAAAAACTTAGTGATAAACAAGTGACTACGCTAAGGGCTGCCCTGTGGGGTACGAGCCTCGACTTAGGGCGTCACTGAGAGAGGGCAGCAAAGGGACAGGCTGGATCGGGTTCAAGAATCAGTGGTGCGACAGTACATCAATTCGACGTACTATGTTAGTACGACAGCACATCAGTTCGACGTACGTTAGTGCGACACAACTTTTTATCGACAAATGACACAACTTAACCCAGTAGTTTAAGTTTGAGTTTGAGTTTTTGAGTTTGTTTGACTTACACGCTATATTACTACTAGTAAAAAATATCACACATTACTTTACTTTCGGAAGTCGGTGGCGGTGGCTTTGTGTTAGTTGTTTTGTATTGCCACCGACTTCCGAAAGTAAAGCAATGTGTGTTAGGTGCTAAAGTTATTTATCACTTTATAGTTTTTGAAGGTTATTTTCTTTTTTTTTTGAGAAAACTTTTTATTTTTTCGCTTTTTAGTATGGCCTTGACATCCAATCCATTAAGAAACGGCGACAAAGATTGAAGAAATTAAAACGTCGTCTAAGTATTTTTTTTTGGGATTTTGTTGATTTTCTCAAAAAGGGCTGGATCAATTTTGGTAAAATTTATATGGGACTATTTCGGATTAAACCCCTTTCGAACAAAAAAAGAATTTTGCAAATCCGTCTACATATGACAGAATTATCCCCGAACATACATAAAAAACATAAATATAAACATTCGAATTGATAACCTCCTCCTTTTTGAAGTCGGTTAAACATAACAACTTTAAAAAAAAATAACACACATGAGAACTGTGAATGTCAATCAGAGAGGGTAGCAATACATTATTCACTAGATGTAATCTGGGTAAGTATCTTCAAGGCACAAATGAACCGGTTCACCTTAGGCAAGCGTGGTCCACTTTTGGTCCGCATCATCACTTAGATCAAGTGAGTTGCGGAAAAAATTTAAGCCTATTAAAATATAAAAAAAGTATAAACATACCTATTGCTTTAAAATTATCACAAGGCCTCATTTACATTCTTTCCTTGATTCTAACAATAAGAAATCCAAAACGATTTGTCTATTCCGAAGATCAACAATATCAATCTTCAAGGATCATTTCTTTCATTAAAAAGAAAATATCAAACACAAAAACGATTCGACTAAAACTGGAACCGATTTCAGTCTTTACAAGATTGCTTAAAAGTGGAACCCCCTTCCTCAATGTCAAACGATCCACGTAATTTCAGCAAACTGGAAACTCGGTCCAAACAACATCCATTACGTAGTCGGTAGGAATGAACGAGCGGTAATCGCTTGAGAGCCTGCATCGGATGCGACACGTACCGATGGAATGGTAGTTGCAAGTTTCGTAGTACAGGGGCGGACGTTCGTACCAGCCGGTTGTCGGGTAGATTTTTCACAGTAGGTACTTTTAGTTGGGGCTTTAGAACCGGCGATTTTGGATAAAGCGATTATCGTTTTCGCTTCATCAATTTTGTAAGTCGGTTTCGACGATTGATAAGTGGAGTTTGAGTTTGTTTTGGAATAGGATTGTTCGCGGTTTCTGTTGAAATCAATTGGATTGACGGTGGTTTGTACCTGTTGTTTTTGTTATACGGTTTTTTAGTCAGTGACTGTGCAATTCGGAAAGACTATTTTGAACGTGGTTTTAGTGAAACTAGGGTTTACGGCAAACGGCAGACCAACGGCAGATAATCAGGAATCATTTTCAATTCTTCTCATTTTTTCCATGAGTAAATACTAAAGCTGTTTCAAATTTGATTCCGTGATTCAAATATACCTGACGTTGAGGAAATCAGCCCTTAAAAGTTTTGCGGATGAATAGAATACCGATCACCATTGCTACAACGATGACATTTTTTCCGACCAAAATGTGTCACTTTTAGCAAAGAACCTACGTTATTTGGCGCCATTAAATTAACTTAAGAGTTATAGATAGTGCAATCCACGAAGACGCGCCCCACCTATTTTTGGTTTACGGGATTTTCTGATTTTCGTGTCGCTCTGTCCTGATTAGTCTATTCATTGTAGTGTGCGCGTGCACTCATAGGTAATTAGTGTGTACCGATAATACTCAAACATTGACGGAAGCTTGCACACATATACTATAAACGGTTAGGAGGTATAGTGGGGCGCGTCTTCGTGTATTGCACGCACTATAGTTGCAGTTATTATGTTGAATTTTAAAATATCATACAAAAAATATCGAACCACGTATTCTATTATTTTGTTTTGTTCATGATCATCATCATGTTAACCTTTAGACACCCACAGCTGGGCAAAGTTCCCCGCTAAGTGGGGGTTCAGCCGTAATCGGCATGCTTGGCCGATGCTTGTTGGCGATCGCAGTAGGTGTTATGGTACTCAGAAGGACGCTGCTCCCATCATCTGGTCAATGTCCTTCTGTCACCATATTCGACTCGCACGAGTACAAATGGGGTGGTACAGTCAACAGCAAAAGTAGATGATCAAAATCCGAAATTGAATACTATTTTACTAACACTAATTTACATAATTTATTACTAGTTTATTTATTAAAAGTATGTGATTGTCACACACATACTTTTGAATCACTTCGACGCCACACAGTTCTGACGCGAACTCCGTTCAATTAGTATTGAATTTCTGATTTTGATCATCTACTTTTGCTGTTGACTGTACTATCCACGGCCGGCATCACACAGCTTGAAAAACACATCTTCTCTTTTCAACTCCATGTTTCAACATTTTTGCGTTCAGGTGAGAAGTAAATCATTAGATCCACCCCAGCTCCTCGAGAAAGGCCAGTAGCGCCTTTAGCAATCTCCCGTTGGTTACCTGGGTTATCGATACTCTGTATTAAGCAACCTTAGGGCAGTTCAGAAGCACGTCAGAGGTTAGAGAGTTAATTTTGAGAAGTAAATCATTAGATCCACCCCAGCTCCTCGAGAAAGGCCAGTAGCGCCTTTAGCAATCTCTCGTAGGTTACCTGAGTTACCGATACCCTGTATTAAGCAACCTTAGGGCAGTTCAGAAGCACATCAGAGGTTAGAGAATTAATTTTAACCACTTTTCATGACTGTCTGTAAACTCAAACTCTCCAGTTTCCTAGCCCCTCGGGTACAAGAGATTTCTATCTGTGACGGCTGCAGATGACGTAACACAGCTTTTTGTGACGAAATAAAAAAAAACGACGCCTCCTAAAGAGACGGTTTTTAAATTGTATTTTTATTTTTAGTTTTGTGTTACTGTGCTAATTTGAGAGGCTGCGGGTACTGTGGCTGGATACTTAGAGATGCGGTGGTTTAAAGCTACCCTACCAGAATCATCATCTGCCTAGACTTTTTCCAAGTATGTTGGGGTCGCCTGTCAGTCTAACTGGGTCTAAATACCAGTGTTTTACATGGAGAAAAAGAAAGAAAGAAAAAGTATTTATTCGCCCCCCAGCGCAAAAACACACAAAAACAAAATTTATAAATTAAAATAAAGGACAAGAAAATTGGTCCTGTACGAGGCCAAAAGGCTCCGATCTCAGCATGGTGCTGTAACATTAAAAAAAACGTCACAGCGCTGATATTTTTATAGGGCCCAGTTGAGCGACTGCCTATCCGACCACATCACAGTTAGTAGCTACTACCAGATTTTCGACCGATTAATCGTAACGAGTTTATGGTGGCTAGCTATGCTAAATTTCGAATTTGATACGTCAGGAAAAAGAAGCCTAATTTAGACAAAAATTTAACAACAAAAAAAAACCGAACAAGGGCGAGTCGTACTCGCTCACCAAGGGTGCCTTACAAATTTGTAGGTACATAATACATATCCATATTTCCATACTAAAATTATAAATGAGATAGTAACTCTGTCTGTTACGCTTCCACGATGAAATGACTGAACAGATTTTGATGAAATTTGGTATGAAAATAGCTTAAACCCTGGGAAAACACTTAAGGTACTTTTTAATCCGGGGCTTCGTTTGCATCTGCGATAACCGACATTCACACATGCCAAATCGTGGACAAAAGCTCATTATAAATAAAGAATAAATTATTTTTTATGATTTAATTACAAATGTATTATCGATGACGATATTTCTTGCCAAATTTCATAGTTCTAGGTCAACGGAAAGTACCCTATAAATTTTGATTCCCTTGACAGTGTCGAAATGTTTTTTTTTGTAACATAAACGGTCATATCTTTTTTTCACGTTATCTTAAAAGTTTGAATTTTTCACAGCTTTAAGGGGCCATAGACCTAAGAATACGGTTTTAATTTCAACTCGACACCTCTACGCGTTCCCGAGATAAAGAGTCTTGACAGACAGACGGACAAACAAATAGACAGACGGCCAACAAAGTGATCCTATAAGGGTTTCGTTTAGTCCTTTTGAGGTACGGAACTCTAAAAACTAATTTTATACCATTAATTTCAATTTCTCTATCTGTTTATATTCTGAAATAGATTGTAGCGACAGCGAGCTCTGTTCAAAGTTAAAGTCAAAGTCAAAGCATTTATTTCAATTAAACCATTTACAGGCACTTTTGAATTGTCAAGGAGTCGGTCAGTTATTCAGAGAGTTGAAGCTAGCTGCTCGTTCCAAAACGTAGGTAGGTCTCTATGGAGAAGAACGAGCAAGAAACCCCACGGACACTCTTTTAAATCAAGTTTTTACAAAGTCTGGTTACATGATTCTTGTTGCTTCTATATGTGAAAACTATGAAGGTAATCTAACAATTCAAAACACAAAAAAGAAGCAAGATAAAGTGGCATCTAATCCATGGCAGATAAGAGCTGACCAATCTCTACTGACAGCGCCCGTTCACGAACATGGCGCGTGAATCAGCACCATTCAGCTCAACCATTTTGAAGGGAGCCGAATGATCCAACACACGCGCCACCATCAGCGAGACATTTGAGCGAGCATGACAATACTCCCAACCGCCATGTTAATTTTTGTCAAACATAAAGGTATTAATATACTTAGTAAATGGCTCCATGGTATTTCATCAAATGGTACATCAAAACTAGTCTAGTCATGTAAGTAAAATAACCAATTATACTTAATTGAACTTTGTTGGCAGCATAAGGGCCCTCGTATCTTCTAGGCTTTTTTATCTTTCGTGATTAATAAGTCTGAGACTTGCTACGCAAAGCCACAATTTTATATATCATAGAAACATGTTGGCGTTCTAAGTGCGCCATTTCGCTTGACTATTGACATATTGGCTCTTGTAGTCATAATTATTACGATCGTTTAAATTGTGTCTGCTAATTAGACAGTTGTGTTCATGAGACGCGCTACCAAATAAATATTGAAGCCGAAGCCTTCGTTATTTGATAATTTTTAACCAACTTCAAAAAAGAGAAGGTTATCAATTTGGATGTTTTTTTTTATAACTTTACTCTGTCATATACGGACGGATTTGCAAAATTCTTTTTTTTTCGAAAGGGGTTTATTTCGAAATGGTCCCAATATTATCATAATTTTATCAAAATTGGTTAGGCTCTTTTTGAGAAAACTAACAAAATCTCAAAAAAGATTGAAGAAACTAAAACGTCTATGTAAGACGCTTTAGTTTCTTCAATCTTTGGAGGATTTGTAATCTCTCTTTTAAGTGTGTCGCCGCTTTTTATATTTGTATGTAAATGTAATACTAAAAAGCAAAAAATAAAAAGTTTTTTCAAAAAAAAAGAAGAACGTCTTCAAAAACTAAAAGGTGATAATTAACTTTAGCACAGAACACACATTACTTTACTTGATGCAGTAATGTTAATATTTACGTAAAAATAATATTAAATACATACATACATACAAACATATGGGTCGAACTGATAACCTCCTTTTTATTTTAAGTCGGTTAAAATGCTCCCCGTCACAAAAAAACCTGTTTACGGTTACTATGTTTTTCTAATATCATTGAAGTAACAGAATACCACTCCACTTGATCAGACCTATGAAAAATGCTCAAATTTATTCATCGACTAGAAATAGAGCTGATAATAAAACTAAAATCGGTTCACGCTACGATGCCACCACAGACAAATACAGATTTTTGCAAAGATACACACGTCAACACCTCTCTGTATTCTCGACGGTTATAAACTGTATAAACAATCATGGCAGGATTTGTACAAAAAAAATAAAATGTTTAGAGAAGTTGAAATTCTAATTCTTATACTCGTGGGTACCTAAAGAGTAGCTTCAGGCATTTACAATATTTTTAAAACCCCGCAATAAAAATGCTCATTATTTCAGAACGAAACGGCGGCTGACAGTAACAGTGACACTGGCGTCGTTTCGCAGTTCTTACACTGAAATTGCATCGTTTTATGGATGTCACTAATTTATAATGATTAATCAGTGTGTTTTTTCAACTTCGCCATTGTAAACAATGATTCACAAGACTTGCCTGCCAATTTGATAGATATGTGTATGTCACTTTCTTTTTTTGTGAACACAAAATGGGCATCGAGATGAAACGAAAAGTGTTATTTTAATTTCCAAATATTTTAATTATACGGGGGTTTAAAAATATGGTAAGTATATCAATCTACTCCTAGTAATGTATTCTCCACATTGAACAATATTTAAAACCCTCTAAATGCTTTTTCTCGCCAGAAGGATGTCGCCATGATTCTTTGAAAACGTACTAGAACTATCCAAACCTAGCCTCTTTATTACCTTATTCCTGGCACCAAAGAAAAAACAGAAAAGAAAACAATTTCTCGCCAAAAACAGCTCATTTCTTTATGACATTCCTTCGAGAAGTGACAAATATTCGGTTTTTTCCACATTTACAATTCAAAATGGTCTTTATGGTCTTTTTTGCTTTGATTTACGTGTCACGATGTTAATGTAATGCCGTGATTTGGAAAACACATCCATATGGCTTGAGTTAAGGGTACTTCTGTGTGTTTGCCAAGAGTTGTCGTTAAGGTTGTTCGAGATTTTGGGAAGCTTTTGCTTGTGAGACTGATGACATGGTCTTATCTGAGAAAACCATTTTTTTTTTTGGTGTTATCAGTTTTGTTGAGAATGGCTCGTAGCTAAGTTGAAGTCCGAACACCGATTTCATACGATACGAAAGCACGTAAAGCCGTTGGTCCCGGCTGTTATTCGTATATCTTTGATAGCCGTTATGGGTAAGCTAGAAAGTTTGGCCACCAGTCTTACCTAGGGTTTCGTGTTACCCAATAAATCACGCAATAACCAACGTTCAAGTCGCTGGCAAAAGCTAGTAAAATTTGCAAGCTAGTAATTTCTTTGTTTTGAAGTATAATAGCCTAATTATGTCAATTATAATCCGTGGTGCTTAGCAACTGGGTTGCTCCCAGTTGTAAACGTCCCTTTGTGCCTATTGGCCTAGTTCTGTTCTGTCTCCTGCTTGATTTGGAGGGAAGTGGAAAATATGTTTTTCTTACTCTTGTTCTTTTCTGATTAATTTCGTTGCGGGATCCAAGACAGTTGAATCGTTTCTCTGGGACTCGTCGAGCTTCATTGCTCTGGCGCTTTTCTGGTGGTCGCCACTGTTGATTCTGGCTTATAGGAGTTACAGTGGTTAGGGAATAGTGTGGCGGGCTAGTCCCAAAAAACAAAAAAAATGTACTTAGTCTATTTCATAACAATAAACATACCTAAACATAAAACTTTACCACATCTTCCCAATCTAGTTAGAATCATTTTCCGATTGAATACGTTGCTAAAAATATTACGACAATGCTCATTTTCTCGGAAAATAAGATAGGCACTTACTTATTGTTCGAAGAAACTCCATTTTTTTCGCTTTCATTGAATGTTTTTGCTGGTTAGAGTATTATTCCTTGAATTTATCGACACATGATATCGTTTCTCGTCTACCCTATTATTTTTTGGCTTGAAGCTAAATGGGTCTTTCTTGTGTCCCAATTTTGTTACAGCAGTCAATAAAATAGAAGACAAAGCAGTATGAGGTGTTATTACATAAAGGAACACATTACTGTCAAGTACATAAAGATTCTCAATGTCAAAATATTTTCGATAGTAGGTACCTCTGTCTTTTTTTATCAAATTGGAATTGTAATAAAAAACAACTCTATCCAGATCCAGATCTATCTAGATCTTAAGTGATGATGCGGCTTTTGGTGGAGCACGCTTGCCTAGAATGAACCGGTTTACTCGTGCCTTGAAGATACCCAGATTATACATACTCGTATCGGGGAAGAGAGGCGAGTAGTAAATTCCACAGTCTGGCACTTCGCACAATAAATGTGGAAGCAAAACGCTTGGTTCGAGACCGTGGAACTTCAACCATATAGCGGTGACACTTTGCTGTATCTCGCGGGATTGGGGAATTAAGTTGTGCAATTCCAAAACACACTCTCCGAAATGTACCCGATAAAAGACCGATACGCTGGTAGAGGTGCAGCGATGTTCAAGGCTCTAGAGCTTATAGCCTTATTAAGGGAGTCGTTGTCAATGAGCCTCCTGGCAAGTCTATAATGTCTATAGGTAGCAGTGATCATTTAATATCAGTTAAGCCTTCGGATGTTTTCTCATCCGATGACATACAATAAGTCCGCCTTTGTACCTTTGTGCATGAAGTATAAATAAATAAATATAATATAAATCACCAATCATTTAACGGTGATCACTTCTCCTCTCTTTCATGAACAGAGGAAAGGAAAGTTTTCGCAGAAATAACAACTTTTGATAGCCTACTGCAGTTTTGGTGATGTTAGATAATTTTTTCAGTTTCCCTATCAATGTTTTGAGTCGGCAACATTTGAGTTAGTCTAGACATTGATCATTGGTCTCATGAGGAGTTCGTGGCTAAGTTAAAGCTTAATAAAAATAGATTAATTGGTCATGGTCAAGCTACACTTACCGTCGTCAATCCGCAGATGGATGACTATCCATTTCATACCGAGACTCCTAGCCTAGCACGCAAAGCCGTTGGTCCCAACTGTCATTCGTAGATCTTTGACAGTCGTTATGGGTATTCAGAAGCCAGAAAATCTGACAACCAGTCTTACCAAGGGGTCATCGCGTAACCCAGTTACTGGGTTGTAAAGTTATCCCAGTAGTACACCCAGTTACTGGGTGTAGGTAAGTGTAAGTTCATTTGGTGACCTTCCTCAAGGAAGAGTTTCGGCCGAAAGGTGTGCTGGGGTGTAATTCTGTAAGACCTCATTTTAAACTTCGAATCTGAATCAGCTGTGAGTTTCTTGATTGGCATTTTAAAAACTCGGTTGATGATTCGAATTTACACTAGCGCCACCCTTGCGAGCGTGTCAGCGAGTTGAACTAAATTGACAGGGAGATTTTGACAGATAAAGTATGAGATGACGTAAGAAGTGGCATTCTGTAAGCTAATTTCCCCGTCACTGCGACGCTCACTTCGCACTCGAACCCGATGCAAAGTGTCAAATGTATCAAGGTCAGTTTGAACCTTATGAAAAGTGAGAGTGAATAGCGATGTGAGTTGCGAGTTGTTGTTTGAATTTTACAGAATCGACCTACTGTATCGGCGTTTCCGCGGTCGGCTACGTGACTCCTCGCAGCGTAACACGACACCCGTCTCTTCGTGTGCGGTAGTTTATTAAGTTTATTGTTTTAAAATATGTATAATATATACAAAACTTAAAAATAAATATAAACATATAATATGTACAATGCTCACAGGGCATCCAAAAACTCGTCCGCATCGCTCTCAATGGGACAAGTGCCCAAAAGGCTAGCAGCATTACCACGTTGAGTGGCAATGCTAATTCTTTGGCCCAAGAATATATTAGTATATATTAGTAAATATGTATTAGTTTATAATTATTAATTTTATGCTTATGTCATCATCATCATATCAGCCGAAAGACGTCCACTGCTGGACATAGGCCTCCCCCAAAATGGGGGGGTTTTGCCATAATCGCCACGCTTGGCAGGCGGGTTGGCAATCGCAGTATGGTCGTTATAAAGGCACAGAGAATGCTGCTGCCCATTCTCTGGTAAGTCCCTTAGTCGCCTCTTACGACACCCACGGGAAGATATGGGATGGTGCTATTCTTTACGTCCGAAACCACACGGACTATGATTATGCTTATGTATGTATTGTGTTTTATGGGCCTTAGTTGCCTGAAATAAAGGATAAATAAATAAATAAAATAAAGGTAAGACAGACCATCGCTCCGTGTAAAACACTGGTATTCAGTTGCATTCGGTTTAAATGGGAGCTGGCCTAAACATAGTAGGGAATAGGTAAAGCAGATGATGGTTTTGTATAAAAAATCAGATAACACGTAATAACAATGATGTAAAAATTATAGTATTATAGTCAATCACACTTAGCTAATCAAACTAAACTATTATAGTATCAGTAAAACCAAATTACGGCTTATTTAGATGTTATTTATGGTCAATATTGTGGTGATTAGCCCTTTTTACGATACTGAAGCCATTAGGGTATTGTAAGTGATATCATTACGCCTCCACCCTTGTTGGTAAGTGGGTGTATAGAGTGCTTTGTTAAAAATACATTAGTTTTAACCATATATCCGTGGTTTTAACACAGTGAAAGGAAACATTTTTTTTTCAATTAGAAATGTTTTTTTATAAAGTAACAATTATATTATTTAGAATAGATAAGTGTAAAAGTAAAATTACATATATTATTGTTATATTTGGAGTGCTTCATAATTTGGTATATTGTCATTTTTGTACTGTTATCTAATGACGTAGCTATTAAATTCATGTTTCTCTGTTGTGATTGGTTCCGATGTATTTATTCATGTTCGTGAATAAAACAATTCCGTAACTTACTACCTGAAAACACGCACATAATATTACTATACCACTGAAGGTAGAAGGATAATTAAATATGAATAGAAGATTTTTCCTCACAGGCCGTAGAAAATATACCTATTACATTATTTTTCCGAAAACACCCCTTTTCTTTTTCTCTGCAATCTGTGGAAGTTCATGACGGATTACAAACAATATTTTACTGATAGAAAGCTCTTGTAGGGTGCTAGCACAGCTACTACGATACACCATATAAACGAAACGATTTAATTACCTACACTACTACCAAAATACCAGACTGTACAAATGCGTGCGTTTGTGTGCGTGTCTAGGTTCAATGCGGGAAGAGGTGAGGAACAGTGTTTCGGAGGGAAGCGGGGCGTGTCGCTACTGTACGGAGTAATCGTATATCTATGGGTAGTACTAATATTTATATACTGTGGCGCAGTCGAAGTGACAGGCAAGAGCTAGTCTGTACTTTATATTATAAAGAGGTAAAGTTTGTAAGTTTGGATACAGCAGGTAATCTCCGATACTACTCATCTGATTACAAAATATCTTTCACGAATATATCATGGCATTTAAGTCGTGTTACAAACGTAGTCCACTCACAAACGCACACAAACAAACATAGTGAAGTGCATGTAGGATTCGTAATGAATAATAAGCTGGGAGCCCTCGCAAAGGTGCGAAAGTACTTCACGTCGGAAGAGCTGCTCAACATATACCAATCACAAGTTCGATCGTGCATGGAGTACTGTTCGCATCTTTGGGATGGATCAGCAAAATACCAACTAGAGGCGTTGGAAGTCATTGATAGACGTGCCAAGAGGCTCATTAACAACGACTCCCTGGTTAGGGCTAAGCTCCAGAGCCTTGAACATCGCCGCACCGTTGCTAGCCTATCGGTCTTTTATCGGGTACATTTCAGAGAGTGTGCTTTGGAATTGCAGAATTTAATTCCCCCATCCCTATTCCATCACCGGACTGGTATCGGCAAATAGATATAGTATTCGGAGTTGGGTTTAGATCAGCAAAAACGAATTAACACACCGTATAATGTGCTCTGTGGTGTCAGCCGCGAATAGCACCATTCCATTTCTACACTTGGGTGTCGTAGAAGGCGACAGAGGAATATTGACCAGAGGATCGGCAACAGCGTCCTTCTGAGTACCATAACACCTACTGCAATCGCCGACATGCATCGGCCAAGCATGGCTATTACGGCTGACCCCCCCTTGGGGTAGACCCCATGCCCAGCAGTGGGCGTCTAAAGGTTGTAATGAACTAATACACGTCACATTTTCATTCATTTTTAGAAGTAATTGTAATTATTTTGCATAGGTATTTACTGCCAATTAATTCTCAATCTATTTTAAGCATACGTTTGAGCTGTACCTAATTGCCGAAAATAATGTAACACATTTTGTATATTGAATTAGATTGTTATTTTTTATCGGGTAGAACTAAGTTGGATTGTAATATTTAAGTATCCAATTAGCTTTTTAGATTATAATGCGATGCATAGTAGGTGGTAGAATTTTGCTTTTTGATAGAATGAAGGAGTGTTTAGCTTCGAGAGAGTCACTTGACAGGTATGGGCAAGTTGGTGTAGGTACCTAGTATAAGACCCAAAACGCACATTGCGGCAAGCCGCACTTAGATTTTTATATGAAACCGCATGATGTCAAATATCAATGCACTGACTCTCGGCCAGCTGTCAACCATTACGGTTGTCTTGGAACTGCAGCGGGCCGCACATCTATTGCTATGAATTTGTAATTGCTTTCGCATATATTCATCAATATAATGAAAAAGAAATGCTTGTAATTGACGACGACTTGCGGCGAACCGCAATAGAACCTAGGCGATACGATTAGCTGAAATACGGCGTGCCGTTGCAGCAGACCGTGCGGCCAAACGCAAGTGCGTTTCACGCCTGATTCTAGGTCAATTAAAGATGAACACAACTGCAATAGCAAACAATTGAAGAGCCATATAAAAAAAGAGCTATATAAATCGTCGATCCCACAATCCCTTAAGACCAAGGTCTTTAACCAGAGCGTAATGACTTACGGAGCTAAAACGTGGACACTCACCGTGGGCCTGGTCCACAAATTCAAGGTTGCTCAGCGTGCTATGGAGAGAGCGATGCTCGGGGTTTCTCTGGTGGATAGAATTCGTAATGAAGTCATTCGCCAGAGAACCGTCACCGACATTGCGAGTCGAATCAGCACGCTGAAGTGGAAGTGGGCCGGCCACGTCTGCAGACGGACAGACGTTAGATGGAGCAGACACGCTTTAGAGAGGAGACCGTGTTTGGGCAAGCGTAGTGTGGGACGCCCTGACGATTTGAAAAAGGTGGCTGGTAGCGGATGGACGTAGGTTGCCCAAGACCGGGTTGGTTGGCGATCTCTGGGGGAGGCCTACGTTCAGCAGTGGACGGCAATAGGCTGATATGATGAGTGCTAACATTGACATAATTATGTAGAAATTACGCAGATAAAATCGAGGGCAGAAGCCGGTTTATAATAAATTAAACCTTAGTACCAATTAGTAGGTACTATTTTTAGATAACGATGTTATTCATTTGTTTATTTAAGTACATGTCTTCGACTGATGTGGAATTTGATCCGGGATTTTATATATAAGCTCATTAACTACGCTCAGAATTCTCAAAATAATCTTGTAAGTGAAACTGTAAACAAAAATAAACATGAGTGTGTTTCATGAAAGTGTAAATACACCGTAGCCTCCATTGTTTCTTTATTTCTTTCTATGATGTATTAGTCTTCATTGTTTGCCTTCGGTCTGAGAAAGGTATATCAGAATAGGAATAGGTACAGTTTATTTTTTTCTGTAAAGAAAAGATCATCCCGAAATAATAATAATAATAAATAATAATAATATGTGGGGACATTTCACACACGGCCATTTGACCCCAAACCAGGGAGACCCTGTACTATGTGTGTCAGACAGCTGATATACATACACAAATACATTTTTAAATGGTACATACATTTTTTTTCTTTTTGGTACAAGCCTGCCACATTATTTCCTAACCACTGTAAATATATACATATTGTACATATAAATAATACCCGGACACAAAGCAAACACAAGTGCTCATCACACAAATATTTAAGTACCCTGGGCTAGAATCGAACCCGCAACACGCTGCGTAGCAGTCAATCTCTCAGCCAATACCCCAATTATGGCTTAAATAAGCTAAAAAAAAAAAATTTTAACTTCCCGCAACCTCTATACCAACACTAATAGCACTAGCGACCTGCCCCTGCTTCACACGGCTAATCTATACTAATATTATAAAGCTGAAGAGTTTGTTTGTTTGTTTGGTTGAACGCGCTATTCCAGGATCTACTGATTCGAATTGAAAAAATATTTTTGTGTTGGATAGTCCATTTATCGAGGAAGGCTATAGGCCCATGCGAAGCCGGGTCGGGTTGCTAGTAACGTCATATTTATTATACATACAATTTTTTTTTGGCACAAGCCCACACTCTATTGTCAAACCACTGTAACTTCTGAAACCCATAATCAACAGTGGCGGCCATCAGAAAAGCGACGAGGCAATGAAATAAGAAAAAAGCAAACTGGCTTTTACATACGCATAATAACTTTTTAAAACATAAAACCTCACCATGGCTGTCACGAAAAGAAAAAAGAAGGGTTGTGGGATTCCCAGCATCCCCAGCCTCTACCTTCGGCATGTCCCAGGGGAGACAAAGTCGTTTCCCGTACGCACACACTCACCACCGCCACTAAACCATTTACATTGGGTTGATTGTATTTCAGTAAACGATTTTATTCAGTTTTACATCCGTTTGTTGAACAATCGAATCTTGTGATCGATTTTTTACCCATTGCTCCTTAATTTGATTTTTAGCACGGAACAGAAAAAACGTTCTCTAGATTTGTAACGCACCGTGTAGTTTGATTATAATAAAAATAGCTTTTACAAGTTTTTTGAGAATTAAATGTAACTTGTAGTACTCTGTAATTTTAATATCGTAGCTTCCTATTAGCTCTTTTTTTCGTTAAATGAAACGTGAGTATTGTTACACATTATAGATTGAGAACAACGAATTAACTCCCTGTGCTGTCGGGTTCGTCCGACTAGTTTCGATGGCATTCGGCCACCTTTCTAGGAGTTCCACAGGATGACATACCGCCCGTCGTGTGACACACAGTGAGTTAATCCATTGTCCTCAATCTATAATGAGCTCTTTTTTATTTAAATCTGAACTCGTACTAGCACATATTATATACCAATCTACCAAATCTATTCACAGCAATAAATCACCTGTAAAGGTACATACCAGCTACTCGCTTTTGATCATACGATTCCGAACGTGCGTTTCAAATAACTGAGTTTTATTACTCGTCAAATTGTAGCACGCTATTTGAGTAAAATCCACGGAAAATGTATATAGAACAATTCCACCAATACAAACTTCAGACGACACTAAAAATAGAAACAGGACACACTGATAAAAAGTAGTATGTACAGACAGAAAAGTATATGTACAGACGCCAGCACATCAAGCCATACCAAACTGTAAAATTTTCCCAATTGAATATGAACCGCATGCTTTCGAAGTAAAGTTGAAAATCTATCAAAGAAATTTGACAAATTATTGTTTCTTGATGTGCTGGCGTGTGTACAATCCAACACGCTATATAGGGTGGGGACGGCGATAGCACAAGAAAGGATCATGGTAGGATTTGGTAATTTGGTGTAATTGTTTTTATTGAGCATTAATAATGTTCAATTATGACGCGTGACGCCACAATTTGCCGCTCTTCTCACAAGTTAGAAAACCAATATTTCAGGTGTTTTATTTTGGTTACATTTATGTACTCTTTAGTATATCTGAAGTTTTTTTTTTATTTGTCTTTTAGGATTTATTTGATAGTTTAAAAATATTCTAAACTAGTTTTTAGTATTTTAATTTTTTGTCGTATCGTCGTCCCCACCTTGTATATTTGGCACTAGATTTTGCCCGCGACTTCACCCGATTGAAAGGTAAGTATAACGTAAAGCACTGCCTATGGCATTTGGCAATCTATCGGTGAAAGATCTTTTTCAGCTGTAGAAATATTTTAGCCCTAATCTATACTAATATTATAAAGCTGAACAGTTTGTTTGTTTGTTTGGTTGAACGCGCTAATCTCAGGATCTACTGATTCGAATTGAAAAATTATTTTTGTGTTGGATAGTCCATTTATCGAGGAAGGCTATAGGCCCAGGCGGAGCTGGGTCGGGTCGCTAGTAGTGTAATAAACAAAGAAACTCTCTTTCACATTTTTGATTTTAGTATGGATTTGGAAGATAAATATTTCACGTCTACGCATGGTAGAAGGAGTCGTGACAAGATTAAAAATGCGGTAATTTTTTTTATCGCTGACAGATCTAGAATCAATAATTAAAAAAAAAATACGGTAAACATTCATATTTTTGTTATATGTTCTAATAGGCTTGCGTTTGACCGCAACTCACCTGATCTCAACTGATGATGCGGCCTAAGGTGGAGCACGCTTGCCTAGGATAAACCGGTTCACTCGTGTCTTGAAGATACCTATTTTACTTATCCGCAAACAAAGAGGCGGGCAGTGAATTCCATCTTGTGCATTTGCAAAATTGCAAGTGTTTTTGTGCCAAACCATTTTTATTTCTCTTTCAATGATAAAACCACCGATCGCTGCAAACCGGATCCGCAGAAGTGTTGAAATAATGTCGAAAAACGGTAACTTTTTCATCGAGCCAATATCCACGTTTTCATTGAAACAAAATTTCTGTTTGAAACGGTAAATAGTTGGCTCAGTTCCCAATTCGCGTCGCCGCTACCTATGTATGTGACACGCTTTATTTGATCGCGATAATTTCAGTGGCTTTTACACCTTTGCGTTGGAATTCAATCGCGTTTCCTTCTGGTGTCGTCCTCACCTTTGTTTCCACCGGTTTCAATTACTTTGATGCATTTTGTTCAATGATAATGTCATGGTGTAGGGATACAACTTGAATATTTCGCCATTTTGTGACTTATAGCATACGCTATACTTCTTTTATTATGCATGCAATCATTTTTCTCAATTGCTGTTTCTATTTCATAATACTTGTTTTCATAGGATTCGTGGAATCTTTTAATAATTAATACATACACTTAAAGTATTTACCTATGTTTTCTATAGCTTCGTAAAGACTGTGTGTCTTCTAATTAAATATTTTTATATACTTATAGTTTCTTTAGGAAGATCTGAAAAAATAATATTTGTTGTGATACGTTTTCTAATGACAGTTGTCAACATTGACAATTGTCAGTTATTCATTTTGATTAGTTTTTGGCATGTGTAACTTAAATCCATCTTACTGATATATTTGTTGTCGCTTAATAAGTGTGTATTGCTGTATTTTATACTAAACAGCTGGACACCCGCTAATGTATCTGGTGTTCTTAAAAATCCTTTTCGCACTAACAAAATAAAATATAACTGGCAGACTACAATTAAGCCTGGCCGGTACTAAAATACCCCTCTATATGACGATACGGACGTTCCAGAAGTAAAATTCATACTTGGAAAATAATATGAATTTCGGAAGAGCCGACTGGAAAGAAACCTGTCAAATGAGTCAGTCTAGATATCGCTTTCGATTAAGCAACACGCGCTGAAGTACTTAAAAGTCGACCAGTCCACAACCAAAAGTCGGTAACAGTCCTTAGTCGTGCCATCGAGCGGTCGCGTGCCAGCTGCTCCCAGGGCGGGTCCTGCTGATAGGACCGCCTGGGGACCTCCGTCCTAAAGCTAGGAGTCGACCGTGGCAGTCTATCTTCGGCAGATCCTGTTTCCCGGCCAGGCTATGGAGCCTGGAAATCTCTGCCGCTAATTTAGTGCGTCTAGGTTAGTGTTTTATATATCTCTGTTTTTTATACTCATCGCATTTTTGAGAGCTATTAAATTTCACGTACAAGTCTACTCACCTTCTTGTTTTTACTGTTTAGCTTTGTTTTATATCTTTGAACAGCCGTGTGACGCCGGCCGCGAATAACACCACCTCATTTCTACCCGTGGGTGTCGTAGAAGGCGACAGAAGGATATTGACCAGAGGATGGGTAGCAGCGTCTTTCTGAGTACCATAACACCTACTGCGATCGCCAATATGCATCGGCCAAGAATGGTGATTACGGCTGAACCCCCCTTGGGGGAGACCTATGCCCAGCATTGGGCGTCTAAAAGTTGACATGATGATGATGATATCTTTGAAATGTGATTCCTTATGCATGAGGTTTTGTGGTTGCTGGTTCGATATCGAGCGAGTATTAAGTAATGCGTCTTTTCCTATTTGTCAATGCGTATTTATCAATTCATTATGACATGTACTTTCTAAGTTTATCTTGGTCATCATTGAAATCGGTGATGGAAACATCGTGAAGTCATGGAATTGCGTGGCATGAATTGGTTTTACGAATCAAAATTAATTTAAGTAGTCAATAGCCAATAAAACTAATAGAAAAAAAAACAGAATGGGGCAAATAGTTCCGGAAATTATAGCGATGAAACGAAAAAACAAACTAATAAACGTGGCACGATTTATAATATTAACAAAGATAGCATAGATAATAATAACGATAGACACATTACCGACCTTATTTTTTTTTAAACAACCGCTGTTAATTCGCAAAGAGATACGCAAAAAATCAGAAGTATGTAACACAAAATAAAGAATGCTTTGAATAATTCTTGCTCGATATACTGGCAGTGCACGGCAAAAACAGGTTAATTATGAGAAGATTGGCGACGGACAAACTGTCGTACATTATTCTAATACTTTGGCATTGGCAATAAGTACTGAAACGAAACACGAAGCGTCTGCATTATACGACATTCTCGAAATATATTTACATTGCACTGATTTGCAGTAGCTTTTGTTTTTTATGTGAAACATCTGTCTCATGAACCTTCTAGCACAAAATATTGAGTTTACAGAAGGACCGCTCCCGCCATCTTCAAAAAGAATTACCTGAACTTGCCAGACTCACTAGGGCTACTACTGTATTGACTCTGTAGGTTTTATTTGTGACAATATGAAATTTTATTGACACTGGTTGGAACTCTTTGCAATTTTTTTAAAACAAGATTTTCCTGTTCGTCATGAAATGTCATTGTCTCATTTAGACAACACGTGACAGTCAAGACTGAAGTCTGCTTGAAACTGCTTGAGAATGCCTATAAACATAATGTCAATGTGTGCATACGAAAAATGGTGGTTTGTACTGAGTGTTTTTTTTTTTTTTTATATATTGTTATAGGCTTGCGTTTGACCGCAACTCACCTGATCTTAAGTAATGATGCGGCCTAAGGTGGAGCACGCTTGCCTAGAATAAACCGGTTCACTCGTGCCTTGAAGATACCCAGAATATATGTATCGGGGAATAGAGAGGCGGGCAGTGAATTCCATAGTCTGGCAGTTCGCACAATAAATGTGGAAGTAAAGCGCTTGGTTCGAGACCGTGGAACTGCAACCGTATAGCGGTGACGCTTCGCCGTATCTCTGCTCGTCCGGTGATGGAAAGGGGATGGGGGAATTAAGTTGTGCAATTCCAAAGCACACTCTCCGAAATGTACTCGATAAAAATGGTCTCTCTGCTCGGACGCGCCGCAACCTTACGTACTTTGTGCTTCTAGCATCGTGTCGCTATCCAAACAGTCGCCACGTGACTAGCCGGTCTAAGTCAATGCCTAATTTTGATTCTTCTTTTTCTTAATTCACCATCTGCCTAAACTTTATCCAACTATGTTAGGGTCGGCTTCCAGTATGAAGATCGTATTTTACATACACCTTGGTAAGACTGCTTGTCAGACTTTCTGGCTTCTAATTAAAGACCTAACGACTGTCAAAGATCTGGTCGTGTAGTAGTGACAGCCGGGACCAACGGCTTTACGTGCTTTCTGAGGCACGGATGGGTCTCGGTATGAAATGAACGGTTACCCATCCACGACCCGACCGCTGCAAGCGTAGTTTAATCTCGACCGATGGATACGTGCGACTTTTACTTAACCTCGAGTCCTTCGAGCCTTTTGAATTATAAATAAAATTAAATACGAATAAATACGTAAAAAATACGTAACATTAATTTAGAAATGACAATGCCAGATCCTGCCCCACCCATGTAAAGAAAAAGTAAATTAATGAAAATAATTATAATGAATATAGAACCTTCCTATAGTAAATTGTTTTTCTTTAGAACTTGCGGATTACGAAATACCTACCCACAAAATACAAACTCATTTTACCTAAAATTCAATTTAACCTATAATCAATGTCATTATTGTTTTTGGATTTAAACGGAAACCGCAAGTTCTACAGTCACTAAGACTAATGTTTAGTTATTAGCAATAAATAAACAGTAAGATGCTACATATTGCACATGACTTTTATTGAGTGGGGCAAAGTTCTATAGAGTTTCTGGCATTGTCCTTTATGAATTACTAAATTAATATTACGTATACCTATAATGTGTAAGTTTAAAAATCGAAGAAATAACCAAATGTGTTACCCTGTAAAGAAAGAAACGACATTTATTTCTATTCCACTCTTGTATTTTTACTTTCACATTAATATATCTCTTATTTAAATAAAATTGTTCGCACACGTTTTTCCAACCATCAAAATTAACTGTCACTGTCACAGCATAGATAGAGGAGTAATAACGAAGAAATAGTAGGTATTTCTTTACACGTATCTTTTTTTTCGTTTTTGAATTTTAGAATGCTAAAAAATGTGAGTAAGACGTTTGCAACTATAATAGAGGTAGTATAGAGTAGGTTATAGTCCACCGCCCGCAAATTTGCCCGCAAACCTGTGCAAATTGGCGGACAAAGAATAAATGCAAATTCTACCGAAATTGTAACGGCGCGTTCATACGAGTGCGATTTCTTTCGGCGCGTCATAGCACGCGCGTCGCGTACCTACGCATCGCTCCCTCTTTGGAAACATTGGAATCGCGAAGAAATCGCGCTCGTCTGAACGCGCCCTAATACATGTTGTAAACCCATTATAATACGACCTCTGCCATGATCTTCATTTCATTTAAAAAAAGAATGGTTCATACACACAAGTATGTACTTAATGTAAAAAGGAAAATTATTGCAGACAAAATGCTCGAGCCAAAATAAATCTTATTTCAAATACAAAACTAATGTAATAAAACCTTTTCTTTTAATGCTAATATAATTTAAACAGGTAATTCCCTTTTGAGGGTTCTTTAAGAACAAAATTTGTAGGGTCACGTTTTTGTAGGTTCAGCAAAAATATTGTAAAAAAATTTGGACATTTTTGAATTTGTGTAAGTAAGTAGGCAGGTAAAATAATAAGTATTTTTTGGTGTAATTCATTAGTGTTCCACAAAGTATGAAGTCAAAGTCAACTACTTACAGGCACTTTTGATTTTTCATGAAATTGTTTAGTTAATCAGAAAGTCGAAGCTAAATTCCTAAAGGCAAGTCTCTATGGAGAAGAACGAGCAAGAAATTCCACGGACACTCATTAAGTCAAGTTGTTACAAAATACTGGTTACTTTATAATGATTGCTTCTGTATTTAAAAACTATTAACTAAAGAATGACTGAAAATAAAAAATAAATTTATATAAATGTAAATTACAGCATTCAAGAACAGAAATACTGTCAAATTTTTGCATCTTATAATTTTAAAAAGTACATACCAGTCTTGCCATTCGTAAGATTCTTGGTTGCTAAATCAATTCTTACAAACAGGATGTCGTTGATTTTTTTCGATTTTTCAGCGTTTATTTATAAAGTCTATAAAAAATACGAAACGTAAATCTCAATGAAACTCAACACTCATAGTTATTTTTACACGCTTTTTATTAGCTTCACCTGTATGTTTGTATGTTTGTTTATTTAGATTTTCCCCTGTCAATCTGTTATTTCATATTTATTTAGTTCATTTTTCCTGTTTGTGTGTTTTCTTTATTTGATCATCAATTTGTCTATTTACAAAACGTCAATCCCAAATTGTCAGCAAATAAAATCTCCTGTCACCGAATTTCGACACAGGACTGTCCTTTCAAAACCACGATGACATATCCGCCTTATCCTTCTCAGAATTCAATCAGGCGAACCTGACGGGGGGACAGCCTACTTAAATAAGGTAAACAGGATTCCGTGTCTCGAAACCTTCCGGAATATTCGACAAGAATTTTAATTTGGCCTAATAGCTTTATATTTGGTTACGGAATTAAATTGAGTTGTTTACGAAAAACATTGCGCCATCTTGATTTTGTTTTTGGGGAAATCGCAAGATTTTTTAGAATTAAATATACTATAATAGCACTCCTTTTTTAGGGCAGTCGCGTAAAAACTAGAACAATTTTCATTAATTACTCGATATTGTGAACTAATAGACAAAATTCTTTATGCCCCGTGCCTTTTTACCACATACGCTTCGTACTACATAAAATGATATGCCAGAGTTTACATAAAACAAACTGATATATTTATTTTGTTTTATAAATTTCTATTAAACACATTTTTTATCATTCCGAGTTACAGAAAAAAATATACAAATATAAAAGAAACACTCTTATCTACATTTATGAACTTCCTTCATAAAAAGCAACATAAATACATACATACAATATCAAACAGACATGAAATATCTTACATTCAATTGAGCTCCAAATTTTGTCACGGAATTTACAGCATCCCTAACTTTTTTACGGGACTTGGGGTGGTTAAATCCGTTTAGGGATCCGCGGTCGTATCGGGAAAACGGCCGTCAATCTGTCGCTGCGTTTGACTCAACGTCGGATTGGTTTAGAATCGTACAATCCACAAAAAAAAGTTAGTCACAAGGTAACGTTCTATAACTTTTATTATAATGATTGGGGGTGGCAAAAATAAAAATGGAATGTAAAATTAACTAGAGCTGGCAATTTTTTAATAGGTAGTACTAAAATAGATTTAGGAAGTAGTTAGAGCGAAATGGAAAAACGATATCCAACTCAATAGTTACTGGTTTATACTGTGAACTTATTAGCTGCCAGCTGAGCTAGTTTAACTAGTGTAGTATCGATTTGCTCTAAGATTGATTTCTACAGATAAAAATTCCATCTTCTTAAAATATGACTCATTTGTTAATAGTTAATAAAACACTATCCACTAGTTACACGCACGCCAATCTGATTTCTGTGGATTAAGTATGTGCGTATGTGTGTGTGTATTATGTGTGTGTTAAGTGTGTGCTTAGCAGGTAGGATCTACTAGAACACTAGCGAAATAATGCACACTAGCACGGTAAACGAATAGGAAAAAGAATGGCGCTCGTCTTCGTGGATGGCATTATCTATATCATCATCATCATTTTAGCCGATAAACGTCCACTGCTGGTCATAGGCCTCCCCCAAGGGGGGGTTTTGCCATAATCGCCACGCTTGGCAGGCGGGTTGGCGATCGCAGTATGGTTGTTACAAATGCACAGAGAACGCTGCTGCCCATTCTCTGGTACGTCCCTTAGTCGCCTCTTACGACACCCGCGGGAAGATATGGGATGGTGCTATTCTTTACGTCCGATACCATACGGACAGGACCATACGGACCATACAAACATTATCTAAATATCCAAATTTAAATAAACGGTACCAATTATATGACTACCTACTAAGCAGTATCTTATTCGAAAAAGTTACCGCTTGACCTAATTAAACCTATTTAGTGCAAACAATATTCTAATTTATTTCTGTGCTGGTAATTTATCTTTTTTGTTGACTGTATCGAAATATCGAGTATTACTTAAGGATATAGTTGTGTAGGCCAGCAGGTGATCAATTTGTGGTTACGAGGATTATCCGAAGTTCAATATCTCTATGTAATTTGTGTAACGAAAGTCTATGACCAGTGTGTGTTGCCAGTGATTACATACGGGACCGAAACGTGGTCGCTCACAATGGGCCTCATCAGAAGGCTTAAAGTCACCCAAAGGGCAATGGAGAGGGCTATGCTCGGAGTTTCCTTGCGTGATAAAATCAGAAATGAGGATATCCGCAAGAGAACCAAGGTTACCGACGTAGCCCGAAGAATTGCCAAACTTAAGTGGCGGTGGGCAGGGCACATTGCTCGCAGAACAGATGGCCGATGGGGCCGAAAAGTTCTAGAGTGGCGACCGCGAACCGGAAGACGTTGCGTTGGAAGGCCTCCCACTAGGTGGACCGATGACCTGGTAAAGGTTGCGGGGATCCGCTGGATGCGAGTCGCACGGGACCGGTCAATGTGGCGCCACTTGGAGGACGCCTATGTCCAGCAGTGGACGTCTTTCGGCTGAAATGATGATGAATGATGAATTTGTGTTGTATTCAATTCTCAGGTCAATGGCACAAACTATACAGGATGAAATTGAATTCATTAGCAAATTTTTAAGAAGTGACTCAGACCATGAACCTGAACAACTTTCATTATGGAGCCAACTCAAACAGCGCGAAAAAAAAAACAGCTGTTCCATACATTTTGGGCGAGTACCTATTGCACTTCTGCATGGAACAGCTGTTTTTATTGCGATGTTTGAGTTAGATCCATAATGAAAATTGATCAGGTCCGTGGTCTGAGTCACTCCTTAAAAATTTGCTAATGAATTCAATTAATAATAAACACTGTTATGAGTATTGCTTTCAAGAGGAGCTCGCGGTTAAGTAAAAGCCATAGGTACGGATCGATTGGTCAAGGTTAAGCAACGCTTTCCGCGGTCAGTCTGTGGATGGGTGACCATCCATTTCATACTGAGACCCCTCCGTGCCTTGGAAAGCACGTAAAGCTCCCGTCTGTCATTCGTAGATCTTTGGCAGTCGTTATGGGTAGTCAGAAAACAGAAAGACTGACAACCAGTCTTACCAATCGTGTTACCCAGTAACTGGGTTGTGGAGGTCAGATATTCAGTCGCTTTATGTAAATCTCTGGTGTTTAGCTACATCCGGTTAGACTGAAAACCAACCCTAACATAGTTAGGAAAAGGCCAGGCAGGTGATGTTACGAGCCGAGATCTTGAGTTATGGTACATGCTTTAGCTGACTGCCTTTTTAAGAGACATTTATTTAACTACTACACCGACAAAAATAACACAAATCAATAAAAAACTTATTTTTAAAAAAGACAACCAACTTCACTTTTTAGTGCCCTACTTCTTATCATTAAATGGTTACACAAAAAAATCAAAAGAAAAATTTGATCAACACTGATTAATGGTCTCATATATTTTGGTCTATAGCTCTGGTGTCTTATGATCTAGGACAACGTAAAACACAATAAAACCTTTCCAGAAAAATATGCGATCGAATAGAGTCAACCCAATCCATATTGGATCAGCAGTTTTAGAAACAAATTACGAACATACATACAAAGAACCACCCTTTTTGAAGTCGGTTCAAAATAAAGGAGATAAATTTATTATGACAAAACCTAACAAGAGAGCAGAAAATAGACCGCAATGTTCTTAAAATTAAATTGGTCTGTACGTACACAATGGAACTGGAAATGGAAAATGTAAAATCTTTTTAAAAACATCTGATACAAAATTATTATTGTAACGTTACTCAAACTCAAACTCAAACTCAAAATCATTTATTTCAAATAAACCATTTACAGGTACTTTTGAATTGTCAGAGTCAGTCAGTCAGAAAGTTGAAGCTAGTTGCTCGTTCCAAACAGTAGGTTTCTATGGAGAAGAACGAGCAAGAAACTCCATGAACAACACTCTTTTAAAATCAATAATATGTTACAAATTTCGGTTACATCATTCATATTGAATCTAGGGTACAATGTGAGAACAATGTAACAAGTCGTGTACGTTAAAAGAGGTTTAGATAAAAATATAATCATAATAAACAATTCAAAATAAAATTAGAATAACCGAGGCAGCTAAGAGATGACCAGTCCCAACTAACGGCACCCGTTCACGAACATGACGCACGGATCGGCATCATTCGACTCAACCATTTTGAAGGGAACCGAATGATCCAACACGCGCGCCACCGTCAGCGAGACATTCCAGTGAGCATGACATACTCCCAACCGCCAGGGCACATTCAAGTCAATGAAAGACATACCTCGTAAATGGTAGCTTTAAATAACATAGTGCTCACATGTATGTGCTATGAAAAATTTATATAATACTAACACATTGAGTTTATACAATGCAAAGATAATGTAGATCTATATCTTCAGCAGCTCCAAAAATAATTAAAAATGCTAATCAATGAATCTATGAACCCTTATGGCTGTGGAGCTAGACCAGCATCCAGCCAAGCATTTTTATCAGTGATGTATTCACCCAATGAATAATATGCTCAAATGTCTCTTTATCCTTATCTTTCTTCGACCAAATTACCCATAAAATAAAATATCGTTTACGGAACGTGCCTACAAAACACCGCTACTCACACTTGACCTATTTCTTACTTCCGTATAAATAAGCATGGTAAACAGAATTTACAGTGTGTTACTTTTAGCCATAAAACTAGATAGATAGTCTGCTTTCCCTTTCCGTATCACATCGTGCGCCTGCGCTAAATGTGTTCTTTCTTTATTTATATTTATGGCCTTCTTGGGGTAAATAACGTGTAATGGAACGTGTTACACGTGGGATATGCAAGGATTTAGTAGAGGTTTGGATTGCAATTATCTTAAAACAGGTTGACGGGCCTGTTGGTCTAGTGGTCACTGACCCTGACTGCTAAGCCGGAGGTCGTGGGTTCGATTCCCACCCAGGAAAAACTTTGTGTGATGAGCATGATTGTTTGTTCTGTGTCTGGGTGTTTATCTATAATATGTATGTATTTATAAATTATATAAGTATGTATATCAGTTGTCTGGTTACCATAACACAAGCTCTGCTTAGCTTGGGACCAGATGACCGTGTGTGAGTTGTCCCAAGATATTTATTTATTTATTTATTTATTGAACTTTATGCCACCAAAGGTAAAAAGACGGACTGTATGCCTTATGCGTTCTCTACCAGTCAACCAAAGGGACAGTTAAGTGAAAATTATGGTGCGAATTAGGTGTTAACTGTTTGATTTATACTAAATTAACAGACCAAAACATAGCCAAGCACAAAAAAAACTAAACAAAAAATAAATTAATGAACAATGTTACTTCAGTACTTACTAATACAAAAAACAAAATAATTATGAAAGTAACTACTGCAATCCATCAACTGTCAGTAGACAGACAGTCACGCGAATAAAACACGAACAAATTATATACAGAACCCGACATTATTGTCAGCTTTGTTTGTCACGACTCTTTGGAGACACGACATTTTTGTAGCCAATCATCAATTTGGGCAAAAAGAATAATGTTGACTGCCACTGCAAACAAAAAGAAACCTTTTTAGGGGATCACCTTTTGCCGGACGAAAATCTTTTCAAGTACCTAAGACTCTTTTTTTTAAATCCTCCTCTCTAAAATTTTCTCCTGCATCATGGGGTCGTTTAACAAACACAATATACTTAAACAACCAGTCTGGGAACAACTTGCTGTAGGCCTTACAAATATTTTTTTTTTATTTAGGGTCATTTATAATCACAATGCGTATGTCAGTCCCATCGTACCCTAAATACACATAGGTCATATCTGGGCCATGAACCTGAACAGACTCTTCGCATCATCGCTATTTGGTTGAGACAGGACTATATGGAATGTGCCTACTTCAAGTTCACAACTCACATCTCACATAGATATTCACTCTCACTTCGCATAAGGTTCAAAATGACCTTGATATATTTGACACTTTGAATCGGATTCGAGTGCGAAGTGAGCGTCGAACTGACGGGAAAATTACCTTACAGAATGCCACTTCTTACGTCATCTCATACTTTATCTGTCAAAATCTCCCTGTCAATTTAGTTCAACTCGCTGACACGCTCGCAAAGGTGTAAATTCGAAATATCAACCGAGTTTTTAGAATGCCAATCAAGAAACTCACAGCGGATTCAGATTTGAAGTTTAGAATGAGGTCTTACAGAATCACACCTCTAGTCATTTCTTCCAGACTCATATCGAACACAGCCCATCAATAAGTGGTGTAAGTCTTCAACAACTCCACACTCCACACAGTTAGGAGAGTTCGTTTTCCTCATCATAAACGCAAACTTATTGCATGTAATGTGTCCTGAGTCTATGAGCCGTAACAACTAATTTTCTACTTAAATTACTATTTATAAACCAGGGTACACGAAAATACAAATAATTGTTTCGTGCGAGAATTGAAGCTGCAACACGCAGCGTAACAGTCAATCCCTCAGCTAATGCGCTAACCGTATCTTCAATTTTACATAGAAACTCTTCACTTTGATATTCTTTTTGTAAAATCTTTGCTTTCACTACGTATTTCCTGTTTCATAATGTATATATGTTTGACAAACACAAAATCGTAAGCAGCAACATCGGATTTGGTAGAACACAAATATCTACTTCCCTATTTATTCCGTCTGGATCTGACTTGATATTTTCAGCAAAGGTAATGCGGATTTTGCGAAAGGAAAGTTGTTAATTCGTTTTTTAAATCAAAGTATCCTATATGTTACTTCTTATCATCATCATCAACATTTCAACTTTTAGGCGCCCACTGCTGTCATAGGTCTCCCTCAAGGGTGGTTCAGCCGTAATCGCCATGCTTGGCCGATGCATGATGGCGATCGGAGTAAGTGTTTGCATACTTCATGCACAAAGGTTGCAGCGCTGCCCATCCTCTGGTTAATATCCCTATGTCGCCTTTTACGACACCCACGAGTAGAAATGGGGCGGTGCTATTCGTGACCAGCACCACACGGCTACTTCTGGTAACTTCTTATAACATCAGCTATCTGCTCGTGAAAGTCTTGTTAAAGTCGGATCAGTCGTTTTGGAGAGCAGCCGAAACAAACCAAGTGGCAAGCCCGCCACACTATTCCCTAACCACTGTGACTCCTGTAAGCCAGAATCAACAGTGGCGACCACCAGAAAAGCGCCAGAGCAATGAAGCTCGACGAGTCCCAGAGAAACGATTCAACTGTCTTGGATCCCGCAACGAAATTAATCAGAAAATAACAGCGGTGGAGTAAGAAAAACATATTTTCCACTTCCCTCCAAATCAAGCAGGAGACAGAACAGAACTAGGCCAATAGGCACAAAGGGACGTTTACAACTGGGAGAAACCCAGTTGCTAAGCACCACGGATTATAATTGACATAATTAATGGGCCCTAAAAAGTGAGCTGTTACATTAAATTTGATTCCAATAATAGGTATGGCAAAAACCAAGAGGCAGATAAACATAAAAAAGCAAAAATGATTTTTAGCTTAAGTACTGCAGAGGCTGCATGAGTTTAACAGGCGGATGTCATCAACTATATCGTCTATGGCTAAACACCCTGCATCCATCTAGAATAACTTCAAATCGTAGTTTTGTATTGTTTTATAAATTACATAATTATGTTAATTGATACCTTGACCCCTTCACGCGCAAACGCTTGATTATAATTGAAGTTGCTGTTATTCCTTAAATACCTTAACAGGTTTCTATGGAATAACAGAAACAGGAACAAGAGGATTCTAATAAATTCTCACAGTTTTCGCTACAACCCGGTACCTATAAGAGGCCCTACAGTTGGACCTCTTACAGTACCGTATAAACATCCAAATTATGCATTCTTTTTTTTGGACAACCCGCCACCCTTTTACCAAACCACTGCAACTTGTGTAAGCCAGAATCAACATTGGCGACCACCAGAATAGTGCCGAAGCAATGAAGCTCGACGAGTCCCAGAGAAACGATTCAACTGTCTTGGATCCTACAGCGAAAATAATCGGAAAAGAACATCGAAGGAGTAAGAATAAAATATATTTTCCACTTCCCTCCACTTCCTACATTCTTCCTACTACTATTATACCTACCAACTACTACATCTACTTCATTACCTTCATACCCTACATTATCCAATAGGAGATAGAACAGAATTAGGCCCATAGGCACAAAGGGACGCTTACAATTGGGAGATGCCCAGTTACCAAGCCACGGATTAAAATTTACATTACGAATAACTATTTCAATTTAATTTATGTATTACATCCTCTTGATGAACTATTATCCTAAAACTTCCAGCAATCTAGGTAGCATCAGCACTTTAAACGAATCGATTGCCAATTCCACAGGCCTACGTAGGTACTTCCAGTAATTGATACTCAAATATCCATTTGTGCTTACACCGCGAAGTAATCTTGAACATAATGCCTATAATGAAATGGAAAATTTGAGGCGAAGCAGCTGCTGAAGGGAGCTGATGCTTCTAAATTTTTGCTTCGTTACACGAAAAGCTCATTTTGTTTTGTATAAGAAAATATATATAGACTTTCATTGTGGTTACTGTAGAAGTTTGTGGCGTTATTTTTTTAGTATTTCATGTAAATAATCATGATTTTGAAGGTTCTTGGAGGGCTTTTAAAGGGTTCAAGCTACATGTCCATCCATTTCACCACACGAAAGCATTTTAAGCTGATTTTAGATCTATCTACACGCAGTCAGAACCCAGAAAATCTGACAAGCAATCTTGCCAAGGGGTATCGTGTTACCCACTACAAAGTATTAGTTCCATAAACTGCCATTTCACAGATATATTCTGTGATTATACCTACTTAAATTTTATTTATTTTTAATAGATTTATAAGTCCAGGTTTCCTCTCGATGTTTTCCTTTACTGATGTCAGTGATGCCAAAGATAAACTTAGTAATAATTAAGTACATATGGATTGAAAAAGTCATATTGATACCTACGTCCCTTACCCGTTGTCCTAGGTGGACGACAAATGCGGTAATGCGACGCGACGCGACAACGTCAAATAGTCGTTGTATCCAATGTGAGACAGAACGTGGCAAGTGCGGATTGGTTTCTTGCGCGACGAGATGCGACAATGATGAAACTCTCCAAACTTATTTTTTTCTAAATAAGTACAATGACTACCCACAACGTAAGACACATTCGCGTCGCATCGCATCTCGTCGCGTCGTGTCGCGACGAATCCACAAAACCTCATTCATGAGAAATGGAGGCATTAGCCATTAAGACATCACAACAGTATTAAGTAAACCTAATCTATACTAGTACTAATAGACGGGGTAAAATTGTTTTTTAACCGACTTCAAAAACGAGGAGGTTATCAATTCGAATGTTTATATATATATTTTTTTATGTATGTTCGGGCATAACTCTGACATATATAGACGGATTTTTTGTTCGAAAGGGGTTTATTCCGAAAAGGTCCCATATAAATTTTAACAAAATTGGTACAGCCCTTTTTGAGAAAATCAACAAATTCCCAAAAAAATTACTTAGACGGCGTTTTAGTTTCTTCACTCACAGGAGGCCTTACAATCTCTTTTAAATATGTTGCCGTTTCTTAATGGATTTGGATGTTATGGCAACACTAAACAGCGAAAAAGAAAAAGATTAAAAAAAAAGAAAACCGCCTTCAAAAACTAAAAAGTGATAAACAACTTTAGCACAGAACACACATTACTTACTTACCTTATCACTTTTTAGTTTTTGAAGGCGGTTTTCTATTTTCTGAAAAACTTTTTTTTTGTAAGAATCTTCTTTCTTCTTTCTTTTTTGTAAAATTCTTTTACCAGTATCATCGGCTACGTTTTATTCTATCTATACTTGACTAAACGCGGACAAAATCGCATGTAACAGTATGTCGTAAATACTATTACTCTTCGCTTCCACAAAAAGGATGAGAGATTCGAAAGATCTAATTTCCGAGTTTCCTTTGAGTCGAGGGCTGACGGGTGAAAAAATACGCAAGTGTTGGAAACGACCTAATTACTGAACAAAAGTTTGATACTCAAAGTTTAATTAACATTGGCGGGGTACCTAAATCATTGGAAACAGGATGAATGACATCAGGCTTGTTTTTGCCGCAGGGCTCGGTTTGAGTTACAGCTTTGTCTAAATAAATGGTATTTTATAAAGGAAAGAAAGAGGGAGTGTACTTGTGGTGCTATTCTCTAAATAAGACAACCTAAAGCTCGATGCTGCGGCAACGGCGAGTTACATTTTTGTATTCATTAACCGCGGCAGGCCCAGGCGGAGATGACGGGATGATCTGGATTCCATCGACAAAGACTAGTCCCAAATAGACCTCAAAAGAGAGAGTAGGAAGGAGAGTGGAAATACCTTTGCCCTGCAGTGGGGAAATCTAGGTAGAAAATAAATAAATAAATAATAAACTTTGATTATGCAGCGCTAGCGCCACGTGATTTAACAGTTTTTGGTGGAACTACTGAAGGTTGAATAATTTGAAGCTTTTTACCGTTTATTTATGAAAAACGATACATTAATCTTTAAGTAAAAACAGACACTAAGATCGACGTCATAGATTGAGAAAAACGGGTTAACTCCTTGTGTTGCCGGGTTCGTCCGACTAGTTTCGATGGCATACAGCCACCTTTCTCAAGGACAACCCGGAAACACAGTGAGTTAATCCGTTTTTCTCAATCTATAATGTGTAACAATACTCACGTTTCGTTTAATAATAAGATCGACGTCGATTTCACGGGGACACGGTAGGTAACGTTAGAGAATAGTAAAGCTGTGTTTGCACACACACTTGTATATTATAATATCACATGTGTATACTCGACTAGTCTCCATTGAGATTTGCTGCCGTGCCCAAAATAAGACCGCGAGAAACCATTATCATCATCATAATCATATCAGTTTATTGCCGTCCACTGCAGGATGAAGTCCTCCTCCAAAGATCGCCAACCAATCCGGTCTTGAGCAACCAGCATTCATTCACTGCCAGCCCCTTTTTCAAATCATCAGTCCATTCATTCGAGTCACCGATATATTAAGCGTAGGATCAGAATGCTGAAGTGAAAGTGGGCCGGCCATGTCTACAGATGGACAGACGGTAGATGGAGCAGACACGCTTTAGAGTGGAGACCGCGTTTGGGCAGGCTAAGTGTAGAACACCCTTCAGCTCGATGGGAGAAAATATAAAAAAATATTTTTTTACATACACACATCAACACGGTCTAGGGATATTTCATACTCAATTAAATAACTCGAAAAGTACTGGCCGCATTGGGATCTTTTATACACCGATTTGTTTGTAATTTATCTCAGACTAATTCCAAATTCAAATTTTTGAAAATTCTTTTGTTTCGGTGGCATAGAAATGTCTTGATGTGTAGGAGAGGGAATTTTCATTTGTGCGAAATTTAGAAAACAATACGAATTACGTTTAGTTACAGTTTTTTTTCATTTTTAAACGAAAGATAAAGTTAAAATTGAGGTATTGTAGCCATGCAACGCCAACATTTGACGAGGGCGGAGATGTTACGAGCTGTGGGAATGCTGGAAGCTGGGTCTGTTCAGTGTAATGTTGCTGAGGCCATAGGGACCCACCAAAATGTAATTTCAAGAATGTGGACACGCTATCGTGCCACAGGTGAAGTAGCGGAGAGGCACCGGGGGCCAAGTCGCGTCACTACCCCCAGACAAGACCGATTTTTGCAAATTACTGCGCGAGCTCAACCAATTGCAACGGCGACTCAATTGGTTCAAAGGCTGCGAGTGGAACACCAAGTGCTTGTGAGTGACCAAACTGTAAGAAGGCGACTGCATAAAAGCAATCTACGCTCTCGTAGACCACTCCGGGTCCCACCTTTACGGAGAGGCAATCGTGGACGACGATTAGAATGGGTTCGGAACCACGTGGACTGGGGCCGTGAGCAATGGTCCAATGTGCTGTTCACGGATGAATCCAGGTTCGGCTTCCATCCAGATTCACGAAGGACGCGTGTTTGGCGAGTTCCTGGACGATGGAGCCGTCTTCAGAACCCTCAGGAAGTTCACCCATACCAAGGAGGAACAATTATGGTTTGGGCAGGAATTCGTCTTGGAGGACGGATGGATCTCGTTTGGGTGCGGGGCAATATGACGGCAGAACGATACGTCCAACAGGTGCTAGAGCCCGTAATCTTGCCCCACAGAACACAAATGGGGCAAGATTTCCTGCTCATGCACGACAATGCCCGGGCACACACGGCGAGAACGGTAGCAGCTTGGTTACATACACACAATGTTAGGGCCTTAGACTGGCCTGCTCAATCGCCAGATCTAAATCCCATTGAGCATGCGTGGGATATGCTGCAAAGAAGAGCTCTGAAGGAAGTTCCTGAAAATCTGGCTACAGAAGGTCAACTTTTTGCGCACCTTAGAAGGACATGGGACAATATTCCGCAGCAAGACATTGACAACCTTGTTCTGAGCATGCCGAATCGTTGCCGATGTGTTATGAACATCATGGGCGCTTTCTCAGACTACTAACTTCAAGTTTATAAACACAAATTAAATGATTTTTCTATTTTTTTCAGTTTTTACTCATAAATTAAAAGTTAATTCATGTACGGTTTCCGTCTATGCTTCATTTTTTTTCCATAAAATCCTGAAATTTTAATCGAAGTACCTTAACCATTATTAAAAAATGGTAGAATATTAAATAACGTATCTTTTAAATATATACATGTCATATAAATAATTAACACATTGATAGTAATTCGTTTTTTTTTAAATATCCCTAGACCGTGTTGATGTGTGTATAAACACTTTGAGACACTGAGGACATTAATAGGCTAGTATTTTACTCAGGTATGAGTACCTACTTCAAGTCTGATCAAATCAATTTCTTTTAACGATGTAACAACTCAATACCCAACTCACAGAAACGCGGTAAGATTATTTCTGGCTTATCCCTAATACCCAATCGAAAAATTCAGATCAAATACCAAAAATTTTCAATCCCACTTATCGGATCTCCCAAAGGTATCAAACAGCTTCACATTTCGCAGCGTAATTTCGTATTCTATCCCAGCTCTATGCTAACAGCTCATCTAGCGCGAATAGCTGTTATCTTGGCTTGAACCCCTCTTCTGTTCAAACTACTTGCCAAATACTGTCGCATTATTGCTAATTCGTTTGAGCTCTAGATAGGTCGTGTATGCTTGACGAATTTAGGTCAATTACGGTTAAAAAGGTTTTACTTCCCTGCTCTTAGTACGAATGTTTGAAATTACGTTACGTTCTGGTAACTTGTATCTTCCTAGCCTTTTAATAGTGTCGATAGTCGTTTGTTTAGTTCTAAATAGTGTAATAATTTTATTTATATAGTTTATCGATGAAGATTCGAACGATGTTAATACTACCAATACCTACTATTTATAACTACCTGATGCCCGCGGCTTCGTCGGGCTGAATTTCGATTATCAGTGGGGTAATTTTTTTCCCATGTTAGCCCAGCTATCCCTACCAGTGAAAGTTTCGTCAAAATCGGACTAGCTGTTTCGGAGATTAGCCGGAAAAGACAGACAAAAATTTAAAAAAAAAAATGATTACCGTGTAAACTTCAGTAAAAAGCTGTTATTACATTAAAAACTTAGAAAGCTTATAACTTTAAACTCAAATTATTTATTTCAAATCATCATCATCATGATGATTTATTTCATTTATTTCAAATAAACCATTAATTAAGAAGCATTTTTGAATTGCCAGAGAGTCGGTCAGTAAAAAACTTGAAGCTATAGTAGAATTTCCCTTATCTTCCCGTGGGTGTCGTAAGAGGCGACTAAGGGACTTACCAGAGAATGGGCAGCAGCGTTCTCTGTGCCTTTGTAACAACCATACTGCGATCGCCAATCCGCCTGCCAAGCGTGGCGATTATGGCAACCCCCCCCCCCCCTTGGGGAGGCCTATGTCCAACAGAGGACGTCTTTCGGCTGAAATGATGATGATAATGATAATGATAGTAGATTTCAATAGAGAAGAACGAGAAACTCTAAAAACACTTTTAAAATTAGAATAAGTACAAGCTAAGTACATAGTTACAACATTCATATCATACTATGCTTACATTATGCGAACAAAGTAACAAGACGTGAAAGTAAAAAAATAATAAAGAGACATTACAAAGAGTATTAGAGAGAGAAACATATCGTAATTAAAACAGCCTGAATTTCGAAACGACGTATATTAATTGGAAATTCAATCCTTTCCACATCATTCTTACGTCCCAACAGCGGTAAAATTTCGTTCGGCACGACGTCAATTGTGATCAATGGGATTATGACAAGTAGACGAAAATAGAAATAGAATATTAGAATTTGTTGGTAATATATAGTTTTCAACCGACTTCAAAAAAGAAAACGGTTCGAGAACCTGCTTCTTTTTTTAAATTCCACTGTATGTTTCTTTTTTTTGACGCGAATCTTCCGGCAAATGTAAATCGATTTTAGAAATTCTTTGTTTTATGGATAGGGTACCTTTACCTCAGGGGTTTTGTAAAAAAGACAAACGCCTTAAAAAAAAGTGATTGATAACTTTAGCAAAGAATACATACACCTAACTTTGCTTTGGAAGTTGGTAGCTTTGTTCTTTTCTGTAGATGGAGGTATTTGCCCAGGAGTAGGACAGAACAGGGACTGAATAAGGAATGGATATTATTTATAATTGCTTATTATATTTATAATTTTATTTATAATTGCTTATTATATTATCTTACTAGCTTTTTACAGCGACTTCATCCGTGTGAATGTCGGTTATCTGGGATGCAGACAAAGTCGCGGATTAAAAAGTGGCCTATGTCCTTCTCCAGGGTTCAATCTATCTTCATGCTAAATTTCATTAAAATCAATTCAGACGTTTCATCGTGAAAGCGTATTTTTAGGGTTCCGTAGCCAAATGTCAAAAAACGGAACCCTTATGGATTCGTCATGTCTGTCTGTCTGTGCGTCCGTATGTCACAGCCACTTTTTTCCGAAACTTTAAGAACTATACTGTTGAAACTTAGTAAGTAGATGTATTCTGTGAACCGCATTAAGAGGAAATACCACGGGCTAGAGAATTGAAAATTAGGTATTTGTAAAATCTATTGCTGTCGCGCGATGCCCGAACACGAACCGCAGAGCGCGATAGAGACAACTGCAGCTTTGACCGAAAATACCTATTAAAAGTACACAAAATCAATGATTCGTAGTCCCCTGATTTCTTCTCCAAAACTTAATCGATTTAACTGCTTTTTTCATTAAAAAATATAGAAAGGCTTTTGCCGTGTTCCTATGTTTTCTATTTTTTATATAATCAAGTCAAATTTGTTTTCTGAATGTTTGAACACAGCGGAAAATCATGCCAATTTTTTAGGTTTTTGAATATTCATATCTCTTTTAATAATAAATTTATGAGAAAAAGGAAAACATAGGGACATGCCAATAGTAGCCATGGATATTTAAAAAAAAAATATTGATCTACTGGCATTATCCAGGGAGGAAACATGGGACTAAGTTTGTATGGAAAAACGGCCCTTGTGTTTCCTCTTAAGATTTTCATACAAAAATAGAAAAAGAACAATAAGTTTTGGGGGTTCCTCATACTTAGAACTGAAACTAATATTTGTGTAACCCATACGTGTTGGGTATCTATGGATAGGTCTTCAAAAATGATATTGAGGTTTCTAATATCATCCGAAACTTCTAAAATAAGGGAATGATAAAACTAAAAAAAATATATGATGTACATTACCATGTAAACATCCACCGAAAATTGGTTTGAACGAGATCTAGTAAGCAGTTTTTTTAATAAGTTATAAATCGTAAACCGCAATTTACCTTTCGTTCAATCAACTCAAATATAAAAATAAAATAAAACTTTTATATTATGTTACTTGCTGCTACGGAACCCTTCATGGGCGAGTCCGACTCGCACTTGGCCGCTTTTTATAGAAAGCATTAAACGATTATACACACTTCTTAAATATTAAAATACCTATCTTAATCTCTTCACTACCATGATAAAATTTAATCCCAAAACAATTTCCCAAAAAACAAACTATTTTCTTGTAAAAGAAAAGAATAATAGATCAAGACGCTACTTTGAGCGAGAGAATAGTTAATTATTATAAGAAAATTAATGTTCTAAACAAAAGAAAATTTCAAAACTTTGCCTACTGAAAATAATGGATTCCGTGATAAATCATCGCGGAACATTGATTCTGATGAGATTTGAATATTTATTCAGCCCTCATTTACATTCGGGAATGAGTTGCTACACTCTCCCTTTCAACCGACTTCAAAAAAGGAGGAGGTTATCAATTCGTCTGTATTTTTTTTTTTTTTTTTAATGTTTGTTACCTTATTTCTTTGGACTGGGTAAACCGTTTTTGATGATTCTTTTTTTATTTGAAAGCTAGTGCTTCCCGTGTGATCCCATAATTTGGTCCAGTTCTGACAATGCCATCCATGAGAAAACCGTATAAGTCTTAAATTTGCATTAAGTATGTGCGCGATTTCTCCGGCAAACGTAAACCGATTTTGAAAATTCTTTTTTTTATGGATAGGGTATGGTCAGGGGGTGGTCCCATATAATTTTTATCGAAATTGATTCAGCACTTTATGAAAAATCTACAAGTACCCAAAAATTTTACATAGACGTTTTACTTTCATCAATCTTTGTAGTAGTTAACTTCCAATCTCTTCTTAATAGATTTGGATGAGAAGGAGGTACTAAAAAGCGGAAAAATAAAAAGCTTTTTTTTAAAGTGAAGGTGGTCGATAATTTCCTAATTATTGAAATATTTATTTCCATCTAAAATTACAATACGTAACATATATACAAAGCTTAAGAATAAATCATCATCATCTGCCTAGCCTTTCCCAACTATATTGGGGTCGGCTTCCAGTCTAACCGGATGCAGCTGAATACCAGTGTTTTACATGGAGCGACTGCCTATCGGACCTCCACAACCCAGTTACTAGGTAACACGATACCCCTTGGTAAGACTGGTTGTCAGACTTACTGGCTTCTGACTACCCATAATGACTGCCAAAGATCTACGAATGACAGTCGGGACCAACGGCTTTACGTGCTTTCCGAGGCACGGAGGAAACTCGGTATGAAAGGGATGGTCACCCATCCACAGACCGACCGCGGTTAGCGTAGCTTAACCTTTGACCGACCGAAAGCTTAAGAATAAATATAAACATAATATGTACAATGGAGGGCTCACAGGGCATCAAAAAACTCGTCCGCATCGCTCACAATGGGACAAGTTCCCAAAAGGCTAGCAGCATTACCACGTTGAATGGCAATGATAATTCTTTGGCCCAAGAAAAGGCCAGCCCTCTGGTCACGTGAAGAATCAACCAGCCGCTTTGCAATGTCCCTAAAAACAAGATGAGCACGCGGGCCCCATGGCCCTAATGTTTCGACCCCAAACGGCTCAAACATATAACTTATTGAAATTGATATTTAATTGAAATTCAGTAGCTAAGTCCAAGATTTAATGTAATTTTTTTCCATTGCAGTTTTTTGTTAACAACCACCTAGCCTAAACTTAAACTTGTATTCTGGTTTCGTAAACATTTCAAGTGTTTGAGACATTATAAAGAAAGACTGGTTAAGGTATGAAACAGTAGAGATATTTAACAAGTTACCCGTAGACTTAACAATCTTGATTTACACATCTTCGTTTAAAGTGAAGCTTCAAGCGTTCTTATTGGACAAATGTCTCTACTCAATTGACGATATTTAATAATTATTACCATGCGTTTGTCATAAAATAGTGTAACAGATGGCAAGCCATTTAAATTGAAATTATTGTTATGGTGTTTATCTGTGAATCTGATGTATATATTTTTTTGCTAGCCTTTCTGTCCCACTCCTGGGCAAATCCTCCCTCCATGCCTTCCATTATTTTTAAATGACCAATATTATTGTTCGTTGTTGTGTTATTATTCGTATTATTTGTTAAAGTTGATTTCGAATTATTGTTTAATTATTTTCATACACAATATAAATTGTTATTGAATAATAAATTGAATTGAATTTGCATAGAAACTTTGTTACAATTTTAAAATGGACTGAAATGATTTCCAAAAGGCTACTTTTAACGGACAATAATTTTCGTCTTCATTCATTCGAATAGATCAGTTTACATCTAATATTCAAAAACTTCGTGTAGTTTTTTTTGGTAATTCGAGATGAAGTATGTGTTTCCTATTCGACTACTAATCGATCCCAATATCCAAATATTTGATAGTCAAAATGGGTGTAACTGAATGAAAATCATTAAAATACTCCCAAAATAAAAACAAAGTACCCACGTTATCAAACCGTGGTACTCCAAACTACCACTTAAACAGCTTACATCGGACCATCCCTAAACACTCGCACACTTAAGGGCTTGCCCAGTCCCTATTCCAATTGTTTATCTAATAGCTACAATAATTATTATCCCTGGGTAAGCACAATTATTACCCGATACTTGGGTCTAAGTTATTGTCTAGAAACAGGCTTAACGCAGACTGGATACATATTTTATTGGTTTGTGGAAAGGGTAGGTTTTGGTACGTGAGATAGAATATTATTATTTTTGTTAGTTAACAAGTACTTTGAAGAGGTAGATATAGGTACAGGATAAATTTTTAACAGCGTAAATTCGAGGGACTGATCTTGGTCTTCAAATACAATGACTTTTTCTACTGACAATCATGGAATTCTAAAAAAAAAATAACGTTTTCATACTAAGTTATCAATCATTTGTTGCGATATGTATGAGGAAGTGAAATTTGTTTTTGAGATTTCGTTGTTTGTCCCATAGAAAAAGTTGTTGGTTTTGAACACCAGAATCAGTCTCTAGAATTTCCGCACTGGTTACCAAATTATCCTGTATAATATACAGGATCAAAGTCAAAGTCAAAATTAGACCATTAAAAAGGCACTTTTGAACGTCATAATAAAAAAAATATAAAGTTGATTCTAGTTGCCCATTCCAGAAGGTAATTTCGTATGGAGAAGAATGGGCAAGAAACTCCATACTTACTCTTTTAAAAAAAATTGTGTACAATGTTTTGCATTTACAGTTTACAGTTATATAACTATACGTGAATACGATGGACCTTGCATAAAAACACTATATTGAAGTATGTACAAAGTATTACAAGATAAAGAATGACAGCTAAGTTGTATACATAGATACATAGTGTTCACATATTATTATTTACAATTATTGTAAAAGTAGACAACCACTCCATACATTTCAACAAACTATGAACCTATGAACCAGTGTGTGAACCAAAGCAAGAATTAAATATAATGTATAAATTAAGTAGTTAAATCATTTTTACTATTTATATTTCATGTCCATGTCCCCATGGACATGCTCGTGGTTAAGTAAAAACCGTACAGATCGACCAATCAGGTTGGTTAAGTTACGCTTGCCGCGGTCGTTTTGTGGATGGGTGACCATTCATTTCATACAGGGACTACTCCGTGCCTCTAAAAGCACGTAAAGCCGTTGGTCCCGGCTGTCATTCGTAGATCCTTGACAGCCGTTATAGGTAGTCAGAAGCTAGAAAATCTGACAACCAGTTTTACCAAGGGGTATCGTGTTTCCCAGTTACTGGGTTGTGGGGGTCAGATAGGCAGTCGCTCCATGTAAAACACTGGTATTCAGCTGCATCCCGTTAGACTGGAAGCCGACCCCATCATAGTTGGGTAAAGGCAGTCTAGGCAGATGATGACGATGTTTCTTTACCAGTAAGCCAAGGCAAACATGACCAAGAAGGTGGTATTTAATTCTTACTCAAACCATATATTCATCATCATCATCATCAATTCAGCCGAAAGACGTCCACAGCTGGACATAGACCTCCCCCATATGTCGCTACATTGACCGGTCCCGTGCGACTCGCATCCGGCGGATCCCCGCAACCTTTACCAGGTCATCGGTCCACCTAGTGGGAGGCCTTCCAACGCAACGTCTTCCAGTTCGCGGTCGCCACTCTAGAACTTTTCGGCCCCATCGGCCATCTGTTCTGCGAGCAATGTACAAACAATTGTGTATATTACAAACAAACAATTTAATTGTACTTTTAAATTGTCAGGGTGTCGATTAGTAAAAAAAATGTGCTCTATCCATGCAGAAGGTTTCCGTGGAAAAGAACGAGCTAGTAAACCCCAAGGACCATTTTTGAAAATCAAAATATTTTACAATCATCATCATGTCGACCTTTAGACGCCCCCAAGGGGGGTTCAGCCGTATTCGCAATGCTTGGCATGCATGTTGGCGATTGCAGTTGTTATGGTACTCAAAAGAACGCTGCTGCCCATCTTCTGGTCAATATCCCACAGTCGCCTTTTACGACACCCACGGGTAGAAATATTAAAAAAAATGGTATTTCCCATATTAAAAAAAATGGTAATAGAAATCTTTCAATGTTATTTTCAAAACAATTACAATTTATTATTTTGAGCGTGTATATTATTACAACATACACGCGGACACATTTATTCACAAATTTTATAATGAATGAATCTCATGAGAGCTTTAATATGTAGGCGTTTAACAATTAGGTGTGAATGAAGGAAATAAAGCAAAGCAAAGTCCAATCAAAGCAAGTCTTATAAGCAAATACCTCCTTTGTAAAAGTTTTCTTAGTCTTACTAAATATTTAACTAATGTGTTCCAATATAAAAACCTAAAATCCTTTTATTTTATAATTTTATATTCGAGCTCTTCTAGAATTTACATAATGCCTAGAATCTAATTTTGCGTAGGACGCCTAAACTTAACCTGGCTTAAGCCGGAACGAGACTAGACTCCTAATTTAATCTTAAAACCATTATGTGATGTTCATCCCTCAAAATATTTAAGGATCGATACCGAAAAGACATAGGGCGAATAGTACTTTGCAAATTAAATCTAAAACCATAATTCGTTTCCAATATTGTCAGAATCGAAACCATTTTCGGAATACAATAACGTGAAAAATGTGCCATGGGAAAAATAAAATTATACAGCACACTCAGAAATTCGCATACGCTTCCAAAGATCTTAATCCCATTGAAAATCCCATAAAAAGAACCATCAATCTGCTAAATGTCGAGGAAAACAGTTATACGCATTAAGGAGAAAACAGTTATACGCATTAGGGAGAAAAAGAGAGATTGTAGGTGTCTCTTCTATCATTAATAATGAGACTTACAATTCGATGTTGTGAGCAAATCCGTGTAATCTTGGAAGACTCAAATTCATTAGTTTAGCTTTTAGTTGATACGGTTTAGTAAAACATACATTATACGGAGCAAATAAGACGACTACGTCAATTTCAGTAAGTAAAGTTGAGGTTTTGATAAGGTATCCGTATAATCATTACTTTTTTTTATAGTACCTCCTACTAGTTAGGTATTTCCTGTTACGAAACTAGCTTATGTCCGCGACTTCGTCCGCGTGAATGTCGGTTATCGCGGATGCAGACCAAGTTGCTGATTAAAAAGTAGCCTATGTCCTTCCCCAGGGTTGAAGCTATATTCATACCAAATTTAATCAAAATCTGTACAGCCGTTTCGTCGTGAAAGCGTAACAGACAGAGTTACTTTCACATTTATAATATTAAGTATGGAAGTACTAGCTTCTGCCCGCGGCTTCGCCCGCGTAAAAAGAACGATTATCCCAAGGGAACACATTACCGGGATAAAAAGTATCCTATGTGTTAATCCAGGAAATGGTCTACCTTTGTGCCAATTTTCATGCAAATCTGTTCAACGGTTTACGCGTGATTGAGTAACAAACATCCAAACATCTTCACAAACTCTCACATTTATAATATTAGTAGGATGAATTAAACAATGAATACGTGAATTCAGCGATCTATTCAAATGCTTCTTAAGAACATCAACTGCCTAGCCTTTTCCCAACTATATTGGGGTCAGTTTCCACTCTAACTGGTTGCAGTTGAATACCAGTGTTTTACAAAGTGCGACTGCCTATCTGACCTCCACAATCCACGTACTGGGTAACACGATACCCCTTAGTAAGACTGGTTGTCAGACTTTCTGACTTCTAAAGTACCCATAACGACTGCTAAAGGTCTACGGATGACAGCCAGAACTAACGGCTTTACGTGCTATCTTGATATGAAATGTATGATCACATTGATCACCCATCAACCGACTGATTGCGGTTAATGCTGGTAATATGAAATTAAATAAAAGAGTAAAATAATAATGTGGGGACATTTTCACACACGGCCATCTGACCCCAAACTAAGGAGACCCTGTACTATGGGTGTCAGACAGCTGATATACATACACAAATACATTTTTTTTTGTAAATACATACATATATAGATAAACAGCACACAGACACAAGCCAAACACAAGTGCTCATCTCACAAATGGCGCACCCTGGCGCACCCTGGGCGGGAATCGAACCCGCAACACGCTGCGCAGCAGTCGATCGCTCAGCCACTGCGCCAACCGTGTCGTCAAAATCGTAAAAGTCGTAAAAATTATATCAGTATTGTTCACAATAACCTAAATGAAAGCAACGCTTCATATACGCTCTGATATTAATTACAAAATTGAAACGCAAGGTATGGCCAAAACACAGCATGGAAACCTTTTTAATTAATAAATAATTTTACAAATAGCAGTGCTCTCCACGAAAGACCCCGGTCGGGAGAGTGCTTCATACTTATAGGTATCGCTAAATACCACAGCCGTGTTGGCGGCGGTCGATACATATCAGTAAATTACGAGTAGGTAGCTACTGCAGTAAGGAATCTATATTAAATATTATTAATTACTATCAATAAAACATACTTTGTGTTATATTGAGAGAATTTAATTAATTACAATCAATACAAGAAAAGCGGCTGACAATCCTCGTTGATTGTCAAGTCCACTTGTCTTCTATTATAACAGTATTTAGTTTTTTTTTTTATAAAATACTTGAGGACATTAACAACGTTAACAAGTTAAGTAAACTGATTTACGAAATAACTATCAACGCGAGTAAAAGTTAGTAAGTACAATAATATTATATTTGTATAGAAGTCGGATGTTTAAAAATTTACAAACTATAAATATGCGATTGAAATGTTATGCGATCACGGAAAACCGGGTTTTCTTTTTCAATTCAATCATTTCTGAATCTCGTATGTATCCACACTTTCCTAGCGAATTTTGAATTTTAGGTAAATATGGTTGGTTATACGATACCTACTCGAAATTAATATGAAATAAAAAAATCTATTAAAATACTGTTTTAACTTGCCTGCCTCAATAATAGACCCATGTAGGCATTATACACCTTTAAAACTAGCAAAAACCTTTGGCCTTGCTAATGTAATGACGGGCAAATATACTTACCCAGGTAGGCCATCTTACCCCCATAAAGAACCTACTTAACCTCAAATAAAAGATTTATCCAAACTAAGCAGACATAATGGCCTGTGCGCCTAACTTAGACCAGTAATGTACGTATGAATAACTTATAGCACGTTTATCAATTCAAAGCCTGTCTAATGAAGCTATCACGCATCGTGTCGCAAGCGATTTACTTAGATTAGTGATGTCGACTAATGTGTTATTACTTTCCCTTCAAAATGGTTGAGCTGAATGGTGCTGATTCACGCGTCATGTTTGTTAACGGGCGCTGTCAGTAGAGATTGGTCAGCTCTTATCTGCCATGGACTTTATATTGCTTCTTTTTAGGGTTCCGTAGCCAAATGGCAAGAAACGGAACCCTTATATATTCGTCATGTCTGTCTGTCTGTCCGTCCGTATGTCACAGCCACTTTTTTCCACACTAAGATTTTCACACAAAAATAGAAAAAAAACAATAAATTTTGAGGGTAGGTATACTTAGAACTGAAACTCAAAAATTGTTTGTCATCAAACCCATACGTGTGGGGTATCTATGGATAGGACTTCAAAAATGGTATTGAGGTTTCTAAAATATTTTTTTTCTAAACTGAATAGTTTGCGCGACAGACACTTCCAAAGTGGTAAAATGTGTGTCGCCCCCCCCCCCCCCCGTAACTTCTAAAATAAAAGAATGATATAACTAAAAATTATATATGATGTACATAACCATGTAAACTTCCACTCAAAATTGGTTTGAACGAGATCTAGTTTTTTTTTTAATAAATCGTAAACCGCAATTTACCTTTCATTCAATCAACTCAAATATAAAACATCGATCAAAGTTACAACTAACTACAAGAACTTTTATATTATGTTACTTGCTGCTACGGAACCCTTCATGGGCGAGTCCGACTCGCACTTGGCCGCTTTTTCACGTTTTGTATTGCTAGATTACCTTCATAGTTTTCACACACAGAAGCAACAAGAATCGTGTAACCAGTACTTTGTAAAAAACTTGATTTAAAAGAGTGTCCGTGGAGTTCCTTGCTCGTTCTTCTTCATAGAGATGTACCTACGTTTTGGAACGAGCAACTTCAACTCTCTGACTAACTGACTGACTCCTTGACAATTCAAAAGTGCCTGTAAATGGTTTAATTGAAATAAATGCTTTGACTTTGACTTTACTAGCGACCCGCCCTGGTTTCACACGGGTAGACAGAGCATAGTCATCTAGATTCTACATAGCTCCCTGACGCCATGATTTTTTGCCATGCCATGCGTTTACAGACAGACGCGACGGGGGACTTTGTTTTATAGTACCTATGTAATGATAATAGTCAAAGTCAAAGTATTTGTTTCAATTAAACCATTTACAGGCACTTTTTGATTGACAAAGAGTCAGTTAGAAATTTGAAGTTAGTGGCTCGTTCCAAAATGTAGGTAGGTCTCTATGGAGAAAAACGAGCAAGGCACTTCACGGACACGTTACATTATTCAAGCTTCTTTATGTGAAAACAAGGAAGGTAATCTATCAATACAAAACATAAAAAAAGGTTCAAGATAAAATCCATGGCAGTTAAGAGTTAACCAATCTCTACTGATACCGCCTGTTCACGTCCATGACATAGTAGTGAGAACACTATGACTGTCTCTACAATTATTACTACTACTATTAAACCTACGTTTACAAATACACGACACTCAATCACTAAACATGCATAAAATACAAACATACATTTACACTTCACACGCCTAATATGAGATGGTAAACTTAAGGCGCGGTTGTACCTCAACATTCTCAAAAATTGGTTTCTTAGATAGACCAATATGATGTAACGCAATGAAAATAACCAACTCAAAAAATAAAGTGGACAGTGAAGGGGTTAAAGATAATTTTAACCAAATCGTCATCATCATCACTGTTGAACAAAGGCTTCCCCAATAGAATGCCACAATGAGCGGCAACCTGCCGCTTGTACATTTTACTTCGACGCAAGCGAAATCGAGTGCAGAAACTAGTTCTTAATAAAACATTTAAAGCATCCTTATACTCCGGAGCGAATAGAATATTTCCTATATATTTATCGCCTACGACATTATCGCTCCAGTAATATGTAATATCACTAAAGTACGGGATGACTTTATTTAAAATAAAATAAAATAAAACATTTAGAAAACCCCCAACACATTCTCATAGTGTATAGTACTCTACTAATCAAGCCATTTTGTTTGATACCCATATTTAGGCGGAGTTGTGAATAAATATGTAATCTGCTATTTTGTGGCGGTGGCCATCTTGAACCGATTTTCATCAAACATAGCTAAGAACACTCCCGACTAATTCACTTTCCGAACAAAAAAAAAAACAAAATTAAAATCGGTTCATCCGTTCGGGAGCTACGATGCCACAGAAAAACACACACACAGATACGTCAAACTTATAACACCCCGTTGTTTTTGCGTCGGGGTTAAGGCTGCGCCGAGCAAAATCATTCAAAACAGTCGTCACTGTTAAAGTGATATAATCAATACTTTTACCATAATTGCCATAAAAAATATGTAATGAATACCACAGTGAATGTGTTAACCGATTATCGTTGGCAAAAAATAAGAATACTGTTTAATTTAATAAACAAAAATACGTAAAGTTGTACAAAAATCTTTAAAAAAATCTCGTATTTAGTTGAGTTTTGTTAGTAAACTGTATTTTTTTTTCACAAACTTGAATTCATATTAATCTTTAACATTCATACTACAATTTGTAGTTTTTACATTTTCGAAATGTCGCTTAGTTATTTTGTTATTAATTTTTGTTTTAATTGACGCGCTGTTTTGAATCATACATACATACGTTGCGTATGATTCAAAACAGCGCGAAAAATTAATAATAAAATAACTAAGCGACATTTCGAAAATGTAAAAACTACAAATTGAAGTATGAATGTTAAAGATTAATATGAGTTCAAGTTTGTGAAAAAAAAATACAGTTTACTAACAAAACTCAACTAAATACGAGATTTTTTTAAAGATTTTTGTACAACTTTACGTATTTTTGTTTATTAAATTAAACAGTATTCTTATTTTTTGCCAACGATAATCGGTTAACACATTCACTGAGGTATTCATTACATATTTTTTATGGCAATTATGGTAAAATTATTTATTATATCACTTTAACAGTGACGACTGTTTTGAATGATTTTGCTCGGCGCAGCCTTAATAAACAAACAACAAAAGAAAGTCCGTAGGTGACAGTTTGAGAATATTAAAAACTGCGTATATCTATACTAATATTATAAATGCAAAAGTTTTTTTGTTAGTGTTTTTACGCTTTCATGGCTAATCTAAAGAACTGATGTTGATGAAATTTGGTACAGACTAGGCCAACCCGCGAACGAAGTCTAGGGCATAGTCTAACTCTTTTTAGGGTTCCGTTAAAAAAAGGAAAAAACGGAACCCTTATAGGATCACTTTGTTGTCCGTCTGTCTGTCTGTCTGTCGGTCAGTCTGTCTGTCTGTCAAGACCCTTTATCTTGACAACCCGTGGACGTATCGAGTTGAAATTAAAACCATATGTTTAAGCCTACGGTCCCTTGATGCTGTAAAAAAATCAACCCTCTATGTTAACGTGAAAAAAGATATGGCCGTTTATGTCGCAAAAAACGCATTTATAATATTAAGTAGATTAAAGTATAAATAGTAGGTATGGATTAGTATAGAAGTATGGATATGTACCTACAAATATGTACGGAACCCTCGGTGGGCGACTCCGACTCGCACTTGTCCGGTTTTTTAATAATCTAATAGGCTTGCGTTTGGCCACAACTCACCTGATCTTATGTGATGATGCGGCCTAAGGTGGAACTCGCTTGTCTAGGATGAACCGGCTCATTCGTGTTTGAAGATACCCAGATTAAACTTATCAAGGAACGGAGAGGCGGGCAGTGAATTCCACTGTCTGGTAGTTCGCACAATAAATGTGGAATCAAAGCGCTTGGTTCGAGACCGTGGAACTTGAACCATAAAGCGATGACGCTTCGCCGTATCTCTGCTCGTCCGATGATGGAATGGGGATGAGGGAATTAAATTGTGCAATTCCAAAGCACACTCTCCGAAATGTACCCGATTAAAGACCGATAGGCTGGCAACGGCGCGGTATTCTTCTAACTGTAAACACACTATTACGCAATTAATTAACAAAGCTAAAAGCTCGAATGTAAATGAACAAATGAACGTACTATTCCACAATATTCAAAACAAACCAGAACATTACAAAGTTTTCTTTCATTCAGCTCATAAAAATATCACATCGTATGATACTTTCATCAAATATCCGAATCAAAGTATTGAAAAGCACCCCAATTTCTCAGATTGATAAAGGTTCTGCTTAGCAGTAATCGTAAATCCTTAAGATCAATGAGATAATGCCAACATCGGTATCAAATCCATCGTTAAATATTTACGTAATACCTCGTGACTTACAAGACTGCTTTAGACCCAATAAATGTTGTATTAAGATCATTTTGTGAGATATTTTTGGATAAATATGGTTAGTATGTAACATAAACTGGATGTTATTATAAATGGGTGATATAACGTTATTTTAAAGTATGAAACAGAAGCAAACACCGCCAATGTAGTCCTTACTCACCATCATCATTTCAGCCGAAAGAAGTCCACTACTGGACATAGGCCTCCCACAAAGGGGGGGTTTTGCCATAATCGCCACGCTTGGAAGGCGGGTTGGCGATCGCAGTATGGTTGTTACAAAGGCACAGAGAACACTGCTGCCCAATCTCTGGTGAGTCCCTTAGTCGCCTATTACGACACCCACGGGAAGATATGGGATGGTGCTATTCTTTACGTCCTACACCATACGGACCCCAACCGGAGTCCTTACTAATATTATAAAAAGGTAAAATTTGTTTGTTTTATGTAGGGGGTAATCTCCAAAACTTCTCATCCGAATTCAAAAATTATTTCATCAATAGGCAGCTACGATATCCCTGAGTACTAAAGGTATTACTGTGTTTAAAAAAAAATAGGGATCCTTAAGATAATTCACGCAAACAAATAACGGACAAGTGCTAGCAAATAATAAAGAGAATTAGTACCGGTCAAATGCTGTAACATTGCCTACATGCTTAACATTGCCTACATTCTAAAAAGCTTAATAATTGCCGCTGAGAAAGGTTTTTGCTTTTAATGGTATTACTAAAAGCAAGCCGGCTATCTATATAGCAAAAAACATTTCTCAGCGGCAATAATTTAACTTTTAAAATGTGGGCAATGTTGAGCATATAGGCAATTTTACAGCATTAGACGGTATAATACGTAAATGTCAATCTTTGTTTTATAAGGTAAAGATAATTAATATTATTAACTTATTTTCGTGATTTCGTCGGTTTTATGTGAATTTTTAATTTGGTTTTGCCCGAAATCCGAATTCCTTTTCTGAAGTAAAAGTAGCCAACATTACTCTTTATAACTTAAGCTATCACTGCATAGTGAAAGTCTCGTCAATATCAGACTAGCCGTTATGGAGATTAGAGACAGACAAACAAATTAAAATTTCTTTTTTGGTAAAGTAGACAACAGTCATTTGGTAAAACACCGTTATTTTTATATTACAAACAGACACTTCAATTTTATTTATTTGTGTATGAAGATGTGCAATACGATAAAGTGCAGTTGTATTGTATCGTAAATAGGGCTAGAAATAGCAACTTCACGTCTCAGTGAGATTTTTTCGTCTAGTATAGTTCAATTATTGTATTAAACAATAAAATTGTTAAAAGTAATAATAAAAGATTTACGGTGATCACCATGGTCTGAGTTTAAGTCAAACGATGTATTGTAATAATTTGTTACTTAAAAATACGAAATACGTAAAACAAAATAATACAATTGTTAGACGTAATTTTCTTGGAATATATAAAATAAATAATACCAAAGTAACAAAGTTTTTGTAGAACTATTCAAACGGAAAATCGCAGACAGAAACTTACATAAATTGGAAACACATTAATTGTCACATTGCTCACATTATTCAATGTTAAAATATCGTAATTAATTTTTTAATTGCTTCTAACAACAGGAACAATTATTTTGAATGTCTACTAAAATAACGGAGATAATTTATTTTAATACGTCTTATTTAAAAATGTATAGCAAAATTATTTACAAGTATCATTGAATCATTTAGAACACACGTAGGGCAGTTTCAAAATCCACCGTTTGTTAAAAGATGTGAAGCAATTAATTAGTGGATATTAATTTAGTGAAACGGCTACCCGAACACTTCCCAATAGTTAAACTCCTTTCAATTATACACCAAACACAACGTGATTACGCCAATAAAATCGTGAGAAATAGCCGATTAAAAGTTATAACGATCGTCAATTTCAGCAAATGAGGCACATACATGATCGTTTCCACACTCGATTTTATCACTCGAATAATATTTTGAAATGTCCTTCGATCAAAAAAGGTCACAGCTGTGATAACAAATTCGTTATTCGAAATTGTAGTTTGAAATACAAATTTTTAGAATAATATTTATTACGTGATTTTGAAATGTCAACAGAATTTTATAAGTTTGATTTTAATTTGAAATATTTGACTAAATGTAAGTAAGTAGTACTTATTGTAATTGTTGACACATTCAAATCAAGTTAAATGCCACTCAACTAAATATTTGTCAAAAAACCGGCACTTCGTAAAAGTACGGAAAAAAATATACAAAATTTTATATATTCAAAAAATACACTCATAACTTACATGACTGTCATCCAATATTTTTTGCACACACACAGACACTCACACACACAACACAAGCACTATAAAAATCGATGTTCGGTTTTTTCGGGCGCGCTTTGGGCGGGCAGCGTGCGTCGCTAGGGCGGGCGGGTACAGACTGCGGCGGATTCGTGTATTGGCGCTAGCATCGCTTGCCCGAACTCCCGGGGAACGAAACGCGAGTTTTCTCTCAATAATAATACATTTTTGACGCTTCACTGAGTAAATATGGCTTTACTACGGTGTGGATTACAAGAATCAATTTTCATAGCATGTAAAGCGAATGAATTTTGTACGAAAACCTTTTCTTTAATCCGTTCAAACCGTTAGCGCCATCTGTTGTGTGAAATTGGAAGATTTCCAATGGATATAAATGTCAAGCTTTTCCCGCTTGATTAGGTATTTGTGTTTACTCCCAAAGGAAATACGAACGTGGTGATACAGTTAAAAATAAAAATGAAAAATGTACTCATCTTTGTAGGTCGTTGACAAGAGTATTTGTTATTTTGCACTTTGAATATTTCCAGCTTGTTTTGTTCATTGATATTAGCTAACATTCATGTTGAGAGCGAATTTCTCTTAACTTTTATGCCTAATATAAGTTAAGACTTATAGGTACTAGATATAAAACTTTAGTGAAATTCTGCGAATTTCATAGGTACATACTTGAATACACACATATTTTGATTTTTTTATCAGTATTTTTATTATGTAAACTCAATGTCAGATTCAATTATATTACACAGACTTATACTTGACATGGTTTAAAAGTTTAGTGGAATCAATCTAAGTGTCATAATTATATCTTACTTTTTGACTTGACTCACTTTAGGAATTATTTGTGTCTATTATAAGGTTAAAAATAAATACTCGTATTCAGAAAACATATTGTTCATTTAAACGAAAATCAATTTAATGGAATCTAATGTTTTTCATAGTGTATACAATGAGATATTTCATTTTTAATTAGTTTTAATTAGTCGACATATTTATGTCGACTAAGGGCGGGTTGTTTCAAACATTCAGTTAACGTTACATACGGACGGTTAAAAGTTACTATGACGTGAGATGTTTAACGTAAGTTAAATGTAACGGGTGGTTTCATGACATAAAAATCCGTCAGTCAAAGAGATTCCATAATATTTTGATGTTTGACGTAGCTGTATGAAAACACAAAATTACGTTGACTGGTCGGTTATGGTAATAGTAACTTTTTAACGTACGATTTTGTGAAACAACCCATTTTTTTTTATTTGACGATAGTTAGCGCCATTTTTGACTATTACCGGTAATGAATAGTTGAAGTAACCCGTCCTAAGTCGTTGGCCGCGCTAGAGCGACCGCGCGGATTGGAGGGGCCCGTCCTGCGAAAGCGGGAAGAGTGAAGATTCTGCGCCTTGCCGCTTAGTATGCCACGTTGAAGCGGCTGCGTGACACGTGGTTTCATCCTGACCTGCTATTATTATTCACGTGGTTTTTTTTTTTTTTTGTTAAACAATATGCTTTCAGGGTGCTGTTTGGGCTGCCACGTTACTGTAGTGCTTCTACTATGTCCGCGGAAACGCGAATTAATGACTTTCATGCGATTAGAAGAAAAAAAAGCGGCCAAATGCGAGTCGGGCTCGCCCATGAAGGGTTCCGTAGCAGCAAGTAACATAATATAAAAGTTTTTTCATTTTTATATTTGAGTTGATTGATTGAAAGGTACGATTTATGACGTATTAAAACTACTTAGTAGAAGATCTCGTTCAAACCAATTTATGTGGAAGTTTACATGGTAACTGTACATCATATATTTTTTTTACTTTTATCATTCTCTTATTTTGGAAGTTAAAGAAGGGGGGGACCGGGGTGGGACACATTTTACCACTTTGGAAGTGTCTCTCGCGCAAACTATTCAGTTTAGAAAAAAAAAATATTAAAAAACCTCAATATCATTTTTGAAGACCTATCCATAGATACCCCACACGTTCGACGAAAAAAAAAATTGAGTTTCAGTTCTAAGTATGAGGAAACCCCAAAATTTTTTTTTTCTTTCTATTTTTGTGTGAAAATCTTATTGCGGTTCACAGAATACATCTAATTCCCTAATTTCAACAGTATAGTTCTTATAGTTTCGGAAAAAAGTGGCTGTGACATACAGACAGACAGACAGACAGACATGACGAATCTATAAGGGTTCCGTTTTTTGCCATTTGGCTACGGAACCTTAAAAACCGCTTCATTACTTACAAGAGTTCGTGGCAGTTACAATAGCATTTTGAAGGCCCTCGAACAGCTGGATGCCCCAATGCTGACGCAGTTTGTCGATGTACTGGTGCGACAAGGGCAACCTTGTCGTTCGTAATGTATTTGTGTCTCGTTTTTTAGATTAAGTTACTGACCCGTAGTTTTTAAATTTGTTTTTTTACTAACAAGTGGACCCATGTTGTCTAATAAATAAATGAATTACATATTATTATTATATTATTATTATTAATTAATATTTTTGATAATTTATAATATATATTTTTTTTTGCTGACCTTAATGCAGGTTGAGACATTATTTCGCTAATAAAAATAACCGTATTTATATTTTGCATTGCTGAAAAATCAACACTCCCATCGTTAGGTACTTACGTATTGTTAATTTACCCGACGAAAGCGGAAGTAAGACGCGCCGCCTCAACGTGGCCCACGACTAAACACTGAATTAACTTTTTAAAGCTTGTATTTAAAGCTTGTATTTAAAGTTTATCTTTAAAGCTTGTATTTAAAGCTTGTAGTTAAAGCTCGTATTTAAAGCTTGTATTTCAACTTGTACTTGTGGGGGAGCTCGTGGCGAAGTAAAAACCATACGGATCATTTGGAAAGGCTACGCTTGCCGCGGTCAGTTCGCGGATGGGTGACCATACATTTTACACCGAGACTCGTTAAGCCGTTGGTCGCGGCTGTCATTCTTAGAACTTTGAAGGTTGTTATGGGTAGTCAGAAATCAGAAAGTCTGACAACTGAATTCTAGTTTATAATTATGTGTTTTAATATGTTTTACGGCTCGCGGCGGAAGAGCTCGTGGCTAAGTTAAAGCCGTACAGATCGATCGGTCAAAGGTTAAGCTACGCTAGCCGCGGCTGGTGTGTGGGTGGGTGACCATCCCTTTCATACCAAATTCTGTCCGTGTCTCGGAAAGCACGTAAACTCGTTGGTCCCGGCTGTCATTTGTAGATCTTTGACAGTCGATAAGGTTAGTCAGAAGCCAGAAAGTGTAACAACCAGTCTTACCAAGGGGTATCGCGTTACCCCGTAACTAGGTTGTGGAGTTCCGTTAAGTAGTCGCTCCATGTAAAACAGTGATATTCAGCTGCATCCGGTTAGACTGGATTCCGACCCCAGTATAGTTGGGAAAAGGCTAGGCAGATGATGACCTTAAATATGTGGTTGGAATTTTGTGTATATTAAGGTTTTGAACATAAAATGTTCGTACTAATATAATAATATAATATATAATATATAATATATTATAATATGTGGAACATTTCACACACGGCCATCTGACCCCAAACTAGGGAGATCCTGTACTATGGGTGTCAGACAGCTGATATACATACACAAATATATTTTAAATACATACATATATAGATAAACACTGGTACTAAACACCGTATATAAATATAATAATGAGAAAGCCTACTTAACATTTAATCATAGTTAAACATAAAAGTATTTAACTATGATAACGGGCTACCATAAAATTATATATGAACAAAAGGTATTATTTCCAAAGTTAATTGCGTTTAAATGATTATTTACGTTTCATTAATGTAACCACTACGTTTAATTTGTTATCATCCTTCGGGTTATTATATTATCATTATCTATGAGCTTTAAACTCGATGTTTTGGAGGTATACAATGCATTGTACCATTGTAAATGACGTAGGTAACATCAAACCGGTATTCTGTAAAGGGGTAGGCACACGCGCAGGGCACGTCGTACTAACCGATGATGATATTGGTTGACAATGATGATAATAATTGTAATAGCAGGTATGCTAACAGAACTTCAGTCCACGCAAAAAACTTTGCCACAGCACCAGCTGTTAACACCAATCTATCTCGTCTGCCCGACATCCGCAGGTAACTGCAGGGGTTCAGCAGAATATCAGCGTTAGGTGTATTTGCCTGACATAATATGCTAACATAATCTTCATAACCGTTGAAGTAACACTTACACACGTGACAATATGACTATAGGGTAACCAGTAACCCTATTAGTAACCCTATATTTTACCGAACAGAAATTCAGACTGGGAGCTATGAATTGTCAACTAAAAAAGCTTAGATTATGAAACAGAAGACAGATAGACCATGCGGAACACTCAGAGTAAAGCCACCAAAGCAAATACAAATTCAAAAACGAATACCTACAATTCGCTTCGCGCTTTACTGACACGAGTCAGAACAGCACGAAGCGAAGCATCGCTAAAAAAGACAAATACTAATACAAATAAAAATTCAAAAGCGAATACAATCACGAGGTTGTTGGTATTCGTTTTTTAATTTGTATTTGCTTTTGTGGCTTCACTCGCAGTGTTCCGCACGGTCTATCTACCTTTTGTTTGATAATCTGAGTAAAAAAGTATTTGCACTTGAATCGACATTTACCCTTTTTCAATGAAGTCAAAGTCAAATATTTTTTTAAATTAGATAATTCAAAGGCACTTCTAACGCCGTTTAAAAGAAATACAAATTGAATCAAGTTGCAATTTTCAAAAGGTAGTTTTTATATGAAGAAGAATCGCCAAGAAACTCCATATTCATATCCACATTTTCATATTTCTTACAATTCACCTATAAATTCTTACATTTTTCCTTAGCTTTTTAATCATTAAATAGAGCACCTTGAATATATTTTCATGCGTCATAAAAAGTTACAATAATCCAGGATATGACGAAAGACTGACGAAATTTCATGCGCCATGATTAATCTTTTAGATAATCGTTTATAAGATACACACTGCGTTAAAGAATTACAAGCATTATTATGACTGTTTTGTTATGGATGTTTGAGGCGGTCAGAAGCATACAGGTGACATTGAGACGGTCAGAAGACAGGACTTGACTTGACAAAAATTTCAAATGCAATGTGCCGACAAGTAGGTTATCGGGAATGTAGGATATTTGCAGTTGTAGTAGTAATAGTGTGTATTGCGATGTGCAGTGCTATTTCGTACAAATGTCCCTTGGTTCTTTAAGGATGTCCCTTCACCAAGGGACATTCTTGGTGAAATAGGTAAAATAAGCTGAGATAAGCTGCCAATCCTTAGCAACAGGTACAACAACAACTCATCTCATGGTCACTTCACCTAAATTATCCCAAAATAGACAGTATAAGTACTGAGTGAACTGTTATTCGATCTGATGCTAAGCATTGACGGCTCACCTTTACCTAAATTCATCGAGAGAGATTTTTTTTTGAAAATAACAACAGGATAAAGAATTTATCGAATCAAAAGGACCAAAATGTTGCTCCTGGCCCTTAGATACAATGTGTAACGCGAAACAGTGTAAAAACATAAAACAATCGTCACTAACCGACTTCGGCAAGTATAATTAATGCGCGATAAAGTTCCAACGAGCCGGCCTATTAAAAGGACCATTAAAACAGAGGGATCTCCAGATATTTAAGAAACTTTTAGAGATTTTAGGATTAGTAGGCTAAAGTACGAAACATCTGGAAAAATGATTATCTAGATTTCAGTCTGAAAGTAATTTTGCCTTTGTTAGACGATGACAGCTATTTGTCTCGGTGAGATTTGTAATATTTGTTAAGGTTTAAATTAGTTTTTAGATGACAGTAATAATGAGTTCTGTTGCGTAATCAGAGTTTTGAAATGGTGATCATAATGCCTTTATGAGTTTTGTAAATTGTTTTGGAACGATTGTTATTTAGGTCCTCTATGCTATGTACAATTCTTTAGAGGAGTCAGTCTCTTTGTGAAGAAGCTCCTACCACCATACCTTAGTATAGCAAAGCCGTTTTGCTGTGTTTCGGTTTAAAAGGTATGGATGCCCGTGTCATTACAGGCACATGAGACATTTCAACTTTGTTTCTGGATGTCTATAAGCAGTGGTGTACTTAGCATCAGGCAGACTGTAAGCTTGTTTTCCATCAAACATAAGAACGGCGAGGTACGATCAAGTATGAAGGTCGGCCATGGTCCTTCGAGACGGATAAAGTATTTAAAGAGCTTTTACATTTCCTTTTTACAATTTACGGAATAGCAGTGAAGATAGACGCCTCATTTGACAGACAGTTGGTTTACATAGTAATTAAAATAATGACTTGACTCTTCAAGTGCTCAGAGGTCTGGCCTATACTTGAGCCAAAGCACCAGCATTGAGAGGCTATGACTCATTGACAGCGATGCGGAGGAATTCTTGGATGCCCTATGTGTGCCTTTTACATTTGTGTAAATTTAACATAAAATAAATAAAATAAAATAAATATCTTGGGACAACTCACACACGGTCATCTGGTCCCAAGCTAAGCAGAGCTTGTGTTATGGTAACCAGACAACTGATATACATACTTATATAATTTATAAATACATACATATTATAGATAAACACCCAGACACAAAAACCAACCAATGAACCATAATCCCTTAGTTAAGCACTGTTATTATACCATTCATATTTCTCACGTAAGTAACTGTTTGTTTTTTGTGAGAATAAATTTCTTTAAACCGGTTTTTTTTAAACTACAAAGAGTGTAGCTCTATTCGCAAACCACTGCAACTTTTGAAAGCCAGAATCAACAATGGCGACCACCAGAAAAGTGCCGAAGCAATGATGCTCGACGAGTTCCAGAAAAACGATTCCACTGTCTTAGATCCTGCAATGAAATGAATCAGAAAATACTCCGTACGCCTGAATGTCGGTTATAGTGGATGAAGACGAAGTCGCGGAAAAAAGTAGCCTATGTCCTTCCCCGGGGTTAAATCATCTTCATGCCAAATTTCATCAAAATCGGTTCAGCCGTTTCGACGTGAAAACGTAACAGACAGAGTTACTTTCGCATTTATAATATTAAGTATGGATATCTTCCACTTCTTGCACACTTGAATATTTCATTACGGATTTAAATCTAGTAAATATTACAATAATGTTTGATAATTTAATAGCCTAGTGATATGTGGTGAATCCTGGGTACTACATGTGTAAGTAAATAAGTAATAGGTTTATTGTTTCAGGTTACAAATCGAGAACGAAGCACGAGTATAATAGCCTCTAGCAGCGATATCCAAGTAGGTACTATCGTGGACACACCCGCCTGACCACCACTAAGTTCATTTTTGCTTGCACTCAAAAGATGGAAGCGCTCTCTAGCCCCGCCCCGTTGACTTCGCAGGCGCCAAGGGATTTTTTTTTTAACTGAGCAGGCGGAAAAGTCCGCGATAGTACCTACAGGTATGGTGTAGTACACCCGGAGAAGTGACCTCAGTTTCATGTTCCAATATTACCAAGAAATTCCCAACAACCGACAAAGAAAACAATTTATTTCCAAACAAAAATAAAACAGCAACACCATTCTTTGATCTTTTGTTAACCTCTTATCCGCTCAAGTCGTGTTGTTTCTACGTTATGTTATCACAATATCAAGACAACAGAGTTTTGTATTACAAAGAGACTCATTGACAAATAAACAAACCCTGTGTGACTAAAGGCCAAATACACAAACGATATTCAATTTTAAGATGCCGTTAATTCTGTGTGACACAGTAACAAACATCCATCATGTCCAACTGAACATCTATGACGTGTACCTACTTTCAATGCCTCTCCTAAACACAGGCTACTCAGTAGCCTATATAGGAGTACAGCGCTTCACCCGCTTACCAGACTGTGTATTATTCTCGTGTCCCAATGTATCTGTACTATAATCTGGTACTTGTAAACAATAAATAAATTTTAATTTTAATTAATTTTTAATGCAAATAAAGAACTATTTTATCCAATTTTTTCTATTCCATCCATTCTCCATCCTCACAATCTTTTGAGATCATAATAGTAGTAGGAAGAGTTTTTGTACCCATTTTTGTGGGACAATTTAGAACTTGATTTAATTCTGAAGTAAATGCTGATAAAATCGCGACTGTACTAGTAAAACATACAACGAGAAATCTATCTACAGACGGCCAACAAAAAGACACCTCGATCGCTACTAATACGTATATTATCACTACTTATTTATTTATTTATACTTCATGCACAAAGGTACAAAGGCGGACTTAATGCTTTAGGCATTCTCTACCAGTCAACCAAGGGTGATGAAGAGATAATATGGCGGGTGCATAACAAAAAGTAATAATTAAAAAGTTAAAAAGATGTAAACTCACATACATAATTATATATCTGGATACCATATACCTATATAAACATCACTCACACACTCACCACTTCACTCACTTCTGGACCATCTGGTGTTACTAATTCCAGAATTTTTCATTAGCTCTTGAATTATCCGTACTGAAATAGTCAGTCTCAAAAATAGTTTTTGTCTAGTGTCTAATTCTGCCTGGCGTTCGCCACTGAGGTTAGTTTTAGCCGAGATTTTGGTAAATCTTCACTACATAATAATGTACAACTTCAACTGTGAAGTACACTATACTTCACCCTCAATTCTAATTTGATTACTTACTCTAACAGCTGAATGTTGCTTTCTTACAATTTTGAACTCTATTTGAGTAAATTCTGTAACCGGCTTACCATGTGTGACTTAATACCATTCTATTTATACAAGCAATGACCACTAACACCGCAGCGCGGTTACAGGCTAAAACTTTTATAAAGATTACACCATCCGTCAGACATTCGAATTTTTCGGTACACGGTACGACTGTCATATTTTATTTATTTTTATGTGCGACTGACGGATTGGCTTGCTTGCTCGATTTTTTTAAAATGATGCCTATTCGTGGAAAATATGTGACTAGTGCAGCTCAGCTTTGGTGCAGATCCTTTGTAAGTAACTTTATTACAAAGGATCTGCACCAAAGCTGAGCTGCACTAGTGCACACCAAAGCTGAGATCTGATTTTTTTTTTTAATGGGACAAGCCCGTCACACTATTCCCTAACCACTGTAACTCCTGTAAGCCAGAATCAACAGTGGCGACCACCAGAAAACCGCCAGAGCAATGAAGTTCGACGAGTCCCAGAGAAACGATTCAACTGTCTTGGATCCCGCAACGAAATAAATCAGAAAAGAACAGCGGAGGAGTAAGAAAAACATATTTTCCACATCCCTCCAAATTAAGCAGGAGACAGAACAGAACTAGGCCAATACGCAAAGGGACGTTTACAACTGGGAGAAACCCAGTTGCTAAGCACCACGGATTATAATTGACATAATTAATGGGTCCTAAAAAAGTGAGATCTGATGGTAGCGATGATGATATTGTGGTTTATTTAATAAACCACATTTTCATCATCAGCCGGACGACGTCCACTGTTGAACAAAGGCCTCCCCCATAGTACGCCACAATAAACCGTAATCTGCTGCTTGCATCTTTGACATTGCGCTATGCCATAATCTCCACAATTCAGGCGTCTTAGGGATCGCAGTTAAGTTGTGGAGTACGCGGAAGCCGCTGCTGCCCGTCTTAGTCTTTCCCTTAGTCACCTATGTCACCCTCGGGATGAAATAAGTGGGTGCTGTTCTAGCCTGGACATCCAAGGAAGAATGAACCACGTGCTCCTGAAATTCATATTTTTTTTAGGCATTGGATGACAAATAAGCTGTCAGCAAAATGAGAGGCCTTGCAGAGTACCAGAAACGAAATGTCTTATATGCCTGTAGTTAAACTGGCAGCCATACACTTCAAACCAGAACACAGTCAGACTGCTTTGCGGCAGAAATGGGAATGGTGGCAGTACTTCCTAGGACAAGACGACCATCTTTACACAGAGCTCTATTGCTACTAATGTCATCATATGATAAAGTTTCCATCAAATGAAGGTCCAGATTCCACAATTATATACGAGTGGATTTTTTTAAATATAATCTGTGATGCGTGGTGAAGGAGCTCGTGGCTAAGTAAATGAAGTACAGATCGATCAAAAGTCATGTAAACTGGAGGAGCGGAACCACCTAATACAAGCAAATCTTTGCTTAAAAGGTGACTCCAAACTTAACTGTGTTTTACATATTAGTTGATGAAATAAACATTTTTATTTTTTTTATTTATTTTATAAAAGTTAAGCTACGATTGCCACGGTCGCTCTGTGGATGGGTGACCATTCATTAACATACCGAGTTCCCTCCGTGCCTCGAAAAGCACGTAAAGCCGTTGGTCCCGGCTGTCATTCGTTGATTTTGGACAGTCGTTAAAGGTAGTCAGAAGCCAGAAAGTCTGACAGCCAGTCTTACCAAGGGGTATCGTGTTACTCAATACCTGGGTTGTGGAGGTCCAATAGGCAGTCGCTCCTAGTAAAACACTGGTATTCAGCTGCATCCGGTTAAACTGGAAGCCGACCCCAGCATAGTTCGGAAAAGGCTAGGCATTGGTGTGGTGCTTGGCAGTTGCCAAGGCTTCTCCCAGTTGTAAATGCCCCATTGTGCCTATTGGCCTAGTTCTGTTCTGTCTCTTGCTTGGAACTAGAAAATATATATTTTTCTTACTCCTCCGCTGTTCTTTTCTGATTCATTTCATTGCGGGATCCAAGACAGTTGAGTCGTTTCTCCGGGACTCGTCAAGCTTCATTACTTTGGCGCTTTTCTGGTGGCCACTGGCGATTCTGGCATACAGGAGTTACGGTAATTAAGGAATAGTGTGGCGGGTTTATCCCAAAAAAAGAAAACAGTTATTTTGTCATTTGAATTTTGCGTCGGTTACAGAAGAGTAAGAAACACAATGACAATAGATATAAACAAGATGATAGAAAGTCATGACGATGAGACGAGATGTTCAGCCAAAAAGTTAAAGCCAAATTATAAATTGCCCACAATAACACCAAAATCCCTTCACATCACACTTTAGACACACTCAATTTAACCGCCCAGGATAAAAGCATGCATCCAACTTGTAAATCCCAAAGAAATCACGTATGTAATCGCGAGAAAGCCCCACAAGTCGCGCGTGTGTCGACAGCCTAACGCGTTTGTTTCAAATTACCCTTTTTCCGCTCGCTTGCGTTTTAGCGATTCGTTTGATCCCCTATAATTAATTAATTAGTCGTGTGTGTGTGTACCACGGATTTTCATAATTTTAGGATGGTATGGTGTGTTTTCTTGTTTATAATGACTCACGTGGGGTGCGTAAGGTACTTTTGGTTCCTTGGCAATTAAAATCAAAGTCTTAATTAAATTAGAATATTTATTAACCTTTTGGATTGTCAAAAATCGCACATGGGGCTATTGATCAGAACACTTTTGCAATTTTGACTATTTTCGGAGCTTCAGCAGTCCGGAATCAGTCTACGCACAGTTTAATGGTCATTATTCTGACTCAGCAACGGCCCAACCAGAATCATTTTGAAAAATGTTAACTTTAAGAGGAAACACAAGGGCCGTTTTTCCATACAAACTTAGTCCCCTGTTTCTTCCCTGGATAATGCCAGTAGATCAATTATTATTATTTTAAATATCCATGGCTACTATTGGCATGTCCCTATGTTTTCCTTTTTCTCATAAATTTATTATTAAAAGAGATATGAATATTAAAAAACCTAAAAAATTGGCATGATTTTCCGCTGTGTTCAAACATTCAGAAAACAAATTTGATTTGATTATATAAAAAATAGAAAACGTAGGAACACGGCAAAAGCTTTTCTTTATTTTTTAATGAAAAAAGCAGTTAAATCGGTTAAGTTTTGGAGAGGAAATCAGGGGACTACGAATCATTGATTTTGTGTACTTTTAATAGGTATTTTCGGTCAAAGCTCCAGTTGTCTCTATCGCGCTCTGCGGTTCGTGTTCGGGCATCGCGCGACAGCAATAGATTTTACAAATATCTAATTTTCAATTCTCTAGCCCGTGGTATTTCCTCTTAAATGCAGCGTGCCACCCGTTAGACATCGCTTTTATAATGTTGTCAATATATAATACATTTTAATGCACGCCATTTAAAGCTTTATCTTGGATGTCTAATTATTTGCTGTGGTTAAGCCGTGCTGTTGTTATAATGATTGCGATGATTTTTATAATACTCACTAAAGAAAACAGGTCGTTATTTTAACAGAAATACACAAGATGGTGTTCTAAAGCCACACGGTATCGAGCGTAATGCTTTGCTGACAGTATGCCGTTATAATCAGCAGTAAGTCGGCGGCTAACTGAATGTTTGTACAAATGACAATGCCAGATCCTGCCCCACCCATGTACAGAAAAAGTATATCAATGAAAATAATTGTGATGAATATAGAACCTTTCTATACTAAATAGTTTTTCTTTAGAACTTGCGGATTACGAAATACCTACCCACAAAATACAAACTCATTTTACCTAAAATATAATTTAACCTATAATCAATGTCATTATTGTTTTTAGATTTAAACGGAAACCGCAAGTTCTACAGTCACTCAGACTAATGTTTAGTTATCAGCAATAAATAAACAGTAATATGCTACATATTGCATGACTTTTATTGAGTGGGGCAAAGTTCTATAGAGTTTCTGGCATTGTCCTTTGAACTTTGTGCTTTCAGTCGGCGATTGACTTTAAGTTTAGTGTGAACAAGGTTTTTTATACCGATAAGGATCGCTGACTGTTTTTTTTTTAATACTCTCATCATTATCGTCAAGCTTTAAATGCCCACTACTGGGCATAGGTCTTCCCCAACGGGGGGTTAAGTCTCCATGCTTGGCCGATGCATGTTGGCGATCGCAGTAGGTGTTATGGTACTCATAAGGACGCTGCTGCCCATCCTCTAGTCAATATCCTTTTGTCGCCTTCTACGGTTTAGTGTAAACGCAGCCGTTTAAATAAATAACCCTGATAAAAATATTATAACTTGCTTTTTCCTTAATACACCGAAGTTAAATGCAAAATATAAAAGGAAGTTTACTTTTGAAAAAAAAAAATCTTGATACTTTTATTTCCCTTATCTTATATAATCGTTGATGCTATTGAAACCTTGACTTTAAAAACAACCTCATAAGATTCATAATTGCATGACAAAATCTTCAATACAATATTGTGTTGTAAACTTCAAGCGTGTATCGCCACAATAACCGTGCAGTCTTATTGAACTTTGTGTTAATAGATATAGGGGTGAATTTTTAGTGTTTCAGAAATTGTTTACGTGCAAGTAGTTACCCAAAGTTGGTCAATAATGAAGTCGCAAGTTGCAGTACAAGCATTCAGAATGCAACGTTTAGTTAATGATTTACGCGACGCGGATGGAGTTCTTGGCTAAGTGAAAGCTGTACAGATATATCGCACATGGTTAAGCTACGTTTGCTACGGTTGGTCAGTAGATGGGTGACCATCTATTGAAAGCACGTGTCGACGTTGGTCCTGCGCCTTTCATTCCCCGATCGTGTCTAATTGATGTCCTCACTCTCATAGTCCGATGACTACGAGAGTGAGGGAAGAGGGAGTGCACCCTTTTCAACCGACTTCACAAAGAAGGAGGTTCTGAATTCGTATGTATGTTTTTTTTTTGTATATTTGTTATGCGATTTCTCCAGCAAATGTAAAGTGATTTTGAAAATTCTTTTTTTTAAGGATAGGGTATGCCTCAGGGGTGCTGTATCAATTTCGATAAAATTTATATGCATGCATTCAAAATCGCTTGAAAAAAAAAACAAAAAAGAACAAAAACAACAAAAAAAAAATACACAAAAACATACATAGATGATGTTGTAATTTTCTCTCCAACCTTGTACTTTCAATTTCTGTTTTGACTGTGTTGCCGTTTCTTAATGGATTTGGATGATAAGGAGGTACTAAAAGCGAAAAATATAAAGCTTTTTTACAAAAAAGACAACCGCCTTCAAAATCTAAAAGTGATAGGTAAATAACTTTAGCACAGAACACACATGACTTTAGTTTCGGAAGTCGGTGGCTTTGTTCTGTTTGATGTTTTGTATTGCCACAAAAAAGCTTATGCAATATAATATCAATTACATCGAAAATATGTCGTATAAATTGTGTCGATTTTTAATAAGGATAATGTTTTCAGAAGTTATGTAATGGTAGGTACCTAATAAGGATTAATATCTAATTTTCTAAATGTTTAGCATCAATTTATTTAAGATTGCGTGTAGTGCTCAAAGTTTCAATACAATGTTAAAATTGTTTAAGAAATTAATAAATAAAAAAAAATACAAAAATAAATAAACATCATGGAATACGTAAGAGAAAATTCATAATGGTGGATGACATTCAAGGGTAGTCAACAATACTTGTCTAGATAGACGTGGTATTTTTGACTGGCCTTGTAGATCGCGTGGCATTGGCCCAGTGGTACGATACCAGGCAAGTTCCAATGCGAATTTTTGACTGGCCTTGTAGATCGCGTGGCATTGGCCCAGTGGTACGATACCAGGCAAGTTCCAATGCGAATTTTTGACTGGCCTTGTAGATCGCGTGGCATTGGCCCAGTGGTACGATACCAGGCAAGTTCCAATGCGAATTTTTGACTGGCCTTGTAGATCGCGTGGCATTGGCCCAGTGGTACGATACCAGGCAAGTTCCAATGCGAATTTTTGACTGGCCTTGTAGATCGCGTGGCATTGGCCCAGTGGTACGATACCAGGCAAGTTCCAATGCGAATTTAACAACTCATATGTATTTTCTAACTTTATCTTCAACATCACTCAGTAAAAGAAGACTTCGTAAGGAAACCTGGAATTATTAATATTGTTCTGAAATCACCAATCTGTCTTGAGCAGGCGTGGTGATCAATGTTCGTGCCTTCTTTATATGAGAAGAGGCCTTTGCCCAACAGTGGGACGAAAATAGGTTGATATTATTATTGTACAGTCACAGTATTATATTATACAGTCATGAGCAACAGCTCATGACTGTACAATAAGTAGATGTAAACAGTTGGTCTCATTTTAAACTGATTTTCTCCTAAACTATTGATTGAAACATTACGGGTTACGAATAGGGTATTTTTGATCCCATCATCATCATGTCAACCTTTAGACGCCCACTGTTGGGCATAGGTCTCCCCAAAGGCGGGGTTTAGCCGTAATCGCCATGTTTGGCCGATGCATTTTGGCGATCGCAGTAGGTGTAATTTTACTCAGAAAGACGCTGCTGCCCATCTTCTGGTCAATATACCTCTGTCGCTTTCTACGACACCCTCGGGAAGAAATGGGGTGGTGCTATTCGAAGCCGGCACCTTACGGCGGTTTTTGATCCCAAACTTTTATAAAATAGGTTTTACCTGTAAGTTGAAGTAGTCATTTCACGAGAAAATTGCTTTTGAATTTTGCAATGTGTATATATATTTATGCTCGTGACTGTACATTGCATAGATAGTATTAGCTTCTATTTTGGTCTCAATCTCAGTTATTGTTATCTCTTCCGTAGTAGGTACTTAAAAAACTATATTTTATCTTACCTACGTAGGCACTAAATCTTGCTACAATAGCTCTCCTAGAGCCAGTTGAGCTCATTCATTTTCCTTTTTATGCAAAATGCTCTTCGCGTTCCAAGATTGGTTAAGAAATCATGCATTTTTATATAAAATTGCTTTGATTTTATTAGGTGTACTTCAGTTATGCTGTTATCTATACTAATATATAATATTTTATATATCTATACTAATATTATAAAGCTGAAGAGTTTGTTTGTTTGTTTGGTTGAACGCGCTAATCTCAGGATCTTCTTTTTGTGTTGGATAGTCCATTTATCGAGGAAGGCTATTATTATCTATACTAATATATAATATATTATATATCTATACTAATATTATAAAGCTGAAGAGTTTGTTTGTTTGTTTGGTTGAACGCGCTAATCTCAGGATCTTCTTTTTGTGTTGGATAGTCCCTGTCCCAGACCCTGTAAATTTTATACTATAAAGCACAGACATATTTAACGGTTAAGTAGCCATAAATTGAAAAATGTAGTTACCTAGTAATTAATATCTTAACTTTTAAAAACCTGTACTATTGCATGCTATATAGGGTGACTGGTAATTAGTGTACGATACTTAAACACGTGATTGTGTTCATGACAACAAACAACTTTCTCGAAGAAAAAATGATTTTTGTACTGGTTCACTTTTATCACAATAACACAACTGCCGTATGAAATTCACGCACTCGCACGCCTGTGACCTGTGTGCGCCTGTGTGGGGGGCAGGAAATAACAGTCACACTACCGCTGTACAGTCAAAACAAACTGAAATGGACCGTAAATCAAGGCAATAAGACTTTTGACTTGTACCTACATGTGTGACTGTGTGTGTGCGTAGCTTTGTACTGTGGCCACAACCTTCTTCCAGAATTAGTAGGAATAACTAATATTTTAATAAATAAACAATGCCTCCCTCCCCGACCCTTGCTCGTGCCAGCCCGCGCAGCTGAGCCTGTAGTTTTAAATTCGTCCCTAAATAATGGAAATCCGCTCCATCCTTTCCCTTTGCTGTCCTCTCCTAGCGACGCCCTAAGCCGAGGTTCGTACCCCACAGGGGGTGCCCTTAGCATGTAGTCGCTTAGTTTGTAAGTTATTTTGTCCTGGCTGAAGGCCTTAAAAATAATAATTTTTAAGTGACCACAGGAAAGTCCGGTTAAGCAGCCGACAACCTCATAGGTTGACCTGCGAGATGCCAATCCGAAAAAAAAATAAAAAAAATAAATAAACAATGCCTATAAATTTGAAACAAAAAAATCAGTGTATGTATTATGATTATAACTGCAACATATACTAATTGGGGTGTCTGAGGGTGTGCGTTAATTACGTTACATGTTGTATATACAAATTGACTGATTTTGATGAAATTTTTTGTGTGTGTTCAAGTGGATTCAAGAATGGTTTGATTCACAATTGGACTCGGTAGGTGGTGCTGTAGTCGGGTTCTAGGACTTCTTAGATCTATATCACCTTGGTACCTCTTCACTGCACAGACTCACAATGCCGTATGGAGTGGACACAGGGTAGGTAGGCCACCAACAAAATGCGTGCCACTATATGGGCTATATTCACTGGGACACTTAGTTGCGCGTAAACTGCATACATACACACTACTACATTTGGTTGATGGTGGCGAGTGGTTGCGCCACCACAGTGTCCAAAGAATATCAATCTCTAATTTTAAAACCTATCTAATGCTAAAAAACAGTTTTTCGGCCAACGTGTTTAACATTGGCCATTAAAAGCAATAGCTTTTTAGCCAAATGCGGATCGATTCATCCGACTTAGCAATTATCGTCGTAATAGCAAATAGCATAACAATAGTAATTAGCATGCTAAAACGCACAAAATCCATGTCCATGAAATTATTGTGAAATGGCAATAATTGCTATTACTGCTCAACATCATGAAGAACTTTTACTGCCTGCACTAGGGTTTTACTGCAAAATTTTCGTTTATTTTCAAAGAAAAGATATTATGCACACCCCCGCTTTAAAACATAGGGCGCTCGCTTGCGCTGCGTCATGCACTTTTATTAAAATATGTTTTACGATTTTCTTTTGTTTGCTTCGAATATTGGGAAAAGAAAACTTGAAAATGTAGTCAAGATTTTAAAAATATATTTAAAAGCCAATGTGGTTTTATACAGAGGAACTCCCCAACGGTAGGTCGATACTGTAAAATTCAAACAACAACTCACATCTCACATCGCTATTCACTCTCACTTCGCATAAGATTCAAAATGACCTTGATATATATTATTTGAAATTTTGAATCGGGTTCGAGTGCGAAGTGAGCGTACAGAATGCCACTTCTTACGTCATTTCATACTTTTTCTGTCAAAATCTCCCTGTCAATTTAGTTCAACTCTCTGACACGCCCGCAAGGGTGGCGCAAGTGTAAATTCGAATTATCAACCGAGTTTGTAGAATGCCAATCAAGAAACTCACAGCGGATTCAGAATCGAAGTTTAGATGATCGTACAGAATCACACCCCAGCTTTTTCTCCAACTAACACCTACAACTAATTACAAAATGAGGTTTATTTTTAGTTCAAACCTTCGAGTATTTTTTTTGTATTTGTGAACTTCCTATTATTCGAAAGATTATAATTCAAAGTTACGTCACTTATTCTGTTAATAGTAGCTAGGCTTTTCACCCATCCCGTGTCCGTTTCGAACCTGCCAATAAACGATAGTGATCCTATCAGGAACAGGACCAAGTTTTTAAAATAAATATTTGTATGAAAGAACTGTAGACGTATTTGGATTATCAGCTATAAGACATTTTCAATCAAACAAAGACAGCACAGTTTATTTGTAAGAATATAGTATAGCAGACCTCTGTATTAAACTCGATTTTTGTAGTAAAAACATTGTCGTAGTCGGAATTACAACTTAACCGAATTAAATATTTACAAAGCTTACAAATAAAAATAAATGGACAACGCTCATAGGGCATCAAAAAATCACGTCCACATCGCTCTCAATGGAATATATGCCCAATAGGATAACAGCATTGTCACGTTGTATGACAATGCTGATTCTTTGGCCCAAGAAAAGACCACCCAAGAAAAGGCCTTCGGGTCACATGAAGAGTCGACCAGCCGCTTGACGATGTCCCAAAAAATAAAATGAGCACTTGGATATGACCCTACAGTCACTATTTAATCGGAATTTCGTCCAAAACACAAAAACTCAATAGATTAGGCTTGGAACACAATTAGGACCCGTTTTTTCAATAAGACGGGTTCATTTTTCATTATCGTACCAACCCTAGCTTACAGTTATTTCCTAGCCTCAGTCAGACGGATTATATCAGGCACAACCCTACCTCGGGTTGCGCGACTTTCTTTTTGGATGTTAAGGAAATTAAAATTGTAAGCTCTTGAAATGGAAATCTGTTTTACGACCCAGTTTTTGAAATCTTATTACAGGTTCGCGTTGGATTTATGAGTGTCTGGCTGTTTTAGTTTCATTTGCTTTTTTACAGAATAATCATTCGGTGTTATTCTGTGATAACCTTCTTAGGTGAATTTAGGTGAGTGAGTTTGTGGTGAGTTGTCTACTTAGTATCATAGAAACATAAATCCATATCCATAGTTCCACAGTCCATACTAATATTATAAATGCGAAAGTAACTCTGTCTGTTACGCCTTGACAATAAAACGGCAGAACCGATTTTGATGAAATTGGGTTGTTGACACCATTAACCAATAATTCCAAAATACAACTTATCTTAAAATACACTTTATTTTAGCCCCGAAAACCCGATTAATTTTCAATTAATTGTAAAATTCGATTTTCAGTTGCTTTAAAATCCATTAATAGTTGGTCAATTGAGTTGGTAAAAAAGTGACGTCACAGGCCAAAATCAATGGAGGAATCTCGTTTTGACAGCTCATAAAAAGTATGTCAATTGATTGGTGGTGTCAAGTACCCAATTTAGTATGAAGATAGCTTATACTGCGATAACCGGCATTCACGAGGACAAATTCGCGGGCAGAAGGTAGTGCTTAATTTTTTTTTTTTATTTGTTTATTTAGTTAATTAAATATTAATACAGGGGTGTTACTTAATTTTAAACTCATCATCATCTGCCCAGCCTTTTCCCAACTATGTTTGGGTCGGCTTCCAGTCTAATCAGATGCAGTTGAATACCAGTGTTTTACATGGAGCGACTGCGTATTGAACCTCCACAATAACTGGGTAACATGATACCCCTTGGTAAGACTGGTTGTCAGACTTTCTGGCTTCTGACTACCCATAACGACTTGCCAAAGGTCTACAAATGACAGTTGGAATCAACAGTTTTACGTGCTTTCCGAGGCACGGAGGAAACTCGGTATGAAAGGGATGGTCACCCATCCATAGACCGACCACGGCTAGCGTAGCTTAACCTTTGACCGATCGATCTGTATTCTAAACTCACCAAATTTTTATAATATGAAATGTGTAACTGTTTTTTGTCCCAATAAAATGTTAAAAATTATTGACCACTCACCTCACATTAATTTCGAGAAAATGTCACAGAATAGCATCAACAGGCATCGCAGGAACATCTGGAACTTTCTGCAAAACTAATATCAATCGAAAATCAATAGTAATACTTGTGCTGAATAGCGGTTTCCCACAGGAAATAAGCGAGGACATACGGTGCTGGCCGGTAGATAACGCGACCACATCGGGTAAAGCGCACGTTGCTTTCATTGTGGTTTAAAATAGCTTGTGGTCGTTTTTGCCATACCTTATTATTGGGTCCGACGTAACACTGGCATCCAGTTAGACTGAAAGCCGACCCCAATATAGTTCGGAAAAGGCTACGCAGATGATGTTGGGGTCCAACGTAGGTGTGAGATGGAACAGTCAGTAAGAGTCTGACAGATTTCTCGGAGGACATCCATGAGGATTATCCCCCGAAACAAAAAAAAAGGCTCCCAGTCTAACTGGATGCAGCTGAATACCAGTGTTTTACATGGAGCGACTGCCAATCTCGAGAGCGAGCTGGAGCGTTCTCTGTGCCTTTGTAACAACTAAATTGCGATCGCCAATCCGCCTGCCAAGCGTGGCGATATTGGCAAAACTCGCCCTTGGGGAGGCCTATGTCCAGCAGTGGACGTCTTTAGGCTGAAATGATGATGATGATGACTGCCAATCTGACGTCCACAACCCAGTTACTGGGTGACACGATACTTATTCCGTGGTAAGACAGACTCTCTGGCTTCAAAGGGAGGTTCAGCCGCAATCGCCATGCTTGCCCTATGCACCTTGGCGATCGCAGTAGGTGTTATGGTATTGTTCTCACATTGTACCCTAGATTCAATATGAATGATGTAACCGAGATGTGTAACATATTATTGATTTTAAAAGAGTGTTGTTCATGGAGATTCTTGCTCGTTCTTCTCCGTAGAAACCTACTGTTTGGAACGAGCAACTTGCTTCAACTTTCTGACTGACTGACTCTGACAATTCAAAAGTACCTGTAAATGGTTTATTTGAAATAAATGATTTTGAGTTTGAGTTTGAGTTTGGTACTCAGAAGAACGTACTTCTGAGTACCATAACACCTGCTGCAATCGCCATCCTCTAGTCAATATCCCTCTGTCGCCTTCTACGAAAAATACGGGTACAAATGGGGTGATGCTATTCGCGACCGGCAGCACACGGTTATGATGATGAATAATATGGTGGTACTTACTAGGCCGTCCTGTGATGACGGCCGCGAATAGCACCACCCCATCCCTTGGGTGTCATAGGAAACGACAGCGGGATATTGACCAGAGGATGGGCAGCAGCGTCCTTCTGAGTCTATAACACCTACTGCGATCGCCAACATGCATCGGCCAAGCATGGCGATTACGGCTATACTCCCCTTGGGGAGACCTATGCCCAGCAGTGGGCGTCTAAAGGTTGACATGATGATGATGATGACTTACTAGGCAACTGACTGACCCCTCCCTCAGAAACAATATTTTAACGAAACGTCACAAAGAAGGGATCTCATAGTAAAAAGGTTAATTTTGGCCTTGGCGTTTATGCTTTCCTCAAACATGTAACATTAGCATGAGAAAATGAAGGTAAAACTGTTGTCATTGTTATCATGATGAAATACCTATATAAAGGCTTGGCAGATATACCATATATTTATCTACTTTAATTAGAATTTTCCAAGTACCAAACGTTACGCGTCACTTTGTACCTACGAGTATTGGCTTAGCTCTGTTCTTTTTTTTTTTTATTTTTTTTAGCCTTATTAATTTCTAGGGTGCCATACAAAACATTATGTTGTGGGAGACTGGTGCCTAAACTAGGCTCAGGGCCTGTATTTCAGGTCACCAGGACTCCTTCATTTACATTTAACAAATCTAGATATGGGCTCGTACAAAAGTGTGCGATTAGGGACATGTTAACATTTTTGTTTTTTATATATTATTTATATAATTACAATTTTATAATGATTGGTTAGTATAGTTAATATCGGGGTGAAATTGAGTGTGTACTGCGTGTATGTGTAGTGTGTAGTCTGTGTAGTACTGAAGTGAGTGTTGTGTGTGTATGTGGGGGGGGGGGCGTGTCTATAGCGTGTGTATATAGGGTTTATGTTGAGACTGTGAGTAACTTTTCAGTGTCATCGTTATTAAGTTCTGTGTCCTGCTTGTTGTGAAGAGAAGTGAAAATTATGTTTTTTCCAAGTCAGGGTCAGTGGGTCGTCTTAGGGGCGCTGTTCTTTTCTGATTATTCTCGTTGTACGACCCAAGAAAGTTGAATCGTTTCTCTGGGACTCGTCGAGTTTCATTGCCTCGGTGCTTTTGTGGTGGTTCTGGTTCTCACTGTTGATTCTGGCTTTCAGAAATTGCAGTTTTTTAGGAATAGTGTGGCTTGTGGTCGTTTGAGGGACGATAAGTGTAAGGTAAAGTAAGCTTAATCTTAAGCGTCAATTTTCAAAAGCGCCCGCAGTATAATAGACAACCGTCTATACTAAGGGCGCTTTTGAAAATTGACGTTTATAAAGCGAACTGTTACTCTCGACGCTGAGCCAAGCATTCAAAATCCACGTTGAAAAATCACGATGATTTTTCCCAAACCTAGTCCCACTGCTACTCAAAATAAAACACTGTACAATTTATTTCGGATTAATATGTAATTTGTGCCTCTGTTTCGTGAAATATAATAAACGTCAAAATGTATGTTGAGTACACGTCAGGCCACGTCAGACGCGTTAGATAACGTCACTCGTTCACGTAATGTTGACAGCGCAGCATTTGCTTACTTTGTATATTATTTGACATTTTTGCTGTCTGTACCTAACTTTTTCTGTAGTATTAACAAACTTGTAAATAAGTAGAATATGATTCATATGTTCAAGGCCAAATGAAAAATGCCTTTTAATTGCCTTATTGAAAATAAATTATTTATTTATTTCAAAGGCATTTACGTCACTCACTAGCGAAACATAGAATTGAATCTAGTAGACCCTTCCAAAGATATACCAACCTATTAAAGAAAAAGATATAAAATTATGACGTCATCGTTTTCACAGCATTTATTTCAATGTAAGTGACAGTCGATTAGTCAGAAAGTTTAAGCTAGGTACCCATTACAAAACGTAAGTAGCAGGGTCCAAAAAACCAGCTATTGCTGTCGCTCATGCCTCCAACCGTCTGTTAGTCTATCTGTCACAGGGCTGTTTTTTTAACTACCTAACTACCTGTACCTATTAAAATGGCAGCTATAATAACAAACAATAAAAATAAAACTGTGGTACGTAGCCGAAACGTGGACACTTATCGTGTGCCTGGTCCCCAAATTCAAGGTTGCTCAGTGCTCTGGTGGATAGAATTCGCTATGAAGTAATTTCCCTGAGAACTAAAATCACTGACACTGCGTGCAGAATCAGCTGAAGTAGAAGAGGGCCGGCCTTGTCGGCAGACGAGCAGACGGTAGATGGAACAGACACACGTGGGACTCCCTGCAGCACGATGGACGGACGATATGGATAAGTTTGCTGGCAGCGGATTGATTCGGGTTGCCCTAGATCGAGTTGTTTGGCAATTTCTGGAGGAGGCCTACGTTCAGCAGTGGACGGCAATAGGTTGATATGGTTGATGTGGTACGGAAACCTTTACAGTCTTGTCTGACTCGAACTTATGCCCAGTTTCTGAGGTGATTTAACTGGACTATATCTATTCGATAGTGCTATTGGTTCGATATTGCATTTCCGAGCACTCAGTTAAGGAAGAAAATCACTTAAATAGATAACTATGTCGGATGAATAGCTATCGAAAGTTTAGCCGAAGACCTCAGAAACCGGGCAGTGGGCAGGAGTCAGTTTTTTACTTTTGTGTTTCCATTCCAAGAAAGATAATATTACTGCCATGTTATCAGATTCTATCATCATCAGCCGGAAGATTTCACCAACAGTGGACCTGTTAAACAAAGGCCTCCCCAGAGGGGGAGGGGGAGGGGGTGTTGCCATAATCCCCACGCTGGGCAGGCGTCTTGGGGATCGCATTGAAGTTGTTAAGTACACGGAAGCCGCTGATGCCCAACATCCGGATTTTCCCTTAGTCGCCTTCGACGACACCCTCGGGATGATATTCTATACACCCAGCCAAATACTAGAAAAAAATGTAACCAATCAGCAAATTATGGGTACCTTGTACCAATAAAACATAAGTAAGACCCATATTGACGTTGGACCTTAGACCTAATACTACGATCTTCTCAATCTAGATCGCAATTTTTAGTACCTATATTTCTCTATAAGGTAGATGTGACCTTGATGTTGTATGAGGTCAGGTCAGGAGGTCGAAACAAAAAGAATTTTATTTTGAGATGTTCGTTATTATAGATGGTTATTATAGATCGAAGAAAGATTTATGTGAAGAGGTCTGTGTTGCTTTAATATGCCCAAATCGGACATAAATTTAATATTAAAATGGTTAATCCAACTAGTCCTGTTAAATAAAATCATTTTTATATAATTCATACTCAAACAGCGCGAAAAAAAAAACAGCTGTTCCATACATTTTGGCCGAGTACCTATTGCACTTCTGTATGGAACAGCTGTTTTTTTTCGCGCTGTTTGAGTTGGCTCCATAATGAAAGTTGTTCAGGTTCGCGGTCTGAGTCACATCTTAAAATTTTCCTAATGAATTTAATTTCATCCTGTATTGTGATTTTATTTAGCTGGTTCGAGGTGACGTGGGGAAAGAGTGCCTGAACGGACTAGTAGGAGGCCTTTACCCATCAGTAGGGCAGTTAAGGCTTTTATGTGATAACCCTGCTACACTATTTCCAAATTACTGCAACTACTACGGAGTGGAATTTCCTGCCTAAGTCTGTGTTTCCTGATAGCTACAACCTGGGAGTCTTTAAGTCAAGAGTGAATAGGTTACTTCTAGGCAAGCGTGCTCCATCTTATACCGCGTCATCGCTTCCCATCAGGTGAGATAGTGGTCAAACGTATGCCTATCAAAAGATAAAAAAAAACTACAGTAAGCCAAAAACATCAGTAGCGAGCACCAGAAAAATACAGTTAAGGCTAGATAACAGGTTTAGTTTAGTTTCAATTCCTATTCTTGGTGACTATAAATGAGATAGATCTCATTTATAAAAAAAAACTTTTAGCGAATTCAAAGTTATTTTTTACTTTTTGAAGGCGGTTGTCTTTTTTCGCTTTTAGTGCCTAATTCTTATCATACGAAACGGTGACACCAAAAAATTTCAGTCATCCCATAATTTTCTACCCTTAGGGGTGGAATATTTTCATGAAATTATATATAAGGGACATACATACATTATACTGGCCAACTTTGAGGTATATATACTATCATTTAAAAAAAGAATCATCGATATCGAACTATACCGAAAAAATATATGCGTTGACAAATATAAAAAAAAAATACGTATGGAATTGAGAACCTCCTTCAAAGTCAAAGTCAAAGCATTTATTTCAATTAAACCATTTACAGGCACTTTTGAATTGTCAGAGTCAGTTAGTAAGTCAGAAAAATGAAGCTAGTTGCTCGTTCCAAAACGTAGCGTAGGTCTCTATGGAGAAGAACGAGCAAGAAACTCGACGGACACTCTTTTAAATCAAGTTTTTACAAAATACTGATTACATTATTCACGTTGCTTCTATATGTGAAAACGATGCAGGTAAAGACATGAAAATGCACAATGCATTAAAAAACAGAATTAAGATAAAAAGATAGAAGCCATGTCAGTTAAGAGTTGACCAATCTCTACTGACAGCGCCCGTTCACGAACATGACGCGTGGCTTTTGAAGGAAGCCGTATGATCCATTTTCAACCGACTTCAAAAAAGGAGGAGGTTGAAGGAATGTGTGTTCTGTGCTAAAGTTATTTTTCACTTTTTCGTTTTTGAAGGCGGTTGTCTTTTTTGTAAAAAGCTTTTTTGAACTTCTATTTTTGAAGTCGGTTGAAAAGCCGCATCGCCCTCCCATTCTAGATCTGCGTTCAGAATCTTTGACGCGCCACGCATCAGAAAGTATTACGTACTTCTTATGAATTATGTATGTCGCGCACGATCCGAGGGTAGGCAGAGTTTTAAGTGATCTCAATTTATCTGATGATGGAGAGAATTTCTTAGAGAAAAGTTGCAGTGAACTTTGTGGATTATGATAAAACGGATTTAATTCCTGTGAATTTCTTATAATTGTCATGCGTCTAATGTGGGAGTACCTACCTGAGATAACAACTTATCTATAAAATGGCAGTTTTTTGTAACTAATACTTTGCAAAAGACAATAATACCAGCCTATAAAATTATGTCCTGATTTTATTTTAAAAATATTTAGTACTACCTAGATATTTAAATTTGTTTAAATTTTAGTTAAGTTCTAAAATAATTTTAATTTCAGAAATATCTTTGTTTTCTTTGAATTATCTTAATTTTTTAACATACTGGTTGGCCTGTAATTGGCGATTGTATAAGTCTGTTATTTTTTATTTATTATACCTAAGATCTAATATATATAGAAGCAGTATTGTGATGTATGTAATTATGATACTAAAAACTACTAGCATTGATCAAACTAGCATTGATCGTCACGCTAGTTTAAAGCGTATCGGCGGATTACAGTACTATAAGAGGCCTTACAGTTGGACCTCTTACAGTACATGTGGATGACGCATAACTTCCAACCCTAGCTTTTCTAGCTTAGAGACCGTCTGTTGTGCCGTATGAGGTCGAGCGTTGTCGAGTAAGAGCATCGGGGACGAGCGATTAACCAAGATTGGCCGGTGCGAGCTTCTCCACCATTATGTCCAGTTCATCACAGTGTACATCAATTTGTAAGATGGTGCAATTTGGTTAGAAACTGTGCTGAATTATACCGACACTCTAGACCACCAAACAGTGACCATTACTTTTTTTAAAGTGTAGGTTTTCGTTTGGGGTATTGTATACCCCAGTCTAACTAACATGATGACCGCTTACGATTATCAAAAACAAATCCATTTTTCATCGCAAGTGTGCGGTTCAACGGCGAAGGAACTCGAAATTACGTACTCGTGTTTTATCGTGTCCTTAATGATGAAAAAGCTAAATAGCTTGTAGTGAAAACAAAACACAAAAAAAAAAACAAATGACTGATTTTGAAAATGGAATTCCATATTTTTAAAAGAATTATTTGAAATTTTAATTTAGAATGTATTGGCAGCCATAAATAAATTACGTTTCAAATGGCCAGTATTGTGAAACGGCAACTTCATAGGAAAGACCTAATATTAAAGCGCCACCTTTACCGCTAGGCCATCATGACATTTCCCTTGAAAATTTAACAAGTTATAATAATATCTCAGCCTTGACCAATATGTACAGTCAGCAAAAGAGATAGGTATGCAGGGTAGTCAGATAAAGTTAAAGTTTACTTCGAAACCGATGGATGTTTTTGGAATAAAATAAAATTAATAGAGAATAAACATTTCAATTATTTAATTAAATTTCATTCGAAAACAAACTTCAACCATTTCCGATGACCTGCATACCTATCTCTTTTGCTAACTGTACCTGTACTAGTTTATAAGTACCTACGTACTAGGTAGTTTCAATTTAAACTTAGAAACAAAACTAATCTCCCGCCCGATTGCATTATGAATTAGTTTCGCAAACAAAATTGGATTGGACTTCTAAGTCAAAAGATTTAAAAAAGCTTTATGTCTGTACTCCCTTGGGTGGTTAATTTGAGTGATGCGGTCAATGACCTTGGTCTGGTAGACTGGGATTAAAGTAATTCATATTCTGGGTTCTTATTGGCTGTAACTAATTGCGGCTGTGTGTGTAGGTATAATAGGAACTTATGTCTTTTGTAAACTTGTTTTGTACCAGTGGTGGGATCTTTATACATGCTGGGAAGTCAGGCTTGGCCTACTAGAATTCGACAGTACTTACTTACTGCCCAGTGCCTGAAATTTAACATACACAAAGTCAAAGCATTTATTTCAATTAAACCAAATGGTTTAATTGGAATTAATTGCCTGTAAATACAGGCACTTTTGAATTGTCAAGGAGTCGGTCAGTTAGTAAGAAAATTGAAGCTTGGTGCTCGTTTCAAAACCCAAGTAGATCTCTATGGAGAAGAATGAGCAAGAAACTCCACGAACACTTTTAAATCAGGTTTTTTCAAAATCCTAGTTACATTACTCTTGTTGCTTTTATATGTAGGTAATCTAAAGAGCATTACAAAACATTAAAAATTAAGGAATCAATTTAAAAGAACCCACGATACAGTAGGTCGATTCTGTAAAATTCAAACAACAACTCGCATCGCACATCGCTATTCACTCTTAATTCACATAAGGTTCAAAATTACCTTGATATATTTGACACTTTGAATCGGGTTCGAGTGCGAAGTGAGCGTCGAAGTGACAGGGAAATACCTTACAGAATGCCACTTCTTATGTCATCCCATACTTTATCTGTCAAAATCTCCCTGTCAATTTAGTTCAATTCGCTGACACGCTCGCAAGGGTGGCGCTAGTATAAATTCGAATTACCAATCGAGTTTTTAGAATGCCAATCAAGAAACTCACAGCGGATTCAGATTCGAAGTTTAGAATGAGGTCTTACAGAATCACACCCCAGGACAAATTCCGAGTGTGGGGCAACGTTTTTTATTTATAAGCTGTATTTATTTATACATCATGCACAAATGTACAAAGGCGGACTTAATTCCTAGCTCTGGAATCTCTATTGACAGCACCCTTTCACGAATATGGCGCAATAGATGTCAGTGGAAGCTGCCAATATGGCCCCCCTATTTTATCTCATTTAATGTCGGAACCCGAAAACTTTCCATAAAGCTTCCATCCAAATACATAATATCTAATCTAATTATAAGCTTTGTACCTATTACAAATTACACAGCTGTTGCGAACTTGCGAAACTAAATCTCATTAGCACCGAGATAATTAAAGTCTAGAAAATTGAACTTAGATCCTGAAGGTAAATACTTTGAGCCTTCGATGAAAAGTAATTAGATGACGTCAGTGGATAAAAAGAAAATGATAAATTAATTGGATAGATTTTATTTTGTGGTTATAAGTTACGATGGATAGTATGTAGTACCTAACAAAATTGTTGTTCATTTTGATGAAATATTTTAAACCAACGACGGTTGTTGTTTCAATCGTCAAATAACTATAGGTAATCTAAAAATGTTTTCCGTGTGGTGTCGGACGTACAGAATAGCACCATCCCATATCCTCCCGTGGGTGTCGTAAGAGGCGACTAAGGGACTTGACCAGACTGGACCAGAGAATGGGCAGCAGCGATCTCTGTGCCTTTGTAACAACCATACTGCGAAGCAATCCGCCTGCCAAGCGTGGCGATTATGGCAAAACCCCCCCTTGGGAAGGCCTATGTCCAGCAGTGGACGTCTTTAGGCTGAAATGACGATGATGATGAATCTAAAAAATAGTTACGACTATAAATATACGGCTATAACTACAACAATTTGGCAGCTTCTGTATAGAAAATATGCCAAGTGAGTGTCACGAGTGTCAGTCTTGTGTTCATGAAGTTTTTTGCTCGTTCTTCTCTAATGAAACCTACTGTTTGGAACGAGCAACTTGCTGCAACTTTTTGAGTGACTGACTCCTTGACAATTCAAAAGTGCCTGTAAATGGTTTATTTTAAATAGATGATTTGAGTTTGAGTATTGAATGTGAAGAGTATCACGAATAACAAACCCAATTGTCGCGGATGTCAGAGTAGAAAGTCGCGACTGTCAGAGTCCAGTATCGCGAGTATAAGGAGTGTCAGACTCGAGGTTCAAAGAAGAAAGTCACGAGAAGAAATTGAGTGACTATAGTGTGACGAGTGGCAAACTTTAGAGTCGCGAATGTTGAGTTTTTATTTTACTTGCCCTTGCCTTTTGCTTGACCTTGCTTTTATAATTTTAAGTAAACGGGGAGTGCCTTAAAGATTTGACGACACGGTTGGCGCAGTGGTTGAGCGATTGACTGCTGCGCAGCGTGTTGTGGGTTCGATTCCCGTCCAAGGTTTGTGTGATGAGCACTTGTGTTTGCCTTGTGTCTGGATGTTGTTTATCTATATATGTGTGTATTTAAAATGTATTTGTGTATGTATATCAGCTGTCTGACACCTATAATACAGGGTCTCCCTAGTTTGGGGTCAGATGGCCGTGTGTGAAATGTCCCCACATATTATTAATATTATTATTATTATTTGTATTTATGTAAGAGTGACAAAGTATGCAGCTAAAATAATAATACTTTTTTATTGCATAAACTTAGAATCTTTTTTTTTTACAATTCTAAGAGACAGTAAACTAAGTATTTGAAATTAACGTCAACTTGATGCCTTCACGCGTTTTTGAGATATTGACAGATACACAGGTGGACTGAAAACGAAGTGATCCAATATGAGTGTTCCAAAAAAGCAACTGATAAAGATTTTAATACTCAGTAAAATCAAGCTCACAGCTCCTGTAGCAAAAGTATTTTACTTGAACAAGAAGACGAATAACTCAAAAGCTCCTCTTCTACTTGGCACAGATTCTCTCAAAGCATCAGCATAAAATCCCAAAGAAACTTTAGACAGTTATGGCCAAAACTAATACGAAAGCTTTGTAATAAAATTCAATACATGCGTTAAAGGTGCAAAGAAAAAAAATGGAGGGAGAAATACTGGTAAATCATGGAAGATATTAGCCATAAATCAACGATTATCCTTAGCCGGGGGTAAGGTGAGTTGAACGTTGGGCCACGAAAGATTAGGAAAGTAAATGTCGATCCTTGAACATTTGCGAAGATGTTATGATTTATTGTTTGTTGTAAAATATGTTGGCTTTTTATACAGGTTGACTTTTTAACACGCTTTTATTAGCTTCACCTTTAACAAACTATATAACAAATCTTGAAAGTCGAATTTAATCAACTTCTAATTTTATTATCGTATCGATTTGAAACTTTGGAAATGTATGTTATACTCATGACAATACAATATTGATACATTTCAGATCTTTCATTGGATAGACATACTTGTCGCATCTGGTCAATAGTACGAACATGAAACGACGAATCGCAAGCCCGCCATTAGCGACATCACGTGATCTACTACCACCATCTTGGCGCGCTTCTACAGAGTCGTGATGTTTTCAGCCCACAGCGAGCAGGACATTCACAATTCAGTGTCTGATCGCAACGGAGCTAAGTCGTCCCGGAACTGTACTCGATTCGTTGTGTTTAAGTGATAATATGTCTATTTTTAACTTGAGTCTGTTTTATTTTAAATTGAGTTTGTGCTAAATTGTGGTTTTAATAAACGCAGTGTATTGTACCCTATACCCAGTCTGTTTGCATTACACGAAACCCATCTTCTGCCCACATGATGACCGAATCTAACGGACTAAATCCTGACGATCCGACATACTTATTAATATGAACATCTTCTATTAGAGGCCAACTCAGAAATATGAGGAAAAGAAATCTGCTGTTGATAGTGGAAATCTGCTGTTGATCACTATCAACAGCAGATTTCTTTTCCTCATATTTCTGAGTTGGAAAATAATCCACTGATTACTTTCCAGATTTTTTTTTTTTTTTTCGCAGTAGTATGTTTTTGTATGGAACAGCGATTTCTTTTTTCTTTTTAAGATTGGAATATAATTCATATTTATGGAAACTTGCATTTAAAAGATCGGTAGTGAATTAATAGTCATGTTACATTTAGATACATATGTAAATATTCTAGTACAATATTATAAAAGTAAAGTGTCTAGACATGGATCTACCGTTGGGAAAACGTAGACCATTTTTCAGGAAATTCACATGTTGTGCAAAAATTAATTTTATGTGTAACCGTATCTCTTATAACAACGAACTCAGATTTCAAGAGCCAAGAGCGATGATATAGCTCTATGACCGGTCATTGTCGTAGTCATTGGCGGGTCCTCCTGTTCAGCAGTAGAGGATGATGTCTAAAACTTCGGTCCCATTTCGTTCGTTCGTTTTTACAGTGCCTACACTATCACCAAAATAACAGACTGTACAAATACGTGCATGTCTACGCGCCGCTCGAACAAAAAGCAGTTCCGAGAGTATGTTCCACGCGAGAAGAGGTGAGTAACAGCACCCATTCGCAAAAATATACTTAGTTTTATTTTTGGCAGGGTGTGGTACCTCTGGTGTTGTAAGCGAGGATACGATGACCACTAAACATCAGGTGAACCAAAAGCCTGTTTGCCACCTTAGTAGTATGAAAAAATCCTGCCCACTTGCGTTCTTTTTTTCCGATTAATTTCGTTGAGAGATCCAAGATAGTTGTAATGTTTCTCCGGGACTCGTTGAGCTTCATTGCCTCGCCGCTTTTCTGGTAGTCACCACTGTTGAATCTGGCTTTAAAAAATTGATTGCTTTACAAAAAAAAACATGCAAGTTTTCTAACAAATAAAATTTGCTACAGCCCGCTTGCTACCAACCCCCACACAAGCATTAACGTTTTGTATGTCGGACGCATACGAATCACATAGAACAACAGATAAGCTTTGTAAATATATACGTGTTGACTGGCTATGTACCTATATAAATATATTATAGTCGGAGAGCTGTAAAAACTTTGCTAACGGCGCGCTAACGTCTTTATAGTCCTGCCTTTTGTGTTTATTTTCATGGACATTATGTATGAAACTGTTATTTCCTTGTGTGAAGTTATTGTGTTGTTGATAAACTTTGTCGGTTTAGGTGTAAATGGTATTGTTTAACCTACAGTCTGCACTTATCTAATCTAATATTTTTTAGAGGTAAAGTTTCCCGTGGCGTGTCTGGGCTAGAATAGCCCCAACCCATTTCATACCGAGGTCACAGTATAAATATTAGTACTACCGTACAGTAGCGACACGCTCCGCCTCCCTCTGAAACCGTTCCTCACCTCTCCCCGCGTCGAATGACTAGCTCTGGAAATTGGGTTTCTGTTCGCGCGGCGCGTAGTCACGCACACTCACGCACGTATCTGTATAGTCTATTATTTTAGTATTAGTGTAGGCAATTATATCGTTTCGTTTCTATGGAGAGTCGCGGGTGTGCCGAGGTTGTCGTAGCACTATAGGAAAAACCAAAAATCGGGCAGCAGCGGCTTCCGTGTACTTAACATAACAACTTCACTGCGATCCCCAAGACGTCTGCCAAGCGTGGGGATTATGGCAAACCCTTATGGAGGAGGCCTTTGTTCAACAGTGGACGTCTTCTGGCTGATGATGATGAAAGTTTGTAAATTTAGATGAAGCAGGTAATCTCCGAAACTGCTCACCCGATTTCAAAAAATCTTTTTCTGATAGAAAGCACTATTGCTGAGTATCATAGGTAGTTAATGTTTTATGGTTTATTAGATTTCCACACGGACGAAGTCGCGAGCAGAAACTGTACTTTAACCCGAGGGTTGCTGGAAGGACTTGCGGGAGTTTTTTGATCAGAAGAGGGACAATGTAAGATGGAGAAAGAAAACATACATTCTCATGCAATATTTTGATGTTATTTTGAGAATTCGATACGGGCAACGCCACGTAAGATGACTACTTTGTCATAAACAGTAAGGTTTCTTTTTCTATTGTATTACTACATTTATTTGTACCTATGTCAGCACTTTGTCATCATTTGCCTAGCCAACTCTGTTGGGGTAGGCAATGCTTTACATGAAACTATTGCCTCTCTCTCTTTGACAGTCGTTAAAGGTAGTCAGAAGCTAGAAAACCTAACAACCAGTCTTACCAAAGAGTACATCGTGTTACCCAGCAACTGGTTTGTGGACAGATAAGCAGTCGCTTCATGTGTGTAACGCTGGTATTCAGCTGCATCCGGTAGGACTGAAAGCCGAACCCAACATAATTGGGAATGAGCTACCTAGTCAGCTGATGTGATGTGACTTTTAATTCACTGCGTATCTTTCAGGGGGTTGATCTCCACAATCCAGTAACTGGGAAACACGATACTCCTTGGTAAGACTGGTATTCAGACTTTCTGGCTTCTGCCTACTCGTAACGACTGCCAAAGATCTAAAAATGACAGCCAGGACCAGGCTTGATTTGGAGGGAAGTGGAAAATATGTTTTTCTTACTCCTCCGCTATTCTTTTCTGATTAATTTCGTTGCGGGATCCAAGACAGTTGAATCGTTTCTCTGGGACTCGTCGAGCTTCATTGCTCTGGCGCTTTTCTGGTGGTCGCCACTGTTGATTCTGGCTTACAGGAGTTACAGTGGTTAGGGAATAGTGTGGCGGGCTTGTCCCAATATAAAAAAATAAAAAGCCAGGACCAACGGCTTTACGTGCTTTCCAAGGCACGGAGGTGTGCCATCCACAGACCGACCGCGCCAGGCCTAGCTGAACCATGACCGATCGATTCGTACGTTTTTACTTAGCCATGAGCAAGGGGCTCATGGCTACTCCTTAACTCAGCACTTTATAAAGGTAAATAAATAGAGTTAATAATCTTGTAGAGTTACTCTCGCGTGTGCATAAAATATTCGCAAATAACGATACTCCATATTTTCTTAAAGGCTTTTCCAAGCGATCCGATAAGTTAGTAAACATATTTTTTATTCATCCTTGCTTGTGTTTGCTCTCTAAATAACATTAAAACGTCATATTTGCTTTACAGTATAGAATCACAGACTCAATATCATTAGATATTCCATCAAATCCAGGGAGAGCTTGGAGCACAAAATACAATGTTGCCAGAGCAGTAATTCCACAATAAGTGAGTTAATATGAAACTGTCACAACATTGAAACATAGTTATTAGTGGACTACTATAAAACAGAATTAACAATATACTACATTTTTACCCACTAAAACTAACTGAATTTAAAAGGAAAATAATATCCTGGCTATTAAAGTTTAATTACATACAAACCCAAAAATCTGTTAAATTAATATTAGCTGCGTATTTCAATAATTAATCAAATAAGCAAATTATAACTATTCCAGTACCAATCTATGATTACTCCATAAGATTAAATAACTACCAATTTTATCAAATACCACCAACTGTGAACTCCCACAAAGCATACACGTCCTTTAAACTACAACAAGCACATCACCCACACACACACAGACACTACACACTCAACAACATATACCTACTCAACATAAAACACAATATTGTAAATGTGGCACACCCATACTTCATACCTAACCTTATAGTTAGTACCTAATTTAGTTAAAGACTGATTCCCTAGCAGCAGGCATACCTAATTAGGTAATTCAGTGAGTCAAGTTCTTGTATGCTACTCTAATGATACATTTGAGCTTGTTTTGGTGCGGGGACGGAACATTTGCCTAGATCTTGTAATAAAGGATAATTCCTAACACGGGACTGGGTCTTGCTCTGCTCTCCACTCTAACATGCCATGTTTCTTTCATTCTTATCCTGTAGTAGTGTATAAGTTATTTTGTACTCAAAATGTTTTGCTCAATAAAATTATTATTATTATTATTAAAGTCTTTTAAAAGTTTCTATCTTTTACAGCGAACCTATTATTTAGAGGTTTTTAATATGTAAATACTAAATAAAAATATTTAAATAGACAATCTTTTAATATAACAAAAGCCAATCTAATCTAACTTTGACATAAAATATCAAAGCAAACGTCTATCTACGTTGTAGTTCGATGTTGCAAAAAAGGATGATCTCACAATGTCTAGATAAACGACGACACGATTGGCGGAGTGGTTAAGTGCTCGGCTGCTGCACTGCGTGGCGCGGTTCGATTTCCGCATGTAACAAATATTTGTATGATAGCTTTATTTTTATCATAGCTTTTGTTGCTTACCTTTTCCTCCAGCTACACAGCAGTAAATCAATTTATACGTTTTCTACACCTTTTATGTATTAAATATGAACCATATAACTCTACCACCAAATTGAATACGTTAATTAGTTAACTTTGATTAAGTTGACTGCAAGTTCGTATGACTTCTGGAGTCCGTTCCCAGCTAGCTAGATTGAACTGTAGGTAATTATATGTTGAAGCTTGTTGTGAAACCCGGAATTAGACTTTCAATGCGACATGTGTATGTTAATTTGGAAGTTTAAATTACTTGTTTTATTGCGGCTATTTTTCGTATGCGGACACAATGTATTTTTGTTTTTGAAACCGTCCCGTTGCCTAATTGACTTGTCTAACTAACGTTAGCCTACGTTGGTAGTCAGGTATCAATAATTTTACAAAGCAAATGCTAAAGCTGGCTTGCGTAGTATTAATCTATCGATTAGATTAAATCGTTAAATTCAACTACCAAGAGTATCTATGCTGCTTCTTCTTCTTGTCGTACCTCTCTAATTACTGAAGGTCGAGCATCAGCCATGAAAATACCTCCTTGTCCCTGGCAAGGTGGAACAATTCCACGACACTCGTCCCACTCTGGTCCGCCCTCAAATAATTCGTAGCCAGGACATTTTCCGACGGCCAACTCAACGTTGGCCCGAATTTTGCCCATCAGTACTATTTGCGATATACCGTATCTCCTGTTTCTAAACAAATGACCGAGGATAGCAACTATCTAGGGCTCTTACATACGAGCGACATGTCGGCAACGGCAGTGGTAACTATAGCCGTCGACAAGCGTCAACGGTAGGTGTCAACATGCCAACTTCAAACGACGGCGACGACGACGGCTGTATTTACCTGCCGCAACATGCCGCTCGTGTATAAGAGCCCTATGCACACCTAGCTATTTATTGTCATAATGATAACTTATTTATAAGAGAATTTAGTTAGAACATAGAAACACGATTAGGCCAATATATTGGAACATAAAACAAACAGACTTAGACCAAATACTCCGTCACATACCTAACTAAATACTAGACGTACCTGTTCAGAAATCAACAGCCTAATCCAGAATTAATTAAATGTTAATTGATGTACTTAAACCATCAGTAGGCATTGTAATCGCCTGGGAACTGTTCTGAGCAAGTAATGACATAGACTAAGAAAACCGTATAGAAGTGGTAGTCCTGCGCATAATGGCAAGTGAATGCAAATCATGCACGGGTAATAGAAATAATACGCATGGTTATATGGAATTCTTCTCTTCTTGTGGAAACGTACTTTTTTTTTACTTTTTCAGCTCTCAGTTGGTAGCCACATTTATCGCAGCATCAGTGGCGTTTTTAATCTCCACACAGGTGGTCACTAAAGAATGTTGGCCATCGTCTACTTCCATCCACTATGTAATTTTCGAAGCACAGTCCTACTTCAAAGGAATTTTAATACATATGGGGTACACAGTTAATGACGCTGTATATACCATGTCTTTTCAAATTGGAACAATAATGACTACATCTACATTTTGTCGATGATCGAGCTACAGCGATCATAGAACGTTTCTTACGCCTCTAACAAAGTTTCGCGTCTATTACGTTCCTATTCTATGTAACCCTAAACGGCGCTGCTATTGTCTCCTGTTTAGTTTATGCATTACTATTATTGTTACTGATGTCGACAAATGTAAAGCTAGCTTAGAACGTCGTGTTCTCGTTTCCTTAGCAATTTGGAAGGTGTACAAACAGTGGATTAGGTTGTCATCTGTGAGATCCGCTGTTTAAGGAATCGTTTTCATCATGTCGTGTTGTGACATACTGTAATATATCAAGTGTCGGAACTGGTTTATGGGGTGACGGGATGGGATGTCCTTGGTTATGTCTTGGTATGTGTATGTCCACATGTAATTGTGCTTTTACAAAACAAGTTGTCTATAAAATAAATGAGATTGAGCTTTTAAATCCATTTTGCTCTTGCCGATTTTAGTCTATTTATTTTAGTGTCAACATGTTGGTTTCCTACACCGTAGGTTAACGTTTTCAATGATGCCTAACTTTGATTCTGGTTGTTCACAATCCTCGAGTCTTCAAGTCACGAGCAAATGGCTTGTTAGCCAAGATGTATCTGGTGAGATACTGGTCCAACACATCATCTTTGGGTAAAACTAATTTGACTAGTTAAGACAAACTAGTAACTATCCAAGTGTTTTCTTGCTCAATATTCAGCTCCATCATCAGACCGTCATCGTCATTAAGAAAAATTAAAAAGCCAAGGTGTTTATGTCCATTACACCATTTACAGGCACTTTAGAATTGTCAAGAAGTTGCTATTTGGCCTGTTAGGTTGAAGCCAGTTGCTAGTTATGGGTAATGCTTCGGAAAAGTTTTAAATAGATTCGACAACTAAAAGTAAGTAAAAGTATTCTTAAAGTTATCACAAACACATTCAGATAAATGTGCGTCACATTGCGCACTAGTGATTATTTACACTAACAATGAAGGTCGTTTCTTAGCAATAATAATTCTTACTCCCTGTTAGGTTCTTATTGTACCGAATGCGTAGTTCACAGCTTTATAACGAGTCTTTTTACACTCGTGTAAGCATGTAGACATGCATGTGTCCACCGTGTGGTGTCGGTCGCGAATAGCACCACTCTATTTCTACCCGTGGGTCGACACCTGGCCTTCTACGACTAGAAGGCGACAGAGGGACATTGACCGAAAGATGGGCAGCAGCGTCCTTCTGAGTACCATAACACCTACTGCGATCGCCAACATGCATCGGTCAAGCATGGCGATTACGGCTGAACCCCCCTTGGGGGAGACCTATGCCCAACAGTGGCCGTCTAAAGGTTGACATGATGATGATGAAGCATGTAGAAGTAAACTTGTAATAAAAGTAGTGCTAAATAAATTAATAATAATACCAGCCTATTTCAGTCACAGTGCTAGGCAAAGACCAGCATTCATTATAGAGATGGCACGATAATTGATAACCACGCTTGTTCAATGAAGATTAACGATTTTAGTCTTATATTTATTACTGTCCAGATTTCCTCGCGATGCGGCGACGTTTCCATTCACCGATGTCCAAGATAAACGTAAAAACATATTGAAAAAATCGGTTCCCTATCCATTTGCATAGAACTTTAAGGCCTAATATAACTTAGCATACTCTTGTTTCTCCTTATTATATTTTCGCATAACATTATTTACGCATAACAGCTTACGCATATTTTTTTTAAGAATAATTTCTCTATTCATAATTATAAAATTTATAATAAATAATAAAATTTATGCTTTAGAATGTTATGCTTATTTAATAAGCATAACATTCTAAAGCATAAATTTATTTACATAATGATATTGAAACATAGCAAGCATGCAAACATGTAAATAAACATACAACATGTATGTAGCAAGCATGCAAACGTAAAAACATATTAAAAAAATCGGTTCCCTATCCATTTGCATACAACTTTAAGGCCTAATATAACTTAGCATACTCTTGTTTCTCCTTATTATATTTTCGCATAAGATTATTTACGCATAACAGCTTACGCATTTTTTTTTTAAGAATAATTTCTCTATTCATAATTATAAAATTTATAATAAATAATAAAATGTATGCTTATAAAAATAATAAATAATAATAATAATAATGTTATAAAATTTATTTATAACATTCTAAAGCATAAATTTATTTACATAATGATATTGAAACATAGCAAGCATGCAAACATGTAAATAAACATACACCATGTATGCAGCAAGCATGCACACCAGCATGCAGTAAGAATGTAGCATACAAGCAAGCATGCAGAAAGCATGCACGAAGCACACAGCATGCAAACAAGCATGAAAGCAAGCATGCAGCATGCAAGTGAGCATGCAGCATGCAACATGCAGCAGGCATGTTTCTGTCACAGCTCCGTCACTGCGAGAAGACTACGTGGAGTCGGTTTTGCAGTGATTTGTTTCTTCCAGTAATTTTTGTAGCACAACATATTTAATTTTTAAGACAATACTTTAGCGTGGCCCAATAGATTTGACAGTAACATTATGCGAAATAAACGTAGGCCAAAAGAAATTGCCTTCAAGATAATTATGCCAACATAAACTGTATGGCAAAAAAAGAAGGTGGCAAAGTTTTATTCTATCAGAATAAATTGCGCCGAAATAGTTATGCCAAAGTATATTAGGAAAAAGAACATTATACGAAAAGAAGGGAAGGCAAGGGGGGATTCTGAAAAAATCACACTTACCAATTATCGAACCGTACGAATCGAAAAGTACGTGGTAAGCACCACATAAATACAATGCAACAACTTATATATCTATTCCACAGACAATAGTGCTAAGCTGTCAGCAAGAACTTCACAGTAACTTGATCGCATGCTTCCGAGCTATTAAGTAAAGCTACTGCAGTTGTACCACAATCCTCGAGGGGGTAAGCCGTCATGCTGTGCTGGAGTTAATATATACTAGCACTAACTCGTCGACTTGATCTGTCAGTGCCTTGTAACAGTATCAGTAGAAAGGGAAATAAATGGGGTAGTGATCTGTCGATGTGTTCTGTAAAAATCTGCCTAGGTGGATATACTACACGTAGCCTGCCTTAGGCTACGTGTAGTACTACCCTATTTCTACCCGTGGAAGTCATAGAAGGCGACGGAAGGATATTGACCAGAGGATGGGTAGCAGCGTCCTTCTGAGTACCACAACACCTACTGCGATCGTCAACATGCATCGGTCAAGCATGGGGGTGACCTGTGCCGAGCAGAGGACGTCTAAAGGTTGACATGATGAACTGTGGGATGATAGTTTATGTCATCATGATGTTGAAAAGCTCGTAGCTAAGTACCTATAAACTGTACGGATGAACCGGTCATGATGGTTTAGCTTGCTTCGGTCAGTCTGTAGATGAGTAACCATCCATATAACAAGACCCCCCCTAAGCCTTAGAAATCACGTTAAGCCGTATAGATCTTTAACATCGATGTCGTTATAGTTATTCAGCAGATAGGAAATCTAACAACCAGTCTTACGATGGGATATCGTGTTACCCAGCAACGGAATTGTGAAGGTCACACAGGCTGTCACTCCATGTACGAAGACCTTCTTGTGGCAATCCGACACACATTTGACTGGTTTGATATTGGTTGTATTTTATTTATTTAAAATATGTCGGTATAATGTCGGTTATACTGGATGTAGATGAAGTCGCTGATTAAAAAGTAGCCTATGTCCTTCCCCAGGGTTCAAGCCATTTTCATACCAAATTTCATCAAAATCGGTTCAGCCGTTTCATCGTGAAAGCGTAACAGACAGAGTTACTTTCGCATTTATAATATTAGTATAGATTTTACTGTTAATGATGAATTGTTTTATCGCGATTATTATACTTATTCACTTTGGATTCCTTCGGGATTGGCAAGACGTAGCGTAATGTCGAGACCGTAATGAGCCTTTGCCCAGCAGTGGGACAGTACGCGTTAAATCTATATGCGTATATAAAAATGGATCGCCGAAATGTATGTAAGTGTATAACTTCCGAACGGCTGGACCAAATTGGATAATTCTTTTTTTGTTGTGTTGGTTATTGCGAAGAGGTTTGTATAAAAAATTTTAGGTATGTAGCTAGGGTAGGGTAGGTAGGGTAGGGTAGTTGGGTAGGTTAGGTAGGGTAAGGTAGGGTAGAGTAGGTAGGATCGGTAGGGTAGGGTGGGTAGGGTAGGATAGGGTAGGGAAGGGTAGGTAGGGTAGGTAGAGTAGGGTAGGTTACCCTAACCTACCCTAGGTTAGGGTAAAAGGATAGGTAGGGAAGTTTGATAGGGTAGATAGATAGGGACGGAACAACGTCTGTCGGGGCAGCTAGTATAATAATAATTGCATCAGATTGCATTATTTTGGAAACCCATTTTCAGTAATGGACGGTTCAGTAAGTTCGGACCTCTCATCACTAACTAAATATTGAAAATAAAATATTATGATTATTGGTACAGCGTTTTGAGACCCCCTTGACGCCTGACAGCTTTATGGTTTGCCCCTGATAAATACCACCGTAGAGGCATACATTGTTCGCCGTCCCTGTTCGGCGTACAGTCGCCGTGCCCAGTCACCCATCCCACGTGTTCTGTCTTCCTTAATGCTCTCTTGGACGTCAAACCTGACTGTAAACTGTTCGCGGACGAATGGAAGGCGATCTTTTCAGTATGTTTGGAGTATTGTGAGATGGGCGGGTGAATGTCGTTTAGTATATATTAATAAATATAAGTCTTTAACTAATGTAATTCAGCAACGGTCGTTTTATGTTAAAGTAAAAAATAAATTCCCTGAAGTGATTGGCTGAAACAGAGCGATATTTTTAAAGAAGACTTACGAGCACAAAATTATTGCGAAAGAAAACAATAAAATAGTAATTTTCCAAATAGTCGTATTTTACTAACATACTATAACATTGTATACCTACCTCTTTAGCATTAATTCTATCCATTTAAATATCTTGAAACATTTCTTTTAAACCAAATGTTGTTATGACAGGCTTATTAGTATGCTAAAATATATATAGCTACTGGGCTTATGAATTACAAGAAAAAACGAAGTTAAAAGTAATCTTGTAGGGTACATTCTGTGATAGAAAGTGGTTCAAAATGTAAATACAGAATGGATACTTGGTTCACCCTAGACTCCAATAAAGATACTTCTCTAAGGTTCCACTAGGTAGGTACTGTAAAGGTGGCATGCATATGGCAAGCTGGTCTCATTTGACTAAATGTTTCGTCTAAACACCCTGGACTCGTTCTAGAAAGTAATTTGAAATTAGAAGCGTTGTGCTTATTTTTATATCAAGGCGATCGATGTTCGGCCTGGCGCTTACAGACTGCAGATGTGCTTTAGAATACAGTTATTTTCACTCGGTTTCCCTTTTTGATTTATAAGGACCTAAGGCGCCGAGTACACCATAACACACACCAAAAGATATTACTCTCACTCAGCACGGTCTGAAGTCTTACTGTACCTAGTTGGGGCTAATACTTTCAAAATCCTGTTTTTTTATGTTTTTTTTTTTAACTTATAGGGCAACCAAAAGTTCGTCCAAAAGGCTAGCAGTGTTACGATGTAATATGGCAATGCTAATTCATAGGCCCAAGAAATGGCCCACCTTTTGGTCACGTAAAGAGTCGACCAGCCGCTGCCGGCTTAGCAATCTTCCTAACACGGTGAGAAACACTCGTGCCCCATGGCTTTAGTGTGAGGCTCAACCCTTAACGGCTTAAACATATAACTTCCAAGAAGTTGGTTTTAGTTACGACTTTGAAATTTATTCTAGATTGAAGAAAATAATAAGAAATGATACTCTCAGTACGGTACCCTTGGTTAGATTCCTAAAAAACGTCCCTTCTACAAAATGTCCTATTCCCAGTTCCAACAAACAAAAGACTACACAGCTGAGTCTCTAGGCACACATACCTTTACTCACTCCTAAGTTCAATAATTTCCGTTCCATCATTTGTTTGTTCTCCTAATGAGCAACACAAACAAGGCAGGGGGCTGCAAGCAAAAAGTATGAGTGGCAAAATAAACGTTTGCCTCAAGTTAGGACACATCTGGTACTGTTGGCTTTTGGGCTGAATTTCTACCTCAGAGTACTATTGGAGACGTTCATTTTGTGAGAATATTGATAGAGGGAAAAGTGATAATAAAGTGAGTTTTTTTTCCTGAAGTAGGTATACCTATTTCTATCTGTTACTAACAAATACCAAGAGGAGAGGAGCTCATGGCTAAGTGACTAAAAACTAAGTTAAAGTGGTACAGATCGATCGGTCAAGGAAGAATTTTGGCCCAAAGATGTTGTGTTCCGGCGCTTCCGAGGCCGGCTACCTGCTGACACCTCGCGACACACGACGCCGACTTTACGTGTGAAATTGGTTTAGATATATATTTGTTTTTTTATACCTAAGCATTATGTCAGCCGTGTGGTGCCGGTCGAAAATTGCACCACCCCATTTCTACTCGTGGGTGTCGCAGAAGGCGACGGAGGGCTATTGACTAGAGGATGGGCAGCAGCGTCCTTCTGAGTACCATAACACCTACTGCGATCGCCAACATGCATCGGCCTAGTATGGCGATTACGGCTTCAACCCCCCTTGGGGGCTTCCTATGCCGAGCAGTGGACGTCTAAAGGTTGACATGATGATGATGATGAAGCATTAGCTTTATAAGTATTATGTTTATATTTGTAATTTCATACGGAGACCCCTCTGTGCCGTAAAACGTAAAACCGTCAGTCCCGGCAGTCGTTCATAGATCTTTGGCAGCACTTTGACAGTCATTATGGGTAGAAGGTAAACTAGAAAGTCTAACAACCAGTCTTACCGAAGGGTATCATACTGTCACCCAGTAACTGGGTTATGGATGTCGAACACGCAGTCGCTATATGCAAAACACTGGTATTTAGCTGCAACCGGTAAGACTGGAAGCCTTACCGGATGCAGGAGGCTAGGCAGATGAGAGAGAAGAGGGTAAATGGTTGGCAAAATTCAATTTTATTTGTTTGTTTTTTTTATTCATAGTCCAGTCAACAGTAAAAGTAGATGATCAAAATCAGAAATTCAATACTAATTTACTAACACTAATTTATATAATTTATTACTAGTTTATTTATTAAAAGTATGTGATTGTCACACACTGAACTTTTGAATCACTTCGACGCCACACAGTTCTGGCGCACACTCCGATCATTAATATTGAATTTCTGATTTTGATCATCTACTTTTGCTGTTGACTGTACTATGAATAAAAAAACTAATTGTACTAGCTTTGCCCGCGGCTTCGTTCACGTAGACCATATAATAATTGCTTAAACAATAGAAATAATTAACTTTTAAACTAATAATAATAACACATTGAATAATAACAATAATTGATTGATTAATAATATTCAACACAATTTTCATTCATTTATTATTAATGATCAGTTATTTTACTGTCTGTCAGCTCTTAATACTTGTTATTTAAATTTAAATTATTCAAGATGGTGGACACGTAGTAGTAACATTTAAAGTGACAATCCGATAGGTCAACATGAAGAGAGCGTGATCCTACCCACGTCACAACCAGGTGTACTGCTAAATACACAACCACGGCATAAGTATGCTAATGTACACTGAGTTTAGAATATTTAGACGAAACTAGACTGTATTTCTAGTCGGTTAAAAGCTGGTAAAAAGACTTTAAGGAACTACATGGTAAGGTGTAGTAGTGTTGGCTCAGTGGTTCAGGTATACCTAACCGCTGCTTGCGAGTGACTTTTTCAAGTCCTATGTACTTTCTAAGTTTATCTTGGACTAGCATTTTGCCCGCGACTTCGTCCGAGTGAATTTATATAAGGACTTCATTTTTTTAAATTCAATATTGCCTATGTTTTTCAGGAATAATGTAGCTTTCGATTGGTGAAAGAATTTTTAAAATCGATCCAGTAGTTTTTGATTTAAATCGTAACAAACGAACAAGCAAATTATAGATTGGGAACAACGGATTAACTCACTGTGTTGTCGGGTTCGTCCGACTAGTTTCGATGGCATACGGCCACCTTTTTCAAGGAGTTCCACAGGATGACACACCGCCCGTCGCGTTCCTGCGGACACTGCGCGCGCGGACAACTGCGGCGGTGGCGGGGGTGGCGCGGGCGAGGTTAGAGGTGGTAGAGGTGGCAGAAGAGTATCTTGCTTGAAACACATACACACTGAGAGCCGACAACACAGTGAGTTAATCCGTTGTTCTCAATCTATAACGTGTAACAATACTCACGTTTCGTTTAATGAACAAGCAAATCTTTCCTCTTTATAATAAATTATAGAAGATTATAGATAAGTATTAGTATTAATATACTAATGTATTACTATTGTATATTAGTAGTAGTAGTAGTTTCCCGTGGAGTGTCCGGGCTAGAGTAGCATCCACCCAGTTCATCCCGAGGGTGTCGATTAAGGGAAAATCTGGAAGTCGAGCAGCACCGGCTTCCGTGTACTTGACACCCTCACTGCGATCCCCAAGACGCCTGCCAAGCATGGGGGTTATGGCAAGCCCCCCTTTGGGGCAAGCCTTTGTCCAACAGTGGACGTCTTCAGGCTGATGATGATTAATAGTATAGATAATAATAATAAATAATAATAATAATATGTGGGGACAATTTCACACACGGCCATCTGACCCCAAACTAGGGAGACCCTGTACTATGGGTGTCAGACAGCTGATATTCATACACAAATACATATATTTTTTTTGTAAATACATACATATATAGATAAACAACACCCAGACACAAGGCAAACACAAGTGCTCATCACACAAATGTTTACCCTGGGTGGGAATCGAACCCACAACACGCTGTGCAGCAGTCGATCGCTCAGCCACTGCGCCAACCGTGTCGTCAAAAAAAATAAATAGATAAAGTATCTTTTGAGAATTCGAAGACAAAACGCCTTATATAGGTTTGTAGTCATCTTGCATAGTTTCCTTGTCCATAATAAAATGAAACCAATGTTCTCTGCATAATTATGTGCGATAGGTAAGGTGATGTCGTTTGGACATGGGCCCAACATGGCGGCCGACACAAGTAACATCGGGTGCCAAACACGACACTGTAGTCTATGCTTGTTACCTAGAAGAGGTTTTAACTCACTTTGTGTTTAAAACAACCTCTAACCCAGATCGGAGGCCAGTAACTTTCTTATCTTAATCTATACTTCCATTCTTACTAATACTAACTTACTTAATATTATAAATGTGTAAGTCACTCTGTCTGTTACGCTATCACGATGAAACGACTGAACCGATTTTGATGAAGTTTGGTATAAAAATAGCTTGATCCTTGAGGAAGGATATAGGCTACTTTTCAACCGACTTCAAAAAGAGAGAGGCATTTCCTCTGCACGTTGTTTTTTTTTTTGTATATTTGTTACGCGATTTCTCCGACAAACGTAAAGCGATTTTGAAAATTATTTTTTAATAGATAGGGTATGCCTCAAGGGTGGTCCCATATAAATTTTATCGAAATTGATTCTGCACTTTTTGAAAAAATCAACAGAATGCAAAAAAATATACATGGATGATGTTGTAATGTTCTCCTTGTACTTTCAACATCTGTTTTGACTGTGTTGCCGTTTCTAAATGGATTTGGATGATAAACCGGGGCGTGCACAGAGATTTTACACTGGGTAGGCAGAAAAAAAATAATGCTTATCTTTAAAAAAAAAATACCTATTGCAATTTGAATTTGGTTCATCGTCTTGTCGATTAATTAATGATGTAGTAACTAAGTGATTTGCCACCTCAAATGACCAAACCTAGATTGACTGAATTGAAGTAAAAAAACAAATTGATATCTATAACATATCAATTTGAATTTTTCGTCGGTGGCAATACAAAACATCAAACAGAACGAAGCCACCGATTTCCGAAAATAAAGTCATGTGTGTTCTGTGCTAAAGTTATTTATCACTGTTTAGATTTTGAAGGCGGTTGCCTTTTCTGTAAAAAGCTTTTTTTAAAAATATTATTAATAATATGTGGGGACATTTTCACACACGGTTATCTGACCCCAAACTAGGGAGACCCTGTACTATGGGTGTCAGACAGCTGATATACATACACAAATACATATTTTTTTTTGTAAATACTTACATATATAGATTTTTACATTATAGATAAACAACACCCAGACACAAGGCAAACACAAGTGCTCATCACACAAATGTTTACCCTGGGCGGGAATCGAACCCGCAACACGCTGCGCAGCAGTCGATCGCTCAGCCACTGCGCCAACCGTGTCGTCAGCTGCATCCCCGATAACCGACATTCACGACAAAAGCTAGTAATATTACAAATGCGAATGTTTGTGAGGATGGATGGATGAATGGATGGAAGAAATGTTTGTTACTCTTTAAACTACGGAATGGATTTTGATGAACTTTACTTATACTTACAGTTTAGTATATCTTATACATCACAATAACATGTGGACTATAATTATAAAGATTTTGTATCAAATAAAGGTTTTGTCTTTCTATTTTTTTTAAAACCAGTCAAGTGCGAGTCGTACTCGAACGTAACAGGTTCCGTACTACCGTACGGTATAGGTACTTAAATATCGAGCAAGAAACGCCAAAAAGAACATGTTGCTTGTATATACATCCTCGTTGTTATAGCAGCCATAGTAATACAAACTTTATGAAAATTTCAATTATCTACCTATTACGGTTCAATAGACACAACTCGCTGACAGACAGACGGACAACTGAGGTTAGTAATAACATAGTATAAATATCACTGTTCTTTACCTCTTCCCGCGTCGAACGTGCTCTCGAAACTGCTTTTAGTTCTCGCGGCGCGTAGGCACACACAGGCACGTATTTGTACAGTCTGTTGTTTTGTAGTAGTGTAGGTAATTAAATCGTTTCGTTTATAAGGAGTGTCGTAGGTGTGGTAATAGGGTCGCATTGGGTATCTATCGAACCTACAAACGTTGCCCTACACTAGGAATTTCTCTTGTATCGTGACATATACCTAAACTCATATACACAAACTACAACTTCCTCAATTTTGTGTTATAAAGCTGACGATATATTATTTCATTTCCCTATGCCTCTCATATTATGATGTATTGTCAAAGTTTCTAACCTGCAATTCTGTGCGAAAATGTGTATTGTATATTTGTACATTTTTCTAAACTTTTTTATTAAGTTCGGGAAATCATGTTAAGGGAAGTACATTTCTTTGAATCAAAACGTTTTTAACTTTTTTCTTGCATGTTGTGTTTTAAGCACGTTTTTTTTGCTACAAAATACGGTATAAGCAGAATGCTTTTATACAGGTTGTACGTTGTTTTATAGCTAATAGTTTTATAGAATTTCGTTTCACATATTTTTTTTCTAATAATTTCGTTTCATAAAATATACAATACGCAGAATACTTAGTTTCAAGATTTTTAAATCATTGATAAGCAAGCATGCAGCGAGCAAGCAAGCATGCAATGTGCAAGCAAGCATGCAGCATGTAAGCAAGCATGCATCATGCAAGCAAGCATGCATCATGCAAGCGAGCATGCAACATGCAGCAGGCATAGTTTCTGTCACGGTTCCGGCGTTGCGAGGCTCCGGCGTTGCGAGGCTCCGGCGGTCCCACGCGAGCTTATCGTCGCAGATGGTATTCACGCTCACCACCGCAGCTTCGGCTTACTGGCCGGCATAGCCGGCCAGCCTCATTCGCAGCAGCGGGAGTTAAAACCACTTGCTCCTCAGCTCGCGGGCCGCCTCGCCCCTCCACCGTCCACGCCTACGCAGATTTAAATTACACTCTAGGGGTAGGGCAGACAAGACAACGTGGAGTCGGTTGCGCAGCGATTCGTTTCTGTCATTAAATTTGGCACAACATATTGACTTTTTAAGACAACATTTTTGTTTTTGTCTATTTACATCTATACATTTTCGTTGAAATAAATTCCATGGCAAAATACAACAAACAAACAATATTCGTTTAAAAAGAATTCTACTTTTTGATAAGTTTGTTAAACAAAAAAATGTGAATAAAAATTCATTGAATTGTGTTTCTGTGAAATATTTTTCATTGAAGTAAATAGTCTTTGAAACAATAATACTCGAAATAAAAATACGAGAACCAAATATTATGTGAAACATTTTCTGGGAAACGAAATTCTACGAAATTTCTGTCTGCGAAACAAGGGGACGCCTTTTATACACTCTAAGGGATACTGGACAAGTCAAAGATGCATCGTTAGGTGCGATGTTACTATTATGGTTGAAGTTCCACGGTCTCGAACCAAGAGCTTTGCGTTTAGCTGTAACTCACCTGATCTTAAGGATCTAAGGTGGAGCACGTTTGCCTAGGATGAACCGGTTCACTCATGCCTTGAAGATACCCAGATTATACTTATCGGGGAACAGAGAGACGGGCAGTGAATGCACAGTCTGGCAGCTCACACAATAAACGTGAAAGCAAAGCGCTTGGTTCGAGACCATGTAACGTCAACCATTTATAGCGATGATTCTTTACTGTATCTCTACTCGTCCAATGATGGAATGGGGATATAATAATAATAATAATATGTGGGGTCATTTTCACATACGGCCATCTGACCCCAAACTAGGAAGACCCTGTACTATGGGTGCCAGACAGGCTGATATACATACACAAATACATTTTTTTTTTGTAAATACATACATATATAGATAAACAACACCCAGACACAAGGCAAACACAAGTGCTCATCACACAAATGTTTACCCTGGGCGGGAATCGAACCCGCAACACGCTGCGCAGCAGTCGATCGCTCAGCCACTGCGCCAACCGTGTCGTCAAATTATATTTACTTGCACAGTAGGTATCGAACCTACAATCTCATGCATGAGAGGTTAACCCCTGAGCCTATAACCATTACGACAGCTAGGTACTGTGTGAGTGCCCGGGTGAGGTAACTACTAGCATTAAAAAATAAACTTGATTTCAAAAATGTAATAGAATTTATTGTAGAAATTAATGCTCGGCATTCTGGTAGCCTAACACTCCTCGTATTGATAAAAATGGTAAACTATAACAACTATACTAACGGTAAAATGGTAATGGTAATGGTTTGAGAATGAGATGTCTCTGGTGAGATCTAACGCGAACTAACTCACATTTTGGTGGACGAGCGAATGTGCATACTTTCGTTCGATGCAATTATGCATTTTCGCTGAGTGTTCGATTAACTCGAACAAGAATAATACGATAATACGTCTGTCTGCCTGTGACAGAGTCAGACTTGTAAGTCCCATCTGACAAATAAAAACAACTGTTTCAAACTGTTCGACATAATTCATAATCCATGGACCCTTACAGTACCTACTTATTGTCCTTAATTAATAAAACACAAACCTCAGGAAGAGAAAGAGCCAAGTTCGCACCAGTAGTTTCGGACGCCCGACGTATTTTAATTATAATATTTTCCACAGGGAGAACCGGCCGAGTGATTTATGACGCAATTTCTCCATTGTTATGAGAATAAAACATAATCTCACCACTTCGTTATACTAGTTTAGTATGTTAACTGCTATTGAAGGCCTTCATACCCCTTGTATTATTAGAGCAGACTTTATGAAATATGGCGACGGCGAATTTAATTTTGTCCGCCATTTTGTGAAGATCGCGGCAGGCGTGTTGATGAATTTCGTGTTTTTTTTTGAAGAGTGGTGCGCGTGGGTGTGTGATGAAAGTGGTTGGGATGAACAACGTTTGTTTTAAGGAATTAGGTCTCTAGTCGTTCTCAGTAACATGGTTTAGTCAAGGTCAAAAATATATGATGGAAACGGTCGAAAAGGTGCTTTTTTAATTACCTTATTTTTTATATTTGTTATTTTAATGACCTGTCAATTAGAAAAATTTAGTTTTCCCAATTTATACATTTATAGGTTTCCTTTGCGGTTCCTACATTAAACATCCTGTTAGTATTAAAACATTCAATTTCCCAAGCATGATTAACGTAATTCAAAAAAGATCTTTATATTTAATTCTCCCTGAAAACCCGACTAACTATCAATTATATTCTTGACAATCTAAGAAGTCTGATTTGACATATCACGCTTGAATATAAATCAACGTTTATTCATGTTTTTGGGAGTATTTTTTCAATATTACTAGGTTCGAATGATACTCGTTGTTATAGCACAGTAAAGATATCTAACAGTATTGTCACTCGTTTAAGGTCACGCGCTTAAGTACCTACGGCTCGCTTTCGTTCGAACGTCCAAAATCCAGTCGGGTTGCCAGTATATTCATCTATGGGGTTGCCACGCGCTCGCTAAGTGTACGTATACCGCAGAGATTCTTTTTCTGATACAGTTTAATTAATAGTTTCGTACGATACTGCGACCGCAGCTTTAATAATGGGTAGTCGTGCAAATTGCATTATAGACGGCTGTCGAAATAAAATAACCAACAAAAGTTTATCCTTTTTTACATTATCTAAAGAGGAGGAAAGGTAATTATTTTGTATTTTTTTTTGTTGATTCTTTTTTTGTGTAATAGAGAGTTCTTTGTGTAATGTTAAGAAGAAAGTTTTATAATAGTACGTAATTATAAGTAGGTACCTATTGATTTGGTTAGATATTTTACTTAGGTACTTATTATTTTTCAAAATATAAACACAATAACTAGTCAACTGTAAAAAACAAAAATGTAAAAACTGTTTTTTATTCACCTATTCTTTTGTGTAATCATTTCATAACATAGACAGCCCTAGCGTTGCGTAATTTGACGCAGGTGATCCCCCGACACCACGTCAGACAACGTAGTAGATACTGTCGAGCGTGTGCGTAAGGTACATTTTAGCGCGCACGAACGGCTGTAATATTTTTGTAGGCAGTTATAGCGTTAGGTATCTATCTTTTTCTATGGAGTGAACTATCTGTTCCAAAGGAACTATTAGTTAATCTGTGGTTATAGTGAATGGGTAACATAGTAATTAATTATGATTATGAATTAGAATTTTCAATTTCTTACGCAGGTTGCCGCTCGTTGTGGCGTTCGGCTGATGATGAGGATGATGATGACGTAGACGTTTATACAAGTTTGGAAAAAGAAACGTCAAATCGGACATTTTAGATTGTGTAGATTAGATTGGATATTAACTATAAAAAATAAAGTTTAAAAACTAAAACCCGACCACAACAAAAAGTGATCTAAAAAGCACGAAACAAGAAAATATTTTACACAGAAATCAAGACATAGGTACAAAATGGTCAAGGTAAAGCCGTGGTTGCATGCCATTATAATTCATGTTCATCGCACCCAAATGGGTCACAGGCATGCAACCACCGGCTTTACCTTGACCATTTTGTACCTATGTCTTGATTTCTGTGTAAAATATTTTCTTGTTTCGTACTTTTTATATCACTTTTTGTTGTGGTCGGGTTTTAGTTTTTAAACTTTATTTTTTTATTTAAACCATTTTGGAGTTAAAAACTGCTACTGGTATTTAAATACCTGTAGTAGTTTTTTTTTAATCATTTGTGACAAGTCACAGCTAAGTATTATATATTTAAAAGGTACTAGTGAACCCCTTTCCAATGATACCAAACACGGTATGCGTATCTTATTTTTTTTTATCTTTCCTTTTTTTAAATAATTTGTGATAAGTCACAACTAAATATTATATATTTGAAAGGTACTAGTGAACCCCTTTCCAATGATACCAAACACGGTAAGTTTGTCTTCATAATTTTATTTTATCTTGGATTTTTGGTCCGCCAGAGGGCGCTACATTGAATTCGGTGACACGTCATATAGCCTATAACCAGCGGACGATCAAGACGCTTCTAACGATACCTCATTTGTTCAGTTCTGATAAGTAGTTTAGGAGCTATGAGAGAACAGATGAACATACGTACATACATACATACATACATACATACACACATACATAGCCTGTCAAAATCATAACCCTCCTTTGGCTTTGCCGTAGTCGGGTAAAAATTAGACTTTTATTTGATTTCAATAAAGTCAATTGAATTCGAAAACAAATGGTATCACCGTTTGCTATGGCCAAACAAAAATGTCGGAATCGCATTTTGACAGTAAAAAAAGTATGTCAATTGGGTGCTACCACTAATCAATTGATATAATTAAAAAAAAACAGTTTAAACGTTATCAATCCCCATAGATTTGGTATGGCAATAGTAAAATGTGACGTCACTTATTTAGTAACTCTATTTATTGATTGTAAAGCCACTTAAAATCGAATTTTACACTTGATTGAAAATTGATTGGGTTTTCAGGGTTAATACATGGCGTCTGGGAAAAAAAAAATTTAAGAAGTTGTGTCCTGGATTTATTGGTTAGCGCTGTCTACAAAACTTTGGATTCATTATGCCGTCCACTGCTGAACGTAGGCATTCCCCAGAGTTCGCCAACCAACCCGGTCTTGGGCAGCCCGCATCCATCCGCTGCCAGCCACCTTCTTCAAATCGTCGGTCTATCATGCCGCAGGGCATCCCACACTACGCTTGCCTAAACGCGGTCTCTACTCTATCTAAAAAGCGAAAAATAAAAAGTCTTCTCAAAAAAAAGAAAACCGCCTTCAAAAACTAAAAAGTGGTGGAAGTCGCTGGCGGTGTCTTTGTGTTTGTTATTTTGTATTGCCACCGACTTCCGAAAGTAAAGTAATGTGTGTTCTGTGCTAAAGTTATTTATAACTTTTTAGTTTTTGAAGGCGGGTTTCTATTATTTTTCGCTTTTTAGTGTTGCCTTAACATCCAAATCCATTAAGAAACGGCAACACACTTAAAAAAGATTGTAAGTCCTCCAGTGATTGAAGAAACTAAAACGTCGTCTAAGTAAGTTTTTTAGGGAATTTGTTGATTTTCTCGAAAAGGGCTGTACCAATTTTGATAAAATTTATATGGGACCTTTTCGGGGGTTATTCCGAACCTTTACCTTTCGAACAAAAAAGAATTTTGCAAATCCGTCTACATATAACAGAGTTATGCCCGAACATACATAAAAAAATATATATATATATATATAATATATAAACATTCGAATTGATAACCTCCTCCTTTTTGAAGTCGGTTGAAAACACAGTTTACTATTTTTTTTTAATTTAAAATAAAACGTTGCTCCACACTAGGAATTACTCCTGTGTCGTGGGTGCGTTTACAAACATATAAACTCACATACACAAACAGTCAGACCCGGAACAACTATCTGTAGGCCATACAAATATTTGTACCGTGCGGGAATCGAACCCGCGACACGCGGCGCAGCAATCGTTCGCTCAACCACTGCCCCAACCGTCTTACTACCCATTTGTTCACATAATGCAGCTGCAAAAGGATAGATGATCGAAGATCTCTTTGGAAAACAATTCTAGATTTCTCAGTACTCGGTAGGTACCTCCATAGTATTCCAAACATATCTGATACAGTGCTAGTGATTTATATTCAATACAAGGAGCTCAATCTTGTGATTAGCTGGGGCGAATGGATTGTTGTAATCCGATCCTAGGTTGAATTGGTTAGCATCAGGACACGAAGAATAAGATTAATAGTAACTGTAGTCAATACAGATTTTGCATAGGAATTGATTGTATACACAAAAGGCAGCAATATTGTGATGGAGAACGTTTTAGTGATCGAATGATAATAAATTCGAAAACAAAAGATATAAAATTTTAATTTGCTAGCAAGACAACAGTCAGGCAGCATGGCATACCTACATATTATTCAATACCTTTTTTTTATTTCTCTGTATGTCTCGTCTGTAAGCTTTCCTAAAATAGTAAAAATAAATAAAATATAAGACGTCATTTTACCGCGGCATTTATAATTATCATAATTTTCAACTCTATTTCTGTGTCTTTATAATTTATTAATGTACTTAACGACGAAAACTAATCGATCATACTGGTGGTCAGAGCTCAAAACATTTCTAAAATCACATGTTGTGATAAATACGTTTACAATCTTCAATCTAATTACGCTTTTAAATTTCAATTTACAAAATTAGATAGTAGCAAGTTGAAAGTCCTTCAGCATCGTAGCAAATTCTGTTTGACTGGCATAAATAAATAAATTACTATTTTCGAAATAAAGAACGACGTGACAAAGCCACGATTAAAACGTCATCGGATTTTTCGAAATTATAAAAAATATCACGTCCGAGCCCAACTAAAGTCAATTTTAAAACAAAGGCTTTTTTAAAATTGAATTTTATAGAGCGTGTGCGTAAAATAAATGTCGACCACAGATGAAAAATAATTACGTTATAAATGCACAGAATAAATATATTTATATTTCCCTGTGCGCTTATGTCACATTAGACATGAACAGGACTTACTGTAGGTAGGTACTGTAACTATAGAGTCACTGGCTGGATCAGACAATGCCATCTTATGTTTGATTATTTCTTTTAACTATGAAAATTTACTCTGATTGCATCTATACCTATAACTTGACAGTACACTACGAGTGTTGACAAGACAAATTGATTTAAAAAATATATAAAATACACCTTAGGTAAAGGAAAGGTTGGGTTATATTATTGAATCTTGTAAAATTGTATATATACATAATACTTATGTCAAAACTTTATGAAAATGATATATTACACATACATTTTGTATGAAAGCATTTTTTTTGGAAAATCCACCGTTAATGTCGAATTTTCTAATGTTATTATATTTTAAAATGTGATGTTCAGTTTAAATTACACCAGTGCGAAGCCGGGGCGGGTTATTTAAAAAAATGAACTCGATAAAATATCCAAAATAAACAGATTTTTAATACAAGTAAAAAATATTCAAATCGCGAGCTTTTAAAAGCTCTGTAGGTAAAGTTCATACATTCGTAACGTTAAAAGCATAAAGAAGACGCTTTTAAATCATTTATTTCTATTAGCTTTTTACCATACAGCACCTGTGACATGAAATAAAATAGTTAACTATAAATATTGCAAGTATAAAAATAAAATATTAGTTGTAAATTAAAGGTGTAAATAATAAGTAGAAGTTTTTATTAAAAAGCTCTGCATTTGAAGTTTTATTTTAGTATAAAATAAAATGAAAATACATTTCGCAGATGTGGTTGACGTTTCCATTTTAATGATTTATTGGTTCAGATGATAAAAGTACCAAAGTGAAGGAAAAACCGACTACAAAAATAGTAAAATAATGAGACGGTGTGAAATAGTTTCGATAATCGGTCTTTTGATTCAAAAATCAAAGTCAAAGCATTTATCTCATCATCATCATCATCCGCACACGCCCACTGCTGGGCATAGGTGTCCCCCAAGGGGGGGTTTAGCCGTAATCGCCATGCTTGGCCGATGCATGTTGGCGATCGCAGTAGGTGTAATTTTACTCAGAAAGACGCTGCTGCCCATCTTCTGGTCAATATCCCTCGCTCGCTAAAGCATTTACCTACTTCAATTAAACCATTTGTAGGCACTTATTAACTGGACAAACGGAGTCGATCAGTTAAAAAATTGTAGATAAACGTAGGTTTCTATGGAGAAAAAGGAAATATTTAAATGAAATTCATTATGGAATTACCCTATCCTTTAAAAATAATTAATAATTAAAAAAGTGGCCAAGTGCGAGTCGGACTCGGTTCCGTACCATTATTTATACAACATTAGACACTATATTATAACCTTTATTTTTAACGGCAAAGATTCACGCTTATTGTAAGGGAGGCGCAGCCTAAAAAAAAACATTTTATTCTATTTTTAGTATTTGTTTTTATAGCGGCAACAGAAATACATCATCTGTAAAAATTTCAACTGTCTAGCTATCACAGTTCATGAGATACAGCCTGGTGACAAACAGCCAGACAGACGGACAGTGGAGTCTTAGTAATAGGGTCCCGTTTTTACCCTTTGGGTACGAAACCCTAAAAACGACCACATTAGAGGAACAAATCATCAAAATTGTGCCTCGTGTCGCTAGATCGTGTCGAGAGGTCAATGGCTATCAGCAGAAATTACTATTAATAGTATGGGTCCGATTTAATAGAATTATTAATTTCAACTTTGAAGGATAGGTTGGCCTTTTCAGTTATTTGCCCTTTCATAAAGAGCTCTTATTTAATTGAATTTAGAAGAGGATTTCAAGAGTCTATTATGAATTCGCGTCCATTTACACAAAATGTTTATTAATATTAACTATTGCTTTTTGTTATAAAATATGTATGAAATATTACATAAGTTCGTGCGTGCGTTACTTTCATCGGCAAAGATAAATAAAAATGTTACTTAGCATAATTATGCTTTGGCTGAACGAGACCGTGCACAAGATAGAAACAATAACTACCTATTACCGCTTCTATTTTGCTTTATATTTTTTTATAATCGTCTCCCGACCACAGTTATTTCGGTCACGGCTAATTTCAATCGAGACAGAGAGATATTATATAGTGCATAACTATGTCTGCTAACAGAAGTGCATTCTCTCTTCCCTCACTCTCATCGTCCAATGAGACGGCAATCCCACCCGACCGGGAAAAGAGATCATAGGTGCAGAGCCAACGGCTTAACGTGCTTTCTGATGAACGGGGGTGTCACACCAAACTCCGAGCTGTTACTGAGAAATTTCTAATGAAAAATATCAATAACAGTTTGGCCGACCTGAAGGCCGCCATGCATAGCATTGGCGCTTTTTAGGGTTCCGTACCTTAAAAGAAAAAAACGGAACCCTTATAGGATCACTTTGTTGTCCGTCTGTCTGTCAATACCCTTTATCTCGAGAACGCGTGGAGGTATCGAGTTGAAATTAAAACCATATACTCAAGTCTACGGTCCCTTGATGCTGTAAAAAAATTAACCCTTTATATTAACGTGAAAAAAAGATATGGTCATTTATGGTCGTTTATAATATTAAGTAGATTAAAGTATGGGTAGTAGGTATGGGAAGATGAGCTGAAGCTTACTGCGGGTCCCAAATGGAGGAGAGTTGCTCAAGACAGAAAGCAATGGAAACTACTGGAGGAGGCCTTTGCCAAAAGGCACACTGAGTTGAGAGACATCCTATAGCCAAACGAATCCAACATTAATAATTACACATTAAACATTAATCTCACCCAGTTTAACGGGCTAAATAAATAAATAAATAGTAGGTATGGATTAGTATAGAAGTATGGATATGTACCTACAAATATGTACGGAGCCCTCGGTGGGCGAGTCCGACTCGCACTTGTCCGGTTTTTTTTAATACCGCGATGATTGCATACATGCATGTGGCCCGACTGATGACAAACAGTCATTGTATTATAGACGACTGGAACACTATGATCATCATAATTATACACGGTTTCGATCCTTTATGAAACTAATCTACTACTACATACGCTCACACTCGCATACACACCTCCACGTCCACACACTCAATTACACTTGCACAACTCACAATACAATTCCGTTTTAGAGGAAACACAAGGGCCGTTTCTCCATACAAACTTAGTCCCCTGTTTCCTCCCTGGATAATGCCAGTAGATCAATTATTTTTTTTTAAATATCCATGGCTACTATTGGCATGTCCCTATGTTTTCCTTTTTCTCATAAATTTATTATTAAAAGAGATATGAATATTCAAAAACCTAAAAAATTGGCATGATTTTCCGCTGTGTTCAAACATTCAGAAAACAAATTTGACTTGATTATATAAAAAATAGAAAACATAGGAACACGGCAAAAGCCTTTCTTTATTTTTTAATGAAAAAAGCAGTTAAATCGGTTAAGTTTTGGAGAAGAAATCAGGGGACTACGAATCATTGATTTTGTGTACTTTTAATAGGTATTTTCGGTCAAAGCTGCAGTTGTCTCTATCGCGCTCTGCGGTTCGTGTTCGGGCATCGCGCGACAGCAATAGATTTTACAAATACCTAATTTTCAATTCTCTAGCCCGTGGTATTTCCTCTTAATGAATTCCACAATCTTATACTTATATATAACAATCTTCTGTGCGTGTGTATGAAAGTCAACTCCTCCTAAACGGATATACCGATTTTGATGAAATTTTTTGTGTGTGTTCCAGTGGATTCGAGAATGGTTTAGATTCATAATTGGACCCGGAAGGTGGCGCTGCAGCCAAGTTGTAGGACTTTTTTGTATTAAGGGCAGGACAACGTCTGCCAGGCCCGTTATATAATTTAATGTTTTTACTAATAAATTATCAATCATTATCGGACACAAAACAGTGATATTATTTCCTGTACACATCCCGTGTGATTCGTCCAGCTACAAACTACATCTCAGTGTACGGAGTTACTGCCCGTACATTGGTAACATAGTGACAGCAGAACACTGACTCGTTAAGTCACAGGAAATACAAGTTTGGGAGCTGACTTCCAAACTAGTATTTCCTGTTTTCCCTGTGGTTTCCCTGAGGTTTACTCTATATGTAAGACCTTTAATTCACTGAAATTCATGTGACCTAGTATTTATACTAGATCACATGAATTTCAGTGAATTAAAGTTGCTCCAAGGCTGACTCACGGTATCTTCACTCGACCCTTCTGGCTGTTTTTCGGTAGTCACTATTGTACCTGGTTTGAACCTAAGAGGGTTGAGAAGAATCGTGTAGGTCAGAGGAAAATGAGAACTTCTCTTAAGATGGGACAAGACACCCAGTTGAAGTTTAAGCCTTGTATGTATTTCGGTAGTAAATGCTAGTAGATGAGCACGGGAAATGAAATTTGAAAACATGGGCCAGTACAGTACAAACAGCAATTTGTTCGACACTTGACTATTCCAGTCAGATGTCAGCGAAGTGACCTGTCACCTTGCATAAGCGGTTAAAGATTATCCCTGTTATGGTTGGTTGTAAAAAAAACTTTATACCTTACATTGCTTAAAAGCAATGAAGGATAAGGTATATAGTAAAGTAAAGTTTTTTTTAAATTATTATTAATCACCCCTTTCTTGAAGAACGCCAATTAGTAGTTTGACAGTTGTGCAACAAGGAGATGAATAATACTTAGTCAAAGCACGGGCTTAGTAACTCGACCTTAGTGTTTGAGAATGTGACCATTATGACTTCTTTTCTTAGGCAAAGCTTCAACCCGTTTGTCAACCGATCATCATCTCCCTAGCCTTTTCCCAAGTATATTGGGGTCGGCTTCCAGTCTAACAGGATGCAGCTGAACACCAGTGTTTTATAAGGAGCAACTGCCTATCTGACCTCCACAACCCAGTTACTGAGTATCACGATACCCCTTGGTAAGACTGGTTGTCAGACTTCTTGGCTTCTGACTACTCAAAACGACTGCCAAAGATCTACAAATGACAGCCGGGACCAACGGCTTTACGTGCGGTTGTTAACCGATAACCAATTGATTTACAAGCGAAAGGAAAAGTTCACAGGATCTACACAGCAATCTAATATACCGGGTCTAGGTTATTCCGGCTATCAAATACCCGTTTTGTCAACCCAGGGCCCGTATTTCACTCCTAATCTCAAAAGCCAATAAAATAGACTAACGACCTAGGCAAGTAATGGTCCAAGAACCCTGATTTGCTATACCTGCCTCACCTTAGCGTGGCTGCCATTTGGATAGATAGAGGAATATCAACTATTATAGTGTCTGGATAATGTTATGACTAGAATCGATCATAACAAATAATGATTTTTATGAGTCATCATATGCCAAGATTTTTCCTAAATATAGCGGGGTTAAAATCGACTTTCAGACTAACTGGATGCAGCTGTATACCAGTGTTTTACTTGGAGCTATCTGCTTGTCTGACTTCCACAAACCAGTTACTGAGTAACACAATACCTCTCGGTAAGACTGACAGATTTTCTGGCTTCTGACAAACCTATTTAGAGGTCTCTACCCATAACGAATGTCAAAGATCTACGAGTAACAGTCGGGACCAACGGTTTTACATGCTGGAATAACATTAAAGGACTGACCGTAGCAAGGGTAGCCAAACCATAACCCATCAATTCGTACGGCTTCAACTTGACCACGGGTTCCTCTCATCCTGTAAAATATATACAAAAACCAGCCGTCTCACCAGAACGTAAGTGAGCATGTTACCTTTTGTACCTCATACCTGCTAAAAGGTGAACAAAGGTCTCCCTCATAAGGGGAGGGGTCCATAATCCCCACTTGGTAGGCGTCTTGAGGATCGAAGTAAAGTTCTTCCCTCAGAATGAAGTGGGTGGGTGCTATTCTAGCTTGAACACACGGGAAGCCACCTCATATTCCTCTACCTATCCTCAAGGTAACAGACATGCTACAATGACATAGATTTAGCAACACTAGGACCTCAGTCCACAAAGGTCTATAACCAGAAAGTGGACGATTGGCACCTAATCGTATTAACATTCTTATCACGATCGGCAGCACTCGACACTTTTCGCACTTGCCCGCAATAAGGATAACTATTCAGTACATTTTAGTCGCTCCAAACTCTTAACCACCTTTCCCCATCCATCGATGACTTTGTTAGTGGCTGCTACAGTTAAAGCAGTAGGTACCCAGCAATGGTCAGGGTTGCAAGCGAAGTTTTGACCTATAATAGAATAGGCTGGACGATATCATTTAGGTAAACAGATCACGTTTCTCAGATCCGATGGTAGTACATACTTACTTGTGTATCAAGTTTAGCGGAGAGTTTATTAAAAATCTTCAGTTTGTTTATGGTCGCATGTACTTGTTATCGTTTAAGGTAAAGAGTGAACAGTCTTGCTGAAAGTTAGGCTTTAAATACAGGATGGCAGGTATGAATAATGTCACCTTTTTATAATAGTATATTGATTTTTAATGGGTGTTTTTATTTTAATATATTGGCTTTTGTATGGCGTTATGCATTGTCATAAATACCTTGATTAGACAACCAGTCTTACCAAGGGATATCGTGTTACCTAGTTTAGCAAACTCATTCTTTGATCACCACCACACCACCACACACCACACCACCACCACACACCCACCAAACCAAACACCACCCCGCACCCCGCACCACCACACCACCAAAATCCCACACACCCCACACCAAACCCACCACACCCACCGCATTAACCAAAACTGAAGAAATAATGATATATCTACCTATACTGTGATGAGTTCGTATTCATTTTGTGTTTGACTGTGCAGGCTTGTAATTAGCAAATTAGTTATATATTATTGTTATTATAGTATTATTAGTCTGTAAGCTTTCCTAAAATAAATAAATAGTAACTGGGTGTGAAGGTCATACAGTCGCTCCATGTAAAACACTGGTATTCTAGCTGCATTCGGCCAAACTGGAAGCCGAGTCCAAAATAGTTGGGTTACAGTATAAATATTAGTACTATCGTACATTGCAACACGCCTCCCTCCGGAATACTATTCCTCACCTCTTCCCGCGTCGAACGTGCCCTCGGAACCGCTTTTAGTTAAAACGACACGTAGACACGCACACACAAGCACGTATTTGTACAGTCTGTTATTTTGGTTGTAGTGTAGGTACTCTCTGTCCACTGGTTTACCTGTTTTTTGACAGGTAGTAGTTTTGACAACTAGTGATTGCAGCTACGTAACGTTTCGATTATTTACACTTTAATTTGTATATAGTATCGATTACCGATTTTTTCAAGCAAGCAAGAAACAATCGTGATACATTTATTTGAAAACTCGTCATCAGACGTAGGACAGCCAAAGTTCCATGTCAGAAGACGACGAATAATTTATTGATTTATATTATAATAATAATTTGAATAAATATAATAATATAATATTAATTTGATTGTTTAATTTTCAATGTTTAAACCCGCAATATAAATCCATTGGGTTATTTTCATAATATATACTTAAGTTTTTAGGATTACATAAATATAAAATTATTATTTTCGATTTATTCATTTGAAGCTGATACGTATACTGTATTATAATGTCTGTAAGGAGTCATAAATAAGATTATCCATTAATGCAAGGCAGTTTATATATTTATTTTATAACGTATTTTAAAGTAAACTTTTAGGTAATCGGGAATAGCTACGTTCTAAGGCAGCTGTCAAAAAACTAATAACCCAATAGACAGAATATAGGTAATTTAATAATTTCGTTTGTATGGAGTGTCATAGGTATGGTTAGACAAACGCTACACAGATAATGATGAGTCTAATCTATACAAGGTGACAAACTAACCAACATACACAGACTGTTACATTTACAACAGATCGGTTCGGCAGTAATAAAATAGTAATACGCCAGCCCGTCTTTCACTTAAAGAAATAAATGAAACTTAATATAATATGATAGAAAAATGAAAAAGTTTTTCAAGTGAAGAAATGTTATTAACTCTATCGCGACCAAGTTAGCATCGGCTAACTTCAACCGAAGTTGGTTAGAGCTTTGCCTTGGTTAGTTATTATTATTATAGCTTAGTTTTTAACTAGAAACCTACTTTTGTTAATTAGTTAAAGGCGATATTCAGTAGGAGCTTTGCTTTGGTTTTGAGAGCATTTTATTGCGCCGGGAACTAAAAACTTTGTTGTGGATCTGTCAATTGTTCAGAAATTCTACAAACTTTGATTCTACCGCCGATCATTCGCGGCGGAACGCCTATACATGTTATTGTATATAAATGACTAGCACTTTGCCCGCGACTTCGTCCGCGTGAATTTTCTCAAGGGTCCCTAATTTCTTGACAATGCAATATAGCCTATAGCATTCAGGGATAAGGTAGCTTCCTATTGGTGAAAGAATTTTTGAAATCGCATGAGGATATTCGAAGATTACCCCCTACATACAAACTTACAAACAAATTTTACCTCTTTATAATATTAGTATATGTCGCATCCGGTCAATAGTACAGACATGAAACGAATCGAAAGTGTGCCATTAGCGACAATACGTGATTTACCACCACCATTTTGGCGCGCTTCTACAGAGTAGTGATGTTTACAGCCCACAGCGAGCAGGACATTCACAATTCACTCTCTGATCGCATCGGAGCTAAGACATCCCGGAACTGTACTCGATTCGTTCTGTTTAACTGTTACTATGTCAATTATAAATTGGAGTCAGTGTTTATTTAAACTGAGTTAAGAAATAGTGCTTTTAATAAACGCAGTGTATTGTACCCTATACCCAGTGTGTTTGCATTGCACGAAACCCATATTCTGCCCACATGATGACTGAATCTAACGGACTAAATCCTGACGATCCGACATATAGATTAATACCGGGCACACTACGCGGAAGATCGGTCGCTGCGTCGCGGACCGCTTTAGTCTAAGAACTCACGTTGCGGTTTTCGCCCGCGCCCGCAGCGGGAGCCGCAAACAACCGCGCACACCGCGGGCGTAAACCGCGTCGTGAATTATGTGCTTTGATTTTTTACTTATGTCGGATCGTCAGGATTTAGTCCGTTAGATTCAGTCATCATGTGGGCAGAATATGGATGTCGTGTAATAAAAACACACTGGGTATAGGGTACAATACACGGCGTTTAATAAAGCGTTTAAGGGGGAAAGCAGAGTCGCTCAGTTTCGAGCGCGACTAAAGGCGCTGTGATGGACCATGAACAGCAGGTTCCACCGAAGAACACATGCGTTGGGGACGGCTTCATCAAGTTGGAGAGAAAGAAGAAGAAGAAGCCTTCTTATCGCAACCAGTGTGGGACGGCGCCCGCCGGATCTAACATGCTGCTACGTCCTGCGGTACCGACGACGCAGCTGTACGTGTCCCGTTTGCATCACTCTACAAAGACTGAGGACATCAGATCGATGTGTGATATGTGTGATGATGGGACCAGAGTATCTACGGGTGAAGACCAACTGGACCTTGAGGGTGGAGAAGTTGGAGGCGCGCCATAACACCAATTTCAAGTCGTAGAAGGAAGGTCACCAAATGTTGAGTTGGAACGCGCACTACGAAGCGCGTTCCAACTCAACATTTGGTGACCTTCCTCAAGGAAGAGTTTTGGCCGAATGGTTACATGGTATGGTCGCGGTCGGCTACGTGACATCTCGCAGCGTAACACGACACCGTCTCTTTGTGTGCGGTAGTTTTTTAAGTTTATTGTTTTAAAATAGTTTTAGTACGGTCTCATCGTCGTACATTTTTCTGTTTACTCTGCAACCTACTTTTAACGACGCGCGGCTAACGATGCGCGTCATAATTTTGCATTATAAAATAACATAACTTAACGAATTTAAACTGTGTAGCTATCAACAACTGAGAGAAATAATCGCCTTCCTATAACTAATGTACTGTAACTTACTTATTACTTAATTAAACCTTAACTAGTGCATCTTAGTGGAAGGTGTTTCTCTTACCAACTTAACTTTAAACCTTCACGACAAATCGGTGTACGGAGTTAACTACTACAACCCGTACATTTATGGTCCTTCGAGCATCCGCGTATCTTTGTGTGTTTGTGTCTCTTGTTACGGTAGCGAATCGGTTCAGCTGGTCTCCCGGAAGAGGGTCGCCCCAGTTGTATTGAGAAGGCGCAAATACCTGACCAGAGTACAGGCATATTGAGTACCGGAACGAACTACAACTACCAGAAGGGCCTTCGACTACAAGAAGAGCCTTTAACTGCTGGAACTAACTGCAACTATCAGAAGAGCCTTCGACTACAAGAAGAGCTTTAACTGCTGGAACTAACTACAACAACCAGAAGAGCCTTCGACTACAGGAAGAGCTTTAACTGCTGGGACTGAAGAAAAAAAAAAAAACAAATACTGAAGAAGCCTTCGTCTACTGGAACAGGCTTCAGAAAAGGTATTTGGTTAACCTCAAACAAGCTATAGCCTATTAATCAAGATGAATAAGCTATCGCTACAATCAAACTGTTTTGAAAACATTAAAACATTATGCAGCAACTATAACAAGGATAGCAAAGTCAGAAAAACAAAGGAATACTTGAACAAGCGGCTGTCCTCGTTAGAAGCTCAGTGGATGAATTTCAATGCACGGCATACATTGCTGGTGCAAGAAATTGAAGATAAAAATATTAACTACTTCTTGGAAGATGTCTACGGTAAGACAAAGATCATGTATGAAACCACTAAAGCGGACATTTCAAGAATGTTACAAACAACTGAAGAAAACGTAAAATTCGACCTGACAGACCTGTCGCGGGGAGAACCTGATGAGAAAACAAAGACTTTGCTGACTAAGCAGGAATGTAACTTTAAGGCCATCGATCGGGCTATCTCTAAAATTGATTTTGAAGTCTTTGCTGAAAAATGGGAACTTGACGATCACTTGTCAATCTTGAAATCAAAGTGGGAAACTATTGACAACACTCACTGGGAACTCGAAGCCTTACTAAAAGGCTCGGAAAGTACGTACTACGATATGTTCAACCGCATGGAAACCAAGTACGACGAAACAAGGAAACTACTTAAAAGCAAGATGTGGTCCACCGCTCATCATCAACATTCAGCGCCGAGAATCGAGATTCCAGAGTTTTCAGGACACTACAACAAATGGATATCTTTCAAAGATCTGTTGTGTGTGAAACAATACACAAAAACCCCACATTGAATAAAGCTCAAAAAATGCAACATCTGAAAACCAGGCTGAAAGGTGAAGCAGAAAGGCTGGTGCAACACTTGAGCATCAGCGCCGACAACTACACTTCGTGTAGGGACATACTGAATCAACGTTACAACAACCGTCGACTAAAATTCTCATCTTTGATGAACACTATGCTGCAACTGCCTGGAATACAGAAGCCAGACGCTTACAACTTAAAGAAACTGCATGACGTAACAACTGAATGTCTAAACGGCTTAACAAACATTGGTTTTGATATAACCAGTTGGGATCCTATGATTGTCCACCTGATGTCACAAAAACTAGACTGTGTGACCTACAATGATTACATAAAGAACTTGAACGATAACAGAGAGGTGCCAACACTGCAAGAGTTTCTGATGTTCTTGGAAAACCAATTTATAGCGTTTGAAACCATGAAGACTTCGAAGAAGGACATACAGAGCTCAGAGAAGTCAGCTGGAACTGGAACTGAAAAATACGTATCTCGAAAAACATTCGATCATAAGAAATGGAATCCAAAAACTTACCATACGTCATACGGGCAATGCCCTCTTTGCAAAAACAATCATGTTTTGATGCGATGTCAGCAGTTCATTGACTCTGATACAAAGCAACGAAACAGCACAGTTGCAAAATTGCGTCTATGCAAAAACTGTTTGTTTAGCCACGAAAACCAAACTTGCAATTCTACAAAAACTTGTAAGGAATGTAATATGAAGCATCATACGCTATTACATTACAATAATTTTAACAAAAATACACCTACAACGAGCAATGAAACCCAACGCTCAGGTCAACGACCGTCGAGGGAAACTGAAACACCGAGTTCTAATCATCTATCGGCCAACGAGATGGAAGTCTTACTTACAACCGTCCAAGTTAAGGTCAAGTCGATAGATGGGACTTACCTAACTCTTCGTGCACTCTTAGATCAGGGCTCACAAGTTAACCTGATAACTGAAAATGCAGCACAACTCCTGAGGCTGCCAAGAAACAAACTAACTGCAAAAATAACTGGAGTAGGAACTGTATCAGGCGACTGCAAAGGTCGCCTGAACCTAACTTGCAAGTCTATCCACTCCGACTATACTTTCAAAACGGAAGCTTTGATTATGAAGAAACTGATCAACAAACTACCGAATTACACATTCGAACGGCCAGAGTGGTCGTACTTGAAAAACTTACAACTGGCAGACCCTGATTTTAATATATCCAGGTCTGTTGACATATTGCTTGGAGCTGATGTATACGCCGAAATAATCCAAGAAGGAATACTAAAAGGCGCCCCAAAGTCACCCATTGCGCAACAAACACAGCTGGGATGGATTTTGTGTGGAAAACTAGAAACTTTTAACTGTAACGTCACCCTACTAGACTTGACTGAAATAACTAAATGTTGGGAGAGTGAAGACGTCACCAAGACAAACACTGACCTATCTCAAGAGGATCAGTGTGAAACTTACTATAAGGAAACTACTCGCCGTGGCTCGGATGGGAAATACATTGTGAAGATGCCTTTATGGCCGGATTATGCAAATAAGATCGGAACATCCAAAACGATCGCAATCTCACAACTGCTACAACTAGAAAAAAGGTTTCATAGAAATGGCCGACTCGAACTATTATACAAAGAGTTCCTTAGGGAATATCTGGAGTTGGGCCATATGAAACTAGCAAAACCCATGACATCACGACGATGAGACCGTACATGTATTAGTTTATAATTATTGTTTTTATGTTGATGTATGTATTGTGTTTTATGGGCCTTAGTTGCCTGAAATAAAGGATTAATAATAGACATAACTTTACTAGATAAAAATAATAAAACCGCACAAATCATTGACATTGCAGTACCAAATACACAAAACCTACAAAGCACTATAGCAGAAAAGCTGTCAAAATATACAGACCTAAAAATAGAAATTAGTCGAATGTGGCGATTAAGTAGCGTTGCCATTATTCCTGTAGTGCTTTCCACCACGCTTATCATTCCCAATCAACTGCACCAATCTTTAAACATCCTAGACCTAGCTCCTTCTACCTACCAAACCCTACAGAAAGCTGCTATCCTAAACACTTGCAGAATTGTTCGAAAGTTCTTGCAAAACGACAATGACGCACAAATATCATTCACCACATGAATACACACAGACCCATCGTCATTCGCCCATATACACGGTGACAGACATGCAACGCAAAATCTCATCACATCACCACACCACATATTATCATCTACCACATAGGCTAGAATTGTAAGGGTAGCACTTGGCTTCGGCTTGTGTTGCCCTGTAAACCGGCACATAAAGGCCGAGATATAAAAATATATACCAACAAATAATAATAAAACCACAACTTAGCACAAACTCAATTTAAAATAAACTCAGACTAAAATTAAAATAGACATAGTAACATTTTAACACAACGAATCGAAAGTACAGTTTCTGGACGTATTAATTAGCTCCGATGCGGTCAGACACTGGATTCTGAATGTCTTCCTCGCTGTGGGCTGAAATCATCACGACTCTGTAGAAGCGCGCCAAAAGTAGTGATAGATCATGTGTTCTCGATAATGGCGGGCTTGGATTCGTTTCATGTCTGTACCATTGACCGGATACGACATATATGCCTACCTGCATTCTACAGAAGCACACTCCGGAAAACCGTATCTTGAGTTCTTAGCCTTATATGCAATAATATGCATAGGTGTTCCACCGCGGATCATCGGTGGTGAAATTTTTGTTCAGTGTGTCTAAGACCTCAGTACCGTTCACATTGAAAACAATCTCAATCTTTCAAAAATACTTCAAAAATACTTTTTTTTACATTGATTGTCACTGAAATGAGACTGGGACCAGATTTTATTTATTAGAATTAGCATGCTATATTTGGTACCTATATACAATTATTACTTCGAAAGTTTGTGATGATCGATGGATATTTGTTAACTCTTTCTCGCTTAAACGGTTCATCGGAATTAAATGAAATTTGACACACATATAGGTGATGATCTAGCTTCACAAATGTTTTTGTGGTTTCCTGAGATAATTTAAGACTTCGACATAATTAGGGTTCCGTACCTCAAAAGGAAAAAACGGAACCCTTATAGGATCACTTTGTTGTCCGTCTGTCTGTCTGTCTGTCAAGACCCTTTATCTTGGAAACGCGTGGAGGTATCGAGTTGAAATTAAAACCATATACTCAAATCTACGGTCCCTTGATGCTGTAAAATCAACCCTCTATGTTAACGTGAAAAAAAGATACGGCCGTTTATGTCGCAATAAAGTCATTTATAATATGAAGTAGATTAAAGTTTGGATAGTAGGTATGGATAAGTATAGAAGTATGGATATGTACCTACAAATATGTACGGAACCTTCGGTGGGCGAGTCCGACTCGCACTTGTCCGGTTTTATTTTAAGTTTAAGCAGATGACGTTAGAATGCCTGCTGAAGTTAGAATGTATTGTAAACGTCATACAATCATGAATGCAGCAGCAATCAACACTTATTTTAAAATTCTTACTTTTAGCAGTAACTTTAAAATACCAATAGAAAAATATTTGGACAGATAATTAAATTTCCTAGCCGCACTGGCGCTGTCTATTCCGCTCGCGGGAGAGCAATTTATCAATAGAAAGGTGTGAAGTTCTAGACGTGTATCTTTTTGAACGAACTGTTCAGAAAATTATAAAATACTTATACTTACTATATTTTTATACAATGTGCAATTGTATTTAATATATATTCGTATTTTGCTCGTTTGCAAATCTTGAGTGTGCACTTCAGCAGTACTATTCTGTTACAATCTCCCTCGGTGAACACCTAGGTGAATTGAGCTGTCATCCGATTGTAGTACTTTGTAAATCCCTAGCATGATAGATTATGACAGCTCATTTCACCTAGGTGTTCACCGAGGGAGATGGTAACAGAATAGACAGGCTGTTGCTTCGTAAGTGACCAGCTTTGTACAGACGCCAGCACATCAAGCCATACCAACTGTACAATTTTCCCAATCTTTACATAATATAAAACAAAGTCGCTCACACTGTCTGTACGGTTAAAACTAAGCAACGAATTTAATGCAGATTTCATCAATAGATAGAGTGATTCAAGAGGAAGGTTTATACGTCTAGTTTGATGTACATTGCACCCGTGCGAAGCCGGGGTGGGTCGCTAGTTGAATATATACCTAATTCTTTTGTAATAAAGTTGAAAATCTAACAATGAAATTTGACAGATTGTTGTAGCTTGTTGTGCTGGCCTCTGTACCTACACAATAAAATGAAAAACACAAATAAACTTTTTAGCTTCATAATATTAATAAAGATGAAGTCGTAACTACAGAACGGTTCAATCTTTCATTTGATTAAAACATTAACGTTGTTGAACATTTATTACCCGTATGTTGTTATAGTACCAACCCAATGGACCAACGCAGTGAAAGAGGCTCATTGACAATGACTGCCTAGTTAAGGCTAAACTCCGGAGACTTGAACATCTCCCACCGTTGCCGGCCTATCGGTATTTTCAGGTATATTTCAGAGCGTGTACTTTGGAATTTACACAACTTAATTCCCCCATCCTCATTCTATTAACGAGCGAGCAGAGATACAGCGAAGCATCACCGTTGTATGGTTGAAGACCCACGGTGTCGAACCAAGCAGTTTGATTTCACATTTTTATTGTGCGAACTGCCAGACTGTGGAATATATACTGCCCGCCTATTTGTTACCCGATAAATATAATTTGGGTATCTTTAAGGTACGCGTGTAACGATGAATTCTAGGTGAACCTACTCTACCATAGGCTACATCGTCACTTAAGATCTGGTGAGTTGCGGTCAAACGCAAGCCTATTAGAATATAGGAAGTAAGGGAATGAAGGGAATTTCCAAGCATCCCGCATGGCCGAAAATCTTCCAGAATGAAGAACGATGGTCGACAATACAAGCTCATTTGATCACTACCCTCAGTCATGTGGATAGGAGGAAGAAGAAGAATTTATTCCGCCATTTCTTAGCATCACACAAGACACTCATAAATCCTTCCACATCTCGAACATTGTTACATCCTATCTAAACACAAGTTTTATGAGCACATTAACCAAAATCCGAGACGTAAATCCTCTTACAAGTGAAATTCAGCGGCTTGTGGATGCAATTTTACAAAAATGCTGCGTATTTTGTACCTCGTGCTGTCGAGCAAAACTCGTAGACTGATACGGCATGGAAAGCAGCCCAAAACTCGCGTAGTTTTCGTAATAATAATAACTAGTAATTTGGTTCTACAATAACTATATAGGTAATGGATATAGCGGTATATGTTAGTAACGACACGACACACGGACACGGACACGGACGACACGGTTGGCGCAGTGGTTGAGCGATCGACTGCTGCGCAGCGTGTTGCGGGTTCGATTCCCGCCCAGGGTAAACATTTGTGTGATGAGCACTTGTGTTTGCCTTGTGTCTGGGTGTTGTTTATCTATATATGTATGTATTTACAAAAAAAAAAAAGTATTTGTGTATGTATATCAGCTGTCTGACACCCATAGTACAGGGTCTCCCTAGTTTGGGGTCAGATGGCCGTGTGTGAAAATGTCCCCACATATTATTATTATTATTATTATTATTATACATTTTTGTTATTATTTTGATAATTATGTTCTTTCTATACGCATAATTATAAATGAAATCGACATTCACACGAACCAAATCGCGGACAAAAGCTCCTTATAAAAAATAAAGAATATATTTTTTAAGATTTCATTACAAATGTTAAAATGTTTTCAAACTTTTCGCTGTATTTATAGTATAAGACGATATTACTTGCCAAATTTCATAGTTCTAGGTCAACGGAAAGTACCCTTAAATTTTGATTCCCTTGAGAGTGTCGAAATGTACGATTTTTGCGAGATAAACGGCCGTATCTTTTTTTCACGCTAGCTTAGAAGTTTTTAATTTCAACTCCATACCTCTACGCCTTCCCGGGATTAAGGGTCTTGACAGACAGACAGATAGACGGATAACAAAGTGATCTTTAAGGGTTTCGTTTTTTCCTTTTGAAGTACAGGACCCTAAAAACAGTAGCTTATACCGGATGGTCCAAGCTACCGGTGGTCAGGACTCCAGAGATCCAGCAACCTATCGAGAGTCTCCTTAGATGTTGGTAGAGGCTCTTGACTGTTAAACCATTGGCTGTCAGATCTATCGGGACAATGACCGCTGAGTTCACATTCAAAATGTCGACAACCCCACAGGCCAAGTCAATATACTTGATCTGCTTATCTTTCACGGGATTCACAAGGTCATACGGGACTGCTATGTCAACAATCACTACGCGCCTCTTCAATCGACCCACCACATCAGACGTATGATAATTCGATGTATTATTGTGGTTTGATTAAGTTATTAATTTAATTGGTTTAATACGTTTTCAATAACATCATAAAAAACAGACACAAAATAAATTTATTATAAATTCTTAGTTGTAATCCAAAAATACTTAATATTCAACTACAGCCTACGAAGTTATTTATCACAAGAATAAATTGATAAGTTAACTTATCAGACTGCTTTGAATATATATTTAAACAAGATTTCCAAGAATCGTGTACTTAGAGTTTGTAAGGTTTCACCCGTATCGGTTTAACCATATTACTTAGATGAGCCTCAGTGAGAGCGATAGCGACAAACTTACCTACTTAAACTAAAACTATAGAAATACGTTTAAACAATTATGTACTTGTCTTGTCATCTGTGTCAATTTGAGCAAGTCTTTGAATTTGTAGGTATTCTGTCCTTGGGAAAATTATTTATACCAAGCCTGTAATAATTTGGTCCTGAATAAATTTATTATTCTTCTACCCGCTAACCGCGCTCACTACGACCAAACTTTTATGAGCAAACAATATATTTTTAAAGTGTAAATCTAATAGATTTTTCTGACGTAAACACAGACGAGCGCTAGAACACAGCTTAGCGGCACACCAGTATGTTTTACATTTTAAAATATCTCGTGGTTTGGTCACTGTGCCTTGAAAGTTGTGTAGAAGAGCTTTTACTTATTTTCTTTAAGTTAACACTTTTCTAAGCTACTGTTAACTTCTAGTTTATTTATTAGGTTGAAAGATACGCAGGTGCTGATAACTTAAAGATTTTTTTAATGAAAAGAAAAAAAGAAGAAAAAGATATATTTTTTATAATATTATTTATTCACTTGTTTCAGTTTTAGACTTTGTTCAATATTTCTCTCGTATAGTCTCTAGACTTCTTTTAACGTACTCAACTTGTAACATTTTTCTTACATTAGTGCCCCGTCGATTAAACATAAATGATTTAACCTAAACTTGTAATCTATACTCATATTATAAAGCTGAAGAGTTTGTTTGTTTTGTTGAACGCGCTAATCTCGGGATCTACTGGTTCGAATTGAAAAATTCTTTTTGTGTTGGATAGTCCATTTATCGAGGAGGGCTATAGGCGAAGGCGGGCTGGGTTGCTAGTAAATTCTATTAGTTTTAAAAGTGTGTTCATGGAGAGTCTTGCTAGTCCTTTCCCATAGAAACCTTCTGTTTGGAACGAGCAACTTCTTGATTTGCTTCAACTTTCTGACTGACTCCTTGATAATTCAAAAGTGCCTTTTAAATGGTTTATTTTAAGTATAATTATGGTTTGAGTTTGAGTTTGAGCCCGCTAAAAAACATGAAAATAAATACCCCGCAGTCTGACAAACCAGTCTTCAATCAAATAAGTAAATCTTGTCCCAGTAACCTCAATAATTCCTTCACGTCAATCCGATAAAAGGAAAAATGACACGAACCTAATAACGGTTTCTTCAAAGATCTTATCGGAGGCATCGCGTGTAATCTGGACAGCTGTAAGTGGTCCTACCCATGTCAACGTACAAGAATATACTCCTGGGAAGTGATATTAGGAGGTGTTTGTCAAGAATGGCAAGATGGCCGCGTGACGTGGTCTCCAGTGAGACATTTGTCTTTTTGTTGAAAATCTTGGATTTTTTATTTGACGGATTACATTTAAGGACTGTTGACTTTTTTAAACTAATTTATAGGCATACGTTTGACCACTATCTCACATAATAGGAAGTAATGATGCGGTCTAAGATGGAGCACGCTTGCCTATAAGTAACCTATTCACTCTTGCCTTAAACACTCCCAAGTTGTAGCTATCAGGAACATAGACTCAGGCAGACTTTTGTAATGTTTTTAATTATTTATAGAGTACATAGTGAAAATAGTTAATATAGTAAATAAGAAAAACAAATAATAAAATGAAGACAAAACGCAAGCCTCATAAAATCCCTGAAAGAACAGCAGGGGCTCACGCTTAGGCAGTAGTATCGTTTTAGCCAGTAAGAGTCCGGCACTGCCCAGACCGTTTCAACTATGGGACCGTCTGGGTGTCCATGAGGATTTCCCACTCCTGCCTCAAAAGAAAAAAAAATGTTTTCAATTAAGAACTGTTTTATAATAATGTAATCGTTTGATTAAACATTTTTTATTTGATTGAATATACCAGAGGATGGGTAGCAGCATCCTTCTGAGTAGCATAATACCTACTGCGATCGCCAACATGCATCGGTCAAGCATGGCGATCAAGTATACCTAGATTAACACCCAACGAAAAAAAAAAACTGAAGGATTAACTTTCATCTTTTATTTATTTCTTTTCTCCTTCTAATTATTCCAGCTATACTAAACGTCTCACTTCGTTGGAACAACAAAACTTTACAAAATCCTACAATTGTACCTATCTACAAAATAATCTGTATAATGTCCAAAATGTTCCACTCTCTTTTCACCCGATTTCCTTAAGGGCTCCCAGAAAAAGGGACTATTTGAATTTCCCCGGTTTTCTCCCCAAAAAAAGGAAATGTCTGAAAGAATTCTTTAATTAAAGACGTTTTCACGCTTGACATTTTTTTTGCCTTTGACCCTAAATCCCCTTTTAGACCACTGAGCTTCATCACTTGGATTGGTGGAGGTTCAATTCATTTTTCTGAGAAGTTAAGTACCTACTTGCTTTTATTTATAGCCTTGTAAATATCTGAAGTCTAATTCCAGTAATTAAAAATGGTCATCATCTAGTCTCTATCTTATGTTTTATCTAAGGGACAATCAATATCACAAACGTCGGTATTTTTTTTGTTTTATCTATTGATAAGCATACGTTTGACCACTATCTCACCTGATGGGAAGCGATGATGCGGTCTAAGATGGAGCAGCTAGAAGTAACCTATTCACTCTTGACTTAAAGACTCAGAAGAATTAAAAGGCATTCTTGGCAGATTAAGACAGAGATTAAACTGCTCGTTATAAAACGATGATTAAAATACTAGATTGACCGAGCTTTAAAGAGTCCACTCTTTTCACTTTGTAAAGGAACAAGCAGTTGATTAACCACCGTTTAAGTTTTTCCAGTTCTGTTCTTTTCCGATTTTTTGTTTCCAGATTTCAAAATCGGAGCTTTAGGGTCCTTTTCCTGTCATGCGTATTTTCTCCGCGGATCTGGTCCGCATGCGGGTGAAAGCACGCTCTTGGCAACACGCAGGACAAATATTTCGTTTGCCGCTGCAATGTCGTGCGTGTCACCAGTGATAAAACTCGTGCGTACTATGACCATGCGTGCGACCCGCGTCATAGTAAAAACAACACTGAAGGCAGAAGAACGAAGCCCGCATCAGATTAGCACGCACGCCCCCTGATCGCCCGCAGCCAATCCTCGTTCCGCGCACGTGCTGCCAGCATGATAGAAAAAACATGTATGAAATTATAGAATGCGGGCAACCTGCATGCGGACCAGATCCGCGTGCGGGCGAAAATACGCATGACAGGAAAAGGACCTTTATGCATTCGCAGAAGTGTTTCAAACTTAGAACTGTCAACTACAAATAAACCACATTATAGCTGCCTGTTATTGTCCTACAGGGCTAATACTTCTTTTTTAACAGAGAAGGCATTAAAATTCACAACGCCTATTCAAGTCAGTAATATCTATGTATTATTTAAAAAATATATTATTATTATCTCGTATCATCTCCTAGTATATAAAAATCTCGTGTCACAGTGTTTGTAACCAAACTCCTCCGAAACAGCTTGAATGATTTTTATGGATAGGGTACCTACAAATAAGAGAATAGTTCGTAGGCTAATTTTTAGGTACCCTATCCAGAGACCTTAATAACTTAACATCCTACTTTGGTTTCTCCTAATTATATTTTCGTATAACATTATTTACGCATAACGGTTTACACATATTTTATTTAAGCTTAATTGCTCTAATCATAATAATAAGTAAGCATAACATTTTAAAGCATAAATTTATATACATAATGATATTAAAACATATTTTTACCATGCATGCAGCAAGCATGCAGCATGCACGCAAGCATGCAGCCTACAAGCAAGCATGAAACATGCAACATTCAGCAGGCATGGTTTCTGTCATGGCTCTGGCGCTGCGGGGCTCCGGGCGGTCCCACACGAGCTTATCGTCGCAGATGTGTTTTACGCTCAGCCTCAGCCACGGCGTCGAGCTTTAAAACCACCTGCTCTTCAGCTCGCGGGCCGCCTCGCCCCTGCGCGCCTACACGGGCTTAGATTACACTCTAGTAGGGCAGAGAAGACTGCGTGGTGTCGGTTTTGCAGCGATTCGTTTCTGCCAGTAACTTTTGTAGCACAACATGTTTAATTTTGAAGACAATACTTTAGCGTGGCACAAAAGATTTGCACAGTAACATTATGAGAAATAAATTTATGCCGAAACAAATTAGCCTTCAAGAAAATTATGCCAACATAAACAGTATGCCAAAAAAGAATATGGCAAAGTGTTATTATGGCAAAATCAATTATGCCAAAACAGTTATGCTAAAGAATATTGGGAACAATAACAGTATGCGAAAATATAGGGATTCCTATTTTTTATACCCCTTGGTGATAAGAAATCTATACTAATATTATAAAGCTGAAGAGTTTGTATGTTTGTTTGGTTGAACGCACTAATCTCAGGATCAACTGGTTCAAATTTGAAAAAATCTTTTTGTGTCGGATAGTCCATTTATCGAGGAAGGCTATAGGCCCACGCGAAGCCGGGTCGGGTTGCTAGTAATTTATATGGCAAAACAACGTTTGCCGGGTCAGCTCGTATGATATAATAGTCTCACTCTCACGGTTGAATTGGGGTCACGACCGCCTGTCTCTGATAACAATGGCCGCCACGTCAGCTAACAATCAGTTTTAATTTTGCTTATAATAATTCTCCCGACCGTATGAGGAGACAAGCATAGTATGCTGCAGATAATAAATTGCAAAAGTGTTTATAAAAACACAGGTGCACTAGGTAGATAGATAGATAAATAGATAGAACATTTATTTGATGCACACAAAAGTCATACCACAACACAAAAAATACAAACCAATTAAGGATTTGACAAAATGAGGTGTGTCTCAAGGTTGCAAAAGTCAAAAGTCAAAAGTCAAATCATTTATTTCAATTAGACCATTAAAAGGCACTTTTGAACCAAAAAACTTTTGAAACTTTTGCACCAAATGAAAGTCCAGCTCAGCATGTGTCAGGTCATACCTAACGCTGATATTCTGCTGAATCCCTGCAGTGACATGCGAACGTCGACCAGTTGAGATAGATTGGTGTTGACCGGTGTTGTGATACACTGACACTGACATGTTATGATGATGATGTGATATGCACTACTTCTTCTCTCACTCTCATAGTTCCATTAGACGGCAATCCGACACGATTAGGAAGAGATCAGACGCAAAACCAATGACTTGACATGCTTTCCGAGGCACGTGATGGTCACACCATTTCCTTACTCCAGGCAGCTTCTCGTTTCTCTTCTCGTTTTAACGTCTCGAAAGAGAATAAACCCTTGTTACACAACTCAATATATAGCTACGGCAACGCCATCAGCTGAGGTAGTCTTTAAGTCCTCAAGTGTGCAGGTAACAGGGTATTAGGTGCAAGATATAAGGTGGACCATGGTCTGCTGGGATACGCCGCATAAGCACTAAAGATAAGTGTCACCCGAGAACTTGTAAAAATTATCTTTGCTGCGATCGACTTTAGTCTGGAGTCTATATTATGTATTTCATTTTTCCAGGTCAGCCACGGTAGCGCGGGCAGCTAGATAGCTTCATAGAAAGTGATGTTGACATAGGTAATTCTGTTATGTCCCACCATTGAGGCAACATGTTAAGTCTTAGATGCCCACTGCTAGGCATAGGTCTCAAGGGCGGGTACAGCCGTAGGTAATTGCCATGCTTGTTCGATGCATGTTGGCGATCGCAGTAGGTGTTATGGTAGTCAGAAGGACGCTGCTGCCCATCCTCTAGTCATATCTTATCCCCCTGTCGCTTCTACGACACCCACGGGTAGAAATGAGGTGGTGCTACGACATTAAAGTATACAAAATTCATTTTAAACATACAATAATCATGCAATAAAAATTATGATTATAGAAAATGATCCTAATGGAAAATTCCAATAACTCTTTACAATCATAACGTATGTTTACGAAGAACTTACCCAGCTCAACCCTAACTTATTATAAATAATTTGCTGTGCTCCTACGCAACCTACTTGTCTCGATATACATCATGAGCTGCAGAGAATAGCACTCGTTCCGGCCATGCAAACTGAACGCGTGTCAGCATTCTTTAGAGAGGGACCGTATTATGCTAAACGTTGGCATTTTATTTATTTATGATAAAACTTTGTTCGTGCATTTTTATAAAACTCGGCTAGCGTATTTAGCGAGGTTAGCTGTGGAACAATTTTTCAAAAATGTTTTTAGAAAAACACTAAATATCATTACATTATTATTATAACATTATGTACAATTCCAAGAAAATTGCAGGGAGGAAGCTCAAAGGGCATAAAAAACCTCGTCCACATCGCTGTCAACTGGACACGTGCCGAACAGGCTAGCAGCATTGCTACGTTGAATGGCAATGCTGACTCTTTGACCCAAGAATAGACCAGCCTTCGGGTCACATGAAGAGTCGACCAGCCGCTTGGCGATGTCCTGAAAAACAATATGGGACTCGGACCCCATGGCCCTAGAATTTCCACCCCAAACGGCTTAAGTATACATATGTATAGCTTCCAAGAAGGCTAACACCGCCTGAACGATGTTAGTTACATATGTATTTGCGATGTTTTGTGGTTTGTGGGACCTGAAGCAGCGCAACATTTCGTGATTCATTTCTAAAGATCGATTCGTGAAAAATATATTTAAACAATAATTATTTTGACAAGTCAATCGCTAAGTCAGTTCTAATAAAATTGGTAGCTCTTTACCACTAAAACAGCCTAATTTAGAATTAAACAATTGTCGAATGCAATAAATGATTGAGTATTGAGTGTTTTCATTTAGCAAAAAGGTGTTATTTTGAAATTACAAACAACAACTTTTTTTTTTGTTTTCTCCACACTAAGAAGTTCTCTTGTCTCATGAGTGCGTTTACAAACATACAAACTCACACACACAAACAGCCAGACCCGAAACAACTCTTCGTAGGCCATACAATTTTTTTTTTTTTTTTTTATCATTTGATAGGCATACGTTTGACCACTATCTCACCTGATGGAAAGCGATGATGCGGTCTAAGATGGAGCACGCTTGCCTAGAAGTAACCTATTTACTCTTGACTTAAAGACTCCCGGGTTGTAGCTATCAGGAAACATAGACTCAGGCAGGGAATTCCACTCCTTAGCAGTACGCACAATGAATGTGTTCACAAAACGTTTTGTGCAGGAATCGAACCCGCGACACGCAGCTCAGCAGTCAATCTCTAAACCATTGTGCCAAGCGTGTCGTATTTATTTGTAATATTATTAAAACTCCATAGTTCTAGGTGTATATTAAACATTTAGTCATCTCACAAACCTTGGAGAGCACACGGCCGGTTCCTATTGTCATGACAATACCTACGTATCCCTAATCCTGCTCGGGTAGTCGGAAACCGGAAAGTTTTGACAACCGCTTTAAACTTAGTAGTAGTCGTCCAGTTACTCGGGTTTAAATGTCATACAAACTGAAAATCTGGCCCGAAATGTCCGAGCAAGCCTATTATTTTGTCACTTATATTATTTTTCGACATTGACGTTACGATATCTACATTATTTAAATATAATAATAATAATATGTGGGGACATTTCACACACGGCCATCTGACCCCAAACTAGGGAGACCCTGTACTATGGGTGTCAGACAGCTGATATACATACACAAATATATTTTAAATACATACATATATAGATAAACAACACCCAGACACAAGGCAAACACAAGTGCTCATCACACAAATAATTTACCCTGGGCGGGAATCGAACCCGCAACACGCTGCGCAGCAGCCGATCGCTCAGCCACTGCGCCAACCGTGTCGTCAAAAAGTATATATCGTGCGTGTAGCGTGTAGTAATATGGGCATAAGTCAAATTTTGCTATCTCCATTGACTGACTATTAATATTGATTTCAAAACACCAAAAAATCTACGTTCCATGCGATTGTCAGGGCTAACCACGAAGTAAGTATATCAGACTTACTTCGTGGGGCTAACATATTGTTTTTTTTTCAATTTAGTTGTGATGGCCCAGTGTTTTAGAGTTCGCAACCGGGCACGGGCAAATACTAATGTGACTTCATTTATGTATTTTCAACCGACTTCAAAAAGAAGGAGGTTCTCAATTCGTCTGTATGTTTTTTTTTGTATATTTGTTACGCGATTTCTCCGGCAAATGTATATAAATGTGTTCGAGACCATGAAACTTCATCTATTTAGAGGTGTAGGCAGTGGCGGCGTAGGGTAGTTTGGCACCCCGGGCGGATGTGTATTGAGCACCCCTAGTTACTTAAAATAAAACACCAAATTATACTAAACATGCATACTAGACTTTACTTTACTAAAATATGTAAACATAGGTACTATCAAAATTTAATTTCCTGTCTCTTTTAATTGATAAAATCGAAAGATTGGTTAGTCGCACACTTGGCTGGTTCATTGTAGATCTTAAGTCAGTAAGATTTTATTAATTTTAACATTCAAAAGCTTGTTTCGCATGAAGCCATCTAACCAACGCTAAACTTGGAACAAACTCAAAATAGCCCCCATTTTACATTCATCATCATCACTTCAGCGTAGTTTTGGTCCACTATTGGACATAAGCCTCCTCCATGGCGAGCCATTTTTCCCGGTTCTCTGCCTTCCGCATCCAGCCAGAACCGGCTACCTTCTTCAGGTCATCGGTCCATAGGGCTGGAGGGCGTCTCACGCTGCGTCTACCGATTTGCGGTCTCCACTCTAGGACAAGTCTGCTCCATCGGCCGTCGATCCTGCGACAGACGTGACCAGCCCACTGCCACTTCAGCTTGCTGATTCTGCGAGCAATGTCGGTGACTTTAGTTCTCCTCCGGATTTCCTCGTTGGGAATTCTATCCCTTAGAGAAACTCCAAGCATTGCTCGCTCCATTGCCCGCTGAGCAACTCAGAACTTGTGAGTTCACAAGTTCGCAAGCGGGGCTAGTTAGCCCCGCTGTAAGTCTTCACGTCTCGGCAGCATAAGTCATAACAGCCAGGACGCACTGGTCAAAGACATTCGTCTTCAGACTCTGCGGTATAGGCGACGAGATGTCTCGACGAAGCTTACCAAATGCTGCCCACCCCAAATGCACCCTCCTATCGGCTTCCTTCTCGAAGTTGTTTCGGCCAAGTTGGATCAGACGATCCAACTTGGCCGAAACAACTTCGACAGTCCAAGTTAGACGTATTCCCGGACCACTTCGAGCAAGTGGCTTTCAACGGTGATCGGCCTTGGCACGACGTGTTGGTTGAACATAACCTTCGTTTTGTCCAAGTTCATGCCAAGACCCACTGGTCTTGAGGATTCATTTAGGGAATGCAGCATTTCGCTCACTTCTTCCAGAGATCTGCCACAATAACGATGTCGTCTGCAAACCGGAGATGTATGATATACCCTACTTACCGTTTATGTTAATGTCCCGCCTAGTCCAGTCCAATGTTTTGAAGACGTCCTCCAGCGCGTTGGTGAAAAGTTTCGGAGATATAACATCACCTTGTTTCACCCCTCTGCGCAGCGGGATTGCTTTCGACTTTTACTTGGACGGTCATTGTTGCGGCGTTGTAAAGACACCGCAGCACCTCGATATATCGCCATCGCAGCAGAGAATTCAGTGCGGCCCAGGTTTTGATGGAGTCGAAGGCTTTTTCGTAGACGAATGCCATACACAGCGGCTGATTATACTCATGGCTTTTTTGTACAATCTACCGTACAGTGGATGTGGTCCACGGTGAGGAAGCTTTTACTAAACCCAGCCTGCTCTGGCGGCTGGAACAGTTCGAGTCTTCCTGCGAGACGATTCGTGATGACTCTTGAAAACAGCTTGTTTACGTGGCTCAGAAGTGATATCGGCCGGTAGTTCTTAAGAAGAGTTTTATCTCCTTTTTTAAAGAACAATGCCACCACACTTCCGCTCCACGCCTCCGGTGTATTACCGCTGTGGATGACGGCATTAAATAGCTTTACTAGCTCTCTAAGGACAGGAGCCCCACCTGCTTTTAAAAACTGAGTTGTAATGCCGTCATCGCCCGAAGCTTTGCTGTTTTTAAGCTGTTCCAGAGCCGCACTAATCTCGCTTTGGTCAACGTCCTGGATATCCTTGGTGAAATGGCACGTCAATTGGGCCCTTGGATCTTCGGTACCATGGGAAAAGGCCTCACTGCCTGAGATTTGTACAGCTGTCCATAGAACTTTTCAACTTCCACCGAGATCTCTGGTTTGGAGGTGACTGTTCTGCCGTTATGTTACATTGAATCTGAGAAACTCTAATGTAGTCCATTGAACCGCTTCTTGGGCAGAAATGTTGGCGGTTTCCAAATGGCGCCTCAATTGTATCTCCAAATCTCCAACAGGATGTATTTTTTTTACAGATTTAAAACCATTCCACGATTCCACGAAAATCTTCTGGTGATGTTACCAACATTTTATGCTGAATAACACTAAATGTTACAAGAATAAAATCCAGTGCCCTGTAATGATGATGTAGTTCTTAGTAAAATCTGTCGTGACATTCTAACATTGCTCTCTGCAACTCCTCTGGCAATGCAAGTTCAGTATCTCGGGCCATTTCTCCAGGCATATGCTTTCGAAATCTCCTCTTTCCTCTTTTTCCTTGAATCGGAATGTTTAAATCCTCTTTAATATTGTTACGTAGCAAATAGCCCTTTCCACTATTTGGTTGCGTTGACTTCGAAGAACATTTTTTAAGAGCTTTAATTTTTATCACACGCTTTTCTAACGATAGTCCAGATGTTTGTAGGTATATACTTTTCTGTCTGATTAACTTCTAGGATTTCACACCAAAAGAAAAGATAGCATAGAAAACTGAAGTCATAGAATTGATGCTGCTTCTCTTGTTTCGACGTTTTCTTTGGGGTGCTGGGATCACATATCTCTTGGAAAAGAATAGTGGTTTAATAGCGTTGTGATGGGCCATCTTGTCTCTGATAAATCATATAACGGACACGACTACATTTATATTTCCCACCGATGTGTGAATGATGAAAAGAACGTGTTAACTCTTTCTACAGTTCTGAAAAACATTAAACCTTGAAGTAACGCTCCCAAATGAGTACACTCGCTCTCAATTATATTCGATAAAAGATATGAAAATAATATGGTTTCGATGCGTTTCAAAATATGATATTAGTAAGGAAGTAGACAAGCGTTAGTTATTTATTGATATGTCTTAATAGAGCGAGATTTCGTGTGCATACTTTGGCTGTTCAAGTAAGTTTTCGTTGTCACCCCTTGGTGCTTGGCACCCGGGGCGGACCGCCCCCTCCGCCCCCCCCTTACGCCGCCACTGGGTGTAGGAATATAAATATAAGCTCCTTTATCGCGTATGGCTAGTACCTACGCGCTATAGGAGATTATATTTAAATTTTATTTTAGTTGTTGGTTTCAAAGCAAATAAAAATCTAATTTTACTTGGGATTATAAGGGCTAAAATTTTTGATAAAACATACACCGTTGAAGTTCCACGGTCACGAACCATGCGCTTTGCTTTCACCATTTATTTTGCAAAGTGTGAAATTGACTGTGAAATTCATTGCCCCCTCTGTTCCCCGATAAATATAATCAGTGTATCTTCAAGGCCCGAGTGACCCTGTACATTCTAGGCAAGCGTGCTCCATCTTAGACCGCTTCATAACTTAAGATCTGATGAGTTGCGGCCAAACACAAGAACATAAATTAAAAAAAAAAAATAGCATGGTCACTAAGCTGTCAAAACCCACAATTATGGTGTCAATGCTAGGCCATTCTGACACAATTTATTTATTTGTATCGGCAGCTCGTCTGTTCGACAATTGGGTAGTAATACAGATCACATCAAGCTACAATGATCTGTCACATTTCTTTGATAGATCTTCAACTTTATTTCAAAAATGTAAGGTTCATATTCAATCGGGAATATTTGACAGCTTATGGCTGATGTGCTGGCGTCTGTACAAGGTTTTACGCTATTGGTGTGATAGGATTTTCGCTGTGAAATGTATCAGCGACTGCAAAACTCAACACCTGCCGTCCAAAGCTCAAATTGAAATCGTATTGAGGCTCTTTCAAAAGCCTCTCATGACGTCAATACTGCCACATCCTTTGATCACGAATCTGATCGACTTCGCAAAGCATTTGCTATTGTGTGCCGAAACGACTGACATTCTGCACTCGATGTACTTACTCCGATGTAGGATCTAATAAACGAAGTGTTTGTGAGAAAGAGTCGGTTGCACCGTTTTTTTGCTAAAGGTGAAGATTAAATAAGGGCACTAACCAGCGTAAGTTACAAGGTTTGGTTTCATAATGATTGTCACGAATATCAAAAAGTTTCATTCGGGTACATGCACAAGAACAAACAAAGTTGACGAACTGTTGACTTCCAGTTAAAGTTAAATTAAATCTGATTTGAGTGAGTGATATAAAATGTTTGAAAATAATGGGAATGTTGTAAGGTGACGAAAACAGATGGGTAAGTTAGACGTGTGTTTAAATCTGTGTCTGTGTGGTGGCATCGTAGCGTCCAAATGACTGAACCGATTTCAATTGAGTATTTTTTTGTTAAAGTTGATGAGATCGATAGTGTTCTTAGCTATGATCCAAGAAAACGTACCCGGCCGTTATAAAATTAGCATACTTTTGTATAGTTGATAAATAAAATAATATGTGGGAACACTTCACACACGGTGTGTCAGACAGCTGATATACATACACAAATACATTTTTAAATACATACATAAGATAAACAACACCCAGACACGAGGCAAACACAAGTGCTCATCACACAAATATTTACCCTGGGTGGGAATCGAACCCGGCGCAGCGTGTTGCACGCTGCGCAGCAGTCGATCGCTCAGCCACTGCGCCACCCGTGTCGTCGTGTTGATAGATGGATTTGTTTTCTAATCCATCCGTATTTTATTATTATAAATGCGAAAGTAACTTTGACTATCGCGCTTTCATTATGGGACGACTAAACCCACTTTGATAAAATTTGGTATGAAAATAGCTTTAACCTTGGGGAAGGACATAGACTTTTTAATCAGCGACTTCGTCTGCATAACCAACGTTTACGCGGACGAAGTCGCGGGCAAAAGCTAGTTGATTATAAACGCAAAAATAAGTTAGTTCGTTCGTTTGTCATGCTTTTACTACTAAACTACTGAGCCGATTTTAAGGAAATTTGAAACAGACTTAAGTTTGAAGCCCAAGAAAGGTATATGCCGTGGCTAAATAGTGGGCCAAACAAGGAATCTGACGAAAACATACACACATACACACTCACAACACACACCAACACACTATGAAGAAAAATCCACGACTTAATCTGTATCCGCGATAACCGACTATCACACGGCTGAAGTCGCGGTTATAAGCTAGTATTGGTATTGCTTGTTCGATTGTTCTTTAGAATAGAAACAACGTAATTGGAAACTTCTTAAGGTGTGTCCACACACAGCGCGGCACGCCGCGCTATGATTGGACTACTGGCGCGTGCGGACATCGCGAATAGGGTATTACATCCATTTTTGAAAAGTGTCTCAATAAAATTCTGTAGTGCTAATATGCCACCAAAAAAAAACAACATAAATTTTTTATTCAATCGATAAGTGCCATAAAAATGCATCAAAATTTTAAATTTTCAAATTTCGCGCGTAGTTTGACGAAGACGCCTCTTATTGGACGCCATATTGTTCAGCGGAAATAACGTCAGTTCGTTTTGTATCAAATGCGCTCATAATAAGATGTTTTATATAATATTAAAATAATTAAAAGCATATTTCTAATAGGTGTAATAATTAAAATATTACGTTGGTTACGAAAATAATAAAAGTACAAAGCCTATATTATACGCCAATCGGTTGACTGACAGTCGACAAATTTTTGTTTACACAGCCGTACGGCGTAATAACATGGCCGCTACTATTCCATGGTGTTTTATAACATATTAAAAATACTGAAAACTTTGAATTGAATTTAAAAAATTATTTTGTTTTTTTATGAATTAAAACTTACATTTTCCGACTGCTTTATGCCTAAACTGTCTCACACCTAAACTTTATGCCTAAACTGTCTCACACCTAAACTTTATGCCTAAACTGTCTCACACATTTATAGATTTTTTCCTCTAAAAATACCCTATTAGCTGCCGCGCCTGTACGGTGTTACTGTTCGTTCGTCGGTGATTGTGTGTGGACGTATTTAAATTTAAATTAACAAGAAATATGGACAACAAAGCAGCTATTCGCCTAATTCGACGACACGGTTGGCGCAGTGGCTGAGCGATCGACTGCTGCGCAGCGTGTTGCGGGTTGGATTCCCGCCCAGGGTAAACATTTGTGTGATGAGCACTTGTGTTTGCCTTGTGTCTGGGTGTTGTTTATCTATATATGTATGTATTTACAAAAAAAAAAAAAAAGTATTTGTGTATGTATATCAGCTGTCTGACACCCATAGTACAGGGTCTCCCTAGTTTGGGGTCAGATGGCCGTGTGTGAAAATGTCCCCACATATTATTATTATTATTATTAATTTAAATATTATGACTCATATAGTGCATTGTGGGTTACCGGCCGTTTTCATTGTGATCTGAACGGGGAATAAATAGCGCACGCGGCGTGCCTCGGATATGCAGTGCAGTTGTGCCACGCAAAAATTTGTGTCCTGCGAATGCCGCGCGTAGCTGCCGCGCTGTGTTTGGACACACCTTAGTGTCTACAATGTCAGCGTTTATTATTCAAAGATGTTTGCGTAGTAAAATGAAACTTGCAAGATACGAATTTAATTGGCATTGTGTTAAACTGAAGTAAGTTTATTTAGATTTCATTTGAATATACATAGTTCAATGTCCATCACTTGTAATTGTTTGTCTTGTGTTAAGAACCACTTAAGGTTCACCTTGAAATAACAAGCGTTTAAGAATCTACCCACAACACAAATCTTTTCTCTCTATACATTATTATAAAATCGTAACAAAAAATCATGGTGAGATCCATACATTTATCTGTATGAAAAAAAAAATAATTTAGAGGGTTTAAAATATTTTTCAATGTGAAGAATACATTACCAGGAGTAGATTGATATACTTAATATATTTTTAAACCCCCGCAAAATTGAAATATTACGAAATGAAAATAACACTTTTTCATTTAATCCCGATGCCCATTTTGGGTTTACAAAAAAAAGAAAGTGACAAGCGGCGTTAGCGGATCTATAAAATTGGCAGATTAGTGATGTGACAAGTGTGTGGGAAAAAATAATCATTATTTGTGATATTATTTCCCTTAAAACGATGCAATTTCAGTGTACGAACTGCGAAACGGCGGTTGTCAGTGTCACTGTTACTGTCAGTCGTCGTTTCGTTCTGAAATTATGAGCTTTTCGTTAAACTATTCATGACTTTTTGCGGGGTTTTAAAAATATTTTAAATGCATGGAGATACTCTAATATACTATAAGAATTAGAATTTCAACGTCGCTTGTAACTTTATTTTTTTTATAAACACAAAATGGGAATCGAGATGAAACGAAAAAGTGTTATTTTTATTTCGTAATATTTTAATTATGCGGGTGTTTAAAAATATGGTAAGTATATCAATCTACTCCTGGTAATGTATTCTTCACAGTGGAAAATATTTTAAGCCCTCTAAATTATTTATTTTTTTCATACAAATGAATGTATGGTCCCTGGACAAACAGGGACTTTTTAAATCGACCATTTTTGGTTGCTGGACAGACGACGGGGTAATAGAGTCCCTCATATAATACTCACAACAGTCACACCTCACCTAGTCTAACCTACTTAATTATTAATTAATTTGGAATGTTGTACTACCCGTGCTTGTCATCCATTTTCCGGAGTCTGGAGAGGCTGGTAATCTGTCATACAGGTCTCCTAGTACAGAAACCAGTCTCTCACATAGATTATAAAAATCACTTTGTTTACATTGATTTATGTATATTATCACATTCCTTGTAAGAGAGATAAAAATAAACTTTTTGTATTTTTTTTTGTAGAGTAACTCAATAAATACTTAACAGAATTAAATAAATCCTTCACCAATATAAAGCTACGATATCCCTGAGTTCTATACTATGTTCTGCTATGATAAATGTAGATTCGTAAGACAATTGACGCGGACAAAGTCGCGGGCAAACTGCAAGCAATAATATAAAACGCAATCTATTTAACATGGTCTAAAAATACCCTCGAATTGGATTGCGGACAAATCGCAGAGACTACATTAATTTGTCGCCTCTAAAAGGTTTATTTATATTTCTATAGAGTTTCTCCGTCTTTTAACTTGCAAAGATGAAGGAAATTAAATTTACGTCACCTCGAGCAGGGCTGACTCAATGCGAAACATTTCACTATGTAACCGCGACCAGACAAATAGCTGCCTCCCACTTCTTTTAAGTACCTCTTGAAGTCGTCTCGAACTCATTTAGCAGAGCCAGAGTTAAGAATCTTCCTGTTATCCAGTAAAAACTTACCTCGGTGGATTTAAATAAGATAAACTTGAAGTCCCCCATTTCTACCCGTGGGTGTCGTAGAAGGCGACAGAGGGATATTGACCAGAGGATGGGCAGCAGCGTACTTCTGAGTACCATACTGCGTTCGCCAACATGCATGGGCCAAGCATGGCGATTAAGAACCCTGGATCCTTCCTTGCAGGGACCTATGCCCAGCGTTGGGTGTCTAAAGGTTGACATGATGATGATAATGATGAACCTTGAAATAATCCGCACTTACTTCTTCTTTTCTTTAGCCTTTTTCCATAATTTGGGGTCAGCACTCCTCGTTAATCGGCGCCAGGACGCTCTATCGTGGGTTATCTGATTGTCAATATGAAGGGTCTTCAATGTAACCAGCATCTATTCGCTGCTGCTAACCTTCTTCAAATAATCGGTCTATCCCGCCCCAGGGCGTCCCACACTACGCAGGCTTTCCAAGAACGGGTTGGTTGGCGATCTCTGGTGGATCCCTAAGCCAGCCAGTGGAATTCTTCCTGAGGGTTCATCACAAGCGCACGGAGAATATAGGAACCTGTTTCCCGCATAATATTTATTAAGTCTGAAAGTTTTATTTATATCAATGAACGGCACAAATTGAGTTTGTCGTTTAAAATTAAACTAAAATGCTAAAGGATAGTTGCATTTCGAGAAAGAAAATCGACTCGTCTCTTTGTTATTGATTCGAAAACAAGAAGTTCATGTTTTTTATCGCTAGCGTTTGCCCGCAACTTCTTCTTTTTAACGGATCCCAAAATTTATTGATAATAAAATATAGCCTATGGCACTTAGGGATAATGTAGCTTCTTATTATTGAATAAATTTACAGAATCGGACCGTAGTTTCGGAGGTTAGACCGAAAGAACAAAAACTCAACTTTAATCATTACTTTTGCTAAATGCAGGGTAAAATTGAATCAATGAGCAAATTATGCTGGTCCTGCTCCACAGCCAGTTTAGGAATTTTCCAAATTAGAAGAAGATGAGGTTTCCTAACCCTTTTTATTGACGTGAGAAACGAATATCGTTTTTTTTATTGATATTATTTTTTCCTACCTAACACACATTCGTCTGACAAATTGACACATTAAAACCTTAGTTTTGTATAATTTAGCAGCATTCTTTTAAATTTGTGAACGTGAATACCATGGAATCATTTATTAAGTAAATTATATACCTATGTGTTTGACATAAAGAAACATGGCGGTTGAGAACATTGTCATGCTCACTCAAATATCTCGCTGTTGGTGGCGCGTGTGTTGGATCATTCGGCTCCCTTCAAAATGGTTGAGTTGAATGGTGCTGATCCACGCGTCATGTTCGTGAACGAGCGCTGTCAGTAGAGATTGGTCAACTCTTAACTGCTATGGCTTTTATCTTCATTCTTTTTTTTATGTTTTGTATTGTTCTTTACCTGCATTGTTTTCACATATAGAAGCAACAAGGATAATGTAACCAATATTTTGTAAAAACTTGATTTAAAAGAGTGTCCGTGGAGTTTCTTGCTCGTTCTTCTCCATATAGACCTACCTACGATTTGGAACGAGCCACTAGCTTCAACTTTCTGACTAACTGACCGACTCCTTGACAATTCAAAAGTGTATGTAAATGGTTTAATTGAAATAAATGCTTTGACTTAGACTTTTAAGGTGTGACTCAGACCACGAACCTTTCATTATGGGGCCAACACAAACAGCGCGGAAAAAAAACCTGCTGTTCCATACAGAAGTGCAACAGGTACTCGGCCAAAATGTATGGAACAGCAGTTTTTTTTTCGCACTGTTTGAGTTGGCTCGTAATGAAAGTTGTTCAGGATCGTCGTCTGAGTCACTAATTAAAAATTTGCTCATGAATTTAATTTCATCTTGTATATTATAAAACAAAGTCCCCCATCGCGTCTGTCTGTCTATCAACTCTAAAACACTGAAAAAAAATTCATGCGATTTTCACATACAGACAGAGTGATTCATGAGGAGGATTTAAATGTACAATATGTTAAGGTTTTGTGAAATAACGATAGTCCCCATGCAAAATCGGGGGGTGGGTCGCTAGTTTATAATATGTAGTGGTTTAGACGTTGTTGATAATAATATTGATGGTATCAAATGTCACTAGGAAATAATACAATTGCAGAACATACAACGAAAAGATGTAAAAAAAAAACAACTCTACACTTATGACAGAGCTGTGCTAGTCCTGACTTGTTTATTTCATTATTTCACTAAACCAGTTTAGGAATATAATCAAATCCCTATTGTTTTTAGAGAAATGTAGGAGAGTTTGACATGTTGCGTAATTTGATCAAAATCCTCAATTGTATATTTTCCTTGCCACATAATACCCTCAATTGTATATTTTCCTTGCCACATATTAATCTATCCACTGCAATGATAAAAATATGTTTTCCTATAGTAAATCTTGTAGTAGGGACTTCAGAGTTGTATATAATTCAATGCAGTTTATTTCAATGAGACGCAGACTGAGCCACAGAGTAACTTGTACACCCACTGGTTTATTAGCCTTAAATGTGGCTTATATTTTGATACCGCTTTTTGTGCAATTTTGTGCAAAGCTGAAATGTTAAAGAGGTGATACATATTTTTAAATCTATAAACAATTATCACTATGTCCGTCACTTCGTGCACGTGAATTTTCTTGTGCATCCCTAATTTTTATACTAAAATATAGCCTATGCTATTCGCTGATAACGTAGCTTTTAATTGGTGAAAGGATTTTTAAAATCGGAGTGACTTAACAACATGTCACATGACAACATGTCACATGACAACATGTCACATGACAACATGTCCCATGACAACATGTCACATGACAACATGTCACATGACAACATGTTGTGGTTATCAATCTTCTTTTAGTGTAAATGAATTATTTCCAATAATACATTTGTTTTGTTTAAAACGTGTAAACCAACCAGCATTCATTTTTCTTCAACAAACAGAACTAAACCCGCCAACTTTCAAAACTAAGGATATTTTGATACTTTGTTCTGAGAAGAATTTTTAGTGATAATCGTTAGCTGGTTCTCTGTTTGACAAGTGCCCAAAAGACTGGTATCAATGCCATATTATATGGCAAATTGGCAATACTAATACTACTACTAAATACTAATGTCAAGAAAAAAGGCAGACATTCATGTCACGTGAAGAGTCGACCAGTCGCTTACCAATGTCCTCAAAAACACGGTTAGCACTCGGACTCCAAGACCCTACTATATAATATTATTAATATAGACAGATAGTTTCAATAACTATCTTCAATGACCTACTCTATTGAATGAGCTCTGCCTTTCGCAGTAAATTGCACTGACTAGATTTATAAGTCTTTTGATACCCACGTAGTTTTCTATTCAAACATAGCTCTCGAAGTTTTGTCAAGTTTATTGTGAACAGTTTTGGCGTGGTTTTCTGTTGTTTGTAGTGTTTGTTATTGGTAGGTACTTGTGTAGTGTGTTTGTGAGTTTGGAGCCAAAAATACGTATTAGGCTAAAAACTCACGAGGCGGTTTTACCCGCGTCCGTCGCGGTTGCGGGCCCGCATCTTCTGTAGAATGCAGATAATATATAACGCCCGCGGTGTGCGCGGTTTTTTGCGGCTCACAATCGCTCCCGCAGCCTCAGCGGGTAGCACCCGCGAGCTCTGCGGTCTGTTGGCGGGCGACCGCAGTGGCCAGCGAGGGTACAGGAATTCGACGCCATTTTGTCTGGGTGTTGTTTATCTATATTTATTATGTATGTATTTACAAAAAAAAAAGTATTTGTGTATGTATATCAGCTAACTGACACCCATAGTACAGGGTCTCCCTAGTTCGGGGTCAGATGGCCGTGTGTGAAAATGTCCCACTTAATATATATTATTCCGTTTGGTGTCGGACGTAAAGAACACCATCCCATATCTTCCCGTGGGTGTCGTAAGAGGCGACTAAGGGACTCACCAGAGAATGGGCAGCAGCGTTCTCTGTGCCTTTGTAACAACCATACTGCGATCGCCAACCCGCCTGCCACGCGTGGCGATTATGGCAAAACCCCCCCTTTGGGGGAGGCCTATGTCCAACAGTGGACGTCTTTCGGCTGAATTGATTATATATTATTATTTTGCAGTGACTTGTTATTACTCGTGGCGTCATAACGTGTCTGTGCACGTTTGTCAACAAACTTTACGATATGGATATTGAAGTCGATCTATTAATTATTATGGTGCAAGAAAGGTCAGTGCCCAACTTACAACCGCACGTCTTGCAATAATCGCCCGGCATGTCTGCGAGCGATAATCGCAACCGCACAGCAACCGAGCTCCGGTCCCGTGAGTTTGGGCTATTCTTCCACCGTAGCGGGCGCGGGTGAAAACCGCATCGTGAGTTCTTAGCCCTAAGTGTGAGTTAAAATACCTTGTGATATTATTACATTAAAACTACATGAAAGGAAATGTTAGTGTAAAAATTTTCTTCCATTTAGTTTTAATATTAACTCACCGTTTGTTTTTTTTTCGGGTTTTGAGATAAGCTTCTATTAGCGACAATAGAAAAAGGAAGGTCATAGGCTATAATTTATTAGCATTACTCATGCGAAGCCGGGGTGTAACGTTAGTCCTCATCATCATCATCATCATCATCTGCCAAGCCTTTTCCCAACTATGTTGGGATCGGGTTCCAGACTAACCGGATGCAGCTGAATACCAGTGTTTTACATGGAGCGACTGCATATTGGACCTCCACAACCCAGTAACTGGTAACACGATACCCCTCGGCAAGACTGTTTGCCCAACTGTTTGTCAGATTTTCTGTCTTCTGACTACCACTAACTACTGCTCAAGATCTACGAATGACAGCCGGGATTAACGGCTTTACGTGCTTTGCAAAGGATGGAAAGCACATATTATATAAACACGCGTAATGTAGTGGAGAGGCGCTAGTGGCTAAGTTAAAGCCGTACAGATCGATCGATCAAAGGTTATGCTTCTCTAGCCGCGGTCGGTCTGTGGATACGATTTATTCCATTCTAATACCAAAAACTAATACCACTGGTATTTGATTCAACTCTTATTTTTTTTCTATTCCGAACGGATACCACTTTTTAAATAATTTAATTTAATGTACGAACAAATACCAACAACTTGAATTTGGTACAGTCAGCGCAGTCAAACCTAATCAAAGTAAATTTGTTTTTCAATATTTTTATGTAATCGTAATATAATGCTTAAAACTTTCCAAATTCACTTCACTCCAATATTTTTACAAAGGTTAGCATAGGTAAGAGTAGTTTTAGTGAATCATCTTGCTATTTTTTTTACCTGCGAGAAAGGGTGAGTTTGCTCTATTGTTCCAAAATTCGAAACAACCAATCAGAGTCAAGTGTGACTGGAATGTTGTGCTTTGACTCGGAGAGAAATTTTATCTACATACCTAAATTCCTCAGTACATTTCCGTGCGGTGGCGGTGGCGTATTGGTATCAGAGTGACAGTGATTTTTATTTATTAAGTGAGTATATTAATTTGTTCTTTTGTATAATTTACTTCTCTTTATTAAAATTAGTGTTATTTAAAATACCTATTATTTGATTTTTTTATCATAATCCAATCAAATGTAAAAGTTACATACAATATATAATTTTTTTTAGATATGTCTGAGGAAGCTGATAATCAGCCCTCAACATCTTCGGGAAAAACAGGAAGCTTGACTTTCATAACAAGAAATGGTGGCTTGGTTTTAATGAGAGCTGGTTACCAGTACACAAAAAAAAGGGAAAATAAAAATGGATGGACCCATTGGATTATACAAAAAGTTGATTTTCTGTGATATTTTATAATTGTTAGATTTAAAGTGAATTTTTCATATTAGATATTATTGCAAAAAAAAAAATGCTGATTCATTGCTATGTAGGTGATGAATGACTGATTAGATTATACAAAAAGTTGATTTTCTGTGATATTTTACAATTGTTAGATAAAAAGTGATTTATTTTTGTTAAAAATTTACCTGACATAGTTGTTATGAGATAGGTAGACGTGAATAATTACGTACCTATGTAATAATAACTATGTCAGATAAATTTCAATATAAATTAAGAGTTAATTTTTTGAGATATTTTGTAATTTTTAGATTGTAAGTAAATTCTTCCTGTTTGATGTTTTTGCAAAAAAAAATATTATACAGGTATAGAGAGGAACTAAAATTATATTAAAGTTGATTATTTAAGTGATATTTTATCATTGAACAAGACGTTTGCTAACAAAATTTGATTTTTTTGGAGTTATCTGTTTTTTTTTTCAATTAAAGGTCTTATATTTACATACAAAGCATTTTTACTGACTGTACCTTATATCTTTGAACTTGTTTTGGTATTAGTTTAAACAATGGTATCGGTTCGGAATAGAAAAAAAATATGAGTTGAAACAAATACCAGTGGTATTAGTTTTTGGTATTAGAATGGAATAAATCGTGGATACCGAGTTCCCTCCGTGCCTCGGAATGCACGTAAAGCCATTGGTCCCGGCTATCATTTGTAGATCTTTGGCAGTCGTTAAGGGTAGTTAGAAGCCAGAAAGTCTGACAACTAGTCTTACCAAGGGGTTTCGTGTTACCCAGTAGTTGTGGAGGTCCGATAGGCAGTCGCTCCATGTAAAACACTGGTATTCAGCTGCATCTGGTTATACTGGAAGCCGACCCCTAATATAATGTAGTTGGGAAAAGGCTCGGCAGATGATGATGAGTTGAGTTTGTGTTCACTGGGTCTAATCTCTGGAACTTCTAATCACATTCTGTAAATTATTTCGCTAAAAACAGGTACGTTATCTCTGAGTGTTAAAGGCTATATTATTGACGTGATAAAATCGATAAACACCGGCTGCACGCACGAAAAAGTGTCACGTTCCGCCTGAGCCTGAGCGTGCAAGCGAGAGCGCGGAACAAGCGAGAGAGAGCCACGATCAGCCCAAGAATTAAGCTCCGCCCACCTCGACGGAAGTCATTATTTGCTTATGTTATATATGTTATCTATTATGTTTCCATATGACGTTATCACTTGACACTATCATCCGTAAACCGACTTACAGACAACCAATTTTTTTTTCATAATTAATTAGGGATACGTTAAAAAAAGGTATAAATATCACCAAAAAATACTTTAGGATCTTAAGCTCCCTTACCAAAAAAATATACTAAATTATACCAAATGTACTAAATGGTCACCAAATCTTAGTGTGCAAAATAACCAAAATCTTTTTGACCCCCCTGGGGCAGATCCGACATGGTTAGGTTAGGTTAGAACTGTGTACGCCAGAATCAAATCGCTTTTTACAGTCAAACTCATACATTTCTACAATACTTTAGGAAACACCATTTTGGTGACCATTTACTATTTTTGGTTTTATTTTATTAACTATTATTGGTGATCATTTAGTAGATCTGGAGGTTCGTTAAACATAAGCCATTAAAAAATCAAGCGGTCACATTGCCACTTACCCGATTTCTAAACCACAACCTCAGTAAAAAACGTGATGGACCTAAAATCAAACTTACCATGAGTATCATAAACTTCAGAACTTTATTGTAAACTAACACAACATACCGAAGATATAAAAAGTAATTTTCACAAATCGGTTTTTGAATAACAGGCCCCAAGCATAAAAGAAAAAAATATTTACTCTTGAAGGTCATCCCTACTAAAGTTTCCCAGTTTATGGTTAAAAAACACCAGAAAAGGTTGTTTATAAGGAATGAAACGTGTTTACAATAACCAATATAGGGCTGCCACTTTCGTAAACATTATTATTAGTTTTAAACAACAATCCCAGATTTAATTTCAAAACACTTTGTCGGCTTCAAAGATATTTTACCGCGGTAAGACTGACAAGACAAGGTTCTCCTGTGGTCAAAGTGACGATTCACTGAAATTTCAACCTTAATTTTGTTAAACTATGATGCACTTTGCTGCGAAATTGGGAAGACGTTAACGTTGATAATAATACCACGATCATTTTACAGTTGAGATGTCGAGTTTTAAGTAATTTTGAGCTGTATTGTTTTGGGATAGGGTTGATTGCGTTTTTGGGGGGGTGAAGGTTTAGGTGCTTGCCCGGCTGGTAGTGTCTAGTTACACTAATGGAAGAGTTAGGTTAGGTGTCAGAATACCAACGTTTGATAGAAGTTATATTTCAGTAACAAATTAAAGTCAATAGCATTTAGCTGTTAGTTACTCACTATAGATATTGTTATGATTTCAGTAAAATATCGAATATTCAAAAATATTCTTCAATTTAAAAGTAATTTCTAAGAATATTTATATATTATTTCATTTCATTTTTTTTTTTCTAAATATTTTGTAGGTCTTGGTCTTATATTCTCATGTAGGTAAGTGGCTCTTTAAACTTTTTGAGAATAAAGTACTTAAATGAACCAAAACCTGTATTAATATAATAATAATATGTGGGGACAATTTCACACATGGCCATCTGACCCTAAACTAGGTAGACCCTGTACTATGGGTGTCAGACAGCTGATATACATACACAAATAATATTTAAATACATACATATATAGTTAAACAACAACAGACACTATAAGCAAACACAAGTGCTCATCACAAATATTTACCCAGGGCGGGAATAGAACCCGCAGAACGCTACGCTGCAGTCAATCGCTCAGCCACTGCAACAACCGTGTCATCTTAAGGTATACATGCCAATAACCTTGAGCATTTGGCCCGTACTGAATTTGTGGACGAGTGCGGGGGTGATGTAGACGCAGTCTTTAATCGAACGCATTTTTAATTTATTGTGAAAAGTAACAATACCAAATCATTTTCCTTTGTATTGCAAAGCAGTAGATATTTTTTATACTCTTTTAATAAGAATTTAAGAAGTAAAATGGTTTGAACTCAATGATTTGGAGATGATTTGACATTTTTTTTTCTTACTATGTGATACCGATAGAAAAATTGTGACTAAACCAAATTACGAATCAAATCATGTAGATTACTAACAATTTTATTCAGATGTAATTTCTCTGTAAATGCCGACGAAAAGTTGCTTCGTCTGCATGCTTCTTTCAAGCTTTTTTCGAGAGAGCACCATTAAATTTTAATAACGGCGTGTTATTGTCTCAGTGCAAGGTAAAGGTTTCTTCTCATACAGAGAAGGCATGCATTAATCACCACGTTTGCTGAAGGCGTATTGGCGATTACAGACTTATAATTTTAGGTTTCCTCATGATGTTTCACATCTGTTAGTGATGTCCAAGATAAACTAAGAAAGTACAAATAAAATTGAAAAAGTCACTTAGGGACTTTTCCGTGTCCAGTTGCGAACCTATAACTTCGAGCATGAGAGGGTGCCTTATAACCGCTGGACTATCACAACATTATTCATTCTATTATGACATCTAAAATAGTTTCCAATTAGTCTATACTTGCTGGGATCGGTGGATCAGTTGACCATGTTTTATAAAAATATATGAATAGGTATTTTATTAAATTAATATTTTTTAATTTTATTATATAATATTTTTTACAGTAAATTTAATGTCTTTTACATTCACTCAAAGTCAAAGTCAAAGTCAAAGTCAAATCATTTATTTCAATTAGACCATTAAAAAGGCACTTTTGAACGTCATAATAAAAAAATATAAAGTTGATTCTAGTTGCCCATTCCAAAAGGTAGCTTCGTATGGAGAAGAATGGGCAAAAAACTCCATACTCACTCTTTTAAAAAAAAATGTGTAACTACAATATTTTGCATTTACAGTTTTCAGTTATATAACTATACGTGAATACGATGGACCTTGCATAAAAACACTATATTGAAGTATGTACAAAGTATTACAAGATAAAGAATGACAGCTAAGTTGTATACATAGGTACATAGTGTTCACATATTATTATTTACAATTATTGTAAAAGTAGACCACCACTCCATACATTTCAACAAACTATGAACCTATGAACCAGTGTGTGACCCAAAGCAAGAATTAAATATAATGTATATACTAAGTATAAATTAATTAGTTTTAATTAGCAATCCGTTTGATTTTGTCTAGACTGTAGATTGTCCTATGGAGCCCGGACCAGCATGTTTCCAAGCATTCTTATCATGGATATAATCCTCTAAACTGTAATATGCTTGTTTACAGAGTGTACTGTACTCAACACATAAACTGTTGTCTATTTGTTATTCTGAACTTAAAACAAAAATAAATAAAGGTTAAATCCTAATTCAAAATAATACACTAAAAAGCTGTTACAAAAATATATCTTGTAAAACATTTGAATAAAAGTATTTTAAAAATGAAAAAAGCCATTTTCAGAAATTCAAATATTTTTATCGAGTCATCCCCTGCGGGGTGGTGTTCAAAGATAAAGGTAAAATAAATTACGACTTACTTTTAAGAAAATTACATTGCAATTTAATTTAGTTCATGTTATTCGATGGCAACTAGAGCCTAGTCTGCACATTTGTTAATAATGACCACGATACTGGTACAGTGTCATTCTGACAAACTACCATATACTTACATACTATACATGGAGCCATTTATTCAGTAAATTATTATGTGTTTAACATAAATGAGCATGGCGGTTGGAAGCACTGTCATGCTCACTCAAATGTCTCGCTGATGGTGGCGCGTGTGTTGGATAACTTGACGAATTTTTGAAAATTCAACCCACGCGCCATCCTTCAAAATGGTTGAGCTGAATGGTGCTGATTCAAGCGTCATGTTCATGTGCGGGTGCTGTCGGTAGAGATTGGTCAACTCTTAACTGCTTTTATCTTGATACTTTTTTAAAACACGATACCAGTCTGTAAAATTATTCGACAGGTTGCCTTTAGACATTAAATGTGCTGTCTGCAGTAGCGCTTTCAAATTAAAACTAAAAACATTCCTATTAAACAAGTGTCTATATTATGCTGTAGAAGAACTGTAATTTTATTTGACAGAAAATATACATTTTATTGAAATAATCCTGGGTTGCTAAATTTTATTAAATGTTAATTCATACTGATTTATTCTTAAAACTATAAATTTAATATTATTCTTTTTAATTAATTCTATCAATATTTGCTAATTTATGTCTCAATTATTATTCTATTTTTATAATTTAAAATTTTAAGGTTGACCTTATTGTTTAATTTATGTGTAGAAATGGTTGTTGACATGGTATTGACGAAATGTATAATTATTTATTATTTTTAAATTATTGATGTAATTATTATTTAAAATTCAAGTGTAATTATTTTATTGTATATCCTGTAATTGTGTAATGTAAATTCAGATACAATTTTCTTGTTAATGAATAAATGACTAATGACTAAAATGTTTTGTATTGCTCTTTACCTATATTATTTTCACATTTATATGAGCAACAAAAATAGTGTAACTAGTATTATGTAAATCTGATCAAAAAGAGTGCCCGTGGAGTTTCTTGCTCGGTTTTATCCATAAAGACCCACCTACGTTTTGAGTGGCTAACTGACCGATTCCTTGACAATTCAAAAGTGATTTGAAATGGTTTAATTGAAATAAATGCTTTTACTTACAGTTTGACTCTTACATATTTTTTATCACATACTTCTTTATGATGTCAAAACGCGATTATCCCATAGTTTTTATTTGGCAACTCAATTGAGTAATTAAAGCAAATAAATATCTTATTATAAAGGTGGTTAAAAAGTAATCGGGTTTTCAGGTCTAAAATAAAATGTTTTTTTGAGAAGCTGTGTGCTGTGTGTGTTAATGGTGTAAACACTGGTATTGACTTTTAAATACCGATGAAACGTCATAGGACCAAACAAAATGGCGCCGATACTCAACTCTCAAAACCAACAATAATTACGATGACATAATCGGGAATTCCGAGACTATTAATTTTATTATCAGACTTATTTCCCAGAAATAACATAATTCCGAAAACATACAAAGATAACCAACTTATCTCTGAATTTGTAGTTTTTAGATGGAATACTGCTATATGTAGAAGATATAAAGTCGATTTTTGTTCAATTTTGTCGACGAACAACGCCACCACTCATTTCACAGAGTTATCTGTGTAGCCAACTACAAGACAAAATGAGATAATTGATCCCACCACAAAATCTCAAACATCTTTCATCATTATTAGCCAAATGACGTCCACCGTTGAACAAAAGGCTTGGCAAACAATGATAGGCTCGTCTAGTCAAAGCTCCAAAGTCTTGAGCATCGACGCCGAGTTGCTGGCTTGTCGGTTTTCTATCGGTTGCGTTTTGGGGAGTGTGCGACGGAATTGCATAATTTGATTCCGCCGAGCCCGTTCCATCATCGGACCACAAGACGTACGGCGATGCGCCACCGGTATATGGTGGACATCCCACCCACACGCACAAAACGTTTTGGGAACACATTCATTGTGCGTACTGCTAAGGAGTGGAATTCCCTGCCTAAGTCTGTGTTTATCAGGAAACACAGACTTAGGTAGGGAATTCCACTCCTTAGCAGCTACAACCTGGGAGTCTTTAAGTCAAGAGTGAATAGGTTACTTCTAGGCAAGCGTGCTCCATCTTAGACCGCATCATCGCTTCCCATCAGGTGAGATAGTGGTCAAACGTATGCCTATCAATTGATAAAAAAAAGCCTTCTCCATAATCCCCACGCCTGGCAGGCATTTTAGGGATCGCAGTGCGGTTGTTAAGAAGACGGAAGCCGCTGCTGCCCGACTTCCGGATTTTCCCTTAGTCGCCTTCTACGACACCCTCGGGATGAAATGGGGGGGGGGGGTGCTATTCTAGCCCGGACACCGGACACGGACCACTGTTTATTCTCTGCTGCTATTTACTCTGGATGCAATCAACAACCTGCCACTTACATCTACCGGTTACCCGCGACCTTGACGATGTCGTCGGTTCATCTGGTAGGAGGTTTGTGGTCGCCACTCGAGAACCTTTCTTCCCCATCGGTTATCGCTTCTTCGAGCGATGAGGCCTGCCCATTACCACTTCAACTTCCATATTCTTAGAGCTATGTCAGTGACCTTTGTTCTTCGGAAAATTTCCGTCATACTAGGTACATAGTATAATCTCATACTATCAAATACGCTTCAGTCTAAAATGTCATAAGTACCACCTACCATCACGCGATGTTTAACTAATCATCAAAATTATGTGTCATGCTTACCACAAGACCATGTAGCAAAAGGAGATACGATTTTGTACACGCAACTTATTGTCACGGAAAATTAAGGCGGTAAAGTTTCAATTTGCATCCTGCTGTTTATTCTGAAACCATTTTTAATCGACTTCAAAAAAACTAGAAGGTTCACAATTCAACATTTACAGTATGATTCAAACTTAATGGCGGCGGCACGAGGCGAGTGGCTGCGCAGTAACAATTTCACGTGACAGTGGGGGTGAGGGACGGGGTACTGCGCAGCCAACCGCTCACTTCACAGCCGCCATTAAGTTTGAATCGAACTGTACCTATTCTTATTTATGTTTGATCACGCGTTATTTTTTACAGTCTGAGTCTTTCAATGATTCTTTTTAAAATAGATTGTGTATACCTTAAAGTTGATCCCATATAAATTTCATGAAATCACCTCTGAAAGTGGAAATTTAAGGGATTACTTTTCACTGGAAAGAGTGAGTATGGAGTTTCTTGCCCATTCTTCTCCATACGAAGCTACCTTTTGGAATGGGCAACTAGAATCAACTTTATATTTTTTTATTATGACGTTCAAAAGTGCCTTTTTAATGGTCTAATTGAAATAAATGATTTGACTTTGACTTTGACTTTAGAAAGCCGAAACGACAACCGCCTTCAAAAAGTAAAAAAAAAACTTTAATTTCGGATATCGGTGGAAATACAAAACAAGTAACAGAACCAAAGCCTTGCAAAATTTCCGAAAATAAAGTTATTTACGTTTTAGTTTTTGAAGACGGTTTTTTTTTTGTAAAAATATTTTTTCAAGTTTTCTATATTTCCCTTGCAATAAGGACACGTCTAGTCGGTGTTTTATACATGTAATAGTTTGATGCGCTCATTGCCACGTTGGTTTTGTGGTTGGAAGGGTGATTTCTAAGCTTGGGGTCGATTTCCAGGACGGGCAAAGTACCATTCGGTTTTATCATTAGGATTTTCTTAGTAATCTCAAACCAGATCTTTTTCAGTCGTATTAGTTACAATAGATTGGACCTAGTCACAAAAATATAGAAAATGATACATTATACAGACTTCTAAAGACCATTCATGAATTCCGTTCCAAGTAATGTAGTAATGTAGCTTCTTGACAGAAATATGGGGAAAGTATTTTCCTAGAGAAGCTTTTCAAAGCCTAAGTTTCGTTTTCCACCTTATTTTTCCATACCAACTAGTACACTTACAAATAACTATTACTACATAATGTCATAGTTCTAAGATCTATGAATTTAAATTCCACGCACAATTTCCGCTACATTCTGATGTATAATGCTGTAACGAACACAGTTTAGTCTATGTTTTCATACGTCGCCGCGTTACGCTGGTGTTGAAAACATTCCTAGCTTACGCTACGTGGTAACAATTATACATTCAAATTCTGAAGGACATATTTTGTCTTTGTTCATATCGACATGAAAAGTATTAGTATTATCTTAGCAAAATAAAAGTCTATTCCTTTCTAATGCATTCTATACTAAAAATATTACCCTGTTACGAAGTTAACTGTCAATTAGGAGACACAATAGTTAAACGCATTTATCGCACCACCCGTCGTCCGTAGGGATGTCGCATGCGCGCTTGAGAAATATTACCAAGAATCCGATTCCCGACATCCCCTCTACAATTACACAACAGCTCCGGGCAGACTTAAGAGTCGGAAGAGTTTTCTTCGAAGCACACAGGCCATCCAGGACCGTCCGCGTACGGTGAGACGTAAGTTGTGGGAGAACCTCCATCCACCACCACCCAACTTCGTTCAACCCAAGGAACACCTGCCACTCGGAAGTGATTTGCAGTGGCCTGTTTGGAAAGCGCTCAATAGACTGCGCACCCAGGTAAGCCGCTGCAAACACAATCTAGCAAAATGGGGCATAATAGATCCCACCGACACCCAGTGTGAGTGCGGTGATCCTGACCAGACAATGGCCCACTTATTACAGTGCCAAAAGTGCCCCAACACCTGCACCTTAGAGGACATTAAAAACGCCACTGATGCTGCGATAAATTAGCCACATTTATCGCAGCATCAGTGGCGTTTTTACTGGGCCCAAGTAGTCTAGCATAAAGGAAAACCATCGATTCGAAAAGAAGAAGAAGAAGAATAGTTAAACAATGACAAACGACCAATATTTGGCTTCTGGACATTTAAAGGGTTACTAAGGTGGTATAGCATTGCTAACTACAAAATATGAAAGAGCAAGTTTATTTTTGAATGTGCTTTAAAACTACGTCCTGGCATCAACAAAGACACTTCCACGGCTAAACTACTATAAATCGATTTTGATGAAATTCTGTACAAACTAAGGTTAAATCCCAAAAAACAATAAAGTTTTCTTTTACATCCGCGATTTCGTCATCATCCACAATAACCGAGATTCACGGGGACAAAAGTTAGTAACATAATTATAAATCAAGTAAAAAACATCACAATAACAGATAAAAATTGTGTGTGAAAATCAAACGCCACGGCATTCATAATCTAGCACGCAATTTCAATCTCTATGTCTGTTGTGCCTTAGTTGATTATTAATTAATAAATGAAAACTACTGCAACATTATATAAAGATTTCCTAAGCAGATTAATTTAGTACCTACAGTAAATGCCACATATCGCACTCACACTCAACAATAGACACCCTCTCACACTCACTCACCTTAGCACATCACAAAAAGAGAGGATCAGAGTACTCCTTATAATAATAAAACTAAATAAATTCATAATATTCAATAGTATTTTAAAATGCACTTAGCATACTTTAATACATCAGAACTTCTGTGTACAAATTACTGTTTTGTCATAGCATCTATCTGTAAACCCTAATAAGTAAATTTTCTGTAAAATAAAGGTTATTATTATTATACACTCAGACGGAAACTTTTACCACCTACCTTTTCTCACGTCTCATACTCACGTGACGTAACCTAAGCATACTCCGCTTTTAATAATTTACACTCGGTCCGCAGTTACCTTTATAATGTCGGTTTGTTTAGTAACAACATATTTTATTGTTGTTTTTCAAATGAATTTCGACATGAACTGTGTTCACCGCTTGTGGGTTTAGCTAAACATTTTGTGTTTCTGTATTTTGTATTCAGGATTCAGACTCATTATTTTCGTGTTCCATGTTTGAAAGATTGTGTTTGTTTTGTTTTCAAATGTTTATTCTTGTTTGTAGAGTGATTATTAGGGGTTTAATTTTGATTAAACATTTGAGTATTAAGGCCTTTTGTGCCTAAGTCATGTTAAAAAACAAACATTTAATAAAATTTGGTTCATATACCATATCTGATCTAGGATAACCTAAATTATAAAGAGGATTTTTAATTATTACTTTTATTTTTTTACTATACATCTGTCTTCTTATATCTTAACCACCCTTGGGTGATTCGAAGAGAATGCCAAAAGAAGTCCGTCTTTGTACGCTTGTGCATAATGTATTAAAAAAAAATGTTAAGTCGGATGTATCAGGTAATCTCCGAAACTAAACACCCGATTTCAAAAATTCCTTCATCAAAAGGACACGCAAAGGGTTACGCTATCCCTGAATGCTATAAGCTATATTTTATTGCCAAAAAAAGGCATTCTATAAAAAAAAATCTAAAAGAAAATTATAAAAATGTTATTTCGAAATTTTAATTTGTTCAATTCTCTTGTGATCATTTCAAGAAAGTTCTTGTATTCTTCCTGCCTTTATTGTTTCGTTGCAACGTGGAAATAATATTATTTCGAAAGAAGATTTTGTTATTAATAATGTTAGTTACAATTTTCAATTGAATTCGTAGAACAAACACCTCTGACAGAACTTTTAACAGTTGTCAGATATCAAACTTTAGATTTAGAACATTACGATATAAATATTTTCGTGCAGGAGTGCGCAATCACAGGTTCACTGCCTCTTCCGTCAGTCTTAGAGTACGATGCATTCAACAAAATCGAGGAAAGATCAAGCGCAGAACAAACGGCTTTACATGCTTTCCGAAGCAGGAGGGTATCACACCACCATCAAATTCTAAACTCAGAACTAAGTCTGACGACACGGTTGGCGCAGTGGTTGAGCGATCGACTGCTGCGCTGCGTGTCGCGGGTTCGATTCCCGCACGGAACATATATCTGTATGGCCTACAGATAGTTGTTCCGGGTCTGGCTGTTTGTGTATGTGAGTTTATATGTTTGTTAACACACCCACGACACAGGAATAATTCATAGTGTGGGGCAACGTTTTATTTAAAAATAAAAAAGTACGATTGAGTGTTTCCTAATGCAAAAACCCAATAACACTTTGCCCGACCTGGGAATCAAACCCAGAACCATGAGACCTCAGATTATCAAATAAAAGGCAGATAGACCGTGCGGAACAATGCGAGTGAAGCCACAAAAGCAAATACAAATTCAATAACGAATACCTACAATCTCGTGATTGTATTCGCTTTTGATTTTTTATTTGTATAGTATTTGTTTTTTTTAACAATGCTTCGCTTCGTGCTGTACTGACTAGTGTCAGTACAGCGCGAAGCGAATTGTAGGTATTCGTTTTTGAATTTGTATTTGCTTTTGTGGCTTCACTCTCAGTGTTCCACACGGTCTATTTGCCTTTTGTTTCATAATCTGAGCATGAGACTAACAAGATTCTTGCCAAAGACATGATAAAGAGCATAAACAACAGTAATATCTCTTTTACCACACTCCACATCCGCCATTATTTAAATATTCATGTCTATAAAAATAAAATCTAAAACTTGCTCGGAGTACATCGCGGAGTGTTTAAAACGCAGCACGTTTATGACACAGCACTTTACATCGGCAACGTTTACGTTTCTAAACAATTATTAAATTGTACCGTTTTATGCTAGGGTTGATACATACTTTTACGAATAGAAAAAAAAAAATAGTATTTTTTTTGTTCCTACAAAGCAATGGTGCCAATTCGTATCTCTTTCTCTGCAATGTGAAAGAGACAAATATTATTAAGAGTAGTCAATTTAAGTTGACCTAAAATGTTCTTTAATTGTCATGTCAGAACACTCAGAACGTATTGATTAAAACACATCGAAGTTCAAGAAAAAACAAAGGAGAAAGCCCATTTTCCCTATATATCTGGGCCCACCTGTTACAGTCATGAAATTGGTATCATTTTTTAAACAAATACACCAGGTATTATGTGACTTAATTTCAATTAAATTGGCAATTGCATTTCGGAGGTTTTTGAATTTAAATTTATAGCTAAGTTAGGTAAGGAAATGCACCAACTGACAAGCAACGATACGATTAAATCAAATATAACTCTTATTTAGCTGGTTTGTAGTGTAAAACTAGTTACAGGCATTTCGTTTTATGTATGATTATACCGAAACCTCATATTTTTTGTAGTATCTACCTAGACGTTTGAGGTCATGTTTGACAGATGAAGACATGTATTTTAAAACCTGCCACAATGTCTTTTTATCCATACTAAACTAGTGAGAGTTGGAACTAAGTGCAATAAAATGCATTTTTCTCAGTTTTGCCATTGAGAATTTTTTTTTTCGTGTTTTTGTTTTGTGTTAAACCCGTTGGTAAAATCACAGAATAAACGAATATCGTAACAGAACACATTTACCGGCACAAGCACAACCAAACGAATGACTTGACCTTTGTCATGTTTGACAGATGTTTTTAAACCTGACACATCACTAACTTAGCTTTATCTGTCGCCGTCTTTATATGTCTCATGCACGATGTTGAGGGTTCGCAACAGCAAGTTCCAATGTGACTTTTTCAATTTCATAATAATATACTTTTCATCCCACCATCTCGGAAAGAGTATTTTTTATCTTCAATATCTGAGTGGAAAAGCCGTTTTTATTCTCTAGAGGATAAAGTAAATTTATCTTCAATATCTGAGTGGAAAAGCCGTTTTTAATCTCTAGAGGATAAAGTAAATTGAATTTAGAACATCGTGTGCACTAAGTTTGTGAATTAAAATAAAACATTAAACCTATTTACTGCTACCTCTATGGTGCCGAATATATCATAAAACTTTTTTTTAATTTGTTAAAAACTCAGACTTTGTAAACGTTTTTTTTTTGCATTTAGTCATCATAGCTGAGGTGGAATGAAAAGTTACGTGTTGCACTCGAGTGCAAAGATTTTTCACCTCGTGCTCTTTTGATTCCCTCGCTAACGCTCAGGATTCTAATTTTGAATCACTCGCTGCGCTCGTGATTCAATTTTAGAATCCTTCGCTTGCTCGGTCATCAAAATTGAACACGCGGTTAAAAAGCAACTTTGCACTCTTGTATAACAAATAACTATTTCATCCCACCATCTCGGAAAGAGTATTTTTAATCTTCAATATCTGAGTGGAAAAGCCGTTTTTATTCTCTAGAGGATAAAGTAAATTTATCTTCAATATCTGAGTGGAAAAGCCGTTTTTATTCTCTAGAGGATAAAGTAAACTGAATTTAGAACATCATGTGCACTAAGTTTGTGAATTAAAAAAAAAACATTAAACCTATTTACTGCTACCTCTATGGTGCCGAATATATCATACAACTTTTTTTTAATTTGTTAAAAACTCAGACTTTGTAAACGTTTTTTTTTTGCATTTAGTCATTTCCTCGCTGAGGTGGAATGAAAAGTTACGTGTTGCACTCGAGTGCAAAGATTTTTCACCTCGTGCTCTTTTGATTCCCTCGCTAACGCTCAGGATTCTAATTTTGAATCACTCGCTGCGCTCGTGATTCAATTTTAGAATCCTTCGCTTGCTCGGTCATCAAAATTGAACACGCGGTTAAAAAGCAACTTTGCACTCTTGTATAACAAATAACTATTCCAAGTTTATCTTGGGCATCACGGACATCGGTGAAGGAAATCATCGTGAGTAAACCAGGACTGTTTGAAATCGCCAATCCGCCTTGAGCAAGCGTGGTGATCAATGATTTTCTCTATTTCAGAAGAGGCCTTTACCCTCCAGTGGGACAGCAATAGGCTGGTATTATATTTGCTTTTCACAAATATCAGGCCCGTGCCCGGGACGAGGACGGTCCGTGGCCGTGCTAAGACTGTGCGTCCGCGCAATTTTGTTCACACATGTCAAGGACATGACCGCACCGTGGGCAGGCCGCGACCTTCCATCTGTACCCCTCAGTCACCATTTTATTATATAAGCAACATGATCATTGGTATTATATCAAAGCTTCTCTAAAAAACTGTGATTTCCTATAAAAAATGAACTCTACACTTTCATGTCGAGTGCATTTTTGCCTTGCCTGTGTGCCACTTAGTTTCAATAATATGTAATTTTCTAACCACATAGGCAGAGCCTTAGAAAAAGCTAATAGACTACTTACTTCTTTTGTTGAGTTGCGTATTTGGTGATACCCCTGAAACTCAATTTGAGCACAGAGTAGTTCGCGTATTTAGTGTAGAACAATATAATGCACTTTTGGGGCACGACGCCCGAGTAACGAATAGTGTGCTGTGTTAATAAAATTAAGGTTTAAAATCTCAGGGGGTAACAGATAAATAGCTGCCGTATTTTGCATTTCCTTGTCAAAGTTTTAGGTTCTTATTTCAATTTAAGCACTCTTTTCTTTTCGCGCCCTGGGAAACAATGGACCTACGATATGAAGAAGGTGGCTGGCAGCGGATGACTCTGTTCAAGACCAGGTTGGTTTGTGATATGTGGGGGTGGTCTACATTCAGCAGTGAACGGCAAGAGACTGACATGGCTCTAACTTCTCTTATTTTAGTTCTTTTAAATAATATTTAACAATATTATGTAAAATAGAAGGCTCATAGAGCATCAAAAACTCGTTCGCATCGCTCTCAATGGGACAAGTGCCATAAGGCTAGCAGCATTGCCAAGTTTTATGAGCTCGACTTTTAAGGCGCGTCCCTGTGCAAAACGCAGCGCCAGTTGTTTTTGTGCGGTTTTTCGGACCTATACCTATACTCTATATCCAAAAGAAATATGAACAAATAAAAAATACAATAATCTTGACTCCAAAATGGTAGATCTTGTTTTTTTTTTTACGAAGTAAAACGTTTAATTAATCTCCTCACAACAAACCCACAGATATGAGAAATAATTATTGAAAACATGTATCTCCTCGTCAAGTAACCATTATTCCAATTTTCTACAAACACTAATGGATAGACAATTGATTAATGAACATTATGCTACAATGTTCTTTTTCAGAATCCGAAAATTTGAGTTTTTAAATATTTTATTCTGAAATCGGAGCGTATTCGCAACTGTATCTCTTGCGCGGTGAAGAGGGAACGAATGCTTAAGGTTGTTTGGTCAGGGTAGGGCCTTAACTAGGAGACATAACAGTTAAACAATGACAAACGACCAATGTTTGGCTTCTGCACATTTAAAGGGTTAAAGCAATGCTAATTCAATGGCCCAAGAAAAGGCCAGCCCTCTGGTCACGTGAAGAGACGACAGTACACGACGCTCTTCATCAATGTGTAAATTATTAAGGTATAGTCTTAACACAACATCAATCATTTCGGTTTATTCGACTAGAAAGCGACAGATGAGGGTAAACCTTTATTTTTCTGTTTAGATTTTATGTTATACAAGTCTGGTGCACTACACGTTAACTATATTTAAAATCAGTATGTTTTTATCATATTTAATTATTTTTTAACCTGCCTGGCCGTCTAAAGTTTTTGGGCCCCGCCGCATAGTCGGACTATGTGCAAGGGATTGCACTTATTCCCCCGGGGTCCCCCCCCCCCCCCCGATTTCTCGCCACTTAATTTAACTATAAAATTTATACAGTACTATTTCAAACTATTTGCAATTAATTTTACGTAATGGCGCTTCCCTGACCAAATAACCTTGAGCATTCGTTTCCTCTTTGCCGCAGAATCAGAAATCACACAAATGTTGGAATCCTACTATATAATATTATAAATGCGAAAGTTTGTGAATGAATGAATGAATGAATGATTGTTTTATTCACTTAAAAAAGTTCTTAAAACTACGTACATTGCCCCACAAAACTGCTTACGCAGTTTAACTGTGAGATCGTTGATTCTCTCTACAATTAAACCTATTATCAGGTGGATATGCATGTTTGTTCCTCTTTCACGCTAAAACGGCTTAACAGACTTTGATAAAACTGTACAGAAATATACTTTATACATCAGAATAACACATGGGCTACTTTTTATAAAGATTTTGTGTAATTTGGCCATAATATTAGGATCAGTATCAAGTAAGTCGGAAAAATATCTGCCCTCTGAGAGCTATCTTGGCGTGCGCTGCCTATACCGTTGGAGTTACACAAAGATAATGTATTGTAGGATTGTTTATCTTAAAAAGTTCTAAATAAAAGTCCGCGACAGCATATATCTACCTTTTATGTGGAAGCCAATATAGGTATCCCATATTATGAGCCATAATTACATTTAAATTACATATTTTTTTTACGATGCACATTTTAAAGTAGTCAGTTAATTTTTATCAAAATTGATACATTTGACGCTTTTAGTATTTAATGTAGATGAACTTTGTCTTTTACACTAAGTAATTTGGACAAATAGTTTAAAAAATATCACGATATGATTGACTTTAGCACTTACTTTAATTGGTTGTTTACGTTGGAATGCGCTATAGGATTGTATTTTCATTTATTTTGGTATACCTAGATTGTATTTGTAAGTATTAAGTAAAAAGGTTGATTTTTGTTTCAAATGAGGACCCAATACCCTGCGAACCCACGTGTGGACCCACACCCGAGATAGATATTAGAGAGGTTAAACACGCTATGTCTTAAATGAAAAGCACAAAAGCTACTGGGCCTGATGTGATTCCTGTAGATCTTTGGAAAACCCTTGGCCTGATAGGCGTAGCTTAGCTGACTAAGTTATTTAATATACTGGTGCCAAAGCCTTCGTCTACCTTTTTATAAGAACAAGGGTGATATCGCACAATGTGAAAACTACAGGGGCATAAAACTGACCTCACACACGCTTAAGATATGAGAAAGAGTCATTAATAACGTCGACAAATATTACAGAAATACCTCCAAATCAGTTTGGCTTCACAGCATCCAGGTCTACCACAAAAGTCTACAACGGGAATACTGGGTACACCTGAAACCATCTACTTAGGGACCACGAAAGTTCCTACCGTAGAGTAGTTTAAATACTTAGGTTCCATGCTCACACCCGATGCTAACGCTGACACCGATGTGACACACAGAATTAACGTAGCGTGGCAAAAATGGCAACCGCTTACAGGTGTGTTGTGTGACCCACGAATTCCCATACAGACCAAGGGAAAAGTGTACAAAACGGCAGTCCGACCGGCTCCACTCTATGTGTCATTCGGACTCTATGTGTGTATGTGCTGGATAACAAAGAATACACATGATCAAAAGATACATACCAACGAAATTAAGATGCTTAGATGGGCGGGAGGTGTGACCCGGCTGGACAGAATTCGTAATATGTATATACGAGGCGGCTTCAAAGTCAGAACAGAAAAGAGGTAGAGTCCGCCTGCTAGCGACCTGCCACCGACAACCAAAGATCGTCCGACTTAGCGCAGAAAAGTAAGGAGACCCGACCCCAAATAATGGGATTCAGGGAAGGAAGAAGAAGATCCATTTTAAGAATAACGGTTAGTTTTAGGTATATTATAGGTTGAGTTATAAGTAGTAAGAAGACAGTTTACTTTTGGCCCGGCAGTACAGGGACATCAAACATTTATAAGAAACACGTGGGAGATGTTTGGTAAAGCAGCATTTGAGTATGACGAGACTCTTGATAATGAAAGTCACAAGTTTATATAAATGGAAGCGATGAGATGAAGAATGCAAATTTTGCGTAACACTTAAGTGAAAAGAAGCAGCAGCAGGTATGTTTTGTTCAGGCGGGAAACTAGCCATTTCTTCTATAGACGAGCCAGTTGAGCCTTTGAGAGAACTTCTACTAATAATGCAATATGACTGCTTTTGGAGCAGATAAAATTATCTGAATGCCAGTATTTTACCCGACCTTCGCAATACAAGTCTACCATCGAATCGGTTCTTTTACTTTCTATCGCCCGCCAGTTACGATATTATGGATAGTATAGTTTAGTATAGTTTTTATTTTTTGCTGCTACCGTATGAGAAGTGATACCGCTATATTAAAAGTAACCCTCTACAAAAATAATAGTATGCATACTACGCCCTACCTGACATTATAAAAACGAAAGTAACTTCTGTCTGTCTGTTTGCTTATCCGTATGAATGTATGTTTCACGGCTAATCTGCTGAGCCGTTTGTGATAAAATTTAATAATAATAGTCTGAAGCCTGGGGAATGATATAGGCTACTTTTTTATCAATAAACCATGCGGGCAAAGCCGCGGGCGAAAGCTAGTTCTTTTTATAAAAAAAGAGAAGCGATATTTTAAAATAAAATGAAACGTGAATTATTATCGATTTTTAAATTATCTGTTCATTAGTGTAATCCCCAAATTAATACAATGTCAACTTTGGCAAAAGATACAAATTATCAATTATTTTAGCCATTTTTTTACTTTTTTTACAGGGACATTTACATGAGAACGTGGAATGCGATGATAGGATATCGAACAAAAATAATGTGCTTTTAGATATAGTTTATTTCGCTTAATTAATGAGTTAATAGATTGTATGGCTAATGATTGAATAAAGTAGAAAAACACACTATCGCAAGGTTTTGGTCGAGGTAGCGCCTTAAAGAATAACCACCCATTCCATTTACCAGAACTTTTTTTTACCCATTTTTTTCATTCTACTACTAGATTAGATTAGAAAAAAAAAAACAAAGTGACGTAATAAAATCATTTCTTTTTTGAGCTTATGTCTGCATACACCTTTTGATTTATGAAGACAATCTACGTCTAAACCAAATGTAGGAACTATTACATGCCATACAATATATTGTGTGCCTCTGTTAGTGAGCAGCCCAGCCGCAGCCTCCCGCGGGTACCGTTACAGCAGATTAGGGGATTATATCAAAGAGATACACGGCTTACATGGTGATTAAGATATTCCCAGGGATAGTTTCCTTGAGGCCATCTCTTTAAAAGGACTGTTGGTTTTGTAGATACGTGTAATAAAAGGTAAATAAGGAAAAATACACATGTTTTTATCTGAATATTTCTGTAAATATAATTTAAATGTTTTATCTTTTTTTTACCCATAACGACTGTCTGAGATCTACTAATGACAGCTGGGACTTTCGGCTTTACGTACTTTCCGAGGCACGGAAAGCACGATGTTCTCAGTATGAAATGTATGGTTACCCATCCATGAATCGACGGTGGCAAGTACGGTTTTACTAGGCCACGAGCTGTGCGATATTTTCAATTCAAAAACTAGGTTCCTACCTTGACTGAAAGTATACTTTACTATGCAGTACAAGGTTAGGATACAATATGCTAATTTATATCAGTAATCCAACCATTGCCCTTTGAACTTTTCACCTCCAAGGTCATCTGTTTGTAAAGCAGTTGCCTGTAAATATTTACGGTAACAGCGACATATTCAACCATTATTCCTGGTCTGTGAGTCCCAGAGGTGTGTTTGTGAAAAAATTGAGCGCCGTACTCGAGAGCAGTCATTTAAATAATTACTGGCATACGTCATTGAGATGGTATAGTGAAGTTTGAAGTTTAAGTGATTATTTCACTGTGTAGTTTTTGAAGGCGGTTGTTTTTTTTTAAGGTTTTTTTTTTATTTTCTGTTTTTAGTGGACGCTTCTTATTATCGTCCAAGTCCATTTAGAAACGGTAATTCAAAATTCAAATTCAAAATCATTTATTTTAACCACTTTCAGGTCATAAATTACAACTTAAAATTAAATGAAATCTAAAAATTCCAGAACACTAGAAATAATAAATAAAATAACACAAATACAATTTAAAATTATTATTAGCATTAAAATAAAACATTAAAATCAAATTCAAATCAAAATTATCACATCAAATTGAAATATGTAATTAAATTAAATAACTAAAATTGTAATTTAATATTTGTTATGATTGAAATAAACTTTTCTTAATTAAATTAAAATCATAAAATTAAATTCAAATCATAAAATCAAATTAATACTGAAATAAATAAGTCATCAGCAAATTTCCACTCTTAAAGGTGGAATATTTTCATGAAACTTATATGGGACCACCCCTGAGATTTATATCCCATATTTTTTTTTTTTAAATCGACTAACAATGTATGGCAAACATATAAAACCATGTATTAGTCGAATTGAAGACCTCCTACTTTTAGTATAAGAGCCAGCCGAACTTTTAGTAACTGTCGCTAGAAAGACTGAAACACTATTTTGTAGAAGTAGGGCCCTCCACTGGTTAGAATGGTGGCGGTCTGCCCGCGTGTAGGTAGCCAACTGACTAGGTATCGCCGCTCCAAGTCGAGTTATGGTTATTTTTGGACTAGCGACCCGACCCGGCTGCACGATGGGCCTTCCTCGATAAATGGACTATCCAACACAAAAATAATTTTTCAATTCGAACCAGTAGATCCTGAGATTAACGCGTTCAACCAACCAAACAAACATACAAACAAACTCTTCAGCTTTATAATATTATTATAGATTGGATTATGACGATACATTTCAGACCAAGCACCCCTCACAAAAATTCTAAATGACATTTTGATATCAGTTATTTTAGCACTAAAACTACAAGAAAAAAATCTAACCGCCTTCTACCGATACAAGAGATACAGTCATAAACCGTTTTATGGCTACCTCTATCAAACACGGCTAGCCAGCGATCCCTTTAGGAATCATTTAAGAATCTCTTCATCACCAAACATGGCGGGACTTCCTCTAGAGCCACTTTTTATGACATAAACTGGTTACGACTGACGCGAACGGAATACTTAATGTTTGTTCCTCGCATTGAGATAAAGAAGTTCTTTGGTTGTCGAGTTTATACTGTTCGTAAATTGGATCGTTTAAGCACTTTAAGTATTACTGCAGTCCTATTCTGTTTAGATCTTCCTCGGTGAATTTTGACATAAAATTGACAGTCGCTTTGGGTAGTCAGAAAACATTGCGGATCCACGATACCATTGGCCACACCCCTGGTGGTATGGTGGGTGCTAAAACTACACCACTCACTTAACCTAACCTAAATGATTCACCAACAATAGAGAGGATCTGGCGCTCAGCGGCCGCTGCCGCGGCACCGCCCACTTCGCTCACTCGCCTTCACGCTTTAATGGTCACAGTTCTAACGAACACTATGTGTCTGTACATAATTTAGCTGTCATTTTTTAACTTGTAACGCTTTGTACAGAGGCCAGCACATCAAGCTACTACAATCTGTCAAATTTCTTTGATAAATTTTCAACTTTATTACAAAAGCATAAGGTTCATATTTAATTGGGAAAATTTGACAGTTAGGTATGGCTTGATGTGCTGGCGTCTGTACATACTATAATATATGATTTTTATATAAGGTACATCGTGAGAGAGTATTTAAAGGTCTCTTACCTTCAAATCGAGTACTGCGCAAGTCAAATCAAGTCCGTGTCAAGTCTCATCTTTCGTGGCACGGACTGTAACAGAATATATTATAATTCTTGTAAATGCAAATTGTAAACAATATTCTTTTTAAAAGAGTATGTATGAATGTTCTTGCCCATTCTTCTCCATACGAAACTACCATTTGGAATGGGCAACTAGATTCAAATTTTACAATATGACGTTCAAAAGTGCCTCTAATGGTCTAATTGAAAAAAAGAAAAAAAAAAAAAACCTAACGTTACCCAAACGATTTTCTCAGTGACATAGTTTTAGACACACCATATCATCAGGGGTATGGTCAGTGGTATTGTGGGTCCGCACACGTCAGAAGTCAGCAAGTCTGATAATCAGTCTTACTATGGGGTATCGTGTAACCCAGTAACTGGGTTGTCGTTTCTTAATGGATTTGGATGATATGGAAGTACTAAAACGCAAAAAATAAAAAGCTTTTTTTTACAAAAAAGACAACCGCCTTCAAAATCTACAAAATGCAATACAAAACATCAAACAGAACAAAGCCACCGACTTCCGAAACTAAAGTCATGTGTAGAGTTATTTATCACTTTTTAGATTTTGAAGGCGGTTGTCGTTTTTGCAAAAAAACTTTTGTAGTAAATTATTAATAAAGTCCAAAATTAACACGAATTATAAAAGGCATCAAAAAATTCCTTCGCATCGCCTTCATCAGGGAATATGCCCTAGAGAATGAATGCCAGACAGGCAGACGCTCCATGTAAAACACGGGTATTCAGCTGCATTCGGTTAGACTGAATTCCGACGTCAACGTAGTTGGGAAAAGCCTACATATATATGTCGGAGATGGTTTTTAATCTCAATTAATATTGTGGGTAGTTAACTAAATTTGTTATGATTTGTTTCTCTTATTATCAATTTAAGTGATTTTAGTATCAATTATTGTCTATTAATTCGAAACATGATTTATTGAGTACTCACTGTATGCACACTGATTTGTGGTTACTTTATTTCGATAATTGTTATCGATGGATTTAATCAAAACAATTGTTGACAATGTTACTTTGAATGTAAAACGAATTACTTTATGAAATCACTATTGTTTATTCATGACAATTATTAGTGTGTTATTGATTGCTTTATAATTAAATCTTATTAGATTTAGTACATTGTAGTGTTTTGTATCAAGTAAACGCGTGACGCACTTCCGTGCGGCATTGGATAGACTTGTATGGAGAGGTTGCAAGGTGGGGGGCATCGCCTTATAAAAGAGCGTGCACTCCGTAAGTATGGCAGTCGATCCTCGGATTCGACTCAGTAAAGAGTTCCTGCTCAACAAATCTGTCGGTTTACCTGGTACAGCGCTGCTGTATATTCACATAGCTGTATAGGCTTGCTGCTAGCGAGCGATACACTTTGTATTTGGGTGGCTTATGCTACTGTACGAACTATGAACCTTAAGGGTTTGTTCGTTTATCATTGGGTGGCTTAGGCTGCTGTACGAACTATAAACCTTAAGGGTTTGTTCGTTTATCATTGGGTGGCTTCGCCACTGTACGAACTGTGGGACCTTAATGGTCTGTTCGATTAACTGTATTGTTGCTGTACCTTGAACTTACTTTATTCTTGTTACTGATTACCATTTGCATTGTGTTTTCTTTACTAATAGTGTGTAATTGTTTTCACAGGTATGTTGTTTATCCCTAATGGGATAATGGGAACGCCTATAGTCCTGACGATGTACTATACCGCTCGGCACTCCTCCTCAATCTCTCTCTGACGATCCGACATCAGAAGTGGGATAGCCTCTTAATGATTCCGCATGGCTTCCCTAATTATCGTATGTCTTTTCCACTCTTGTTATGATAGCTTCCTCTCTTGGGATTACCTAGCGCAGAGCGAAGGCTGTTTTAATGGCATTCATAAATCACCTACCCACATTAATTTAATTGTTTGATTTTACATACTTCAACAGTTACCGCTACCGTTAAAACCTACCTAAGTGTCAAACAAATTGCTGTTTGTACTGTACTGGCCCATGTTTTGAAATTTCATTTCCCGTGCTCGTCTACTAGCATTTACTACCGAATTACATGAGGTTTAAAATTCAACAAGAACTGAGTGTCTTGTCCCATCTTAAGAGAAAGTCTCATTTTCCTCTGACCTACACAATTCTTCTCAACCCTCTTAGGTTCAAACCAGGTACAATAGTAAGTGTGTCACTTTAGTGACTACCGGAGAACAGCCAGGAGGTTCGAGTGAAGATACTGTGAGTCAGTTTTCGAGCAACTAATCATCCGTGATAAGTTGAAGTCCGTGATAAGTGTGATGTACCCACCACTGATGTTCTACAACTATCTGTTGAGACGCTTCCATTTTGTTATGACTCTGGGATTGAATGTACCTACTTTCATTACTGATACATGTGTGGCAAACTTACTTGTATGGTCAATATAAAGTGAAGTTTCATGTAATACTGAATGCTTATTCAAATCATAGTATCATATTATGCCATGAGAGATTAAATTTAGATTTTGGGGTTATTATAACCGAAAGTATTGTTACCATTACAAAAGTTGAGATTGTAACGCCTATGCTCTATTCCTGGAACTCCGGATAAAATTGATGCTGATATTCCATCTGAATATAAATCAGTGATAATACTGGGGACTCGAGCGCGCGTCATCGTACGAAGCGCATGCAAATATTTGAAGCTCCGTGTTATTATTACTTTTTAAATAATAAATACTCACAAAATTCGTCTAAACTCATACCAATCAGTAGCAAAAAGTACAAGTGATAATAATCTCATGTTAAAATAGTGAAATAATAAACAGTGCACCCTATACATTAAAAAAACTAATCAAAAAAGTGATCAACAAACAAAAGACATGTGCTGTGAACGTGACCCAAAGTGATTCATCAAAAGTGCGTGCGGAGCGATTCGATACCTTATATGGTCACGCAGGACGACGGACCATCCACTGGACTTACTGCCTTAGCAAATAGCTTAACATTTTGAGACCACTTAATAAGTAGTTTCGTGGCGCGGAGGCAAGCACCGTACGTCGAGTCTCGCAAGTGCGGGTCCAAATCACGGTTGGACAACGACGAAAGCTTTTTGGATTTTATCTTATTTTGTTTTTATTTTCTTACTCATTATTGTTTAATTGTTTGTTTTATTAATTTGCAAACAAACATAACTTAATATAATATATTATCAAAATGAACTCCTTTGAAATGGAATTAGAGAACATAACAATTAGAAAGCCGCGACGGGCAAACTCACTTGATGATTTGTTTACAAGTAATTCGACACTACTCGATACCACCATGAAGAGCTTGCCAAGCACGTCCATGAATGATAGCGACACTATAACCAACCTCAACGAAACAATTAGACGATTAACAAAAGAACTTCAATCAGCACATCAGGAGATTGAAAACTTGAACAGCGAAAACTTCCGACTAAAAATGGATATAGGCGAAGGTCAGAAAATTATTGATACATACAAAAAATATATATCAGCCGACAGGAAAAACATGACACCGACGTCCTCACGTAAACGAAATTTAATTAGAACGACCAGTACGTCAACTCATTCTACACCCATAAAGACCCAAGATTTCGATCCAGTAAACCATGAGATCAAAACTCTTCATCCCCCACTACCTGAGTGCGACATCATGAACAGCACGACTCAACATTTAGCGCAATCTATAGACCAAAATAATAGTCCAAGCGCACCTATAAAGTATCCACCCAAAGCGACCCAAGAAACTCGACATGAAGACTTAATCATTTCTTCCTTTAATTCAGAAAAAGTAGCAGAACTGAGCCGCAACGTATCTTCTCCAAAGATATTAGTTTTAGGTGAACAACAAGTACGGGAATTCGCTCAAGAAATAGCAGCACAAAGAAATAATAATAAATGGAACAACATATACTCGGTATCGGGAATCTCAAAACCATATGCAACGAGTACACAAGTCCTATCCAACTTCGACAAATTATCAGAAAGACTAAAAAGTGACGACATTATTGTATTAGGTATTGGTAGTAACGATAAAAATCCCTACTTATTTTTAACAGAGCTATGTTCTTCACTTCATAAAGTAAAAAATAACAAAGTGTTCATCCTAAACGTTCTAAATTATCGCTTTCTAAATACTAACCTATTAAATAAACAAATAAAACTGATTGTGAAAAACTATCCCAACTGCCAATTTATTGACACATCTGATGTCATGGTAAGTGCTAATAACTATAACTTTGTATCGAAGCGTTTTATGTGTTTTAAAATAAATATAGAAATCGACAACATAAACTACCAGAAATTAGTTACTTCACAATTGAAATCTAGATGTAGCAACAAAGATATGCAACAAAAGAATAATAACAATGTTGTTGATAAATCTGTTCAAACTAACATTACATATTATAATATAAATAAAAGTGAGACCGAAAACTTCCAAGAAAAGGTATGTACTAATAAGTCATCTAGTAATAATATTCAGCATTTCGAGAATAATACCGTTTGTAGTGATCTTTTTCGTGAATAAACACCTGTATGTTCTACACCAAAATATAGCGGGCCTGCTTAACAAAGCAGACGCACTTTCTATATGTCTTAATGAACTATCAGAAAAAGGCCAACCTGTCGATGTACTATGCGTAACGGAACATTTTATGATGTCAGGTCACGAGGACCACCTTGTCGTTCCAAATTATACATTGGCTGCATGTTTCAGCAGACAAAATAGTAAGAGAGGTGGATCTTGTGTTCTGGTCCGCTCTGGACATTTGTGGAGGGAGTTACTGGAGGTTTCAGAACTTTCAATATCGAATGTAATAGAATGCTGTGCAATTGAACTAACAAGCTATAAGGTAGTTATAGTATGTATTTATAGAGTACCAAATGCAGATAATTTAAATATATTTTTTAGCAAATTAGAGCAAGTGTTAATGTTACTAACAAGAAGAAATTGTAGGAATATTATTATAGCAGGCGATATAAATATTGACACATTGAAAAATAATAATAGGACCTCAGAACTAAAATATCTCTTAACAAGCTTTAACATGACATTAGCCATAGAAAAACCAACCAGGATGGCAAGCCAGACCTGCATTGATAACATTGCCCACAATTTTAATAAGAAATGCAAAACGGAAGTGATAGAATTTGCCCTATCGGATCACACTGCGCAATTGCTGAAATGTCCCATACGTTTGAACTGTATTCTGAAATATTGGTATAAGTCACAACGGGACTTTAGTCAAGATAATATTACTAAATTTAGAACCTGCCTGGAAAATCTATCATTTTCTGAAATCTATGACAATGATGATCCAAATGATACATTCAACTTATTTTTTGAACAATTTAAATTATTTTATGACCTATGCTTCCCCCGTAGACGTATTAAGATACCATCAAGTCAAAAACCAAAATGGATATCGCGAGGAATTAAACTATGTAGCTTAAAAAAAAGGCAGTTATTATGGACGTCTAGACTTAAGCCTACTCAAATAAATAAATCAAAACATTCAAATTACACAAAGATATTTAAAAAAATAATTAATCTGACTAAAGGATCACAAAATGACCACAATATTAAAACATCTGACAATAAATGCAAAATGACCTGGAAAATAATAAAGAACTCTAAATTAAATCTACCTAATGACTCAATAAATACTTTACAAATTGAAAATAAAACTATCAACAAACCACAATTAATTGCTGAACAGTTCAACAACTATTTCATTGAAAAAATAATGCCAATACCCGGAGCAGGTAGGAGATCGAGTGCGTACATCACAAATAAACCAAAATCAATGTTCATGCCCCCATGTCAACCCATAGAAATATTTAACATTATAAAATGTATTAAAAATACTAATAGCGTAGGGTATGATGATATTTCTACTAAAATTATAAAACATGTTGCCGACTTAATCTCTAAACATTTGAGCCATATTATGAACTTGTGTATCAGCCACGGTGTTTTTCCGGACCGTCTTAAGGTATCTATAGTAAAACCAATATTAAAAAAAGGTAATAAGCAACAAATGCAAAATTATAGACCTATTGCGCTTTTGCCAATATTTTCCAAAATTTTCGAGAAATATATTTATAATGAACTTTACACATATTTAGAAAAGCAAAATATTCTCTGCAACGAACAAAAGGGTTTCCGGAATGGCTATTTATGATTTTCTAAATAGAATTATGACTAATATTGATAATAAGACACCTGTCTGTGCTGTGTATTGTGATATGACACAAGCTTTTGATTGCGTTGACCATACTATCTTAAGAAACAAACTTGACTCCTATGGTATAAGAGGTAACGTTCTGGACTTATTAACCTCTTACCTTTCAAAAAGAAAACAATTGACTGCTATAACTAACTTAAACTTAAAGACTAAAGAAGAAATAACATACCTGTCTAAAGAACGCACAGTATACTTTGGTGTTCCCCAGGGCAGTGTATTGGGTCCTTTACTGTTCCTAATTTATATTAACGACCAACCCAAAGCGATAGACTTCCCAATAACACTCTTTGCTGACGATAGTACAATAATAATAGCGTGTGACAAACCTGAGTCCTATGAAGCTGATGTCAACAACGCGGTAACTTCAATAATCACTTGGCTTAATAATAATAATCTAAGAATTAATCTTGGCAAAACGCAAATAATGCACTTTGGTCACAAAAAACCCAGTTCGAAAATGGAGGTCCAATACCAAAAAAACAAAATTAATGACGTAGATAGTGCCAAATTTCTAGGTTTGATAATTGACAGACAGCTCAATTGGAAGGATCACATTGAAGGGCTATATAAGAAAATTAGTAGTTCATCCTATGCCTTATACAAACTTGCCCCAACAGTTAATACAGATGCACTACTAACAGCATATCATGGTCTTGTAGCATCTGTATTAAGATATGGAATTATATTCTGGGGTAACTCTACCAATAGGGAAGCAGCTTTTAAAGCGCAAAAGCGATCCATCAGAGCCATGTTCAGACTACAGGTAACGGACAGCTGTGAACCATTTTTCAAAAAGTACAAAATTTTAACACTACCGTCCATATATATTTACGAAACTGCCTTATTTGTTAAGCTGAATGCACACCTGTTTCCCAACCTATCGGATACAGTTAAACGTAACAGGCGGAATGATATGTTACGCGGACGTAGAGCCAAAACAGCATTAATGTGGAAGAGCATATTCTGTATAGCCCCGCAAGTCTTTAACAAACTCCCAAAGCAAATGAAAAAGTTAAATTTAAATGGTTTTAAGAAGGAACTTAAAGAATTGCTATGTAAAAAATGTTATTATAATTTAAATGACTTTTTGAATGATAATTTGACATCCTAATTTAATTGTAATTTTATTTTATACTCTGACATCTCTCTTTGATAGTTTGATATTGTAATAATATTTTGACAATAATCTAGATATAATAGTATGCTTTTACCTGACATACCTTACACTATATAATTAGTACTTATTTTTAATTTACTTGTAATAATTTTATATACTTACCAATGTACCCTAATATTTGAGCGCCCCACGTGGCAGAATGTGATGAGACTGTTTATTAAATTTAAGACCATATGTACCATATTCGGACAAATAAATGAATTTGAATTTGAATTTGAATACGACTATGTCAAATAGCTGGCTTACAAATAGCGTGATTCTGAGGAATAGTTTATCTGAAAAGTAACTGTGTACCCCCTGATTGTTTACATGTGTTGTGAGGTAAGGTAATGACATGTGTTGTGAGGTAAGGTAATGACATGTGTTGTGAGGTAAGGTAATGACATGTGTTGTGAGGTAAGGTAATGACATGTGTTGTGAGGTAAGGTAATGACATGTGTTGTGAGGTAAGGTAATGACATGTGTTGTGAGGTAAGGTAATGACATGTGTGGTAATAAGGTAATGACATGTGTGGTAATAAGGTAATGACATGTGTGGTAATAAGGTAATGACATGTGTGGTAATAAGGTAATGACATGTGTGGTAATAAGGTAATGACATGTGTGGTAATAAGGTAATTACATGTGTGGTTATAAGGTAATTACATGTGTGGTAATAAGGTAATTACATGTGTGGTAATAATGTAATTACATGTGTGGTAATATGGTAATTACATGTGTGGTAAGATACTAAACTTGTTTTGTGATATCAGGTCTGTAGTGTTTGATTTAAATTGATCAGAATGACCGAACGTTACTCGTAAGCTGTTTACTTGAGCTCTTTTCTGATTGTTTACAGATGATGCGATAAACTATTCACCCAAGGACGTGTGAAGATGCAAGACGACCGTTGATGCGAGACGAATTTGAGGGTTATGGTTTATTGTTATTTTTTTATCATTGGGAATATTCTCACAATGCTGAGACATTTGCTGAAAAGTGTACTGGCAAACGTATTCTTGTACGGTTAATAATTGTGTTAAACTATGGTTAACTGACTCTTGGACAATACAACAGTGCCTGTAGATGGTTTAATTGAAATGAATGCTGTGACTTTGATGGGATAATAATGAACAAATTCTAAGTGAAGTAGAAATAGTTGGTTGCTAGGGTTTAGAGCTTTCATGTGATACTGGATCAATCATAGTATGCTGTGAGATTTTTAATTTCATTTTTTGCAGTTAATATGACCGAAAAAATAGTGCTATCATTACACGAGTTAATGTTATTGACCAATGCTGTATTTCTTGATAATACAACTGTTTAATAGTTTAACAATTGTTTCAGCTGTTGATGTGGAGAAAGAAATTAAATTCTGTCCTGTAAAAGAGAACAAGCAGTACTGGTTATTGGTAAAAGTGCCGAAAGTTTAAAATTGCATACTTTAATATGGGATACTTTATCATTGGATAGGATACTTTATCATTGGATACTTTATCATTGGATACTTTATCATTGGATACTGTTTCAGTTACTGTTATTGGATACTGAGTTATTGGATATTTTGTTATTGGATACTTTGTTGATGGATACTTTGTTGATGGATACTTTGTTGATGGATACTTTGGTTATAGATCCAAAATGATATTTGTTAAAATCTTCGAGTAACAATGAGTGAAAAATGCCTGAATGTCCATTCAATTTTAATGATGTCAATGTTGACACTGATAATGATTAATCTGCTGCTGACATACTATAGCTGAATTGACAAGATGTCTATGATGACGCTCATGCGGGTTGTCTATGTTGACGCCTATGCGGGTTGTCTATGTTGACGCCTATGCGGGTTGTCTATGTTGACTCCTGGATTTTAATGTTGAACTTGACGCTTATGCGGGTTGTCTATGTTGACGCCTATGCGGGTTGTCTATTCAACTTCAAGTTACTTGTCGAATCCCATGGTGTGATTTCGGCTGATTTGTTGAGCTATGTATTGTCTGTAACAGTATGGTTATTTTGACTGGTTATGATGCAAATTTTGCTAACGATATTGCTTCAGGACTAATTCAGGATTTTTCTTTAAAACCTACCTTTTGCTAATTAAAGCTTTTTGTCAGAAAGGCCGATCGATATTTACCAAGAACTTTATAACTACACGAGGACGTGTAGAATGTCAGTTCTGGCCGTGTCGGAGATGGTTTTTAATCTCAATTAATATTGTGGGTAGTTAACTAAATTTGTTATGATTTGTTTCTCTTATTATCAATTTAAGTGATTTTAGTATCAATGATTGTCTATTAATTCGAAACATGATTTATTGAGTACTTACTGTATGCACACTGATTTGTGGTTACTTTATTTCGATAATTGTTATCGATGGATTTAATCAAAACAATTGTTGACATGTTACTTTGAATGTAAAACGAATTACTTTATGAAATCACTATTGTTTATTCATGACAATTATTAGTGTGTTATTGATTGCTTTATAATTAAATCTTATTAGATTTAGTACATTGTAGTGTTTTGTATCAAGTAAACGCGTGACGCACTTCCGTGCGGCATTGGATAGACTTGTATGGAGAGGTTGCAAGGTGGGGGGCATCGCCTTATAAAAGAGCGTGCACTCCGTAAGTATGGCAGTCGATCCTCGGATTCGACTCAGTAAAGAGTTCCTGCTCAACAAATCTGTCGGTTTACCTGGTACAGCGCTGCTGTATATTCACATAGCTGTATAGGCTTGCTGCTAGCGAGCGATACACTTTGTATTTGGGTGGCTTATGCTACTGTACGAACTATGAACCTTAAGGGTTTGTTCGTTTATCATTGGGTGGCTTAGGCTGCTGTACGAACTATAAACCTTAAGGGTTTGTTCGTTTATCATTGGGTGGCTTCGCCACTGTACGAACTGTGGGACCTTAATGGTCTGTTCGATTAACTGTATTGTTGCTGTACCTTGAACTTACTTTATTCTTGTTACTGATTACCATTTGCATTGTGTTTTCTTTACTAATAGTGTGTAATTGTTTTCACAGGTATGTTGTTTATCCCTAATGGGATAATGGGAACGCCTATAGTCCTGACGATGTACTATACCGCTCGGCACTCCTCCTCGATCGCACCTGACGATCCGACATATATAATGAGTTTGAACTTACTAAAACCAAAGTCCTGTCAATATGTGAGTGACGTATCTGCTAGAGTAGTGGTTGAGTGATTTTCTGCTGCGTTTTGCTGCTGCTGCTGCTTTTGGTAGCGAGTTTAATTCCCTCATGAAATTCCCCTGGCCTAGGTGATGAGTTTATAAGTTTGTAAATGCATCCATATCTACTCGTGGGTGTCGTAGAAAGCGACAGAGGGATATTCAGAAGATGGGCAGCAGCGTCTTTCTGGGTACCATAACACCTACTGCGATCGCCAATATGCATCGGCCAAGCATGGCGATTACGGCTGACCCCCCCCCCCCTTGAGGGAGACCTATGCCCAGTAGTGGGGGTCCTAAACGTTGACATAATAATGATGATGAAATGCATCCACGTCCCAAGGGAAACTGTTAGTGTAGAGCAACGTATTTTAGAAAAGATAAAGAAATCCCTAAAATGTGTTACCTCGACCTCACTTTACCTGCCAGAGTTAATACAATTGACCAGCAGGTTTAGATTGGTTTGTCCACACGTCTGGTTAACACTACTCATGATCCAAGAGTTGGTTTTTACCTTGGTCAGAGGTTAAGCATTGCCATCCAACATGGCAATGCCGCCAGTCTCTTGGGCACATTCCCAGATGAAGGAGATGCGAAGGAATTTTTTGATGCCTTTTATAATTCGTGTTAATTTTGTACTTTATTAATAAGTTACTACAAAAGTTTTTTACAAAAAAGACAACCGCCTTCGAAATCTAAAAAGTGATAAATATTTCTACACATGCCTTTAGTTTCGGAAGTCGGTGGCTTTGTTCTGTTTGATGTTTTGTATTGCATTTTGTAGATTTTGAAGGCGGTTGTCTTTTTTGTAAAAAAAAGCTTTTTATTTTTCGCTTTTTAGTACTTCCTTATCATCCAAATCCATTAAGAAACGACAACACAGTCAAAACAGGGATTGAAAGTACAAGGTTGGAGAACATTACAACATCGTCCATGTATATTTGTTTGCTTTTGTCGATTATTTCAAAAAGTGCTGAATCAATTTCGATAATTTATATGAGACCACCCTTAAGGCATACCCTATCCATCAAAAAAATAATTTTCAAAATCGCTTTACATTTGCCGGAGAAATCGCGTAACAAATATACAAAAAAAAAGACAATAGACGAATTGAGAAACTCCTTCTTTTTGAAGTCGGTTGAAAATTAACACAAAATTTAGTCCAAAACTAGGTTTGTTAAAGATTACATCCTAACCATGTTTGCAAAATTAACAAGCAAATTAATTATTATTATAGCTCAAGTAATTCGATTTTGATGTCTAGACAATTTTTTTATAAAAGAAAACCGTTGACTTTTCTAATTTATCCTCGTGTTACTTCATTCAGAGATATCACGACGATTGACAACGACGAGATGGAAGAACAAAACATGTTGCGCCGACCCCAATTAATATGGGATAAGAGCAGGTAGTTAATGTTAGCAACAATCTTTCAATTCTAAACGCATGAAGTTTCTTTTCCATTAATATTTTTTCTGAATCAACAAAGAACAATAAAAATCTACACGAACATTACTAACAAAATTAAAAGAAAATCCTCATCTTTAGAATTTTACAGAGAATTTTCGCGACAATCTATTACAAGTTCGTGTCTATAGGAACACCATTACGGTGATGAAATCAAAAATCGATAGACACATAAAATTGTACGAGGTGTGCGCCGAGATCTCGGCTATCGGGTCGGATGACGTCACAGCATGCGACGATGAACCTCGGGGATTTATATAGTCAATACTCATTTATCGAAGAGATTATTTTTACGTAATGTCTTAATTCTTTTTAGATTTGTATTGATCTCGATCTTGCTCGTGATGGAATACCTATGTCGTCAATAATTTATTAATAGTCGTATAAGTAAATAGTTTGATAGCCAAAGTTGAATGACACACTGATGGTGGCGCATGTGTTGGATCATTCGGTTCCCTTCAAAATCGTTGGGTTAAATGGTCAAAGACAAAGTCAAATAATTTATTTCAATTAGGCTATTAAAAGGCGCTTTTGAACGCCATATTAGGTAAATTTAATCTAGTTGCCCATTCCAAATGGTAGTTTCGTATGGAGAAGAATGGGCAAGAAACTCCATACTCACTTTTTTCAAAAAAATGTTTACAATATTTTGCATTTACAGGAATTATATTATTATACGTGAACACCTTGCGTAGAAACCACAATAATAATAATAATATGTGGGGACATTTTCACACACGGCCATCTGACCCCAAACTAGGGAGACCCTGTACTATGGGTGTCAGACAGCTGACAATATTAAAGCAAGTACAAAGTATTAAAATCTAAAAATGACAGCTAAGTTTTGTACACATCATATATTATACATAGTGTTCACATAAATATTTACAAATATTGAAACAGTATACAACCACTCCTCATATTTCAACCACAATAAATTAGTGTGTGAGCCAGAGTAACCTATTCCTATAATTATGCGCATAAAATTGAGTAGTTGAAATTAGCAATCTGTTGGATTTTGTCTAGTCTTTAGGTTGTCCTATGGAGCCGGACCAGCATGCGTCCAAGCATTCTTATCTTATACATTATTTCATTTCAGCCGAAAGACGTCCACTACTGGACATAGGCCTCCCTCAAAAGGGGGGGTTTTGCCATTTTCGCCACGCTTGGCAGGCAGATTAGCGATCGCAGTATGGTTGTTACAAAGGCACAGAGAACGCTGCTGCCCATTCTCTGGTGAGTCCCTTAGTCGCCTCTTACGACACCCACGGGATGACATGGGATGGTGCCATTCTTTACGTCCGACACTATACGGACAATTATTTAACCAATGAAAATTCGCACGCAAAAAGCACGTCGTTCTGTTTATGATAAGCCATTCAGTTCGGTAAATGTTTTATTTTCGTTACAAGCTTAATCAGAAGTCAACTATTATCCCTACCAGTTTGTGTTTTTAAGGTTAACGAGACTCCATTGTAATTAAAACTTACTCCCATACTACACTTCCGTAACCAAAATAGCATGATTTTCCCTTTATATTTTGATAATGTACTGACATCAAAACAGTTTGGTATGCAGTCAAGAAATTTTGACTTATAGAAACTTCAGCGAAACGAGATGAGTATATTAAGATGCAATTGACAAGCATGTTACCTTGTTCTTGGTCATTATCGGCTGCGCGGACAGGGGCTCTTTCAAATGCGATGCCAAAGACTTTGCAAATCAGTACACGTAATATATATAATATTGTCGTAAAGTTTAACTTTATCAGCTATCATACTTATTTACGGCATTGGATGATATATAAGCCAACGGCCTACCTGAGGTTACACTCAACATCAGGTAGGCAGCGAGGACCACTGTCTTCGCTGCCGATAGACATTTGCAGTACCAAGAGCCTTGCAGATACGCTGCTAGCCCAGAGACAAACCTTTTTTTTTATATATCGTTGGGAAAACCTCCTGGACCATCCCCCGTCCGGGAAAGACTGGGGGTGTGCCGGACTCGTATCGGCTAAAACCACCACGGTGTTCCATCTCACACCTACGTCGGGGGTTGCAGGAACTGGAGATACTTCCGCAACCCGCGACTGGTGCTGGCCCGGTAGTGTGGGCCACGTCTCAGGTCAGGGGGGGAGTGAGGTGTTAGTTCCCCCTCGGACGTCTCAAAGGGGCGCGCGTGGAACACTACGGGCCGCCACCTAGGGTCCTGATGCATGTGGGGGCCACAGACGTACCCGAGTCTGCCGCCTCTGGACCCATTTAGGGGGGCCGGAAGAGGGCGTTATCCGCCCTCCGCCGATGCCCAGTGCGAATGCTGCGGGCCGGGTGGGAGGTAGAGATCTCCCTCTCCCTTTCCACAGCCTCCTTCTGCGACATGACAGTTTTGCAGAACCAGAAACAAACCTAAATTATCTCATGTGCCTGTAATTAAACTGGCATTGCGTATTTCAGTCCTTAAATATAAGAGAGCATCTCAACTTCCATAGTTTAAGTTTTATTTAATTTGGAAGTCAGAATTTTCATAAATATCCCCCCCCCCCCACCAATATCCCCTCCTAAGCCTTTTGTTTATGGGTGAAAGCATTTAGCATTGCACACCATTCGCCTCTATCTTGGGACTTCTCCTTCCATCCTCGTAGATTGGCACTAGATTGACTATAAACAGTAGACGAGTGATCTTACAGACAATTTAGTGTTTTGTCTTGGGGTCTTCATATTTTCAGTCTGTATTTGGCAAACAAAAACAATATATTATGCAACTCTTAAATCAGCAGCAGCATTCTTGTTGCACAGGGTGCTTGCCAGTACCAACACTCTCCTGAGTGTCATTGCCAACAAACTGGATTGTCCTTTAATCTGGAGCCTATGTCAGCTACATGCTCCTGTATATAATGGTAATGTGTACTAACATCGTTTTTAAGTTGTATGTTACTAAACATCTTTTAGTACTTCCATAACATCCAAATCCATTAAGAAATGGCATCACAGTCAAAACAGAGATTTAAAGTACAAGGTGAGAACATTACAACATCATCCAGACGACACGGTTGACGCAGTGGCTGAGCGATCGACAGCTGCGCAGCGTGTTGCGGGTTCGACTCCCGCCCAGGGTAAACATTTGTGTGATGAGCACTTGTGTTTGCCTTGTGTCTGGGTGTTGTTTATCTATATATGTATGTATTAAAAAAAAAAACTCATAATACATGGTCTCCCTAGTTTGGGGTCAGATGGCCGTGTGTGAAAATGTCCCCACACATATTATTTATTATTATGTCTTTGTATTGTATTGTAATTGTATACTAACATAGTTTTTAAGTGGTCATGTGCTAACAAATCTTTACTTTTATGGAATTTTATTCCGAAATAAAGATATTATTATTATTAAATGTATAGTCAATTATTTTAATAAAAAAAACACGTTCACTATCTCATTTTGTTCAATGTACTTTGTAGGCACTTCACTTGAACATAGTAAGTGTACCGTACATTGTTAAATTACTCAAGGACATGAATCGTGATCATGTAACACAAACACGCTTGTGTATTGTTTGTTTGTTACACGCGAGTGGAGTGGTTTGTTTACAAATACCAACCTATTTGTTGTCCCACTGCCGGGTAAAAGCCTCTTCTCATAGAGAGAAAGTACGGGTAATGATCACTACGCTTGGTCAACGTGCGTGTTCGGTATTAACCGGCCGGGACGACGGAGGGGAATGAAGGAGGAGAGGGCGGCCGCTGTGACGAGCGGCGCCGACGCACCAATACTACTTATCGCTAGAACGGCGGTCCGACCGAGACACAACAAGCACTGTACGCATCACGACTTACCTATTGTTTTTAATTAATACTGTGATTATTATACTAGCATTTATCTCAGTCTTAGTCTATTATTCCAGAGTTTCCTTACATACTTAGATAGGGTCCTGGAACCTACAGTACGAGACGTGTAGTAGTATTACAGATGTATATAAGCAGCGATGACCACTTATCATAGTGAACCGTTTCCATCCAATGGTATAGAAACTACATATAAATTGGCCTTACTACACGTCTTATATCTGTAGGTCGATTCTGTAAAATTCAAACAACAACTCGCATCTCACATCGCTATACACTCTCACTTCGCATAAGGTTCAAAATAACCTTGATATATTTGACACTTTGAATCGGGTTCGAGTGCGAAGGGAGCCTCGAAGTGACGGGAAAATTACCATAAAGAATGCCACTTCTTACGTCATCTCATACTTTATCTGTCAAAATCTCCCTGTCAATTTAGTTCATTTCGCAGACACGCTCGCAAGGGTGGCGCTAGTGTAAATTCGAATTATCAACTGAGTTTTTAGAATGCCAATCAAGAAACTCACAGCGGATTCAAATTCGAAGTTTAGAATGAGGTTTTACAGAATCATACCCCTGCTTTGATTATAGCCTAGTCGTTGTATTTATATCCATGACAACGATGATAGGCAGCTCGCTACACTAGATTGACTTTAAGCAGCTGTTCTTACAAACGGCAGACAATTAGTATTAATGTGTTTATATTCATATTTTCAGACTACATTTGGCTGGTGATGAATACTCTCATCATCTGTCTTGCCTTTTCCCAACTATATTGAGGTCAGCTTACAGTTGAACCGGATGCAGCTGAATACCAGTGTTTTACATAGAGCGACTGCCTATCGACATCCACAACCCAGTAACTGGGTAACACGATACCCCTTGGTAAGACTGGCTCTCAGACTTTCTGGCTTCTGACTACCCTTAACGACTGTCAAAGATCTACGAATGACAACAGGGTCAATGGTTTTACGTGCATTCCGAGGCACGAAGGGAACTCGGTACAAGAATGCATGATCACCCATCCACAGACTGACCGTGGCAAGCGTAGCTCAAACTTTGACCGATCGATCTGTACGGTTTTTACTTAGCCACGAGGTCCTTGGCTCCCCTCGGCTCCTCGGCTCCTTGTTTGCCATCCAATGGCATAAATAATACATATAAACTAGCGGGCCGGGCAGACGTTGTCTTGCCCTGAAAATCGGTTCAAAAATCCTGGTCTAGCGTACCCTTATTTTTTTTTTTTAACGTGGTGAAATCCTCATGGACTATCCCCCGTCCGTGGAAGACGGGGGAGTGTGCCGGAGTCCAACCGGCTAAAACCACCACGGTGTTCCTCGACTGACCTATGGGTGGGGGTACGGGATTCGCTCACGCATGCACCGCGCCCCCACCAGGCTATGACCCGCCAATGATGTAGGCGGGTCCCGTCAACCTCGGCGGTCTAAACGCCGCCGAATCCTCTAATGTGGCGCGCGCGGAACACGGCGCGCCGCCTACACGGGCCTGCTTCTTTCTGGTCGGGTGGTGGACTGCCCCTACCCCAACTACCTACTTACCCTACCCTACCAAACTGTACCTATCTGTCTTCTTACTTACCTACCTATCCTACCAATCTACCTACGTACCCTATCAATCTACCTACATACCTACCCTACCCCTACATACCTACCTATCTACCCTACCAACCTACCTATCCTATCAACCTACCTACCTACCCTATCAACATACCAATTAATTACAGAATAACTACTCAGGCCTCCATCCTTAGATCTATGCTACCCTGGTACCTCTTCACTGCGAAGAGAGCTACCTTGCCATTCTCGAGTTAGCGCATTAGTTATGCGCTCCTAGTACCACGGTGACAGTTGTGCGCTCCTAGTACCAGGGTGACATACATCTAAGAAGTCCTAAAACTCGACTGCAGCGACACCTACTGGGTCCAATTGTGAATCTAAACCATTCTCGAATCCACTGGAACACACACAAAAAAAACATCAAAATCGCTCCAGCCGTTTAGGAGGAGTTCACTTTCAAACACACGCACAGAAGATTTTTATATATAAGATTGGCTAACCAAACTACACACTCATAGATATCCGAGAGGGCCGTTACTTGGTCTGGTCTGGTCCCATCTACCTTGGCCATCACCATCAACTTTTCAAGGTTATCTGGTACTCGACGGGCAATATGACCAAATCTTGGAGACTTTCCACCATCTGTTACTTTTATAAACACTATCAATGATATCACAAGTAAAACAGCGCGTACACACTACTCCCGTATCTGTTTAGATTGTATTGTGTATTGTTTGCATTGTATTAATATCTACGACAACGGTGATTTTCAACTCGCTACACTAGATTGACTATAAACAGTATAGACAAGTGTTCTTACAGACATTTAGTAATAGGAGTGTTGGGATCTTCGTATTTTTGGAGTGTATTTGGCTGGTATTGAAAACTCTATTGTTACTTCTATCTTCATAGTCGCGTGCGTCATTACTGGAGGTCATGTTCCTGAAAAGCCTTCGTGGCGTTATGTATGTGTGTGTGTGTGTGGTGATACTCCACTTCGATTATTTCACTGCTGACCGAAGCAGTCGTAACAGGGAGTCCAGTGAGGGCATCGATATGTTATACTTCTATGAGTGAGGGCCGTTTTTGGCCTGGTCTGATCCCATCTACCTTGCCCATCATCATCAACTTTTCATGGTTACCTGGTACTCTACGGGCAATATGACCAAATTAACTGAGAATCCTTAGGAAACAGATCTTGGACACCATCCACCATCTGTTACTTTTATATACACAGTCAATGTACACACAAGTAAAACAGTGTAGATATGCTATGAGTGTTCAACTACTCAAGATTGGCACATTCCCACTATGCTAATTAGCTCAATTGAGCTCAGCGTCGTGTCCGCGTCAACGGTCAAAATGTAAAAAACTTGCCATTAATAGAAAATAATAGTTTTAATGTAGATAATGTATTTACATTAAAACTATTCTAACGGGAATTTTCGACAGATTTTGAATGAGATTCAAACTAGAACGTTTTTTAAAATACGAGAATTGGCCTCCTATGTAGGACCAATGTTGCTTTTCTTTTACTAATGGGTACACGTCTGCCTAACCCATCAGGGGAGAACAAACGTGAGGTTACTTGTGTTCTAATACTTATTCTCTTTCAGTGCTATGGTACATAAATAGGTTAAAAGCGTTTCCACAAACTAACTGGCGTAACTTTAACACTAAAGCGCAACTAAGCGGTTTAACAAATTCTTAACTACCTGGAAACTGGTTTGGAAAAAATATTTTCCTGCGATAAAAAAAAACTCTTGCACAAAAACTGATGACTCTGATTCTGATTCTGATTCTGAAACCACCTTGGTTTTTGTGCAAGAGTTTTTTTTATCATTTGATAGGCATACGTTTGACCACTATCTCACCTGATGGAAAGCGATGATGCGGTCTAAGATGGAGCACGCTTGCCTAGAAGTAATAACCTATTCACTCTTGACTTAAAGACTCCCGGGTTGTAGCTATCAGGAAACACAGACTCAGGCAGGGAATTCCACTCCTTAGCAGTACGCACAATGAATGTGTTCCCAAAACGTTTTGTGCGTGTGGGTGGGATGTCTGTAGTTAGTATATCAGCGAATCAACGTTCAACGATGTTGCGCCAACCGCTCCGGTTTCCAGCTACGTGAACCGTACCGTAAACCTTTGGCCATCTTCATGTTAAATATAGTGCGGATCTGGTCGTCCAGCGCATTGATCTCTTTTTTCTAGGTCGCTTGCCTTCCATTTTGGTTAGGTTATCACCGGCTTTACGAGCCATGTGTCCAAAAAACTCAAAGATTCTCCGCAGATATCTTAGAGAGCATCGGCTTTAGATCGAGCTTGAGTTCTTTGAGGACCGATTGGTCCTAAGCACTGTCCAGATCCAGATCATCTTCCTCCAGTAGCACGTTTTAAAGGCGTCTATGCGCCATCAATATGGAAGATCTGAGTGATAGATAGATGGCCAATCAATCCAGTTTCAAAGTCTCGAAAAACATCATCATGAACCTTTTTTTTTTTTGGTACCGGTTGGAAAATCCTCATGGATGTCCTCTGCCCTGGAGCGGGCGGAGGGGTCTGTCAGACTCTTACTGACTAAAAACCACCCCGGTGTTCCATCTCACACCTACGTCGGGGGTCACGGGAACTGGAGATACTTCCGCAACTCCCGACTGGTGCCGGCCCGATACAGCGGGCCACATCTCGGGTCAGGGGGGGGAGTGCGGTGTTAGACTCCCCCCCGGACGTCTTAGAGGGGCGCGCGTAGAATACTACGCGCCGCCACCTCGGGTCCTGATGTATGTGGGGGGCGACAGGCGTCGCCGAGTCTGCCGCCCCTGGACCCATTTAGGGGGGCCGGAAGAGGGCTTTGTCCGCCCTCTGCCGACGCCCGGTGCGCCTGCTGCGCGCAGGGTGGGAGGTTGAGATCTCCCTCTCCCTTTCCGCAGCCTCCTTCTGCGACATGACACTTTCGCAGAAGGAAACCAATCATCATGAACCTGCAACAGCATAAGGCTAGACATAATTAACTCCATAGGGCTTTTTCTCGACCACTCTTATATGTCTTGTTGAATCGGCGCATACAAAGACAATGAAATTCGACTTTACTCAAATGTCCAAATAATTAGACCATAATTAATCTTAATCATGACATTTAAATTGCCACATTGACTACTTATTGACCAAACATATTCCGCCAAACTCCAAAACACCGCAAATTTCCCCCAAAATCAATTCTAACGAGAATTTCTGACGATTCACCATCAATCACCATTCTAATGATACGTCCTGATTCCTGCAACTCTTCATATCATTACAGTCTATATTAATGATCGTTTTAAGGGTTAATTTTGCTGCTCCAATTCCTACTTTACTCGCACGTGATAAGGTTAGTTTTCGCGAGGGCAGTTCTGCCTTTGTGGGGTATTCATTTATAACTATTTGCTCAACGCAATGAGAAACATTAATACGGTGTAATAGTTCTGTGCTGATGAAGGCTTTGGTTTTAATAACGGTACGCTTACATATTTGTTGATAAGATTATTCTTCGACTTGAATAATATCAATTGGAATTTTTATTATAATTAACATTATAATATTATGCTTCTATTAACTTCACCTGTAATAAACTAAGTATGCAAAAAGTCTTGTAATTCGAAGTTAATCAACTTATTAATAGTTGTTGTGTCGATTTGAAACTTTGCAAAATTATGTAATACCGATGACAATACAATAATATTGTACAGACCAGCACATCAAGCTTTCAAGTGAAACTTTCCAAATTTAATATTTTTTTAACTTTTAACTTTATTACTAGGGAATAAGGTTAATAATAATAATAATTTATTTTTTTACCAATATTTAAAAATATAAAACAATATGTACATAAAATGAATAAATGAGAATAATAATATTTTTTTTTAACTTTTAACTTTATTACTAGGGAATAAGGTTAATAATAATAATAATTTATTTTTTACCAATATTTAAAAATATAAAACAATATGTACATAAAATGAATAAATGAGAAAAAATAATAATAATTCGTTTATTTTCAGGCTGCATAGGCCCATAGATAAATACCTTAACCTAAACATATATATATTTTATAATTTGTAACTTTTATTAGTAGAAAAGACTTATTAAGACTATTGTTGACACTTCACTTTGCACTAAATTGTATTTGTAATGTTCACCTTATTCTCTTGTAATAAAGTAGAAAAGTTGAAACATATATCAAAGAAATTAAACAGGTTGGGGTACCTGGATGTGCTGACCTCTATGCCATTGAAATCATCTGATGATGAACCTGAGAAGGTAGGTACTGGAATGCATTTCTTAGTACTTTTTTGCTCACGAAAACGTGTTTTTTTTATTTAAATTACAACTATTCATTTTGATGGTTGGTTCAAAAACCCGCACAGTACTACTAAATTATAACTACGAAAATAGTATGCGTGAACTTGTGTTATAAAAAATTATAACACAAGTTCACGCATCTTCTTCTCTGTCGTTTCGCTCTTGGCAGAGCGGTCGTGGTCACGTCGAAGCGTCCACTCCGGTGGTAGAGGTGGACACAGCTCTCCGCACGATCTCCGCCATCTCTCCCTGTTATCACACTGCCTGGCGCATTCAGATACGCGGTTTCCTACTGCGGCTTTCACTTGGTCAGTCCATCGCATTGGTGATCTGCCGCGCGATCTGACTCCCTCCACTTTCCCCTGTACGACCAACCGCTCTATGGAGTCGTTATCCCGTCTAGAGACATGCCCGAAGTATTGCAGTATGCGCGACTGTACTACTCACGCATACTATTTTCTAGCTACGGCGTAGGCCGTACCTTGCTACGTCGTAGCTTCACATGAAAGCGCGGAGGCTCTGAGTATCTACTGCTGCTACGAAAAATGCAAATGTTCACCAGTCTAGCTGGCTTGCTTTCACAACTAAACTGAATCAATTTCGGTAATGTTTTGTACAGATTCTAAGCACCTAAAGGCCAGGCCATACCGGCCATTCAAACACTACAGCAGTATCTGCTCGCGCTCGCAAATTGTACGATCAGTTGAACAGAACAACTTTTCTTTACCAGTACAAATAAATCAAATTGAATTGTATATCATTCTAAGATCTTTCACAGTCGTTAAAGGTAGACATATTTGCTTATATTATTATATATTATTGTATTATTATATATTTTTGTATTTTGTTTTTGTTTTGTTTTTGTATGTCACCGTTTGATTGTGAAAACCGTTAATTTATTATCTATCTCGCGAGACGAAATGAAATTCAAATGTCATGCCTATAGTATGATTTGTAGTAGACAATGTGAAGAAAAGTAATATAAATTAGTTTCATATAATCGATTTTTGCTTATGGTGCTCATGGTCTGAGCCGCAATCTGACATCGAAAGAGCCGCAGGTTGCAGACCACTGGAAGACTGGAAGCTGACCCCAAAATAGTCAGCAAAAGGCTAGGCAGATGATAATTAAATGTGTGTTTGCACACGGTTCTTATATCACAGTATAAGACTAAGTATTAGTACTATCGTACAGTAGCGATACGCTCCGCCCCCCACCGAAACACTGTTCCTCACGACTACTCGCGCCGCATTGGCTCTGGCAACGTCTTCCAGTTCAAGGGCTGACTCGTGGCGCGTGAAGAAACGTGTATTCGCTCATTTGTGAAAAAGAAAATCGAAATATTTTATATCATACAAATTAAATGTTTTCTATATAATATTTTATACTTAAAACAAATAATAATATATGAAATTATGTAATTTTTTGTCAAATTAAACTATGACGTATACATTCACGTACCTGTTTTAAATATATCATGAAATACAAGTTGGAAGTAATAAATAAAAAATCTAAAATTTATTGTACAATACTGTGTAAATCATTCCCTCATCAACCGTCATTCCCTCCTAAATGCATTGAGGAAATGACCTTGAGGGAATGACGAATTTTAACTAAAGCTACAAACTTCTTCGTATTTATCTACTTACCAATTTTTTAAGATCGAATTTCAAACCTTAAAAGAATCGAGTACCTACTTGAGAGAGAGAAACACTTGTGTTGAGACTGGTATCGCGCGCTCGCTCGCTCTCTCGCGCTCAGGGTGGCAGTGACAGTCCTAGCGATATTAACGCACACACACGCACGTATCTGTACAGTCTGCTATTTTTATAGTAGTGTAGGCTATTATATCGTTTCGTTTGTATGAAGTGTCGCGGGTGTACTTATTTGGTATACTTGCCTGACACATGCTGAGCTGGACTCCCATTTGGTGCAACCCTGAGACACACACCTCACTTTGTTGTAATCCTCATTTGATTTGTATTTTTTTGTGCTGTAATGTGTCTTTTGTGTACTCCGAATAAATGTTTTATCTATCTACCTACCTATCAAAAACTCAATTTTAAAAATTATTGTCAGTCTGTCAGTCTATATGTTCCGGCTATCTCTGAAAGGGCTGGTCCGTATGGTGTCGGACGTAAAGAATAGCACCATCCCATGTCTTCCCGTGGGTATCGTAAGAGGCGACTAAGCGACTCCCCAGAGAATGGGCAGCAGCGTTCTCTGTGCCTTTGAAACAACTATACTGCGATCGCCAACCCGCCTGCGCGTGGCGATTATGGCAAAACATCCTCTTTGGGGGAGGTCTATATCCAGCAGTGGACTTCTTTCGGCTGAAATGATGATGAATCTCTGAAAGGGCGGGTCCGATTTTGACAAGACTTTCACTGGGCGATAGCTGATGTTATAAGAAGTAACATGATTACTTTTATTTTTCGTATAATAGTTAAATCCTCGCAGTTAACCGACGTTCAAGCGGAAGAAGTCGCTTGAATAAGCGAGTAAAAAATAAAAGCGCTGCAACACAGTCTTCATTTATTAAAGAAAAATGCAGAAAAATATTGTTTCAATCAACTTGAAACCTTATGTCTTCTCCGTCTAAACTCGTAGTTATTTGAACTGGTAAACAGTCACGTGGTAAATACAGTCTGTTACAGATATGTATGCAGCGTTTAGCCGGTCAAATTGCTGGTCGTAACTCAACCGAACAGTGCGGTCTGCTGATATTGCCCAGTGTTGCTAGTGCGAATATATACGAATATTATTGAGAGAATTAAATGAAGTTTTTGTAAACAATGCTGGTCGTTTTGTGGAAGTCTATGTGAATCTTTAGTAAGTGTGCTAGCGACCCACCTCGAGTTCGGACATGTAGGACTTATGAATTTTAGCCTTCCTTGGTTTTTTACGTAATATATAAGTCCTTGCCCTGCCATGGGAAAATTCAGGCTGAAAATAATAATGATGAGATATAGGTATATATTACGTTACTTATGTAGGTACACTAATTACACATTATTATTATTATTTAATTCGTAATGAAGTCATTCGCCAGAGAACTAATGTGGAAGTGGGCCGGCCACGTCTGCAGACGGACAGACGGTAGATGGAGCAGACACGCTTTAGAGTGGAGACCGCGTTTGGGCAAGTGTAGTGTGGGACGCCCTGCGGCACGATGGACCGACGATTTTGGCAGCGGATGGATGCGGGCTGCCCAAGACCGGGTTGGATGGCGATCTTTGGGGGAGGCTTACGTTCAGCAGTGGACGACACTAGGCTAATATAATAATAATAATATTTATTTGACAAAAGAAAGAGAACAGGTTTACACAATTTGCTTAAACTCTACAGTCCTATTACATGGTAGCCCTAACAACTATTGTGTCATACTATTAGCATCTGCTGCCGAACTAGGTTTATAGCCTGTGCATCAGCAAACAGCGCCTCAAGCCCTCGGATAAGGAATGACCATGTGAGGTTCACGCAAAAGAAAACAGTTAAAACAAAAATATGCATAAAATAGCGAGTTAAAAACCAAACAATATAAAGTGATATGATTATATGATACAAATTACACAAATAATAAAAAGAAAACATGACTATTAAATGAATACAATTAACATCGCCGTCATCTGAGAATTGGCCTAAGAGACTGGCGGCATTGCTACTTTGGATGGGAATGCTTAACTCTGTTAGTTGTTAGGGGGGTTCGGTTTCCGCACTTAGTCCTTAAAATGGACCATTGTACGTGAGCCATGGCGGCCGATTACTCCAACCAGCCCACCTCCCTCCAGAAGCAGATCAATCTTCCCAGTCTTCTCAGTGCGTCCGCAAGGGAGTTTGGCGTTCCAAGGGTCTCCCTGCGGATCTGGGTGACGCCAGTGCACTCAAGGAGCACATGCGCCACCGTTTCTTCCGCCTCCATGCAGGCCCTGCACAGAGGACTATCAGTGATACCTAGTGTGTGAAAGTGCTTATTCAATGAGCAGTGTCCGGTGATGGTCCCCGCCACCAGTCGCAGGCTGTCTCTGTCCAGGTGCAGAAGGCGCTTGGTCAGCTTTGTATCCAGGGATGGCATAGCCTCCTTGGACTGCCTGCACCCTGGTGTCGAGGTCCACCATTTCTCCGCTTGTGTTTGTGTGTAATCTCTTAGCCAACTTCTCAACTGATTGAACGGAATGGGCACAATGGGTTCGGGTCCGAAGGCTTTTGTGCTGGAACCCCTTCTGGCAAGTTCGTCGGCCGCATCGTTACCTAGTGAACCACTGTGTCCTTTGATCCATTGTAGTGTCACTGTATTGCGGTTTGGTTCTGTAATGCGTTCCAGTGCATTATGACATTCTAGTATTAGTCTCGACGTGATCTGGTTTCTCTCTAAGGATTGAAGGACTGAGGCACTATCGGAGAGTATACGGATATGCGTATCCGTGACTTCCCTGGCCTCAATGGCGTGTGCTGCCTGGATGATGCCTACGCATTCTGCTTGGTAGACAGTGTTTAGTATTCCTAAGGGCCTAGATATTTTAATGTTTAGGTCTTCAGAGAAAACCCCGACTCCGGTGCCGAGGTCGGTTTTTGATCCATCTGTATAGATCCTTAGCTCATTTGGGCCTGAGTAGTCACACAGCTCCGCTGTAAGCTCTATGTTGTAGTGTTTCTGGAAACAGTGTATTTTCAGGGTTCTGTCGTTGGGTGATGCCATCATGGGCTGTCGTTTGATTGCTTCCTCTTTTATCCGTGTATGTTTGATTCGGGAGTCTTTGCTTAGGGTGCCGGATATATCGAGCCTGAAAGCCGCTAGGGTCGCTTCCTCTCTCACGACGAGATTTAGGGGTGGCAGTCCTAGCATCGCCTGTAGGGCGGCAGTGGGTGACGTTCTCATACTGCCGGTGATCGCCACGCAGGCTAATCTTTGTAGTTTCTCGAGTTCCTTCTGGGCTGTGCTCAGATTGGTCCTGGGCCACCAAACTAGGGAGCCGTATGTGACAATTGGTCTGATGACTGTGGTGTATAGCCAGTAGGTGATTTTGGGGCTTAAGCCCCAATTCCTGCCAAGCAGTCTTTTGCATTGCCATAGGGCTATGCTGGCTTTTGTGGTGATGTAGTCAGTGTGTCTTGCCCAGGTCAGCTGTTTATCCAAATATATGCCCAGGTATTTGGATTCAGCCGATAGGCTTAACGTAGTTCCAAAGAAGTGTGGTAACTGTAGAGTTGCCAGCTTCCTTTTCTTTGTGAAAAGGACGAGTTCGGTTTTAGTAGGGTTCACTGCTAATTTGTACTCCTTGCATCAGTCCTCTACTATCTTCAAGGCTTGGCGCATAAGGTTGCATAATGTGTTTTCATGTGTGCCGTTTATTATAATGGTTATATCATCAGCGTAACCCACTGTGAAATATCCCCTGTCATTTAGGCGCCTTATGAGGCTATCTACTACGAGATTCCATAAGAGTGGTGAGAGCACGCCTCCCTGCGGGCATCCCTTCGCCACAATGGCTCTTGTGGTATCATTCACCGTGACTTGTACGGCTCTTAGTCTGAGCATGTTGGTGATCCATCCTCGCAGGGTCGAGTCCACACCGTGTTCCTCGAGACCTGCGTTGATGCTGTGGAATATGGTTTTGTCAAAAGCGCCTTCTATATCAATAAAAGCCGCTAGTGAGGAACATTTGTGGTCTACCGCACATTCGATCTTGGAGATCACACTGTGCAGTGCTGATTCCGTTGATTTCCCTGTGGAGTAGGCGTGTTGCTGCTTGTGTAGTGGCAGCCTCCGGAGAGGTCCGTCCCGGATGTGTCGGTCGCAGAGTCTCTCAAGGGTTTTCAGTAGGAATGATGTCAGGCTTATTGGCCTGTACGCTTTGGGCTGTGTGTAGTCCTTTTTGCCTGGTTTAGGGATGAAAATAACTTTCACCTCTCGCCATGCAAGTGGTACGTAATTGTGTGCTAGGCAGGCACGATAGATTAAGACCAGCCGCGATGTAAGGAGATCAACTCCCCATTGCAGTAGCGCTGGGAAGATTTCGTCTAGGCCTGCCGATTTATAGGGTTTGAAGGTTTTAATTGCCCACCTTATTCGGTCTTCTGTTACTATGGTACTGGCTCTATGCCAGTCCTGGTTGTTAGGTGTGTGTGTTGGCTCACTTGTCCATGTCCTGTCCTCGGAGAGGCTGCAGTCCGGGAAGTGAGTTTCTAGTAGAACTTTACTTGTTTCAAGTCCTGTTTTCGTGTATGTGTTATCTGGGTTTTTCAGCGACCCGAGGGTGCGGTTTTGGTCGGTGGCTAGGATTTTTCTCACCCGTGCGGCCTCGTTGTGTGATTCAATATTCTCGCAGAATTTTCTCCAGGCTGCTCTGCTGGCAGCTCTGATTTGTTTTTTGAATGTGTATTGGGTTTCTTTGTATAGCTCCCAGTCTTCGGGTAGTCTGGAATTTTTGGCTTTGTTGAATTGTTTGCGTACCTCTAGCCTGAGCTTGCCTAGTTCCGCATTCCACCAAGAGTTTCCCTTACCCTTGGCGTTCGGGTCTTTTAGTTTGCAGCAGGTGTGGTAGGCTTCAATAATATATTCTGAGAGCTTTGTTACGGTGTCCTCAAGTTGTTTGGGATTCTTTATGCTTAAAGGTGTTTGGTCCCTGGCTAGTAAGGAGGCCAGGAGTCGTTTGTAGCCAGGTACATTGGTTCGGCGCGGGTTGCGCCTTGGTTCGGGTTTTTTTGTGTTAGCTAATAGTGAGAAACGAATCCTTCTGTGATCGGAACAGGAGGGTTCATTGGATACATGCCAGTTTGAGATAAGATTTGCCGCGCTTTCTGAGGCAAGGGTTAAATCAATAATTGTTTGTCCGCGGGCTGTGACCCAAGTGGGTTCTGAGCCATGGTTTATAATATTAAGGTTAGTTGAGAAAAGATACGTGCATAATACCTCGCCCCTGGAGTTGGCTTTGTTGCAGCCCCAAAGTGGGTGATGAGCGTTTGAGTCCGTGCTTAACTCTGACCAAGGTCTCCAGCTCTAGAATCACGGGAAGTGTCAACCAGTCGTTTGGACTTTTGACACTTCCTGTGATCTGTAACCTAACCTTCCTATACTTACCTTCCCATCTTTGTAGACAATTATTGTTTCTATCAGTAAAAACCATATGAAAATCTGTAGGTACAGAAGATTCTGAGATTAGCATATTCGAACAAATAAACATTCAATGCGGATGATGATAATATTGATGATTTGTAACAAAATATATTTATTTAGTCTAGGTACTTTATTCCCTGATATTCCACAGCTTTAGTGGCGTTTAGTAATACACATATAAACACACAAACAAGTAAACATAAAATCCAATTTACAATTGGTAGCATTTGTGTGATTTACAGCATTAATTTTTCCAGTACAGGGCAAAGGCCTGCCCACTTTCTTTCCCACTTTATCTATTAAGGGCGCTTTAGTTTGTTTAGGTTTATTCTAAAAAAAAAGTATTTGTGTATGTACATCAGCTGTGTGACACCCATAGTACAGGGTCTCCCTAGTTTGAGGTCTGATGGCCGTGTGTGAAAATGTCCCCACATATTATTATTATTATATAAAAAAAAATAACATACAATGATTTTTAAGACGTGTCCTTGACCTGTTCGTCTTCTTTCATTATTTTCGAAAGACTGTGTAAACCCGTATGGGCCACCAAAAAAAATCGTAAAATATCACTCCTGGAAAAAAAGCCATTATTATGACTTTGCGGTTTCAAAAACATAGAAAAAACAATTTTGAGTTCAAAACAGCTAAATTAATTCTTACCTGGCAACACTGACAGTCATAACTCTTGACTGTTTCGCGTAATGTCCGCATTATCGCCATATAAACGGGATTTAGTGAATGCTGATCGTGTTGGTCCACCATTATAATGTGTTCTGTGTGTAAAGTCTACGCTAATCAGGTGTTTGTGGACATAACGGATCGAATGGATGAAAATTACTCATCAACATTTGCGTAGCCTTTGCCAAATGAATCTGTAAGTCGATTCTGTAAAATTCAAACAACAACTCGCATCTCACATCGCTATTTACTCTCACTTCGCATGTGGTTCAAAATGACCTTGATATATTTTGACAATTTGAATCGGGTTCGAGTGCGAAGTGAGCGTCGAAGTGACGCGAAAATTACCTTACATAATGCTACTTCTTACGTCATGTCATACTTTATCTGTCATAATGTCCCTGTCCATTTAGTTCAACTCGCTGCCACGCTCGCAAAGGTGGCGCTAGTTTCAATTCGAATTATCAAGTGAGTTTTTAGAATGCCAAACAAGAAACTCACAGCGGATTAAGATTCGAAGTTTAGAATGAGTTCTTACACAATCACACCCCTGGTATGATACATGCTCCTTCAGACACGAACACACTATCCTTCCTCACTCATGCATTATAATTTCACATCTCACTACACTCACACACATTCCACTTAAGGCTTCCTCTCTTGTATACTCCGCCACTCTTGACATCGTCTTCTGATGCAACCAATGTTACTTACATAATAATAATGTTCATTTATGTGAGAATGCTGGTATTCATAACACAAGGTATATCTTTCTTTGGATACCCGAGTTCATACAAATAATGCTTGTAACACTCATGGTTATTATAACATTTAGCCAGTAGATCAATTATTTCTTTTTTAAATATCCATGGCTACTTTTTGCATGTCCCTATGTTTTCCTTTTTCTCATAAATTTATTATTAAAAGAGATATGAATATTAAAAAACCTAAAAAAGTGGCATGATTTTCCGCTGTGTTCAAACATTCAGAAAACAAATTTGACTTGATTATATAAAAAATAGAAAACATAGGAACACGGCAAAAGCCTTTCTTTATTTTTTAATGAAAAAAGCAGTTAAATCGGTTAAGTTTTGGAGAAGAAATCAGGGGACTACGAATCATTGATTTTGTGTACTTTTAATAGGTATTTTCGGTCAAAGCTGCAGTTGTCTCTATCGCGCTCTGCGGTTCGTGTTCGGCCATCGCGCGACAGCAATAGATTTTATAAATACCTAATTTTCAAATCTCTAGCCCGTGGTATTTACTCTTAATCTCAAATCTTAACCAAAAGCAGCTGAATACCAATGTTCTTCATGGAGCAACTGCTTATCTGACCTCCATAACCCAGTTACTGGGTAATACGATACCTCTTAGTAAGGCTGGTTGTCAAACTTTCTGGTTTCTAATTACCCATGACGACTGTCAAAGATCTACGAATGACAACCGGGACCAACGGCTTTACGTGCTTTCTGAGGCATGGAAGAGTCTCGGTATGAAATAGATGATAAGCCATCCACGGTCAGTAATAGGCAGGTATTATTCTTCCAGCTGGTATTATTTTTGAAAACCAGCGCTTTGCTGTGGTACTCATAGTACAGCAATAAGTGATAATTTGCTGGTCACAGTTACGACATACAGTAACAAACTAAGTAATGTATAGGTAACTGGTAACCATCTAATTTTATAATCTGGGCACCTTCAAGGCACGCGTGAATCGATTGGTTCCAGGCAAGCGTGCTCCACCTTAGGCCGCATCACTTGCGTGTGCCTATTGGCCTAGTTCTGTTCTGTCTCCTGCTTGATTTGGAGGGAAGTGGAAAATATGTTTTTCTTACTCCTCCGCTGTTCTTTTCTGATTAATTTCGTTGCGGGATCCAAGACAGTTGAATCGTTTCTCTGGGACTCGTCGAGCTTCATTGCTCTGGCGCTTTTCTGGTGGTCGCCACTGTTGATTCTGGCTTACAGGAGTTACAGTGGTTAGGGAATAGTGTGGCGGGCTTGTCCCATTAAAAAAAAAGGCCGCATCACTTAAGGTTAGGTGAGTTGTGGTCAAACACAAGCCTATTGGTAGTAGTAACGAAGTAGTAGTAGTATGACGGGTTGGTGTCCGCAACTCCACGTCTCAGCGCGTATTTTGCGTACAGGTGGGAACTAAATCATTCGATCCAACCGAGCTCCTCAAGAAAGGCCAGCAGCGCCTTGACGTCGCTGGCGATCTCCCGTAGGTTACCTGGGTCACCGAAGTACTTTGCCCTGTATGAAGCAACCTCAGGGCAGTTCAGAAGTACATGGGCCGCTGTCTCGTCTGCCCCCATGCAGGCTCTGCACAGTGGGCTGTCTGTGACCTCTATGACAAAAAGATGTTTATTGAAAGACCCATGGCCAGTTATGGCGGCTGTGACCACACGTAGTTGTGTGGACAGTTGGAGGGCTTGCCTTGTGAAGCGGCCCTCAATCGCAGGCAGAGCCTCCTTGGCCTGCCTGCACTCGGCATGCTCGGTCCACAGTCTTTGGTGTAGATCCTTGGTACGTTTCCTTACCATGGTGCGTAGGTGACCGAAGAGGATTGGCACTATGGGTTCCGGACCCACCACGCTAGCCTATTGCTATAAAAAATATAAAATAAAATGCACGTATTTCTGTAACTATAAATATGTTTTCTTTCTTTGTTATTGCTGGCATAAATAGATTTCCATGTCCTGTCTACTGAGCGGCTTTTGTGGTTCGTTTTGGCACACTTTTATGTAGGTATTCAAGTTTACATTACAATAGACGACGTCTTGGCAAGTCTTGAAGGAGTTTTAGAGGGACGAACTGCATCTAAACTAATAGTATAAAAAGGAAAAATTTGGTTATTTGTTTGTTACGATATAACTCAAAAACTACTCGACCAATTTCAAAAATTATTTCACCATTTGAAAGCTACGTTATCCCTGAGTAGCATAGGCTACCTTTATCAATTGATAAAATTAGGGATCCTTGAGAAAATTCACGCGAATGAAGTCACGGGTAAAGTGTTACAATGTGAAAATATGCCTAAACGAATGGCAGGAAGGTCTTACCATTATCTATACTAAACATTTCGGCCATGCAAAAAAAAAGTAGGTCCGATTCTGGCATTTTGGATTAGAATAGAATAGAATATATTTATTTATTTGCACTGAATGTAGGTAAATACAAACGAGTTCTTAAGTACTAAATAAGCGCCTGGTACATTCTGCCGTTAAGCATGCAAAATTTGTCTTAAATAAATAAGATACATTTTATACTAATGATTCAAAAATATTACAATTTATCTGCTAAAAAATCTGATATGGAATAATAACATTTATTTATTAGGAAGGATGTTAGTTGTTTCTTAAACAGTCTTAAAGGTTGTACCTTAATATTATCTGGAATCTTATTAAACACTACTGGTGCCATGCACATTACACTTTTTTTTAATAATGAGGTTTTAAAACTACCGGTACATAATAAATTTTGGTATTGGGACCTCATTGTGGTCGTACGTTTTCTTGTGTCTCTTAGACTAGGAAATAACTTACTATTAGCTTTTACAAAAACGGCAAGTTCCATTATGTAAAGACATGGAAAGGTTAATAAATTGTGAGTTTTGAAAAAGGGTTTGCAGCTGTCTGTAACTTTTAAGTTAAACATTGCTCTAAGACAGCGTTTTTAGGCTTTAAAAATATTTTCTCTATCACAACAATTGCCCCAAAATATGACGCCAAATCTTAAAATCGAAACAACTAAGCCATGGTAAGCAACCAGTACTGTATTAGTATTTACTTTTTTGATAGATTATAGAGTACATACGCTGATGAGCCTAATTTTTTACAAATTGCTTCAGCTTGAGGTCTCCATGTTAGTTGGCTATCAATTAAAATTCCTAAAAATTTGGCAACATTTGCTTTGTCTACTGTTCTACCATTATAATTTAAATTTAAGTCTTCGGCAAGTATGCGTTGGTAAAAATGCATAACTTTAGTTTTATTTAAGTTTATTAATAAATTATTGTTATTAAGCCAATTGATTATCGTTTTGAGTACATTATTAACATCTAATTCATATTGTTCTTTATTCAGGCATTTTATTAGTGCAGTGCTATCGTTAGCGAATAATATCATAGGATTAGGAATTTGACGTGGCAGATCGTTTATGTATAGTAAGAACAGTAAGGGCCCTAAAACGCTGCCCTGCGGTACGCCAAATTTTATGTACCTGTAGGAAGACACATGTTTTATTTCTTGTTTGGATTTCATACATACTCGGGTTATTTCTGTTATTTGCTTACGACCGTTTAGATAAGATTTTATTAAATCAAGAGCGTTTCCTCGAATGCCGTAAGCGTCTAATTTTTGCAAGAGTGTGTCATGATTGACATAGTCGAAGGCTTTTGACATGTCTGTAAATATGGCGCATACAGGTGTTTTAGTGTCTACATTTTCCATAATTGTACTTAACAGATCATAACTATGCTATAATTATACTAACTATACTAACTATTATACTACTAACTGATATAACTATACTAACTATTATAACAGTATGCATATTAATATTATGCAAATATTCCATTTCTCGGCTTCGCTGTACTATTTATTGTTTTGTACTGCCACCGACTTCCGAAACTAAAGTCATGTGTGTTCTGTTTTAAAGTTATTTTTCACTTTTTGGTTTTTGAAGGTGGTCGTCTTTTTTGTACAAAAGCTTTTTTATTTTTCGCTTTTTAGTACTTCCTTATCATCCAAATCCATTAAGAAATGGCAACACAGTCAAAACAGAGATCGAAAATACAAGGTGAGAACATTACAACACCAACCATGTATTTTTTTTTTGCTTTCTGTCGATTTTTCCAATAAGTGCCCCTTGAGGCATACCCTATCCATTAAAAAAAGAATTTTCAAAATCGCTATACATTTGCCGGAGAAATCGCGTAACAAATATACAAAAAAAATAATTAAAAAAAACATACAGACGAATTGAGAACCTCCTTCTTTTTGAAGTCGGTTGAAAATGAGTTTGTTTGTTTCCGCTTTCACGGCTACACTACAGAACCGATTTTTATAACGAGACTAAGCTTGAACCAAGAAAAGATTAGGCAAATTATGAATCCCTGACTTCGTCTGCATCCGCGATACCGACGTTCACGTGGTCAAAGTCTCGGGCAGTTGCAATGAGCAAAACTAAATTATTTTTTTATCCACAACAAAACTTTCATCGGAAATAATTGACCAATTACGAGAAATGGAATATTTTCAAAACGCGTACCCGTAATTACTGTAAAATAATACCCCTAATCAACTACTTCCTTAATTAATTTATATTTCCGTTGTTGCTCGATAATAACATTAATTATGGTGTGGCGACCATTATCCGCCGCCACTAAAACGCTACCGCTTATACATCAAGGCACACAACAAAATCACGCCACACATCAGGTGACCAATATGGCGGTGGTCACCGCTGTGACGTAGGCCATTGTTCGACCGTCGTGTCATCGCGTAAGCCACGCCTGCCTACGACATACGTCACTGCGAAGCAATATGGATGCGCGTGCGCCTTTGTGTTAGTCCTGCGTCACAATATGGCCGATTAGCTATCCTTTTGTTTCCAAAATCAAGCGGACATATTGTGTACGCCCAAAGGACCCCTACTTCTAATTTAAGTTTCTTTTGTTTTGGTTTCGTATAAAAGCCAGTGTAATTTTCAAACCATTAATTATTATTCGCTTGTACCCACTTCTTGCTGTATCTGATTGTCACTAAATTCCATAATAAAATCGATTCAAATCTACGTACTGCGAGTGTTAATTCACATACCGGTAGGATACCCAGAAGTTTAGTGGAGCGCAAGTCATACGAGGTTCGATTCCCGGCTCGTGCAAAATTACGTTAGAAGTAGTACCAAAGCACTTCTACAATGGAAAACAATTATTTATTATATTAAACCTTGTTAGCCAATAATGATAATAACTAAAATCAAATAAACTGAGTAGCCTTTTCCTAGCTATGCTGGGGTTGGCTTCCAGTCTGACCGAACGCAGCTTATTAGCAGTGTTTTACTTTGCGCTCAACTGATTATCTGACCTTCACAACCCAGTTACTAAGTAACACGGTAAGATTGGTTGTCAGACTTATTGGCTTCTGACTCTGACGAACGACAGACGGATCCAACGGCTTTACATGCTCCCCGAGGCACAGGCGGGTATGGGTATGAAACGGATGGTCACCCATCCTCCGACAGACCACGGCAAGATCAATAAATATGGCTTTTGCTTACCCACGAGCCCCTCTATAATAATAATAATAGCCTTTATTCAGATCAACTTAACCTAATAATAGTATTCTAGAGCAAAATTTAAAACTTTCCTTTTTTCTTTTGCAGATCTGTTTGCCAACCGGCAAAGGCCTACTCCAACCTTTTCCATTCTGGTCTTACTAGAGCCAGTCTGTTACACATCACTCCTGCCACTTCTCTTATATCGTCGTCCTATCATTTCTGTGGTCTGCCTCTTTTCCTTTTACCTTCCCTGGGATACCTCCTTGTCAAGTTCTTACTCCATTTGTTATGACCTCTTATTGTGTGCCCTGCCCATCTCCATTTGAGTATTTTAATTTTCCGTAATACATCTATGGTACTTGTTTCGTTTCTGATGACACAGTTTTTCAATCTGTCTAATCTTTTGACATTCAGCATGCTCCTCTTCATTGCATGTTGGCAAGTTGAAGTTGCTAATCTGTTTGTCATATCCCTAGTTAAAGTCCTGCGGCTCCTTTGGTTGCCAATCATGATTGGCAACCAAAGGAGGATAAAGACGGGTAGTATGCAGATGCCCCTCTAATAATTTAAATTAAATGTCAAATGTGCTTTAAATAAACTACTAATTAGGGATGTATGTTTTTGAATGAATATGTAAGAGTGATTTATTAATACGAAGTCTAATATTTAATATACTATGTATATATCTACATGCTCATTTGTAAATTTATGAAATATGTAATAACGAAAAGTAATACATAATTTTGATAATAATTCTAAGGTAGTAAGCCAGGCATATCTTTTAAGTACTAATTGGTTGCTAACCCGGGAACATTATGTATGATATGTTGTAACTTAACCTCATGTTGGTAACAAATGAATAGGTTACTTCTAGGCAAGCGTGCTCCATCTTAGACCGCATCATCGCTTCCCATCAGGTGAGATAGTGGTCAAATGTATGCCTATCAAAAGATAAAAAAAAAAGAAAATTACACCGGTCTATAATTGTTCTACTGTCAGGCTTAAGTCTCTTCGAGCATTGATCACCATGCTTGCCCACAGCGGATTGGCGATTACATTCTTTATATAAATATATACGTCTAGATTTCCTTAAGATGTCTTCCTTCACTGATGTCAGTGATGACCAAGACTAGCTTAGAAAGTACATTTGAACTGAACCCATTTCTTTTGAGGTGAGTACTTGAACCACTGGCCCATGATGGCCCGATCTGGGGGTCGATCCCGACCCTTACCAAGAACTACGTACGCTACTTTACGATTATTATTTACTTACTTTTACTTTATTATGATTTAAGTAGTTATATTGTATACCTAGCACTCAGACCAATAATACTTTTTTATTGGTCTGAGCATGCTTCCCGTTTTGATGAACTAATAATAATAGTTATACTACAGTACCTACTTATTTATTATAATGCATTAATTTATTTTTAATTTCTTGTACTTTTGTTGAACTGGGGGTAGTTCAACAATAGTATAAGAAATTAAAGATCAATTATATTTTATTAATGCTTTTGTATTAGCGTACCATTCAAACAGTTTTTCGAATCAGCGTGTTCGGGACAACGTCATTCGATATAGCGGTTTTCGAATCAATGAGTTTTCGAACTGGCGTACCACTCGTAAATCCAGTCTATTGCCGACTCCCTTTTCTTACATATCATTCTTCACATAATCCGTATCTTCAATATCAATCTTTTCTTTGACCTTCTTCTTCCTCTCCATCCACTCACTTTTGTATTCATAAATCTTTTTGTCAATGTTTCTACTCATCAGCTCTTCACATGCCTATATAATACCAAGACGAACGATTCCATTTTAACATTTCTGTCACTGGCACCACTTTCAAACTTCACCTAATATACTCCATACACAGATACAGATACCGCAAGAGCAACTACTTCGCGTGACTAGTTTCGTGCCTAGCTTACGTAAAAAAATAAAGTAAACGTTTCCTTCCATCGGTAAGTCATTTTGTGATTAATATTATGCGTAATTAATTTAAAAAACAATTATTTTTAATCTAATACCCTCAGTAATACCTGGTAATACCAAATTTAGGAAAAACAAAACATTCGTATTACATTGTGACGTCCAAAAAATGGCACGCTTGGTTTTCATACAGATCGTGATACTTGCGTTATCTAGGTCTATCTATATCTGTGACTCCATATTCTAAGTAGGTACACCTTAAAATGTAACGCACAAAATGGCCGACCATCTTTACCGCCTCTAAGCTGCTCCAGTCATGTCATCGTGAAATATTGCGACTGTCAAGTCGCACCATGTTTCGTTGTTCATAGTTAATTCCGGGTCGCCTTTGATGAGAAACCGCTCTTTACCAAGGTTTAAACTGATTGAATAGTGAAGCGATCTACGCTTCTGGCCTTTGGCCGCTTCTTAGCGTGTAATCATACACTCAGAAATTGTATCGGGATGTTGTGCTGGATACAAGCAGGCTGATCAATAAGCTCAAAATGTAGATAGAAAGGAATTAACTATGTCGGTGTCAGCGATGGCTGAGCGGTAGTGCCGACATAGTTTGGGTTCGGTGGTATCGGGTTCATTGTAGAATAACAAAATTCAATGCAGTACTAAGTAACTTTATAAAATGTGACCGTACAATACAATTCAAATAGGTAAACCGACAGTTTCGTATTAGGCGAGTGTCTTGCTTGGTGTCTCGAGCAAAAGTGAGCTTGCCATGGTCCCCACTCTCCAACACGACTCTGTCCACGTGCCACCATTTTAACTGATAACTGACGTCACCATTTCTTCTGTAGGTACTACAATCATCAAATTGAATCCTCTTTATCGTTAAATTATCGCTTGCTGCGACAACTATATTTTTACACGGAAAATCAGAAGACTGTTATTTCTTTTGTTTAAACCTAGATTTCCATATAAAAAAAATATTGATTTTAGAAGACTGTTGATTTGTCGACGGGTCATGCTTAGTTTTGCAAGGGGATTATGGAATAGTTCATTTTATTAATTTTATTTTGTTGACTGTAAAATGCAATTTTGAGTGACAATTAAAGTTTAAAAAAACAAATGAGTTGGAATCTTTATTAAACGTTACGTTACAGCACGGTTGGCGTAGGGCTTGAGCGATTGGGTGCTTCAAATCCCGCACCGTATGAATATTTGTATGGCATACAGTCGTCTCGATAGCCCAGTGGTTAATTTGCCCGCTTCTCATGCACGAGGTAGTGGGTTCGTAAGTGTGCTCGAGCAAGTACTAAAGTGACATTTTCAATTTTATATTACTTACTAAGTTTATCTTGGGAATCACTGTCATCGGTGAAGGATAAAATCGTGAAGAAATCTGCACGTATGATTATAATATCTAAAATCTCCAATCCCCCATTAGCAAGCGTGGTGATGCCTTCTCTGGATGAGAAGGCTGAAGTTATTTTTTTGTTTTACTATGGCCTATCTGGTTATTAGTAAATATGAATTTTAAATATATACACGCGGGCCCGGCAGTCGTTGTCCTGCCCTGAAAATCGGTACAAAAATCCAGATCCAGCCTACCCGATTTTACCTATCTACTTACCTACCCTACCAACCTACCTCCCTACCTACCTACCTACCTACATACTTACTCTACCTACCTATCCTATCTACCAATCATCTAAAATAATTAGAATGTAAAGAAGATAAGTACTACTAAGTTATGCGCTCCTAGTACCAGGGTCACATAGATCTAAGAGGTCCTAGAACCCGACTGCAGCGCCCCCTACCGGGTTAAATTGTAAATCTGAACCATTCTCGAATCCACTGGAATACACACAAAAAATTTCATCAAAATCGACACAGCCGTTTAGGAGGAGTTCACTTTAATACACACGCACAGAAGATTTTTATATATAAGATAAATAAATTCATGATAAGAGAAATAGCCTTATTCCAGTTGAACTGGTCTGCAAATGACTTTGAATATAATTTTTAAATTGTTTCAGGTTACTCCGACTAGTGTTTGATTCAGCCGGAGCCCTTTATTCATGAGCTGAATTGACCGGACAAAACCGAAACAAGCACATGAATAAAACCGTAAACAACAGGAAATATGAATACGTATGTGTCATGACTATACTTTTACCACTTTTCACAAATACAAACTTTTTACAAGTAACAAATACAAAACAATTAAATCAAAAAACAAACATAAAAATAGCATTGTTTGTGTACGCCATCCACACCTATGGGTAAAATATTTCTAAAATCACACATGCATAAAAAAAGCAATTTTTTTTTGTCATCTGCACTAGCCTATACTTTACTATGTTTGACTCGGCATCTAATTAATAATAATAATATGTGGGGACATTTTTACACACGGCCATCTGACCCCAAACTAGGGAGACGGGATTTTTTTTTTCATCTTTTCGATATCTACTATTTTTTTATGGCTAAAAATTTTTGAACTACTATTTTTGACCAAAAATGAGTTTGCAACCCTATCGCCAACATGAATATTTTGTATAGTCACATCAATTATATTATTATCAAGTAAAGACGATGTAACTTGAATAAAACCATTATACAAGAATAGGTACAAAGTATTACAAATTAAGAAATTACAGCTAAATTATAGAAATTCTGTACAAATATTATAAAGAGTAAATATCGTAAAGTTTGTTTGTCTGTAAGAGTTAATTTCTGGAAATACTGGGCCGAATACAAAAACTCTTTCACTGATAAAAAGCTACTCTATTACCGAGGTCATAAGGCTATCTGTTATGATATTTTTATAACCGACTCCAAAAGAAAAGAGGAAGTTATCAATACGAAACGTATTTTTTTTAATGTTTGATCTCGCATAACTTTTTACAGTGTAGTCAGATTTCGATTATTCTTTTTTTAATTGGTAGTGAATACCTCAAAATTGGTCCCATTTCATAAAAATATTCCTTCTCTGTTATTATTATTATTAGCCTGTTTTGTCCCACTCCTGGGCAAAGGCCTCCCTCCTTGCCTTACATCTTTCCCGATTCTGGGCTTCCTCCCACCAGTTTTGGAGGAATGCGTCCAGTTCATCCCGCCATCTCCTTCGTGGCCTGCCGCGACGCCATCTTACTGTCTCAGGGCTCCAGTTCTGTGTCACCTGAGCCCACAGTTTGTTCGGCATGCGGCAGACATGTCCGGCCCAGTCCCATTTAAGTTGGGCAGCCTTATGAGCCACGTCTGCTATCTCTGTTTTGGAGCCCAGTATAGTGTTTCGAACTCGATCCGTTAATTTAACACCTAGTATACTGCGCTCCATTGCTCGTTGGCAAACCTTGAGTTTGGACATCTGGGAATTAGTCAAAGACCAAGTCTGTGCGCCATAGATCAAGACGGGGAGAATACAATACACATATCCATGAGCTTTCGCTTCAGTGCCATGGGTAGTTCACCCTTAAATAATTTCTTCATGGACCAGTAACTCTTCGAGGCGTTTTCTGTTCGTCTTGCGACTTCTTTGTCTTGCCTCGCCTGGAAAGAGACTACTTGGCCCAAGTAGAGGTATTCCTGGACATGTCGTATTGTCTCCCCGTCTACTTTTATGCTTTTCGGTGTTACGTTGGACATAACTTTCCTTCTCTAAGGGTGGAAAATTTAGAGGTGACTTAATTTATTTATTGTTACCTACCGTTTCTTTACTAATTTGGATGTTACGGAGTAGGCACTAAAAGCGTAAAAAAACTTTTTTCAAAAAAGACAACCGTCTTCAAAACTTCGCCTAAAATATTTTTTTACTTTTTAGTTTTTTTTAACTTATTTTATTTGTTTTTAACTTCCACCTACCTAAATTCACATCGTTTACGCACTGATAACATGACGATGATTCTCCATATTGTTATCAACAACCCTTTTGCCATCCATGATGATGAGCTCAAGTTTACGACTGCACATTTTAGGGTTCCGTATTGAAATGGTGCCAAGCGGGACTCTATAACGAAGAGTCAGCCATGTCTGTCGTCACACGGCTGCATATTTACAACCATAATATAGGTACACACTTGAAATCTTTTCCGTGGTACTACTATGACCGCTATAGCAAAAAATAATAGAGAATAATACAAGAAACGTGTTATTTTTTTTTAACTAACTCAAAAAAGACGAGGCGTTTCTCATATTGACACGTATTTTTTTTTTATTTGACCACATGTAATTTTTGGTTTACAGCGCAGTCCGATTTCGAAGATTTAATGGAAAATGTATATCTTAAAGTTGGTCTCATACTTATATCATATATTTATTTCATGAAATATATTTATTTAAATATATCTATTAAACATGTCGGATCGTCAGGATTTAGTCCATTAGATTCAGTCATCATGTGGGCAGAATATGGGTTTCGTGCAATGCAAACACACTGGGTATAGGGTACAATACACTGCGTTTATTAAAACCACTATTTCTCAACTCAATTTAAATAAACACTGTCTCCAATTTATAATTGACATAGCAACACTAAATAGACATAGCAACACTTAAACAACGAATCGAGTACAGTTCCGGGATGTCTTAGCTCCGATGCGATCAGAGACTGAACTCTGAATGTCCTGCTCGCTGTGGGCTGTAAACATCACGACTCTGTAGAAGCGCGCCAAAATGGTGGTGGTAAATCACGTGTTGTCGCTAATGGCACACTTGCGATTCGTTTTAAGTCTGTACTATTGACCGGATGCGACAAACATATATTTATTTCATGAAAATATTCCACTTCTAAGGGTGGAAAATTAAGAGACGACTTAACTTGTTTGGCCCCGTTTTGTTTGACCGTTATTAAATAATTTGGATGATAAGAAGTAGGCACTAAAAAGCGTAAAATAAAAACAACTGCTTTATGAAAGCAGTTGTTCTACGCGCCAAACTGTAAAAAATAACTTTAATTTCGCAAGTCGGCGGCTTTGGTTCTGTTTATTGTTTTATTTTGCCTCCGACTTTGTATAAAAGTTTATTTTTATCTATTGTTAAATATTGTGTGGTGGTACGAGACTTTTCGTGTACGACTCCGACTCGTGCTTAGCCAATTTTTTTTTCAGCCAAGATTATAAATTTCGCTTGTCACTTTACTCGATGCGAAAAATATTGATTGAGTGTTTAAGCCTTCATAAATGAAGACCGTTCATTATCGATAGGCTATCCGACAAAGTGATGAGTTTCCGCCGTGTTAAAATGAAATTAGCATAAAATCAATATGGCTTCCACATTCAAGTTAAATTGACGTGCGAACGCTATATTATATTAACATTATTAGTAGTAATAATTTAGTTAGTATAGTAATTACTGACGGCACGGTTGGCGCAGTGGCTGTGCGATCGGCTGCCGCACTGCGTGTCGCGGGTTCGATTCCCGCACGTTACAAATATTTATATGGCCTACAGATACCTAGTTGTTCCAGTTCCGGCTGTACGGTATGTGAGTTTATATGTTTTTAAACGTATCCACGATACAGGATAAATTCCTAGTGAGAGGTAGGTACAGTTACAAAAAAAAAAAATTTTTAGGTAAGTAACAATGTGAAAAAAATCGCATTGGCACAGTGTGGTTTAGTTGCCCCCCTCGATACCGAATAGGTAAGTATCAAGGTGACTTTTCCAATATATTTTTTAAATTTTATAATAGGCCTGCTTTTGGCCGCAACTCACCTGATCGAGCGATAATGCGGCCTAAACCGGCGATAAACCGGTTCACTCGTGCCTTGAAGATACCCAGATTAGATTATACTTATCGGGGAACAGAGAGGTGGGCAGTGAAATAAAAGTGTATCTTGGATATCACAGACATCTGTTGAGGTACTCGTGCAATATAACATCTTCCACATACTTGGCTAGTGTCTAATGAGATTTTTTTTTTTTTTTACTTATACTAGCACATTGCATCGTTCGCATGTATTTCCTCAAGGATCCTTAATGTTTTCAATGTATAAATATAGCCTATGTTACTCTGGGTTAATGTAGCTTTCTAATGGTGAAAGATTTTTTTAAATCGGACTAGTAGTTTTTGAGTTAAATCATAACAAACAAACAAGCTAGTCTTTCCTCTTTATAATATTTGTATAGAAGTATAAATATAGATAATTGCTGTTTGTAGACACACGAAACATTAATCAAAACTTGCACCAACAGTCAGAGTTAAACAACAAACAATTTTAAACGCAATAAAGTTAACTGCTAACGCAAAACTAGTAGTTTTTTTATCCCACCACATTGCAAACAAGTTAGTCTGAATTTCAGGAATTTTTCACGAACATTTTAACAATGTTTTCAGTAAAAAAACTAAGTGAAACGTCCATCCGGAGTCATGAGACAGATGCTGAAATATTTCTGCTTTCACTTAATTCTTGGAGTAAAATATGTGCCAGTCAGTTGGCATGTGAAATGGATTTACAAATAAAATTTTCGGGTTTTATCATATAGTTCATATAGATAACTTTCGTTGTCTTGAAAGTTGAACCATGACGGATCCGCCCAGACGGTTTTGATGGTAAAAAAAACAATCGGATCCGCTCTAGAAGGATTACCTACACAATTATCGCAGTAAAGAACTATTGCGACAACGTAGGTCGCACTGGCAAACTTTCGCAGTACACCGCAGTAATAAACTTTCGCAATAACGAATGTCGCGATGGTAAACTTTCGCGGTAACGTACATCGCAGTAATGAACTTTCACAATAACGAATGTCGAGATGGTAATCTTTCGCAATAACGAACGTTGAGATGGTAAACTTTCGCAGTACCTACATCGCAGTAATGAACTTTTGCAATAACGAACGTCGAGATGGTAAACTTTTGCAGTACATCGCAGTAATGAACTTTCGCAATAACAAACGTCGAGATGGTAAACTTAACTTATGTTATCTCGGTAATGAACTTCGCTCTTATGATTTATGTCGAATTCCACCATCTACACGTCTAATAATTTCACATAGGAATGACTGTATCAGTCTGAAAAACATCAGAGTGTTACCATAAATCCTTCTTGCCAATTCCGTCACGGATCACTAAAAAAGGGTACTCATCTGGACCATAAATATCGCACGGAGAAATCCAAACGTCAAAATACTACATCGACGCTCGATACATCTACTATATCTCCACTATATCCGCTTGGTATACGACCTCCATCCACCATTTATTTCCGTATTGCGTAAATCTGAAAACGAACCCAGAGATACATGAACTATAGTTGCTGCGTTTTAGGATGGCAATAGAGGTCATTGCGACCTACTCTTAATATTTATAAAAAAAAACGATTTATTGTTTACTAGCTTTTGCCCGCGACTTCGACCGCGTAATTGTCGGTTATTGCGAATGCAGACGAAGTCAGGGATTAAAAAGTAGCCTATGTCCTTTCCCAGGGTTCAAGCTATTTTCATACTAAATTTCATCAAATTCGGTTCAGACGTTTAGTCGTAAAAACGTAACAGACAGAATTATTGCTAAAGAGTGGAATTCCCTGCCTGAGTCTGTTTCCTGATAGCTACAACCTGGGAGTCTTAAATCAAAAGTGAATAGGTTACTTCTAGGCACGTGTGCTCCATCTTAGACCGCATCATCGCTTCTCATCAGGTGAGATACTTGGTCAAACGTATGCCTATCAATAGTTAAAAAGAAATACTTTCCCATTTAGAATATTAGTATGGATTATAAACTAGCTTCGTCTGCGTGAACGCTGGTTTACTGCGAGAATATTTTTCGCGCGGCACCCTAATTATTTTTTGATATTAAAGTATGTTTCTCCTTATTACATCAGTTATCTGCCAAGTGAAAGTCCCATTTAAATCAGACCAGACGACAGACAAAAATATTAAGTTGTTTTTTTGGTGGTATAAGTACCTATCGTGTAAACGTTAATATTTTCATTTTAGTAAAAAGCTGTAAATTTGACATTACAAACAGACACGTCAATTTTATTTATTACCTATTGTATATTATGATGTACGCATAAAATATGTTAACGAATACGAAAAATATCAAAACTTAGGACGAACACGATCTTTTCCGTTTTCCAAATTAAGAATGCTAGAAACTGTAGGTGGGTCAATAACCGCTGTTACTACATTAAAACGATATTTGTATAAACACAACATGCCATGCTACATAACTCAGTTCCAGACTGAGTTTAGAAACTAAAATTATGGTTTTAAAACGCAAAGAGCTAATACAAACTAACTTCAAAAAGCGGATACTAACCGTCGTAGAAGCAATTTTAAGGCACTTTTAGGTATCAGCGATTTAGTCGTTCAAACTTCGTGAATGGGGAAGCTTTCGCTTTATAGTGGTCCTCGTGTACACCGGAGAGTAATGGAGATGGTTTCAAAGTAAGACATGTCGAATTTGTAGGATTTAATGCCTGTACTGTCCGTGTGGTGTCGGACGCAAAGAATAGCACCATCCCATATCTTCCCGTGGGTGTCGTAAGAGGCGACTAAGGGACTTACCAGAGAATGGGCAGCAGCGTTCTCTGTGCCTTTGTAACAACCATACTGCGATCGCCAATCCGCCTGCCAAGCGTGGCGATTATGGCTAAACGCCCCCTTGGGGAGGCCTATGTCCAGCAGTGGACGTCTTTAGGCTGAGATGATGATGATGACGACTGTCCCACTGCAGGGCAAAGGATAAAATGATAACTTTTTTCTTGGAACTACGAGTACGTCCGCATAAATATAGCTAATCGCAGGTTCAGACGCAGTCACTGATTAAAAACTAGTATAATATCCTTATAGTGGTTCAACATCTGTCTGTACCAAACTTAATTAAAATCGGTACTGTAGCATTATCAGTTCGGGTGAATATGGCCTGCAGGTTCTCACGATGTACAGCTGCAGTTAAAATAGTCCTTTTTAAGGCATAAGTACTGCACATCGCTGTACTCGAGGGCCCTGTGGTTCACATATACCCAAAAGGCTTATAATGCTCTGCGTATCCAATATAATAATGCGTTCAGGGTGTTGTTGCGACTTTTTTTTTTACTATTAAATAGGCTTGCGTTTGACCGCAATTCACCTGATCGATGCGGCCTAAGTTGGAACACGCTTGCCTAAGATGAACCGGTTCACTCGTGCCTTAAAGATACCCAGATTATACTTATCAGGGAACAGAGAGGCGGGCCACGCTTCTGTAGTGCCTCAGCAATGTTTGCCGACGCACGCACTGACAGGCCTAAGTTGGAACACGCTTGCCTAAGATGAACCGGTTCACTCGTGCCTTAAAGATACCCAGATTATACTTATCAGGGAACAGAGAGGCGGGCACGCTTCTGTAGTGCCTCACCAATGTTTGCCGACGCACGCACTGACAGTTTTGATGCGTTGTAGCGTAAAAAATTTGCCTCACTACTTCATAGGCTGCGTGGCAGTCCCAACACTATCCTGCAATCGATAGCCGACCGGTCGGATAGCCAGCTAGTGTGGGCGCTAACTAATCGTACCCGTTCTGTTCTAGTTATTAAATACTAACATAGGCTAAGCTAAATTGTTACTAACACAGAGGACCTTTGTAGTCTGTTATATGAATACATAATAATTGCCGTGAAAGCGTAAGAATTAAGAATTAAAGAATTTATTAAACACAAGTGTACAGAATTAGTAAGCACAAAATAAATAAAAAAAAAACAAAGATTGACTTATAGAGCAGAGTTTGTGTTGTGTGCAATGGGAGTAGCCCTAGACCCCACACTAGGATACCCTGTGTCGTGGGGTCTAGTATCCTCGTAAGACCCAGATTCCACCGAAGCGGAGAGGAGAGATGTCTCGAACAATCAATCGGCTTGCGTTATTTTCACATCTCACCGCTTAGCTTCAATGCAATACAGTGTCCCATTGGGTTGTTTACTAGTCATCTCCTTTCATCTCCGCTTCGGTGGAGTCCGGGCCTTACAAACAAAGAAATAAACTCATTTTACCATTTATAATATTAAAGTGTGGAAGTATGCCTGTCCCACGTGGTTTAGGCTCACATTCATCATCATCATCATTTCAACCTTTAGACCCACTGCTGAGCATAGAACTCCTCCAAGGGTTCAGCCGTTATGTCGTTATTTTGTATAAATTAGCAGCATTATTTCAATTTTGTGAATGTGAATACCATGGAGCCATTTATTAAGTAAATTATTCGGCTACCTATGTGTTTGACATAAATAAACATGGCGGTTGAGAGCATTGTCATGCTCACTCAAATATCTTGCTGATGGTGGCGCGTGTATTGGATCATTCGGCTCCCTTCAAAATGCTTGAGTTGAATGGTGCTAATCCACGCGTCATGTTCGTGAACGGGCGCTGTCAGTAGAGATTGGTCAACTCTTAACTACTATGGCTTTTATTTTCATTGTTTTTTTTATATTTTTGTATTGTTCTTTACTGCATTGTTTTCACATAATAGAAGCAACGAGGATAATGTAACCAATATTTTGTAAAAACTTGATTTAAAAGAGTGTCCGTGGAGTTTCTTGCTCGTTCTTCTCCATAGAGACCTACCTACGTTTTGGAACGAGCAACTAGCTTCACCTTTCTGACTCACTGACCGACTCCTTGACAATTCAAAAGTGCCTGTAAATGGTTTAATTGAGATAAATGCTTTGACTTTGACTTTAATTATGCCATGTTTGACCGATGAATGTTGGCGATCGCAATAATTATAGATATTATGGTACTCAGAAGGACACTGCCGCCCGTCCTCTGCTCGATATCCTTCTGTCGCCTTTTACGACACCCACGGGTAGAAATCAGTTGGTCCCATTTGCGGCCGGCACCACACGGGGACGTTTACGACGAACACTTTTACACCGAACAGTAATATTTTCGATAAAATAATTGTACTTTTACACCGAACATTTCGATACAATAATTGTATCGAAAATATTACTGTTCGGTGTAAAAGTGTTCGTGTGTAAATGTACAGCCATAACACACGATTCAATTCCGACTGAATCCTATCATAAACGATTGTGTTTACATTTCGACCTAAAAAGTAATAATACGCAAATGCGGTGCTTCGTGGTAGCGGCAATTTTAAGGTCTTCGTTTGGTGAACGTTCTAGAAATTGAAGCTTTTATGAAGCATTTCATTTATTAGAATTGGTACTGAAACTGGTGGGTGGTATGAATGGCATTTCAAATGGTTTTTATCGTACGTAACCAGAATTAAATATATACAAAATTTAAAAATAATATCATTAGGTACAGTTTCAAAAAAAAGGGAGGGGTGAAGAGATTAGAATAGAATATTTATTTGCCTGAAACATGTTTATGTTTCAGGAAAATACCACACACACACATCTTTGTATAAATATGTTCATAATACTGGGTGTGTGCTGTGAGCTGTGTGTCTGTCAAAAACTCGTCCAAATCGCTGTCAACAGGACAACGGCCCAACAGACTGGCAGCATTGCCATATTGGCACGGCAATGCTGATTCTTTCGCCCAAGACTAAACGTCGGGTCACGTGAAGAGTCGACCAGCCGTTTGACAATGGGCCGAAAAACATGATGACTACATGAACCCCATGGCCTTACTTTTGTGGTTTATGATGATGTGGTTACATCCAGCGCACCACATGCAAAGTACAACCTGACGTGTACTACACCACGATACCAACGTTTTTCGCAACATTAGCATAGATACAAAATCCCGACAACAACCGTTGTCTCTATGGCTTTATGTTTGCTGCCTCAATTGCCTACATTAAAATTCCCATTAAACCTACGATAAGCATGCAAAACGCCTCATAATACCAGGTACTTAACCTAGCACATATAATTCAATTAGTAGACACCAAAACAAGAGACAAACTGTCCCAACTATATCTCCGTCGCTCACATAACCGTAAATAAGCCTGAATACACCAACACGCCAAATATGTAGGCGTAGGAATGTTCCGAGGAGTTCCTACTAGTAGTCGGGAACTACTAACATGACCCACCCAACATTAACACGCTCTTATCATGCAAGTGTTCAGGCTAGAACCGACTTCCTTGGCTAAATTACTGCAATTATACTTAATCCTGGGATTGTAGAAAGCAAATGTGGCCATGTCGGATGGATATGATCAAATTAAACATAAATTGGAAATTGTTAACTACCTGATGATGGTATTTGGGGAGGTTGACCTGAAGGTACACTAGTGAGAATTGTAAATAAAACTACTGTGCTGTGTACTGATCTGACTTGATAGCTCACACCTTATTAAAAAATATATTTGCCTATTTAGCCTAACCACGGTAACGAAACCATAGCGACTTCTAAATCGACGCCAACGCCATCTATCGAGCGCGCCGGAAGCTTTACAAATAATTCCGTCTTAAACAGAAATTAATTAAAAACGTTATGTATTTTTTCTTGATGCATTAATATCACGCGATGACTAACTAATCTAAGGAATGTAAAAATAGTCTTAACCGAGGTGAAAAAGTATCAATATAAAACAAAAAAAAATGTATATTATGTCGGAGACGGTTTATTAATCACAATTGTGGGTGTTAACTTAATTTGTTATGATTTGTGTTTGATAATGTTAATTTATGTGAATTTACTATCAATTATTGTCTATTAATTCGAAACATGATTTATTGAGTACTCAGTGTATGCACACTGATTTGTGGTTACTTTATTTCGATAATTGTGATCGATGGTTTTATTCAAAAAAATTGTTGACACGTTACTTTGAATGTAAAACGAATAACTTTATTAAATCACTATTGTTTATTCATGGCAATTATTATTGTGTTATTTGATTACTTTATAATGAGACCTTATTAGATTTAGCACATTTTAGTGTTTTGTATCAAGTAAACGCGTGACGCGCTTCTGTGCGCCAATGGACAGACTTGTATGGAGAGGTTGCAAGGTGGGGGCATCGTCTTATAAAAGAGCGTGCACTCCGTAAGTATGGGTCCCCACCCGATAAGCGCTGGCGTCCCTCAGGGCTCCGTAGTATACCCCCATTTTCACGCTGTTCACCAGCGACATCCCCTAAGATAAAAAGGCCCAGAAGGCTCTATTCGCTGACGGCTCGGCCATCTATTACTCGGGTCGCAACTCAGACTGTATAGCTCGTACCCTCCAATCCGCGGCAAAAGACTTAGGCGCTTATTTCCGGAAATGGAGAATCGAGGTAAACCCCATCAAGAGTCAGGAAGTACTCTGGTCCACCATCTTACTTTCGGAGAGCACATAAAGACAGTGCGTTCGTGCGCCGCTTTCGCTCTCGGTAGGCTCTACTTCATGTTGAATGCACGCAGCAAATTGTCACTCAAGTGCAAATTGCGCATTTACACGGCGTGCATTCGTCCCATCATGACTTACGCCTGTGCTGTATTCGCACACGCAAAACCATACCGTCTCCATAGGATGCAGACCCTCCAAAACCGTTTCTTGCGAAGAATCACAGGAGCCCCTTTTTACCTTCGCAACGAGAACCTCCATCTCGATTTAAAAATACCCACCATCCAGCAGTTCATGAAACGCTCCGCCAAGTGCTTCTTCGACACTGCTGAGAAGCACTCTAACCCTTTGATCGTATCGGCCGCCCGGTACACTCCCTCCCGTATTAGTAAGACTCGACGACCGAGACATACTCTGACCGACCCTGACGATGCTATTACTTAAGGCCAACAGAAATTAGGCCACCAGTACAGTTAACAAACACAGACACAGACCGCCGTCATTCCGTCCTCGCCACCGAGGCCCGTCGCGACGACCCCGTACGTCCCCTCCCCGACCCTTGCTCGTGCCAGCCCGCGCAGCTGAGCCTGTAGTTTTAAATTCGTCCCTAAATAATGGAAATCCGATCCAGCCTGTCCTTTTGCTGTCCTCTCCCAGCGAGGCCCTAAGCCGAGGCTCGTACCCCACAGGGGGTGCCCTTAGCGTGTAGTCGCTTAGTTTGTAAGTTATTTTGCCCTGGCTGGAGGCCCTAAAAATAATATTTTTTTTAGGCACCACAGGAAAGTCCGGTTAAGCAGCCGACAACCTCCTAGGTTTACCTGCGAGATGCCAATCCAAAAAAAATAAATAAGGGGAGTCGATCCTCGGATTCGACTCAGTAAAGAGCTCTTGCTCCCGACAATACTGTCAGTTTACCTGGTACAGCGCTGCTGCATATTCACATAGCTGTATGGGCTTGGTGCTAGCGAGCGATACACTTTGTATTTGGGTGGCTTATGCTACTGTACGAACTGTAAACTTTAAAGGTTTGTTCGTTTATCATTGGGTGGCTTAGGCTGCTGTACGAACTGTAAACCTTAAGGGTTTGTTCGTATATCATTGCGTGGCTTAGGCTGCTGTACAAACTGTAAACTTTAAGGGTTTGTTCGTTTATCATTGGGTGGCTTGGCCATTGTACGAACTGTTGGACCCTAATGGTCTGTTCGATTAACTGTATTGTTGCTGTACCTTTAACTTACTTTTATCTTGTTACTAATAGTGTGTAATTGTTTTTACAGGTCTTGTTTATCCCTAATGGGATAATGGGAACGCCTATAGTCCCTATACCGCTCGGCACTCCTCCTCGATCACTGGTGATCCTATATATATTACTATGTACGAAAATTAAAGCTACGTCTGCCAAAAAACTGCTCTGCAGTTTGGCAGAGGTAATAATAGCGTGTAAAAAGAACCATTTCTGTAGACAAAAAACTTTTTTAATTTTTTTAACTAACTTTCTCACGGACGAAACTCTAAGTGGCGGGAAAAATTTATTAAATATTATATATGCAAAAGTACCTGCGTTTGTATTTTTTGTCTGTAACGGTTCGATGGCTAAACTTCTGAACCGGCTTTGATAAATTTGATACAGACTTAGCTTTGAACTGCAAGAAAGGCTAAAAAGCTAGTACTGTCATTTTTTATACCTACTTCTTTTTCTAAACGACATCAAAAAGGAGGAGGTTCTTTATTTTTCTTTATTTCTTTTTTTTAAAAAAAAAACGTTGCCCCACACTAGGTATTACTCCTGTGTCGTGTGCGTTTACAAACATTTATAAACTCACTCATTTTTTTTTGTGTGTTTATTATGCGTTCCTCCGGCAATCAGAAATTTGAATTTAATTTCGGAAGTCATTGGCAATACAAAGCAACAAACAGAAAAAAATCCGCCGAAATCCGACACAAAAGTTATATTATTTTGTGCTACAATTATTTATCCCTTTTAGTCTTTTTCGCAAAAAAAGGTTTTTTTAATAGATATTAGTATAGGTAAAGTTTGTTCGTAAGAAATTATCAAAAAAAAAAAACACAAATAAAAATCTACTGCCCAAACCCATACATTTTAGTGTATACTTGGCTTCAACACGAACAAAGATGAGGCAAACGCTAGTACCCGTATGTAGTATGTAATAAAATTATATTTAATAACATCTTACTAATTTCTACGTTCTACGGTAAAACCCCTATTTGATAACTCGAAGTCATGTTCGCCGTTTATTTTAAAGACCAATGGGGGATCGGATTTGGTTCAGTTCAGTAATGGTTATGTCCTATGGGGGTCCGCCGATAAGTTTGATCGAATTTAGGTCAATGAGATTGTTTGGTTAATGCGGATTAATGAGCTGTCCTTTGATTGGTCCTATTATAAGATACGGATATGTAAGTACCATTTATGAAGACTTGGTGAGTAAGCAATTAAGGATTTTATCGACATTGACATCGACGTGTCTGTCATAAAAAAAAAAATCTCCCAACACAAACATTGCGAAAGTACTTCACGTCGGAACGTCGGAACAGATGCTGAACCTATACCAAGCACAGGTTCGATCGTGCTTGGAGTACTGTTCGCACCTCTGTGATGGATCTGCCAAGTACCAGCTGGAGGCGTTGGAAGTTATTGAAAGACGTGTCAATTAGAGGCTCATAGACAACGACTTCCTGTTTAGGGCTAAGCTCCAAAGCCTTGAACACCGCCGCGCCGTTGCCAGCCTATCGGTCTTTTATCGGGTACATTTCGGAGAGTGTGCTATGGAATTGCACAACTTAATTCCCCCATCCCCATTTCATCACCGGACGAGCAGGGATACGTCACCGCTATAGGTACGGTTGAAGTTCCACGGTCTCGAACCAAGCGCTTTGCTTTCACATTTATTGTGCGAACTGCCAGACTGTGGAATTCACTGCCCGCCTCTCTATTCTCCGATACATATAATCTGGATATCTTCCAGGCACGAGTAAACCGGTTTATTCTAGGCAAGCGTGCTCCACCTTAGGCCGCATCATCACTTAAGATCAGGTGAGTTGCGGTCAAATGCAAGCCTATAACAATTAAAAAAAAAACCTCTCAGTTCAAGGTTACCCTGTTCTTATAATATCATTCGAAATATCGTAATATCAAATTTCGACTCTATCAGACTTGTGAAGGATGCTCAAAGCCATTCATCATACAGCTGGGCAGATTTTCATGAATCTTAGCTGTAGAATTCTCCTTTGTTGTAATGATATCAAATACAGTGTGTCGGTTTATTTGGATTTAGTTATTTTTAGGGTTCCGTACCTCAAAAGGAAAAATACGGAATCCTTATAGGATCACTTTGTTGTCCGTCTGTCTGTCTGTCAAGACCCTTTATCTCGGGAACGCGTAGAGATATCGAGTTGAAATTAAAACCTTATACCAAGTCAACGGCCCCTTGAAGCTGTATAAATCAACTTTCTACGTTAACGTGAAAAAAGATAAGGCGGTTTATGCCGCAAAAACGAATATTTCGACACTGTCAAGGGAATCAAAATGACAATGCCAGATCCTGCCCCACCCATTTACAGAAAATGTAATTTAATAAAAAAATTGTAATGATCATAGAATCTTATTATAATAAATTGTTTTGCTTAAGAACTTGCGATTTTGCGAACTTGCGTTCTTGGTTTGTTTCCACGAGAGGCTCTAGTGCGGAGTTGTGTGGAGTTCATTAGCAAAATGCTTCCTTTGTGTCTTATATTTGTTTTTTTTGAGAACCTAATTGATAATGTAGACTATTGTACATTATAAGGAAATGTAAAGAACTTTTTTGTTGGCAAATGAACAACATTATTATTATTACTTGCGGATTACAAATCAATGCTAAAAGGAATGCAAATACAGTTTTTTGATCTAAACAGAAACGGCAAGTTCTGTAGCCATTAAGACTAATGTTTAGTAATCAGCAATGAATAAGCAGTAAGATGCTACATATTGTAAGCTTGTACATGACTTTTATTGAGTAGGGCAAAGTTCTATAGAGCTTCTGGCATTGTCCTTTATGTGGTACTTCCCGTTGACCTAGAACTATGAAATTTGGCAAGTAATATCGTCTTATACTACAAGTTCAGGGAAAAGTCTGAAAATTTTACATTTGTAATTTAATCATAAAAAATATAGTCTTTATTTATATAACACGCTTTTTCCCGCGATAACGCCCGCGTGAATGTCAGTTATCGCGCATATGCAGATGAAGTTACGGATTTAAAAGTAGTCTATGTCCTTTCCCAAGGTTCAAGCTACCTTGACACCAATTTTGATCAACATCGGTTCAGCCGGTTCATCGTGAAAGCGTAACAGAGACAGTTACTTTCGAATTCAATAGTATTAGTATGGAAGTAAGGATCAAATTATGGATAGTAGATATGGATTAGTATGGAAGTATGAATATGTACCTACAAATTTATAGGGAATCGTCGGTGGGCGAGTCAGAATCGCACTTGTCCGGTTTTTTTTTAAAAACGGCCTTATTATACTTGCGGGCAAGGGTGCCAACGCAAACGGGTAAATTTGGTGTACAGTTGGTTTTTGTAAGTCAATGATTTTAATATTGTGTCTTTATACTCGTAATGCTAAGTTTGTATGCTTTAATTTTGCTCAATGACTGTACTCCATATCGTCAGATTTAAGAAAAAAATCAGTAATAAACCAAATTACAAGGGGTGTACGAATTTATTGGTCTCACGTCTAGGTTTGTAAGAAGTAGGTGGTTGTGGAAGTACTAAAATTCTTTCACTGAGATATACATAGGTACGGTAATAATTATTGCCGAGTGATATACTCGAATTCCAACTTTCTCTAAATCGGTTCTAGGCACTAAATTTAAAATTCTATCAGAGCTTAATCCTCATAAATCAGTCACAAGTACATTAGCTTGTACGTAATTGTCACAATTAACTCCTATTTTAGTTTATAATGAGGTGTATATACTAATGACGCAGCTACCTTGTCTAATTAGATAGATAGGTTTTATTTTCTTACCACAAATTACGACTTAAAGTTAAATTAGTCTACAGATTTTGCACTTAATTTGTGGAAAATAGATGCTTAAACTGAGTTTTTTTCAACACCTGCAAGTCAGTCAAATTCAAATCATTTATTTAAATCAGACCATTAAAAAGCACTTTTTTTAATCGTTACCGCACTATAATAAAAGAATAAAATAAAAAAAGAAAAATAAGAAATAAGAAGAATAAAATAAAATAATATAATAAAAGATAACGTAACTTCCATTTGGTGAAAGAATTTTCATAATTGTACTAGTAGTTCCGAAGTTTTGCACATTCAAATAAACAAACTTTTCAGATTTTTTGTGTGCCCTTGGGACAATTTAGGACTTATGCTTAAGGGGCTATTTAACGACTTTTACAGATTTTAAACTGACAATCACGTCAAAATGTGCAGTGTAAATGATTTGAAAAAATACATGTTAAACTAGAACATTATCTTAATCATTTAGTATGTGAATATTTTTTACTTAATATAATTTATTACTTTGAGAGTTTTGGATACAGAGAATCGTATGCGCTGCGTCCAAAACAAGTATAGTCGAAAAAAATTAATAACAGTAGTATTCACTAACTTAAAAAAAGGCGACTTTTAACTTTAACTTAAAAATCTTACAGACAGTTTTATTATCTATCTTTTAGTATAAAAGATAGATAATAAAGATGAAATAGATGGTGTAAGTTTCGTTTAATTATACCTGGTAGATTTTGTGTGATTGCCAATGTTTTGTCCGCTTCAGACACAACTTATCGAGTTAATTAAACTATTTAATATGAATATAATGAAAAATATTCACATGCTAAATGATTAAGAGAATGTTCTAGTTTAACATATTTTTTTTACAAATCATTTACACTACACATTTTGACGCGATTGTCAGTTTAAAATCTGTAAAAGTCGTTTAATAGCCCCTTAATTCAGAATTGTACGCAAACAAAGCTAGTATTGAAATAAACATAAATGTTTCATGGCTACTCCTAACACAGAAAAAAAGAAACATAATAGTTAACATATATGGTAAGCAAATAATGGCTTTCGTCGTGGGCGGAGCTTATTGCTTGTTCCGCGCTCTCGCTTGCACGCTCAGGCTCAGGCGGAACGTGACACTTATTCGTGCGTGCAGCCGGTATTTATTCATTTATTACGCCAAAAATCTCATTCAATACATAATGATTCCCACGAAAGAAAACGGCTATCTATTCTAAGACAAATGTCACATTTAACGTGGGTGGATGACATACGATTTAATTGTGCACGTCACTTACAAATGCAGACGCCGAGAATATCAAATTAACGTGAATATTACACACACCATTAGTAATAGACTAGCACTTAAGCTGTTGATTATAAGATGTATTATTTAAGGAACAGGTTAAAGCCATTATTGAAACGTCTACAGCGATTAGTAGAACAGTTCAATCTACGTAATTTTCAAAAAAAGAAGGTGTTTATCAATTCGATACGTATATATATTTTATGTTTGACCACGCATAAATTTTTACAGTGAAGTCTTTTTCTTTTTTTTTATGTTTGTTACCTGATTTCTTTGGACTGGGTGAACAGATTTTGATGATTCTTGCTTCCCGTGTGGTCCAATTTTAATTTGGTCTAGTTCTGACAATGGCATCCATGAGAAAACCGTATAAGTCTTAAATTTGCATTGAGTATGTGCGCGATTTGTTACGAGATTTCTCCGGCAAACGTAAACCGATTTTGAAAATTCTTCTCTTTTTTATGGATAGGGTATGCTTCAGGGGTGGTCACACATAAATTTTGTCGAAATTGATTTAGCACTTTTTGAAAAATCAACAATTACCCAAAAATTTTACATAGACGACGTTTTAGTTTCATCAATCTTTGTAGTAGTTAACTTTAAATTTCTTCTTAATAGATTTGGATGACAAGGAGGTACTAAAAAGCGGAAAATAAAAGCTTTTTACAAAAAAGACAACCGAATTCAAAAACTAAAAAGTTAAAAATAACTTTAGCACAGAACACACATTGACTTTAATTTCGGAAGTCGGTGGCAATACAAAACAACAAACAGAACAATGCCACTGAATTTTGAAACTAAAGTCAATGTGTGTTCTGTGCTAAAGTTATTTTTCACTTTTTAGTTTTTGAAGGCGGTTGTCTTTTTTAGTTGATAGATATACCTCAAAGTTGGTTCCATATAAATGTCATGATTTTTTTTTACCTCTAAGAATATTAAGAGATCACTGTAATTTTTTGGTGTCACGGTTTCGTAATTAATTTGTATAAAAAGAAGTAGGCACTAAATAGCGAAAAAATAAACTTTTTCACAAAAAAGACAACAAGGAAGGAAATTAATTAAAGTATTCAACGGAATCAAAACATAGGTTATTAATTTTCAGTTTACCTAGAACACTTATGAAATTTGGCAAGTATTATTGTTATATACTACAAGTACAGGGAATACATTTGTTGTATTTGTAATTAAATCATTAAAAATATATTCTTTATTTATAATGAGCTTTTGACCGCGATTTGGTTCGTGTGAATGTCGGTTATCGCGAATACAGACAAAGTCCCGAATTAAAAAGTACCCTATATGTTTTCATAGGGCTCAAGCTATTTTCATACCAGATTTCATCAAAATCGGTTCAGCCGTTTCATCGTGGAAGCGTAACATATTTAATAATAAAAATAATTCTTTATTATCAGGCAACTAAGGCCCATAGATAAAATTACACAAATTAAATAAACAAAACATAAACTAATACATATTAAAAGTATTTTTATTATTTACTAGCTTCTGCCCGCGACTTCGTACGCGGATCCTGTTGCTTATGCCAGCGACAACGGGGTCGGCAAAATCGAAGATCTGAAACGTCTGATGTCGAATTCTAAGAGCCCGGGGACGGGAAAACAACGGAATGCGCGAGATGATTCGAGACGTTCAAAAAGTACAATTTTGAATCATACCTCCGATGGCGGAATATGTGGCGTAGTCAATCATATGAGTATACGTAAATGAACTCCGTTCCTTGCTAACCCAAGGAAGGTCGCCATGACCTACGGCTATATCTTAAGACACATCCGATTCTTCAGATGATATCGACATTCTGTTCAGAGAATGTCGAAGTCGATCAGGATTCAAACGTTCGTTGCGCTCTTCTTCTGTCTCTTCATGCCGTACTCCAGCAATTCTTTTTCTCTCACTTTCTAACTGATTATGAATATTTTGTGTGCGTGTTCGGGACAATCTATACTATTATATTATTAAGCTGAAGTTTGTTTGGTTGAACGCGCTAATCTCAGGATCTACTGGTTCGAATTAAAAAAATATTTTTGTCTTGGATAGTCCATTTACCGAGGAAGGCTATAGGCCAATGCGAAGCTGGGTCGGGTCGCTAGTGTATAATAATCGCGATCAGCAGTTAGTCGTGCATCACGTTCATCATTCGGTTCAAAAGACCTGTTAGTAAATGTGCGAATACGCTGAGAACTCAAGCGTGATTCTGTATCGGTATACGTTTCCGATTCGCGAGACAATGCATGACGCTCACGATCAGCGGACAGTCGCGCATCACGTTCCGCAGCAGATGCGTAGATACGCTGAGAACTCAAGCGCAATTCTCTATCCGTGAACGTCTCCGACTCGCGAGACAATGTATGACGTTCACGATCAGCGGTCAGTCGCGCATCATACTCTTCACCGGTTATCTAGAGACCTGGATGTAGATGCGTAAATACGCTGAGAACGCAGGCGTGCTTTGCGACTTGAAGAGGTTTCCACGGAGCGAGTTGCAGCCTGATGTTCTAGAACAGCATCAAGTCTCTCTTGACGCTCTTTGGTAGATTCTTGGGATCTTATGATCCTCAATCTTTTAGCTCCTTTGGAACATTAGTAAAGATTTGACCTCTTTCTAGGCATGGTTATAGTTTTATTGTAAAGAAGATACGATCAATTAAAATCTAAGTGCCTGCTCCCCTGCGTTACCGGGTAGGCTACCGTGTCACGAAGATAAATGGAAAAGGAAATTAAACACCTAAATAACATAAGCCCGAAGGCATATTTAATCTATAAAATAAAAAAATAAATGGGAATTTTGGCCAGTAGAGTCAAATTTTCAATGATATACCATCGTCATCAAAAATCAGTCCTAAACTGTTACCGCTTTCACCGCGTGGAGGTACTCCCAGCTTATGTTATTTTATAAGATACAGTGAAATTAGTGATAGCTTTGATTTTCACATCAGATGTTTCTGATCTTCGATTTTTATAAGTCAACAGGAAATGCCCATCAGACCGAACAATTTTTGCTAAGACGTCATTCCTATATGTGTCATGGTGTAGCTGGGCTCTTGGAGTTCCACATCAGGTGTTCCAGATCTTCAAATTTATTCTCTCAGCAGAAAATGCTCATCACGTGGAACAATTTTTGCTATGGTACCATTTTTGTATCTCTTATAGTTTAGCTGGTCTGTTGCGGTTCTGCATCAGATGTTCAAGTTTCCAATATAAATTATAGCCTATATGTTGCCCAGACTTAATACCTATACAACAAAAGAAAAATCATCCAAATCCGCCCAGTAGTTCCGAAAATTAGCGTGTACAAACAAACAGACAAACAGACAGAATATTTTTTTTGGATTCGTGCTCTATTACTGTTCCTAAACACCCCTCAATATTTTTTTTTTTAATATTTTCAATGTACAGACACAGTTTTGTTACTGTTTTATTATTTATGTATAGATGAAGGGAATGGGGGAGGCCTTTGCCTAGGAGTGGGGCAGGAACGGCTAGAAAAAAAAAAATTCTCTCCACAAAGGTTAGGTTACTAATACTTTAGGACTATACAATAAGATAATGCAAACAAAACCTTTGCGAAAGACCTGGAGTCCGTACTAGGGAATCCCTGTGTTACGGATCTCCAGGCTCCCACCCCCAGTGATTAAGTGAAGTAATGTTACATTGCAAAAAGTTTAAGGTTTAACAAGCAACAAGTAATTTTTAAACTTCTATGGAAGAGAAGCAAAACAAAACAAAAACAAATGGATTTAAATAAATATTAAATTAATTGATTACGCATAAATGTGTGGAGTGTGTCACTGTGTGTCAATCAGCGTAAATGTTCAAACGTAGATCATACTAATATTTTGAATATGTTACGAAAAGCGTATAATCCGTTTTGACTAAACATGCATTAAGTAAATTAGAAGAAAGTACTCATAAATAGGCCGTGTGGTGCCAGCCGCGAATGCCACCCCATTTCTACCCGTAGGTGTCGTACAAAGCGACAGAGGGATATTGACTAGAGGATGGGCAGCAGCATTCTTCTGAGTATCATAACACCTACTGCGATCGCCAACATGCATCGGCCAAGCATGGCGATTATGGCTGAACCCCCCCTTTGGGAGACCTTTGCCCAGCAGTGGGCGTCTAAAGGTTGAAATGATGATGATGACTCATAAATATAAGTAAGAAAATAATAACAAATAATATTACCAGACTATAATAGTCCCACTGCAGGACAAAAACCTCGTCTCATTAAGAGACGGCACGAGCATTGATTACCAAGCTTGTACAGAGCGGATTGGCCAATTTAAACTGATATGAATTTTAAGTTAATTATAGTAAAATCATCTGCCTAGCCTTTTCCCAACTATATTGAGATCGGCTTCCAGTCTAACCGGATGCAGCTGAATACCAGTGTTTTACATGGAGCGACTGCCTATCGGACCTCCACAACCCAGTTACTGGGTAACACGATACCCCTTGGTAAGACTGGTTGTCAGACTTACTGGCTTCTGACTACCCGTAACGACTGCCAAAGATCTACGAATGACAGTCGGGACCAACGGCTTTACGTGCTTTCCGAGGCACGGAGGAAACTCGGTATGAAAGGGATGGTCACCCATCCACAGACCGACCGCGGTTAGCGTAGCTTAACCTTTGACCGATCGATCTGTACGGCTTTAACTTAGCCACGAGCTCCTCCATAGTAAAATAATAAATAAAATAAAATAAGTTTATTTCATAACATATTTGGCTTACAATTACATGTCGAGGAGTCTTCATTTAGGCATAGAAAATGCCTGTAGTTGAAGTCTCTTTCCGCTCTTTCCTTACATTATAAACGTGTAACTATGTATAAAAAATAAAAATCGAAACAAAAATTGTGTTCGCAGGTTCGGTTGTATTCGCAGTTTTGCCCAATATTATTTTTGTATATTATATTTTAAATCTTACTAACATAGTTTTATAAGTGCCTGTATTGTAACTAACCAAAATATGGATGTACCTTGTCCGAAATAAATATATTAAATTGAATTTAATTGAAAAAACAAATAAACGGAAGGAAATAAGACATGATTAATTGAAAGAGTGCATTCACACCCAATGTTTTCTTTCGCCGATGTCATTGATATTACAAGCTAAACATAGAATGTAATGAATTGAAAAAGTCACATTAGTACTTGCCCGGTATCAAACCTACAATGACTTCTTTGTCTCATCCAAATAACATTGACTAATTGATACAGCGGGTAAAAAGTAAAAACCCATCTGTAAACGAAATTCGTCTTAATTACCTGTTGCGTGCTACACTTATCTGGTAAATTGTGAGAATCAGTTTGATGTTGAGTTCACCTCTAGCCTTCTCTTATCAGCTGACCGCGCGAGTGAAAGAGACGACAATTGAGGTTCACTGTATCGTAGTTTACGTCATACTCGCACACATTGATGCGCGGAATTGTTTTAAATGAAACCAATCAACGGGTATGAAATCATACGCGACCGCGCTCTCGCATGTATACGTCATGTAAAATGGCCAGCAGAATATATCTGTTGTGCCTTTTAGTATCGTTACTATCGGTGTGTCACAGTTTAAGCTCGAGCTGGAGTAGCCAAAGTGCATCGTCATCGAGTGACAGCTACCCCTCGTCATCAACAAGTCTCTCAGGAGGATCACCGTATGGATACCCATCGTCATCGTCAGGGCTATCTGGATCGTCAGGATCATCGAGCTGGAGTTCTGGTTCCTCAAGTTATCCATCATCATCGTCAGGACTTTCGGGGTCCGGATCAAGCTCCTACAATAAACCTTCGTCATCTTATGGATCATCAGGATGGAACTATGGTCCCTCAAGTTACCCTTCATCATCATCAGGACTATCGGGGTCTGGATATAGGTCTATTAATGATGAATTGTCATCATTGAAATCTTTAGGAATTGATGTTTCGAAAATGCCATCATTTGGATCAAGCTCTAATGATAAATCTTCATCACTTCCGGGATTAGCGGGGTGGAATTTTGGTTCTTCAAGGTACCCCTCATCATCGTCAGGACTGTCAGGTTCTTATAATAATGACTTGCCATCTTCAGGAATTAAACTTTCGGATATCTCATCATATGGATTAAGCAATTCCGGTCACAATTCACCACTTTATCCATATGATTACCCCGGAACACAATCAGGACAGTATGGATCTGGATCAAACTCTTACAAAAATCCTTCGTCATCTTCAAGCTTGAACTTTGGTTCTTCTAGTTACCCTTCATCGTCATCAGGTCTCTCGGGAGGATCATCAGGATTATACAACTATCCTTCATCTTCCACTGGACTTTCTGGATCAAGTAAATACCCATCATCGTCATCAGGATTATCCGGATCAAGTTCTGGCTTCAGTAATTACCCTTCATCATCATCTGGATTATCTGGATCAAGTTCTGGCTCTAGCAAATACCCTTCATCATCATCTGGAATATCAGATTCGAGTTATGGCTCCAGCAAATACCCTTCAACATCGTCAAGTTCTTCAGGATTTTATGGGCCAGGATCTGGCTACAAACCAGCATCAAATTCGGGAGGGCTATTATATCCAACATCTTCATCCGGATTATCGGGAGTTGAGACAAGGCTGCATCAAAAACATACGCACAATGTGAACAGTGAACACACCAGTACACATCGTCATACAAAACATTTTTATCCTAGTAAAAGTGTACCACTCAGTATGCCTACGTACTATAACACACCGCAATACGTATACATCAATGAGTACAGGCACTCGAATAGCCGCTATGGAGATTTACTAACAGGCTTGTCTTTGTACAATCTTGGTCGATCACGTAGTCAGTTCCACAACCAATATTACTATGACGACTATTACAGAAACAAGTACAATAACCCTAGCTCATCGTCGTCTTTGACGTACAAAGAAGAAGACAAACCTCAGGAACAAGCTACCTGCATATTGAAACTGAAAGAAAACGGACGTGAAGATGTGTTAAAAATTCCTTGTGAAATCGTTTCAACTTTCACCGAAGGAAGTAAAAATGTGACTCCATCACAACAAACTCTAGTGAACGGAGCAGTGTGTACGACTACCACTACAGTGATTGACAATACAGTGCCCACAGTGTCAGTGATGCCACCGCTATCAGTGTTGCCAGTCGCGCCGTATAACAGTCCATTATTTGACACTAATGCATCTATGACCGGTATAAACAGGATTTTATCGAAAACTGTTACAACAATCAATGCAACTATGGCAAATGTCACGGTTTGTACTACAAATTCCTCCCTTGTAGATCCATTAACTGTGAAAGGGCCACCAGTTAATGCCAAAGATATGGAATGCGTTGTAGAGATACAAACAAAGGATGCTTTCTTGAGTAATGCTATCGATTGTAACACTCTAGTAGAGTATGCAAAAATGCCTGAACCTAAGAAAGACACCGGAATTCTGCCAGAAAGATCTACATTGAAAAAATTGTTGAATAAGCCGCCTTGGTGGATGTCCTTATTTATAGCTCTGTAATTTGGATACAAAATGTAATATTATTTATAAATTAATACGTGAACTAAAAACTTAGTACCTACCGAGAAGGCTGAGATTTAGAAAACGTAATTCCATACTAATCCATATCCATACTTTCATACTAATATTTTAAATGTGAAAGTAGCTCTGTCTGTATCGCTTTCACGATGTAACGGCTTAACTGATTTTGATGAAGTTTGACGAAGTCGCAGGCAAAAGCTAGTATTATAAATGCGAAAGTGAGTTTATTTGTTTGTTAAGCTTTCACGGCTAAACTGATTTTGATGAAATTTCGCCTGAGCCAAATTTCATCAAAATCGGTTCAGCCATTTTATCGTGAAAGCGTAACAGATAGAGTTACATTTGCATTTATAATATTACAATCCAGTTCTGTATCCTTTCTTCAGAAAGGATATAGGCTACTTCTTAATCCGCACCATCATCAGTATCCGCGATAACCGATATTCATTAGCACGAAGTTGCGGGCAAAACTTACTTAAAAACAAACAAAATACGGTCTAATTTCAACCGTATTTATTTATTTAATTTACTAGCTTCTAGCCCGCAGATTCGTAAGCGTATATTTCTGTTCTAAGTGTGAACCTAGATCAATATCTATACGAGTGCTCAATTTCAGCTCAATTCGTACAGCCGTTTAAGCGTAGAAGAGTTACATACATTTATCCATCTTCACAAACATTCCCATTTATAATAATCTATATCTCTGTGTTTGATGTGTTACGTAAGAGACTTGATAGGTATGTACTTAGTTTTTTTGTAATGTTGCCATTGGTATTATGTTTCCTTGTTCCCGACTTTGAACTTTGACAATGTATTTTTAACGATATTTTTTATCTGTTGTATACAAATGAGTAATATTGTTAGATAAGTATATTATAATGATGTGCCATTTACTGCATTTACGTATCATAATATTTTGTTGAAAATACTTTCTTTATTCTTATAAAGATGTTCAGAAAATAGAATTCGTCTTTCATTTTAATTTCTTTGCAACAAAAGGTTTCATGAATTGCTTATTACAAACCAACTTTATTACAGTCAAAATGTACTAAGTACTGGTCTTTTATTTATAAAGGGACGACAAACAGCAGTGTAATAATAAGTACATATTGGTTAAAACTTAATAATAGAAGTAACCAATATACAATTCACAACGTTATCCACATATTACTAAACATATCTACTAGTTGTTAGGAAGAATGATATAAAAATAAACAGAATAAAAGTAAACATTCATCATCATCATCATGTCAACCTTTAGACGCCCACTGCTGGGCATAGGTTTCCCCCAAGGGGAGGTCAGCCGTAATCGCCATGCTTGGTCGATGCATATTGGCGATTGCAGTAGGTGTTATGGTACTCGGTATGGTTATGGTACGCTGCGGCCCATCCACTGGTCAATATCCCTCTGCCGCCTTTTACGACACCCATGGGTAGAAATGGGGTGGTGTTATTCGCGACCGGCACCAGAAGTAAACATTTCTTAATTATTATAGTTCCGGTCACTTAAAATAGCAACAATTTCTTTTTTAAATATAGCCTTGCTGAGAAACATAATATCAGTTGAGCTGAACTGCCTATTGTAGGTGTCAGCTAATCGATGCAGCGGTTTATGAATATTTGTATGTTTTTACCTCGTACTGTAGTTATTTATATATTTTTAAATATAATTTCCTTAAAATACTCCTACAGAAAAATTACTCATTTGAGGAAATATCACATTATGTTTCATTAAATACCAACGAATAGGTATTTAACTGTTAAATACTCGATATTTATGAAAACAACCGAATCGATTCATCAGTCATAGTCAAGCTACACTTGCTGCGTGAATGGGTGACCTTCTATGACATACCAAGACATCTTTGTGCTTCGAAAAGCATATAAAGCCGTTGGTCCCGGCTGTTGTATATCTTTGACAGTCGTTATTAGTAGTCAGAAGCTATGACATCTGATAACCTGTCTTACCAAGGTATATCGTGTTAAGCCCGTCACAGACGTAGCTATAATCAAGGCATATTGCGATCAGCTAGCTTTATGGCTTTGCATCGATCTACCAAACATCCTGTATATTATAATAATATACAGAATGTTTGGTAGATCGATGCAAAGCCGTAAAGCGCAGCTAGTATAGACTATTTACAACCATTTGAACCGAACTTGTCTTAGCCGAAGTGTGACTACATTTTTTTTAACTAAATTTTAATGGTTTTTGCTCTCAAAACCCAAAATATGGCAGTTAGTTGCAATTAATGGCCAATTTGAATAATAAGTCATTTATTTTTTATTTTATTTGGTTAACCTAATGCGTAAACAATCGAATAGAATATAATTAGTAAATCTGTGTGATAAGACAATTTTTTTATAGACATTTAAAGTCAAGGACATTTTTAATGATTTCAGTAATCTGTTTTTAGACGGAATGAATAAAATCACGGATGGTGCTATTTTTGTTCAAACAATTTTAAAAACATGTCTGATTATTGTTCTTTCTTTCGAGGTATCAACTACGCGGATAGCTAACCAATTATTGAAATTATGACCTACAAACCAAATTGAGGGAGAAAATTAAATTTTTTAAACGAATTATTTAAAAGAATATTATGATTGAAATCATTTATTATTCGTGTTCAAAATATTCGCCGCAGTCTCTAACACCAACACGGGCCCGTTTTCACACTTCTGTTGTTGTTATTTTTAACTTCATTATCAGTATCATCGTTTCAAACGCTGAATTAATTCTCTCAATCAATTCTTCTTTCCTGTTTATTTCCACATTCGTATAAACTAGTTCCTTGGGCCGACCCCACACGTAAAAGTCAAGCGTAGTCAGGTCGGGTGACCGGACGGGCCAAGGGATCGGCCCGTCTCTGCCGATCCAACTGTTACGGAAGCAATTATTTATGTGCCCCCATACCTTTAATAACCAATGCGCTGAACAACCATCTTGTTGAAAGATGACTTCTCGGTCTCTCTAGTTAATATGGGGGCCTCGAATTTAGACGACTTGTCGGTCTCTAGTGAATATCGGGGCCCGGATTCCTCTACAAGCTCTGGAAGATCATTTTGTTGAGATTCCAAATAATTGTAAATAAGTATCTAGTAAATAAGTATCTAGTATTATAGTCCGTGTGGTGTCGGACGTAAAGAGTAGCACCATCCCATATCTTCCCGTGGTTGCCGTAAGAGGCGACTAAGGGACTTACCAGAGAATGGGCAGCAGCGTTCTCTGTGCCTTTGTAACAACCATACTGCGATCGCCAATCCGCCTGCCAAGCGTGGTGATTATGGCAAAACCCCCCCTTGGGGTGGCCTATGTCCAGTAGTGGACGTCTTTAGGCTGAAATGATGATCTAGTATACTTATTTCACTTTTTTTAAATTTATTTATATGAATTTCTCGAACGAAGAATATGCAGGCATCGTTTTTATGTATGGCACGAAAGCACACGGCAATGGATCGTTTGCACGACGGATGTACCAAGAATGCTATCCTAATCGTAGAGTACCGAATGTGAGGGTAACTCCCCGTCAATCCAGGTAGACATGATACTAACACCGAAGAAAATATCTTGGCGGCATTTCAAGCTGATCCACATACCAGCACTAGAAAAATAGCTCGAAATTTAAGCATAGAATTGGGCCCCATTTGTTACTGGATAATTTGTATGGCTAGATTCGCCATACAAACTATCTGGTATTCGCTGGAGACCAACAAGTCGTCTGAATCTGAGACTCTGATAATCGCCAGAGACCGAGAAGTCATCTTTCAACAATTTATTTATTTATTTTATTTATTTATTTTATAGTTAATTAACACGGTACAGTACCACTTACATTAATTAACATAGAAACACTCCATTTAAAAAGACTATACAATGCAAACAAATAGGGTCTTAAACAGTTATTCGCTACTAATCAACATGGAACAGTGGACACTCTGGCATACTGTTTCTCACAGAACATCAGACATACGCGTTTAACTTTACTCCAATCGTCCGCAAACACATCACATTCAGGGTTGGCCGTCAGGAGGGCATTGAGCATCTTTAAGGTACGACACACAGGCGATTGAGCTCTGGCAACCGTTCTGCAAGGCAGTTGTGCGAACAGATTATGTCGGCGACTTTGGCGGTGACCGATGTATTTGTCGGGTACAAATAGTCGACAGAAAAGGTCATGAAGCTCAGGGCAGTCAATACGACCGTGAAGGATCCCACAGGCTACCGTGAGCTGATCAAGGCCTCTTCTTACCTCCAACGAGTTGAGACCCAAAGTCCCTAGGATATAGTTGGTGGGGTACATGTAAGGATAGAAGTTGTAGGTTCTTTTAAAAAGATACCTTAAAAACGTTTTCTGCACTTTCTCGAGCATAAGTGTTTGAGCCGCAGTGTACGGATGCCAGACACAACTACTAGTCTCCAGCTTACTGCGAACTAGAGAGGTGTACAGTAACTTAATTACATGCGGGTTGTGAAAATCATGAGCATTACGCAAAACAAATCCTAAGCGCCTGAAAGATTCTTTCGCAAGGGTGGAGATGTGATCTCTGAAAGTCAGACCACGGTCGAAGGTCACTCCCAGATCCTTAACTTTGGCGACTCTAGCAATTTTTTCGCCACCTAAGGTGTAGTCAAAATGGATTGGTCGTAATCTTCGACCGAATGTCATGACGTAGCACTTGTTTGTGTTAAAAAACAGCTTATTTAGGATGCTCCACTCGTAGATAGCGTCGATATCCCTTTGCAGGAGTTTGCAATCCTCGTCAGTTCTGATTTGAGCAACTAGCTTTAGGTCGTCGGCATATAGCACGCATTTAGCAAACTTAACTTTACTGACAAGGTCATTGATCATAATGAGGAATAAAAGCGGCCCCAAAACGGATCCCTGACTCACGCCCGAGCGAGTGTTATAGGGTTTAGACTCGAAGATGCCATGTCTGACGAATTGTTTGCGATCCCGTAGGTAGTCGGAGAAAAAGTTAAGATAACTGTACGAGAATCCCATGGCCCCTAACTTTGAAAGGAGTATATCGTTATCGACTTTGTCGAACGCTTTCCGAAAGTCAAAATATAGGGCATCGACTTGGCTACCGACGTCCAAACCGCAAGATACATAGTCAGTGTGTATCAGTAGGTTTGTGTTTACGGAACGACCTGGGCGAAAACCGTGCTGGGCATCGGAAAGTAGCACATTAATCTTCTCGTAGATAAGTGAGTGGAGTATGTGCTCAAAAGTCTTGGCTACGGTGGGCAGGATAGCGATGGGTCTGTGTTCCTCTACAGCTTTTTTGTCACTGGTTTTAGGGATCGGGATAACACGTGAGATTTTCCACTGGTCAGGATATACACCGGTCTGGAGGGCCAAGTTAAAGATATGACAGAGAGGGCCCGCCAAGATATCACGACAGCCCTTAATTATAAAGGCAGGAACATTATCAGGGCCGATCGAGCTACAGGGCTTCAGTCTGGCTATGCCCTTATTTACATCCTGAGGGGTTAGGATAGGAAGAGGTATATTCCCGCTCTCATAACTCACATTTAGGTTCGATGGGTCCAACTCTGGTGTGTCGGACAGAAACACACTAGCAAAGTAGCGAGCGAATGCTTCGGCCGCTCTAACACCAGAACTAGTCTCCCCATTGTGCACAACTATGGGTTCGAAACCACCCTTTGATTTGAGGCTAGAAACATGTTGCCAGAACTGACGCGGGTTCACCCGCAAATTATTTTCGGCATGGTTGCAGAACAATCTGTAAGCTTCCTGGGTTCTTACTTTTAGATCCGATCGCAATGCACTAAACTCTGCATATATTAAATCACATCGCGTAATTTTCCACTTATGATGGAGCTTATTTTTATGCTTGGTGTCTTTTATAAGATCAGTGGAAAACCAGATCGGATATCGTCTATTACCAGTGTTCATTCTCTTCTTTTTTGGAATAGATGAGTCAAATAAATTATACAGTATTTTGTAAAACTTACCCGTAGCGGAGCGTGCATCGTTGCAATGAAGAACTTCCAGCCAAGGAGCAGAGCAAATTAGGTCCCTTAGAAGTGTGTAGTCTCCTTTGGCAAAGTTCCAATCCCTGCTTTGATCAATATTGCAGGGGTCTAATGTTTCACTAACCTTAAGCGCTACGGTTGTTACCACGATATATAACGGAGGGTGATACAAATCTATTGGAACCAGCTCCGTTCCTTCGACATGCTCGCAGGTTATTCCGGTACCTACCCGGGCCAACACCACATCTAACTTACTCCCACGCATATTCATCACTTCATTCACGTCTGCCAGATCACAAAAGCTTAAGAAATAACAATAATAATTATTAATATTTACAGATGCACTTTTTAAATTAAGGTCACCTAAAATCAATATAGTTCCATTTAAATTGGACACGATGCTCTCCACCTTGCAAAACCAAGTCATATAATCGCTGTCGGTCGCAGTTGGCTTCATGTAGACAACACAAACTGATATATTAAGCCCAGAAATCGTAACGGCCGCCCATAAGTCTTCACCACAGTCCGTCTCAAGCTCATGACGCCTCTTCACGGCTGCACCAGGACGCGCAGCAAGTAACACCCCACCGCCCGGGGTCATTCGGTCCCTGCGTAGAATTTGCCAATCTCCGCTTGATACCTCTGATTCCTCTACAGAGTCGTCGAAGTTTGTTTCTGTTACGGCTATCAAGTCATGTTCAGAAAGCAGCAAGCTTGATCTCCAAGTAGGCAGCTTGGTTTTGAGACCACGCACATTCTGGTACAGCAAACAAAGTTGAACATTGCGTTTGGTAGAAGCGGTAGCTACCAGGACATCAGGCAGTTGGCTGGGACTCATCGCTACGACCACGAAAGTTGCGACGCCAAGGTTTCACGCATATATCTTCAGCCCAGTTTTGAGTTGCCACAACTTGTTCGGCCAATTTTGAGGGCACCCCCAACTTGAAAGATGCATATTTGCCACGGGATTTCAGAGCTTCTACCGTGCAAATATCAGTACCGCAGACAGTAATTAAGTGCTCGCGTACCTGGGACTCAGTAGTGCCCTGCTTTACATAAAAGAGATGCAGGTATCTCCACCTTTCTGATGCCTCTAAGCTGGTGGCACCAGGCGCCGCCGTACCCCGCAAAACATTGCCCAGCGAACGACGGGAGCGCCTGTGACGAACTTCCGTCCAACCTTCCTCAACTGGTCCATCTCTGACCGTATCACCCATTGCAACATCCGTAACAGGAACGGGAACCGGCATAGATACACGAGGTTTGGGAACTCGGCGGGTAGATGATGATGTAGTCACGCCACGCCAGGCAACGCCTGAGGAGTGTATGTCTGACACGTTCACCTCGCAAGTACTTTGATCGTCCATGCTTCTTCCCTCCGACACTACCTTAGCGGGATTGATTGCTGCCCCGCTATCGTTCTGAAGAACAATAGGTAGCTGAACAGTTGCCGGACACGACTGGAGCTGCGGGCCTTGAAAACTCTCAAGTCGTTTCTCCAGGTCCCTTCCCCTTGTTTGGAGATGGTCACAGTTAGCGTGGGACACGCTGACTTCTGGTTCATAGGTGGTTTGGAGTATGATAGCACAATGGTTTTTAATTTCGGATACTTCCTGAACCAGGCCGGAGAGTATCGCGTCATGCTCGGCCCTCCATGCAGACAGTCTAAGGTCATACTCGCTCTTCCACGCTGCTATCAGTTCCATGAGTTCACTCTTCAACTCACAGCAGGAACAAGGAGTAGGCAAGACCGGGTTATTAGGTGAGTCATCGATACGCTGCCGCTTGGCCCTAACGGTGACATTCGTATTGGAGTCATCGCAGCTGACAGCTGAAGCAATATCAGGAACAGATTGTGACTGACCTGGTCTGGGGGTCTTTGGAGATTTGGGTGGAGTACGTTGCATGTTAGGCATATATAATTACTAAATCTTCCCAAATGTACTTCCTTACAAAAACAGTATGCTCAGAAACTGGTTATTATAGTTTCGGTATCTGGAACGTAATTCTCCGTTAGGTGTTGGTAGCACTGATGGTAGCACCGCGGGTACGTTGCGCGACAAACGCACGCCGTTAACACTCTTACGAAGCACTAATTAACCGCGAGTATCCGTTGCACACGCGTTTGAGACACAATGATAAGCACTTTAACACCTTTTCTTTTATTCACTTTATATGCTTCTTGCGACTATGAAAGGCTAAACGTTATATGGTTGCGTTAGCTCTGACGTTAGTTTAGATTATAGACACTTGACTTTCCAATAAAAGACCATTAAAGCAGTAAGAAAATTAAATAAAAACAACTGGAGCAAATTTAGTGACTAGCGCATTCGCAGCGCGTGATGACAAGATGGTTGTTCAGCGCATTGGACATTAAATGTACGGGAGCACTTAAATAATTGCTTCCTTAACAGCTGGATCGGCAGAAACGGGTCAATCCCTTGGCCCGCCCGGTTACCCGACCTGACTACGCTTGACTTTTACGTGTGGGGTTGGGCCAAGCAAGTTTATATGAATGTGGAAATAAACAGGAAAGCAGAAATGATTGAGAGAATTAATTCAGCGTTTGAAACGATGAAACTGGGGATGAAGTTAAAAATATCAGCAACAGAAGTGTGAAGACGGGCCCGTGTTGGTGTTAGAGACCGAGGCGAACATTTTGAACACGAATAATAATGATTTTAATTATTATTTTCTTTTAAATAATTTGCCTAAAAAAAATATTTTTCTTCCTTAATTTGGTTTGTAGGTCTTAATTTCAATAATTGGTGAGCTACCCGTGTCGTTGATACCTCAAAAGAAAGAACAATAACCAGACCAGTTATTTAAAATATTTGAATAAAAAAAACACCATCCGTGATTTTTTTTCATGCCGTCTAAAAACAGATTTCTGAAACCTTTAAAAATGTCTTTGAATTTAAATGTCTGTAAAAAAATTGTCTTATTACACAGATCCCCTAGTTATATTTTATTAGATTGTTTACGCATTATGTTAACCAAATAAAATAAAAAATAAATGACTTATCCTTCAAATTGGCCATTATTTGCAACTAACTGCAATATTTTGGATTTTGTCATCAAACACCATACAAATTTTGGTAAAAAAAAATTAGTCACACTTCGTCTGAAACAAGTTCGGTTCAAATGGTTGGAAATAGTCTATACTAGCTCTACTTTACGGCTTTGCATCGATCTACCAAACATCCTGTATATTTTTACACGTCACCAAAATATGTGGACAGATAAAGCAAGGCATATAATAATATAAATTTCAAGAATGTGAAACAAACAACGATCGCAGACGTAATAAGGGCGAAAATATATTATTATATTATAGCTACCGTGTGTGGTAGCTAGTAACTGGATTGTGGACGTCAGATAGACAGTCGCTCCATGTAAAATACTGGTATTCCGGTAACACTGGAAGGCGACCCCAATATAGTTGAGAAAAAGGCCAGGCAGATGACGACGATATACTAATAACAGTAATTATTAGGTAGCTTCCAATACAGTGGCGATAATTTGAGTGTTTACACATTAATTTAATTAACATCGTTATACACGTAATGATAAAAAATGTTTTGAATATGCACATTCGTCTTATCGCCCATGCTGGGTTTTTCTATATTGCGAATATTGTAAACACTCGATAGTTACTCTTTGAATAAAAATATTATGAACATAAATAATGCTGACCGTTAACCTCTGATATCAAATGATTAAAATCCGTATTTGGTAGTTAAGGAAAATTATGCTTTTTATTAAAAAATAAGTAAACAGAGGTTATTTTGTTATAATTGTGTTCTAATTAATTTTTTGAACAACAGGAAAAAAATACATTAAAACAACAAAACATAAATATATAAAAATATATTAATTATTTAGGTATAATCCCTATAATGTAATTTACCTATTTTTATTATTTTTAGGGTTCCGTACCTCAAAAGGAAAAAAACGGAACCCTTATAGGATCACTTTGTTGTCCGTCTGTCGACAGACACGAACAGACAAGCATACAGACAGAGACAGATAAAGGGTATTGACAGACATGTCAAGACCCTACATCACACACACACACACACACACATCATCATTCATCGTCATTATACACATCTTTTTATTTACCTTTGTTTATGAAGTATAAATAAATAAGGCGCTATATTAAAATGTTAATCCATATACTATATCCCGTCGAAAGGCATACAAAGAAAGTGTCGTTTACGGATAATGTAGTACTACCTTTAAAAATAAATAAATTAAAATAAGGGTATAAATATAATGATCACCAAAAATACTTTAGGATCTTAAGCTCCCTTACCAAAAAAATATACCAAATTACTAAATGGTCACCAAATCTTAGTGTGCAAAATAACCAAAATCTTTTTGATCCCCCTGGGGTGGATCCGACATGGTTAGGTTAGGTTAGAACTGTGACGCACGAGGCGAGCGAGCGGAGCGAGCGCGCCGCGGCAGCGGCCACCGAGTGCCAGAATCAAATCGCTTTTTACAGTCGAACTCATACATTTCTACAATACTTTAGGAAACAACGTTTTGGTGACCATTTACTATTTTTGGTTTTATTTTATTTACTATTATTGGTGATCATTTAGTAGATCTGGGGGTTCGTTAAACATAAGCCTTAAAATAATATTAAGTCTCATGCCAAGTACATACAATGTCAACAAAATTAAATGTCATTAAAATATAAGTCTTATAAAATAAGGAGTATTTAATAAAGTAATGGAGCTATCAGTGACTCTTTCATCTGGGCATGCGTTTCCGTGGATGACCTGAAAAACTTCAAACCGACTCCCCACTCAGGTTGGCCGCAGCAATGAGAATCTTCAAAGGGGGGTACTCAAATGATGCCAATCTTCAGTGCCAGACCATGGTCCACTGTCACCTGCTCATTTGAGGAACTAAAGACTGCATTAGCGGATAGCGTTACCGTGGCTGAATACTGGGCAAAACAAAAATAGAATATTCATTTATTTGCTCAGAATGTCGGTATTTAAAATAAAGTGGTTACAATAATATATAGGAATCCTAGTAAATTCTGCTGTGTTGGCACGCAAATATTGATGCAGTTCATTATCGAAGGTTTATCATCAAGGAATCTGACAAGTACAAACACAATACACACACATCCACAAACACACACACAATGATACATATTATCATTGATTGCCATAGACACGCTAACACGCTAAGAAGAACAAGGAGTAATTATTAAGAACCATATTTATAACTACCTATGCGAGCAAGTGTGCGTTACAGTCTATGTATTAATCTATCTAAGTACATATATTAATAAAAAATAATTGCTGTTCGTTTCTCTCGCTAACACTCAAGGTCAGCTAGACCGATTTGACTGATTCTGGTCTTGAAATAAGTCTAGGGAAAATTTCAATGCTAAGAAAATTGAAAAGAAAATAAGGAATAAATAGGATAGGTAGGTAGACTGAGTTGGTAGGTAGTATCGACGTCGTCGTGTCAACCTTTAGACGCCCGCTTCTGGGCATAGGTCTTTCCAAGAGGGGGTTCAGCCGTAATCGCCATGCTTGGCCGATGCATGTCGGCGATCGCAGTAGGTGTTATGGTACTCAGAACGACGCTGCTGCCCATCTTCTGGACAATATCCCTTTGTCGTTTTCTACGACACCCACACGTAGAAATGGGGTGGTGCTATTCGAGGGCGGCACCACACGGCACACAGCACAGCGGCATAGGTAGTATAGTATATACTATACTACTTACATGTAATCCATACATCCATCCTCATCCTTTTTTATTGTTTCCTTTATGTTTGTTACAACTTGTTTAAAAAAATACTTTCTAAAGTAGATGGGGACAGGACAACGTCTGTCGGGTCAGCTAATAAAAAATATTAATATAAACAAACTATCTATTAATAACCTTAACAGAATTACTATAGTCTACTCGCGATAAGGAAATATTGAGTCATCAGTGCTATTAATTGACGAGTCATTGGCATTTGCGATACTATTTGCTATCGGGTCAATTCTACCAACTTTTAGTAAACCGTTGTATTCTACTCTCAGAATCAATCTGTGAAAAACGGCTTCAACTTTGCCTAAATTTTTCACAAGGTTTTGAAATTAATTGTCACTAAGATGAAATAACAAGTTCTAGACTTTTTTTTACACATTGCCCCACCCTTAGAATTTCTCACGTATTTATTTATTTACACTTCATGCACAAAGGTACAAAGGCGGACTTAATGCCTTAGGCATTAGGAAACAACGTTTTGGTGACCATTTACTATTTTTGGTTTTATTTTATTTACTATTATTGGTGATCATTTAGTAGATCTGGGGGTTCGTTAAACATAAGCCTTAAAATAATATTAAGTCTCATGCCAAGTACATACAATGTCAACAAAATTAAATGTCATTAAAATATAAGTCTTATAAAATAAGGAGTATTTAATAAAGTAATGGAGCTATCAGTGACTCTTTCATCTGGGCATGCGTTTCCGTGGATGACCTGAAAAACTTCAAACCGACTCCCCACTCAGGTTGGCCGCAGCAATGAGAATCTTCAAAGGGGGGTACTCAAATGATGCCAATCTTCAGTGCCAGACCATGGTCCACTGTCACCTGCTCATTTGAGGAACTAAAGACTGCATTAGCGGATAGCGTTACCGTGGCTGAATACTGGGCAAAACAAAAATAGAATATTCATTTATTTGCTCAGAATGTCGGTATTTAAAATAAAGTGGTTACAATAATATATAGGAATCCTAGTAAATTCTGCTGTGTTGGCACGCAAATATTGATGCAGTTCATTATCGAAGGTTTATCATCAAGGAATCTGACAAGTACAAACACAATACACACACATCCACAAACACACACACAATGATACATATTATCATTGATTGCCATAGACACGCTAACACGCTAAGAAGAACAAGGAGTAATTATTAAGAACCATATTTATAACTACCTATGCGAGCAAGTGTGCGTTACAGTCTATGTATTAATCTATCTAAGTACATATATTAATAAAAAATAATTGCTGTTCGTTTCTCTCGCTAACACTCAAGGTCAGCTAGACCGATTTGACTGATTCTGGTCTTGAAATAAGTCTAGGGAAAATTTCAATGCTAAGAAAATTGAAAAGAAAATAAGGAATAAATAGGATAGGTAGGTAGACTGAGTTGGTAGGTAGTATCGACGTCGTCGTGTCAACCTTTAGACGCCCGCTTCTGGGCATAGGTCTTTCCAAGAGGGGGTTCAGCCGTAATCGCCATGCTTGGCCGATGCATGTCGGCGATCGCAGTAGGTGTTATGGTACTCAGAACGACGCTGCTGCCCATCTTCTGGACAATATCCCTTTGTCGTTTTCTACGACACCCACACGTAGAAATGGGGTGGTGCTATTCGAGGGCGGCACCACACGGCACACAGCACAGCGGCATAGGTAGTATAGTATATACTATACTACTTACATGTAATCCATACATCCATCCTCATCCTTTTTTATTGTTTCCTTTATGTTTGTTACAACTTGTTTAAAAAAATACTTTCTAAAGTAGATGGGGACAGGACAACGTCTGTCGGGTCAGCTAATAAAAAATATTAATATAAACAAACTATCTATTAATAACCTTAACAGAATTACTATAGTCTACTCGCGATAAGGAAATATTGAGTCATCAGTGCTATTAATTGACGAGTCATTGGCATTTGCGATACTATTTGCTATCGGGTCAATTCTACCAACTTTTAGTAAACCGTTGTATTCTACTCTCAGAATCAATCTGTGAAAAACGGCTTCAACTTTGCCTAAATTTTTCACAAGGTTTTGAAATTAATTGTCACTAAGATGAAATAACAAGTTCTAGACTTTTTTTTACACATTGCCCCACCCTTAGAATTTCTCACGTATTTATTTATTTACACTTCATGCACAAAGGTACAAAGGCGGACTTAATGCCTTAGGCATTCTCTACCAGACGCGGGCGGCTTTACAATCATATTATATAAACTAACATACCTACACAAACAGCCAGACCAAAGCCAGGTCATATAAATATTTGATCTGTGCGGGAATCGAACCCGCAACACGCAGCGCATCAGCCAATCAATCAACTACTGTTTTTTTTTTACAGGTTTGCGTTTGGCCTGATCTCACCTATATATATAATATATATATATATATATATAATATTAAAATTGTCTCAAACAGTGTATCCGTACTTCAAGCTTTACAAAGCAACACTATAACCTCTGTCCTAATACTGGAGTGTCATAATAAACTCCAGTCCATTGCAAACACAAACAGTGTAACTCTGCAATTGATTAAAGGACACAGTAACTCACTGGGTAATGACGCCGATGAACTGGCCAAAAGGGGTCCAAAGACGACATACGGCCCGGAACCACTACTGCCTATACCCCTGGCACAAATCAGAGCATAGCTGCGCTTTACAACAGAAGATAACCTCCAAATAGAATGGAGAAACAGCGCAGGATGCAGGCAAATAAAGAATGCTGTTCCGTTAGCTTCGAAGAAGCTTGTCCGCAACCTCACAAGACTAAACAGGGACCAAATCCGTAAAGTACTAGGTACGATAACCGGACACTGTCCCCTAAACAAACACCTATGCACCATAGGTGTGACAGATAGGCCTCTATGCAGAGGCTGCATGAAGGCGGAAGAAACGCCACAGCACGTGCTTATGGAGTGCAGGAACGTGGCGGATCAACAGGCACAGATTCTCCAGTCTCCAGCATCGCTTTCGGAAGTCTGCAGCAACCTAAAAAGGCTGCTCACCTTCTGGGATGAACTGGGATGGGTGGAATAAAAGAAGAAACTCAAACTCAAACTCAAACTCAAAATCATTTATTTCAAATAAACCATTTACAGGTACTTTTGAATTGTCAGAGTCAGTCAGTCAGAAAGTTGAAGCTAGTGCTCGTTCCAAACAGTAGGTTTCTATGGAGAAGTACGAGCAAGAAACTCCATGAACAACACTCTTTTAAAATCAATAATATGTTACTTTCGGTTACATCATTCATATTGAATCTAGGGTACAATGTGAGAACAATGTAACAAGTCGTGTACGTTAAAAGAGGTTTAGATAAAAATATAATCATAATAAACAATTCAAAATAAAATTAGAATAACCGAGGCAGCTAAGAGATGACCAGTCCCAACTAACGGCGCCCGTTCACGAACATGACGCACGGATCGGCATCATTTGACTCAACCATTTTGAAGGGAACCGAATGATCCAATACGCGCGCCACCGTCAGCGAGACATTCCAGTGAGCATGACATGCTCCCAACCGCCAGAGCACATTCAAGTCAATGAAAGACATACCTCGTAAATGGTAGCTTTAAATAACATAGTGCTCACATGTATGTGCTACGAAAAGTTATATAATACTAACACATTGAGTTTATACAATGCAAAGATAATGTAGATCTATATCTTCAGCAGCTCCAAAAATAATTAAAAATGCTAATCAATTAATCTATGAACCCTTATGGCTGTGGAGCTAGACCAGCATCCAGCCAAGCATTTTTATCAGTGATGTAACTCACCCAATGAATAATATATGCTCGACTGCATAGTGTGCGTTTTATATAAGACTTAAATTTTGTCTCATTTAGTTGAACAATGTGGGGAGGTATTTTATTGTAACATTTTAAACAGTACCCCATGAAAGAAGTATCTACTTTAGCCAGTCTGAAACTTGGTTGAACTAGTTGGTCCCTATTTCTAGTGTTATAATTATGTCTTTCACCCCTTTTACTAAAAAGATGCAGATTTTTTCTAGCGTACATTATGTTTTCATAGATGTATTGACAAGATACCGTCATTATGTTAATTTCCTTAAACAGTTCCCTTAGAGAATCGCGCATACGTAGATTGTAAATGGCTCTGATGGCTCTTTTCTGCAGAATAAAAATAGACTCGATGTCTGCAGCTCGTCCCCACAGTAAAATACCGTAAGATTTTTTTTATACTATGAAAATAACTAAAGTAGACCAGTCTCGCGGTATCCACATCAGTAAATTGCCGGACTTTTCTGACAGCATATGCTGCCGAGCTTAGCCGTTTAGCGAGAGATGTTAAATGAGGACCCCATTGTAGCCTTGAGTCGAGCGTGATCCCCAGGAAAACAGTTTTATCAACGAATTCCAGCTTCTCCTTATTCAATACTATGTCACAGTCATTACTTTTGACATTTGGTAAAGTAAATCTGATGCACTTAGTTTTTTTTTCATTCAATACTAAATTATTCGCCGTGAACCAATTTTGGACTTGCAGTAAGGCTCTATTTACGTGGTCTAGGTTCTGGGCTTGTCTGTCTATCTCAAATATTAAAGAAGTGTCATCAGTAAATAACACCATTTGTGGTTGGTTTTTCAACAGATGAAGAAGATCATTAATATACACTAAAAAGAGGAAAGGACCCAAAATTGAGCCTTGTGGAACCCCCATTTCTACCTTTAAACCATGTGAATTCACCCCATTTATTTGGACTTGCTGCTGCCTATTAATCAAATAAGATTTTACTAAACTAAGCGCAAGTCTACCTAGTCCGTAATGCACAAGTTTCAAAAGTAGTGTGTCATGATTTACGCAATCAATGCCTTGGAGAGGTCACAAAAAAATCCTATGGCATCTTGCGCCTCTCCCCACGCAGTAAATATGTGTTTTAATAAAGTGACACCAGCGTCAGTCGTACAACGTCCTTTGGTGAAACCATACTGTTGATCGTGTAAAATGCCATTAGTGTTAAAATGATTAAGCTTCTGATTAAGCATAATCCTTTCAAAAACCTTGCTGAAAGCCGGCAGCACGGACACGCGTCTATAATTATTAGTGTCTTTACTGTCACCGGATTTGAAAAGAGGTATAACCTTACTAAACTTCATTAGATCCGGGAAAACTCCTTGGTCTACGCACATATTAAATATTAAAGCCAAATAAGGCGCTATTGTCTCAATTATAGACGTACAAACTTTAATAGATATACCCCACAGATCCTCAGTAAATTTTATCTTGATTTGCCGAAAAGCTTTTAAAACTGTCACGGGGTTTAATATGTTTAAATTGAAATTCTACTAGGCAGCCTGGTACGTTCGCTTTTAAAAAGGCAATTGAAATGCCAGGTGAGGAATTTAAAGCTTCCGTGGTTTTAATTGGTATGTCGGTAAAGAAATTCACAAATTCATGCGCTACTTCTATGTTAGAGCTTAGGGGACCACGTGGCGTCTCTAATGTATACTCAGTGTTACGAACTTTTTTCCTACCAGTCTCGTTATTAATAACTTTCCAAACTGTCTTTATTTTATCGTCAGCCGATTTGATTTTGTTGCTAATGTATAGGGCCTTCGCTACCCTGCAAATATTTCTAAAAGTTTTAGAATAAGTAGCAACATACTTGTTGAAAGTATCCGTGTTAATATAAGGCTTAAGGCCATAAAGCTCAAACAGTCTTTCCCTACTTTTTCTAATACCTCTAGTTGCCCAGTCACTAAACACAAACTTAGGGCTAATATGTTTTGTCTTTTTTCCAAAAGTATTATTGAATTCAGACTGCACTACAAAAAAGAAATCATCATACAATTTATTTGCATCGTTATTATTATGGTCTAGAGTACTTAACTTATCATTTAGGGTAACATTGAATCTATTTAGTATTCCAGTTGTTATTGGTCTAAATTTTATTTGCACTTTTGTTAAATGCATTTTTAAACATATAAGTTACCGTTTGACCGCTATGATCCGAAGGCAGATAATTAACAATGGCTTTATCTAAATAATCACAATCACAAAAAATATTATCGATACAGGTAGCAGTCGTTGGAGTTACTCTAGTAGGTTCCATAAAAACGTTCGACAAATTAAATGATTTAAATAGGTTTAATAATCGACTACTATTCAAATTATCTTCTAAGATATTAATATTAAAATCACCACAAATAATTGCAGATTTGCTACAAGTTGCAAGTTTCGCTAGGACATCTTCCATTACCGACTCAAATAAAGAATAGTTTAGGAAAATTGGGGGTCTGTACACGCACACTATAATATGCTTATCCAGCTCGACGCAGGATAGTTCAATGCAATGTTCAACCGATAGGCTAACAATGTCATGCCGTTGTTTATATTTCAAACATTTTTTTATTAAGATTAATGACCCTCCACGGGACATAGCGTTACGATTAAAACAACTGCCTACACTATAGTTTTCATAATTAATTAGCATCTGGTAATCTTTTAACCAATGTTCAGTAAAACAAACTATGTCAAACATGGTTTTTTCTAAAAACAGTCCAATTTCTAATAATTTGGAAGAAATACCTTGAATATTTTCATGAAATAATATTAATGTATTCTGCTGTTTTTGCAACTTAACTTTTTGAGAGCAAGAAGGTACTTTATTGTTTGTAGAAATAGCTATATTGTTACTGTTACCTTCTATTGTCTTACAGACTAGTTTAAATGAGTATCCGGAGTTTGACCACGGACTTCAATATCAGGTAGTGTGTTCCTACCACTTGTGAAACTCCCATCAATAGATGGCTGGTCCATAGTGACACATGGATCCTCCTTCGTACACTTTGTAAAATTATTTATAGCAGAGCTACAATTATTCACCTTATTATTAGTACTATTACTAATTGTTGAAGAGTTAATAACACCTGACTTCGACATACTACTTATGTCTGAGTTAAAACTATGAGCTAATAGCCGCGCTATTTGACGTCTAAACCTAATGGGCAGATACACGGTATCCCTAGTCGATTTTAATTTCTCAACAAAACTGTTGGTGTCAAAAAACAAAAGCTTATCACTATAGTGACTTACTAAAAAATGCACATGATTATTTAACATGTGTATATACTTGTTCTGTCTATATGTTAAATGTTTAAAATATGGGAAGCACACAAAATTATTTTATTACAATTAATATTTAAAATCTCGGTAACACTGTCAGTAATATCCTCCTTTTTGACCGTTAAACTATTACCTATAAATACACAAATATTGGTGGAAGGATTATATTCGAACTTTGTTATTGTTGACATTATATGTTTGTAGGACAACCCAGGTGTACAATGGTTTAGGGTGTTATATCTAAGGTTATTATTAATTAATTTCTCTATTATATCTCTTCCTATACTATCTGAAAACATTACTGAAAGACTTGCTTGACTGCTACCAGAGGAACAAGTACTAGAGATTGTATGTGGCACTTCTTGAACAATATCAATGTTATGGTTGAGGATAGAGCCTTGAGCACCTACAGCCTGGGACGGGTCCCCCGTTGCCTCAGGCTGAAGGGCCACAAGGTTGGACTCCTTCTGACAGGTACACTGAGTGTTGCTGAGAGTCAGCGAGTCTACCCTGTCTGCATTGTAGTTACATAAATCCACTAACTCATTTGCAGCTAATATATGTTCCTTTATTTGATTTTCAGATATCACATATTTATTATAAAGAGATTTTAGTGAGTCATCCAGAGCCTGTATTTCTGATTGCAAGCGCTGAGTGTCTACTTCATAAATATTCTTACTATCTTCTAATTTTATTTGACAGTTTTTCAATTTATTGATTAGAGCAACACGTTCTTTCCTATATTGAATATTTGTGGATTTGTGTTTCTGTTGATTTTTAAACATAAGACATTTTCTTACAATTTTACTGAATCTAGCATATTTTTTTAATTTATTTTGGCTAACCTTATAACTAGACTTATGATTCAATAGGGAATCTTCTGTAAGGTCTATTGTTATTAATGAATGTGGGTTACAGTTTTTTTCCAATAATTCATTATATAAGAGGTCTGTTTCTTTGACCTGAGTACGTTCCTTTTCCTTATGTAATTTTAAAATTTGTACATTTGCCTGGATCAATTCATCCTCTAAGTCCTTAATTTTGCCTAAGGCTTTTTCATACAAATTACTACAATTGTTAAAACCATCTGTCACCATCCTTAATTTGTCCCGTTCATCGACAACATCCAGGTATTGCTGATGTAAGTCTACCAGCTCCCGCTTTAAGCTTGAGTTCCTGTCAACTATCTTCTTGACTTCCTCCTCACTTTCATCTCTCTCTTCCAACAGCTGTTTACATTGGAGATTGGATGCTTTAAGTTCTTGGAGGGCCGTTCTTAATTTAAGCTCCATATCCTGAGCAGTAGCCTTACGGGTCATTACAGGCATGGTTACAGATATGGTTACTGAAAGTAGAATTAAAGAAACGGTGTGAAAAACAAAAGGATAGACAAACTTAAGAGTAAAATAGGAAATGAAAAGAAAATATGGGAGAAGTTAGTGTACAATATTATGCCAGTGTAGCCTCCACCCATTTTATTCCTCCCCTAAGAGTTGGTAAATGAATAAAAACGAGTGTGTACCATTATAGATAAAACATTTATTACACTAACAGTCGGAGGCACACAAAATTTGTAGGGTCGTGGGTTGCAGGCGTCTATTGTCACCTCTGCAGGGACAGGTACTTCCCGTATAGTCGAGAAGAAATTCCCGGAGACGCTGGCTGATGCTCGGGATGGCGGTGCGGTGTACGGCGAGAATAAACGATGAACTGACGGTGCGGCCGTCGTCTCGCTCAGCACACCAAGTGCGGAGCGACAGGGACCTCGGGTCCGCAGTTCGCCAAAGCGGGTCGAAGTTGCGGTAGAATTCCTACCCTGGAATTCCCGTCGTAGCACCTGGAATTCACCATTCCAGCTTGTTAGAAGATGGCCTTGCAGTTCCGTACTGGGGGGTACCACCGACGACGACAAGAAAGTACCCATCTACTCGTAGTAGTACTGTCGCGGTGGCACCTACCAGAACGGAGTTTACATCGTGAGCAAGCTTGAGCAGGAGAATAACAAAAAGTAGGGAACGAAAGCTAAAACGTTAAGATTTTAAAATTTCAATTTTACACCCTAAAACATACTTTATGCCATAGATTTTGTTGACATCTTCCTCGTTACTGAATGATAAAACGAACATGTTGAGCGGTTCTTTACTCCTCCAGCTCAATTTGTTGTCTACTTTCTCTATTTTTAGGCCTTGTTTTGTGAGATCGTCTTTGATACGATCAGGTTGGCAAGAAGAATGTAATTTCTTCACAACAACTCTAATTGGTCTAGCCTGCTTATTATCATAAGAATGCCAATGGTGCTCTTTTTCTGTTAAGAACCTGGCAATTTCTCTTCATTTTTCGCATTAACCTTCACACAATCACCATTCATCATTTTTTGCGGTAAATGATTCAGCTGGTATTGTTTCAGTTAACTGTTATAGTATGTAGTAGTTAAATAGTAATGATTAATAATGTAAATACATAAGAAATATTGAATTAGTTTGTCTTAATGAATTTTATATATCAAGATAAGATATATCTACAGTACTGCGTGTCGCGGGTTCGATTCGAAGACCAGCCAAGTACGCACTATAATCTACTATTATAGTGCACTGCACAAGCACACTCGCGACACTCCATAGAAACGCAACGATGTAATTGCCTAAACCACTACCAAAATACTGTACAAATAAGTGCATATGTGTGCGTGTCGCTGTCTACGCGCCGCTCGAACAAAAACGCAGTTCCTAAAGCAGTCGTTCGACGCGGGGAGAGGTGAGGAACGGTACCACTGTACGGTAGTACTAATAATTATACTGTGGCACAAGTGTGTTCCCAAATACAGATGCAATCCTTCATCCCTCACTCTCATAGTCCAATGGGACGGCAATCTGAATTTATCTGAAACGACCGGAGAGAGATCACGCGTAGGACTGACGGCTGAACGTGCTTTTCGAGGCACGGGTGTTACACCGCCAACTTTGTCCGACCATGAAATTGAACCTGGGCCACGTACATTAGTCGCGCTCATAGATATATTATTTATTTTTATATTTTCTGGACTTATCGTTAACTATCGATACCTTTCCGAGTAAGTCAGTCCTTAGCGTATATATAATGCAGGCACTTCACATGGCGTATTTGTGCAAATATTCGCCTCATTTGGATAATACAAAATCGACTTTATTTCAATAGAGATAAGGTAAATTTTGTATTATCCAAATAAGGCAAATATTTGTACAAATACGCCATAGGAAGTGCTAGCATAAAACAAATGACTTTTGCACAGCACAACTATGTTTTTGTGTGAGTAAGTTGTACGGTGCATGGAAAATGAACGCTGTATTAGATGAAATAAGGTTTATAATTGATTGTGTCGTAGGTATAATAAGTGTAGTGGGTTCTGATTTAGTGTGCGAGTGCGCGACTGTGTATTTATTGCTATAATGAACTGCATAATGCACTATGCAGTAGTTGGCGAGTTAAAAGGGCTAACCAGGGGACATGGGGTTTCGATACATTTTCGACTACTGGGGCATATCTCCTTCTTCTTGATCGCGGTTGAGACCACATGTCCAATGATCAATACATGACATGATTATTTGTATAGCCTACATACATTTCGACGTAGCGCGTCGCTCAGTAATAATCTTCAATTAAAACAAATTTCTTAGGACGTCGTCAAACCCAGTCTAGTTTTTACAGACATTTACTGACGTCACGGCTTTAAACCGTCCTACGCCTGTAAAACGAATAACGTCATCCATTCTGTACAAGAATTATTATATTTATCTTGCTGAATATTAAATAGTTACAACTTAGAACTGGGTTAATGGTTAAGTTCAATAATCTTGTACCTCTTGTCCGCATTCTATATTTAATGTTCCTTTTGATGAACACAGTGAACGTTTAATCCTTTGAGGTTTCTACACCTAATGTTGACTACGACGTTCATTGTTATTTTTCAATTAAAGTACATTTATATCATGCTCAAAAATAGGTAAATCATTCATACTATAATACTAGACTACTATTTGTCCCACTGCAGGGCAAGGTCTCTTTTCACAGAGAAGACACGAATCACGAGAAGTCAAAAATTGACGATTTCAGACTTATATTAATTTACTAGCTGACCCGACAGACGTCGTCCTGTCCCTATCTACCTATTTACCTACCTTATACCTACCCTACACCTACCCTACACCTACCCTACACCTACCCTACACCTACCCTACACCTACCCTACACCTACCCTACACCTACCCTACACCTACCCTACACCTACCCTACACCTACCCTACACCTACCCTACACCTACCCTACACCTACCCTACACCTACCCTACACCTACCCTACACCTACCCTACACCTACCCTACACCTACCCTACACCTACCCTACACCTACCCTACACCTACCCTACACCTACCCTACACCTACCCTACACCTACCCTACACCTACCCTACACCTACCCTACACCTACCCTACACCTACCCTACACCTACCCTACACCTACCCTACACCTACCCTACACCTACCCTACACCTACCCTACACCTACCCTACACCTACCCTACACCTACCCTACACCTACCCTACACCTACCCTACACCTACCCTACACCTACCCTACACCTACCCTACACCTACCCTACACCTACCCTACACCTACCCTACACCTACCCTACACCTACCCTACACCTACCCTACACCTACCCTACACCTACCCTACACCTACCCTACACCTACCCTACACCTACCCTACACCTACCCTACACCTACCCTACACCTACCCTACACCTACCCTACACCTACCCTACACCTACCCTACACCTACCCTACACCTACCCTACACCTACCCTACACCTACCCTACACCTACCCTACACCTACCCTACACCTACCCTACACCTACCCTACACCTACCCTACACCTACCCTACACCTACCCTACACCTACCCTACACCTACCCTACACCTACCCTACACCTACCCTACACCTACCCTACACCTACCCTACACCTACCCTACACCTACCCTACACCTACCCTACACCTACCCTACACCTACCCTACACCTACCCTACACCTACCCTACACCTACCCTACACCTACCCTACACCTACCCTACACCTACCCTACACCTACCCTACACCTACCCTACACCTACCCTACACCTACCCTACACCTACCCTACACCTACCCTACACCTACCCTACACCTACCCTACACCTACCCTACACCTACCCTACACCTACCCTACACCTACCCTACACCTACCCTACACCTACCCTACACCTACCCTACACCTACCCTACACCTACCCTACACCTACCCTACACCTACCCTACACCTACCCTACACCTACCCTACACCTACCCTACACCTACCCTACACCTACCCTACACCTACCCTACACCTACCCTACACCTACCCTACACCTACCCTACACCTACCCTACACCTACCCTACACCTACCCTACACCTACCCTACACCTACCCTACACCTACCCTATACCTACCCTACACCTACCCTACACCTACCCTACACCTACCCTACACCTACCCTACACCTACCGGAGAAAAAGTGGCAACACTGCCCGAGTAACATGTCAAATTTTTGTTCCGTATTTTATAATTAATTTTAATTAGGAAATAAGTAAAATAAGTGTGTAATTATTTGTTTATTTGTAATATAACGGCACAAAAACTCAGGATTACTGTTTTCCTGTAAATATATTAAGGATAACGCAGTGTTTGGTGACACACCAATACCGGTAACCTACAACAAGGAACAGCTGTTGTTTAAACAGCGTAATTAATACGGGAAGTATTGTTCACTTTTATTTTATTATTAGCACACAAACGTCTCATGAAATCCTAGACACGTACTTGTTAAGATTTTGAATAATCTTGTACTCTGCAATTAGTTTCAAGTCACTTAGTTTTCATTAACTTAGTAAGTTTTTACACTCAGTAGGTACCTATAGTATAGTTTATTTCCAAGCTTTATGCTTATATTTACCAATAAGGTTCATGATCGTGATTTTGCATTTTATAATATAATATAATATTGTAATATTAATAAATATGTAACTGTCATTTAGGCTTCCTACCCACATACAAAAAGAAAAAATATATATTGTAGACAATAGAAGTAGTTTTTTCTGTTTGATTAATTTAAAGCCTTTAAAGTAATTTCAGTAGCCTACCTGCCCCATTTCTCCATATAACTACACTAACTTCTCCCATATTTTCTTTTCATTTCCCATTTTACTCTTAAGTTTGTCTATCCTTTTGTTTTTCACACCGTTTCTTTAATTCTACTTTCAGTAACCATATCTGTAACCATGCCTGTGATGACCCGTAAGGCTACTGCTCAGGATATGGAGCTTAAATTAAGAACGGCCCTCCAAGAACTTAAAGCATCCAATCTTCAATGTAAACAGCTGTTGGAAGAGAGAGATGAAAGTGAGGAGGAAGTCAAGAAGATAGTTGACAGGAACTCTAGCTTAAAGCGGGAGCTGGTAGACTTACATCAGCAATACCTGGATGTTGTTGATGAACGGGACAAATTAAGGATGGTGACAGATGGTTTTAACAATTGTAGTAATTTGTATGAGGAAGCCTTAGGCAAAATTAGGGACTTAGAGGATGAATTGATCCAGGCAAATGTACAAATTTTAAAATTACATAAGGAAAAGGAACGTACTCAGGTCAAAGAAACAGACGTCTTATATAATGAATTATTGGAAAAAAACTGTAACCCACATTCATTAATAACAATAGACCTTACAGAGGATTCCTTACTGAATCATAAGTCCAGTTATGAGGTTAGCCAAAATAAATTTAAAAAATATGCTAGATTAAATAAAATTATAAGAAAATGTCATAAGTTTAAAAATCAACAGAAACACAAATCCACAAATATTCAATATAGGAAAGAACGTGTTGCTCTAATCAATAAATTGAATAACTGTCAAATAAAATTAGAAGATAGTAAGAATATTTATGAAGTAGACACTCAGCGCTTGCAATCAGAAATACAGGCTCTGGATGACTCACTAAAATCTCTTTATAATAAATATGTGATATCTGAAAACCAAATAAAGGAACATATATTAGCTGCAAATGAGTTAGTGGATTTATGTAACTACAATGCAGACAGGGTAGACTCGCTGACTCTCAGCAACACTCAGTGTACCTGTCAGAAGGAGTCCAACCTTGTGGCCCTTCAGCCTGAGGCAACGGAGGACCCGTCCCAGGCTGTAGGTGCTCAAGGCTCTATCCTCAACCATAACATTGATATTGTTGAAGAAGTGCCACATACAATCTCTAGTACTTGTTCCTCTGGTAGCAGTCAAGCAAGTCTTTCAGTAATGTTTTCAGATAGTATAGGAAGAGGTATAGGGAAATTAATTAATAATAACCTTAGATATAACACCCTAAACCATTGTACACCTGGGTTGTCCTACAAACATATAATGTCAACAATACCAAAGTTCGAATATAATCCTTCCACCAATATTTGTGTATTTATAGGTAATAGTTTAACGGTCAAAAAGGAGGATATTACTGACAGTGTTACCGAGATTCTAAATATAAATTGTAATAAAATAATTTTGTGTGCTTTCCCATATTTTAAACATTTAACATCTAGACAGAACAATTATATACACATGTTAAATAATCATGTGCATTTTTTAGTAAGTCACTATAGTGATAAGCTTTTGTTTTTTGACACCAACAGTTTTGTTGAGAAATTAAAATCGACTAGGGATACCGTGTATCTGCCCATTAGGTTTAGACGTCAAATAGCGCGGCTATTAGCTCATAGTTTTAACTCAGACATAAGTAGTATGTCGAAGTCAGGTATTATTAACTCTTCAACAATTAGTAATAGTACTAATAATAAGGTGAATAATTGTAGCTCTGCTATAAATAATTTTACAAAGTGTACGAAGGAGGATCCATGTGTCACTATGGACCAGCCATCTATTGATGGGAGTTTCACAAGTGGTAGGAACACACTACCTGTTATTGAAGTCCGTGGTCAAACTCCGGATACTCATTTAAACTAGTCTGTAAGACAATAGAAGGTACCAGTAACAATATAGCTATTTCTACAAACAATAAAGTACCTTCTTGCTCTCAAAAAGTTAAGTTGCAAAAACAGCAGAATACCTTAAAATTATTTCATCAAAATATTCAAGGTATTTCTTCCAAATTATTAGAAATTGAACTGTTTTTAGAAAAAACCATGTTTGACATTGTTTGTTTTACTGAACATTGGTTAAAAGATTACCAGATGCTAATTAATTATGAAAACTATAGTGTAGGCAGTTGTTTTAATCGTAACGCTATGTCCCGTGGAGGGTCATTAATCTTAGTAAAAAATTGTTTGAAATTTAAACAACGGAATGACATTGTTAGCCTATCGGTTGAACATTGCATTGAACTATCCTGTGTCGAGCTGGATAAGCATATTATAGTGTGCGTGTACAGACCCCCAATTTTCCTAAACTATTCTTTATTTGAGTCGGTAATGGAAGATGTCCTAGCGAAACTTGCAACTTGTAGCAAATCTGCAATTATTTGTGGTGATTTTAATATTAATATCTTAGAAGATAATTTGAATAGTTGTCGATTATTAAACCTATTTAAATCATTTAATTTGTCGAACGTTTTTATGGAACCTACTAGAGTAACTCCAACGACTGCTACCTGTATCGATAATATTTTTTGTGATTGTGATTATTTAGATAAAGACATTGTTAATTATCTGCCATCGGATCATAGCGGTCAAACGGTAACTTATATGTTTGAAATGCCTTTAACAAAAGTGCAAATAAAATTTAGACCAATAACAACTGGTAAATTAAATAGATTCAATGTTACCCTAAATGATAAGTTAAGTACTCTAGACCATAATAATAACGATGCAAATAAATTGTATGATGATTTCTTTTTTGTAGTGCAGTCTGAATTCGATAATAATTTTGAAAAAAAGACAATACATATTAGCCCTAAGTTTGTATTTAGTGACTGGGCAACTAGAGGTATTAGAAAAAGTAGGGAAAGACTGTTTGAGCTTTATGGCCTTAAGCCTTATGTTAACACGGATACTTTCAACAAGTATGTTGCTACTTATTCTAAAACTTTTAGAAATATTTGCAGGGTAGCGAAGGCCCTATACATTAGCAACAAAATCAAATCGGCAGACGATAAAATAAAGACAGTTTGGAAAGTTATTAATAACGAGACGGGCAGGAAAAAAGTTCGTAACACTGAGTATACATTAGAGACACCACGTGGTCCCCTAAGCTCTAACATAGAAGTAGCGCATGAATTTGTGAATTTCTTTACCAACATACCAATTAAAACCACGGAAGCTTTAAATTCTTCACCTGGCATTTCAATTGCCTTTTTAAAAGCGAACGTTCCAGGCTGCCCGGTAGAATTTCAATTTAAACATATTAACCCCGTGACAGTTTTAAAAGCTTTTCGGCAAATTAAGATAAAATTTACTGAGGATCTGTGGGGTATGTCTATTAAAGTTTGTACGTCTATAATTGAGACAATAGCGCCTTATTTGGCTTTAATATTTAATATGTGCGTAGACCAAGGAGTTTTCCCGGATCTAATGAAGTTTAGTAAGGTTATACCTCTTTTCAAATCCGGTGACAGTAAAGACACTAATAATTATAGACCCGTGTCCGTGCTGCCGGCTTTCAGCAAGGTTTTTGAAAGGATTATGCTTAATCAGATGCTTAATCATTTTAACACTAATGGCATTTTACACGATCAACAGTATGGTTTCACCAAAGGACGTTGTACGACTGACGCTGGTGTCACTTTATTAAAACACATATTTACTGCGTGGGAAGAGGCGCAAGATGCCATAGGAATTTTTTGTGACCTCTCCAAGGCATTTGATTGCGTAAATCATGACACACTACTTTTGAAACTTGAGCATTACGGACTAGGTAGACTTGCGCTTAGTTTAGTAAAATCTTATTTGATTAATAGGCAGCAGCAAGTCCAAATAAATGGGGTGAATTCACATGGTTTAAAGGTAGAAATGGGAATTCCACAAGGTTCAATTTTGGGTCCTTTCCTCTTTTTAGTGTATATTAATGATCTTCTTCATCTGTTGAAAAATCAACCACATATGGTGTTATTTGCTGATGAAACTTCTTTAATATTTAAGATAGACAGACGAGCCCAGAACATAGACCACGTAAATAGCGCCTTACTGCAAGTCCAAAATTGGTTCACGGCGAATAATTTAGTATTGAATGAAAAAAAAACGAAGTGCATCAGATTTTCTTTACCAAATGTCAAAAGTAATGACTGTGACATAGTATTAAATAATGAGAAGCTGGAATTCGTTGATAAAACTGTTTTCCTGGGGATCACGCTCGACTCAAGGCTACAATGGGGTCCTCATTTAACATCTCTCGCTGGACGGCTAAGCTCGGCAGCATATGCTGTCAGAAAAATCCGGCAATTTACTGATGTGGATACCGCGAGACTGGTCTACTTTAGTTATTTTCATAGTATAATGTCTTACGGTATTTTACTGTGGGGACGAGCTGCAGACATCGAGTCTATTTTTATTCTGCAGAAAAGAGCCATCAGAGCCATTTACAATCTCCGTATGCGCGATTCTCTAAGGGAACTGTTTAAGGAAATTAACATAATGACGGTACCTTGTCAATACATCTATGAAAACATAATGTACGCTAGAAAAAATCTGCATCTTTTTAGTAAAAGGGGTGAAAGACATAATTATAACACTAGAAATAGGGACCAACTAGTTCAACCGAGTTTCAGACTGGCTAAAGTAGATACTTCTTTCATGGGGTACTGTTTAAAATGTTACAATAAAATACCTCCCCACATCGTTCAACTAAATGAGACAAAATTTAAGTCTTATATAAAACGCACACTATGCAGCCAGGCATATTATTCATTGGGTGAATACATCACTGATAAAAATGCTTGGCTGGATGCTAGTCTAGCTCCACAGCCATAAGGGTTCATAGATTCATTGATTAGCATTTTTAATTATTTTTGGAGCTGCTGAAGATATAGATCTACATTATCTTTGCATTGTATAAACTCAATGTGTTAGTATTATATAAATTTTTCATAGCACATACATGTGAGCACTATGTTATTTAAAGCTACCATTTACGAGGTATGTCTTTCATTGACTTGAATGTGCCACTGTGAGTATGTCATGCTCACTGGAATGTCTCGCTGACGGTGGCGCGCGTGTTGGATCATTCGGTTCCCTTCAAAATGGTTGAGTCGAATGATGCCGATCCGTGCGTCATGTTCGTGAACGGGCGCCGTTAGTTGGGACTGGTCATCTCTTAGCTGCCTCGGTTATTCTAATTTTATTTTGAATTGTTTATTATGATTATATTTTTATCTAAACCTCTTTTAACGTACACGACTTGTTACATTGTTCTCACATTGTACCCTAGATTCAATATGAATGATGTAACCGAAATTTGTAACATATTATTGATTTTAAAAGAGTGTTGTTCATGGAGTTTCTTGCTCGTTCTTCTCCATAGAAACCTACTGTTTGGAACGAGCAACTAGCTTCAACTTTCTGACTGACTGACTCTGACAATTCAAAAGTACCTGTAAATGGTTTATTTGAAATAAATGATTTTGAGTTTGAGTTTGAGTTTGACACCTACCCTACACCTACCCTACACCTACCCTACACCTACCCTACACCTACCCTACACCTACCCTACACCTACCCTACACCTACCCTACACCTACCCTACACCTACCCTACACCTACCCTACACCTACCCTACACCTACCCTACACCTACCCTACACCTACCCTACACCTACCCTACACCTACCCTACACCTACCCTACACCTACCCTACACCTACCCTACACCTACCCTACACCTACCCTACACCTACCCTACACCTACCCTACACCTACCCTACACCTACCCTACACCTACCCTACACCTACCCTACACCTACCCTACACCTACCCTACACCTACCCTACACCTACCCTACACCTACCCTACACCTACCCTACACCTACCCTACACCTACCCTACACCTACCCTACACCTACCCTACACCTACCCTACACCTACCCTACACCTACCCTACACCTACCCTACACCTACCCTACACCTACCCTACACCTACCCTACACCTACCCTACACCTACCCTACACCTACCCTACACCTACCCTACACCTACCCTACACCTACCCTACACCTACCCTACACCTACCCTACACCTACCCTACACCTACCCTACACCTACCCTACACCTACCCTACACCTACCCTACACCTACCCTACACCTACCCTACACCTACCCTACACCTACCCTACACCTACCCTACACCTACCCTACACCTACCCTACACCTACCCTACACCTACCCTACACCTACCCTAACCCTTAACATTTAGGGGGATGAAAAATAGATGTTGTCCGATTCTCAGACCTACCCAATAAGCCAAAATTTCATCAAAATCGGTCAAACCGTTTCGGAGGAGTTTAACTACAAACACCACGACACGAGAATTTTATATATTAGATAAGTCCAGGTTTCCTCACGAAGTTCTCACTAGTTCAGTGAAATGAAAAAGTTACATTGGTACTTGCTCGGTATCGAACCCGCAAACTCATGCATGAGAGGCGGCGCCTTAACCACTAAGCCATTACAAACCTGACCAACAATACTAGCCCTATTTGAGAAAGTACCTTTGTAAAGTATGACTATAGTTCATTGGCATTGAGAAAATAGTGACTCATCATTGCCCGCCATCATTGACACCGATATTGACCAATCAGAAGGTCAATTCTATTAATAAGTGCTCCATAATAGGCCGCATCATCACTTAGATTGTCCGGGCCTTTTCCGCACTAGAGCCACTTGATTGGGCCATTGTACGTGAAACTGTTCCTTCTTTTATTCCAGCCATCCCAGTTCATCCCAGAAGGCGACCAGCCTTTTCAGGTTGCTGCAGACTTCCGATAGTGATGCTGGAGACTGGAGAATCTGTGCCCGTTGATCCGCCACGCTTCTGCACTCCATGAGCACGTGCTGTGGCGTTTCTTCCGCCTCCATGCAGCCTCTGCATAGAGGCCTGTCTGTCTGTCTGTGCGCATAGGTGTTTGTTTAGGGGACAGTGTCTGGTTATCGTACCTAGTACTTTACGGATTTGATCCCTGTTTAGTCTTGTGAGGTTGCGGGCAAGCTTCTTCGAAGCTACCGGAACAGCATTCTTTGTTTGCTTCGCTGTTTCTCCATTCTATTTGTTGGCTATCTTCTGTTGCAAAGCGCAGCTATGCTCTGATTTGTGCCAGGGGTATAGGCAGTAGTGGTTCCGGGCCGTATGTCGTCTTTGGACCCCTTTTGGCCAGTTCATCGGCTGCGTCATTACCCAGTGAGTTACTGTGTCCTTTAGTCCATTGCAGAGTTACACTGTTTGTGTTTGCAATGGACTGGAGTATATTATGACACTCCAGTATTAGGACAGAGGTTATAGTGTTGCTTTGTAAAGCTTGAAGTAGGGATACACTGTTTGAGACAATTTTAATATTATGATCTCTGATATATATCTGATATATAGGTATGTTAGTTTATATAATATGATTGTAAATCCACCCGCGATACGTGAGAAATTCAAAGGGTGGGGCAACGTATAAAAAAAAGTCTAGAACTTGTAATTTCATCTTAGTGACAATTAATGTCAAAACCTTGTGAAAAATTTAGGCAAAGTTTAAGCCGTTTTTCACAGATTGATTCTGAGAGTAGAATGCAACCACGGATATCTATGAATGCAACGGTTTATAAAAGTTAGTAGAATTGACCAGATAGCAAATAGTATCGCAAATGACAATGACTCGTCAATTAATAGCACTGATGACTCAATGTTTCCTTATCGCGAATAGACTATAGTAATTCTGTTAAGGTTATTAATAGATAGTTTGTTTATATTTTTTATTAGCTGACCCGACAGACGTTGTCCTGTCCCTATCTACTTTAGAAAATATTTTTTTAAACAAGTTGTAACAAACACAAAGAAAGCAATAAAAAAGGATGAGGATGGATGTATCCTGTGCCGTGCCTGTGCTGTATGCCGTGTGGTGCCGGCCTCGAATAGCACCACCCCATTTCTACCCATGGGTGTCGTAGAAAACGACAAAGGGATATTGACCAGAAGATGGGCAGCAGCGTCGTTCTGAGTACCATAACACCTACTGCGATCGCCAACATGCATCGGCCAAGCATGGCGATTACGGCTGAACCCCCTCTTGGGGAGACCTATGCCCAGCAGTGGGCGTCTAAAGGTTGACACGACGACGTCGATACTACCTACCAACTCAGTCTACCTACCTATCCTATTTATTCCTTATTTTCTTTTCGATTTTCTCACCATTGAAATTTTCCCTAGACTTATTTCAAGACCAGAATCAGTCAAATCGGTCTAGCTGACCTTGAGTGTTATCGAGAGTAACGAACAGCAATTAATTTTTATTAATATACTTAGATAGATTAATACATAGACTGTAACGCACACTTGCTCGCATAGGTAGTTATAAATATGGTTCTTAATTATTACTCCTTGTTCTTCTTAGCGTGTTAGCGTGTCTATGGCAATCAATGATAATATGTATCATTGTGTATGTAATTGTTGTTTGTGGATGTGTGTGTATTGTGTTTGTACTTGTCAGATTCCTTGATGATGAACTGCATCAATATTTGCATGCCAACACACCAGAATGTACTAGGATTCCTATATATTATTGTAACCACTTTATTTTAAATACCGACATTCTGAGCAAATAAATGAATATTCTATTTTTGTTTTGCCCAGTATTCAGCCACGGTAACGCTATCCGCTGATGCAGTCATTAGTTCCTCGAATGAGCAGGTGACAGGGCATGCGGCGCAAGGTAGAAGGTGGACCATGGTCTGGCACTGGAGATTGGCATCATTTGAGAACCCCCCTTTGAAGATTCTCATTGCTGCGGCCCACCTGAGTGGGGAGTCGGTTTGAAGTTTTTCAGGTCATCCACGGAAACGCATGCCCAGATGAAAGAGTCATTGATAGCTCCATTGAATGTAGAAAAATACTCCTTATTTTATAAGACTTATATTTCAATGACATTTAATTTTGTTGACATTGTATGTACTTGGCATGAGACTTTATATTATTTTAAGGCTTATGTTTAACGAACCCCCAGATCTACTAAATGATCACCAATAATAGTAAATAAAATAAAACCAAAAATAGTAAATGGTCACCAAAACGGTGTTTCCTAAAGTATTGTAGAAATGTATGAGTTTGACTGTAAAAAGCGATTTGATTCTGGCACTCGGCGGGCGCTGCCGCGGCGCGCTCGCTCCGCTCGCTCGCCTCGTGCGTAGGGGGTCACAGTTCTAACCTAACCTAACCATGTCGGAGCCACCCCAGGGGGATCAAAAAGATTTTGGTTATTTTGCACACTAAGATTTGGTGACCATTTAGTACATTTGGTATAATTTAGTATATTTTTTTGGTAAGGGAGCTTAAGATCCTAAAGTATTTTTTGGTGATCATTATATTTATACCCTTATTTTAATTAATTTATCTTTAAAGGTAGTACCACATTATCCGTAAACGACACTTTCTTTGTATGCCTTTCGACGGGATATTGTATATGGATTAACATTTTAATATAGCGCCTTATTTATTTATACTTCATAAACAAAGGTTAAAAAAAAGATGTGTATAATGACTATGAATGATGATGTGTGTGTGTGTGATGTAGGGTCTTGTCATGACCACATGTCTGTCAAGACCCTAAGACCCTTTATCTGTCTCTGTCTGTATGCTTGTCTGTTCGTGTCTGTCGACAGACGGACAACAAAGTGATCCTATAAGGGTTCCGTTTTTTTCCTTTTGAGGTACGGAACCCTAAAAATAATTACATTAAGTATAGGGATTATACCTAAATAATTTATATATTTTTATATACATATTTATGTTTTGTTGTTTTAATATATTTTTTTCCTGTTGTTCAAAAAATTAACAAGAACACAATTATAACAAAATAACCTCTGTTTACTTATTTTTTAATAAAAAGCATAATTTTCCTTAACTACCAAATACGGATTTTGATCATTTGATATCAGAGGTTAACGGTCAGCATTATTTATGTTTATAATATTTTTATTCAAAGAGTAACTATCGAGTGTTTACAATATTCGCAATATAGAAAAACCCTGCATGGGCGATAAGACGAATGTGCATATATTCAAAACATTTTTTATCATTACGTATATAACGATGTTAATTAAGTTAATGTGTAAACACTCAAATTATCGCCACTGTATTGGAAGCTACCTAATAATTACTGTTATTAGTATATCGTCGTCATCTGCCTGGCCTTTTTCTCAACTATATTGGGGTCGCCCTCCAGTGTTACCGGAATACCAGTATTTTACATGGAGCGACTGTCTATCTGACGTCCACAATCCAGTTACTAGCTATCACACACGGTAGCTATAATATAATAATATATTTTCGCCCTTATTACGTCTGCGATCGTTGTTTGTTTCACATTTTTGAAATTTATATTATTATATGCCTTGCTTTATCTGTCCACATATTTTGGTGACGTGGTAAAAATATACAGGATGTTTGATAGATCGATGCAAAGCCGTAAAGCAGAGCTAGTATAGACTATTTACAACCATTTGAACCGAACTTGTTTCAGACGAAGTCTTTAGATCGATGCAAAGCCATAAAGCTAGCTGATCGTAATATGCCTTGATTATAGCTACGTCTGTGACGGGCTTAACACGATATACCTTGGTACGACTTCTTCTTCTTGGTAAGATGTCATAGCTTCTGATTACTAATAACGACTGTCAAAGATATACAACAGCCGGGACCAACGGCTTTATATGCTTTTCGAAGCACAAAGATGTCTTGGTATGACATAGATGGTCACCCATGCACGCAGCAAGTGTAGCTTGACTATGACTGATGAATCGATTCGGTTGTTTTCATAAAATTTCGAGTATTTAACAGTTAAATACCTATTCGTTGGTATTTAATGAAACATAATGTGATATTTCTTCAAATGAGTAATTTTTCTGTAGGAGTATTTTAAGGAAATTATATTTAACAAAAAAGACAACCGCCTTCAAAAACTAAAAAGTGAAAAATAGCTTTAGCACAGAACACACATTGACTTTAGTTTCGAAATTCAGTGGCTTTGTTCTGTTTGTTGTTTTGTATTGCCACCGACTTCCGAAATAAAGTCAATGTGTGTTCTGCGCTAAAATTATATTTCACTTTTTAGTTTTTGAAGGCGGTTGTCTTTTTTGTAAAAAACTTTTTATTTTCCGCTTTTTAGTACCTCCTTCTCATCCAAATCTATTAAGAACAGTATGAAAGTTAACTACTACAAAGATTGATGAAGCTAAAACGTAAAACCATGTAAAATTTTTGGGTATCTGTTGATTTTTCAAAAAGTGCTGAATCAATTTCGATAAAATTTATATGGGACCACCCCTGAAGCATACCCTATCCGTAAAAGGAAGAATTTTCAAAATCGGTTTACGTTTGCCGGAGTAATCGCGTAACAAATCGCGCACATACTTAATGTATATTGAAGGCTTATACGGTTTTCTCATGAATGCCATTGTCAGAACCGGACCAAATAATTAAAATGGGACCACACGGGAAGCACTAGCTTTCAAACAAAAAAAGAATCATCAAAATCGGTTCACTAAGACCAAAGAAATCAGGTAACAAACATAAAAAAAAAAAAAAAAAAAAAAAATGACGAATTGATAACCTCCTCCTTTTTTGAAGTCGGTTAAAAATATATAAATAACTACAGTACAAGGCTGCCGTCCACAAGCTATAATGCCGTTATCCAACAAAATCATATTTCGAGTTATGGACAAAAAAGCGCGAAAAAATAAAAAATGGATGCTGTTTCATTACTATAACTCTTATGCGAGAGTTATCGGTATCAAATCATAGATCTAGTATTGCGCTTTCAAATAGGCATACTTTCACTTCCTAGCAATAATTTAATCTTAACAAAAATAGGATTTTTGCGTTATAGTTTAGTGTTTTTACAATTTATCGCTTACTCAACCACGACTATAATGCCGCTAAGCCTACCTTAACGGCATTTTAGTGTTTTATTTTCATTTAATTTTATTGTAATTTAAAATGCTTAATAAAATCTCTTCAATACTAAACTATAATGCCGCTTAATACCTTAACGTTGTTATAGATAAGTATTATGATATCAAGACCAAACACTATGCTAAAACATAATGCAGCTAAAGCCACTTAGCCGCATTTAAGACTAGCAACTTATAAATATATTTTTTCTGCATTTGTTTTTTAGGTTGATTACATAGCTTAAATGCCACTAAATACAAAACATTAAATGTAACGGCGTTCTAGCTTTGAAACTGGTACAAGATAGTTGAGGAAATCGAATAAAAAGGTTGTTATCTACAGGAATAAAATATATTATTTAGAAAAAAGTCAATCATTTAGATTTAATAAAATCACTTCGTGAGGACTTACTTATAATACTTAATTGAAAATACAAGTAACTATAAATCAATCTTCATTCTATTACTAATAAGAACATAAGAAACATCTAAAAGTCTTTAAAACAAATAAGGGACACTAACTATTCCGTTTCGGTACGTAATAAAATGCTGGCAAATAGAACTTGAGAAGAAATTAAATTCTAAATAACTGACCTGTCTAAAGTGCTCAAGGCCCGCGTGCACAAACAGCTTTCGGAGTTTGTTCATCGGAACAACCTCGTAAGCTCATGCCAGACTGGGTTCAGGCCTGGACACAGCACAACCTCCACTCTCCTTAAAGTGACTGGTGACATTAGAGAAGCAATGGGTGATACTAAGGTTACTGTGTTGGTTTTAATTGATTTTGGAGAAATCAATTGAAATGCTTTAATGCCTTTAATGCCGTCAGTCATGATATTTTGTGATATGTACCCTGCGGGTAGTAAAGCTTTTTGGTCCCTAGCTATATCGGTCGAGTCAAACTTCTGTCGCCCCTCAATGCCTCCACTGCTGAAACCTGATGGTTCTCTGGCTCACTCTGCAGAAGAGAAAGCAAACCTATTTGCTTCTCTATTTGCAGAATCTTCACATCTTGATGCAGGAGACGTGACTCCCCCGACTTTACCTGGCAACTCGACTTCAATGTCTGATACTCGCATTTGCCAAAAGGAGGTTCGTCAAGCGTTACGCAATCTTGATGTGAACAAGGCCAATGAACCAGACGGTATTCCGGCTATAGTTCTGAGGACCTGTGCACCTGAATTGTCTCCTGTACTGACACGCCTCTTTCGGCTCTCTCTCTCTCGAGACTGGATTAGTGCCGAAGTCATGGAAGCTTGCCAACGTGCAGCCCGTGCCCAAAAAAGGTAGTCATGCCGATCCTACCAACTATAGGCCCATCTCGGTCACGTCCATTATCTGCAAGACAATGGAACGTGTCCTCAATAACAGGCTCCTGGCGTACCTTGAAGCTAACGACCTCCTCAGTGATCGTCAATATGGCTTTCGCCGAAATCGGTCCACTGGGGATCTTCTCGCGTACGCCTCTCATATCTTTAGTGAGGCCATCGAGAAATATGGGGAAGCACTTGCCGTCTCCCTGGACATCTCGAAGGCCTTTGATAGGGTATGGCATGATGGCCTTATTAGCAAGCTTTCAGCATATGGCTTGCCCGCTGGTTTCTGTGCATGGATATCGGATTTCCTGAGTGATCGATCAATTCGCGTAGTCATTGATGGCTGCTCGTCAAATCAAATGGCAATAAATGCCGGGGTTCCTCAGGGCTCAGTACTCTCTGCAACCCTTTTTTTGCTGCATATCAACGATCTGCTGAAACCCGGTACCTTTGGGTACGCAGATGACAGCACGGATGTAGAGAGTTATACATCCAGCTCACGTGCCAGTGCGGTTGAAATCCAGTCTTCTAGAGAGTCCATGGTCGAGCGCTTGAACTTGTCCCTCAAGGCAGTCTCCGATTGGGGCGATGCCAATCTGGTCAGGTTTAATGCAGCTAAGACCCAGGCGTGTCTATTCTCTGCCAAGAAGAGGCCTTTCCATCTGGCCCCTACTTTCCGACATGTATCCGTTCCAATCACTGACCAGCTTGAGCTTCTTGGCGTTACTTTGACGTCAAATCTTAACTTTGGGTCATTTATTGAATCCAAGGCCAAACTAGCTGCCAAAAAGCTGGGAGTCCTCGCAAAGGTGCGAAAGTACTTCACGTCGGAACAGCTGCTCAACTTATACCAAGCACAAGTTCGACCGTGCATGGAGTACTGTTCGCACCTTGGGATGGATCGGCAAAATACCAACTGGAGGCATTGGAAGTCATCGATAGACGTGCCAAGAGGCTCATAAACAACGACTCCCTGGTCAGGGCTAATCTCCAGAGCCTTGAACATCGCCGCACCGTTGCTAGCCTTTCGGTCTTTTATCGGGTACATTTCGGAGAGTGTGCTTTGGAATTGCACAATTTAATTCCCCCATCCCCGTTCCATCATCGGACGAGCAGAGATACGGCGAAGCGTCACCGCTATATGGTTGAAGTTCCACGGTCTCGAACCAAGCGCTTTGACTCCACATTTATTGTGCGAACTGCCAGACTGTGGAATTCCCTGCCCGCCTCTCTGTTCCCTGATAAGTATAATCTGGGTATCTTTAAGGCACGAGTGAACCGGTTCATCTTAAAATAATGTAGATTAAAATTGTAATTTACTTCATATAATTTTAATTACTGCTTTCAAGTCTACCTATCACAGATTTAAAACAAAAAAACACAGATGTGAAACAATAAAATCTGTTGTTTGCGTGACGAAACCGAAACTTTTTGCACCGACATCTATTTATTTTTTATCCAATCAGTATTGGTTATTAAAGAGGCAAAAATAACTATCGGAATTAAATAATGTTTTTACCTAAACTTGTTATCAGCCATCGTAACTATTGGAGAGAAAGAGCGAAGCGCGACGCGTCCTTCCACTTTAAACTTTGTGGCGCACACCAATGCTTCATCCATCAAGGGATGCGGGGGGCCACGAAGCGAGAGCGGGCATTCGAGAATAGATAAACTGCGTTTTAGTGTAGTAATGAGCGATAACAGCTTTTTGTGATTGGCCCTTACTCACTTTATAGTTAGGTAATGTTGCTTACCTGCGTTTAAGCGTAGTAAACATATCAAATATGACAAGTTAACGGCGTTTTTCTTTTTTTTATCTCAGGATCCATAAATAATAGAAAAATACTGCTTGGACAGAAAGATAGAGAATTTTTTTCTTACTATGATGGCATCAAAAATCGTCCAGATGCGAGATAACGGCATTATAGTTAGTGGACGGAAGGTAAAAACATACAAATATTCATAAACCGCTGCATCGATTAGCTGACAATAGGCAGTTCAGCTCAACTGATATTATGTTTCTCAGCAAGGCTATATTTAAAAAAGAAATTGTTGCTATTTTAAGTGAACGGAACTATAATAATTAAGAAATGTTTACTTCTGGTGCCGGTAGCGAATAACACCACCCCATTTCTACCCATGGGTGTCGTAAAAGGCGGCAGAGGGATATTGACCAGTGGATGGGCCGCAGCGTACCATACATAACCATACCGAGTACCATAACACCTACTGCGATCGCCAATATGCACCTACTGCCATCTACACCTACTGCGATTACGGCTGAACTCCCCTTGGGGGAAACCTATGCCCAGCAGTGGGCGTCTAAAGGTTGACATGATGATGATGATGAATGTTTACTTTTATTCTGTTTATTTTTATATCATTCTTCCTAACAACTAGTAGATATGTTTAGTAATATGTGGATAACGTTGTGAATTGTATATTGGTTACTTCTATTATTAAGTTTTAACCAATGTGTACTTATTATTACACTGCTGTTCGTCGTCCCTTTATAAATAAAAAACCAGTACTTAGTACATTTTGACTGTAATAAAGTTGGTTTGTAATAAGTAATTCATGAAACCTATTGTTGCAAAAAAAATAAAATGAAAGACTAATTCTATTTTCTGAACATCTTTATAAGAATAAAGAAAGTATTTTCAACAAAATATTATGATACGTAAATGCAGTAAATGGCACATCATTATAATATACTTATCTAACAATATTACTCATTTGTATACAACAGACAAAAAATATCGTTAAAAATACATTGTCAAAGTTCAAAGTCGGGAACAAGGAAACATAATACCAATGGCAACATTACAAAAAAACTAAGTACATACCTCTCTCTTCTGTCTTCTCTCTTACGTAACATATCAAACACAGAGATATAGATTATTATAAATGCGATTGTTTGTGAAGATAGATGAATGTTTGTAACTTTTGGCTATACGAAATTAGCTGGAATTGGGCACGCGTATAGATATTGATCTAGGTTCACACTTAGAACAGAAATATACGCTGACCAATCTGCGGACAGAAGCTAGTAAATTAAATAAATAAATACGGTTGAAATTAGACCGTATTTTGTTTGTTTTTAAGTAAGTTTTGCCCGCAACTTCGTGCTAATGAATATCGGTTATCGCGGATACTGATGATGGTGCGGATTAAGAAGTAGCCTATATCCTTTCTGAAGAAAGGATACAGAACTGGATTATAATATTATAAATGCAAATGTAACTCTATCTGTTACGCTTTCACGATAAAATGGCTGAACCGATTTTGATGAAATTTGGCTCAGGCGAAATTTCATCAAAATCAGTTTAGCCGTGAAAGCTTAACAAACAAATAAACTCACTTTCGCATTTATAATACTAGCTTTTGCCTGCGACTTCGTCAAACTTCATCAAAATCAGTTAAGCCGTTTCATCGTGAAAGCGATACAGACAGAGCTACTTTCACATTTAAAATATTAGTATGAAAGTATGGATATGGATTAGTATGGAATTACGTTTTCTAAATCTCAGCCTTCTCGGTAGGTACTAAGTTTTTAGTTCACGTATTAATTTATGAATAATATTACATTTTGTATCCAAATTACAGAGCTATAAATAAGGACACCCACCAAGGCGGCTTATCTAACAATTTTTTCAATGTAGATCTTTCTGGCAGAATTCCGGTGTCTTTCTTAGGTTCAGGCATTTTTGCATACTCTACTAGAGCGTTACAATCGATAGCATTACTCAAGAAAGCATCCTTCGTTTGTATCTCTACAACGCATTTCATGTCTTTGGCATTAACTGGTGGCCCTTTCACAGTTAATGGATCTACAAGGGAGGAATTTGTAGTACAAACCGTGACATTTGCCATAGTTGCATTGATTGTTGTAACAGTTTTCGATAAAATCCTGTTTATACCGGTCATAGATGCATTAGTGTCAATTAATGGACTGTTATACGACGCGACTGGCAACACTGATAGCGGTGGCATCACTGACACTGTGGGCACTGTATTGTCAATCACTGTAGTGGTAGTCGTACACACTGCTCCGTTCACTAGAGTTTGTTGTGATGGAGTCACATTTTTACTTCCTTCGGTGAAAGTTGAAACGATTTCACAAGGAATTTTTAACACATCTTCACGTCCGTTTTCTTTCAGTTTCAATATGCAGGTAGCTTGTTCCTGAGGTTTGTCTTCTTCTTTGTACGTCGAAGACGACGATGAGCTAGGGTTATTGTACTTGTTTCTGTAGTAGTCGTCGTAGTAATATTGGTTGTGGAACTGACTACGTGATCGACCAAGATTGTACAAAGACAAGCCTGTTAGTAAATCTCCATAGCGGCTATTCGAGTGCCTGTACTCATTGATGTATACATATTGCGGTGTGTTATAATACGTAGGCATAGTGAGTGATACACTTTTACTGTAAGGATAAAAATGTTTTGTATGACGATGTGAACTGGTGTGTTCACTATTCATATTGAACGTATGTTTTTGATGCAGCCTTGTCTCAACTCCTGACAATCCGGTTGATGATGTTGGATATAATTGCCCTCCCGAGTTTGATGCTGGTTTGTAGCCAGATCCTGACCCATAAAATCCTGAAGAACTTGACGATGTTGAAGGGTTTTTGCTGGAGCCATAACTTGAATCTGATATTCCAGATGATGATGAAGGGTATTTGCTAGAGCCAGAACTTGATTCCGAAAATCTGGACGACGATGAAGGGTAGTTGCTAGAGCCAGAATTTGATCCATACAATCCAGAAGATGATGAAGGGTAATTACTGAAGCCAGAATTTGATCCGGATAATCCTGATGACGATGATGGGTATTTACTTGATCCAGAAATTCCAGAGGAAGATGAAGGATAGTTGTATGATCCTGATGATCCTCCCGAGAGACCTGATGACGATGAAGGGTAACTAGAAGAACCAAAGTTCAAGCTTGAAGATGACGAAGGATTTTTGTAAGAGTTTGATCCAGATCCATACTGTCCTGATTGTGTCCCGGGGTAACCATATGGATAAAGTGGTGAATTATGACCGTAATTGCTTAATCCATATGATGAGATATCCGGAAGTTTAATCCCTAAAGATGACAAGTCATCATTATAAGACTTAAATCCAGAACCTGACAGTCCTGACGATGATGAGGGATACCTTGAGGAATCAAAATTCCACCCCGGTGATCCCGGAAGTGAGGAAGATTTATCGTAAGAGCTTGATCCAAATGATGGCATTTTCGGAACGTCAATTCCTAAAGATTTCAATGATGACAATTCATCATTAAAAGACTTATATCCAGACCCCGATAATCCTGATGATGATGAAGGGTAACTTGAGGAACCATAATTCCATCCTGATGATCCATAAGATGACGAAGGGTTATTGTAAGAGCTTGATCCAGACCCCGACAGTCCTGACGATGATGATGGGTAACTTGAGGAACCAGAACTCCAGCTCGATGATCCTGACGATCCAGATAGTCCTGACGATGACGATGGGTATCCATGGGATGATCCTCCTGAGAGACCTGTTGATGACGAGGGGTAGCTGTGACTCGATGACGATGCACTTGGGCTAGTCCAGCTAGAGCTTGAGCTGTGACTCGGTGACCCCCCGCTGTAGCTGTGACTTCCACTGCTGCTGTGGCCACCAGTGCTACTGTGGCCACCAGAGCTACTGTGGCCACCATGACTACTATGGCTGCCGTGGCTACTATGGCCACCGTGGCCACCTCTACATTCTATGTAACACACCGATAGTAACGATACTAAAAGGCACAACAGATATATTCTGCTGGCCATTTTGCATGACGTATACATGCGAGAGCGCGGTCGCGTATGATTTCATACCCGTTGATTGGTTTCATTTAAAACAAGTTCGCGCATCAGTGTGTGCGAGTATGACGTAAACGACGATACAGTGAACCTGAATTGTCGTCTCTTTTACTCGCCCGGTCAGTTGATAAGAGAAGGCTAGAGGTGAACTCAACATCAAACTGATTCTCACAATAACATTTACCAGATAAGTGTAGCACGCAACAGGCAATTAAGACGAATTTTGTTTACAGATGGATTTTTATTTTTTACCCGCTATATTAGTCATTGTTATTTGGATGAGACAAACAAGTCATTGTAGGATTGATACTGGGCAAGTACTAATGTGACTTTTTCAATTCATTACATTCTATGTTTATATTCGACATCACTGACATAGGCGAAAGAAAAGTCAAAGTCAAAGTCAAAGTCAAAGCATTTATTTCAATTAAACCATTTACAGGCACTTTTGAATTGTCAAGGAGTCGGTCAGTTAGTCAGAGAGTTGAAGCTAGTTGCTCGTTCCAAAACGTAGGTAGGTCTCTATGGAGAAGAACGAGCAAGAAACTCCACGGACACTCTTTTAAATCAAGTTTTTACAAAGTTTGGTTACATTCTTGTTGCTTCTATATGTGAAAACGATGAAGGTAATCTAACAATACAAAACACAAAAAAGAAGCAAGATAAAGTGGCATCTAATCCATGGCAGATAAGAGCTGACCAATCTCCACTGACAGCGCCCGTTCACGAACATGACGCGTGAATCAGCACCATTTAGCTCAACCATTTTGAAGGGAGCCTAATGATCCAACACACGCGCCACCATCAGCGAGACATTTGAGCGAGCATGACAATACTCCCAACCGCCATGTTAATTTTTGTCAAACATAAAGGTATTAATATACATGGCTCCATGGTATTCACATTTACAAAATTGAAATAATGCTGCTAAATTATACAAAACTAAGGTTTCCAATGTATATTATTTTATCATATGAAGTGTGATAAGTTAATAATTTAAAAATATCTATATATAATAATAACGATACTCGTTACTCATGTCAATAGAAAAAGGGGTAGGAAACATCCTTTTCTTCCAATTTGGAAATTCCCTAAACTGGCTGTGGAGCAGGACCAGCATTCAGCCAAGCATCTTTATCATTGATGTAATCTTCTAACTTATAATATGCTTGTCTACATAGTGTGCGTTTAATACATGTTTTAAATTGTTTTTCATTCAATTGTAGAATATCAAGTGGTATATTATTATAGCATTTTACACAGTACCCCATAAAAGAAGTATGTACTTTTGACAATCTGAAGCTTGGCTGATCTAATTTGTTCCTATTTCTAGTATAAACATTATGTCTGTCACCTATTTTATTAAAAAGATGAAGATTTTTTCGAACATGCATAATGTTTTCATATATATATTGACAAGGTACCGTCATGATGTTAATCTGTTTAAACAATTCTCTTAGAGATTCGCGTTTGCGGAGATTATAGATTGCTCTGACAGCCCGCTTTTGCAGTATAAAAATAGAATCCATATCTGCAGCCCGTCCCCATAGCAAAATACCGTAAGACATGATACTATGAAAATAGCTAAAATATACTAGCCTAGCGGTATCCACGTCTGTCAAATGCCGGATCTTTCTGACAGCGTAAGCGGCTGAACTTAACCGCCCTGCAAGAGATGTTAAGTGAGGACCCCACTGTAGCTTGGAATCAAGCGTAATCCCTAGGAAAACAGTCCTTTCGACGAATTCAAGTATGTCCTTATTCAATACAACGTTACATTCATTACTCTTAACATTCGGCAAAGCGAATCTTATGCATTTAGTTTTCTTCTCATTGAATACTAAATTATTTACAGTAAACCAATTATGAATCTTAAGCATGGCGTCATTTACGTCGTCAAGGTGCTGTGCCCGTCTATTTACTCTAAAAATCAATGAAGTATCATCAGCAAATAACACCATTTGTGGTTGATTTTTCAGTAAATGAGGTAAATCGTTTATATAAACTAAAAAGAGGAACGGACCCAATATGGAGCCCTGCGGTACCCCCATTTTTACTTTTAAGCCTGATGAATTAACACCATTTATTTGAACTTGCTGCAGTCTATCACTTAAATATGATTTTACTAAGCTAAGCGCTTGTTTACCCAGTCCGTAATGCTCAAGCTTTAAGAGCAGTGTTTCGTGATTTACACAATCAAATGCTTTGGAGAGGTCGCAAAAAATGCCAATAGCATCTTGCGAATCCTCCCATGCTTTAAAGATATGCTTAATTAAGGTGACACCGGCGTCAGTAGTACAACGCCCTCTGGTGAAACCATACTGTTGGTCATGTAAGATGTTGTTACAATTAAAATGACTGAGCATTTGGTTAAGCATTACTTTTTCAAACACTTTGCTAAAAACCGGCAAAACTGAAACGGGTCTATAATTATTCGTGTCCTTGCAATCGCCGGATTTAAAAAGTGGTATAATCTTGCTGTACTTCATTAAATCCGGGAAAACCCCTTGGTCTACACACATATTAAAAATGAAAGCTAAATAGGGTGCCACTGTCTCAATAACCGATTTACAAACATTAGTAGACATCCCCCATAAATCTTCAGTAGCCTTGATCTTGAGTTGTTTAAAAGTCTTTATAACGATTGCAGGGTTTATATGTTTAAATTTAAATTCCGTGGGGCAGGCTGGAACATTCGAACTTAATAAATTAAAAGCAAGTGACGGCGAGGAATCTAAAGTTTCAGTAGTTTTAATAGGAACACTGGTAAAGAATGTTGCAAATTCCTGCGCAACTTCTATATTAGTACTTATGAGACCACTGGAAGTCTCCAGAGTGTAGTCAGTATTATGTCTTTTGTTCCTATTTGTTTCATTATTAATAATTTTCCAAACAGTTTTAATTCTATCATCAGCCGATTTTACTTTGTTGCTAATGTATAACGCTTTAGCTGCCTTACAAGCTTTTTTAAAAGTTTTAGAATAAATAGTAACATACTTATTAAAAGTGTCAGTGTTAATATAAGGCTTAAGGCCATACAGCTCAAAAAGTCTTTCCCTACTTTTCCTGATGCCTTTAGTTGCCCAGTCACTGAATAAAAACTTAGGGCAAATTGTTTTACTTTTTTTCTTAAAAATATTCTGAAACTCAGTTTGCACAACTGAGAAGAATTCTTTATATAAAATATTACCATTATTCATACTAAGGTCCTGAACGGGTAACTTACTTATTAAAGTCTTTTTAAATTTATCTAAATTACCAGATGTTATTGGTCTTGACTGAATCTGTATTTTTTGCAAGGGTGTGTTGGACTCAAAAGCAACGGTTTGACCGCTGTGATCAGAAGGAAGATAATTTACAATAGCTTTATCTAAATAGTCGCAGCTACAAAAAACATTATCGATACAAGTAGCAGTGGTCGTAGTTATTCGTGTTGGTTCTAAAAACACATTTGACAAATTGAAGGATTTAAAGAGACTTATAAATCTACTGCTACTTGAATTATTTTCTAAAATATTAATATTAAAGTCTCCGCAAATTATTATTGATTTATTACCCGTTACAAGCTTAGTCAAAACATCCTCCATTATAGACTCAAATAAAGAGTAGTTATGATGATTCGGGGGTCTGTAAACGCACACTATGACATGCTTATCTAGCTCAACACAGGACAGTTCAATAATATGTTCAACTGATAGTGCAACAATGTCTCTGCGAGACTTAAATTTAATATTATTTTTTATTATAATTAGTGAACCACCACGCAGCATAGATTTCCGATTAAAACAACTGCCCACAGTATAATTTTCATAATTAATTAACATTTCATAAGGTTTCAACCAATGTTCAGTAAAACAAATAATGTCAAACATTGTCTTTTCTAAAAACAATTCAATTTCTAATTGCTTGGAAGAAAAACCTTGAATATTTTGATGAAATAATTTCAAGGAATGTTGCTTAGCCCTTTTTTTTAAATTCTCTGCATGATTGCTAGAAGATACCTTGTTATTACTAAGTTGAACTATATTGATACTGGTACCTTCTGTTGTCTTACTTACTAGTTTAAACTACTTGAGCTTACCACCTTAACATTAGTATTATTACTAACCATGGTGCTAGTTATAGAACACTTCGACATACTAATTATGTCTGAGTTAATATTAAAAGCTAATAGCCATGCTATCTGACGTCTAAACCTAATGGGCAGATACGCTGTATCTCTAGTCGATTTCAATTTTTCAACGAAACTGTTGGTGTCAAAAAACATAAGCTTGTCACTATAGTGACTAGTTAATAAATGCATATGATTATTAAGCTTATGTATGTTATTATTTGTCCTATTTGATAGGTGCTCAAAGTACGGAAAAGCGCATAATATTATTTTTTGACAATTAATGTTCAATAGTTCAGTGACACTGTCAGTTATATCATCAATTTTAACCTTTGAGCTATTACCTACACATATAGTAATAATTGTATTAGGATCATATTCCTGTCTAGTAACTGAAGATATTATTTCTTTATATGAATGCCCAGGCGTGCAATAATTCAATACAGAATGACTCAGGTTGTTATTTAATAATCTACCTAACCCTCTCCCTAAACTATCTGAAAACAAAATAGGACAATAACAATCTTTATTAGAAACATTATTGCAACGGAGAAAACTGTTGTCTGACTGTGACTGTACAACAGAAGGTGAACCCTGTACAATATCTGTTGTTACATTTTTTTTTAGCATAACATTTTTTAAAGCAAAACATTGTGTGTGAATGTACTATAATTAACTTAGAATTCATATCAGTCTAAATTGGCCAATCCGCTCTGAGCAAGCGTGGTATTATTCAATGCTCGTGCTCGTGCTGTCTCTGTATGAGAAGAGGTATTTGTCCTGCAGTGGCACTTATAGGTAATATTATTTATTATTATTTTTATTTATGAGTACTTACTTATATTTACGAGTACTTTTATGGGGTACTGTGTAAAATGCTATAATAAAATACCACTTGATATTCTACAATTGAATGAAAAACCATTTAAAACATGTATTAAACGCACACTATGTAGACAAGCATATTATACGTTAGAAGATTACATCAATGATAAAAATGCTTGGCTGAATGCTGGTCCTGCTCCACAGCCAGTTTAGGGAATTTCCAAATTGGAAGAAAAGGATGTTTCCTACCCCACTTTCTATTGACATGAGTAACGAGTATCGTTATTTCTTATATACAGATATTTTTAAATTATTAACTTATCACACTTCTTATGATAAAATAATATACATTGAAAACCTTCGTTTTGTATAATTTAGCAGCATTATTTCAATTTTGTAAATGTGAATACCATGGAGCCATTTACTAAGTATAATAGTACCTTTATGTTTGACAAAAATTAACATGGCGGTTGGGAGTATTGTCATGCTCGCTCAAATGTCTCGCTGATGGTGGCGCGTGTGTTGGATCATTCGGCTCCCTTCAAAATGGTTGAGCTGAATGGTGCTGATTCACGCGTCATGTTCGTGAACGGGCGCTGTCAGTAGAGATTGGTCAGCTCTTATCTGCCATGGATTAGATGCCACTTTATCTTGCTTCTTTTTTGTGTTTTGTATTGTTAGATTACCTTCATAGTTTTCACATATAGAAGCAACAAGAATCATGTAACCAGACTTTGTAAAAACTTTATTTAAAAGAGTGTCCGTGGAGTTTCTTGCTCGTTCTTCTCCATAGAGACCTACCTACGTTTTGGAACGAGCAACTAGCTTCAACTCTCTGACTAACTGACCGACTCCTTGACAATTCAAAAGTGCCTGTAAATGGTTTAATTGAAATAAATGCTTTGACTTTGACTTATCTAATTTACTTAATGCATGTTTAGTTAAAATGGATTATAACGCTTTTCGTCACATATTCAACATATTAGTATGATCAACGTTTAATCATTTACGCTGATTGTACCACACACAATGGCACACTCACACACATTGACCACTATCTCACCTGATGGGAAGCGATGATGCGGTCTAAGATGAAGCACGCTTGCCTAGAAGTAACCTATTCACTCATGACTTAAAGACTCCCAGGTTGTAGTTATCAGGAAACACAGACGCAGGGAATTCCACTCCACACCTTTATGCATGATCAATTAATTTAATATTTATTTAAACCCATTTGTTTTTGTTTTGCTTCACTTCAATAGAAGTCTAAAAATTACTTGTTGCTTGTTAAACCTAAACTTTTTGCAATGTAACATTACTTCACTTAATCACTGGGGTGGGAGTCTAGGCTCCCACCACAGTGTTTACAGTGATCCGTAACACAGGGTTTCCCTAGTACGGACACCAGTTTCTCGCAAAGGTGCTTTTGTTTGCATTATCTTATTGTATAGTCCTAAGGTATTAGAAACCTAACATTTGTGGAGAGAGAAATAAATTTAATTTATTATTATTATTGTTACAGACACGCAAGGAACTCGCGACTCCGTTGCGTAATGTTTTTACTAGCATTTTGTATACTGTCAGAAAAGTCTTGGTGGCAGCGTAAAAGCCGTTCGATCATTAAGATGAAGCTAGACTGCCGTGTTCTGTTTGTAGGTGGGTGATCAACCATTTCACACCGAGACCCTTCCGTGTCTCGGAAAGCAAGTAAAGCTGTTAGTCCCGGCTGTCATCGGTAGATCTTTGACAGTCGTTACGACGAGAAGCCAGAAAATCTGTCAACCAATCCTACTAAGACGTATCGTGCTACTGGGTGTGAAGGTCAGATAGGTAGTGTTAAAAAGAAAGAAAGAAAAGAAAAAAAGAAAGAAAAAGCATTTATTAGCCCACCAGAACAAAACACACAAAAATAACATGGTTAAATTGTAATAAATTAAATGGTTAAATTACAACTAATAAAAAAGTAAACATAAAGAGAAAACACCGGACAAGTGCGAGTCGGACTCGCCCACCGAGGGTTCCGTACATATACATTTGTAGGTACATATCCATACCTACTATCCATACTTTAATCTACTAAATATTATAAATGCCATAATGTTAACGGCCATATCTTTTTTTCACGTTAACATTGAGGGTTGATTTTATTACATCATCAAGGGACCGTAGACTTGAGTGTATGGTTTTAATTTCAACTCGATACCTCCACGTGTTCCCGAGATAAAGGGTCTTGACAGATAGACAGACAGACAGACGGACAACAAAGTGATCCTATAAGGGTCCGGGTTCCTTTTGAGGTACGGAACCCTAAAAATAATAATATAAAAAAATGAAACGAAATTGGTCCTGTCAAAAAAGACTCGTATCTCAGCATGGTGCATTTAAAAAGAACGTCACAGCGCTGATATTCTGATAGGGCCCAAAGTGAGCTGTGTGTGTGTTATTCAGCAGCATCCGTTTAGACTGGAACCTGTCCCCAGCATAGTTTGGAAAAGGCTAGGTAAATGATGTCACGCCAAACGTCACTATCTCAGTTTGTCATACACGCGCTACGTCATTATATTCTCTGAGTTTGTCATACACGCGCTACGTCAGTATATTCTCTGAGTTTGTCATACACGCGCTACGTCATTATATTCTCTGAGTTTGTCATACACGCGCTACGTCAGTATATTCTCTGACTTTGTTATACACGCGCTCCGTCATAAACGTACTACGTCACGAACTGTGTTTCTAGTATTTATTGTTTATGCACTGTACTGGATTATAGATGAGCAAAATAAAAAAAATAATTATGAATCATTATTAATACAAAACAATATGACTACAGTTCATGGAATTAAATAAAGAGATATAATTAAATTGTTGATAGACGAGGCGATGACCATTTGACTAAAAGAGTAATGGATATAGTAGAAGGAAAAAGAGGCCGTGGACGACAAAATTAATCTAGCTACATACCATAAAACGACATGCTAGCGAGCGGCATAACCAAATAGACAACCCGCAACCGCACCGTGTGACGTGTGAGTACCTACCTACTAGGAGGACCACGGATATATGAGGAGGAATGACCTCACATAAATTGAGATAATAGCCAGGAGAAAGAAGGAAAAGAGAAAAAAAAAACTTAAAAAAAAAGACAACCGCCTTCAGAAAGTAAAAAAATTACTTTAAATTCGCAAGTCGGCGGCTTTGGCTTTTTTTTCGCTTTTTAGTGCCTACTTCTTATCACACTAATTGATTACGAAACGGTGACACCATTAAAATTCAGTCATCCCTTATTCTACCCTTAGGGGTAGAAATTTTTTATGAAATTAAATGGGACCTATGATGTATACCCTACCAATTAAAATAAGAATCACCGAAATCGGTGGTAAAACAGAGAAATAAAAAATACGTGAATTAAAAACCACATTATTTTTTTGAAGTCGGTTGAAAATTACATAGATTGAACTGTTCTACTAATTGTCTTCGACGTTCCAATAATCGTTTCAAATTGTTCCTTGAATAATACATCTTATAATCAACAGCTTAAGTGCTAGTTTATTAGTAATGCTGTGTAATATTCACGTTAACTTGATATTCTCGGCGTTTGCATATTTTGTAAGTGACGTGCACAATTAAATCGTATGTCATCCACCCACGTTAAATGTGACATTTGTCTAAGAATAGATAACCATTTACTTTCATGGACACCCACGAAAGAAAACGGCTATTATAGAAACGAATAAGGGTTATTTTTAGGGTTCCGTACCTCGAAAGGAAAAACGGAACCCTTAAAAGATCACTTTGTTGTCCGTCTGTCTGTCTGTCTGTCTATCAAGACCCTTTATCTCGGGAACGCGTGGAGGTATCGAGTTGAAATTAAAACCATACACTCAAGTCTACTCAAACTCAAAATCATTTAAACCATTTACAGGTACTTTTGAATTGTCAGAGTCAGTCAGTCAGAAAGTTGAAGCTAGTTGCTCGTTCCAAACAGTAGGTTTCTATGGAGAAGAACGAGCAAGAAACTCCATGAACACTCTTTAGGTTACATCATTCATGTTGAATCTAAGGGTACAATGAGAACAAGGTAACAAGTCTTGCATGTTAAAAGAGGTCTAGAGAAAAATATAGTTTTAATAACAATTCAAGCCAAAATTTAAAATAACCGAGGCAGCTAAGAGATGACCAGTCCCAACCGACGGCGTTCGTTCACGAACATGACGCATGGATCGGCACCATTTAGCTCAACCATTTTAAAGGGACCGAATGATCCAACACATGCGCCACCGTCAGCGAGACATCAAGTGAGCATGACTCTCCCAACCGCCAGGGCATATTCAAGTCAATGAGAGGTATACCTCGTAAATGGTAGCTTTAAAGAACATAGTGCTCACATGTATGTGCTACGAAAAATTATATAATACTAACACATTGAGTTTATACAATGCAAACATAATATAGATCTACGTCTTCAGCAGCTCCAAAAATAGTTAAAAATGCTAATCAATTAATCTATGAACCCTTATGGCTGTGGAGCTAGACCAGCATCCAGCCAAGCATTTTTATCAGTGATGTAATCACTCAATTTATAATATGCTCGGCTGCATAGTGTAAGTTTAATATAAGACTTAAATTTTGTCTCATTTAGTTGAACAATGTAGGGAGGTATTTTATTGTAACACTTTTAACAGTACCCCATGAAAGACGAATCTACTTTAGCCAATCTGATACCTGGTAGAACTAGATGGTCCCTATTTCTAGTATTATAATTATGTCTGTCACCTCTTTTATCAAAAAGATGCAGATTTTCTCTAGCGTACATGATGTTTTCTTAGATGTATTGGCAAGGCACCGTCATTATGTTTATTTTCTTGAACAGCTCCCTTAGAGAATCGCGCATACGCAGATTATAAATGGGTCTGATGGCTCTTTTCTGCAGAATAAAAATAGAATGGATGTCTCCTGCTTGTCCCCACAATAAAATACCGTAAGACATTATAATATAACTATGAAAGTAACTAAAATAGACCAGTCTCGCGGTATCCACATGAGTAAATTGCCGGATCTTTCTGACAGCATATGCTGCCGAAATTAGCTCTCCTGCGAGAGATAACAAATGAGGACCCCATTGTGCCTTGAGTCAAGCGTCATTCCCAGAAAAACGGTCCCTTGATGCTGTAAAAAAATCAACTCTCTATGTTAACGTGAAAAAAAGATACGGCCGAATAGGTCGCAAAAAACGCATTTATAATATTAAATAGATTAAAGTATGGATTAGATTGATATAGAAGTATGGATATGTACCTACAAATAAGTACGTCGTGCGACCGTTACTCTGAGTGTAGTGTGTTAATGTCAGTCCTTGAAATAATATAAAATAATTGATAATTTCCTGCTAAGTTTGGCAAAATTTTATTGAAGTACATACAGTGACTCTAGTGAAACCTTAATTTACAAGTTGTTTTGCAAATAAACACAGTTTAATACCTGTTTTTGATAAAATAAGTTTAAAAGTTTAACGTTAATATGTTCAAAGTGACCTTATGACAATTTGTAGAACAAAGGAACTCGTTACTCACGAGCAAATTGCAAGTCATTGGCACCTAAAAGTTTAAATACTGGTCAAGAATTTCGTCAAGCTTCGCAAAGTCATCGTGGTCGAGTGTAACCGCGAGTGCTTTTTGTCTCACTGCATCTACGCGAAGAGTCGCCGGTTCGGTTCCAGCAATCCGCAAAAGTTTTTCTAATTTCAAAAACTACTTTAACTTAAAAGATAGTTAATTATTGTCGTAGCTACTATGTTCCATTCACCAGACAAGAAAAAAAATCCATTCCGATACCGACATAAACATGGCAGGTTCGGGAACGAGAAACGAAGAAAACGTGTCAATGCGCAAGCGCAAGCAACCGGACTCTGAGTGGACACAAGCGATTAAAGATCTATCCACAGAGTTTAAGAATACTCTAAATGAGTGGCGCCAAAACATGGAAATGAGCATCACCAAAATGTCAGATAATGTTATAGCGATAAGAAACGAACTATTTTCACTTACTCAAGTCACATCAGAAATTAAGAACGATATTAATTCTCTTCGATCTGAGCAATTACTTTTAAGGCAGCGAGTCTCCGAATTGGATATGAAATATGAAGGTATGGCGAATAAGCTTAATTCTCTTGAGGACTCGGTCCTGCAGTTTACTACCGATATCCAAACCGATATCTGCAGGAGAGTCAACGACATCGAGAAAAAAATCCAGGACACCGTTGGAATGAAACCTAATGTTGCGAAGCTTGTGGCAAGGATCGACCACCTAGAATAGAGTGCTCGTAATAGTAACATAGAGATATGTAACGTCCCTGAAATTTTTGTATCAAAGGCTGTACCATTACTTTCCATTAATGTACCCAACGAATTATCTTCTAGGGGTGTTGGGCTTCAATTCGTTGGAGGTAAGATGGGGCTTTGATCAGCTCACGATTGCCTGTAAAACCCTGAGCGGTCGTATTGACTGTCCTGAGCTCCACGCACTTTTCTGCCGCCTATTTGTGCCCGACAAATACCTTGGGCACCGTCAAAGCCGCCGTCATAATCTGTTCGCACTACCGCTATCTAGATCTGTTGCTAGAGCCAAATCCCCAGTATGTCGAATCCTAAGGATGCTAAACGCCCTCTTGACTGCCGACCCTGAATGTGATGTGTTTGCTGATGAATGGAAGAAAATAATGCGTGCTTGTCTGGGGTTCTGTGAGAGACAATATGCGAGGATGTCCACTGCTAATTTATGTTAGTATGTGATGTATTTAATTGATTCAACCATTTACTCAAATAATTATTAATAATTTTATCCACGAATTGTATATCTTTGAATTTAATTTTTGTATTGTATGTTATTTGAATGCTTATTTTATTTTAATTTTTAAAATTCTATGTTAATTAATGTAATTGGACCTGTGCCGTTTTAATTAACTATAAATAAATAAAGAAATAAATCAATTCAACAATATAAAAATTTTGAGCGGAAAAATATTGGACTTAGTTATTAGTAATGACGACTGCACTATTCATTCACCCACAGATTACTTATTACAACTTGATAACCACCATCCTCCACTCTGTGTTATGATTACGCTGTATTTACCTCACAGTTCGATGGAACGTAAGACAATAATTTTTTTTTAATTATTATAAGGCAAATTACGACAAAATTAATGACGACTTGAAGACAATAGATTGGAAGGACGCTTTGAATCTGCAAACGGTTGACGAATCTCTAAACACGTTCTATAATGTTATTTTTAGTATTATTAAAAAACATGTACCATTGACTATTTGCAAATCTTCCAAGTTTCCCGTTTGGTTCACAAAACCTCTTATACACATTTATAAAAATAAGTTAAAGGCAAGTGCAAGCAGTTCTCACTATACCGTTCTAGATTCCAAGAAGAATGTAAGAACTGCTATAAAAAATACCTTAATTCTGTCGAGGATGGTATTCGGGATAATGCTAAACATTTTTGGACGTTCATTTTCAACCGCAAAAATGGTACTGGTATTCCTTCTACTATGAATTATAACAACCAATCGACTAACGACCCGGAAAATATTTGTAACCTTTTTTCAGACTATTTTAATTCGGTTTATGAGCCATCCATTCCTAATATTCCATCCTTGAATGATGACTTTTCTGAGAGTTGCACTCTATTAAATCACATTCATATTGCTACCGATGAAGTACTTAGTGCGCTCAAGGCACTAGATCCTTCTAAGGGGCCAGGATCGGATGGTCTACCAATCATTTTTATTAAGTCGACTGCCGTTAATCTGTGTACACCATTGCATATTATATTTAATTTATCAATTTCCCAGGGAATCTTCCCTCAGGCATGGAGACTTAGTAATATAACCCCTGTTTACAAGTCAGGACCTAAACAGGATGTTCAGAATTATCGTCCTATATCAATACTGCCAGCTTTTTCAAAGGTTTTTGAGAGACTAGTGCATGATAAAGTATACCCTCTTATACATAACAACCTAATTCAACAACAACATGGATTCGTCAAAAGAAGATCGACTACAACTAACCTAGTGACTTTTGTGGACTACTTATTCAGCAACATGGACTCTCGCACTCAAGTTGACACCATATACACTGACTTTCGGAAAGCCTTTGACAAAGTTGACCATGAGTTGCTCCTAAATAAAATTGCATTTAATGGTATACGTGGTGATCTTTTAAGATGGTTCGCTTCTTACGTTTCTAATAGAACTCAGAGTGTTGTGATAAATGGTTTCAGTTCCAGCACTCTAGAAGTCACTTCTGGAGTACCCCAGGGCTCCATCTTGGGACCTCTTTTATTCATAATATTTATTAATGATATTGACACATGTTTTCAAAATTCAAAAATTTTACTTTATGCAGACGATCTTAAAATTTATAAGCCTGTCAGAAATTTACATGATTGTCTTCTCTTGCAGGAAGACCTAGCCCGGTTCTTTGCATATTGTTTCAATAATAAACTCCAACTTTAGCATAACTAAGTGCTGCTGTATAAGTTTTACTAAAAATAAAAATATTTTAATACATCCTTATTCTGGGAACCGATCACTTTTCCGAATTATTTTTGTCCAAATTTCATTTTACCGAAAACTATTGACCGACGTCTTTTTTGTTATATGCATTATTTGACATATTTTTAGATCATCGAAGTATCATGTGTCATACGTATTATTTTACCGAACTATGTTTCTCCGATTTACAAAATAACTTTTTCCTATTGGCCGAAGTCTCTTTTGAACTATTTTCGTTTGCCAAATGATTTATTTGCCATATTTTTACCCCGTCAAAACAACATTTCGGAATATTATTTGATCTCAATTATATAGCCGGTTACTTGGTAGCATTTTCAACATTAAATTAAAATAGTTACAGAAACGAATCGCTGCAAAACTGACTTCACGCAGTCTTGTCTGCCCTACGCTTAGAGTGTAATTTAAGAACGCGTAGGCGCGGAGGGGTGGGGCGGCCCGCGAGCTGAGGAGCAGGCGCTTCGGCTTGCCTCAGCCGCGGCGGCGAGCGTTAAAACCATCTGCGACGATCAGCTCGCGTGGGGCCGCCCGGACCCCGCAGCGCCGGAGCCGTGACAGAAACAATGCTTGTGCATGTTGCATGCCTGCTTGCATGTTTCATGCTTCTTTGCACGCTGCATGCTTGCTTGAATACCTAGAATAGATTACTGCATGCTTGCTTGAATAGATGAATGCTGCATGCCTGCTTGCATGCTGCATACCTGCTTGCATGCTGCATGCCTGCTTGCATGCTGCATGCCTGCTTGCATGCTGCATGCTCGATACAAGAATCTTTGTTTGCAAGCTTCTTACTGGGATGACTGGGGTTTTATTAAGTGCCATTACGTTAAATAATTAATGAAACAAAATAGTAGGAAACTAATCTGAAATAAGCTCTCTATAACGCCACTGTAATAAATACATTAGTTTTGAAAGCGACTTCTAGTCACAGTTGGAGTACTCTGTCGCGGTGTGGAGGCCCTTCTATTGTAAATATTCAGACGCGATTGAAAAAGTTCAAAGTAAATTTTTGAAAGCCATGCATTTCCGTTGTTTTCTTAACTATTCATCTTATAGTGATCTTTTTATTTGGTATAAGTTACACTACCTGAAAGCCAGACGTGTCATTTTGGAGACAATGTTTTTGTTTGACTTATGTAATAACACATATGACTGTATGGATATTAGTAATAAGATTTGTTACGTTGTACCTAGAACAACAATTAGCCGCGGGGTGCGTGCTCGACCTTTATTTGCTGTATCTTCTAGTCGAACGAACGCAGGTTTACGAGCGCCCCTTCGTCGCCTTACCAGTCAATATAATAAGACCTTCCATAATATTGACATCTTCGCTGTTTCTAAAGGAAATTTTCGAAACCTTGTACACAAAACAATCTCAAATTTCACTTCATAATGTAAAAAGTCACAGACTGTATTTATTCTCTCATTCTATTTGCATGTTTATCTAATGTATCGTTAACCACATTATACGTAAAGTTATGATGAAAATGTAACCGCACATTGTAATAATTTTAAATAACTTATTTTAATAATATGTGGAAAATGTCGTGGGTTATACATTTGCTTATTCTATACTTACTAAGATTCTTTTTACTAGCTAAGATTCTTTTGTAATACTATAATGTGTAACCGTTTGTTTTCCCAAATAAAAAAAAAAAAAAGAAATAAAATAAAAAGTACGGAACCCTCGGTGAGCGAGTCCGACTCGCACTTGTCCGGTTTTTTTATGCTATTAGCAGCCATGGGGTAGTTCTTCAGGGACAAAATTTTCGATTTCTATGGGTATATTTCTGTAACCATCTAACAGAACTATATGTAATTTTTTTTTGTACAGTTTAGCTTTATCCCTTGCTAGGACAAATCATATTTTTTAAATTATTGCAGTCAGTTCTATTCAGTTCTATTCAGTCACAATAAGAATATTGACAATATTGATATTGATTTTATAAGGTGGTCCTTCTGATTCATATAACACGTCCGTTTGCCATTTTCCGGAACAAAATGGTTGATGTTGCATTTTCCCTTTGATACATCAATATCAATTATAATTATATCGAAAGGAAATGAATTGCCCTCTTACAAAAAAACTATGTATTAGTTACAACTACCTTAGTGTGTTTATAAATGAGTAAATAAGAAGTGTCCGGTGTAAAATACTGATTAATGTGGCGTAAGCTGCGCTTGACCGTACTTGGTCGGGTAATAATAATGAGAGTCTGGCTTCCCATGCGGGGGGAAACCAGTCTTGCAACGAACTATCTAGAAGGCGGACCTGCGGCTGTTGGTTTAGATCCCGGTGCTACGAAGGTAAACATCTGATTCATCTGTGTTTGGTTCAGGTGGCACCCTGATTACAATGCTTACGTTATAAAATTTATTTTATTGTTTTAAAACAATAAAATAAATTTTATAACGTTTTATAATTTTAATTTTATAATTTTATAATTTTGTAACGCATTTTTCTTCACGAAAAATGACAATAAAGAAGTCTGTACGTATGATGAGTTATGCATGATTGTAGGCAAAATCTTGATTCATCTGTGCCTGATTCGTATGGTCAAAACCCCATATAAATCATAAAATAAATTAGTTTTTCCCATCTCCAGCACCGAAATGAGCGCTTTTGTTGCGTAATTCTCCTTGTCCAATTTTTGACCGTGTACAAGTAAGTAGTTCTATTATATTTACTTAGCTATAACTTTTTAAAAAATCACAGGAGTTTAAACTTGTTCTAAATAGGACATTTTTGATGTCTTAGTCTTAGTAAAGAATTTATAATAATTATTTAATTCGGAAACAGCCCTACAAGACCTGGCCCTTCCCGATGATGACAGCTTTTCGACGAAGACTTCATCAATCGAAAAAAAAATTATAACTCTAAAATTCATCAGAGATATCCTATCGACCCTTCTTCGGAAAAGAGTGGATGATCCCTCAGATTCTGACGATGAGGATATTTTTGTGTTTAAAAGCCTTAATATGATAAACGGAAAAAGAGTCTCACGCCATTGGTGAAGATTTAAGGTGAGGAATTGAGGATGATATTGAAAGCAGCTCGGTTCCTTGTAAAGAGCCAAGGAAATATTTCTTTTAGTTCCTACTTAACTTTGACTAACTATATTACATATAGTTAACCATACTTAGGATAAATGTTTGAAAGTCAATAATGAAGATTTATTGTCAAAATGCCATTTAATGTTAGAAAGTTCATAATGAAGATAATTATCAAAATGCCATTTAATTAAAGTTGATCTCGTTTTTGATACTTTATTGTTAGTAATAAATACACTAATGTGATTGGTAATTCCAATTAATAATTAAGACTGCTTAACTAAGACTGATGTCAAAACTACCATTATTAGAATAAGTTAGTACTCCTGTGATCTTTTAATTATGAAAGGTTATAAGTGTAATAAATAGGACTAGTGAGTTGTACATGGAAAAAGAATTAACAGACGGAATAATATAATAATATAACTTTCTAGTACCCAACAGAATTTATTGTATTACTAGCTGATACCCGCGACTTCGTCCGCGTGATTGTCGGTTATCTTTTGCACGGAACCCTTTTTTTTCTAACTACTTACTTACTTTCATATACTTTTAGTCAAAAGCTGTTATTTTGACAAAACAAACAGACACTTCGATTATATTTATTATTATTTGCAGGGTTTTCATTATTTTGATGTGAAACATCTATAGCCGCACGTAAAACCGATTTATGGCGTGGCAATGCATGCCGTGGCGACGTGTCGCCACGCTATATGATGGTATATATAAACAGTCTATATGCAGTAGTGTGTACGGTGTGGCGACGCGTCGCCATGCGCAATCGACTGTGCGATTCTCTCCCACTCGATCCGGCGCTAAGCCATCTCTCTCGCTACACTGAGCTCGGATACCTATAGCACACCTCGGACACTTCATACAAAACTGTTCGGGCGAACAGTTCAGGTTTGGCTGGTTCGATTCGAAGACCAGCCAAGTACGCAGGAGATTATAGTGTACGGCACAAGCACACCCGCGACACTGCATAGAAACGCAACGATATAATTGCTTAAACCACTACCAAAATACTGTACAAATAAGTGCATATGTGTGCGTGTCTCTGTCTACGCGCCGCTCGAACAAAAACGCAGTTTTTAAAGCAGTCGTTCGACGCGGGGAGAGGTGAGGAAAGGTTTCAGAGGGAGGCGGAGCGTGACGCTACTGTAGGTAGTACGGTACGGTAGTTTATACTGTGGCACAAATGTGTTCCCAAATACAGATACAATCCCTCTTCCTTCACTCTCATAGTCAGATGGGACGGCAATCTGAAACGACCGGAGAGAGATCAGGCGTAGGACCGACGGCTGAACGTGCTTTTCGAAGCACGGGTGTTACACCGCCAACTTTGTCCGACCATGAAATCGAACCTGGGCCACGTACATTAGTCGCGCTCATAGATATATATTATTTATTTTTAACCGACTTAAAAAAGGAGGAGGTTATCAATTCGAATGTTTATATAAATATATTTTTTTTTATGTATGTTCGGGCATAACTCTGTCATATATAGACGGATTTGCAAAATTCTTTGTTTGTTCGAAAGGGGTTTATTCCGAAAAGATCCCATATAAATTTTATCAAAATTAATACAGCCCTTTTTGAGAAAATCAACAAATTCCCAAAAAAATTACTTAGACGACGTTTTAGTTTCTTCAATCACTGGAGGACTTACAATCTCTTTTAAGTGTGTTGCCGTTTCTTAATGGATTTGGATGTTAAGGCAACACTAAAAAGCGAAAAATAAAAAGTTTTTTCAAAAAAAAGAAAACCGCCTTCAAAAACTAAAAAGTAATAAATAACTTTAGCACGGCATGTGAAGTGCCTGCATTATATGTACGCTAAGGACTGACTTACTCGGAAAGGTATCGATAACAAACGATATGTCCAGAAAATATTATAATAAAAAAAGTTTTTTCAAAAAAAAGAAAACCGCCTTCAAAAACTAAAAAGTAATAAATAACTTTAGCACAGAACTCACATTACTTTACTTTCGGAAGTCGGTGGCGGTGGCTTTCTGTTTGTTGTTTTGTATTGCCACCGACTTCCGAAAGTAAAGTAATGTGTGTTCTGTGCTAAAGTTATTTATTACTTTTTAGTTTTTGAATGCGGTTTTCTTTTTTTTGAAAAAACTTTTTTTATTATAATATTTTCTGGACATATCGTTTGTTATCGATACCTTTCCGAGTAAGTCAGTCCTTAGCGTACATATAATGCAGGCACTTCACATGGCGTATTTGTGCAAATATTCGCCTCATTTGGATAATACAAAATCGACTTTATTTCAATAGAGATAAGGTAAATTTGGTATTACCCAAATAAGGCAAATATTTGTATACAAATACGCCATGTGAAGTGCTAGCATAAAACAAATGACTTTTGCACAGCACAACTATGTTTTTGTGTGAGTAAGTTGTACGGTGCATGGAAAATGAACGCTGTTTTAGATGAAATAAGGTTTATAATTGATTGTGTCGTAGGTATAATAAGTGTAGTGGGTTCTGATTTAGTGTGCGAGTGCGCGATGTGTATTTATTGCTATAATGAACAGCATAATGCACTATGCAGTAGTTGGCGAGTTAAAAGGGCTAACCAGGGGACATGGGGTTTCGATACATTTTCGACTACTGGGGCATATCTTCTTCTTCTTATAACTCAAACTCAAACTCAAATCATTTATTTCAAATAAACCATTTACAGGCACTTTTGAATTGTCAAGGAGTCAGTCAGTCAAAAAGTTGCAGCTAGTTGCTCGTTCCAAACAGTAGGTTTCTATGGAGAAGAACGAGCAAGAAACTCCATGAACACTCTTTTAAAATCAATAGAATATTACAAATTTAGGTTACATCATTCATGTTGAATCTAGAGGTACAATGTGAGAACGATGTAACAAATTGTGCACGTTAAAAGAGGTCCTAGTGGCAATGAAATTAGACAATTCAAAATAAATTTAAAATAACCGAGGCAGCTAAGAGATGACCAGTCTCAACTGACGGCGCCCGTTCACGAACATGACGCACGGATCGGCACCATTTAGTTCAACCATTTTGAAGGGAACCAACTGATCCAACACATGCGCCACCATCAGCGAGACATTCAAGTGAGCATGACAAACACTCAACCGCCAGGGCATATTCAAGTCAACGAAAGACATCTCGTAAATGGTGGCTTTAAAGTACATAGTGCTCACATGTATGTGCTATGCAAAATTATATAATACTAATAGTTTGAGTTAATACAATGCAAAGATAATGTAGTTCTACATCTTCAGCAGCTCCAAAAAAATTGTCACCAATGCTAATCAATAAATCTATGAACCCTTATGGCTGTGGAGCTAGACCAGCATCCAGCCAAGCACTTTTATCAGTGATGTAATCATCCAATTTATAATATGCTCGGCTGCATAGTGTGCGTTTAATATAGGACTTAAATTTTGTCTCATTAAGTTGAACAATGTGGGGAGGTATTTTATTGTAACACTTTAGACAGAACCCCATGAAAGAAGAATCTACTTTAGCCAGCCTGAAACCTGGTTGAACTAGTTGGTCCCTGTTTCTAGTACTATAGTTATGTCTGTCACTTCTTTTACCAAAAAGATGCAGATTTTTTCTAGCGTACATAATGTTTTCATAAATGTATTGACAAGGTACCGTCATTATGTTAATTTCCTTAAACAGTTCCCTTAGAGAATCGCGCATACGTAGATTGTAAATGGCTCTGATTGCTCTTTTCTGCAGAATAAAGATAGACTCGATGTCTGCAGCTCGCCCCCAAAGTAAAATACCGTAAGACATAATACTATGAAAGTAACTAAAATAGACCAGTCTCGCGGTATCCACATCAGTAAATTGCCGGATCTTTCTGACAGCATATGCTGCCGAACTTAGTCGTCCTGCGAGAGATGTTAAATGAGGACCCCATTGTAGCCTTGAGTCGAGCGTGATTCCCAGGAAAACAGTTTCATCAACGAATTCCAGTTTCTCTTTATTCAATACTATATCGCAATCACTACTTTTGACATTAGGTAAAGCAAATCTGATGCATTTCGTTTTTTTTCCATTTAATACTAAGTTATTGGCTGTGATGTATATCTATGATCGCGGTTAAGACCACATGACCAACGATCAATACATGACATGATTATTTTGTATAGCCTACAGACATTTCGACGTAGCGCGTCGCTCAGTAATAATCTTCAATTAAAACAAATTTCTTACGACGTCGTCAAACCCAGTCTAGTTTTTACAGACATTTACTGACGTCACGGCTATAAACCGTCCTACGCCTGTAAATCGAATAACGTCATCATTCTGTACAAGAATTATTATATTTATCTAGCTGAATATTAATTAGGTGTATTCTAAAAAGACGTACCTAAGCGGCAAATGACGTCATGCTTACGGTGGAATAGCGTTCTATCCTTTGCTTTACTGTGACCCGTCAAAAAAAAATATTATCATTATTATTAGACTTCCTAAGTGACATTGAAATAATTGTCCTATTTGACGTTAATGTTTTCATCTAAACTATTGAAATCATAGAAATAAGTACATATATATCGATGATTGAAATGCTTATGCAAAGTTAACTACCTCGTTCCATCGTTTATGTGACGTCATCACATGTTTTTTGATTTTACTTATTTTCCTCAGAAATAAAAAAAATATATTTGGACTCAGGAGTAGGGCATACTATCCGGATATCCGGATATCCGTATTATCCGGATATCCGCCAAATAAAATATCTGGATATGAATCCATTTACTATCCGGATAATACGAATAAAACGAATATTTGTTTTTTCTTGTTTGAACATAAAACATATTTTTTGCAGAGTTATTCGGGTATTTTTACAGATGGCAACACTGAACTGAACCCCGCCGCCATTTTGTGGACGCTTCGTCCGCCATTAGTAGTGGCTCTGAGTGAAATTTGTACGGACGTGTTTGTTTGTGTTATGAGGATACGAAAATAAAGAAACGGTATTTTTGTTTCAAGGTAATTACGTTAGCTGCAATCGGAGGATTTAAAAAAAACCAAAAAATGATTTAACTTAATTTATTTTAAAATAAAAGAATTACAGTAATTATCTGCTAAATTAGCCTAAGTGCCTATTCGAAGTATGAATATGGAATGTTAAAAACTACGAAATACAATTATTGGCTAAACTAGGTCCGTGCGTCACAAAATGCTATCTCAGCTCGGCGTTTCCGTCGTTCGCTTAATTGCAGCGTATAGTTTTATAATAAAAGTATTGAGTGCTGAGTTGGCGATTTCCCTTATGCAGCTGCACGTAACATCTCCACCCGCAGATCAGAAACTATTTTAGAACTTTGAGAGAAAATGTTTCTGGAATATGTCCTCTGGCCGTGCGATCTTCTGTTTTCCCAGGTTCCTCGTAGGTATGTCCCTTGGTGTTGGGTGTTTCGGAGCGTTTGCAAAACCATTTGTTGCGATAGCCCAGTATGGCTATGATAAGTGCGCCTGCACCTAATACTGAAATGTGGAAAGGTATGGTAGTATGATATATGACATCTGATTGCAGCTGGTCAAGTTGTATCGGCTGGCTCGTCATGACTTGATTCTGGATGCTGTGTAGTCCTCCTAGGTCGATTGAACTGAGATGAACTTGGGTTAGTGCAGCTCCCGGTGTCTCCGCGTCGTAGGGAATGTTCATTAGTTTCAACGGTTGCCCTTGTATTATGTCGTTGTCATTGATTATAGTAAGTTCCTTTGTGCGAAGATAACAGTTGATAGGTATGGTAGCGAGGTAGCTTCCTTGTAGCGAATTGAAGTCTTCTCTTCCACAGACTGATTGCACTTTCGTTGGAGTTGGAAATGATAACACGTAATGCTGGTCATCTAGTTTTTCCATGGCTTCTTTTTCCAGGAATACTGTACTGAATTGGCAGGAGCTCTTCAGGGCTTGGTTCGTGATAAGTTCTTGTATGCAGTCAGTTTTTGTTCGTATTTGATGGGTTATTTCCTTTTCACAGAGATACCAGTTATTAAACTTCGAGCATTCTGCTTCTATGTACACGAAAGAGTTTCCATTAGTTGCTATAAAGGGATAGGTAGGAATAAGGGCTTGACGGTTTTTATTGGGTACTATAGATAACTTATACAAATCATAAACAATTTTGGAAATAATAGGAAATCTGAAAGCTATAACTATCTGTTTCTCGTTGAAATACGATCCGGGTCTGATTATATCGTAGTATTCTCTGAGCTCTAGACTTAGTATCCCATCCTTACTGTATATTTTTTCTAACCTATTTATCATAGACCTAAGTGTTTCTACATCTATCATAGAATGAACAGTGCTTGATGCATGTATGAACGCTAACATATTTTCTATTCTAACTAACTCTAATCTTAAGTCTTCTACATTTTCGCTAATAATAACCATAAGTTGACCAAACTTTGCATAATTTATTAAGTTACCTGTTGTATGGGTGTTATTTAGCAGTAGATCTAAGGTGCTATTAATTTTACTTTGGTTTTCGAGTAACTGTATTAATACGTTATTATGCTTAGACATCCATTCCTTACTGAGGCTAATGTGATTGTTAAATTCGTTAACTAACTTATTATCATTAATCTGTAGGATTTTTATGGCATTTTCGTATTTTAAGGCATCTGTGTAATCTAGATTTCCGGTTAGGCTCTTAATTACCGATCCAAGACTGTCTACTAGACCTCTCTTTACACGATCAGGTTCTAAAGATTTTAATTGATTAGATACTTTGCCAATTTTGTTAGTAAGATAACTAATTTGGAATTCAAATAGTGTATAAGTATCATTACTAAGTCGACTTTTGTTATCTGATATCTGATACTGTAGCGTTGTAATATGATTTTCTATGTCCCTTAGATTCACGTACTGGAGGAATGTATGATGATGGGTGGTCATTCTTGTCGATCCAAGTTTATACGGTAGTAAGCCGGGTCCATTGGCCAAGCTTTCAAGTTTTATCTCCGATGACTGGGTCCCGTGAAGTACCAGCAATAGTAGAATCCTGTAACAAGTTAGGTTCCTTAGGACCTCTTTTTATTCTATTTTTGGCTACGGGTCCACGTTTTTTGGACGTGTAAACGTGTATGGGTAAGTCAGCCAGGATGGTATCTTGGGTATACCGCGGTGCCGTTTTCTGTCGACTTGCGGAAGGGTTCTTAATGAACACCTGTTGTTGGGGAACGTATTCTATCTCAGGTTCGCGGTTCTTATTTCTACTGTCTATTAAGGCAGTACGATTTGATAAGGAAGTTTCGTTAATAATGTTATAGACTTCTTTCATTTGCGCCCTATGATTATGAACGTACTGTTGTAACGATTGCTGTGTGAAGTCTATGTCTAGAATATCACGTGGGTCAAAATGTCCAGTTAGTAAATCGAATGGTCTGCACCTAGTGAAACTGTGTATTGAGGAATTATAACCAATTATAGCATAAGGCATAAGATTTACGATAGGCTCCTCTTTGTGTTGTAACTTTAATATTCTAATATGTTCAAGGAGAGTTGAATGGAAGCGTTCAATATTACCGTTATCGTTAGGTGAGTGCGGTAAGACTCTGTGATGGTTTATCTTGTGAAGGCGTGTGAATTCTAAGAACAGTTGGTTGGTGAATTCCGTTCCGTTGTCTGTCACTAAGGTTAAGGGAACTCCGTGGTGAGTGCAATATTGTAATAATGATTGGAGTATACTAATGCCCGTGCCGTCTCGAAGGTGGTATGCTTGTCCATATTTGGTGAACACATCTATAAATGTAACATACTTTTCATTGTGAACAGTCAATAAATCCATGTGAACTATTTCGAATGGTTTTGTTGCCGGGGGTACAATATTAAACTGGGGTCTAATAGGTCTCCGGTCATATTTAGCTTGCCCACAAATAATGCATTCGTTGATGAATTTGGTTATCTGGTCTTTCATTTTGGGCCAGTAATACTTCCTTGAGAGGGCTAAATAACATTCGGTAATTCCTCGGTGATTAGTTTTGCCGTCATGGTAGTGTTGAATTATCTCTTGCTGACGCAGATAGTCTTTAACATTTTCTAATTCTATCTTAGCTAGTACTAAGTTCATAGATGAGCTCTTAAACTTGTCCTGTATGACTGGTATGATGGAATACATGGCAAGAGGTGGATTTATTAGGATACCTGTTTTTACTTTTGGGTTTACGTACTCCTTGAGGGCATTGACTACATCTTGTTCTAATTTAGATGATGATATCTGGATTGCTACGCGCGTGTGAGTTTCGAATGGCTTAGTAACTACTGGTTTGCGTTTGACGTCTTCAACTATCGTAAAACATAACTGTCTATGAAATCTGTTAAGGGGTTCGTCTGTGATTGGGACTTCTAGTATGGGGTGTTCGTGACTGGTGTGTACGGTTGCAGTGGATGAGTTCGCAGATGGCGGGTTTTCTGATGGGTTAGGAATCAAAGAACATAATTCGTCTATTAAGGTGTTAGTGTCTTCGTTGTGAATCTCCACCCGAGATAAGGCATCGGCGTTCGTGTTAGTTTTACCTTTCTTATAGATGACTGTGAAATCGTATTCACTAAGCTTCAGCCTCCATCTAGTCAATCGCGAATTGGGTTCTTTAAGGTTCATCATCCACTGTAAAGGTTTATGATCTGTCAATACTTTAAATTTACGACCAAACAAGTACGGCCTGAAATACTTGGTGGCCCAAACTATGGCAAGAAGTTCTTTTTCTATGGTGCTGTAGTTAAGCTCACTTTCATTTAACGTTCGGGATGCAAAACACACAGGTTTGTCGGAACCTACAGGTCCTTGAGATAGAACGGCACCAATAGCAACGTTCGAAGCGTCTGTCGTCAGTATGAACTCTTTATCAAAATCGGGATACTGTAGTATGGGGTCATTTGTTAAGAGAATCTTGCACTTTTCAAAGCTGTTTACGTACTCGGAGTCTAGTACAACTTTTCTACCTTTTTTTAAACACGCTGTGAGAGGTTTTGTAATCTTTGCAAAATCCGGAATGAATTTACGATAATAACCTACAAGGCCTAAAAATTGCTTAATTTCTTTCGGAGTCTTTGGAATGGGGTATTTTTTTATTGCATGAATTTTATCTGGGTTAGGTTTTATTCCTTCACTACTTATTATGTGTCCGAGATAACCAGTTTCATGCTTTAGGAATTCGGATTTATCCATTTGGATTTTAAAGTTCGATTCCCGAAGTCTATCGAAAACTTTCTCGAGGTTGGTCATATGCTCTTGTAGTGACGTGGAGAAGACTATGATGTCATCTAGGTACACGAGACATATGTCATTCTGGAGACCCCTGAGGACATTGTCCATAACCCTTTGAAAAGTGGATGGTGAATTCTTAAGTCCCATGGGCATTCGAAGGAACTCGAAATGTCCATGCTCGACATTAAAAGCTGTTTTCTGAATATCCTGAGGGTCCATTTCGACTTGATAGAAGCCGCTAGCCAGGTCTAGAGTGGTGAAGTATTGGCACCTACCTAGTTTGTCGAGAACATCGCTAATGTTCGGGATGGGGTATTTGTCATTAATAGTTTTTTCATTGAGTTTCCTAAAGTCAACTACTAAACGCCATTTTTGCTTGCCCGAGGCGTCCATTTTCTTGGGGACCACCCAAATGGGGGAGCTCCATGCAGACTCTGAAGGCTTTATTATTCCCTGGTCTAACATTTTTGAAATCTGTTCCCTAACCTCCTGACGATGAATGAACGGATATCTGTAACTTTTTGTGTACACCGGGACCTCATCTGTAGTTTTGATACGATGTTTTATGCGATTGGTAAAGGTTAACGTTTCGCCTTCGATGTAAAACACGTCAGCATATTTCGAGCAAAGAGCTATAAGGTTGACTTTCTCCTCCTCGTTTAAGTGATCTGTTCGTAATCGCGTTGTAACTTCCTGAACTCGCGTGGTACGTTGTTCGGTGCGCGTGCACTCGATATTAAATAAACTCGCGTGCACTGGTCGATCAAGTGATATTATAATATCATTCGGGCTCGTATTTTCTATTTCTAAGTAGCCGCGGTTATTGTCCACAATAGTAAGACACTCACGTATAGTACAATTGCATATAGTCTGTTCGCTAACTAATGCTGCGCCGTTTGGAGTGTCGATCGGTATTCTAACTAACTTCGAAGACTGAGCAGGTATTATGTCTTCATACAAGTTAACATTGCAGGAATTATACATACGGATAGGATTTGATGATGTGCGCGTTACTAACTTCTGATCTTTTAAGTCTATCTTGGATTCCCATTTAGTTAGCAGATCTAAACCAATCAAACCATCGAAATATTCATGAAAACGATATACAAATAACTTGATAAACTCCGGATCGTTAAATTCCGCGAAGCACGGTAAACTTATAGAATAATTATTTCTACTAACCGCGTGTACATTAGTGACTTCAAAAGGGTCGTAATTTAAAGGAAAATTCGAAAAATATTTTTCAACAGCCTCTGGACTTATAAAAGATTGATTCGCGCCGGTGTCAATTAGCAATTTCAAAGGTGGTTCCGAAATTAGTATGTACGGTAACTGACGCTGAGTTTGTAGATTTAATTCTATTTTTGTTTTTTTGATTTCTGGCCCTCCTGAAAATCCTGACTTACCTGACTTGGACCTGCCTGAGGTTCAGTTAGTCCTGTAATATTATCCTGAACACTTACATCGCTTAAAGTAGGATCATAGTTGCACTCTAATGCAGCGAACGGGTTATAATCGTAGTAATTGTTATCGTAATTAAAACCGACCGGCTCGTAATAGTACTCCATCGGGTAATATGAGTCGTCGTATGACGCGCACTCATTCATGTTCATTTCGCGACTTTTAAAATAATTTGTTGGTGGCGGATTGCCTGAATTCTGCCAATTATGGCCAGATAACATGGGTCTAGGTGTAAAATGCTGTACCCCACTCATAGGTCTAGGACCTTGATTTTGATTTTGCATCGGAATGTTTCTAGGTGGCAACCGGAACATGTTACTTTGAGCGTTATAAGATTGAGGTACCGCACGGAATATCTGCTGGGTTCGATTAGGCATGCGATTTTGGGACTGCTGATTAGTAAAATTAGGGTTGAACCTAAATGGTTGTGGTGGTGGTAGTTGGTTGGGTCTAATGCCTATGGGATTGGGCCAGTTGGGAATTGGTACCGCGAAATTATTACTACGCGGAGGAACTGGGTTAGTATTAGCGTGAAGCGCTACAGGGTTAGAATTCTTTTGTGTAGTGGGTTTTGAAAATTCACTACGTTCCTGTAAATACATTACGTTAAGTTCTTCCTGTACATATTCAAGGGCTTTTTCAATCGTATCGGGACGCATGCATCTTATACGGGACCCTAATGGTTCCTTTAATCCTTTTACAAAGGCCTGCATAGTAACTTTTTTGTACAGTGTACGTTTCGCTTCCACTGTAGTAGAAATTTGCTCGTGTAATGTTACATACGTCATCATCGTACTGAACAAAGTTTGGCATTCCTCATAGAATTCCTGAGGTGTCTTATTTCCCTGTGTGGCTAAAGAAAGGTCTCTATACAAAGCTGTTTCGTCTCGTTGATCCGAGAAGTTATTGATTAGGGCCGTTCTAATCCCTATCCAACTCTCAGGTATGCCGTTGGAATTGATGGTACAAGCGGCGGAGCCCTTTATTTTATTTAAGATGCCATTTAATAAACATAAGTTATTTAATTCGCTACCCGGGGCATTACTAACATACTGAGTTACTATTTGATCGCATATTCTAAAAAACCTAGTTAAAATATTTGGGTTCCCATCGAACTCCGGGACCATACGAAGGGTCTTGAAAATTGCATCCGGGTCGTGGGCCATATTTACGCTATTTATACTACTATCACTATTTAAATCTCTACTGTTATCTATAGCACTCCAGCGAGCCGTACGAGATGCGGGCTTCTGGGAGTTGGAGTTTTTCGGGTGAAAAATCTTGGAAGTTGGGTGGTACTAGGACTAAAAGGAAGCAACACAAGAACAATTCAAGTGTACTTACAAATTATTCATCTCTGGTTCTCTCGTGAATCGAAGTCTGGATTCTCCTTCCGGAATTGCAGCTGGACCGTAGATTCGGATATTCGGCGCCGGGGCTCGATAGCCACCCAGGCGATTCGCGTACGCGGATATCGATATTAGAGATCCTAAAGCTCGCGAACCGGCCCGCGAATATCCTACCGACTGCGCCAATTACGTTAGCTGCAATCGGAGGATTTAAAAAAAACCAAAAAATGATTTAACTTAATTTATTTTAAAATAAAAGAATTACAGTAATTATCTGCTAAATTAGCCTAAGTGCCTATTCGAAGTATGAATATGGAATGTTAAAAACTACGAAATACAATTATTGGCTAAACTAGGTCCGTGCGTCACAAAATGCTATCTCAGCTCGGCGTTTCCGTCGTTCGCTTAATTGCAGCGTATAGTTTTATAATAAAAGTATTGAGTGCTGAGTTGGCGATTTCCCTTATGCAGCTGCACGTAACAAGGTCGTGTCAGTTTTGAAATATTGTCAATTGTCCCACTGCAGGGCAAAGTCTCTTCTCATATAGAGAAGACACGATATTTGATCACCACTTTCGCTCAAATCGGATAGACGATTGCAGATTTATATTAAGGCTGCTCTGTCGAAAAAAGCTTGAAAGAAGCATGCAGATAAAGCAACTTTTCGTCAGCATTAACAGAGAAATTATATTTGAAAAAAATCGTTAATAATCTACATGATATACGTAATTTGGTTCAGTCACAATTTTTCTATCGGTATCACATAATAAGAAAAAAAAATGTCAAATCACCTCCAAATCATTGAGATGAAACCATTTTACTCCTTAATTTTTTATCAAAAGAGTATTAAAAAAAATATCACTGCTTTGCAATACAAAGAAAAATGATTTGGTTTTGTTACTTTTTACAAATATGTATTATTTTTATTACAATAAATTAAAAATGCGTACGATTAAAGACTACATGTCTACATCACCCCTGCACTCGTCCACAAATTCAGTGCGGGCCAAATGCTCAAGGTTATTGGCACGTACACAAGCCTTAACTCGACGACTGTCGGGCGAAAAATGTAAAGGTCAAACCTCCGCTACTTATGTCGGACTGTGTAACATAAGACATTCGAGAGATTAAGTACTAGCTTTCCCTGCGACTAACTCAATGAAAGCTCAATAGAAATACCTGAGAGTAGACATTTATAACAAAATCAAAGAATTAATCTTGTGACTCCGAAAGAAGTAATGAGAGAAATTGAAAATAATATTAGCTCGAAAAAGTCTCCGGGTTACGACCTCATTACAGGTGAAGTTCTAAAACACCTCCCGCGCAAAGCCATAGTAAAGCTGACCAAGCTTATCAATCCTGCATTTATATTAGGTCTTTGAAATTGCCGCTCGGTATCAAAAAATTAAAAATAACATTTTTAAAAGAAATTGTATATTTAGTCAATCGAAGTATGTACCATTGTTATCGATACACTTTCGCCATTTTATCGGGAGCTCATTGATCCCTTTGGTAAAAAAATCCTGGGAGCGAGAATCGATGAACTGCTTGAAGGCTGTTTAAACTGCCTCATCAGAATTGATTTTTTTTCCTTGTAAAAAGTTGTCCAAATTTCGAAATAAATGGTAATCGTTTGGGGCAAGATCTGGAGAGTATGGTGGATGACGCAGAGTTTCCAGTCGCAGCTCCTCTAACTTGGCGACCGTCTGATGTGCAGTATGTGGTCGAGCGTTATCCTGAAGGAGCAATGGGCTAGAGCAATTGACCAATCTCGGTTGTTTAATGGTGAGCTTTTCCATCATTGTTTGCAACTGTTGACAATACATGTCTGCAGTAATCGTTTGGCCTGATCTCATGAAGCTGTAGTGGATGACACCAGCACAGGACCACCAAACACTAACTAGAATCTTCTTTTTGGTCAGTTTTCGCTTGGGGCAAGGTTTTGCCGGTTTTCCAGGGTTAAGCCATTGTGATGATCGCTTGCAATTATCGTACACGATCCACTTCTCATCACAAGTGACAATACGATTTAAAATTCCCTGATTATTGTGACGATTGAGCAAGGAAGCGCAGCAACCGACGCGTGTTTGTTGGTGTGTTTCAGTCAATTCGTACGGTACCCACTTTTCGAGCTTTTTTACTTTTCCAATTTGACGCAAATGGATAGTGATTGTTTTGTCACTTACTCCAAAGGCTGCTGCTAATTCAGAAGTGGTTTGAGATGGATCCGCTTCAACTATCGCCTTTAATTCTTCATTATTCACTTGAGTATCCGGTCGTCCACGAGGCTCATTTTGTAAATCAAAATTTCCAGAACGGAAACGTTGAAACCAAAAACGCACCGTTCGTTCGTTAGCGGTGCTTGGCCCGTACACGTCGTTAATCCTTCGAGCCGTTTCTGCTGCACTGGTGCCACGGTAGAACTCATATTCGTAAATATCGCGAATTTTTAATTTCTCCATTGTTGTTGCAATAGCAATTTTCAAGCCCAAACAAATGACGATAAAACAAATGAAACACGAATTTTAAAACAATATTCTTTAGTCTTTATTTTGAAATAATTTTGAATTTGGAATTCCTAATCAAACACAAAATATTTGATTTCAAAGTTGCCAGTATTAAGTATCGGCAATTTCATATGTAAGGACCTAATATTAAAACATGTACCTGAGTCATGGAAGGTTGCTGAAGTCATTATGATTGCGAAGCCTGGGAGACCACCCCAAGAAGCATCATCGTATAGACCTATTTCTCTGTTGCCCGTATTATCAAAACTATTTGAAAAACTATTATTGAAACGGTTAAAACCAATTATAGATGATAAAAACCTTATTCCAAATCAGGGTAAAACATCTTCAGGGTAAAACACTCAACAATAGACCAGGTACATAAAATAACAAACATCATTGAAAAAACTCTTGAAAATAAAGAAGTCTGCGCCACCGTGTTTTTAGATGTCGCGCAAGCTTTTGACAAAGTTTGGCTTAAGGGTCTTATATTCAAGCTCAGACGCATGATACCAGAATTTGCAGATATCCTAGAGTCGTATATAACTAATAGAATGTTTAGAATATGGCAGAACGACGCATATTCCGAGTTAAAAACTATACAAGCTGGTGTACCTCAAGGAAGTGTGCTAGGTCCAATTTTGTACTTGTTATACACATGTGACATCCCAGAAATGGAAAACAATACCATCGCGACCTTTGCAGATGATACTGTAATTATGGCCACCGGGTCAAGCCACAGAGAAGCAGTAGAAAAAGTTCAACTAGCTGTGAACAAAGTTTATGACTGGACACAAAAATGGAAGATCAAACTGATGAGTAAAAATCAATTCACATTGACTTTACAAACAAACATTAGAACCATCACCCTACATAAATGGCATGCAAGTGCCTTATGCTAATACAGCAAAATACCTTGGCATTACTCTCGACGCCAAGTTGCGGTGGAAAGCTCATGTTAAAAAGAAAAGACAGGAACTCGATATACGTTATAAAAGTATGTATTGGTTACTCGGAAGGAAATCCTGTCTATCAATACATAATAAAATAACCCTATACAAGCATATTTTTATGCCAATTTGGACGTATGGTATCCAACTTTAAGGCTGTACCAAACAAAGCAACATCAAAATAATACAACAATTCCAAAATAAAGTACTCAGGAATGCTGTCAATGCACCCTGGTACATAAGAAATGACGACCTTCACCGTGACCTTAAAATGGAATCCGTCACCACAATTATCCAAAAATTTGCTGAAGCCCACGAACACAGACTTCACCGACACGTGAATGTTGAGGCAATCCAGCTACTAGATAACACAGACTTAGTGCGTAGGATAAAAAGAACTAAACCATTTGAATTAGTGTAGTGTACAAAGTGAATGAATAATAGTAACAATGTTGTGCTATAAATATAACACATGAACATAGTGTTTCTATAAATTATATCAGACTCTAAGAAAGTGCTACGGACTTGTGTAAAAGTCCAAATGGACACTATTTTTAGTTTTAACATAATCTATCACGTAACATATTAAGTTAGAGTTAAATTGCTCATTAGTCTTCTAGGCTAGATCGTAATTAATTATTAAGAACTTTGTTCTTACTAATACAGTATATAAAAAAAAAATACTATAACAGTTTAATTTGCAATCGAAACTTATACTTCATCATTTCAGCCGAAAAACGACCACTGCTGGACATAGACCTCCCCCAAGTGTCGCATTGACCGGTCCCGTGCGGTTCGCACCCCCTGCCACGCCGTAACCTCAACCGCTACCATAATCAAGGCTAGACGGGCTGCCGGGTACTAGGGGCCATTTTTGTGTTGCGCTATTCACTTGGAGGGGTTTTGCCATAATCGCCGCTTGGCAGGCGGGTTGGCGATCGCGGTATGTTTGTTACAAAGGCACAGAGAACGCTGCTGCCCATTCTCTGGTAAGTCCCTTAGTCTCCTTTTATGACACCCACGGGAAGATATGGGATGGTGCTATTCTTTACATCCGACATCATACGGACGTAAAGAAACTTCTACTTAGAATAGATTAAAACATGATTTTGACTTCCAAAATCATTACAATGCACTACTTCCTAAAATGGAAGTAATTGGCTAGATTTTGGTAGAAATAAACCCTATACGAGATAACATCACATTATTTAAGCTCGCAATATGTTCTAAAAATCCAGAAAAGCTCGCACCATTTGAATCGTAGGAATCGAATGCATTGAGAATCAGACTAGTGCACTCACCCGTATTCGTTCAAGCCCATCGATTCGATTGCATGCGACGATGCCCTCGCATTCTTTTATTTTCCGACTACCGACGTTGACGCTACAAAATACCTATACTCTGTTCACAATAAGATTAGACATACACAAAACATTTTTACAGTCCCTTCAACCGATTTTGGTTTCTATTCCGTATTCTTAAGGATGACACTATAGGCAAAAAAGTGGTTACAATAACAACTGTTTACTGCAGTTGCCATTTGTCATGCCACCAACGCAATATAAGTAGGTAATGACTTCATGCTCCGTCAGATATTTGAAAGATGGAGTGGAGAAGCTCGTGGCTAAGTAAAAGCCATACAGATCGATGGGTCAAAGGTTATGCTACGCCGGTATGTGGATGGGTGACCATCCAATGCATACCGAGTTCCCTCCGTGCCTCGAAAAGCACGTAAAGCCATTGGTCCCGGCTATCATTCGTAGATCTTTGTTAGTCGTTATGAATAGTCAGAAGCCAGAAAGCCTGACAACCAGTCTTACCAAGGTGTATCGTAGTAACTGGATTGTGGAGGTCCGATAGGCAGTCGCTCCATGTAAAACACTGGTATTCAGCTGCATCAGGAAAAGGCTAGGCAGATGATGACTTTTCATCATCTTAATAATTAACAGAACCATCCCACCGTCTAGAAATAGCACCATCCCATATCTTCCCGTGGGTGTCGTAAGAGGCGACTAAGGGACTTACCAGAGAATGGGCAGCAGCGTTCTCTGTGCCTTTGTAACAACCATACTGCGTGGCGATTATGGCAAAACCCCCCCTTGGGAAGGCCTATGTCCAGCAGTGGAAGTGTTTCGGCTAAAATGAATTAACAGAAGCGAGAGTGTAGCGCAGTGGTTGAGTATTGACTGCTACGCTGCGTGTCGCGGGTTCGATTCCCGCTCGGAACAAGTATTTGTATGGCCTATAGATAGCTGTTCCGAGTTTGGCTGTTTGTGTGTGTAAGTTTATATGTTTGTATATGCCCACGACGCAGGACTCATTCCTAGGGTGAGGCAACGTTTTTTTTTTAGAAAGCTAATAAATTCGTGTTCAAAATATACCAAGTGATTATTCAAGCTCATTTCGCCTCAATACACTGTTGAAGATTTTTACAGAATACCCCAGCTGATTGTTTCGTAAAACAAATGAAATTTACATAAAAGTAATAAAAAGGTCTTCTGACATCACACACTATAAGAGGAAACACAAGGGCCGTTTTTCCATACAAACATAGTCCCCTGTTTCCTCCCTGGATAATGCCAGTAGATCAATTATTTTTTTTTAAATATCCATGGCTACTATTGGCATGTCCCTATGTTTTCCTTTTTCTCATAAATTTATTATTAAAAGAGATATGAATATTCAAAAACCTAAAAAATTGGCATGATTTTCCGCTGTGTTCAAACATTCAGAAAACAAATTTGATTTGATTATATAAAAATAGAAAACATAGGAACACGGCAAAAGCCTTTCTTTATTTTTTAATGAAAAAAGCAGTTAAATCTGTTAAGTTTTGGAGAAGAAATCAGGGGACTACGAATCATTGATTTTGTGTACTTTTAATAGGTATTTTCGGTCAAAGCTGCAGTTGTCTCTATCGCGCTCTGCGGTTCGTGTTCGGGCATCGCGCGACAGCAATAGATTTTACAAATACCTAATTTTCAATTCTCTAGCCCGTGGTATTTCCTCTTAAGAAACAAATAAATAGAGTTATTTATACAAAATTCCATTCTAATAACTTAAATAAATTCAAAGATGGCGCCAAAGATACAAACGTCAAAGCGTTTTGTAACATTAAATGGCGCTAAGAATTAACTGGCTATGGCCGACCAAGGTCGAGTTAACACTTGACCCGTTACTAATTAACATAAAGATAAAGAGATAATTAAGTTACAAGGGATTGCTTGACGGGTGTTTAGGTTACAGTTACTTGAACAACAGTTTTGGTAGTTACCTTGAACCCCTTCGAACTTTAGGTAATAATACCAGCCTAAAGCGTATGGCATCCTTGGGCTGCAGCTGAAAATCAGAGTCACTTTGTGTTGTCATCTGACATCATAATGTCAGATGACAACACAAAGTGCGCCACCTAGGAATGAGCCCCTAAGCTAAGACACAGATCAACTAATAGGCTAAGCTTAGCCACAGTAAAGATACTGTGCCGCTTAGCTAAGCTGAGGCCCTTTTGGCATTTTAATCATCGTTTTCTGTTTTTTTTTATTAATTTAAGGTGTAATTTATATTTACTGTAATGCCAATAAAGGCAGTTTTTTGCTTTCTTTCTTTCTATTAATGCCCTCTCTCTCTCTATCTCCGGTCGATGGTCGTGGTCAGCATTAGAATTGCATCTGGAACGGTTGATCGGTCTCCAACGGTTTCGGTCCAACGCGTCTCTTACAACCGTGTAGAATTTCTTTAATGTCCTACAGCAAGGCAAATGCCCTGTTTTGGTACGGGGTAGGCATGAGCATTGATCACCGAGACTTGCTTAGTTTCAGATGTAATTATAAGCTTCTAACACTAACACTATATGCTCAGATTATGAAACAAAAAGCAGATAGACCGAGCGGAACTCTGACAGTGAAGCCATAAAAGCAAATACAAATTCAAAATCCAATACCCACCACGCGCTTCGTGCTGTACTGACACGAGTCAGTATAGCACGAAACGCCACATCGTTAAACAAAAAAATACAAATTCAAAAGCAAATACAATCACGAGATTGAAGGTATTCACTTTTGAATTTGTATTTGCTTCACTCTCAGTGTTCCACACGGTCTATCTGCTTTTTGTTTCATAATCTGAGCATATAGTGTTGCTTTTTACCAGTGAAAGAATTTTTGTAATTATTAATGGACCTGAATTTCCAGAGTTATACCTAGGCAACTACTAAGGCATAGACATGTTCAGGTTTCATCACGATGATTTTCGGTAGAAGGAAGTATGTACTATGAAATTCATACACTCATAATCTCTCTCTCACACACACACACACGCACACACACATACACACACACACGCACACATATACACGTACACCTTAGACTCATACAATTAATCGTGTCTTTTTCCTTTTTATTCTTTTTGTTTTTTCATTTCTATTTTTATATACATAAGTACTAGCTTTCGCCCGTGGCTTCGCCCGCATGGTTGCTTGATATAATAGTAGTCTATATCCTTTCCCAGGCTTCAGACAATCTAAATCAATTCATATCACAAACGGCTCAACAGATTAGCCGAGAAACATACATTCACATAGATAAACAAACGGACAGACAGACGTACTATTATTTTTGGAGAGAATTGCTTAATACTCGTAGCAGTTTCACTTGTCGTACGGTAGCAGCAAAAAATAAAAACTGAAAGGATTAGAATATAGTATGTGTACAAGCAGACGCACGTATTGCATTTTCTTATAATTCTTAGTAAGCAGGGAGACCCATCTGTGTCATTAGACAAAAGTTCTCTTAAAGGTTCAACTGGCTCGTCTATAGAATGATTGGCTACTTTCCCGCCCGAACAACACATACCTGCTGCTTCTTCTTTCCACTTATAAGAGCTCCGCAATTTTTTAAATATAAACTTGTGAGTTTCATAATCAAGAGTCTCGTCATACCCAAACACCTCCCACGTGTTTCTCGTAAATGTTTGACGTCCCTGTGCTGCCCTTTCAGCAACACCACGTCTGCGAAATTCAGCTGCTTCAAAGGTTTCAGTGGCTCTTTGGGATGCCATGTAAGTCGCCTGCTGCTAAAGCCCAGCTTGGGACTGTTCTGGTGTCTCCGTAGCCCGTTGTGACACCAGATACTTAGCATGCTGCCGTCGATTTTGGAACTGTTCTCTTGCCTCCGCAGCCCGTTATACACCAGATATTCAACATGCTGTTGGCGTCGATTCTGGGACTGTTTTAGTGTCTCCGCAGCCTGTTGTGACACCAGATACATAGCTTGTTGTTGCCGCCGATTTTGGGACTGTTCTGGTGTCTCCGCAGCCCGTTGTGATACCAGATACTCAGCATGCAGTTGCCGTCGATTTTAGGACTGTTTTGGTGTCTCCACAGCTCGTTATGACACCGAATACTCAGCATGCTGATTTTATTTATTTATTTATTTATTCATACATTTGTATTGTTTCACTGTTTTGGTGTCTCCACACACCAGATACTCAGCATGCTGTTGATGCCTATCTTGGGACTGTTCTGGTGTCTCCGCAGCCCGTTGGGGTACCAGATACTTCGCATGTCGTTGACGTTGAATTTGGAACTGTGCTGGAGTCTCAGCATGCCCGTTGCGATGCCAGATACTCAGCGTGTTGTTGACTTCGATGTTGGTACTGTTTCGGTGTCTCAGTTGCTCTGTGTGCCACCTCACGGACCGCCTGCTCACGCCTTCATAGCTCGGTCTGTTGACACGTCTCATTATTCTAGTTATTTTCATAGTTCGAGCTTTATTGGAGCTTTGTGAAATATTAGAATTACGCTTTCGCGGCATCATTGTAAGTACTATATAAAAATAATTTGAAAATCAGTAGTCATTTTTAAACTAACAACTAAACAGTTCCAATAACTAATTAAGAGAAAACTAAACTATCTTACTACTCATAACACTGCCTATACCTAAAACTAAAAGTACACTAACAAAATTGTTATAATCTAATGAATACAAAAATAGATCTATTTACATAATACTTACAAATACAATCTATAGACCCAAAATAACTAAAAATAAAATCATAATTATAACGTATTCCAACGTAGACAATCAATTAAAGTAAGTGCTCAAGTCAATCTTATCGTCATATTTTTTAAACTATTTGTCCAAATTACTTTGTGTAAAAGACAATTTTCATCTACGTTAAACACTGAAAGCGATAAATGTATCAATTTTGATACGAATAAGCTAAATACTCTAAAATGTGCATTGAAAAAAAAGTATTATATTTAGGAACGGTTGATAAGCCAAGATAGCTCTCAGAGGGCAGATATTTTTCCGACTTACTTGATACTTATCGTAATATTATGGCCAAATTACACAAAATCTTTATAAATTGTAGCCTATATGTTATTCTGATGTATAAGTTATATTACTGTAAAGTTTCATCAACATCCGTTTAGTAATTTTTGCGTGAAAGAGGAACAAACATCCATCCATCCATCCATCCTCACAAACTTTCACAATTATAATATTAGTAGGATTTGCACATTTATATTGTAAGGAAAGAGTGTAGTCTTCAACTACAGGCATTTTCTATACTTAAATGGAGACTCCTTGACATGCAATGTAAGCCAAATATGATATGAAAAAACCTTATTGTTTTTTATTCAAATTTTAAACGCCTTTGGTACTTGTTTGTTGGCTGGCTGGTTGCAAACCACAACCCGGTGCATAAGAGGCGGGCGACTTAACTACTGAATCATCTGGACATCTGAACCTTAGATAGAAATAGTACAGAGGCCAGCACATCAAGCTAAAACCATCTGTCAAATTTCTTTGACAGATTTTCAACTTTATAGCAAAAGGTTAAGATTCATATTCAATTGGAAATTTTTAACAGTATTGTATGATTTGATGCTAGTGCCTGTACCCATTTTAATTTTGAGAGTTGGTTTTGCATATTGGTATACGCTACATAGATTTAAACATTAAATTAGCACCAATCAGTCGTCATGTAAAAATGTTAGTTGATTACGATTAGGCGTTTGCGTCTAAATAATACCTAATGGGCTGTATTTTCCGGAGGAAAAAAACAGTAGCATATTTCAATACCTACATTGCGCTTTGTAATATTAATAACCCGGGTACGATTCCCAGGTCGAGCAAAGTGTTTTTCTCAGTAGTAGCCTGGAGTTTGGAAGTTGAAAATGAGGTAGTCCAGTGAAAACACATATAGTCGTTAGTCCTGATCTTTCCTCGTTCGTGTTGTATCCCCTCCCATCGGACTATGAAAATTAGGGAAGAGCGGGAGCACACAAGTGTAATAAATTGCAAAATAGTTTCAAATACCTTAGTTAAAGCTCGTTTAAGCGAAAACTCTGATTTTTTAGTTACTAAATTCTATTACTCAACAGACGACTTCCTGACTGGCTGATAAAGAATTATAATACACTATACTCCATTTATAATAGCATTAGAAAAAAGAGTCAGAGAGAAGCAGGAATGCAAAACATTTTATTTCAAAGATAAGTAAAAGCAATTTATTTTTTATTTGTTGTAACTTATCTTTTATAAATAGATCTATGATAGTACTTAAATATGGACAAATAATATTATAAACAAAATAAACGCTTTTTAAAGATAATGTAACATTTTGATAGAATTATAGTGAAACGAATACCGTTCCCGGTATTGTTCATCCCTGCTTCTTTTAGGTTTTTATCATGGACACTAATTATAAATTGGAATCAAAATTATACAATTAAAGGAAAGCCACATAATTTTATGAGATAAATTATTATTATGGTTACAATTAATAGCGACAGCTGCTGTAAAAAAAGTTTATAATAAATTCGGCGTCTATTGTAACTGTAACAGGTTTATTGTACCTTTGATACAAAGTGTGCATTAAAAATAACCTTTTTCAACTTCTGTCTAATGCTATTGTAAATGGAGTACCTATAGCTGCGCCCGCGGCTTCGTCCGCTTAATAAATTATATACTAAAACCTTGAATCACTCTATCTTTAAAAAAAACTCACATCAAAATCCGTTGCGAAGTTTTAAAGATCAGCCTAAGCATAGATAGGGACAGACAAACGCGGCGGGGGACTGTGTTTTATAATATGTGGTGATGATTGTTGAAATTTAGCTACGTATAAGAATATATTTCTACACCAGAAACGGTAGAAAATATGAAGCCATGACTATTGGAACACCTTATTGTACTATATTCTTACAAATAAACTGTTCTTTCTTTCTTTCTCCATTGAGATTTGCCGCCGTGACCGATTTTCGGTTAAAAGAACATTGAACAAGTCTAGAACTGTCAACACACGACCCGAATAATAAAATAGAAAAAAAACATTAGTATTGTAATGCCTACCCCCACTTAACTCCCATAAACTCGAGCTGTAATAAAACGTAATAATATTCAAAACTTTCCAAAGTACAATTTCGAGAACCGAGCGAAAATAAACTTTCATTATTTCCCAAAGTTTCTAGGTAGGTACGTTGTCAAAAAACTTTGAGAACGAACGCGAAGTATGTGTTATGGTACCAAGTTGTGATAAGTATGTAAACGGGTACCTATACTGGCCACTTAGGTTATGTTCTGGTGAAGTTAAAAGAATGTTCTGTATGGAAATGCTCTGGAAGGTCATTAGCGAGATGTTTAGATTGAATGTTGCAATTTTATTATCCCAAATATGATAGTTCTCATTACATGATGAGTGCTCAAAAATGTGCAAACCTTGTCCAACCCTTAACCAACTCCGAAGATAGCGCACAGAGAATTTCGATGATTTTAACTTCGAAGTTTGTGCCGTTTTATGGAAATAAACTAATTACTATGTTATGCCCAGAAAGCCTATTACCAACCAACCAACCAATCTTATCTCCGCGCCGTTAAATGTCAAAAATGTAACTAAAATAAATACGTTTTTGACAGATTGAGATACATTATTCAAAAAATAAATGATATTTATTACAAATAAACCATATAAAGACACTTTTAAATTCCCAAGGAGTCAGACAGTAAGTTGAAGCAAGTTGCTCGTTCCTTCTGGTCTCGACTTTTCGCTACATCTTGCCAATTCTTAAGAAAGCCGTCCAAATCGTCACGCCATCTCTTTCGTGGTCTACCGCGGCCCCGTCTCGCCATTTTGGGGCAGTTGTTTCGATTTTACCACCCTATTCTTTTTTAAATTATCAGTTAAAAAATGGCCAGTGCGTCTCTTATAGGCTGCAAGTCCTAAGTCATCTTTTAAACTACGCGACATGGTTCTGGGTGCTATTTTCATCTCCCGAGATAAAATCTTTTGCTTTCGGGCAGAATTTCTTCGAATTCTTTCCCTTACTGCTTTGACCACATTTTTCGTACGAACACTACGTGGACGGCCAAATCCTTTTCTGTCACAAATAGAGGAAGTCTCATTGTACCTATTAATAGCCCGGTATACAAACATTTGACTAATACCAAGCGTATGGAGAGTTTTAAAAATTGCATTTGGCTCCATGCCAACTTTGTGTAATGCAATCACAGTGATCCGGTTCACTTTCTCACCCCACTCCATTTTAATACCGCAAAATATTGAACAATTTATTGACGCCAAAATTAGAAATCTCAATGAACAATCGGACAGATTCCAAATTCAATTATAGTATTTATGGTCAGACTAAGTATATTGAAATATAATGGACGCTCTTAATTAAATTTCATCATCATCATCAGCCGAACGACGTCCACCGTTGAACATAGGCCTCCCCATAGGACGCCACAACGAGCGGCAATCTGCCGCTTGCACCGGTTACCCGCGACCTTGACGATGTCGATTATCGATCTGGTGGGAGGTCTACCAACGCTGCGTCTTCCGATTCGTGATTGCCACTCGAGAACCTTTCTTTCCCATCGGTTATCGGATCTTCGAGCGATATGGCCTACCCATTGACACTTCAACTTGCATATTCTGAGAGCTATGTCGATGATCTTAGTTCTTCGGCCAATTTCCTCGTTAATTAAATGTGACAACAAAAAAAAAGAAACAAGTTCCTGAGAGTTTTTTGGCAAACAGTTGTTTATAAAAACTTGCAACAAAGTATTCGAAGCTTTCGGGTAAACAGTCCCCCTCAATCAATCAAAACAGGCCAACTTGCTGTGACATTGATGTATTAAGTTATTTTATTGGAACCACTGGAGAATATTCTTTCGGTAACAATAAAATGGCTGATTTACAACAGCTGCCTAAAAATATATTCAAAGGGTCTCGATCGATGCATGATTTGGGCACCATTGGCAACCTGAAGACCAATAAAATTCTTGTTACTAAAAACGTTTAAAATTTAGTCGTAATTTCATCTCATCAAAATCAAGCAATTAATGTTAGAAAATGTAAGTAAATCAGAGCTATTTTTGGCAAATTGAGACAGTGATTAGAGTTCTAAGGCTCCTAAAAATGAATAGAATTGCCCCTTTTGTTCGTGCTTAAGATGTTATGCCTGATGGTCAATCTAGCTAAACGAAATGTGATTATCGATACCCATCTATTTTATTTGGAAGTCAACATAGCTGAAAAAAAAATATTTGCAAGAACTGCAAACAATTTCTAGGTAAAATAAAATATAACTAACCTTTTCAACGGTTTACGATTGAAACAAGTAATCTGATATTAATCTATATATATCTATACATATAAAAAAACAGTAACAAAACTGTGTACATTGAATATATTAAAAAAAAAAAAATTGTGGGGGGTTTAGGAACAGTAATAGAGCACGAATGCAAAAAAAAAAAATCTGTCTGTTTGTTTGTTTGTCTGTTTGTTTGTACACGCTAATCTTCGGAACTACTGGGCGGATTTGAATGATTTTTCTTTTGTTGTATAGGTATTAAGTCTGTGCAACATATAGGCTATAATTTATCTTGGAAACTTGAACACCTTATGCAGATCCGCAACAGACCAGCTAAACTATAAGAGATACAAAAATGATACCATAGCAAAAATTGTTTCACGTGATGAGCATTTTCTGCTGAGAGAATAAATTTGAAGATCTTGAACACCTGATGTGGAACTCCAAGAGCCCAGCTACACCAAGACACATACAGGAATGACGTTTTAGCAAAAGTTGTTTGGTCTGATGGGCATTTCCTGTTGACTTATAAAAATCGAAGATCAGAAACATATGATGTGAAAATCGAAGCTATCACTAATTTCACTGTATCTTATAAAATAACATAAGCTGGGAGTACCTCCACGCGGTGAAGGCGGTAACAGTTTAGGACCGATTTTTGATGACGATGGTATATCATTGAAAATTTGACTTTACTGGCCAAAATTCCCATTTATTTTTTTATTTTATCGAATAAATATGCCTTCGGGCTTATGTTATTTGGATGTTTAATTTCCTTTTCCATTTATCTTCGTGACACGGTAGCCTACCTGGTAACGCAGGGGAGCATTCACTTTTATTTTAATTGATCAGGTATCTTCTTTACAATAAAACTATAACCATGCCTAAAAAGAGGTCAAATCTTTCCCAATGTTCCAAAGGAGCTAAAAGATTGAGGATCATGAGATCCCAAGAATCTACCGAAGAGCGTCAGGAGAGACTTGATGCTGTTCGAGAACATCAGGCTGCAACTCGCTCCGTGGAAACCTCTTCAGATCGCGAAGCACGCCTGCGTTCTCAGCGTATTTACGCATCTACATCCAGGTCTCTAGAGACCAGTGAAGAGTATGATGCGCGACTGACCGCTGATCGTGAACGTCATACATTGTCTCGCGAGTCGGAGACGTTCACGGATAGAGAATTGCGCTTGAGTTCCCAGCGTATCTACGCATCTGCTGCGGAACGTAATGCGCGATTGTCCGCTGATCGTGAGCGACATGCATTGTCTCGCGAATCGGAAACGTTTACCGATACAGAATCACGCTTGAGTTCTCAGCGTATTCGCACATCTTCTAACAGGTCTTTTGAACCGAATGATGAACGTGATGTACGACTAACTGCTGATCGAGATTATCATACACTAGCGACCCGACCCAGCTTCGCATTGGCCTATAGCCTTCCTCGGTAAATGGACTATCCAACACAAAAAGATTTTTTTAATTCGAACCAGTAGATCCTGAGATTAGCGCGTTCAATTAAAGAAACAAACAAACTTCAGCTTTATAATATTATAGTATAGATTGTCCCGAACACGCACACAACAAAATATTCATAATCAGTTAGAAAGTGAGAGAAAAAGAATTGCTGGAGTACGGCATGAAGAGACAGAAGAAGAGCGAAACGAACGTTTGAATTCTGATCGACTTCGACATTCTCTGAACAGAATGTCGATATCATCTGAAGAATCGGATGTGTCTCAAGATATAGCCGTAGGTCATGGCGACCTTCCTTGGGTTGGTAAGGAACGGAGTTCATTTACGTATACTCCTATGATTGACTCCGCCACATATTCCGCCATCGGAGGTATGATTCAAAATTGTACTTTTTGAACGTCTCGAATCATATCGCGCATCCCGTTGTTTTCCCGTCCCCGGGCTCTTAGAATTCGACATCAGACGTTACAGATCTTCGATTTTGCCGACCCCGCTGTCACTGGCATAAGCAACAGGATCCGCGTACAAAGTCGCGGGCAGAAGCTGGTTTAAAATAATACAATTATGCATAACTGACAACTAAGGGCGGGTTGTTTCAAATAGTCGGTTAACGTTACATACAGACGGTTAAAAAGTTACTATGACGTGAGATGTTTAACGTACGTTAAATGTAACGGGTTGTTTCATGACATAAAAATCAGTCAGTTAAAGTTATTCAAAAAGAAATTTCATAATATTTTGATGTTTGAAGTAGGTGTTGGACACACAAAATTACATTGACTGGTCAGTTATGGTAATAGTAACTTTTGACGTACGATTTTGTGAAACAACCCATTTTTTTTATTTGACTATTAGTTAGCGCCATTTTGGACTATAACCGGTCAGTAATGTATAATTGAAGCAACCCGCCCTAACTGCCACCTCCTCTGTTTTAATGACACTTAAGACTGCAGTATAATTTCAAAGCATTCTATTATTAGGTACTATATCTTAGAAATAGTCTTCAAGTAGTAATATACTTTTGAATATAACTTCATGCATACATAAACTCATTAATTAGAATGGGGACAGACATAAACTGTAAACACTACGCGTTACGACCCCGGCAACCTCGTTTTCCTTCGCTCACATTCATACGTCTACCGGTGTATTCTGAAAATCTTTAGCATCGAGACAGTGAGATTGACAGGTCACTTTACTTAACTCACCGAGGAAGAATTTTACAGAATAGGACTACAAGGCCTCAAGTCTGCTATTACAATAGTGTCAGAATGGTCTGTTATTGATTTCATAATTGTTGATTTTGACAAGTTTGGTAATGTACTAATATAATGGCGTCATTATGACTTTCCAATGGTCAACCAATGACAGTCCATTGAAAGAAGTGATATAGAATGGTAATCTCGTACATAATGACAAGTTAATGACTGACTTAGTTTACGAACTTCGTACTACTTCAGATTGCTTATAACACTTATAAATAATATGTAAAAATATATATAAATGAAATCTAGCATGAATAAATGTTCAAATTTGTTGACAATGACATTATAACACAATTCTATTATGAGACCATTGACCGACCAATGATCGACCATTATGGATTTAGCAGATTACGAACTTTTAGCAAAATGACAATGGAATCGTGTTGGAATGACGAAATTATAAAAATAGCAGACTTGGCCCCCAGGTCACACCTACACTGTCTATGTACAGTACGCAAAAGAGATAAGTATCCATGTCGTCGGGAATAGTTGAAGATTTCTCAGAAACCAATGGGGGCTTTCAAATGAAATTTTATTAAATCATTGAACTGTTTATTCTCTATAAATTGTATTTTACTTTATTCATAAAAACCTATCGGTTTCTAAGTAAACTTCAACTGTTTCCGGCGACATGGATACTTATCTCCTTTGGTGACTGTACACTCACACAAATGCAAAGCTCAGTTTACATACCTAATCATAACTCTTTTTTTTCACTGAAAATTACAATTAAATATTACCAGCTTAGACCCTGTTCCCAATACCGGTGGGCTACTATTATTTTATATTTTTAAATGTTTTTATTAATATTTAAAAATGTAATTTATAGGGAAATATGATGAATAAAATTAAATGGTGATAATAACAATAATTAATCTTTATTTCACTCTTCTAAAAGGTTCACGTATGTACACAAGATAAGAAAAAATACAAATAAATTAACTAAATTGCAAGAAGCATGATCCTTTGTGAGAGACTGGAGTCTATACTAATGATACTCTGTGTGACGGCTCACCAGGCTCTCACCTCAAGATTGCGTTGACTAAATAACATTGCTTCTTTTTGTACTTCGAAGTCAAAACAGTGATGTCAAATCATTTATTTCAATAGACCATGAAAAGGCACTTTAGAACGTCATATAAAAAATAATATTCTGATTGCCCCCTCCAAAAGGAAGTTTCGAATAGAGTAGAATGGGCAAGAAACTCGATAATCCAAGCAAGATCGCTTTAAGAGGTCATTGTATTGCTTACAGTCTCGACAGAGCGGTAAATGCCCTAGATTTGTTTTGGGTCCTGGAACGTGGAAAATGGAAAAATATGGAAATGAAAAGGTTGGTAATGGTATGTAATACAATCATATCACCAACCTGTCACTGCATAACGTCCGCCATATGGAAACTCCGATCCATCATGAAGTTAGGCGCATTCCGACAAAGGGATGCGTTCCTATTACAATGATCAAATAGGTCATCTCCCTTTCAATTTGATGACACGGGTTGGCTCAGTGGTTGGGCGATCGGCTACTGCGCTTTAAGTCGAGAGTTCGATTCCCGCACGGAACAAATATTTGTATAACCTACAGGTAGTTGTTCCGGGTCTGGCTGTGTGTGTGAGTTTATATTATGTTTGTTGTTTTTGTTTTCTCTTCGAGCTTTATTTATATATATACCTACTTATTATATTATTATTGTTGTATTAGGAAACGTTATATATATAACTAGCGGGCCTGGCAGACGTTGCCCTGCAACCCCACTACAGCGCCACCTGCCGGGTCCAATTGTGAATCTAAACCATTCTCGAATCCACTGGAACACACACTAACAAATTCAGCAAAACCGGGACAGCCGTTTAGGAGGAGTTCACTTTCATACACACGCACAGATGATTTTTATAGTATATAAGACATTTATTTGTTGTGCAGTTTACCTATTTTTGATAGTTTTTATCTTTTTAATTTTTTACTTATTATCTATGCACCTGCCGCCATTTCTTCACCACCCAGGTTGACTGGTAGAGAATGCCTAAGGTAGTCTGTCTGCCTTTGAACCTTTGTGCATGAAGTATAAATAAATAAATGTTCGTAAACACACCCACTTTAAAAGAGAAATTCGAAGTGTAGGAGCAAGGTCTAAGAATAAAAAATCTACTAGAAATACTATCAGTTATCAAAACAACTATCTTGAATTTCAAAAATAGGTTAAAACCTACTAAAATCTTCCACGTTACACTCTAAATCTCATTCCTTAATTAACGCTTTGTCTACTACAACTTCGGATTTTATTAACATGACGATTGTATTCCTTACTTTCAAAACTCTACCTTAAAATCCAAAGTTACAGTTGAAAGTTGTTTGCAGGTAGTCTCTTGAGGCACGACATACCTTAGGCCGTGAATACACTTTGTCTGTGAGACAAATGTGTCTCATACATATACAGCGATTGTACGGCAAGTTTATGTTGATGAGATGATGTCGTAAAGACGCAGATGCGACTATGATATTACAATCGTATCTTTGGGGTGTCAGTGTGAATTTATGCACCTGTAATTTAGTGGTTTATTTCTAAAAGAAAGGAAAGTTTTAGGAGAGAAAATTCTGCCTAAATAAGCTTACCAACAATCTCTTACCGCATTTAAGCGAATAAATGTTTTGGCTTTAGCTTAATAACTCAATAGATTACAGCTCAGATTATGAAACAAAAGGCAGATAGACCGCGCGGGACGCTGAGAGTAAAGCCAAAAAAGCAAATACAAATTCAAAAGCGAATACCTACAATCCCGTGATCATATTCGGTTTTGAATTTGTATTTGCTTTTTTGGTTTCACTCTCAATGTTCCTCGCGGTCTATCTGCCTTTTGTTTCATAATCTGAGGATTACAGTATGGAATAGTATGTATTAAAGATTGGTACTTTAACTGTAATATATGTAGTAACATATAACTTTAATGAATGCATGTAATTCCTGCATGTCGCTGTCACCTAGACATCGACATGGAGGAATATCTTGATGCCTTATTTTTAACTTTTTTAGTTGTGTAGTTATTGTGTTGTTTTGTAAGTGCCCTCCGCGCCTCGGAAAGCACATAAAGCCTTTGGTCCCGGCTGTCATTTGTAGATCTTTGGCAGTCGTTATGGGTAGTCAGAAGTCAGAAAGTCTGACAACCAGTCTTACAAAAGGGTTTCGTGTTACCCAGTAACCGGGTTGTTCTGATAGGCAGTCGCTCCATGTAAAACACTGTTATTCAGCTGCATCCAGCCGACCCCAATATAGTTGGGAAAAGGCTAGGCAGATGGATGGAGTTTAATCATCATCATCATCATTTCAGCCAAAAGACGTACACTGCTGGACATAGGCCTCCCCCAAGGGGGGGTTTTGCCATAATCGCCACGCTTGGCAGGCGGGTTGGCAATCGCAGTATGGTTGTTACAAATGCACAGAGAACGCTGCTGTCCATTCTCTGGTACGTATCTTAATCGCCTCTTACGACACCCACGGGAAGATATGGGATGGTGCTATTCTTTACGTCCGACTCCATACGGACATTAATAGTTATAGGTTCTTTAATAGTTATAGGTTTTTTTATCACTCTTGTAAATATTGTATACCTGCAAGATTCAGAATTAGGCAACATTTTGATTTAAACGTCCTCACATCAAGAGACATACAGATACACATCTGTACATAGATACACAAGTGAAACTTAAATAACCCTATGTTTATGTCGTAGGTTCAAAACTCCCCTAATCACCCCGTTTCTACTTTAAACTAGGTACAAAAGGTAACGTTTTTGTCTGAATTACTAACTCACCATACGCGGTGGCTTAGTGTTAGCAAAAAAGGGGACTGAAATTGAGCGAACATTTATTAAGTACAGTCAATTTTAGACTATAATCTATGTCGAAAATTTACTTCAGTGAGAAGGTGGATGTAACTTGGGATCGGCTTCCAGTCTAACTGAATACAGCTGAATACCAGTATTTTTATATCGACTGAAACTCCAATCATTTATTTCAAATATACCATTTACAGGCACTTTTGAATTGTCAAGGAGTCAGTCAGTCAAAAAGTTGCAGCTAGTTGCTCGTTCCAAACAGTAGGTTTCAATGGAGAAGATCGAGCAAGAAACTCCATGAACACTTTTTTAAAATCAATAGAATATTACAAATTTAGGTTATATCATTCATGTTAAATCTAGGGGTACAATGTGAGAACAATATAAAAGAGGTCTAGTGACAATGAAATTAGACAATTCAAAATAAATGTAAAATATCTGAGGCATCTAAGTGATGACCAGTCTCAACACACGGCGCCCGTTCGCGAACATAACGCACGGATCGGCACCATTTAGCTCAACCATTTTGAACCAAATGATCCAACACATGCGCCACCATCAGCGAGACATTCAAGTGAGCATGGCAAACTCTCAACCGCCGGGGCATATTCAAGTCAACGAAAGACATATCTCGTAATTGGTAGCTTTAAAGTACATAGAAATAGTACATAAAGACCGCCTGTCTGACCTCTACAAGCAAGTTGCTGGGTAACATTATACCCTTTGGTAAGACTGGTGGTCAGACTTTCGGGTTTCTGGCTACCCGTAACAAGTGTCAAAGATCTAGCAATGACAGCCGGGACCAATGGCTTTATTTGCTATCCGAGCACGGAGCTTAGGGTTAACCACGACTGATAAATCAGTACGTTTTCTAATTAGTCATAAGCCCCTCACAAGACTTATTAGTGGCAAAAAAGGGGACTGAAATTAAGCGCATATTAATAGTCTATGTTCATTAAAATTTGATGAAAATTGGAGAACTGGAGAAGGTAATAGACGTTACTATTTTGTCTACTCCTTATGAACTTTAATTTAGCATAGTTACCTACAGAACTGACACTTACTCCGGAATGTTTATTAACTATGTGATAATTGGTAGGCACCCAGTACGGATTGAAAACTTTAAAACTAATGAGATTTTTCCAATTTCATGCTGTTCATTTATTCGTTGCAATTATTCTCTCTTGCATCATAATATTCCATAGTTTTATACAAACCTTTTCAATGTTAATAGATTAATTTCTTACAGGTAGGTACTCATATCGTCGTGACAAATGGTCATTCCACAAATGAAGTTTCAAGATAATGGGCCTTCGCGCTGCCGATGATTCGAGCTTATAGTTATTCGAGATTTGGATGCATCGAGGTAGTGAACTTTCGTGCTCATAATTTATCGATGTTTAGTACAATCGATCTAACGTTTTTGAGCAATTTGTTATTCGATCAAACGTCATTCGATTTCAAGTAGGTAACCCCGTCGTGACAGGTGTTTTAGGGCGCCGAGACGTCAACAAGGAACCCGTAGCTCTTTAATACCCAAAGAAAGTTTAAATTTGGAATGGATAAATGTATAGTCCTGTAGTAGTAACCCTGACAGTGGTAAAATTTAATTCTCCTCTAAAAAAATATAAAAAATGTGTTCCTAGTTCCAGATTTATGCGTATTTAATCAGACAGCAAACGTGTCACAATATACTTTATGTAGGATTTCTTATTGCACATCACCTCTGCGTCAAAGTCTTTGCCCACTACTTCATCTTAGCGACAGTTGAAGCCGTCTCTGAAATGGAAATTAAATTGCCACATAATTGACGCGAAGTCTTCATTTCAAACAAGGAACATGTTTGAACTTGTTTCGTTCCAACGTTCACGTTTACCTCCGGTATTTGTAAGAGCTCTCTTACGTTGATTTAAGATCTTGAGAGGTACACGGAGATCGAAATTTAACTGTGGAATTTTATTATTTGGTATTTTCGTCACATTATTAAAAAAAAAGGCAAACGAATACTACAATGTCGTGATTGTATTCGCTTTTGAATTTGTGTTTGTATTAACAAGCATTTTTTTTTTTTAATGATGCTTCGCTTCGCTTGAAGAAGCGAATTGTAGGTATTCGCTTTTGAATTTGTATTTACTTTGGTGGCTTCACTTGTGAAGGTACCAGTGTTCCGCGCGGTCTATGTTTATGTTTATATATTAATCATTGTTGCTGTTTGTTTATTTATAATTTATAATTATCTGCTTTTTGTTTCATAATCTGTCAATTTTCACCTGCATAAAAAATAAAAGCAGGTATTTTTAAATATTTGCGGTTTCTTAATCCTGAACCAAATTTTTTTTTGTCATAAACGTTATCTGATGACTGAAAAATCAGCCAACAGCTAAACTAACCTCAATATTTAGTAGATTTACCGAAACTTATAACCGAACATTCTAGATGAATAAAGGCCTGATTCTATCAGTTTGAGACGCCCCAAAACCCCTAAACAACAATATGATCCCATGAAACACCTTTCTCGCCACAACTTGTCACATCGCACGTTGGAAAGTGTAACGTGTTGACGAGTAAACTGGAAACTTTAGCAATTTCCTCACAGACGTCGTTTGTCACGGCGGCCGTGAACACGTCGCGCGGGGTTACACACGTCTGCTTATATTTTCACGTTATTCAGAACTTTCAAAACACTATACTGATGGAAAGTAAATACTGATGCTGCTTGAAATCGATTCTAATAATTTATAGATTTAGAGCTCAGATTATGAAAAAAAGGCAGATAGACCGCGCCACTGAGAGTGAAGCCAAAAAACTTTTTTTGAAAAAAGAGAACCGCCTTCAAAAAAAAAACTAAAATGTGATAAATAACTTTAGCACAGAACTTTAGTTTTGGAAGTCGGTGGCTTTGTTCCGTTTATTGTATTGTATTGCCGCCGACTTCCGAAACTAAAGTCATGTGTGTTCTGTGCTAAAGCTATTTATCACTTTTTTTTTTTTTTTGAAGGCGGTTCTCTTTTTTCAAAAAAGTTTTTATTTTACACTTTTTAGTGACTCGTTAACACCCAGATCCATTAAGGAACGGCAACACAGTTAAATCAATATTGAAAGTCTTCCAAAGATGGAAAGATGGAGGAAACGCAAACGTGTTTTCTTTTTTTTTGTTGTGTTTTTTTTCAAAAAGCGCTGATTAAGTTTATGTTTGTTGTATACTAAAACCTTCTCCAGATTGTAACAAACACTTTTCTGAAAACCGCATCAAAATCGGTTCAGCCAAACGGGAGATAATCGCGACCATATGTATGTTTGGCCGCGATTATCTCCCGTCTTTTTCAGTTCGAACTAATAACCTCTTTTTTTTAAGTCGGTTAAAAAATACAAATTCAAAAGCGAATACCTGCAATATTGTGATTGTATTCGCTTTTGAATTTATATTTGTATTTTTATTTGTTTTTTTAAATATGTCGCGTTTCGTGCTATACTGACTCGTGTTAGTGGGTACAGCACGGAGCGTGTTGTTGGTTTTCGTTTTTGAATTTGTTTTAGCTTTTTGGCTTCACTCTCAGTGTTCCGCGCGGTCTATCTGAATTTTGTTTCATAATCTGAGATTTAGAGCGTGTTTATTTTTTTGTATGTAAGAAATAATCCCTGAATGCCATACTAGCCCGCCGTAGGGTGTTGGGGCAGAATAGCACCCACCCATTTCATCCCAAGGGTGTCGTAGAAGGCGACTAAGGGAAAATCTGGAAGTCGGGCAGCAGCGGCTTCCGTGTAATTAACAGCTTCATTGCGATCCCCAAAACGCCTACCAACCGTGGAGATTATGCCACCACACATTATGATTATCCCCTTGGGAAAGCCTTTGTTCAACAGTGGACGTCTTCCAGCTGATGATGATGAATCTTTGGAATTACTGGTTCGATTACAAATATGAATTCACTACAACTGGAAAGCAACAGCAACTATTTCCGAGTGTATTGGATTTTTGGAGCAGCTAATCTTGAAAAAAGTAAACGCATCTTAATTCAATTCAATTTAAATTATTTATTTCAGATAAAATATAAATCACATAAGTCAAATATAAATTATCCATAATTGGGTGAATTCATTAATTAATAAATACCAATCATAAAACATACAACAATAATAATGATAATACACGCACACATACGCACTAAATCAACAATATCGCTGTTTCAGTAGACGCCCAGCTCGAAAACCGAACTGAGCGTCATGCAGTTTAAGATGCTTGTCTAAACGATTATCAATCACACTATCCAATATCATAGCTATCACAGTTGTGAGTGATATAAGCCTGTAGTTGCTCAAACTGTCTTGTTCTTCATAATAGGGACAACTACAGTCCTCATCAACGCCTCAGGCAGATATGAGTACTCTACACAGAAGGTGATACTAAAAACTGTCGACCGTCAGGCACTACTTTAATAGCTGTGAGCCTCATACTTTTACACTCCACTACCGACACGTACGGGTACACACTCTTACGCCATAGTATAGCGACACCGCTGACTTGCCAGTATAGGCAAAATTCTGGTCCACTCCTCCTAGATACGAGATATCATGGGGCAGGAGCCATGTTTCCTGCAGCGCCACTATGTCCGCTGTTTGACATAATGATCTTACACAGTCAATTTATATTGTTATTAACCGACAATTGAAGCTGACAAATTTTAATGTCGTATTATTTATTTTCTGTTGTGGTGTGTATGCCATCACTATTTTTATATTCTACAAACCTTCTAAAGGAAACGCCTTCCAGCTACAAACTACATTCTAAGAAAAGTGTAAGCTTTGACTTTGGCACACACATTTTGTATGCATTATATTGACGCCGTATCTTCGCTTTAATTATCTGCAAAGATACAATAACCTACGTTTTATTTAATATATAAGCCTGTATATCACTCACCGTTGTTCTTATATCTACATTATTTAAAAATAATGGTATTCAAATCCGCGGCTTTAAATTTTTCGCTAGGGATATTAAGGGCTTTGCCTTTAATAGTATTATGGCTATTCCTCAACCTCTTTCGCTGTACCAATATCCATTCCTCAGTCTGCTTCTTATCCTTCCATTGTCCATCTTTAGATACAATATGCGCTAATGTTTTATGATTTGCCGGCGTCGATGCCATCCGATGATTCATACACGCGCCTGTTTCCGTACCGAGGCCCGCTCGCTGCTCAGTCGCAGGCGGGCTTTCGTCGTTCGAAACCGCGGTATAATAATTATTGGCCTCCACACGACGCCCCTCATCAGCACATCGCACCTGTGTGAGCGGGACAGCATTCATCGATACACGCGTGCGACAGAGTTATTAATTCGAGATGCGGACTCTGGGGCTATTAAACGACTTTTACAGATTTTAAACTGACAATCACGGCAAAATGTGCAGTGTAAATGATTTTAAAAAAATATATGTTAAACTAGAACATTCTTTTAATCACTTAGTAAGTGAATATTTTTAATTATATTCATATTATATAGTTTAATTAATACGTGAAGTTGTGTCTGACGCGGACAAAACATTGACAATCACACAAAATCTACCTGATATAATTAAACGAAACTTACACCATCTTACAGACAATTTTATTATATATCTTTTAGTATACGCCTTTTTTTTAATTTTGAAAGAATACTACTTTTATTTAATTTTTTCTACTAAACTTTGAGAGTTTTGGACGCAAAACTGATGCAGAACGGACGCAGTCTGCGTCTAAAACTTTCAAAATTTAGTCGAAAAAATTAAATAAAAGTAGTATTCTTTCAAAATTAAAAAAAAGGCGTATACTAAAAGATAGATAATAAAATTGTCTGTAAGATAGTGTAAGTTTCGGATAATTATACCTGGTAGATTTTGTGTGATTGTCAATGTTTTGTCCGCGTCAGACACTACTTCACGAGTTAATTAAACTATTTAATGTGAACTTAATCAAAAATATTCACTTTCTATATGATTAAGAAAATGTTCTAGTTTAACATATATTTTTTTCAAATCATTTACACAGCACATTTTGACGTGATTGTCAGTTTAAAATCTGTAAAAGTCGTTTAATAGCCCCTTAATATGCTGAAACGACCAACGTAAAGAACTACATTTTTCACACAACAATTTGATTCTTATTCTAATTCCGACTCTGACTCTAATTCAGATACTGATTCTGATTCGGATTATGACGTGCCTATCCTTTGGCCGCTTCTCTAGGTGTGATCAATACACACTGAAATCGTACAACTGCTGTACCAGGTACGTAAGCAGGATCAATCAAATAGAGCAAGTCAATCAATTATTTTTTTAAAGTAATTATGAAGTTCCTTTCCCATTCTGTTCCAAACGAATCTACCTTTTTAAATTGTTCTTTTATGACTTTTATAAGTGCCTTTTAATGGTCTAATTGAAATAAATTATTTGACTTTGAATTTGAAATAAAATAAACGTGAAATCGGTACAAAATAATTAACTAATATTTTTTTACAAGAAATTAAAAACAGAATACAGAAATGGCATAAAGTTTCTTTTTTATCACTGTATGAGTCAAGACAAGAGACTCAAAATTTTGTTCGCCTCGTAGTTCATATGCTACTACAATACCACTTCCAGTTACACATGCTTTATGTATGGTCACATTGGTCACGTTTTAGCTGTATGACATTATTAAGGATTACCATAAAATACTTTCAAAAAAGCGTCACCCACAGTAAACTAAACTATAACATGTACCAAAATTGTAACAATGTCTGCAATGTTTATTATTTATTTATTTTATTTATGCAATGCACACCAACGACATATTTACAAACACAACACAAGTAATCACAAATTTTTCAAACTGTGTAAATACATACATCACATATGGCAGGCATGCACAACATTCTTATTAAAAGGTAAACAATTCATTAAAAATTACAAATTAGATACAATATAAAATCAATTATTATGAAATAAAATTAAATAAATTTATATAAAAATTAAATTAAATTACAATTACAATAAATTAACAATGGAATAAATTAAATTAAATTAAATTAATTGAATTAAACTTACAATAATTTAAAATGGCAATGAATTAAAATTTTAATAAATTGAATAATATTGCAAGAGTGTTGCTGATCACAGATTAATTTTGATAATTTTTTATTTGAATATGGGCAAACAATTAGAGAAAATGTCGATACTACTGTCGATGGAATAGGCCCTGTCATAAGAACTCAACATTCTGTTGAGGGGAGCATGCTGGCCCAGGTTTGTGCGACAAGGTATAGTGGCAAACGTTCTAATGGTTCGCTTGGACCGGAGGTGTGAATAACGGGGTACGTCTAGGTTGATTTTCTGAAGAAGGTCTGGAGTTGATGTTTTCCCGTTAATAATTTTGTAGAGCGTTGACAGATCAGTTAGAACCCTGCGTCGCTTTAATGAGTCGAGTTTATTGTAGTGAGAACATAAAATACTTACCTATATTCTCACTGCAATAAACATTGCAGACATGGCATTAATAATATTTTATTATTATTATCTACTTTTTACCATATTGAAACTTATACTGTACTGTACAAATACTGTACTGTATATAAATAATGTTTATATTAATATAACTCGTGTTAGTGAATGGTAATTGTCATGGGGAAAAAAAATCACAAACCCGAAACCTAGATAAGAGGACAAATTACCAGTAATAAGCAGTTCTCACAAGTTAATTCCAAAAATATACCCATTGGTAAACCGAAATTCCTTTCTCTCTAATTACACTCCCAATACATTAAAATGCCACATCTAAATCCAGCTCCAATCCCCGCCATCGTTCCTTTTGTATTTCTACCACCATTAAAAATTAGTTCCAATTCAAACGAGAAAGAAAAATAAACACAAGAATGACGAGTAGCTTCAATAAATTAGGGTAGTTTACTGTGACAGGGCGACGTGCGCAGGAGTCGGTGCGACGCACACATGGCAATGACGGATCGCAGCTGGTAATGACTTTATATGGTTCGGAAATAAGATATCGCTTCATTGGAACTGGTAAGGTTTGTTTTGAATCACTGCAGCTGCTGTCTGAACTACAAAAGGAAACAAATGATTGAGTATTTCACTTGGTGATTCAGCAACGTCACATTGACTTAAACTGGTATACCTACCTATAGAGTTACCTAGAATGAACAAAAAAGGCTACCGCCTTCAAAAAGTAAAAAATTACTAAAAGACTTCCGAAATTAAAGTTCTTTTTTACTTTTTAGCTTTTAAAGCTGTTTGTCATTTATGGCGGTTGTCATTTATGTATTTTTTTTTTTTTTGCATTTTAGTGCCTACTTCTTATCTTCCAAATTATGTAGTTAAGAAACGGTAAGCGTAACACCAATCAAATTAAGTCATCCCATAATTTCCATCCTTAATATACATATACTAGCTGACCCGACAGACGTTGTCCTGTCCCGATCTACCGAACATTTGGATGGGGGATGAAAAGGGGGGGAAAAAGGGGGATGAAAAATAGATGTTGGCCGATTCTCAGACCTACCCAATATGTACACAAAATTTCATCAGAATCGGTCAAGCCGTTTCGGAGGAGTACGGGAACGAAAACTGTGACACGAGAATTTTATATAGTAGATGATATTTTAGGTCCTTAGATATGAAATTGCCGATACTTAATACTGGCAACTTTGAAATCAAATATTTTGTGTTTGAATAGGAATTCCAAATTCAAAATTATTTCAAAATAAAGACCAAAGAATATTGTTCTAAAATTCGTGTTTCATTTGTTTTCACGTCATTTGTTTGGGCTTGAAAATTGCTATAGCAACAACAATGGAGAAATTAAAAATTCGCGGTATCTACGAATATGAGTTCCACCGTGGCACCAGTGCATCAGAAACGGCTCGAAGGATTAACGACGTGTACGGGCCAAGCACCGCTAACGAACGAACGGTGCGTTTTTAGTTTCAACGTTTCCGTTCTGGAAATTTTGATTTACAAAATGAGCCTCGTGGACGACCGGATACTCAAGTAAATAATGAAGAATTAAAGGCGATAGTGGAAGCGGGTCCATCTCAAAACACTTCTGAATTAGCAGCAGCCTTTGGAGTAAGTGACAAAACAATCATTATCCATTTGCGTCAAATTGGAAAAGTAAAAAAGCTCGAAAAGTGGGTACCGTACGAATTGACTGAAGCACACCAACAAACACGCATCGGTTGCTGCGCTTCTTTGCTCCATCGTCACAATAATGAGGGAATTTTAAATCGTATTGTCACTTGTGATGAGAAGTGGATCGTGTACGATAATCGCAAGCGATCATCACAATGGCTTAACCCTGGAGAACCGGCAAAACCTTGCCCCAAGCGAAAACTGACCAAAAAGAAGATTCTAGTTAGTGTTTGGTGGTCCTGTGCTGGTGACATCCACTACAACTTCTTGAGATCAGGTCAGACGATTACTGCAGACATGTACTGTCAACAGTTGCAAACAATGATGGAAAAGCTCACCATTAAACAACCGAGACTGGTCAATTGCTCTAGCCCATTGCTCCTTCAGGATAACGCTCGACCACATACTGCACATCAGACCGTCGCCAAGTTAGAGGAGCTGCGACTGGAAACTCTGCGTCACCCACCATACTCTCCAGATCTTGCCCCAACCGATTACCACTTATTCCGAAATTTGGACAACTTTTTACAAGGAAAAAAATTCAATTCTGATGAGGCAGTTAAAACAGCCTTCAAGCAGTTCATCGATTCTCGCTCCTAGGATTTTTTTTACCAAAGGGATCAATGAGCTCCCGATAAAATGGCGGAAGTGTATCGATAACAATGGTGCATACTTCGATTGACTAAATATATAATTTTGTTTAAAAAAAAGTTATTTTTAATTTTTTGATACCGAGCGGCAATTTCATATGTAAAGACCTAATATTATGGGACCTACTTAAGGCTGCTTGCTAAAAAAGCTTGAAAGAAGCATGCAGATGAAGCAACTTTTCGTAGGCATTTACAGAGAAATTACATCTGAAAAAAATTGTTAGTAATCTACATGCTACGATACGTAATTTGGTTCAGCCACAATTTTTCTATCGGTATCACATAATAAGAAAAAAAAATGTAAATTCACCTCCAAATCGTTGAATGAAACCATTTTACTCCTTAATTTCTTATCAAAAGAGTATAAAAAAAAATATGTACTGCTTTATAATAGAAAGGAAAATGATTCGGTTTTGTTACTTTTTACAAATTTGTATTATTTTTATTACAATAAATTAAAAATGCTAAGGGGAATTCCGTAAAAATTAAGGGTAGAAAATTCACACTATCCATTATAACATTATCGAAAGAATCGTCGAAATTGGATTACACAGTAAAAATCGTTTGATTTGTATGTATTGATACAGAAGATTTATATATACCAACATTCAGAGCAAGTAAAGACTTATTCTACATCATTCCAACCTGACGTCTCGGTTATTTTTATACACTTAAAATAATTTTTACTTTATAGGTCGCATGGGAGTATGGGAGCCAATTTCAAGCACGCGTCGATGCATGCTGCCACGGCAATGATGGATCGCTTCTGGTAATGATTTTATATGGCGTGGAAATAAAATATTAAACCGATGTATGGGTTCACGGGTAAATGTAGGGGCAAGTTAGGTATGGCAAAATATTTTTTTAACTCATGTCTGCACCACATAGTAAAAATAATAAAATAAATAAGTTTATTGCACATAATAGCTGGCTGTATGTTGCTGCCCATAATATGAAATCATATTTTGGTAAGGGTAAACTAGATTTAAATCTTGTATCTTGTATGTGACGTTCAAAACTGCTTTTGATGTGAAACATCTATAGCCGCACGTAAAACCGATTTCTGGCGTGGCGACGCATGCCGTGGCGACGCGTCGCCACGCTATATGATGGTATATATATACAGTCTATATGCAGTAGTGTGTACGGTGTGGCGACGCGTCGCCATGCGCAATCGACTGTGTGATTACCGAAGTCACTGATTAAACGAATTAAGTAGTCACGATTTGAAATAAATTCGTAAATTTTTGTATTTAATGAAAATAAATGTTTATTCAATAAATAGTCATCGTTATCTGGAAAAAAATTGTAAAATTTTATTTTATCATTATGACATATTTAGTTCCTATCACAATCTGTTCTTTTCTGCATATTACTTTTACAAAATAATGTCGATGTTTCACATCTGCCAGGCGTCCCGTGACGGCTCACATTTTTTTTTAACGACAAGGATCCAGAACGAATTATATTGGTCACTTTTAGACAAAAGACCGGCTCCTATTTCTTTTTTTAGGGTTCCGTACCCAAAGGGTAAAAACGAGACCCTATTACTAAGACTCCACTGTCCGTCTGTCTGTCTGTATGTCTCTTCATCTGTCAGTCTTTCTGTGTCTAACTGTCTGTCACCAGGCTGTATCTCTTGAACCGTGATAGCTAGACAGTTGAAATTCACAGATGATGTATTTCTGTTGCCGCAATAACAACAAATACTAAAAACAGGATGAAATAAATATTTAAGGGGGAGCCACCCTACTCAAACCCCAATACAACAAACGTGATTTTATGCCGTGTTTTTGCTCGATGTCTAATGTTGTATAGATAATGGTACGGAACTCTTCGTGTGCGAGTCCGACTCGCGCTTGGCCAGTTTTTTTCTTTTTTGTACAGCCGTCAGCTCGCCTGATGTAAAGGCGCTAACAAGCGACTTTTGACACTCACGCACACACTGACAATCACGTCAAAATATGTAATATATGTTTTTTTTTTTTTTTTTTTTTTGTTTTTAATATCACACAAACCATCACGGGTTTATCCGTGACATATTAGGCACACCAAGCTCGGCGCACTTCTTACATATTATTATTAGTACCTCTACCCACATACTCAAATTCTCAATTAACTTATAATTTCATGAAATGTTTTTTTAATACAAATTTACAATTATTTTTGTTTAATACATTTAAGGTTTCGATAGGTAGGCCATTCAAAATTGATGGCAGCATGTATTCCCACGTCCGTTGTCCGTAAACATTAATAGATGGGGGTATCTTAAAGGTAGGTATGTATGACAAACAACGCAACGACTTCGGCCTTGCATTTTTTTCTAAGCTTAGTATATTATCGTAATTTTCGCTCAAAACGCACATGCTAATCCTGTCAAAAACATTGATCGGTCGTTGTCCTGTCGATGTGTATGTGTGTGTGTGTATGTGTGTGTGTGTGTGTGTGTGATATATGTATATGTGTATATGTTATATATGAAAAAAAAAAAGTTAAACTAGAACATTCTCTTAATCATTTAGTATGTGAATATTTTTGAATAAATTCATATTAAATAGCTTAATTAACTCGTGAAGATGTGTCTGTCGCGGACATAACATTGATATTCACACAAAATCTACCAGGTTTATTTAAACAAAACTTTGAATATCTTACAGACAATTTTATTATCTATCTTTTAGTATACGTCTTTTTTTATAAGTTAAAGAATACATACCTACTACCTTTTATTTAATTATTTTGGCTAAACTTTGAGAGTTTTGGACGCAACGCATACGATTCTCTGATGGTCGCTCAAGGTCGCCGGCGTATATCGCAGCCTGCCTATATTGACATCTACGACGATTTGACGACACGGTTGGCGCAGTGGCTGAGCGATCGACTGCTGCGCAGCATGTTGTGGGTTCGATTCCCGCCCAGGGTAAACATTGGTGTGATGAGCACTTGTGTTTGCTTTGTGTCTGGGTGTTGTTTATCTATCTATGTATGTATTTACAAAAAAAAAATGTATTTGTGTATGTATATCAGCTGTCTGACACCCATAGTACAGGGTCTCCCTAGTTTGGGGTCAGATGGCCGTGTGTGAAAATGTCCCCACATATTATTTATTTATTTATTTATCTACAATACCAGACGCTTTGCTGACGCGTTACCATGCAAGATACAAAATGGCACTGTCACGAGTGTCTGTAATGACACTGGATATATCGGCTATTCCTATTGAGCCACATTACCATTTTAATAGGTAGGTATTTAAACCATCAGTAAATTTGTGCTCCTAAACACAAACAACGAATGATTGGAAATAATAAAAGTTAGGTACCTATAACTGTATGAGAAATAACACCTTAACGCAATTTAATATGGTTCCATGTAACCGTATAGTTCGGAAGTGGATCCAATTGGACCCAAACTGTCAAACCTCCGCCGCGCCGGCTTGGTAGTGGTTCCAATTGGTCCACAGAATTAACACATACGTCATCCTGATTAAAAAGTGTAAATATTGAATATGATACCCATCTGACTGGTAGAGAATGCCTAAGGCATTAAGTCCGCCTTTGTACCTTTGTGCATGAAGTGTAAATAAATAAATAAATAAACCTTGCGAGTGAGCATTAATTAAAGGGGTTTGGTAAAAAGCTCATATGTCATCGCCATTCAATCATTTAGATTTAGCACACAAGTATTTGAAATTACCTTTTGGAAGTTTAAGTGTTAAAAATTAACCATCGCCATTTTGATGACCCTGATAGTCGAGACTAAAAAACATAAAAACAGTGGATTGCGGAGAAGTGAATAAATAAGCATTTAATGATTGGTTGATTTCATCCATAGTTCAACATAAATTACTAGTGGTAACAAAGTTTTTGAGATTCACAATCGGAAGTTTGGCGTCAATCGTGTTTGTTTACTTTTTTATTTTCCATTGATTTCACTGAAACATATTTAGTTAAGGTCAAAAACAGAACAAATGTTTTTCAAAATATAATAAACAACAATGAAATGCCTAATTCTTAACGTTATTTACAAACAAGGGCCCAATAATACGTAATATTCATAACCACTACTCATTTTTGTTCGAAATTGCCGGCCATTATATTTTTTTTTATGGTTGTTATTTCGATTGACTCGAAAAATTAAAAAAAGGAATATCAGAAATCGATACTTGAAAATTTTATAAAATTATTTTTTGAGCATAAATTACAATAATCATTAATTGTAATATTATTCATGATTTTTTCAATGTTTTTTTAATAGTTCTACATTCATTGGACCGGACCAATGATCTAAATATTATATCGCAATTTAATAACATGTTCAATTTGGAATGTGTTTTATGTTAAAAATATTGTATTCTTTTATTGTGAATTTGATATTATACCTACCTATGATCCGGTTTGATAGGTAGTACAGAATGCCTAGTATATCTACATTTTTTATGTAGGTTTTTGTCTCTTTCGCACATCTATTAGAACAAAAGATAATATTTTATAAAAAATGGTAGCCTAACGTAACAAGTTTTTAAACGATTTTATTAAGCTTGCCCTGTTTGTTTTGTGGGTCTATATACATTGAAAATTTTCCCCTTTCCTGTTGACATATGACTTAGAATAATAACGCATAGAAGGACAGTCTCTATACGCTGTCTATGAAAAATTTACGCTACAATAGTAGGTTATGTGTGAGTGATCGGCATGTAATTACGACCGCTGACACGCACACACGCGTAACAAAATGTTGCTAGGAAATATTTTTTCCCCGGTTCTAGGAAAAATGATAATGCATTTGGGCCATAGCACGATTGCATTTAAAAAATGTTACGTACGGATACAACAGAATTACATTATTTACGCTTTCTGTAGTTAAAATTATTCAAGGTAAAAAAATAAAATTCACTAAAAACCTGAATATCGCCAAAAAAAACCGCAGATCCATACAGCTACATAAAAAAATAATTATTCCGAGTTTTACGAACATAAATATATGGATCAGCTGTTGGTTTCTACAACAATGTTAATGTTTAGAATTATGGGTAATTTTTCCGTACAACACTGGCAACACTTCATTGTAATAAATTAGGTTATGAAATTTTTTATTCGGAGATCGATTTACGTAAAAGTAATAGATATAATGTTACTATTTACATGTAAAATGTAATTTTATCACATTCTTTATGTTTACCGGTTGTGCTGTGGCAGTATTTTACGGAACAAACTGTCATTATAAAATATTTCTTGCGAGCTGTGTTCAACGGAGCGTGACCTTGAGCACTGACGGCTCGCTGCGATTACTAAACCATTTATGGTAAGATATGAATACCTACTCGTACTTTTGAAGCTCGTACAGTCAACAGCAAAAGTAGATGATCAAAATCAGAAATTCAATACTAATTTACTAACACTAATTTATATTATTTATTACTAGTTTATTTATTAAAAGTATGTGATTGTCACACACATAGTTTGAAATCACTTCGACGCCACACAGTTCTGACGCGAACTCCGTTCATTAGTATTGAATTTCTGATTTTGATCATCTACTTTTGCTGTTGACTGTACTAGGTTTCTATGCGTTATTATTCTAAGCCATACCCCTTGCCAAAAACTTTCGCTAATTAATACGCTTTACGGGCCTTTTACTAAAAAAAAATATTGTGAAAAAATCATATTTAGAAATATACCTAAAAAGAGTTTACGTTTGAGATAAACTAATTTTTTGGATATTGTCTTGTTTTCCATAAAATCATTTGTACTATTATCGTTTTCCATAATTGTCCCCCGTCATAATATTTACTTGCACTATTATCATTTATACTAATAACGCTTGTCACAACAACTTATTAGTCATAACTTTCATTTGCCATAAAATTAGTTGCCATAATAGCATATGTCATAATCATTAGTTTCTATAAGTAACACATTACATAATCGTTACTTGACATTAGCAACATTTAATATAATTTAGAAACGTTTATTGTTTTGTACAAAATTTTATGTCGTTAAGGCCACCCACCAACCAAATGATTTATTACAGTAATCAATCTTTAGACAATAAAAAGTTAGTAAAAATCGAAACGGTTAGGTTAGAACTGTGACCACACCACGCGCCAGAAGTCCTCATTTGCGTAGCAAATAATCCTTAGACATTTGTTTTGGCATAAATTGAATTCGCATAATGTTACTTACTAAGCATAATGTGCAAATCTGTTGTGCCACGCTAAAGTATTGGCTTAAAAAACCAATAAGTTGTGCTACGAAAGTTAGTGACAGAAACAAATTGCTGCAAAACCGACTCCACGTAGTCTTTTCTCCTAGAGTTTAATCTAAACCCGCGTAGGCGCGGAGGGGTGAGCTTAAAACGCATCTGCGACGATATGGTCGCGTGGGTCCGCCGGAGCCCCGCAGCGCCGGAGCCTTGACAGAAACTATGCCTGCTACATGTTGCATGCTGCATGCTTGCTTGCATGCTGCGCGCTTGCTGCATGCTTACTTGCATCCCGAATGCTCGCTTGCTACATGCATGGTGTATGCTTGTTAACATGTTTACATGCTTGCTTCATGCATGGTAAAAATAAGTTTTAATATCATTATGCGTAAATAAATTTATGATTAAGAATGTTATGCTTAATCATAATAATGATTAAGCATAACACATAGAAAAATTATGCGTAAGCTGTTATGCATAAATATTGTTATGAGAAAATATACCTAATTAGGAGAAACAAATGTATGCTAAGTTATATTATTTCTTATAATTTAATGTAAATGTATAGAGAAGGTTTATTTTTAGGTTTCCTTATGTATAAAAGATCTGTATCTGTTAACATGATCATAACATCAACATCCAGGCGGTTGTACTGAACTAGCATTGTTGTACTAGTATGGGCAAATTAATAATATAGTGAATAGATGTTATGGGAAACGAAACTAGTGAAAATAAAAAAATATAGCAAATAAATTTATGGATTATCATTATACTGTGAAAAATGATGATTGATTATGACCAATAAAATTAGTGAAAATGATTTTATGTAATTTAACGATTATGGCAACTGAAGCATTATTTCTAATGAAATTATTGCAAATAAAAGTATGGCATATAAAATTATGGCATTTTAAATTATGGCAATCATTAGTAAACCCTTTTTTTTGCTAACCTCATTTTTAGGATTCTGTACCTCAAAAGGATAAAACGGAACCCTTATTAGATCATTTTGTTGTCCGTCTGTCTGTCTGTCTGTCTGTCAAGACCCTTTATCTCCGGAACGCGTGGAGGTATCAAGTCTACGGTCCCTTGATGCTGAAAAAATATCAATCCTCTATGTTAACGTAAAAAAAAAAGATACGGCCGTTTATGTCGCAAAAAACGCATTTAAAATATTAAGTAGATTAAAGTATGGATAGTAGGTATGGATTAGTATAGAAGTATGGATATGTACCTACAAATATGTAAGGAACCCTCGGTGGGTGAGTCCGACTCGCACATGTCCGGTTTTTTATTGCGAAGATATCGATTAGGCTGAACGCCACTTTTGAATCGAAATAAGAAACTTAGGTGGACGGTCAACACTAAGAAATGTCACGTCACGTTGCAACCAAATTTTGTGTAAATTTTATTAAGATTTGATCGTCGGTCGTTTTTTTTTTTTTTTCGTTTTTTTAATAAGAATGCAGATGGAATGAAAATATCTTAATTTTGTCTTTTTGCATTTTTTCAGCAAGCGAAAAGGTTGTTTATGTACCTAGTTTCAGCTAATCTAAGTTGCCTACCTTTTGGATAGGATGTAGTAATACCTATTTAACACCAATTTCGTGGTGAACAAAAGCAGTTTGACTGACTTTAGATTATAAATAAAGATATTTGCCTCAAAATTATTCCAGAAAGTTGCTAAAATAACAAATTTTCATAAAAAATCGAAAGATGAAAATTGATATAAATTCCTGAATTTCATGTCGTAATTTGCAACATCCTGCCGAGTTAACTGATGTGTCAAATGTCAAAATCTTGTAGAGCATATTAAGTATTCTGTGATAGTGGTTAGGAGAATTGAAACGTAAAAATATAAACGGCAACGGTTTAAATTGCTCCAAAAAAAGACCAGCATAAAACCATAAAATCGCAACGGCCAGGAAAAATAAAAAGAAATTCCAATTTCAAACAACATCAAAATAATGACGTAGAAAATTTCAATCAAACAAAATGGCTACCATTTTACACACAGATCAAGCAAACAGAACAGAGTATTTTTATCCCAAATGCATTTAAAGTCGATTCTGGTCGCAAATATAACCGATATTAAAATTGATTCAAGCTTCGCCCGGGATAACAGTAATCGTAAAAGATAATAATCGCCGATAACGCCGTCCAATATGGCGAACAATATGGCTGCGCGCGAAATAATTGGCGGGAATTGTCACACATAAAGGTCAGCGCGAACTATCAGTTTTGATTTCGTAGGGATTATTTAATTGGGTTGTGTGTGTGTGTGTCATTCAATTATGGACCTAATCGGAGAGAAAATAATATTCATATATTTATTTACTTGCTCCATTATTTTATTTTATTCAACGTTTAATGAAACCGTAGTTAATTAAGACTTGTGTCAATAAACCGTCTTTCTTTTCAATATTTACATACTCATAGGATTTTTACATGTATCAAATAATGGCATTTACATTTTAACAGCTAGATTGTCATGAAACACTGTCTAGTTAAACGTAGAAGAGGACCACAAATAATAAAAATTAATATGAAAGTGCCAAACGAAAAATGTGTAACTTTATAAAGCCTTAATAATTTGTTTTTTATTTGTCTCAAAAACCCCTTTCACATTTGAATAAATATAACATTAATTTGCTTTAAAAGTAAATAATGCTTCAGCTAATAATCACAATTTGACACGAAGTCATTGAGATCGATGGGATTTGTCTGGTAAATCTAAAAATGCTGGTAACAATACGAAATCGAAACTAGTGCGACTAACTTTTATACGAAGTAGGTAATTAGATAGAAGGACCACTTTGTATGATAAAGCAAACGTTAATTATAATGACAACGCCATTACAGCTTCATTTTATTCTAATCTAAATCTTTGAACCACCACAATCAGGCCCCAATACCAAAATGTCATAATATTACATCTTCTATATTATTATTACATTTATTTATTTACATTCATTATTATTAATTTTATTACATTACATTCATTATATTACATTACACATTATATTACATTCATTATTATTACATATTCACATCACAAACGAAACTTACACCATCTTACAGACAATTTTATTATCTATCTTTTAGTATACGCCTTTTTTTAATTTTGAAAGAATACTACTTTTATTTAATTTTTTCGACTAAATTTTGAAAGTTTTGGACGCAGACTGCGTCCGTTCTGCATCAGTTTTGCGTCCAAAACTCTCAAAGTTTAGTCGAAAAAATTAAGTAAAAGTAGTATTCTTTCAAAATTAAAAAAAGGCGTATACTAAAAGATAGATAATAAAATTGTCTGTAAGATGGTGTAAGTTTCGTTTCATTATACCTGGTAGATTTTGTGTGATTGTCAATGTTTTGTCCGCGTCACACACAACTTCACGTATTAATTAAACTATATAATATGAATATAATTAAAAATATTCACTTACTAAGTGATTAAGAGAATGTTCTAGTTTAACATATATTTTTTTCAAATCATTTACACTGCACATTTTGACGTGATTGTCAGTTTAAAATCTGTAAAAGTCGTTTAATAGCCCCTTAAGATCAAATCTCGGTTGCAATACATTCTTTTTGTTTTGTAATCATAATTTTCGTAAAACTTTCATTACCTATACCCTGTTCAAAATAAGATTAGGCATAAACACAAACCTTTTTTACAGTCAATAACAACTGTTTACTGCAGTTGCCATTTGCCATACTACCAACGCAATATGAGTCAAAATCGGTTGAACGGAGTAAAAAAGGTTTTTGTATATGCCTAATCTTATTGTGAACAGGATATAGTTGAATAAAATTGCTAACAATTCAATTCCGTTCATAGATGAGTAATTTATAACGTTTGAGACATGCGCACGGAACTCTCAGTCAATTTATTTTGACCGTTTAGGATATAACTACCCACAATTCTTATTTTAACTTTCACCTTAATTTACAAAAAATGAGCACTCTTAGATGTCAGTCTACGAATATAACTTGCAATCCTAAGTATATAGATGAACACTAATATTTCTGTGCGTTCTTTGTTCGTGATCCAGTTGTGCTTGAACTTCATCCAACCATGCAACAAGACGCAATTCATTGTTTTGCTTGAGCAAAACGTTTTCATTAGTGAAATTGCAAGGTGATTATTAATATCGGTGAGTAACAACTACTCGTGACAATGTTTTCATTACGTTAGTAATATTCCAACTCAAATTCTTAACTTATTTCACGTTTCAATGACCTATGACTAAATTAATGTAAAATAATATTTAAATATATCTGAATTTTTTGTCTAACAAAAATTTTTTGTCGGAATACAGAAAAACTTTTAAATTATGTAAATAAAATAGTCATGAAACACGTTTATTATTAATATCTAATGCCCATAATATCTAATAAATAAATAATGGTATCAACTTTTATTACATTATGAGGCAATATAAGACAGTCAGTTAATTTATCTATGATTTTAATTATCCACCAATTCACCATTGTTTATCTGCATTATTTTAAATATTATTTTGTTTTTATTCTAGGAGAACCGTGCAGTTATGTGTCCATCGGTGTGCGCATTCTCGAGAAGTAGACCGTAATCGACGTGGGCCAAAACCGAAGGCGAATTCTTCGGCTCGTTACCACGACATCGTGGCAAGGCCGTTTACGGGACTAATCCGTTTCTATCCACCCGCATAACTGCATCAGCACATAATGACATGTGTGCTTATAAACAGTGCGATATCACCTGCATGAAGCTGGTTTAAGTTGCAGTAAGCCAGCACGGAAGATTTTTCTGTCCAACGCTCACCAACAAAAACAAGTTCTATTCGCTAGGTCATATTTTTGGTTTTAACCAAAATGAGAACGGAATTTTTGTGATGGACGGAACGTACTTATATGTCCAAAAAAGTGCGATTTTTACCCGACTTCGCGACGCAAAGGAGTGGTAATGTGTTTATGAGTCTATGTATGTATGTATGTTTGTTCCTTTGTGGCAATCTAGAGACCAAACGCATGGGTCGATTTTGATAATTCTTACGTTAATTGATTAGTCATAATCTCGCGAGTGTCACTAAAGATATGATAGTAATCAAAATTCAATATGGCGACAACCAGATGTTATTAGATAAAAAGTGAGGGATAGAAACTTTAGTAAGTGAACGGACATAAGCTATACGCCACTCCGGGAATTATCTGGAATCAAGGGAAAAGTTGACAATGTGGTTAATTGGTCGAAAAAGAAAGTCGAGGGGCAAGTTGACCATATAACGACTGATATCGTCATGGTCTACCGCCTTAAATTTAATAGTTAAGATAATCTTTTTAATTTCATCTAAGGTGACTGGAGTAAACTAAAATGGTTTAATAATGGGACCAGGTAGGTCAGAAATGAAATCCACGGTCTGATACAACATATGGGCATCCAAGTGACAAGTGGTTTTGAAATGACGGTTTACATCATCCAGCCAAATGTCTTTTGGCTGGATGATGACTCCCCGGAACTCTTGTATCGGCAGGTCATGTGGACATGACCTGCCGATACAAGAGTTCCGGGGAGTTCCCAGATATCAGCAGAAGAATAAGAAATGTTTTCGAGAATATGGCGGCGTTTGGCTTTAACTCAACGACTGTCGGGCGAAAGTGTTGAAGGTCAAACCTCCGCTGCTTATGTCGGACTGTGTAACATAAGACATTCGAAAGGTTAAATATCCTCTGATTACACCGATTTCTTGCAACTATAAAAGAGGTTCCTATTATCTTCACTGCAATCCTTTTTTTTAACTTCCGAAAAGCGCGATTCCCTGCGCCTCATCGCCATACGAAACCCTGTCGTCATCCAAGGAGCAGGTGGACGCCCATTTACAGGAGCGTGCCTGTCCTAGAGAGCAAGGACCGGTTGATTAAAGATACGCAGCTTGTCGTCTACGGTTGTTGTCTCTAATCGAGTTCCGACGCGTCCTGATCTTGGCTTCGTAGCTTCTCCAGATCCATGCGCGCAAACCAACGCGTGTGCATATCTTTAGGAACCGGTATAGGAGATTTTAAGACATACGAGAGGAAAATGACGCCATGGTGGGAAAAGCCTGGTGCAAGACACTGACTATGAACCGACACCAGAGAGCAAGAGGTCGTTTGACTAAATCGAGCCTCTTAGATATTATAGTGAGTGGTTTGCAGAGGAAGAACATAGATACTAACAGACTCGCTGTTGTGTAGGAGTTTACGGGAACGAGGGGTTAGGTTAAGGTCCGAGTTGAAATCACCCATGATGAAACTTGCAGCAGCGAAATAATTAAAGGAACCATTGGAAAAATTAAAGTGGTCATTATCAGATGCAGTTTGTGCTTATGTGATGTGGCGCTTAGACTTAAGTTTGCAATGTCAAAGTTATAAAGTAACAATATACACTTCTTATTGTTGAAAACCCTAATAATAAATAAATATCATGCAAATAAGCGACTAAATTAAAACTATACCCTTCGGTCCAACACCAATATCTGTGCACTACCGACCAGCAACACCAGTCTGTATTACAGTGCCATAACAACATGAAAAAGAAAACATATTACAAACATAAATTAAGCAATATATAGAAACCCATACTAGACAGAACTTAGGTTTAGGGTGTAGGAGTACCGTGTTACGGTACACCGTGCAGTTCTTTACAAATATTTCGGAACAGTAAGCTAGCATTCATAAATTAGTTGCATAGCAGTTGATTGGTTGAAGTGGCTAAACACAAGAACCTACACAACACAAAATAAATAAAATACTATATTTGTTTTGAAAGTGAAAGAAATGTGCTAGGTCAGTTCGAGTTGTGCTGGCCAGAGGTCGCACGGCCCCCTGTATTTGGGGGCCCCGGTGCACGACATCGCCTAACCCTCCAATGGCTACGCCACTGCCCTCAAATAAATGACAAGATTGTGACATTTACCGTTGTATGATCTTGACTGAAAAGTGTAAAATAAAAAAGTAAATTAAAAAAACCAAAAAACCCGACTGCTTAAAAAGTGAATTTTCAATAAAAAATTAAAAACTGAAAAGAAAAAAACAAGTCCAGTAATCTATAATTCTGTTGAGTATTATTGAATAACTACAACATTGAAATAGTTTCAAGATACACATACACATTAAACAAATTCTAATGCGCATTAGAGCAACTTCAACAGTCGGGACCCATTAAAAATCTAGAATGGTTTATATATTTGTCCAATAATGGGTCCAATAATGTACGGAGTTGAACTTCTGCAGTTTTGTTTACTTACTGTCTTTTATTTGTTGAATTAATGCCATGCCTATATTGTGTTTGCAAACATTTTTCAAGCACGTTAGACATAAACGTTTTTCAATTATTTTAACTGCCTTTAAATGTATTTACTTTCGTTTGTGTTTGACAAGAAATAAAAGTTTTGTTGTTTTTTATTCATTTTGCTCGCTAACGGTGTCTGTGTCTGGACGCCAATCGTTATTATAATTAAAATTCCCGAGATAGCCCTATGAGTCGTACAGATTAAAGCCGGATCCAAGACATTTTAATCAAAAACAAGATCTGTTTCCAGATTAAATTAAAATTTTCGCAAATCTGAATTTGATTTATTTGGTTACGGATAGGAAAATCATGACGAAGCTTGGATAAGAATCTCAGTAATTATCGTGATGGAGTTAGTGCGAAATGACTGGAAATAAGTTACTTCTATATATCGTTCACCGTAGGTTCAATTGAGGTAAGGGACAAAATACCCAAAATGAGTTGAGTATACAGTTTTGTTCAGAATTTTTTGCTCTATGTAGATGAGAGAGCACTAAAATACAAAATTATGTGTGAAATCAGACCCGAAAAAAGTTATAGGCGATTAAGTCCAAAAAAAAACTTTGTCGGCCTCTCCTGAAAAATCGTATTTTGTCCCTTACCTCTATTGAACCTACGGTCTACGATATATGAAAGAAGGTCTTTGCCCTGTCGGCTAAATTATAAAATCGTATAGGTCCAGTGGTTCGGGCGTCCGTCTCCCATTTATGAGGTTGCGGAATCGATAACCAGCCACGTGCCAACGTGATATTTTTACATGTACTTTCTAAGGTTTATCTTGAACATCTCTGACATCGATGATTTCAGTCTGAAATCGCCAATCCGTCTAGAGCAGTCGTGGTGATTAATGCTCGTGTCTATGTCCTTTGAACTGCAGTGAGAAATAATAATTAATAGGCTTATAGGCTGAAGGAGGTTTTCAATTCAACTGTATGTTGATTTTTTATTTTATTTCTTAAGCTTATTTCTTAAGGGCGCGTATTCGATTTAGCGCAACTCAAAATCTAAACGATTGCTAGAACGGCGTAGCAGCATTGACACACACTAGTACAATACAATGGTCTGTTTGTGTGCATCAGAAAAAAATATATGCACGGAATAAGCACGAATCATTGAAATTGATCGGCAAACGAAAGCGCGCGATGTTTTACAGTGCTTTTTAAAATAATTGTCTAAAATAAATGAGCTCGTATAACGGACTGAAAAATATTCTGTATATTAAGCATAACATTTACTTTCATAAAATAAATATATCAATTATGTTTTTATTCAAATACCGGTGAAAAAAAAATAACAAAGTGAATCGATTTTCTACTTTTTCAACATTGTTTTTTAATACATAATAGTAATATTTTCGTAATTTTGGCTCTGTTACTGTCTTTATGACTGTATATACTGTTAGAAAAACGCATAAAACAAAATATTTTGGCATATTGTAATGGTTGTATTCGTCCTGAAATTTAACTCTGTCGTCTATTTTCGTAAACCGATATGAAAGAACTGTCTTCGCTTTAAAAAACCATAATTAAAAATTATACTTTTACTCTGTAGCTGTCTAAATCAAGGCTTAATCTTTCTAAAACTGTAAATTGTCTTTAAATAATCTGCTCAAATAATTACGATATTGCTCTGGGCAAAACGCAAAAACATGAAGTTTTCGTCACGAATCGAATACGCGCTCTTAAGCGATTTCTACGGCAAGTGAACATCGATTTTGGAAATTCTGTTTGTGATGGATATGGTTTAAATACCTTAGGGGTGGTCTCATATAAATTTTATCGAAATTGAACCAGCCACTTTTTGAAAAAATCAATAAATACCCAAAAATTTTACATAGATGACGTTTTACTTTCTTCAATCTTTGGAGTTACTTTTAATCTCTGTTTTAACTGTGTTGCCGTTTCTTTATGGATTTGAATAGGACGGAGGTACTGAACAGCGGAAAATAAAAAGCTTTTTTACAAAAAAGACAACCGCCTTTAAAACCTGAAAAGTAAAAATAACTTTAGCACAGAACACACATGACTTTTTTCTAGTTTCGGAAGTCGGTGGCAATACAAAACAACAAATAGAACAATTTTTTTAATTTTTATTTTCTTTTTTTCAGAAACGTGGTCCTTAACTGCTGGCCTCCTAGAGAAGCTCAGACTCACGCAGCGAGCCATGGAGAGAGCTATGCTCGGAGTTTCTTTGCACGATAGAAATATCCGGAACGAGGAAATTCGCCAAAGAACTAAGGTCACCAACATAGCTCTCAGAATATGCAAGTTGAAGTGGTAATGGGCAGGCCACATCGCTCGAAGAACCGATAACCGATTGGGAAGAAAGGTTCTTGAGTGGCGACCACGAACTGGAAGACGCAGTGTTAGTAGGCCTCCCATCAGATGGACCGACGACATCATCAAGGTCGCGGGTAACTGGTGGATGCAAGCGGCAGGTTGCCGCTCGTTGTGGCGTTCTATGGGGGAGGCCTATGTTCAACAGTGGACGTCTTTCGGTTGATGATGATGATGAAAGACCGAATTTTATTTTAAATACCCGATCAAAAGTTACACAATAAGTTGGCCTGCAGAGTTCGAACCTTGTAGGAGGGTTTATATCTTTCTTTGACGCCGACAACATAACGTGTATATTTATAGTTAATACAGTTATTTTGTTTGTTTTTGTTTATTGTGCTACTCAGAATATTCTAAATAATGACTTATGGGTATCAAAAAAAAGCTTGTATTAAACAAGACTTAGTTTAATTACAAATAAATTTTGAAGACACAAACTACAACATTATTGGTAATAACTTATAACAAAGATTTACCTGGTGTTACGATACGCATATTCTCAAGTTTAACTTTTTACTTCTACTATGTGTCGTTTTTTTAGTTTTCACATAAGTCGATTCCATATAGTTTCAGCTATACACACGTATTTTTACTTTTGGTATAGCTGCAGTAATTTGCTAAATAATAAGGTTTAAGTTGAGGCGCATCCACGGCGTTCACGCGGACGTTGTACCGTAACATTTTTTGCGCGCGCACACGTTTCAGCGGTTAACATTATTTTGTGTATTTCTTCTGTGTGCATCAGTTACCTGACAATAAATTAATGTTTATTATTATTCTTATTTACGTATTTGGCGTTTTTCACTCAATGTATCGAGTAGCTTTTGTTTAAAAAGAAATACATTTTTATTGACAGTAGAGCGCCAAGACGACCTATTCGAAGCGAGCTTCTCCCAACCGTTTGGGTTAATAGCGCAAATGTATAGGTGTCTTTTGAGCACATCTTTATAGCGTAGATGCTGACCACAAGGCACATGATGAGCAGTACCTAGATTACAGACCAAAACTAATATTCTCAATAGTTGCACATCGAACCAAACTTTCAAGCAATATTGACTGTTAATTTAATATTAAAACGCTCATTATTTGCTACAGAAACTCACACAAGCATTGCTGAGTCAAATTGTGTAACTCAAACTGAACTACGCAGCAGATGGCTTGTTGATTTACGTGTTAATTTATTAATGAAGCTAATTATGGATTGTGCTATGGCATTTTGAAATCTTTAATTATGCAGACTTGATAATTGTCTTCTAACAACTACGGCACATTAAAATGATTGTCTCAAGGCTCAATTTCCAATGCCGTAGAACGATACAGAAACCTTAATGTTCGCGAATTGATTGGATTCGATTCTCCGAAATACGTCGAAATTCATCGAAACTCGAACTATCAGTTTTTGCGTTAGTATAATATTAAACAATGTACCTACACCCTAAATTCCATTGTGTGCACAAAATTCTATTCTCACGAATTTCGCATCAGACTGTAAATTCAAAGTCAAAGTCAAAGTCAAATCATTTATTTCAATTAGACCATTAAAAGGCACTTTTGAACGTCATATAAAAAAGATGATTCTAGAGCCCTTCCAAAAGGTGGTTTCGTATAGAGAAGAATGGGCAAGAAACTCCATACTTACTCTTTTATTGAGCACTAGCGACCCGCCCCGGCTCCGCACGGGTGCAATGGTGATACTAAATATACTACAGAATGTCTTTATATACAAAGTTCACAGTTTTTTGTCATTAGACAACATGTTTTCTTTATGCCGGCACTTCACTTGGCGTATTTGTACAAATATTCGCCTTACTTGGATAATACAAAGTATACCCTATGGTTACTGAAATAAAGTCTATTTTGTATTATCCAAGTAAGGCGAACATTTGCACAAATACGCCATGTGAAGTGGTAGCATTAGAAGTTACTCTTGAAAGAGCGACATCATTGGCCATGTGAAAAACACTCAACGCTCAAATCTAAGCGCCAGACGCTCTACCCCCGCTTTTTAACACTGTGATATCTTCTAATATATTGATTTTAATGATATGCTGTAAAGGGCAATATTGATCTCCATGAAATGCACAACGTATCTAAGATATTTGATTTGGTAAGGAATAAAACTGTATTGTTTAAAATAGCTTGGTAAGTAACCCATATCTTATTTGTAATATGTAAAAGACAAAAATGGTTACTGTGGGTTATCCTTAAGAGATAAACATATACCATCGCGGACTTTTTTATCGATCTTATTAAGATATATAATTCCGTAGTACATTAATTTGATCTATCTCGAAAGGTTTAACCAGCGTTTGCAATGTAAGCGCACAAAAATATGTTTATTACGACCTCACATTACTCTTGGAATTTCTCGGTTTTCTTCTACTACAATATGTATGTATTATACCTATAAACCTTCCTCTTGAATCACTCTATCTATTAAAAAAAGTCATCAAAATCCGTTGCGTAGTTTTAAAGATCTAAGCATACATAGGGACAGACGCGGCGGGGGACTTTGTTTTATAATATGTAGTGATGATAGTTATAGTGATAGAGATTATCGCACGTGCGCTTTCTATAAAATCTTCATTAGGTATCTATAAACCTAATGAAGATTTTTTTTCATCGCCCGGCCCAATGTTTCGAGATGTAGACTCTGGTCAGTTTCTGGGAAATTCTCGTTGGAAAAACCCAATTTTTTTTTTCAGGAATTTCTTACACACACTTTGCCTGCCCGAGAATTGGACCCAAAACCTCATGCTCTACGGCTGACATAAATCCTGAGCTTGCAGTCACAATAATCTTTTTACTAGCCTGTAATGTTCCACTGCTTGGCCAAGGTCAAGGAGATTAAGAGGATAGGGGGGGTGTTAGAGGGGATTTGGGGGGAGGGGGGTTAGGGGGGGATTAAGGTCTCCCCCGAATCTCTCTAAATATCTTGAAAAGAACAGAAAATATAAAATACTAGTAGGTACATTGCCTGCTACTTTATCCACGTTTATTTGGTGGCAGAAGCACTATTTTTGGTGATAAAATATAGTCAGCTGCGGGGCAGCCGACTATATTTTACCACTGAAGCTTTGGCTTGCTGGCCGGCTGCGCCGACCAGCCTCAGCCACTGTGGCGAGCGTTAAAACCACCTGCTCCTCAGCTCGCGGGCCGCCTCGCCCCTCCGTGCCTACGCGGGCTTAGATTACACTTTAGGCGTAGGGCAGACAAGACCACGTGGAGTCGGTTTTGCAGCGATTCGTTTCTGTCACTAACTTTTGTAGCACAACTTATTGTTTTTTTAAGACAATACTTTAGCGTGGCACAATAGATTTGCACATTATGCCTAGTAACATTATGCGAATTTAATTTATGCCAAAACAAATGTCTAAATATTATTTGCTACGCAATTGAGGACATCTGGCGCGGGGCGGCCGCTGCCGCGGCACGCTCACTACGCTCACTCGCCTTCGCGCGTTGTGTAGTCACCACCTAACCTAATCTACCCGTTTCGATGTTTACTAACTTTTTATTGTCTAAAGATTGATTACTGTAATAAATCATTTGGTTAGTGGGTGGCCTTAATGACATTTATTTTTGTACAAAACAATAAACGTTTCTAAATTATATTAAATGTTGCTTATGTCAAGTAACGATTATGTAATGTGTTTGTTCGAAATCATAAAAGATTGTAGCGAAAACCAAAGTTGTCATCGAGCTCGATAGATGGCGTTGAGGTCGAATTAGATCGCGATATGGTTTCGTTACCACAATTTAGTAGGGTCAAGAAATTGTTTAGTGCAAATATACCATCTTAAAACAGTATACAGTTGAGGTTTTATTCAAATCCCTTACTAATATACACAATAACAGGACAACCTCTTAATTACCACTGGTCGGTAATGAACAGTGTTACTGTTACTTAAAGAAACTAATGATTATAACATATATTAATGTGGCAACTAATTTTATGGCAAATAGAGGTGTAAAAGTAACGAAAAGAAGCGTACCCGTATGTATTCGTTACTATAACAATCAGTACTCGTTACTATCGTATCGTTACGTTACTCGTTACTTTTGATACCTAATAATAACACATAATCGCATCGAGTCGTATTGCGTACGGTATGACGTTGACGTCGCGTCATTCGTACTTTATAGAAAACATACTAATACGTCATTTAGGAATCTAGCTGCGTAAGGTGAATTTTTGAATTTTACCATAATTTGAACCAAACTTGTGTTTAGTTAAATCTAAATTTAGTTTGATTTAAAACGAAAATTGGTTATAACTACAAATAAACTGTAATTCCTAATTCACGCATCAACGGTACTTGTGCGAACTGAAACAGTTGTATTTCTTTGTAAAAAGAATCAATCAAACTAACATCAGTACGAAAATACGAAAAATGCGAGTAACGAAATGGATTCGTGAGTAACGTTTCGGTACTCGGTACTAGACGGCGTACCCGTTACTCGGTAACGAATACATACGGTTTGTTACAGCTCTAATGGCAAATGAAAGTTATGACTAATAAGTTGATAGGACAAACGTTATTAGTATAAATGATAATAGTGCAAGTAAATATTATGACCGGGGACGATTATGGAAAACAATAATAGTACAAATGATTTTATGGAAAACAAGACAATACCATTTTTACGTGATAACGTCATATAAAAACATAATGGCTAACATATATAACATAAGCAAATAATAGCTTCCGTCGAGGTGTGCGGAGCTCATTGCTTGGGCCGATCGTGCCTCTCTATCGCTTGTCCCGCGCTCTCGCTTGCGCGCCGAACGTGCCACGTTTTCATGCGTGTAGCCGTGTCCATCGATTTATAAAACGTTATCACGTCAAAAAACAAATCTGCGATAACCGACATTCACGCGGGGGAACTCGCGGGCAAAAGCTAGTACAATAAGACAAAAGCTTCGTAATCTGTACCAACGCACATAATTGCTCCTACATAGATAATTTTAATTGCTTCACAAATTGTTCACTTACCAATTAAGATCATCTAACATTTCAACCATGTAATTCAGCTGAAACTTTGAGTATAATAAAACAATTGAGTTATCTGAGAGACGTACTAGTATTAAAGTTAACTCAGTTGTTTCAAAACGTTTAAGCACTATTTTGAGACCTGTATATAATAAAAATCTGACTTTTTAAGTACCTTAAACACCGTAGGTGGGTACTTAAAAAGTCACTTTTAGTCACACAGATTTTTTATTCGAAAGTTCAACAGTTATTCAACTTACCTAGCATTTAAGTTTAATAGCACAATAGTAATTGTGCTTTTATTCTGCCAAAACGGGCTAACCCACAGTCTCTCAATAATTAAGATAATTACGTCAAACTAATTCAATATCCCAAATGTGTTACATTACTATCCAGCATCAGATTAAATTTAAAAATAATCAGCCTGAAATATAAAAAATCATTAGGTACCTATATCTAAAAAGCTTTTAAAAAAAAAGAAAACCGCCTTCAAAAGCTGAAAAGTGATAAATAACTTTAGCACAGAACACACATTACTTTACTTGCGGAAGTCGGTGGCAATACAAAACAACAAACACAAAGCCACCGCCACCGACTTCCGAAAGTAAAGTAATGTGTGTTCTGTGCTAAAGTTATTTATCACTTTTTAGTTTTTGTAGGCGGTTTTCTTTTTTTTGAAAAAACTTTTTATTTTTCGCTTTTTAGTGTTGCCTTAACGTCCAAATCCATTAAGAAACGGCAACACACTTAAAAGAGATTGTAAGTCCTCCAGTGATTGAAGAAACTAAAACGTCGTCTAAGTAAGTTTTTTTGGGAATTTGTTGATTTTCTCAAAAAGGGCTGTACCAATTTTGGTAAAATTTATATGGGACCTTTTCGGAATAAACCCCTTTCGAACGAAAAAAGAATTTTGCAAATCCGTCGATATATGACAGAGTTATGCTCGAACATACATAAAAAAAAAAAACCATTCGAATTGATAACCTCCTCCTTTTTGAAGTCGGTTGAAAATGGGAGAAAATTTTAACTGGGGTTGGTCCGTTTTGTCAAAAATAACCCTAATTTGTATCTTATATTAAGCTTAAAGGGCTAGTCAGTACTTGTGTACTATCCATATCTACTAATATTATATACCTAGGTAAATGCAAAAGTACCTCAATAACAAAAAAAATGGTCTAAACTATTAAGTATTTACAATTCTGAAATCACTCTCATGAAGAGAGTCTACATTAATTCATTCGTGTAGGTCAACTGAATTAGGTCGGATAATAAAGCAGACCCGGAACGCTATACCTTATAAGGCCTTGCAAGTATTTCTTTCGTGCAAGAATCATTCATTTTATTTTGAAAGTTTTTAACACAAGAATTGGCTTTCAGATTAAAGTTAAATTGCGATCAGATTCGTGCAAAAAACGAGTTGATTGAAATGAAATCTCTTAAAGATTTCGTCGAAATGGTCCCCAGGGTTCCATCAATAGTACTCTAACGTTGAAGGATTGATCGAATGACTCAAAAACCCGTGTCTCCGAACAGCTGATTGATATGCCTATAAGATGTATCAATCAATTTTAAAGCTTTATGCCCGCTCTGACAATCCTTTTCCCCCGTTTTTACGTTCGACAGTAAAATTAAATTTTATCGTGTGGGTGGGATACGAACATTTTGAGAGTATGTCGTTTAAATAAGGGATCAAATATATGGTATGTTTTCTGTCTAAATATAGGATCAGAAATGAGTATGGACATCAAATATATGTCCAATAAATGGACCGTGTAATAATGAGATGCTCTGTCCTTGTAAGCCACGACACTTTTTATCAATTATCTATTTAACCGCCACAATCATGTATCTCACCCTAATTTATATTACTCAGTAAATATTAAATTACAATTTTAGTTATATACAAATCTTAAAAATCTAATAATATTATGTACAATTCCAAGAAAAAGACAGGGGAGCTCAAAGGGCATCAAAAAACTCGTCCACATCGCTGTCAACGGGACACGTGCCCAACAGGCTGGCAGCATTGCCACGTTGTATGGCAATGCTGATTCTTTGACCCAAGAATAGACCAGCCTTCGGGTCACGTGAAGAGTCGACCAGCCGCTTGGCGATGTCACGAAAAACAATATGGGCACTCGGACCCCATGGCCCTAGAGTTTCTACCCCAAACGGCTCAAATATATAGCTTCCAAGAAGGCTATTATATTTGCGTCGTTTGAGGTTTTCGGCACCTGCAGCAGCCGCCCCAGCACAGCATGTTGTGCTAGGAAGATCAGATGGCGCAAGGGTGTCGACACATGTTGCGTCCCACACCAAAGGCCTACCCAACTTCCAAGGCATTATGGTCATCCCATCTGGTCTCTTCCCATCGTCGCGTGCCAAGCCGTTGAACGTATTACTCAGTTGAACTTCTTTCTTTATATTTCATAATATATCTGAATCAACATAAGAAGACAAAAAGAAATACCAATTAGGTATTAAAGAATGGCTTATATTTAACGCACCTTCAGATATAGTAAATGACCTCCAAAAATAGTAAATGATCACCAACATTTAACCAAAGTATTGTAGAAATATATGAGTTTGACTGTAAAAAGCGATTTGGTTCTGGTAGGGGGTCACAGTTCTATCCTAACCTAACCATGTCGGATCCATCCCTGGGGGATCTTAAGGGTCCTAAGATTTGATGACTAAGATTTGGTGATCATTTACTATTTTTGTTGGTCATTATATTTATTCCCATAAAGAATGAATTTGTAGCTTGACGCCGAGGGCACATTTTTGCTTTTTGACGTGACGGTGAAAAGGTTAAATAGTATTGCTACCTCAAAGGCCTGACCACAACTGAGCGGCTGAATGGACGGAAGGGAACTTACGTTACGGGCGAGTCAAATACTGCCGTAGTTTTTCGGACAGCGGCTGCCACGTTTGTGTGGAGTCCACACAAACAACAAAGACTACTGCAGTACTTATCTAAGCACCCTTAAGGTGTCCACTGCCTTGTGACCGTGTCTTTAACTAAATTTTGTAAATTAATAGGTAGGAAGATTATCCCCCGCCCCTCGAAGAATGTCGTGAAGGCCCAGAGCTTAAAGTGCCCGCCACTCATGTACCAAGGTTGTGGGTTCGCAAACGAGCCCGAACAAGTACCAGTGTGACTTTATTAACCGACTTCAAAAAGGAGGAGATATTAATTCGGATGTCAGTATTTTTTTTATGTATGTTCGAGCGTAACTCCGTCATATATAGATGGATTTGCAAAATTCTTTTTTTATTCGAAAGGGGTTTATTCCGAATATTAGCGCTTTTTGAAAAAAACAACAAAATCCCAAAAAAATTACAAAGATGACATTTTAGTTTCTTCAATCTTTGGAGGACTTTCAATCTCTGATTTAACTGTGTCGCCGTTTCATAATAGATTTGCATGTTAAGGCGATACTAAATGGCAATACAAAACAATAAACAGAACAAAGCCACCGCCAGCGACTTCCGAAACTAAAGTAATGTGTGTTCTGTGTTAAAGTTATTTATCACTTTTTAGTTTTTGAAGGCGGTTGTTTTTTTTTTTGTAAAGTTTTTCAATATTCCCCAATATGCTGCGTGCGGCAACACCTACGACGCAGCTCTTTGTGTCCAGGCTGCATCACACAACGAAGGTTGAGGAGATTGTGGAGTATGTTCGAGCCAAGACCAGCTGGACCTTAAGGGTCTAGAAGTTGGAGTCACGCCACAATACGAACTTCAAGTAATTTGTAGTGCGAGTCCTGGCGTATTATATTGAGACCTTCCTCAAGGAAGAGTTTTGGCCGAAGGGTGTCGTGTATCGGCGATTCCGCGGAAGGCTACGCAACACCACGCAGCGCAACACGACGCCGTCTCTTCGTGTACAATAGTTTAGTAATATTTTAGTGGGTTTTTTAAAAATATGTACTTATAAAAAAACACCCGAAATAAATGATATTATTAATATTAATATTTATTAATGCTCGTGCCTTCTCTGTGTGAGAAGAGAGCTTTGCACTGCTGTGGGACAGTTATAGGTTGATATTGTTATAGGTATATGATTATTGGACGGGTCACGTCAGCCGAATGCAGAGTGACCGCTGGGAAAATCTCCACGCAATGGGTAGGTACCTGAAAATGGTCGGCGTCACCGAGAACGGCCCAGAAAGACGAGGGCTGACTCGGGACAATTTCCTGAAAAGACTTGGGGAGATCTGTACCCAGCAATGGAACAGCATACGTTAAAGAAAAAAAAACCTTGACAGCATATTGGTTTCGCCATGTATCGGATTGCGGCTATCAAGATTATTGCACAGACGCCAGAACATAGCAGCCATACCAAACTATCAAATATTTCCAATTGTAAATGAACCTTATTCTTTTGTTAAAGTTAAAAATCTATCACAGAAAGAATCATGGCAGGATTTGTACAAAAAAAAAAAATTGATGTTTAGAGAAGTTGAAATTCTAATTTTTATACGATAATATATATACGATAAGCTCATTATTTCAGATTCAACTGGTAGTTTTTGACATTGACAATAGACATTGACACTGACAGCCGTTTTATGGGAAATAATGTCGTAAATAATAATTAATCAATGTACTTTTTCAACTCCGTCATTATAAAACAACGATTCACATCACTTGTCTGCCAATTTGATAGATCCGTTAATGTCACTTTATAACTTTTTTTTTAATAAACACAAAATGGGCTACTCTATGAAACGAAAAACTGTTTATTTTCATTTTGTTTTTTTTTTTTAATTTTTCGTGAAGGAATATGCTAAGTATATCAATCTACTCCTGTTAATGTATTCTCCACATTGGAAAATGTTTCAAACCCTCTAAATGAAACATTTTTTTTTCATACAAATGAATGTACCTATGGATCTCGCTATGATTCTTTGACAGATTGATGTAGCTTGGTGTGGTGGCCTATATACTATAAAAACTATAGGGTAAATACACATAATATGGACAAGGAAACTTCATCAACATACAAACTAGCTCATATCTTCCCGAATGACCCATAAAGTGACATCTAACTTATTGATCAAGATTATTTGCAAGCACAATCACTACATTATTCCGATCACGTGGCAAAACAACGAGGCAACCATTTTGTATTCAGTGGGACAGTCGATGTCATACCTACTTGAAAACTTAATTTTAGGTAAAGACTTTAACATCAAAATCAACGTCATAGTACTTATTTCAAACCATTATTTTTTGGCCAAAGAATCGTCATTGCCGTACAACGTGGCAATGCTGCCAACCTGTTGGGCATACCTATGTAATAATGCAGTAATCCTCCCACGAACTAGATGTAAGACAATCATTATCATATTTTTAGCATTACAGACGATGTCCAACATTGCTTTATGGAGTGTGACCAGAATCGAAGAAAGACGGACGATCTATTTTATAATATTATTATAAAGTAAGCAGGCAAGATATTGGCGTATTTAATAACATACTGTCTAACCCTAACTCATATTTGGCGAAATTATACCCTGTTCACAATAAGATTAGACATTTACAAAAACCTTTTTTACAGTCCCTTCAACCGATTTTCTACGTCAATTTGTGACAACTGTCACCCCTCCTACACTACCTCTAAAACGGTTTCAGTTAAGCGATATGGTTCAGAACCAAAATATTATTAGAATGATAGGAACAATTTGATGTGTAATTTGTGGCTTCATTAATTATCTTTTTATACAGGTTTAACTCGTCATTTTGGGTACAGTTAGGCATTTAAGCATTGCCATTTTCCTAAATCTCTCCGTAGGTTCTGTAGGTCGATTCTGTAAAATTCAAATAACAACTCGCATCTCACATCGCTATTCACTCTCACTTTGCATAATGTTCAAAATGACCTTGATATATTTGACATTTTGAATCGGGTTCGAGTGCGAAGTAAGCGTCGAAGTGACGGGGAAATTACCTTACAGAATGCTTACGTCATCTCATACTTTATCTGTCAAAATCTCCCTGTCAATTTAGTTCAACTCGCTGACACGCTCGCAAGGGTAGCTCTAGAGTAAATTCCAATTATCAACCAAGTTTTTAGAATGTCAATCAAGAAACTCACAGCGGATTCAGATTCGAAGTTTAGAATGAGGTCTTAGAGAATCACACCCCTATAAGACATCAGACCGCGTCTTACAGTATCGAATCGTAACATTATGTTCTGGTGTATTGGGAAAGAAGAGAAACCGAGTGAAAATAACTGTATTATAAAGAGCACGTCTGCACTCCGTGAACGTCAGGCCGAATATCCCCTTGATATTAAAATAAGCATAACGCTTCTAATTTCTAGAACGAATCCAGAGTGTTTAGACAAAACATTAGTTCGACCAGCTTGCCATACTCGTATGCATGCAACCTTCACAGTACTTTACCAAAAAACTATACAATATTTATTTTTTCATCAGAGAAAAATTTTGACGGACACGATCATATCGAGTGATGACGTCAACGATCTGCGTTTCCATTTTCCAAAAAAAGAATACTAGTTAATGTAAGTCAATGACCGTTATTGCTATACTAAAACAATGCCACTATAGGCCCATGAATTTCAAGTACAACACATTGTATACAAACACTCGGAAGATCCAAAAATACCATGTTTTCCCAGAGCTCGTAAATCTTAACTACTCACTAATAAAGCAGACAGACAGACAAATGCAACCTATTTATAAAGTAACAATCTACATTCCCTTGGGAATCTTAAGCGCATACCACATTTTACGGACATATTCTTCGATCGAAATACATTCAGATATTTTCAGTAATCCTGCGGGCGTAAAACCCGTTAAACGAGTTTCGATGACAAAATTAAAATAAAGCTTTAGTCGTTACATTTTTTTATAAACCTGAAATAATTGCTTTATAACCGAGTGCAAAAAAGATTGCAGAAGAGATTTTCCATAAACTTCTGATCCAATTTGGATGGAAATCGCAACGCGACTGCATATTTTTCTAAAATAGTTGTAATGTGTAAAAGTATAAAAAATTAAAAATGTAAATTAGTTTAAACAGATGATATAACACCAAAGTTATAAATACTAAATCAAAGGACTAAGTCAGTGACATTTTCATTATTCGGTGACGTGCCCCTTTAATTTTTTAGTGTTACCGTTTCTTCATGGATTTGGCTAAAATGAAGACGAAGGTAACCTCATAGAAGCAAAAATTAAGACAACCAACTTCAAAATGTACAAAGTAATAGGTACAATCATTTATTATCTAAATTCGATATTCGAAACAGTCGTGCAGTCGTCCAAAGTCATAAAATCTACAAACCAGTCTTGCCATGCGGTATCCAGTAACTCGGTTGTAAAGGTCACCCACGCTGTCGCCGCTCCATGTAAAACACTAGTATTTAGCTGGATCCGGTTAAACAGGGAGCCGATTCCAATATTGTTAAACAAAAGCTAGGCAGATGATGAATAATTTATTGTCTAAAATCAATTAAGATTACAAGGAAACGAAAACAAATGTTATCAAATTTCATTGATTTAATTAAACATAGTTCACAGTAATTGTTAGTGCTTTAAATAAATAAGATAGTGTCTTAGTTGTATGCTGTTAAAACAACGTAATTACAAGTTTACGGTTTGATAACTTCGTCTATCCACCAGAATAACAACATAGAGGAAATAACACGAAGAATAAATATGTCATGGCAAAAGTACTGGGATCACAGAGAAATAATGAAAAGAGACATGCCACTCTATGTGAAGAAGAAGGTTATGGATAGTGGCATCCTTCCCTGTCTATCATACGGCTCACAAACATGGACATACACAAAACTGGCAAAAGAAATAAAAGGAATATGTCAAGCAGCCATGGAGCGGTCCATTCTAGGAATACGAAAGAAAGATAAAGTACGCCACACCAAGATAAGAGAAATAACAAAACAACTGGATTACCTACTTCACTCTATGAAATTGAAGTGGAAGTGGGCAGGACATGTAGCTAGAATGGAAGATGACCGATGGACGAGTCGTGCCGTGACATGGGAGGGACCCAAGGGAAAAAGAAAAAGAGGAAGACCAGTGAGAAGATGGGTCGATGACATCAAAGATATAGCAGGAGAAAAATGGCAAAAGATAGCGAGAGAAAAAAATGGTTGGAGATCTCCATCTCCACCGAGACCTTTACCCAACAGAAGGACTCTCATTTAAATAATTTAAATTAGTCAACATTGATACTTGCTATAGTACGACAATTAAATAGTAATCAAATTAAACATAAAGTCAAACCAGGATAGTTAAATAAATTTTAATACTAAATGAAAAACATAATTACATAAAAGTGAGAAAAAAGCTTTTTACAAAAAATACGACCACCTTCAAAAACTAAAAACTGAAAAATAACTTTAGCACAGAACACACATTGGCTTTAGTTTCGAAATTCAGTGGCTTTGTTCTGTTTGTTGTCTTGTATTGCCACCGACTTCCGAAACTAAAGTCAATGTGTGTTCTGTGCTAAAGTTATTTTTCACTTTTTAGTTTTTGAAGGCGGTTGTCTTTTTTGAAAAAAGCTTTTTATTTTCCGCTTTTTAGTACCTCCTTCTCATCCAAATTTATTAAGAAGAGATTGAAAGTTAACTACTACAAATATTGATGAAACTAAAACGTCGTCTATGTAAAATTTTTGGGTATTTGCTGATTTTTCTAAAAGTGCTGAATCAATTTCGATAAAATTTATATGGGACCACCCCTGAAGCATACCCTATCGATAAAAAAAAGAATTTTTAAAATCGGTTTACGTTTGCCGGAGAAATCGCGTAACAAATCGCGCACATACTTAATGCAAATTTAAGACTTATACGGTTTTCTCATGGATGCCATTGTCAGAACTGGACCAAATTAAAATGAGACCACACGAGAATCAAAATCGGTTCACCCAGTCCAAAGAAATCAGGTAACAAACATAAAAAATAAAAAAAACAGACGAATTTATAACCTCCTTTTTTGAAGTCGGTTGAAAAGCATATTTATTTATGATCTATTAAATGAAAAATGTGTAGCTAACTTCTAACAAATACTTCTGATCTTCCAGCACGGTTGGTCACCGCTCGACCATTACCCTCCAGCTTATGCCAGCTTGGAGGAGGCTTTTACCCTTCGGGGGTCCATAAAAGACAAATCAGATAAAAATTTGAATTTGGATTGTAAACTCTAGAGAGTTTACAATACTCAGTTACTATACTTATTGTGTTTATCTAGAGATAAACGCATTAAGTAAATTTAAAACTCATTAATTCATTAAAAATAAAATAGTTCGTAATAAATGTGATCAAATTTGCAATCATTAAAATAAATCTAAAAATTAAAAAAATAATAATAAAATAAAAAAATATTAATAAAATTAAATTTAAATTTTAAATTTACGTATACGTTTATATAATTTTTAAATTGCATGATACCTGTCATAATCAATTTGTAATCTATTCATATTATTCTTTTAATGAATTTGTAATGTTAGAAATGAAATTAATTAATGAAATTAAACTTACAATTATTACAATCTAATACATTAAAAACACAATTACAAAAAAGGAAATAAAATAAAAATAATTTAATCAAAAATACCGTAATCAAATTTGTAATTTACTTCGGACTCACCTTTCAAATTGCATGACAACCTACTATTATATACTTACATAAAAAAATTTTAATCATTTATATAAATTGGTAACTCTAAGAAAAGAAATTAATTTTTTTTTTTTTTTACAATGTTACATAGTAATGCAAATTAATTGGAATCAAGATGTATTGTGAGATCAAGTATCTGTATTTTTTTTTATTAATTTATTTTCTTGTCTCTTTGTATGGAATCAAATAAAGCTTTTATTATTATTGTTAACTTCGTCTAGTGACTACCAAATGAACTAAGGATTAAGTTAACAACGCAGTAAATATCGTCCTTTTGAAAAGGCTGACGACCTGGGCCCTGTTTAATAAACTTTACAATACGACAATTTTGTAAATAAGTTACATATTTGTAAAATTGTATGACAAGTGCTGTTTAATAAACCTTACAATTATGTAAGAATTTATAAGTAAAAACATTACAAATTGTACCATTACAATTGCTGTATAATAAAAGTTTACAAGTGTAGAAAACGCCTGTAGATTTCGATGACAATATTGTATCTACAAATTTGTAATTGTAAGTTACGAATTTGTAGATATTAGAATTTTAAAATATCTAGAATTTGGCTTTCTCATTTTTCTCTTTGTTTGATTAGTAACAAAAGTAGCACAATAACAAAATCACGATTCTGTATTTAATATATGAAAATATGGATGTTTTATTCGGTAAATTTGCTGGATACCCATTCATAAGGCTGCATTTCTCTTAGAATCGTATTCAAGATCATGTACTAGTTTCGTTACCATATATTCGACGGTGGTTTTGCTAACCCGAAATTAAAATCTGTAACAGATTTTACGTTCAACGAAAAATTTAGGTCAAAAGTAAAGTTTACACTCTTACGAAAAATTTGCCGTTGCCGTTCACTCCGTCACAACTTCTACTTCTAGTTGTTAGAACCAATTTTTAATGTATTCCAATAAATTTCTTCACTTAAGGTAAAAAATTGTAAAGTAAAAAACTGACACAAGGCGAGTCCACCTGTCGAAATTTTTCTACAATTTAGAAAAAATTGTAAATTTGTAACAATTATGCGTTCAATAAAACAGTTTTCCTTGCAAATATGTAAATTGTCACCTGTAAAGAGAAAATCTGTTTTTTACACAGAAATATGTAAAATTGTAGGTACATTTTTGTCAGTTTTCCACCATGGTAAATTTGTAAATTGTATTCTTTATTGAAAAGAAACTTGTAGAAATGTAACTTGTAAAATACAACATACAATTTACAATTTGTAAAGTTTATTAAACAGGGCCCTGGTAACAAGAAAGTCGTTTGAGTTTCAACGATTGTATCTTCTCAATCGTTAAATCAATCAACTCCATTTAAAGGTGTCTAAACTAAGGGCTTACACACACTAGCTGCACGGTATAGCAAAGGAATGTTTATGTAACGCAGCATAATATCGCATAATCGTTTGTCGCACTACCGTAGTGTCGAACTACTGTCGCGCAATCTTTTGTCACACTAGCGTGATGTCGAGCTTCAGTGTGTCGCACTAGCGTTAATCGCACATCCATTTGTCGAGCTCACGTAGTACACTCAATACACCTTAAAGTTCAACATTATAGTTGAAATTTCAAGGTTAATCGTTGTAGCTTCAAACGATGGCTATGTAAACATGATAGCTAGATAAATAATTAGTTTTCGACTACGTCAAGAACTAACTTGGGCTCGGCAGCTCCGTTTAATAGGGTGATGACACACGCCAGCTTAAATTACACTCTAGAGGTATACCCCTAGAGTATAATTGAAGGTCGCGTGTAGCTTGCTTGCAAGCAAGCATGCAGCGTGCAAGCAAGCTACATCATGCAAAATTCCATTCTCTTGAAGTAGCGGGCAAATTTTGTTGAAAGCCCTTCGGACTGTTCCATTCGCCGTTTTTACGTCGGCGACGCGGTTGACACCGTCTTTGCCAGGATACACTGCTACAATGCGACCCAGCTTCCATTTGAGTGGGGGGAGGTGATCGTCCTTTAGCACGACGAGAGTATCCTTCTCCAGCTGACCAGCACCTGAACGCCATTTGACACGTTGTTGCAGTTCAGCGACGCGCGTCGCTTGGCGCTTTAATGGTCACAGTTCTAACCTAACAACAAACGATTTTCTCAATGGAATAGTTTTACACCCACCATACCACCAGCGGCATGGCCAGTGGTATGGTGGGTCATAATTTTTTCCTTCATAATTTGTTATACATTTCAAGTAGTAGATATTTTTAACGTGTACCGTTGTATCGTTACTTTACTGAAAATGATTAAAAATCACAACCAAATATCAATCGTCGGAGATGACCTTCGGCCATCTTGTGGTACGCTGGACAATGCATGCCAGGGTCCAAAGTTCCGGCTGAACATCACCACCTGGATTTTTAATAATCCGCGGACTTTGGAGGCGTCACAACGTTCGATGCCGCATCACCACACTTCTACACATCCGGATCTTCGAGATACCACCTGCCGACCGGCTTCACACCTGGCATCTTCAGCGTGGCACACCGCTGTGATCTTCGTGCCTAAGGCGATAGCCAGGAGACTACTGTGCTGCTCCCAAGGGAGGTTGGAAAAATCTTGGTTACTGTAAACCTACCTAGGTTAACGGTTAGTAAGATATTTTTAAATAGGACTATAGTTAACGTATGTACGGGTGAACAATAAAAAAAGTCAGTATTGCACTTACGGTATATACTTATATAATGTCCGTACACAACACGATTAATAACTCATAGAAGGAGTACAGACAGGAGACACAAAATGTATACAACACAATCTCAATTACTTCACGTTAACAATACAAAATTTCAAGTCCACATAAACAACATACGATTACGAAATACTATAAACAAATTCGCACATGAGCAGGCGCAGCAATTATGCACCGAGGTCTTTGACCGACTGACCTCTAAAGTCACAGGACGCTCGCGCTGGGCACACACAGTGACGTCAAGATGTCACACCATCACTGCATGCGCTTTTAGGTGGTACTATATCAGCCGATCAGCTGATGGTATAATGTAAACACTGTAGATGCCGTGAATATAATGAGTAGTGCTATTGACAAACGTAAATTAAATAATATAATAATAATAATAATAATAATAATATGTGGGGACATTTCACACACGGCCACCTGACCCCAAACATAATAATCTGGTTATGTTTATGTTGTGTTGTTTTGTGTGTGTTTATCAGTAATAAACGTAAATAAACTATGTAGTAGATGTGAACCCTACACCACCCCTCTCCAGAGACCGACAAGGGCGATAAAAATCAGGAAACCTGACATGACGACCAGAGCGAGTGGTATACTCCTTGCTGCTGCTAGGTGGAGTGACTTGTTCTGGGTCAGCTTTGTCTGCTAAAATGTAAGCAGGCTTAAGGCGGTCGATTGAGACCGTGACCTGCCCTTAAACAATATCCTGAAGACTTTGTCTCCCCTTTGCAGAACTTTGTGAGGACCTGTGTACGCTAGTTGTAGCAAACCACGTAATGCGTCTTCACGATGGAACACGTGATCAGTGGTCTGCAGATCCTTATTCATGAACGAAAATGCTGGTCTTGTTGTGACGAGTCCGTGGTGTTGGTTGCAGGTTTTGAGCGAACTTGCGAATGCGCGCAGTGAAATCTGTGACGTCGGTCATTACTTTATCACTAGGAGTGAAAAATTCACCTGTGAGCCTTAGCGGTTCGCCGTAAACAAGTTCGACTGAAAGCGCTTGGGCATCCTTTTTGAATGCGCTCCGTATGCCAAGCAGTACCTACGGCAAGGACTCGGTCCACTTGTCATTTGCATGACACATGATGGACGCCTTGAGTTGCCGGTGAAATCGCTCCACCATGCCATTACACGCCAGATGGTATGCCGTTGTCCGCTTATGCTGAAAACCAGCCATTTTAGACAATTGTTCGAAGAGGGCCGACTCGAACTGTCGACCTCTATCCGTAACAATGTATGCGGGACAGCTAAACTGGGCAAGCCATCCGGATAGCAGCGCTTTAGCTACTGTCTCCGAAGTTATGTCGACAATAGGTACGACCTCGGGCCACCTGGTAAAACGGTCAACTGCTGTCAAACAGTACCAAAAACCTTGCGAAATCGGGAGCGGGCGAGGAAGCACAAGATGCCATTGGAATCTTTTGCGACCTCTCAAAGGCGTTCGATTGCGTTGACCATGAGACACTTTTGCTGAAACTGGAGCACTACGGGGTTAGTAAAACATCTCTTAATTTACTAAGGTCATACCTGAGGGATAGACGGGTAAAAGTACAGGTTAACGGCGTAAACTCATTGGGGTCTGAAACGACTATGGGCGTTCCTCAAGGTTCAATATTGGGTCCATTTCTATTCTTAGTTTATATAAATGATTTACCCCAATTGTTTCAAAATCAACCAAAAATGGTGTTATTTGCCGATGACACATCATTGATTTTTAAAATAAACAGACGGTCACAAAATCTAGACGACGTAAATGACGCTATTCTTCAGGTTCAAAATTAGTTTACGGTAAACAATTTGGTACTTAATGAAAAAAAAACCAAATGTATTCGATTCATTTTACCAAATGTTAGGAATAGTAAATGTGACATCATACTTAATGGAGAGAAACTGGAATTTACTAGTCAAACGGTTTTCCTAGGAATCACGCTAGACGAGAAATTACAATGGGGACCCCATATAACATCTATTGCGGGGCGACTAAGCTCCGCGGCTTATGCTGTTAGAAAGATAAGACAGTTAACAGATGTAGAAACTGCGCGTTTGGTCTATTTTGGCTACTTTCACAGCATTATGTCGTATGGTATTTTACTGTGGGGTCGGGCTGCTGACATTGAATCCGTTTTTATTTTACAAAAAAGAGCTGTCAGAGCCATTTATAATCTACGTCGCCGCGAATCTCTTAGGGAACTATTTAAAAATATTAATATAATGACAGTGCCTTGCCAATTTATTTATGAAAATATTATGTATGTAAGAAAGAACTTGCATATGTTTGATAAAGTGGGTGATAGACATGACTTTAATACTAGAAACAAGGACAAAATAGCTCAACCATATTTTAGATTGTCTAAAGTCCATACATCTTTTATGGGGTACTGTGTTAAGTGCTACAACAAAATTCCTAGTGATATATTACAACTAAGTGAAACAAAATTTAAATCATATATTAAAAGTACACTCTGTAAAAAAGCTTATTATAATCTAGAGGACTATATTCAAGATAAGAATGCTTGGAAACATGCTGGTCTAGCTCCATAGGACGATCGACAGTCTAGACAAAATCGAACCGATTGCTAATTTAAAATACCTAATTTCATACTTAGTATAAATATGTACATATATATATTTGACTCTTTTTTTATACACTGCTCAGGCTCACATACTGATTCATTGTTTGTTAAAATATAAGGAGTGGTCGTCTACTGTTTCAGCATTAATTGTAATATGTAATATGTGAACACTGTGTATCTATGTACATATAACTTAGTCTGTCATTCCTTAATCTGTGATACTTTGTACACACTGTCAAATACCTAGTGTTTTTATGCAAGGTACATCGTATTCACGTATAATTATATAATTCCTGTAAATGCAAATATTGTTACCATCGTTTTTAAAAGAGTAAGTATGGAGTTTCTTGCCCATTCTTCTCCATACAAAACTACCTTTTGGAATGGGCACCTAGAATCAATTTTTTTTTCTCATTTGACGTTCAAAAGTGCCTTATAATGGTCTAATTGAAATAAATGATTTGACTTTGACTTTGACTTTGACTTTGACTTTGACAATTCCAAATATGTTTTGGGAATCAATCAGATTTCTTCTGAGGATTTCGCCCCGCTCACACTCCATCAAGACATGATGTACGCGCTCGATTATTCCACATTTCTCGCAATTGGGTGAAGGTGTGATACCCATGAGGAACGTGAACTTCCTTGATGGGATGTGACCAGACCGAAGCCTCATGGCAGTAACAATATCTTTTCTATTAAGTGAACAGTTATCTATCTGTCTATAAGGAATTATTAAAGGCTCAGGCTGAATGGTGTTGTACCAAATACCTTTTTTGCTTGATCGCACATTATGATATTCTTTCCACAATCTGTGACAAAAAAATTTAACCAGATAAAAGTTATCTGAAAAAAAATTTAACTATATCTAGCGGCGTACCCTCAACACAGGCCCTCTTAGCATAAATATCTACTATCTCATTGCCATGTATCCCGATATGTGACGGAATCCACTGCAGTATTACCGATTTAGAATTCTGTTGAAGTTCTCTAATCTGACCAATTATTGTGTAACCAATCAATGTTCCTCGAATCGTCGAGGTACAACGAGCCACATGTTGTAAAGAACTCTTGGAGTCAGTTAGTATAAGAAACTGCCTATGATTTATTGATTGAGTGTATGATAAAGCTTCACTAATTGCCAACAATTCAAGGTGCATTATAGACACGTTCGAATCAATACTAAAGCCCGTTGATATATTTTGTTGGGGGTCATAAAAGGCTGCTCCTGATTTATTATTGTCTTTGGAACCGTCTGTGAAAATTTGATAAAAATTTAGATATTCTGTATTTAAATATTGACAACATAAATCATTTAAAACTAACGGCTGAAATAGATTTTTTGCCTGATTAGCTCCGTTAATGAACAAGTTAATATTTTTAGTTAAATCTATGTAACTGATCCAAGTCGAATATCTAAACATCTCCAAACTCTGGCTGCAGTGTATTCGTACGTGTTTAAGGTACTCATGGCTTGAAATGAGCAAAGGCTTATTCTTCCTTTTCCACAATGGCATTTGAGATAGGAAGTCATCCTGCAATTTAACAACACTTTATGACTACTTAACAATGCTTAATACTTACACTTTAAATAAAATTTACCGGCTAAATCATTTCTACGAATAAATAGGGGCTGGAGACTTAAATCACTACTCATAACGTGAATCGGTGTGGATTTTATGAAGCTACCAATGATCCTCATCGCTTGATGTTGTACTTTGTCGATTTTTATCCAAGTTGGAGTGACAGCTGTCTCCATACAGAAAGCTAGCGTAGTCCATGCGATTACGTATTAAAGAAATATAAGCGATTCTTAAGTGTTTCGGATGAACACCCCAGTTAGCTCCAGATAGAACTTTAAGAACATTCAGAAATCTTGCTGTTTTTTGATAGATTTCATTTTCACTAATATTTAAGGGTGTATCCTGCCACGTTTCACAAATTGCTGCTATATGTATATGTTCCCGGTTTAATAACTGTTCAAATAATTTTAATTTAGGCTTAAGACTGCGAGAATTCCTTTGTATCACGTTTAAATCAATACTAGTTTTCGTTTTGTTAACCATTATCACCCAAAAACGTTTCAATAATCATGGATAAGTCTGGCATAAGATCGATAAACATTGAGGTAAGCCAGTCTGTACCTATCTTAATTATGGCTTTGAGACTAGCTACTACGATATCTTTCTTTTTCTTAATAAAGTCCTTTATTCTTCGAATAACTTCGCTAAATGACCATGATTTCCAATGTTTCTGATCCGTATTTCCTGACTATGACGCCGGACCACGACGGCATTCTGCCGATGTTTCTGAATCTGAAGTCTCAATTTCTGCTACCACATTGTTTGCTATTACATAAGGTACTTTCTTTTTTTTCTTACTTTTCTTTTTGTGTTTTGGTTTACCAGAACTTGAAGGATTATTTAGATCGACTGTTTCAGTCTCATTATCTTGATACGTGTTCACTGAATCTTGATTTCCTTTTTGAGCTACCTGTATACGAGAACTTCTACATGCAATGATCGGGCTTGGAGCTGGTTCAACTTCTTGTGTGGGGAGTGAGAGATATTCGCTACATTTTGATAGGGCTGCCTGATGCGTGTAATTGTGTTCTGACATCAATTCTCTAATACGCCTTTCTTTTTTATACACCGGACAATGTTTCGACATTGCCACGTGATTACCTGAACAATTAGCACATTTGAAATTAGTTGTATCACAAGTATCATGGTAGCTACAGTACTTTGGGCATAATGTTTTACTTGCTGGACACATTTTAGCTATATGCCAAAACCTCCAACACTTAGAACACTGTGTCACAGGAAACGTATATGGTTCTACTTTTATTCTCAGTTCAAATAACAATATGTATAAAGGTAAGAAAGAACCTTTAAAACCAATTCTGAAAGTTTCACTTTGTACTTTTGCACTAATGAACTTGATGGATGTCTTTACGCCTTCGAATTTTGATAGGAGTAACGAAAACTTTTCGTCCTGTTTTGCCAAGCAAATCTCAAACATAAATGCTTCATATTCGCCTGGAAATCCTTAAGTTCATCACGCCAGTTTACGTCACTAGTGCAAGGGATCACTTTTCGAAATGTGATGTATGGAGGAGGAGACTCCTTTTCTATTAGGGATCCGTCAATGCTCATTTGCCCAGGTCGCGGCGGATCATCCACGTCGCCAATTTGATCGTATGTGCTGTTAGTATTCATATTAACTAAGAATTTTGCAAGTCTCTGTTTGTGACACTGCTCTGTGCAAATTCCAGGTAGGTGAGCTGATAACACCGATGGGCACAATTCACACACATACTGTTATGCACACTAAGCTGTTATAGTTTTAAAAAAGCGAGAGCGAGTACGAGACAACCGGTTTGCTCCAGGGCGCACGGCACGATTGATACGAGACAGTACAAATATATACGAGACAGCTTAAAAGTTCCTCCAATCGTTAACAAACAAAGTTACCGAAAACCCGCGCCGTTGGTATGGACATGTCAAAAGACGAAGCAAAGACCATGTGGTACAAATTGCGCTGAACCTACTAGGACAGAAAACAGGTAGAGGCCGCCCGCTTGCGACCTGGAGGTCTAACTTAGAATAAGACCTCAAGAAACCTCAATTGCCAGAACCGACAACCCAGAGCCGCGCCACTTTTCTGCGCTAAGCCTGACGATCTTCGTCCGGCTTAGCGCAGAAAAGTGAGGAGACCCGACTCCAAATAATGGGATTCAAGGAAGGAAGAAAAAAAAATTCATTTTTGTTTTACAATTTTGTTACTTTAAGAATAACGGTTAGTTTTTGGTATACGTTGTGTTATAAGTAGTAAGAAGAAAGTTTAGTTTTTTTCTTCATTCGTTATTGCAATTGTATTAGTAGTTAGTTTGAAAATAACAACCTATTTAGCCGCGTAACCGTAATTCTAATATTTCACAAAGCTCTAATAATGCCAGAGCTATGTAAATAGCTAGACATAAAAAGACGTTTCAACAATCCGAGCTGCTAGAGCTGGAGCAGGCGGTCCGTGAGGCGGCACACAAAGCAACTGATGAGAACAGAGCAGGACACCAGAACAGTCCCACGATCGACATCAACAACACGCTAAGTATCTGGCATCTCAGCAACATGCTAAGAATCTGGTATCACAACGGGCTGCGGAGACACCAGAACAGTCCCAAAATTGACGGCAACAGCATGTAGAGTATCTGGTGTCACAACGGGCTGCGGAGACATCAAAACAGTCCCAAAATCGACACCAACAGCATGCTGAGTATCTGGTGTCACAAAAGACAGCGGAGACACCAGATCAGTCCCAAAATCGAAGGCAACAACATGATGATTATTTGGTGTCACAACTGGCTGCGGAGACTCCAGAACAGTCCCAAAATCGACGCCAACAGGATGCTGGGTATTTGGTGTCACAATAGGCTGCGGATACACCAAAACAGTCCCAAGTTCGGCATTAGGCGACTTACATGGCGTCCCAACGAGTCACAACAGAACCGAACACCAGATCGTGGGACTGTTCTGGAACAGTCCCACGATCGACGTCAAAAACACGCTGAGTATCTGGCATCTCAGCAGCATGCTAAGTATCTGGTGTCACAACGGGCTGCACACCAGAACAGTCCCAAAATCGATGGCAACAGCATCAAATCAAAATCAAATCAAATGTCTTTATTGCACTCATGTGTGTACATACAGTTGTTATAATAGTGTAAGTTCCGACATGAAACCCGGTTAGGGCACGGCAACATAATAATAATTTAACACAATTTTTTTTACGTGATACTAATTTTAACATAATAATAATGTTAACATAGCCTAATCATAATTTTAGCATAATAATGACTTTGAGATAAAAATAATTGTAACATAATTATAATTTTAACAGAATAATAATTATAACATATTTAGGTAACTTCAATGTAATATTTTTTTTTCAATTATAATAATAATAATTTAATGTTATGATTTAAATTTTATTTTATTAATTATAATTTTGATTTCCAATTTTAAATGTACGTTTTAAATGTGATTTATGATCTAAAGTTTAAATTCCATCATGAAACCCGGTTAGGGCACGGCAACATATTAATAGTTTAACAATAATTTTAACATAATTATAATTTTACATAATATTAATTTTAACCTAATAATAATTGCAACCTAATAATCATTACACCTATCATAATAATAATTTTAACATAATAATAGCTTCAATTATATAAATACATTTATTTTTTATAATAATAATGACGAATACTAATAATTTAATGTCATGGTTTTAATTTTATTTTAATGATAATAATTTGGATTTCAATTTTAAATTTTAAATGTGCGTTTCTAATGCAGTTTATGATCTAAAATAGATTGAAATTAATTACTAATTTAAATAACATTTTTGGAGGAATATGTCAGTATGTGTCAATACCTACTAAATATTATAGATTAAGAACAACGGATTAACTCACTGTGTTGTCAATACTCACGTTTCGTTTAATGAAAAAATAGTCAACCTACTAAATATAACTAAATATTTTATTCGAGATATTCTGCGACCGAGTAAAAAAAAATAAAATAAAATAAAATAAAATAAAATAAAATAACATAATTGGCAATGAAAAATCTTTGCACGCACAGGCAACTCCGTTAATTGGTTATAATCACCATACGTCCTTGGATTTGCCTGGCTCCATGGCTTCGTCTGTACAGTTACCGAACTCAGTCCCACCGTCTTCACCACCGGCATCGGCCGGCCGTAGAGTGTCGGCATCACAGATAAGCGGTGTACATCCCTCCGCAAACACTTACAACACCAGAATATTTACGACGGGAAAAGCTCAACCGCGCTCGCGCCGATCTGTCATACGTGCGACTGGTGCTGCCGATGCTGAGCTGAAAACCTTAGAGCCTGTTAAGCACATTCATGCTTGGAATTTCCATCCAGACGTAACTGTGGAGAGCATTCGTTCTTTCCTTTATAAAAAACATCCAGACATTAATACCTTCTCCATAAAAAAACCTGATCCTGAACACTCCCGACATAATTGTTTTGTACTGGGAGTCCCATTGCAACTGTTCGACTTCTATCTGTCACCTAACAATTGGCCCGCAAATACATCACTACAGGAATGGTTCACATACCGGAATGCGAAGAAAAAGAATGAATCTAATGACTCAAATGAAACGTTTTTTCGTGAGGAAAACCAAAAAGCTTGATATGATTTTCTACCAGAATGTCCGGGGATTAAAGTCACGACGTTCTGAAACTAAAAATACACTACGCACCTTCCAAAGTAATTTATTAGCCTTAACAGAGACACGGCTTGATGATAGCGTGTTTGATTCAGAAGTGTTTCCGCAAGAATACGCGGTGCTGCGGTGTGACCGGGTGGGGCGTGGCGGCGGAGGCGTTCTGCTGGCCGCGCGCTCGCCCTTCTCACTAATGCGTTTGGACTGTAACTCCGAACAGTGCGACGAAATAATATGTGCAATGGTTAATAGAGGTCGTTTACGCTTCGCCTGTTGTGTTGTTTACTTAGCGCCTAACGTACCCGATACTAGATATTACTCAATTTTTAATTGTATAAGAAGGATTTTAAATAACATTAACAAACTGCCTCTAATTATACTAGGTGATTTTAACCTGTGCTCTGCTAGTGTGACCCTACGTAACGATTTTGAATTGTTTCTTTCTGAATCTAATTTAGTACAGGCAAATGTAGTTTTAAATGACCTTGGCAGAATGTTAGATTTGATTTTGGTTAACTCATGTGTGGCAGGAGTCTCAGTCTCGGCATGTTCCGGTATTGTATCGTCTGAAATGCATCACAAGCCGTTAGACATCTCTATCAATATTAATACGCCTTACACAAGTTTGAATAAAAGTAATTTCCGTTACCCACATTACTCAACCACTAGTACTACTTTAGAGCGAAACTTTCGTAAAGCAGACTTCTTAGTTCTATACTCTGAGCTGGCTAATATAGACTGGGAGCCAGTCTACTCATGTGTAGAAGTTAACGCTGCTGTTGACACCTTTTACCAATTAATTAACAGCATTGTTAGTAACACTGTCCCTCTAAAACAGACCAGGGCAATTAGAAATAATTTCCCCAAATGGTTCTCAGCTACTTCTATTAAGCTAAATAACCTTAAAAATCACTATCATAAACTGTACAAACAGAACCATAATAATCAGATGCATTATGCATTCTTTACTTATTATAGGCGCTTAGTAAAGAAAAGCACTGAAACAGATTTTGCAACTTATACTAGTCAAATCCAGTGTAATATCAAACGTGACCCCAAAACTTTCTGGTCTTTTGTGAAAAGTAACAGGGAAAATAATGAGCAGGCTACGTTTGGAGATATGTCTTCAAAGCAAGTGGCAGAATCGTTTTCAGAGTATTTCAGTAGCGTTTTCCTACCAAACGTGCCATTATTAGATCCCGAACACGCTATCATTGCTGTGAATTCGTCGCCTGATAATATTTCTCCTCTGGTAAATCTCGATTACATCCACGAATCCGAAGTACGTGCAGCTATGGCTCGACTTCCTCCAAAATCTACCCAAGGTCCAGATGGAATACCACAATATTTAGTTAAGGATGGCTGTGATATTTTCAAACTACCCTTGCAATTTATCTTCAACCTCTCTGTTACTACACACACATATCCAACTGAGTGGAAAACATCAAAAGTACTTCCGGTGCATAAGAGCGGTTCAAAAAGTGACGTTAAAAATTATAGGCCAATAGCTGTTTTATCAATATTCGGCAAGGTATTTGAATCGGTTCTGTATAAAAAAATATATAACCAATTGCAAGGGTGGTTCGCGGAAGAACAGCACGGTTTCCTTCCAAATCGCTCAACCACGTCTAACTTACTCAACATTACTACACTTCTAGCTACAAATATGAATGACAAAAGACAGACTGATGTGGCCTATTTCGATTTTCAGAAGGCTTTTGACCGAGTCGATAATGATATTCTTTTAAGCAAATTGGCAATGGCTGGCTTCTCTGTCCCACTACTAAAATTCTTTGCGAACTATTTACACGGCCGCAAGCAATATGTTGCATATAAAGATGCCTATTCAGAGTGCTACTCTGTTACCTCTGGAATAGGGCAGGGCACTAACGTCGGACCCCTTCTTTTCCTCATAGTAGTCAATGACCTACCCACATTTGTAAAGCACTCAACAGTTTTGATGTATGCTGATGATGTCAAGGTTGCTCTTCCCATAACTAACTCGAACGATATAGCCACACTTCAACTCGACATCGACAACATTCACACCTGGAGCACTAAACACAACCTTAGCTTAAATGTAAACAAGTGCGCAATCATGACCTTCTCAAAAGCCACACATCCCGTACACAACATATATACACTTAATAATGTGCCTCTGAAGCGTGTAATGACTGTGCGCGATCTTGGAACTCATTTTGATCCGCACCTTACCTTTAACCAACATATTATACAGACCTGCAACAAATCCCGAAAAAACCTAGGTTTTGTCCTGCGGCAGGCTAAAATCTTCAATAACCGATTACCCATAACCATAATATACAATGCATACGTCCGCAGTTTGCTAGAAACCAACAGTTCAATCTGGTGCCCTCATGAAAAATCCTACACCCTGCTTATTGAACAGGTACAGAAGTGTTTTGTCCGCTACCTCTACCTCAAATTATATGGATACTACCCATATATGTACCCAACACCATTCGTGCAAGGTATGGTGGCTTATCAGAGTTTGGAAGTTAGGAGAAATTTTGCTTTAGTCAAATATGTTATCCGGCTAATTCGTGGTTCCCACTTCAATTCCCCATTACTCGTATACATTTCCTTTAGGGTTCCGTTACCCATCAATCACGCACTTCGCCCTCGCCAGCAACGTCCTCTATTTGCGATACCCAAGGCAAGTTCAGTAACCCTTAAAACCAGTCCACTGTACCTAGCCCTTTCCCTTATTGATAACATATTGCTGTATGACGAATCATTGGATGTCTTTGCGAGTACTGAGCTGAGACTCCTGACTGCCGCTAATCGTTACCTGGAGACAATTGCCACTCCCAGTACAATCTCCTTGAGTTAAATTGATTAGTTATTATTATTATTATTTATCGTGCCGTTTATGATCATCCGATTTTGTTCATTTACTGTAATTCAGTCATATTCTATGTTCTTTTATGATATGTTATGTTTCTCCTTTTGTTTATGTTTAGTACTTAAGTTATATTATTATTAACCAATAACTTATATGTCTGGTGTAAGCTGTTAGTATAGGTTGGTTATTTATAAAAATAAAATAAATAAAATAAAAGCATTTCTGTGTTAGATATTATTTTAGTTTTCTGTTAAATTTACTGGATATGGGTTCTTCTTTTAATTGTTCTGTTAATTTGTTGAAAATTTTTACTGCCATGTAATATGGGCTATGGTAAAGCATTTTGATCCGACAGGTTGGAAGATGTAATCTATTTTTTTGGCGTGTATTTACGTTATGAATATCTTTTTATTTTGGAAAAATGTTGCGATTTTTAAATACAAGCATGCTGAGTATCTGGTGTCACAATGGGCTGCAGAGACACCAAAACAGTCCCAAAATCGACGGCAACAGGATGCTAGGTATTGTTACAATGGGCTGCGGAGACACCAAAACAGTCCTAAGTTCGGCGTTAGGCGACTTATATGGCGTCCCAACGAGCCACTGAAACCTTTGAAGTGGTGGAACTTGGTGTTGCTGAAAGAGTTAAATCATTTACAAGAAACATGCTGGAGGTGTTTGGTAAAGCTGCATTTGAGTATGACGAGATTTTTGATTATGAAAGTCACAAGTTTATTTAGAAGCGATGAGATGAAGACTGCAAATTTTGCGGAACTCTTAAGTGAAAAAAAAGCAGCAGGTATGTGTTGTTCGGGCGGGAATGTAGCGATTCCTTCTATAGACCAGCCAATTGAACCTTTGAGAGAACTTTTCTCTAATGAAACAAATGAGTCTCGCTGTTTACTAAGAAGCATAAGAAAATGCAATACGTATATGACTGCTTTTGGAGCAGATAAAGTCTGAATGCCAGCATTTTGCCCGACCTTCGCAATACAAGGACAAGTTTACCATCGAATCGGTCTACGGCGGGCGAAGCCGCGGGCGAAAGCTAGTATATACATAGATTTATAATGTATAGGAAGTCTGCTAACAATTAAGAATAACTAGATTTGACACTAACAGGTTCTAGTAATGGTACAAAGGCCGCACCTCAAGCTTTAACAATCTGTTAATTTTCTTTGATAGATTTTTAACTTTATCACAAAAGAATAAGGTTCTTATACAGTTGGGAAAATTTGCCAGTTTAATATGGCTGGATTTGCTGACGTCTTTAAAAAAAACTGCTTTAATTTTCATATTTTAACGCGGCCATGAGAATCTGCATCTGAATCTGCTGCTTTCAAGGTGCATCCTGACCATTGAGTGCTAATTTCTTTTTTATTTATTACATTGACTTAGTAGTTCACTGACTTAATTAAGAAGTCTTTATTGTTATCTAATTAGTAGAAAAGTTACTTAATAATATTCTCAAGAACTATTTTCGGTTAGCGGCCAACCTCCAACCACGCAGATTAACATCATGACGGTACATTATCTATCCTACTTCCTACTTCCTACTATCCTACTAATATTATAAATGCGAAAGTTTGTGAGGATGGATGGATGGATGGATGTTTGTTCCTCTTTCACGCAAACAGCTTAACGGATTTTAATTAAACTTTGCAGAAATATAGCGTATACATCAGAATAGCACATGGGCTACAATTTAAAAAGATTTTGTGTAATTTGGCCATAATATTACGATAAGTATCAAGTAAGTCGTAAAAATATCTGCTCTGCCTCTGAGAGCTATCTTGGCGTGCGCTGACTATACCGTTGGAGTAAATAATGTATATAGGATTGTTTATCGTTAAAAGTTCTAAATAAAAGTCCGCGACAACATATATCTACCTTTTATGTGGAAGCCAGTATGACACAAATTTTTAGCCATAAATGCATTTAAATTTAATACTATTTTACAATGCACATTTTAGAGTATTTAGCTAATTCTTGTCAAAATTTATACATTTGTCGCTTTCAGTATTTAATGTAGATAAACTTTGTCTTTTACACTGAGTAATTTGACAAATAGTTTGAAAAATTTCACGACAAGCTTGACTAGACAACTTACTTTAATTGGTTGTTTACGTTGGAATGCGCTATAGGATTGTATTTTTATTTATTTCGGTATACCTACCTAGATTCTATTTGTAAGTATTAAGTAAATAGATTCATTTTTATTTCAAACTAGCTTCTGCCCGCGACTTCGTACGCGGATCCTGTTGCTTATGCCAGCGACAACGGGGTCGGCAAAATCGAAGATCTGAAACGTCTGATGTCGAATTCTAAGAGCCCGGGGACGGGAAAACAACGGGATGCGCGAGATGATTCGAGACGTTCAAAAGGTACAATTTTGAATTATACCTCCGATGGCGGAATATGTGGCGTAGTCAATCAAAGGAGTATACGTAAGTGAACTCCGTTCCTTATCAACCCAAGGAAGGTCGCCATGACCTACGGCTATATCTTGAGACACATCCGATTCTTCAGATGATATCGACATTCTGTTAAGAGAATGTCGAAGTCGATCAGAATTCAAACGTTCGTTGCGCTCTTCTTCTGTCTCTTCATGCCGTACTCCAGCAATTCTTTTTCTCTCACTTTCTAAATGATTATGAATATTTTTTTGTGTGCGTGTTCGGGACAATCTATACTTAATATTATAAAGCTGAAGAGTTTGTTTGTTTGTTTGGTTGAACGCGTTAATCTCAGGATCTACTGGTTCGAATTAAAAAAAAATATTTTTGTGTTGGATAGTCCATTTACCGAGGAAGGCTATAGGCCCATGCGAAGCTAGGTCGGGTCGCTAGTGTGTGATAATCTCGATCAGCAGTTAGTCGTGCATCACGTTCATCATTCGGTTCAAAAGACTTGTTAGTAGATGTGCGAATACGCTGAGAACTCAAGCGTGATTCTGTATCGGTTCCGATTCGCGAGACAATGCATGTCGCTCACGATCAGCGGACAGTCGCGCATCACGTTCCGCACTTGTCTCTAGAGACCTAGAAGCAGATGCGTAGATACGCTGAGAAGTCAAGCGCAGAGGTTTCCACGGAGCGAGTTGCAGCCTGATGTTCTCGAACAGCATCAAGTCTCTCCTGACGCTCTTCGGTAGATTCTTGGGATCTTATGATCCTCAATCTTTTAGCTCCTTTGGAACATTGGGAAAGATTTGACCTCTTTCTAGGCATGGTTATAGTTTTATTGTAAAGATACCTGATCAATTAAAATCTAAGTGACTGCTCCCCTGCGTTACCGGGTAGGCTACCGTGTCACTAAGATAAATAGAAAAGGAAATTAAACACCCATATAACATAACCCCGAAGGCATATTTATTCGATATAATAAAAAAAATAATGGGAATTTTGGCCAGTAGAGTCAAATTTTCAATGATATACCATCGTTATCAAAAATCAGTCCTAAACTGTTATCGCCTTCACCGCATGGAGCTACTCCCAGCTTATGTTATTTTATAAGATACAGTGAAATTAGTGATAGCTTTGATTTTTACATCAGATGTTTCTGATCTTCAATTTTTATAAGTCAACAGGAAATGCCCATCAGACCGAACAACTTTTGCTAAGACGTCATTCCTATGTGTCATGGTGTAGCTGGGCTCTTGGAGTTCCACATCAGGTGTTCCAGATTTTCAAATTTATTCTCTCAGCAGAAAATGCTCATCACGTGGAACAATTTTTGCTATGGTACCATTTTTGTATCTCTTATAGTTTAGCTGGTCTGTTGCGGTTCTGCATCAGGTGTTGAAGTTTCCAAGATAAATTATAGCCTATATGTTGCCCAGACTTAATACCTATACAACAAAAGAAAAATCATTCAAATCCGCCCAGTAGTTCCGAAGATTAGCGTGTACAAACAAACAGACAAACAGACAGAATTTTTTTTTTGGATTCGTGATCTATTACTGTTCCTAAACCCTCCTCAATTTTTTTTTTAATATATTCAATGTACAGACACAGTTTTGTTACTGTTTTATTATATGTATAGATAAGGATCCCATACCCTGCGAACCCACGTATGGACTCATACCCGAGATAGATATTAGTGAGGTTAAACACGCTATGTCTAAAATAAAAAACAGAAAAGCTACTGGGCCTGATTACATCCCTGTAGATTTTTGGAAAACCCTTGACCCGATAGCCGTAGCGTGGCTGACTAAGCTGTTAAATATCATCATTCACACGAAGCGCATACCAGAGTCCTGGCACCAAAGCCTTCTCCTATCTTTTATATGGAAATAAGAACAAGGATAATGTGGCACAATGTAAAAACTACAGGGGCATAAAAATTACGTTTTACGAAATATACGTTTTTAGCGGCATAAACGGCCGTATCTTTTTTTCACGTTAACATAAAAAGTTGACTTTTTTACAGCTTCAAGGGAGCTTAAATTTGAGTATATGGTTTTAATTTCAACTCAATATCTCCACGCGTTCCCGAGATAAAGGGTCTTGACAGACAGACAGACAGACGGACAACCAAGTGATCCTATAAGGGTTCCGTTTTTTCGTTTTGCGGACGGAACCCTAAAAATAAGTGACAAAAAGAAAAACTAAAAAGTGTGCTTAAATCCAGAAACACTACAAAAAACAAAACAGTTTGAGCTATCAATATAGAAGCAATAAAAATAATGTAACCAGTATTATGTAGAAACTTGATTTAAAAGAGTGTCCTTGGAGTTTCATGCACGTTTTTTTCCATAGATACCTACGTTTTGGAACAAGCAACTTCAACTTTCTGACTAACTGACCGACTTCTTGACAATTCAGTACCTGTATACAGGGTAATTGAAAAAATACCCAAAACCATTTAATCCTGACTTCGTATCATCACCCTGATCAACATTTATTTGTTCTACGACTTTTCAAAATTCGAAACATTTTTTTCACACCATTAAATACACTTTAAATTTTGTATGTATTTTTTCTGACCCGGCCGGCGGGACTACGCGGCTAGATCAAACGGCACTATTGCTCCAGAATAGGTACGAATTCCGCCCAGATGTTCAAGGTCGTTGACCCCAGGACCTCACGCTTGTGCCTTTACCTTAGCCTACCTACTACCTACATTATATTCGCTATCATAAAGGTGCGCGCGCGTAGTATACGTAAATTTTACAGACTTCAAATAAACGAAAACAAATTATTTTTGGCTACGTTATTTAGTTCAGGTCAAAGTCGTAGAACAAATATTATTCAGGGTGATGATACGAAGTCCAGATTAAGAAGTTTTGGGTATTTTTTCAATTTCCCTGTATAAAAAAGCAAAAAGAAAATATGTGTGTGTGTGTGTTGTGTGTTAAATGTCCAGTAGCCAAATAATGGTTGTTTTTGTCATTGTTTAACTATTGTGTCTCCTAACATTTGAGTTCATATGGTTTACTTGAAATAAATGCTTCGACTTAGGCTTTGACCTAAATCTAGATTAGACAGGTTTGCAGGATATAATATAGTGCACAAGTGTGTGTGTAAACACAGGTGCACTACCTCTTCCCTCACTCTCATAGTCCGGTCGGATGACAATCCGACACGACTGGGCTGATATCAGCCGCAGACCCAACGGTGACACCTGCTTTCCGAGAGAGCTTTTCACCAACGGGGCAGTTACCATAAAAAGAAAAAAAAGGAATTTGCAACTACTGGATCTAGTGTAAAAATTTTTTTTTATTATTTTTAACAAATATACAATATTTACACGTACAATAAAAAAAAGAAAAACCTATAACTATTAAACCAAAAATAAACTAATATAATAAGGCATCAAAACCATTGAAACCCTCGCGTCGAGGGGTCCGAGTGCTCATCTCCTTTTTAAGGAAATTTCCAAAAGGTTAGTTGACACTTCTCGTGATCCAAGAGCTGGTTTTTACTTTGGGCAGAGGTTAAGCATTGCCATCCAACGGGGCAATGCAGTCAGTCTCTTGGGCACATTCCCAGATGACGGCGATGTGGAGGAATTTTTTGATGCCTTAAGTTATTATATTAGTTTATTTTTGGTTTAATAGTTATAGGTTTTAACTACTGGATAGGATAAAGTTGGAAACCTAAACCTACACCAGGTTTGAGTAGTTGACTGCACCTATCAATTCACACCTTATATATAAAAATCTTCTGTGCGTGTGTATGAAAGTGAACTCCTCCTAAACGGCTGGACCGATTTTGATGATTTTTTTTGTGTGTGTTTCAGTGGATTCGAGAATGGTTTAGATTCACAATTGGACCCGGTAGGTGGCGCTGTAGTCAGGTTCTAGGACTTCTTTGATGTATGTCACCCTGGTACTAGGAGCGCATAACTTAGCAGTACTTATTATGTCTACCTGGTACCTCTCCGCTGCGAAGAGCCAAACTGCTTTGTCGAGTGGACACAAGGTAGGTAGGTAGGTAGATAGGTAGGGTAGGTAAGTAAGTAGGTAATGTGATTTGGATGTGATGTGGTTTGAAGTTTGTAAGAAAAGAAGTTGATAGGGTAGGTAGGTAGGTAGGGTAGGTACATACCCATACTCCTACATAGGAGTAGGGTAGATAGGGTAGGTATGTCAGGTAGGTGGGGTAGGGGTGGACCTGGATTTTTGTACCGATTATCAGGGCAGGACGACCTCTGTCGGGTCCGCTAGTCTTATATAAAAATCTTCTGTGCGTGTGTATGAAAGTGAGTAAGTCTCCTAAACGGCTGAACCGATTTTGATGAAATTTTTGTGTGTATTTCAGTGGATTCGAGAATGGTTTAGATTCATAATTGGGCCCGGTAGGTGGCGCTGCAGTTGAGTTGTAGGGTTTTTTAGGGTTCCGTAGCCAAATGGCAAAAAACGGAACCCTTATAGATTCGTCATGTCTGTCTGTCTGTCCGTCCGTATGTCACAGCCACTTTTTCCGAAACTATAACAACTATACTGATGAAACTTGGTAAGTAGATGCACTCTGTGAACCGCACTAAGATTTTCACACAAAAATAGAAAAAAAAACAAGAAATTTTGGGGGTTCCCCACATACTTAGAACAGAAACTCAAAATTTTTTTTTCATCAAACCTATCAATCTATGGATAGGTCTTCAAAAATGATATTGATGTTTCTAATATCGTTTTTTTCTAAACTGAATAGTTTGCGCGAGCGGCACTTCCAAAGTGGTAAAATGTGTCCCCCACCCCTGTAACTTCTAAAATAAGAGAATGATAAAACTAAAAAATATATATGATGTTTTTTACCAATTGGTTTGAACGAGATCTAGCAAGTAGTTCTTTTTTAATACATCATAAATCGTAAACCGCAATCTACCTTTCATTCAATCGACTCAAATATAAAACATCGATCAAAGTTACAACGAATTACAAAAACTTTTATGTTATGTTACTTGCTGCTACGAAACCCTTCATGGGCGAGTCCGACTCGCACTCGCACTTTATTTTAAGTGCAGGACAACGTCTGTCAGGCCTGCTAGTACTTTATACAAGCTGCTAAAACGTGTAATTCCACCGTAAATTGTATATCACACTTATTTACCAACTCAATAGGGTATTACACCCATTTTTGAAAAGTGTCTCAATGAAATTCTGTAGTGCTAATATGCCACCAAAAAAAAACACAAAATTTTTATTCAATCGATAAGTGCCGTAAAAATGCATCTAAATTTTAAATTTTTAAATTTCGCGCGTATTTTGACGAAAACGCTTCTTACTGGACGCCATATTGCTCAGCGTAAATGACGTCAGTTCGTTTTGTATCAAATGAGCTCTTATTAAATATGATAATTGTATGTCATTTAAAAATACCTAATTAAAAGCATATTTTGTAATAAGTGTAATAATGAAAAAATTACGTTGGTTACGAAAATAATAAAAGTACAAAGCCTATAATTACGCCAATCGGTTGACTGACAGTTGACAATTTTTTGTTTACACAGCCGTACGGCGTAATAACATGGCCGCTACTATTTCACGGTGTTTTATAACAGATTAAAAATACTGAAAACTTTGAATTGAATTTAAAAATTTGTTTTGTTATTTTATGAACTAAAAACTTACATTTTCCGACTTCTTTATGCCTAAACTGTCTCAGTAACATATTTAAAGATTTTTTCTCGTATAGAGTAAAATACCCTATTAAATGACTTTTATTGATTTTTAAAAATCAACTAAAAATCGAATGTTATTGTTTTGTAGATAAACCGTGTTTTGGAATTATTAATTAAAGGTATCACTACCTGACCAACCGTATTCATGCCAGTATCATTTTTCTTGGTGACAAACTGTTGGACAAAATACAGGATACATTTTTAACCAGTACGTAAATTCTAAGGACTAATTTTGGTCCTCAAATACAAAACTCAAATATAAAACTTTTTCTACTGACAAACATCAAAATCTAAAAAAAAATATTACTTTTCATACTAAGTGATCAATCATTTGTTGCGATTTCTAAGAGGATGTGTTTGTTCTTAAGATTTCGATGTTGGTCCCATAGAAAAAGTTGTTGGTTTTAAGCACTAGAACTTGTCTCTAGAATATGCGCACTGGTTAAAAAAATATCCTGTATATTATTGAAAATCATTCTGGTTTACTGTTGAATTCAACTCATATCTCATTAACCTACATAAAATCAACATTTTTAGGGTTCCGTACCTCAAAAGGAAAAAAACGGAACCCTTATAGGATCACTTTGTTGTCCGTCTGTCTGTCTGTTTTTTAAACGACTTCAAAAAGGAGGAGGTTCTCAATTCGGTTGTTTTTTTTTTTTGTATGATTACTCCGAGATTTATGATACGATTTAGGTGATTCTTCTTTAGTTTGATGCGGAATTGTTGCCATTTGGTCCCAAAAAATTTAACATTATTTAGCCCAGTAGTTTTCATTTCATGAACATTTTTCAATTTTTTATATATATATTTTTATGTTTGACCATGCATAACTTTTTTCAGTGTAGTCTAAGTAGTAGTCCTCTTTTAAGAAAGTATTCCACCCATAAGGGTTGAAAATTAAGGGATGTCAGATTTATTTTAGTGTCGCCGTTTCGTAATTAATTTGTATGAAAAAAGTAGGCACTAAAAAGCGAAAAAAAATTTTTTAACAAAAAAGACAACCGCCTTCAAAAAGTATAAAATAACTTTTAATTCGCAAGTCGGTGGCAATACAAAACAACAAGCAAAACCAAAGCCGCCGACTTGCGAATGTTAATGTTAATTTTTTTTTGCCTTTATCTCGGGAACGCGTATCGCGTGGTATCGAGTTGAAATTAAAACCATATACTCAAGTCTACGTTCCCTTGGTGCTGTAAAAAAATCAACTCTCTATGTTAACGTGAAAAAAAGATACGGCCGGTAATGTCGAAAAAAACGCTTTTACAATATTAAGTAAATTAAAGTATGGATAGTAGGTATGGATTAGTATAGAAGTATCGATCTGTACCTACAAAAATGTACGGAATCCTCAGTGGGCGAGGCCGACTCGCACTGGTCCGGTTTTTTTAATTTAAATTTTTAGACAGTCACATAGGTATCACCGAAATGTTAAATTATGTTTATCTTGCTGCTGTTATCTTCTGATTAATTTCTATGCTGTTAAAGACAGTAGAATCGTTTTTCCAGGACTCGAACTTCATTGCCTCAGTACATTACTGGTCGCCACTGTTTATGATTCTGGATGTCAGGAGTTACAGTACAAGCCATGTGGTGCCGGTCGCGAATAGCACCAACCCATTGCTCCCCGTGGGTTTCGTAGAAGGCAACAGAGAGATAATGACCAGAGGATGGGCAGCAGCGTCCTTGTGATTTTTTTATTATCAAATAGGCTTGCGTTTGACCGCAATTCACCTGATCTTAAGCACAGTAAAGATCTCCATTACCACTTTTTACCATTTTTTGGTCACCCATCCGATGTCGAACTGCTGCCAGACGTTACTTAATATCAACAATCTCATCGCGTGTGCCTAAGCACCTAAGTTTAGCAATCAAAGCCTCTAACTACCTATTACAAATTCTTCAAAAATAAACAATAATGTAAATCTTACTAAGTAGGTAAGTATAGAGTCCAGCACAAGCTACAACAATCTGTCCAATTTCTTTGATAGATTTTTAATTTTATTACAAAAGCATAAGGTTCATATTCAATTGGGGAAATTTGACAATTTGGAATGGCCTAATGTGCTGGCGTCTATACCTATCATTTACTCTCATAATCATTATTTAATGATAGGTATTTCGATTAATTCCACAACATATTTATGTAGCTAGGTACATAAGTAGGTAGATAGCCTAGCCTAAGAAACTACCTACTTATCAGTTCTTTTTAACGCGAATGTAGGTAGGTCGCTTTTTTCACCCTATCCACTTATTTATTTATTAATCCTTACTCGGCAGAAAAAAAAGCGAAATACTTACATTAAAAAAAAAACAAATTACGTACTAAAAAACGTAAAAAATGCTATCTCTGGGTGCGTTGCTGACGAATTGAAGCAACCAAAAACAGCACAATATATTTTACAATTTCCTTTTTGCCATATTAAAGAAGCACTTAAGTACTTATACTTATTTTGTTAGAATATTAGTCACAAATCGCACGCTTACTGCTTACAAAATCATCACACCGTCCATTCGTCACTGCGGCGCATCCGAGACTGTCGGTATACTAATTTCCCTACTAAGTCGGCGCGTCTAGGTATAACTCGCGTTCCGACCGTTTGTATGAAGATAGAATACTGTATAGATATCTTTACTGTGTCTTAAGCGATGATGCTGCCTACGTTGGAATACGCTTAAATACCATAACACCTACTGAACTCCCCTTTGGAGGAGACCCATGCCCACCAGTGGGCGTCTAAATGATGACATGATGAGGTGAGCTGTTATCACCGGTGAGACCAATAATTTATTCAGGGAGGTTTCCCTTGAATAAATTATCGGATTGCCAGCTTACATTTAAGATCATCAACTGCCTAGCCTTATCCCAAGCATCTTTTTTTATCGAAGTACCTAATTTTAAATTAACGTCATTATTTTGATTAGAATTGTAAATAGTATCCTTGATACAGCCTTTCAATACATTTTTTTTGCGGAATAATTATATAAACAGGTATCTCAAGGAACTCGAAAAATCATTAGCTAGATTAAAAAAAAATACATCTTATAATCAAGGCGATTCACGACAAGTTCTAACTTAATAAACTAACAGTATCACTTAGAATTACTTAGTTTAAATTCAGATTTAAATCGAAAATGTCGTGTGTGGCGTAATTTTGATGCGACATCAAAATGTTTACAACATTGTTATTATTTGTTTTGTTTCATTGTTCTACGGCTGTGATACACCATCTCAATGGTATGTGCGTTTAACTTTATTTAATTTAATTAATCTAAAAAATACAATAAGCTTTGGATTACTTTTAAAAGACTAAGTAGAGCATGTACATGGAATTTCTTGCTCGTTGTTCCATTTAAGAACCTACTGTTTGCAACGAGCAACTGGCCAAGCTCCAGGAGAAAATTTGAAAGTTCTTCACCATTTACGTAACCTTCTCCCAGCTATGCTGAAATCGTGTATGAAAGTCCTTCATTTTTTGCGCTACAAACTTGAAATTCAGCAGAAAGGTAGGTAATAAGTAGTAGTCGTTCGCTACGAACGAATTTTGCGACAGGGCCGGATTAAGGAGGTCTAATGACTCTCGCAACTTAGTATGAAATTTCTTAATTTTTTGCACTACGAACTTGAAATTCGGCAGAGAGGTAGTTAATAAGTAGTAGACGTCCACTAAGAACGGATTTTACGACAGGGCCGGATTAAGGAAGTCTAATGGTTTCGCAACTTCGTATGAAAGTCCATGATTTTTTGTGCTACAAACTTGCGATTCGCTAGGGAGGTAATTTTTAGTTAACAGACGTCCGCTAAAAACAGACTTGGAACAGGGCCGGATTAAGGAGGTCTAATGGCTCTTGCAAGTTTGTATGAAAGTCTTTCATTGTAACGACACGGTTGGCGCAGTGGTTGAGCGATCGACTGCTGCGCAGCGTGTTGCGGGTTCGATTCCCGCCCAGGGTAAATATTTGTGTGATGAGCACTTGTGTTTGCCTTGTGTCTGGGTGTTGTTTATCTGTATATGTATGTATTTAAAATATATTTGTGTATGTATATCAGCTGTCTGACACCCATAGTACAGGGTCTTCCTAGTTTGGGGTCAGATGGCCGTGTGTGAAATGTCCTCACATATTATATTATATATTATATTGTTGTGCTATAGACTTGACATTTGGCAGGGAGATAGTTAATATTTAGTAGACGTCCGCTAACAACGGATTTTGCGACAGGGCCGGATTAATTTTTTTTTACGAATTGCAATTTGCTAGGGAGGTAATTTATAGTTAGCAGACGTTCGCTGAGAACAGACTTGGAACAGGGCCGGATTAAGAAGGTCTAATGGCTCTCGCAAGTTTGTATGAACAATTGCAATTGTTTGTTTGCAATGAGCACAGTCGTCTCATAAACCTCTTTTCTTTTATTAATATAATATATATATATATATATTATGAGTATGTATATATTTATTTCGGTGTATATATATTCCTGAATATAATTATGTATGTGTAGTTTATATATATAATATATATACAAATGTATCTTTTTTCACTTTTTAAATATTACTTTTTGTAATGCACCTGCCATGTTATTTGTTCACCACCCTTGGTTGACTGGTAGAGAATGCCTAAGTCATTAAGTCCGCCTTTGTACGTTTGTGCATGAAGTGTAAATAAATAAATAATTAATAAATAAAGTCCTTCATTTTTTGCGCTACGTATTTGAAATTCGGCAGAGAGGTAGTTAATATAAGTAGTAGACGTCCGCTAAGAACGGATTTTGTGATAGTGCCGGATTAAACAGGTCTAATGGCTCTCTTAAGTTTGTATGTTAAGTCTAGATTCTAGTTTATGAGTAGGAGACATCTAAGAAATAATTTTGTAACAGCCTGGACTTGCTCTCACAAGTTTATATATTTAAATCCTTGGCTTTTTGTATCTGTAAATTGGTAGAGAGATAGAATATATATATTTTTTTTTTTATATTGTTATAGGCTTGCGTTTGACCGCACCTCACCTGATCTTAAGTGATGATGCGGCCTAAGAATATAGTTAAGTCATGTCACGTAGAAACAGATTTTACGACAGGGCCGGTTCAAGGGAGTATAACCTAACTCTATGTGTTCAACAAACATTTATTGATGACTTATAATACAACAAAATATAGAAAATACAACTTAATGAAATTCAAACGAATCGAGGGCTTAATATTTTTTAGCTATTAGATTCATAAAGTTATAGCTCAAATATTTCTTTGTATTTCTTCCTGGGTACTACTGTGACGCTTTTTTTGTGGTTAAAAGTATATTATAGTAGGTACGTAGAACCTAGTATTCACATATCACCAAATTGATTACCAAATTCCAGACAATATTTTATACATCTTTGTTTATCCCACATTGACCACCGTTTTCTGTAAAACTAGAGATGTCATTTTTGAAAGCTCCCATTTAAAATCTATCCATCCCCTCTACAAACATACAACAGTTTCGAGTAGACTGAAGACTCGGAAAAGTTTTCTCTGCAGCACACAGGCCATTCAGGACCGGCCACGTACGGTCAGACGAAAGTTGTGGGAACATCACCCACCGCCACTGAACTTCTTTCAACCCAGGAACACTTGGCACTCGGAAGTGATTTGCAGTGGCCTAAATGGAAAGCGCTCAAAAGAGTGTGCTCCCAAGAAGGCCACTGCAAACACAACCTAACAAAATAGGGATTATAGATCCCACTGATACCGGTAAGTCCATGTAAGTCCGATTCTCCTGACCAGACAATGGCCCACTTACTACAGTGCCCAAAGTGACCCGTCACCTGCACCTTAGAGGACATTAAAAACGCCACTAATGCTGCGATTAATGCAGCTACTACAGGATCCAAGCAGTCTATCCACGGATATGAGTCTAACACAAAAAATTAGAACACAACCATCTATTTGAAACGAAGAAGACAACTGTATCATAATCATAAATGTCATCTCTTTAAATATATGATGAATTGAAATAAACTGCAGCCTGCAAATAAAACTATAAATGTGGCGTATAAGTAGGTAGTAGGCATCGATACATATGTACTACGCACATATTTCTATGGTTGTAGGTTTTACAAAAATAACAACATCTATTTTTTAACCCCCGACGAAAAAGAGGGGTGTTATAAGTTTGACGTGTCTGTGTGTCTGTGTGTCTGTGTGTCTGTGTGTCTGTGTGTCTGTCTGTGGCACTGTAGCTCTTTAACGGGTGAACCGATTTGAATGCGGTTTTTTTTATTTGAAAGTAGATTCTCTAGCGATGGTTCTTAGACATGTTTCATCAAAATCGGTTCAGCAGTTTTAAAGTTATCAGCTCTTTTGTTTGCTGCGGTAGGGATCTTAGACGCATACCGGATGTTTACTTTGCTTTTAAACATATTATTATAGGTGACCACACTGACCACACAAAACCAAACTAAATTACATTTAAAAAATTTAAAATAAAAATTAAATTAAAAATTTAAAAAAACCCCCAACGCAAAACATTTCAGGCATTTTCTGTTGAGTGAAATATAAAAATGGTTTGCGTCTAACATCATTAAACTTCATATCTACTTAACCACGCGGACAAAGTCGCCGGCAACAGCTAATGTAAAAATAATAATAATGTTGTTTATTTACCAACAAAAAAAGTTCTATACAATTCCTAATAGTCTACACTCTAAGTTATCAATTAGGTTCTCAAAAAAAAAATGAGACACAAAGGAAGTATTTTGCTAATGAACTCCATACAAATCCACACTCGAGCCTGTCTCGTGGAAACAAGCCAAGAACGCAGGCAAGTTCTAAAGTTCTAAAGAATAACAATTCATTCTTTCATTCTAATATTATAAATGCAAAAAGCTTTTTACAATAAAGACAACCGCCTTCAAAAACTAAAAAGTGAAAAATAACTTTAGCACAGAACACACATTGACTTTAGTTTCGAAATTCAGTGGCTTTGTTCTGTTTGTTGTTTTGTATTGCCACCGACTTCCGAAACTAAAGTCAATGTGTGTTCTGTGCTAAAGTTATTTTACACTTTTCAGTTTTTGAAGGCGGTTGTCTTTTTTGTAAAAAGCTTTTTATTTTCCGCTTTTTAGTAGGTACCTCCTTCTCATCCAAATCTATTAAGAAGAGTATGAAACTTAACTACTACAAAGATTGATGAAGCTAAAACGTCAACTATGTAAAATTTTTGGGTATTTGTTGATTTTTCAAAAAGTGCTGAATCAATTTCTATAAAAATTTATAGGGGACCACCCCTGAAGCATACCCTATCCGTAAAAAGAAGATTTTTTAAAATCGGTTTACGTTTGCCGGAGTAATCGCGTAACAAATCGCGCACATACTTAATGTAAATTTAAGACTTATACGGTTTTCTCATGGATGCCACTGTCAGAACCGGACCAAATTGCAACGATATATCGCGTTACCGATAATATCGACTCCAAAATATCGATATTTATATCGATATGTTAAAATCATTGATATCGATAATATTGATATCGGAAAACCCAAAATATATATTTGTTAAAACCATTGAATTTTTTATTAAAGCATTTTTTATTTCTGTTTATTTTACCTGCTATTACTATTACTGTCTAAATCTAATCAAATATAAATAAATATTGCATCAAAACTGCAAATCAAAAGGGAAATCAAAAGCAATTTTACAATCAAAGTTATTTATTTTGTTACAAAGATAAATGAAAAAAGTTTGCAAACAGCGAAGATGCTATTCAACAAAAGATGGGCGTATATTTTGTTAGATGTTAGGTATTAGAAAACACTAAACAGTGTCGAAACATGTTTGACATGAAAAATATTTATGTGATTATCATCTTCGCTGTGTGCTTGCTGTTACTTTTTTCATCTATCTTTGTAACAAAATAAATTACTTTGATTGTAAATTGCTTTTGATTTCCCAAATTTTTACAGAGCTATAAAATTAGTGAAAATATCGATAATATCGATAATTATCGCGTTGGCATGGCCGATATATCGAATATCGATATTTACCTGCCTTCGATATAAATTCGATATAATATATTTATATCGATATTTCAAAAGACTTTGCATCCCTAGACAGAACAAAACTGAATTGACATACTGGCTTTCAGAGTGACAATTAGGCATTTGACACCATTTTGCAACAAAACAAGCAAGCAGGAAAACTAAAAGGGGGAAAGCAGAGTTACTCATCTTCGAGCGCGACTAAAGGCCAGCAGTAGGTTCCACCGAACTGAAGAACACTTGCATTTTGATGAGAGACTACTTAATGAGAGAGATTAATGAAAAATGCCATATTTGATAGTGGCGATGTAAACTTATAAACGTGTTAGTAACATTTATTGTAAGCTGCGTGAGGCACGCACGCCGACCCTGGGGAATACCTACTTGACAGCGTGCAGTCGTATCCGGGATCCCTTCTTTTCGCTTAATGTTCTTTTTCCTAACATACTTTGCCATAACTGTTTTTCCATAATTTGTTTTGCCATAATAATACTTTGTCATATTCATTTTTTGGCATATAGTTTATGTTGGCATAAATATCTTGAAGGCTAATTTGTTTTGGCCTAAATTTATTTCGCATATTGTTCCTGTGCAAATATATTGTGCCACGCTAAAGTATTGAAGTTTATAAAAATTCAATATGTTGTGCTACAAAAGTTGCTGGCAGAAACGAATCGCTGCAAAACCGACTCCACGTAGTCTTCTGTGCCCTACCCCTACAGTGTAATCTAAGCCCGCGTAGGCACGAAGGGGCGAGGCGGCCCGCGAGCTGAGGAGCAGATGGCAGCAAGCCGAAGCTGCGGTGGTGAGTGTAAAACACATCTGCGACGATCAGCTCGCGTGGGACTGCCGGAGCCCCGCAGCGCCGGAGTTGTGACAGAAACCATGCCTACTGCATGTTGCATGTTGCTTGCTTGCTTGCGTGCATGCTGCATGCTTGTTGCAGTCCCACCTATGAGCCGACGTTCTAAGAATGGTGTTGAGGCTGGCGCGAACACGGCGTAGCAGATATGAACATCTCTTGCGCATGATGGCCGAAAAGCTATCAACGTGCGCGTCGGCAAACCGGACGCGCTACAAAAACGCGGCCGCCTCATCAACACCCGGAACGTATTGTTATATTGCGTGCACAGGCCACAATATGCCCGCTGCGTAAAGTTCACCCACGGGCTGCACGTGTAAAACGATTGGCAGTAGGCTTTGAAAAGCGTCACTTTGACCTGAGCCGTACAACGTGCAAATAACGACTCCCTGGTTAGGGCTAAGCTTCAGAGCCTTGAACATCGCCGCACCGTTGCTAGCCTATCGGTCTTTTATCCGTTGCTAGCCTATCGGTTGAAGTTCCACGGTCTCGAACCAAGCGCTTTGATTCCACATTTATTGTGCGAACTACCAGATTGTGGAATTCTCTGCCCACCCTCTCTGTTAAGTATAATCTGGTTATCTTCAAAGCACGAGTGAACCAATTTATCCTAGGCAAGCGTGTTCCTCCTGGTTAATTGCGGTCAAACGCAAGCCTATTAAGTCAAACTGCCCATGTAACACCCACTCTTATCAAGATCGGAGACTCTACACTCGAAGTTGTAGACGATTATGTCTACCTGGGACAAACGGTCCAGTTAGGTAGGTCTAACTTCGAGGAAGAGGTCAATCGTCGAATCCGACTCGGCTGGGCAGCGTTCGGGAAGTTGCGTGGTATCTTCTCGTCCAACTTACCGCAGTGTCTCAAGACGAAAGTCTATGACCAGTGTGTGTTGCCAGTGATTACATACGGGACCGAAACGTGGTCGCTCACAATGGGCCTCATCAGAAGGCTTAAAGTCACCCAAAGGGCAATGGAGAGGGCTATGCTCGGAGTTTCCTTGCGTGATAAAATCAGAAATGAGGATATCCGCAAGAGAACCAAGGTTACCGACGTAGCCCGAAGAATTGCCAAACTTAAGTGGCAGTGGGCAGGGCACATTGCTCGCAGAACAGATGGCCGATGGGGTCGAAAAGTTCTAGAGTGGCGACCGCGAACCGGAAGACGTTGCGTTGGAAGGCCTCCCACTAGGTGGACCGATGACCTGGTAAAGGTTGCGGGGATCCGCTGGATGCGAGTTGCACGGGACCGGTCAATGTGGCGCCACTTGGGGGAGGCCTATGTCCAGCAGTGGACGTCTTTTGGCTGAAATGATGATGATGATGATGATGATTAAGTCAAACGCAAGCTTATTAATATAAAAAATGTAGCCAACACCGAACAGCCAGCGACCTGCGCTCTCGGTCAACATCAATGTTATCCTTTAAATCATCTGAGACCCAATTACCCAGATATTTAAAATTTGCAACTCTTTTTAAAGGACTACCGTACAGCATAACTGGTGAAACTGTGTTATAGCATTTACTGCCTTCTTTAAATATCATGAATTCGCTCTTTAGTGCATTCTATTTGAGCCCATTGGTCTCAGCGTACGATTCACACACGTTAATCAGTTTTCGTAATACCCTGATCGATGGGATCTGCAGAACCATATCGTCTGCATAACTTACATGACAACCGATTCTGGCCCTGCTGAGCTTATCAATCTGATTATTTATAAATAGATTAAACAACGCGAGCGAGGACAGCACCCTCTGCTTCACCCCACTCAAGCTTATACTCAGCTGAAAAAGAGTTTACCCATCTGACACGGTTCTGTTGCTAGCGTACCAAAATTTAAATAAAATAACTTCCCGGGACATCCGTCTTATGCTGCAGTTTGCCCCATAGCATATTATATGACACTAGGTCAAATGCTTTTGAAAAATCTAGGTTACACGCCAATACAGGTGTCTTTCTTGCTGTATAGTACTGCAGTCTGCTTGAAGCTAAGAAGAGCATTTCCTGTAGATCCGGGCCTAAACACGAATTGAGCATCGTTTATTTTTAGATGTATTACAAGCTGGCATATAAGCAGATTATCCAGCACCTTAGCAATTATCGTCGCTAAAGAAATATATAATGTCTGAATGTGTGCCTGATTTGAACTAATTTAGTTAAGCCGTTTAATCGTGAAAGAGTAGAAAACCTCCATTCATAGTGAATCGATAAATGGATGTTTGCTACTCTTTACTGACAAACTTTCGTGTTTATAATAGTAGTAGAAAGTAGTCACCAAAAGAGATAAGTATCCATGTCGTCGGGAATAGTTGAAGTTTACTTAGTAACCAATGGAGGCTTTCAAATGAAATTTAATTTAGTCATTGAACTGTTTATTCTTAATTGTATTTTATTTTATTCATAAACACTCCTCTGTTAATTCCCCACACCCCCACAAAGAAGAGGAAGAGAATAAAGGGGGGGGGGGGCTTTCTCTCTTCCACTTCTTTCTTTATCTCTTTTAATCTGACATACGGTGATAACTATTTGCTTCGTGTTTGAATATTCTCTTTACCTTTAAGTTACACAAAGTTCTGAAGCAGACTTATAACATGTAATGCTAGATTATAAGCATTTTATCTAAATGTGGGCAATGCAGAGTAAAAACCCTACTGATCGATCCGTAAAGATCATGTATAAAGGTTACCGTTCGTTTCATACCGACACCCCTTCATGCCTCGGAAAGTCGTTGATCCTGGCTGTCTTTCATAAATCTTTGGCAGCCGTTATGGGTTGTCAGAAGCCAGAAAGTCTAGCAACCAGTTTTGCCAAGGGGTATCGTTTTACTCAGTAACTAGTTTGTAGAGGTCAGATAAGCAGTCGCTTCATGGTAAACGAAGGTTTTCAGCTGCATTCGAGTAGACTAAAAACCTACTCAAACAAAATTGGGTAAGGCAAAGCAGATGATGACTTAATCCAGATTTGAAATAGATAGATTTGTTCGATGATTATAACCAGTTAAAGACAAACATTGTTTTGTAACTAGCCAACATTACCAAGGCCAATTTTTGTAACAACAATAATACTAAAAGCCTCGTCTTACGGCTGAAACCAATTACCTACCTTCACTGAAATGTAGATCACTACTGCTGGAAGACCATATGTTTCTATCTATGTTTGATCGGTATCTCACATTCATCAATAACGGTTATGATACGACGGAAACAATAGATAGGGATGGCCCTCTCGTTCGTTTCGTTACAACCAACATAAACAACGTGATTTTTATAAAACACTTCTGTATGTTTAAAGTATTAAATTACTGAATTTAGTTATAGTTTACATAAAATATAAAACTCTGCGAGTAACTCGAACATTATACAAGATTTGACTACATTTTGCTAAACAAAGCGGTAAGGCTAGAGAGTAGGAATTAAACGTACCTAATTGACAATTTAAAACTCAAAAAAAAATAATTATGTAATTATTTCGTTGAGTAAATAACTTGCTATTGATTTATTTAAATAGAATCTATAATATGTAAATTCATTACAAGTTTATTTGCTCATATGATCGATACGGTTTTTATTGTTTGTTATTGGTTCTATGTTATAGGATCTCAATAGCAATTTCCTTGTGGGATAACTCTGGTACTATTTCAAAATCAGTACTTTAACTTGAGTAGGACAGGTTTCATGAGATTATAAATAAAGTTTATTTTAAAAGCAAACCATTTATTCCTAGAATTCGGCGGATCAACAAGTCTGTTACCATTTACCACCACCCTATCAAACAAATAATTGTCGACACGTCATTGGGACACATACTTTTGCGTATTCATACAAATAGTTAACCGTAGTAAGCCACAGACCCTCTCATCGATAGATATCATGTGCCGGTAAGATTTCTTACTCTCTAACAAATAATTGGGACTCTATAACCACAGACAGATAGGTTTTTCTATTACCAGTACATACTGGTAATAGAAAAACCTATCTCTAATTCTATTCTATTCTATTCTAATTCTATCATTTTATCTCTAATTTTGACATAAAATTAGAGATAAAATGAATGACGACACGGTTGGTGCAGTGGCTGAGCGATCGACTGCTGCGCAGCGTGTTGCGGGTTCGATTCCCGCCCAGGGTAAACATTTGTGTGATAAGTACTTGTGTTTGCCTTGTGTCTGGGTGTTGTTTATCTATATATGTACGAATAAACAAAAAAAAAATGTATTTGTGTATGTATATCAGCTGTCTGACACCCATAGTACAGGGTCTCCCTAGTTTGGGGTCAGATGGCCGTGTGTGAAAATGTCCCCACATATTATATTATTATTATTATTATAGAATAGGTAATTGGGTTTGGCCGTTAAAGGCCCATAAACGTTACAGATAATAAGACCCACGGATAAAGAAGTGAATGGAGAGATAATGTACGGCCGACCAAGAATCTAGTAATATAAGTAAAGTGAACGGGTAAACCTGCCAGAAAGAGAGAGCATAGTTCCCGCGAAAGAGACAAATAGTTGGCAAATAGTGGGCAGTGGTCCACCAAAGTAAAGAACGAGCAAGAAACTTCACGGACACTCTATTACATCAAGTTTTTAGGAAATACTGGTTCAATTATTCTTATTGGTTCTATGAGGACACCCCAGTGCCTCGGAAAGCACGTTAAACCGTTGGTCCTGCGCCCGATCTCTCCTCGGTCGTGTCAAATTGCCATCCCATAGGATCATGAGGGTGAGAGAAGACGGAGTGTACCTGTGTGCATACTTGTGCACTATAATACCTCCTGTGTGTCCAGTCTTGATAGTCGGATTTATTATGCCAAATACTTAGAATGGATTTAAAATAAAAATCATTACAATTACTTAAAAAAATTATAGAAAAGAACATCAATATTTCATCATCAACATTATTATCCGGAAGACGTCCACTGTTAAACTAAGGCCTTCCTCATGAAGCGCCACAACGAGCGGCATTCTGCCTAAATAAATGTCAAAATTGCTTTTTTATTTATTTCGTTTTCATTTTACATCTGTCATTACAGGGTTTTATAGATATCCGAGAGATATGCCATCATTCTTTATTTGTTCAAAACCTAGTGTCGCCTAATTTGTCTTTGGTTTTTACTCACACAAAAACAAAAGAAACTGATTCGGCACACATGATACTATTTTCGCACGCAAACAATAAAATATGCGCAACACATCTGTGCTATCTTATGGCTCAAAAGGGGCGGACACTAGAAAGTACAGATACAGGCACTGAATGCAGACACACAACACAAGTCTTGAATAGGGAAGAGGGGTTGGAATAAATATTTTATCGATGAAACCCGAGTGCAAAAAAAAGAGAAGTGTATTTTGGGCGAGTTGTTCCACTACGCTTCAAATTCCATTGTTTTTACAATTGTAATCTTCATACATTGATTCCACTGTGCTCCAAGAATTTTTAGAAATAGATTAATAATCAATATTTTAGTTCCACCGCGTTCCAAGAAATTTTGAGTAGAGTTAGCGAAAAATAAATTTAGCATGATATAGTGACAATCAAAGTCATCATTAAATTTGGAAATATTTTCACTTCGTGATGCTTCTGCCATGATTATCAACCACGCATCAACAGTTACATCATGAATTCATGAGGCAAATGCGTTAAAGCAGCACATTTCGCAACAATCAACTTACGGTTTGCCTTTTATGCTGACTCTACTTGGAACCTGTAATTTTTTAAATTAAATAGGTAGGTAATAAAACTTGGAGCGCAGTGGTATGCATTCCCGGAGCGTAGTGGAACAATCCTTTCTCGATATCCGTGGTTTTACCTAATGCGATGGTGCACTTATTATAATGTCATCACAGTATATTTACCCATTATCTAATTTTATTAACTTATCACAAACAATTATTTAGTTTTGGTTTCCTAACCCTAATTATGTTGTTGTTTCTAGCCTCAGACTACGCTCATATGCCTCCGTTGTTCCACATGGACAACTACGAAGAATGCTTCGATGAACCGGAGGCAATATACTGCATGGCAGAATTCTCTCTGGTCTCAGACGAGCCAAGCCCGCTCTTGACAATGATACAAGTAAGTTTTGACATCTTATGGATGAAGAAGGGGAAGAAGCCATGGTCCTCATGAGGTGGACCATGGCTTCATGGTGTGGTGTGTGTGGTTCTTCAAATGGTCAAAAATAAAGTTGAAATGTCTCATGTGTTTCCAATCACACCGAAACCCATACTCTTCAAATCGGAACTATAGCGGTAGTTCTGAAGGCATGAGAACCATACTTCATTGGTGAGATGCACCAAGCACCCTGTAATCCCTAATAGTGACGTGATATCCACGGCTTCATGATATGACCCTACAAAGATAATGAAGAATAATTATTTTCATATTTTCGCTCATTTACATACTCTCTACTCTAATAAACTAGAAAATTTTCAGCGACTGTCCCACCTCAATTTCAAGACAGCGTAAAGTTTTGGCCATGTTACTCAAAGAGACGTTGCTAGAGCGACTGATAGTGATAAGCAAAGTAGAAGTAAAAGACCCAAAGGCCGTAGTTCTAGAAGGTAGTCAGACCAGATTTCTGAACACCTGGAGATGACACCTATGAGTGACACACTCCACTAAGCGACTGATCGCAACCGATGGATATAGATTGTTGACAGAATAAAGAAGAAGAGATACGTTCCTTCTAATTTATAATGTTGATTTATAAACTTATTATTTCTCTTATTGACAGGAATTTTCAGCATTCCCTTCACACTACAACCACACATTACTCCGTCACGGTTATTGCATAAACAAAACATGCAAAAAATTCTACAATATTTCTGGACCGTACCTTAGTGTCGAAGACGAAAGATTAGCCCTCGAGGCATGTACGAATGATACACTTTATAACAAGTACAAGTTAAAAACGATAGTGGATGACTTTGATTGTTCCAAACACGATAGGGAGCAGCCAATAGATGAACTGGATATTGCTGTAGCTGTAGTCTGCATCATTATATTGTTGGCTAACCTGGTTGGGAGCCTTTGTGATCGCTATTTAGAGAAGGGAAAAGATCGAGAAGGTAAGCTTTCATTTTATTGTTTTAAAAGTGTACTGCTAAGTATGGGTACCATGTGGTACATCGTAACAATGCTGTTGCAAATTTATTTTTCTATTTGGCTTCCGCGCTGGTCTCAAGCGTGAGTGCTAAGCCTGAAATGTTAATGTCAAAGTCAAAGTCAAAGCATTTATTTCAATTAAACCATTTGCAGGCACTTTTGAAAAGTCAAAGAGTCAGTTAGATAGTCAGAAAGTTGAAGCTAGTTGCTCGTTCCAAAACGTAGGATTGGTCTCTATGGAGAAGAACGAGCGAGAAACTCCACGGACACTCTTTTCAATCAAGCTTTTACAAAATCCAGGCTACATTATTCTTGTTGCTTCTATATGTGAAAACAATGTAAGTGAAGAGAAATCCAAAACATTCTAATTAAAAATAAATTAATATAAAAGCCATGGCAGTTAAGAGATGACCAATCTCAACTGACAGCGCCCGTTCACGAGCATGACGCGCGGATCAGCACCACTTAGCTCAACCATTTTGAAGGGAACCGAATGATCAAACCCGCACGCCACCATCAGTGAGACATTTGAGCGAGCATGACAATGTTCTCAACTGCCATGCTCATTTATGTCAAACACATTGAATAAATAAATGGCTCCATAGTTCTCACATTTACATAATAATTGAAATAGTGCTATTAATTTATACAAAGCCAAAATTTCCAATGTATGTAAGTATTTCATTCGACAGATAAACTATAATAAGTAAATAATAATAACGGTACACGTTATTCATGTCAATAATAAGGGGTGAGCAACATAATTTTCTTGCAATTAAGAAAGTCCCTTAAGAGGCTGTGGAGCAGGACTAGCATTAATTAGTAGCAGAGTAATTCGGGGATACCGCACGATCTCCTTTGAGGCAGCGAGCCTCCTAGCCGGATCTCCGCCGTGGGATCTTGAAGCGAGAGCCCTCGCTTCACTTTACAACTGGAGTGGGGAGGTGCGGGAGCGGGGCATACGACCGGTGCCGCGAGAGTACACGCGGCGCCGCTCCGAGCTCCGCGCGATCCTAACGGCGGAATGGGAGGGACAACTCGTCAACCCCAGCGCAGGGCACGCCGTAATTTCGGCGGTAAGACCCGTCATGAAAGATTGGTTAGGGCGCCGACACGGCGCCCTCACGTTCCGGCTGACACAGATACTGACCGGACATGGCTGTTTCGGGAAGTATCTGTGTCGTATAGGCCGCGAACAATCGCCCGGTTGTCACCACTGCGGAGATTGCCTGGAGGACACGGCGCAGCATACGCTGGCAGAGTGCCCAGCTTGGGCAGAGCAGCGCCGTGAACTCTCCGCAGCAGTAGGTGACCTCTCGCTCCCGAACATCGTTCTTTCGATGGTCCAGAGCGAGAGTGCGTGGGAGGCTGTCGCCTCTTTTTGCGAGCATGTCATGCACGCAAAAGAGGCGGCAGAGAGGGTGAGGGAAGCAACTGCCTCGCTTCCCTCCAGGAGAAGACGCACCGGGCGCCGGAGGGCGCTTAATGACCTCCGGCCTCCATGAGTTGCCGGCCTGCGGGTGGTCGACTTAGGGGCAGTCCACCACCCGACCAGATGCAGGCCCGTGTAGGCGGCGCGCCGTGTTCCGCGCGCGCCACACTAGAGGATTCGGCGGCGTTCAGACCGCCGAGGTCGACGGGATCCGCCGTGTAGGCGGATCATAGCCTGGCGGGGGCGCGGTGCATGCGCGAGCGAATCCCGTACCCCCGCCCATAGGTCAGTCGAGGAACACCGTGGTGGTTTTAGCCGGTAGGAGTCCGGCACACCCTCCCGTCTTCCCCAGACGGGAGACAGTCCATGAGGATTTCCCCACGATAAAAAAAAAAAAAAAAAAAAAAAAAAAAAGGACTAGCATTAATGCCAAGCATTTTTATCATTGATATAATCTTCCAACTTATAATATGCTTGCCTACATAGTGTGCGTTTAATGCTTGTTTTAAATTGCCTTTCATTTAATTGCATATCGAGCGGTATTTTATTATAACATTTTACACAATACTCCATAAAAGAAGTATGTACTTTTGACAATCTGAAATTTGGTTGATATAATTTGTTCCTATTTCTAGTATTAAAGTTATGTCTGTCACTTGTTTTACTAAACAGATGAAGATTTTTCCGAACATGCATGATGTTTTCGTATATATATTGACAAGGTACCGTCATGATATTAATTTGTGTAAACAATTCTCTTAGAGACTCGCTTCTGTTGAGACTATAGATGGCTCTGACAGCCCTCTTTTGCAGAATAAAGATAGAATCTATATCTGCAGCCCGTCCCTAAAGCAAAATACCGTAAGACATGATACTATGAAAGTAACTACAATAGACTAGTCTAGCGGTATCCACGTCTGTCAATTGCCTAATTTTTCTGACAGCGTAAGCGGCCGAACTTAGCCGCCCTGCAAGAGATGTTAAATGAGGACCCCACTGCAGCTTTGAGTCAAGCGTAATCCCTAGGAAAATTGTCTTTTCGACGAATTCAAGTACGTCCTTATTCAATAAAACGTTACATTCGGTGAAGCGAATCTTATGCACTTGGTTTTCTTCTCATTTAACACTAAATTATTTGCAGTAAACCAATTATGAACTTTAATCATGGCGTCATTTACGTCGTCATAGTGATGTGCCCGTCTATTTACTTTAAAAATCAATGAAGTATCATCAGCAAATAACACCATTTGAGGTTGATTTCTCAGTAAATGCGGTAAATCTTTAATATAAACTAGAAATAGGAACGGACCCAATATTGAGCCCTGTGGTACTCCCATTTTTACTTTCAAGCCCGATGAATTTACACCGTTTATTTGAACTTGCTGCAGCCTATCATCTAAATACGATTTTACTAATCTGAGCGCTAGTTTACCGAGTCCGTAATGCTCAAGCTTCAAAAGCAGTGTTTCGTGATTTACGCAATCAAATGCTTTGTAGAGGTCACAGAAAATGCCAATGGCATCCTGTGACTCCTCCCATGCGTTAAAGATATGTTTAATCAAAGTGATACCAGTAGTGCAACGCCCTCTGGTGAACCCATACTGTTGATCATGTAGGATGTTATTGCAATTAAAATGACTGAGCATTTCATTATGCATTACTTTTTCAAACACTTTGCTGAAAACCGGCAAAACCGAAACGCGTGATTCGTGTTCTTGCATTCGCCGTATTTGAAAAGCGGTATAACTTTACTGTACTTCATTAAAACTCCTTGTTCTATACACAAATTAAATATGTAAGCTAAATAGGGTGCTACTGTGTCAATATTCGATTTACAAACATTAATAGACATTCCCCACAAATCCTCAGTAACTTTGATCTTTAGTTGTTTAAAAGTTTTTATAACAACCTCAGAGTTTAAATGTTTAAATTTGAATTCCGAACGGCAGGCTAAAACATTCGTTTTTAATAAATCAAAAGCAAGTGAGGGCGAGGAAGCTAAATTTTCTGTAGCTTTAATGGGAATATCGGTAAAGAATTTCGCAAATTCCTGAGCAACATCGATATTAGTACTTATTAGACCACAGGGTGTCTCCAGAGTGTAATCAGTTTTATTTCTTTTGTTTCTATTGGTTTCATCATTGATAATTTTCCAAATAGTCTTAATTTTATTTTCTGCTGATTTTACCTTGTTGCTTATGTATAAAGCTTTAGCTGTCTTGCAAGTATTTTTAAAAGTTTTTGAGTAAGTAGCAACATACTTATTAAAGGTTTCAGTGTTTATATAAGGCTTAAGGCCATACAGCTCAAAAAGTCTTTCCCTACTTTTCCTGATACCTTTAGTTGCCCAGTCACTGAATAAAAACTTAGGGCTAATAGTTCTAGGTATTTTCTTAAAAATATTATTAAACTCTGTTTGCACAACTAAAAAGAATTCTTCATACAAAACATTACCATCACTCATATTAAGGCCCTGAATGTTTAACTTAATCATTAAAGTGCTATTAAATTTAATTAAATTGCCAGATGTTACTGGTCTTGACAGTACCTGCACTTTTTGTATTGGAGCGTTGGATTCAAAAGTAACGGTTTGCCCGCTGTGATCAGATGGGAGATAATTCACTATAGCCTTTTCTAAATAGTCGCAGCAACAAAAAACATTATCAATACATATAGCAGTAGTCGTAGTCACTCGTGTTGGTTCTATAAACACATTTGACAAATTAAATGATTTAAAAAGACTTATTAATCTACTGCTATTTGAATTGTTTTCTAAAATATTAACGTTAAAGTCACCGCAAATTATTACTGATTTATTGCCATTTGTAAGTTTAGTCAAAACATCTTCCATTATTGACTCAAAAATTTAGTAGTTTTGATAATTAGGGGGTCTGTAAACACACACTATTACATGCCTATCTAGCTCAACACAGGACAGTTCAATAGTATGTTCAACCGATAGTTCCACTATGTCTTTACGAGACTTAAATTTGATATTATTTTTTATTAAGATTAGTGAATCACCACGCATCATAGTTATCCGGTTGAAACAACTGCCAATAGTATAATTATCATAATTAATTAACATTTCATAATCCTTCAGCCAGTGTTCGGTGAAACAAATAATGTCGAACTTTGTTTTTTCTTAAACCAACTCAATTTCTAATTGCTTAGAAGTAAAACCTTGAATATTTTGGTGAAATAATTTCATGGAATGTTGCTTTGACCCTTTTTTACAATTTACTAAGTGATTGCTAGAAGATACCTTGTTTTTGATAAAGAACAATAGCGAAATTGTAGTTGACTTAAATTTGAGCGTCCAAAAGTGACTTACATACGAAAGAAATTACATTATTTTTCTACGATTTTTCAAAGTATCGCATTAACCAGTTAGGGCCGGATAAAAAAATATGTTAAATGAAAACTTATTTGACTTTTCATCAACGTTTAGTGTTGCCATTTTATATTTTTACTCTGCCAAGTGACAGTAAGTACTTAAAACATTTAAAGTATTGTAATCAGTTTTAGTTTGTTATTACAATTAAACAGAGTAAGTAAATTGATACAGTTTATTTCCAAGTGTAGGTTTCTTGCAGGTTTGTAAAAATACTGTGGTATAAAAATAAATCAATTAGTTTCGATTAATGACTAGCAAAAAGACTAGTAACCCAAATCTAAAAATAATTGCTTGGTAATTGACACAGAGTCATAGACAGATCTGTGCACAGAGTAAAAACGATATGGTCGATGTATACATGTAGTAGATACCTATTGTATACATATGGTAAGGCCAAAGAGTATTTATAACCACTGGGATTACCAACCTTAAACAATATTTTTACAAGACATTTCATTCTGAATTAACTAGGTAAAGAAAATACTAATGCGATATTGCCTTTTTACTTCCTCAATTTGGAATATAAAACTTACCATAGACATAACCTACAAAAGTTCATGACTGAATATTTATTATTCTCGGCCTTCTTGAACAAAAAATCTTGCACAAACTAATTCAGAAGGTGATGCTGAATTAAATAAGATATTTTTCATTTAAAGACGTAGGAATTTAATCTCAACTAAAACAATGTATGGGTGGCTGCCATTGTTCTTTAACTATATTGGTACTGGTAACTTCTGTTGTCTTACTGACTAGTTTAAACTATTATTTGTGCTTACCACCTTATCATTAGTATTATTACTAACTACTGTGGAGTCAATTACAGATGACTTCGACATATTTCTTATGTCTGAGTTAATATTAAAAGCTAATAGCCATGCTATCTGACGCCTAAATCTAAGTTTTTGCCCTTGGTGGAGGCCCTAAAAGTCACTTTTAAGGCACCACAGGATTGTCCGGTTAAGCAGTAACCAACCCTCAGGTTGAACTGCGAGATGCCAAACAGAAAAAACAAAAAAAAAAAGCCTAAATCTAATGGGCAGATACACTGTATCTCTAGTCGATTTTAATTTTTCAACTAAACTGTTGGTGTCTAGAAACATAAGCTTGTCACTATAGTGACTAACTAAGAAATGCATATGTTTATTAAGAATATGTATCTTAATATTTTCCCTATGTGACAGGTGCTCAAAATATGGAAATGCGCATATTATTATTTTATGACAATTAACGTTTAAAAGTTCCTCATTAGGAAACTTCTCAGTAGCAGCCCGAAGTTTAAAAGTTGGTGACTGTACAAGGAATACATTATTTCTTAATAGATTCATACTTTTTACCTTATACAGGATGAAATTGAATTCATTAGCAAAATTTTAAGGAGTGATTCAGACCACGAACCTGAACAACTTTCATTATGGAACCAACTCAAACAACGCGTAAAAAAAACAGCTGTTCCATACAGAAGTGTAAAATGTATGAAACAGCTGTTTTTTTAAGTAAAACATCGCTGTGTCTCGAATAGCTTGTTTAAAGCCGTTGGTCTCGGCTATCATTTGTAAATATTCAATAGTCGTTATGGGATGATGATGTCCGAAAGTCTGACAACCGGTCTTACCAAAAAGTATCGTGTCACTCCGTGACGGTTGTGGAGATCAAATAGGCAGCTATTTAAAACGGTGTCCCCTTGTTTCGCAGACAGAAATTTCATAGAATTTCGTTTCCCAGAAAATGTTTCACATATTATTATTTGGTCCTCGTATTTTTATTTCGACTATTATTGTTTCAAAGACTATTTACTTCAATGATAAATATTTCTCAGAAACACAATTCAATGAATTTTTATTCACATTTTTTTGTTTAACAAACTTATCAAACAGTAGAATTATTTTTTAACGAATATTGTTTGTTTGTTGTATTTTTCCATGGAATTTATTTCAACGAAAATGTATAGATATAAATAGACAATAACAAAAATGTTGTCTTATAAAGTCAATATCTTGTGCTGCCAAAGTTAATGACAGAAACGAATCGCTGCGAAACCGACTCCACGTAGTCTTGTCTGCCCTATGCCGAAGCTGCGGTGGTGAGCGTGAATACCATCTGCGACGATAAGCTCGCGTGGGACCGCCGGAGCCCCGCAACGCCGGAGCCGTTACAGAAACTATGCCTGCTACATGTTGCATGCTTGCTTGAATGTTGCATGCTTGCTTGCACGCTGCATGCTTGCTTGCATGCTGCAAACTTGCTGCACGCTGCATGGTTGCTTGCACGCACGCGCAGTAGGTTTGGTTAGAACTCAGACTCCCATTCTTGGGAATAAGTCTTATATTGAATAAAAAATATAAGGATACAGAATATTTGATTTGTTATTCTATGAAGATAATTCTAACAATAAACTTTACGTGAAACAAAAATCAATGATTTAAAAATCTTGAAAGTAAGTATTCTGCATATTGATTATTCTATGAAACGAAATTATTAGAAAAAAATTATGTGAAACGAAATTCTACAAAACGATTAGCTATGAAACAACGTACAACCATGTAAAACACTGGTATTCAGCTACATCAGGATGGACTGGAAACTGACGCCAATACAGTTGGGCAAATGCTAGGCAGGTGGTTTAAGTGTATTGATAAATATGGGTGTACTGTGGAATATTAGTAACAACGCTGTTGCATATTCCTTCAAATAATTAATTTCCATGACAATTTACCAAGTCTTTAATGTCAAATTGCAAGCGGAACGGCAAAATGTTTTTTTTTTATATTTTGTTTATTATAGGTACGTGTTTGTAATGAAATTATTTTTTTCAGAATATATCTTACTCAGATTTCTGTATTGCTTTTCAATATATCGGAATTGGAAGAAATTTATAGTGCCACCAGGAGAAGGTCGAGATTTGCGAATACAAGCACTGAAAGCAATTCATGGTATCAGGTAAAATATCGATTTTCAACCAATTTCAAAAAAAGAAGGAGGTTCTCATTTTGCACGTTTTTTTTATGTTTGACCACTTGTAACTTTTTTCAGCGTTGTTCGATTTCAATGCTTTTTTTCTTTGTTAAATAGTGTATACCTCTTTGGTCGCATATTTCATGATAATATTCCACCCTTAAGGATAGAACATTAAGGGATGACTGATATATTTTTGTGTCACCGTTTCGTAATTAATTTGTATGATAAGAAATAGGCACTAAAAAGCGAAATAGCAATTTTTGACAATAATGACAACCGCTTTCAAAAAGTAAAAAATAAATATTCGCAAGTCTGTGGCAATACAAAACAGCAAATAAAACCAAAGCCGCGCCGACTTGCGAATTTCATGTTATTTTTTACTTTTTGAAGGCGGTTGTCTTTATTTTATTTATACTGTTTGATATTATTTCTTATTTGTAGGTAGACTAATGTTTGTTTGTTTTTTCAGAGCTTTAACTACGATAATGGTCATAGTTGCTCATTCCTTTTACATCGGCATCATATTCATAGTAAATCCAGAGGATATAGAAGCTGTAAGTTATTTTATTTATTGCTCTTATAAACTAAATAATTATTCGTTTCGAATCGTATCGTATTGAAGCCGTGGGGTACCAACCGCGAATAGCACCACTCCATGGACCTGTGGGTGTCCGCGACAGAGGGATATTGACAAGCAGCAGCGTTCTTTTGGGTACCATAACACCTACTGCGATCGCCAACATGCTTCGGTCAACCAAGACGATTACGCCTGAACCACCCCTTGGGGGAGACCTATGCCCAGCAGTGAGCGTCTGAAGGTTGACAATGATGACCAATTGTATCACAAAAACTGACGGAAGATTCGCAGATCCAGAACACTCTCGATCTAATCACCTTTTGAACCAAAAAAAAAATCTAAGTCGGTTCAGTCATTTGGGCGATACAATGCCACAAACAGGCACAGATTTGAACACAGACACACATCTGTTGTTGTTAATAATGAATGTTATTGTTTTAATTTCAGTTGTATGAAAATAAATTTTACAACATATTTATGAACGGGACACTAATAATGCAGACATTTTTAGTCATTTCTTCCTTTCTGCTGGTGTATAATTGGCTGATAAATTCTGAGAAACGTTCACTTTCATGGAATATGCTGCCGCAGCAAGTCTTTATGAGATGGTTAAGGTAAGAAAACAGGACATTCACATGATTCTAGCTTCTATTTCTGGTGTAAAGACTCTCGTATTGCTAAATCCATATTAAAATACCAGCCTATAATGCTCCACTACCTGGCAAGGCAAAGGCCTATTCCCATACTATGAAGGCACGACCATTTATCACCATGCTGGCTCAAGCTGGATTAGCGATTTCAGACTTATATTCATTATAAGTCCAGGGGGCCAAGTCTGCTATTTTTATAATTTCAGTCCAACACGATCCCATTGTCTTTTTGCTAAAAGTTCGTAATCTGCTAAATTCATAATGGTCGATCATTACGGTCGAATTGAAGCAATGACTGCCCAATGACGTTCTAATGGTAGGTCACTGATCAAAGGAACTGTCAAAATTTTTGCAGATTACCGCCTAAGTCAGTCATTCAGTTGTCATTTTGTACGGGATTACCATTCTATATCATTTCTTTCAATTGCGTGTCAGTGGTTGACCATTGGAAAGTCATAAGAACACCATTATATTAGTAGTTTACCAAATTTTGAAAATTGGCTAAGGACCTGTATCACTGTACTGTACATCACGCATTATTTTTTATTTTAGATTTTTTTGTTTATATTTTATTTTTGTTACATATTTTATAAAATACTGTTCATCTTATTCTTCTTTTAAATTATTTTTAATTTAGTTAGCCCTACTACAGTTAAACGTTTGCTAACAGTTTGTTGTTTTAATAATAGTAATCTGTGGAAAATGTTTATGTTTAATATACTACTGTTTGTTTTCCCAAATACAATAAATAATAATATTATTATTTTGATTCAGATTGACTCCATCGTATGCTCTCATCTTAGGATTGACTGTAACTTGGTTTGGAAGATTGGCCACAGGACCATATTTTAAGGTAAGTTTTTCTTTTAATTCTTCTCGTTGTGTGACTTGAGCATTAACATTAACAGCATAAGATTTTTTTGCACATTGTTTATTTTTATTACTTCAAGAAACCTTTTTGAATTACATGCTTACTTATTCTGCTGTAAGTGTGCTTTGGAATTGCACAATCTAAGTCCTCCGTCTCCATTCCATCATCGGATGAGCAGAACCGCTCTACGGTTGAAGTTACAAGGTCTCGAACCAAGCGCTTTGCTTCTCCATTTAGTGTGGGAACTGCCGGACTGTGGAACTCATTGCCCGACTCTCTTTTCCTCGTTACATATAATCTGGGTACCTTGAAGGCAAGAGTTAAGACTGTGTCGAGCAAAAAACGTAAAAAGGACAGATACAGTTAAGGTTATATTAACGAAAGTAGTTGATTTTGATTATGAAAATATACATAAATACTACCAAGAATAATGTATTTACAATGTTTGCCAGGTAAACATATGCAATATGGCATAATTTGTTTAATGGACTCTTACAACGTTGAGCAAAATCTACAAAAACGAGTGCTGAGATTCAAGGGAGTTTATGTATTCTCCCATTGAAATATTCTGTAGAAATATATTCAAGCAAATCTCTAATATGTATTCTTGAAATCTTGCGTCTCAGATTTTCATTGTATTGTTTAGAAGATTTTATATATTTTTATTCAAAATGCGCTCCTAATTCGCCATAGAAAATTACTATGAACACGCTGAGCTACCTAAATACATGCCCACGCGCTCCAACAATTCAGTCTTCAGTCGCCCTCGAGGCTTCAGAGCGTCTCCACGTCACTTTAGAGAGCGAGCGCATCGATCGACAATTTATTACCGTGTAAACACACTCTGCTGCATAGAAATACAAAGTATGTGACATTTTCGACATCTTGAATTTAATTCTACTTTTAATGAATTTTATCTTGTAGTCTCGCAATACCGTTTATCGAATGAATTAAAACTTTGTATATTTGTAAGTTAATTTTATATAATCAACTACTGTTTTAGCAAATATTTAACTATTGTATTAAGGTAAATGGGAAAACGAAAGGAGAGGTAGGATATGAAGAAAAGGAACCAAAATGTTCTACTTTGACTGTTTACTACCGGAAGTAATCCAGGAAATAATCCAGATTTTTGTTTAATTTTCTGTGTTTGGCATTTGTCTACTCAAGATTGGTTAGACAAATGCACGAACACAGAAAATTAAACAAAAAAACTGAAGATGAGAAATGTATTTATTCAACACAATTTCGACACGTAAAATTCATTGAAAATTTTAAAATAAAGTTATTTGAAAAGAATTTTGTATAGGTAATCGAATAAAACATAAAATAAAATAAACTTTGATACTTATTCCTTTGTTTTCATTTATATACAATACATTTTTCATTTCAAATTTTGCATAAATTGTTTTATTTTCAGTCGGAAAAAATTTGAAGTTTAGTTAATAATAATGTACATGATGCCATATTTTACTAAATGTAAGTTACCAAGTTTTGATTTTCAAAAGCTCAGGAGCGCGTCGAGCGGGTGCGAGCGTAACTGTGTGCGTTTCACGCACACAGCGGCACTCGCACGGCGCAGGAAGTTAAAATACCTAATTTGTGCTTGCCGCTTATGCTCGACACAGTCTTAACTGGTTTATCCTAGGTAAGCTTGCTCTACCTTAGGCCGCATCATCACTTAGTATCTGGTGAGTTAGGGCTAAACGCAAGCCTATAAGAATTTTAAGAAGAAACTGCCCAGTGACCCAAAATATTGTGAACAAATAAAACAAAAAAGAAAGATGCAAATTAAAAAAATGAAATAAAACCATTTATTTCCAACTGAATTTCCATATAAAGTTAGTAGTTTTATTGAACTTGTCTATGATAGTTACATTAAAATAATATCGCAGTACGATAATCCAATAAAATCATATTTCTATCAAAATTAATAATTCTAAATTAAATTCATAAAATATGCAGTTTGATAAACCTATTCCACATTGCCGACTTTGATCTCAGCGATCGACCTTGTAAATCTTCAATTAAATAATATAAAACCTCAAGTCATAATGTTGAACGAAATGGCTTGACGATTTTTATGATATTTTTTCTATAAGGATGGTCTGAGAATAACAGGTCGTAAAATATTTTGTAATGTGGCAGAGCAGCTTTTGCCGTGTCAACTAGTGGTAATATAATATGTTTTTGTTCCAAAACATTAGTTAGGTACAAAGTCTAAAAAAAACACCCATATTACTAAAATGGGATCTTTTCCTTTTGCATAATGTTCTTTTTCCTGATATAATTTGGCATAACTACTTTGGTATTTTTGTTTTCTTTTGAAATATAACAAAAATAAAAAAGTTAAGGAAACGGTTAAGCGTAAATAAATTTATGCGAAAATATAATTAGGAGAAACAAAAGTATACCAAGTTATAAATTAGGTCTTAAAATTTTATGAAAATGGATAGGCAACCTATTAAAATCATTTATTGTGTTCATCCATAGCTATCCTAATTATTACTACATATCACAAACTTGTTGTCGTGGTCGCAAAAACTAATATTTATACTGTTTTCTTAATTTGAGCCGTGCATTTGATTCAGTCAATTATAAAATATTATGGGATAAAATGAATAACGCAGGTATATCAAGTGAAATAATTAATGTTATTAAATATTGGTACGGGGGACAAAAAAATGCTGTAAAGTGGGGTAATAGTTTGTCTAATGAGTACACTCTCACTATCGGAGTAAGACAAGGTGGACTAACATCTCCTACACTATTCAATTTATATGTTAACGACTTGATAGAGGAGCTAAGCAGGGCCGGTGTCGGCTGTTCTATCGATAATGTCACTGTTAACAACTTAAGCTACGCCGACGATATGGTGCTGCTTAGCCCCTCTGTCAAGGCGCTGCAAAAATTATTGAACATTTGTGAAATGTACGCAGAAAGGCACGGTCTCAAGTATAATGTCAAAAAAACGGAAATCTTGGTTTTCAGATATGATAATAGTCCATTACCTACTTACACCTGATTTATTGTTGTGTAACACTAAATTAAAGGTTGTTAAAAGCTTTAAATATTTGGGTCGTATCCTAACAGAGAATTTAAAAGATAATGAGGATCTGGAAAGACGAAGAAGAATGATAGCTGCGAAAAGCAATATGCTTGCACGGAGATTTGCTAAATGTACCGATCAAGTAAAAACTACTTTGTTTAACGCGTACTGCTGGTCGCTATACACATGACAACTTCGGTACAAGTACACGCAGCGCGCATACAACGCGTTGCGTGTACAATACAACAACGCATTTCGATGTATGCTCCGACTTCCATGGAGGTGTAGTGCGTCGAGCATGTTCGCGGAGAACAGAGCAGACGATTTTTATGCTATTTTAAGAAAAACGAGGGCCTCCTTCGTAAGCTGTGTGCATGAATCTGACAATGGAATATTGAGAGCCATAAATGAAGCTAATCTTTTCTTTGTATATGGCTGTCAATATTCCAGCTAGCCAATATAAAATAATAATTATAATTATATAACTTGTCTCGAATATTGTATAAACTATGAGTGCATGCCTGCAAATAAATAAATAAAAATTGGTTGTCTGTAAAGTCGGTTTACTGACGATAGTTGAACGTGACAACGCGAAAGAATCATGCCGATTGTGCTTCTTTGTCGCTCATTCCGCGCTCTCGCTTGCACTTCAAGCCTTACATGGAACGCCTCAGAGCGAGGTAACGCCGTAACGCCGCATACGTCATGTTTTTTCTTTTTCGTGCGTGCAGCCGTCTCTATCGAATTATAAGACGTTGTCACGTCAAAAAAAATAATTAGGTGTAATATAATAATATGTGAGGACATTTCACACACGGCCATCTGACCCCAAACAAGGGAGACCCTGTAGTGTCAGACAGCTGATATACATACACAAATACATATTTTTTTCTTTTTTTCAAGTACCTACGTAATAAGTTGGTGGTGTGATGATGTGATGCGTCCGTCCATGTGGCATATCTTCCCGTGGGTGTCGTAAGAGGCGACTAAGGATCTCATCAGAGAATGGGCAGCAGCGTTCTCTGTGCCTTTGTAACAACCATACTGCGATCGCCAACCCGCCTGCCAAGCGTGGCGATTATGGAAAAACCGCCCCTTGGGGAGGCCTTTTGAATGATGATGATGATGATGTGATGATGAAGATGTGATGATGATGATGTGGTAATGATGTGCCTCGAAAAGCATGTGGTCTTGCGCATAATCTCTTCCCGGTCGTGTCGAATTGCCGTTCATGGGATTATGATAGTTCGGGAAGAGGGGCTGTTCCTGTATTTGCGCACACACTTAAACTATAATTACTACTGCGTACCTGTATAGTCTCTCTTGAGGTTGTCCACTGCTGGACATAGTCAGGTGAAATATTAAGTATTAATATTTGTCCAGTACAACAATATATTTAGGATGCTGTTGGGTCTACCACGCTTTTGTAGCGCTTCCAGGATGTTCACCGAAGCCAGGGTGGATGGTTTTCATGCCATCATACGGAAACGGTGAGCTACTGTTCTCGGTAGATTACGTGCTAGCTCCCACAGCATCCTGAGTACATTGTGTGATAGGTGGGACAGCCCCATGCTGGCGCACTGGATACGGCTGCACAGGTATAGATGTCAGCCGTTTCTATTTTGTAAAAGTTAAAAAAAAAAAAGAATACCGCCTTCAAAAACTAAAAAGTGATAAATAACTTTAGCACAGAACACACATTACTTTACTTTCTGAAGTCGGTGGCGGTGGCTTTGTGTTTGTTGTTTTGTATTGCCACCGACTTCCGAAAGTAATGTGTTCTGTGCTAAAGTTATTTATCACTTTTTAGTTTTTGAAGGCGGTTTTCTTTTTTTTTGTTAAAAAACTTTTTATTTTTCGCTTTTTAGTGTTGCCTTAACATCCAAATCCATTAAGAAACGACAACACACTTAAAAGAGATTGTAAGTCCTCCAGTGATTGAAGAAACTAAAACGTCGTCTAAGTAAGTTTTTTTGGGAATTCGTTGATTTTCTCAAAAAGGGCTGTACCAATTTTGATAAAATTTATATGGGACCTTTTCGGTATAAATCCCTTTCGAACAAAAAGAATTTTGCAAATCCGTCTATATATGACAGAGTTATGCCCGAACATACATAAAAAAAAAAAAAATTATATAAACATTCGAATTGATAACCTCCTCCTTTTTGAAGTCGGTTAATAAAGTCAGTGTATAAAGTGTCGTTTAACTAACATTAGGATAAGACTTTCACTAACCATATATGGATTTTGCTATCTAAGACAAAGAAATTATTATTATTGTTATTCTCATTTATTTATTTTCTTTACATATTATATTATATTTTTAAATATTGGTAAAAACTAAAAACGTTTTAAAATATGAAAAATAATAGCCCATCGGCATCGGGTACAGGGTCCAAGCTACCGGTGGTCAGGGCTCCTGAGAGAGGAATCTCCTAACAATACGCGCTGTGTCCAGAAGTACCGCTGTTTGAATTAAGCCCTTGATCCAGCTGCCCAACGAGAGCATCTGTCCATCATTATTAAATTATTATTATTATTAATAAAGACTTATTTCGATCTACAGAGAATAATTTATAGCGAAATATCTGACTGCCGCCGTGACTGGTGGAAGAATCTCCTTTACATCAACAATTACTTTGATGGCTCCACTTGTATGATACAAGCCTGGTAAATTTCTAAATTAATTATCATATTTTTTTTAATTCATCAATCTAATACCTACAAGTTCCATATCATGAAATCTACTGAAACGATTTTGATGAAATTTGCATTGTTCCATATAACTTGATATAAATGCAAGTCAATTATAATGGTCGCAATCCGATTTCAGAGAACTTGGACAAACTAACGTATATTTATATTTATTTTTAAACGTTTATAATTGTGTGTGTAAGTAAGTGTAAGTGGAATTGGCCTTCAGATGGTTTAAAAAAAGAACATAAAACTAATACATTTTTAAAGTCAAAGTCAAATCATTTATTTCAATTAGACCATTATAAGGCACTTTTGAACGTCATATGAGAAAAATGTATTCTAGTTGCCCCTGCCAAAAGGTATAGAGAAGAATGGGCAAGAAATTCCAACATAATCTTTTAAAAAATTTGTTTACAATACTTTGCATTTAAAGGAATTATATAATTATACGCGAGTGTACCTACCTTGCATAAAAAATACAAATATGTACAAAGTATTACAAATATATTGACATTTTGTTATAGTATTCCTGAATTTCAGCTGTGTATTATTTATTATGTTAATATGTACCATCTCCTTCGTTACACCAGGTATTTAGCAACAGACACTCAACTCTACTACATGGGAGTATTCATCTTCTTGATGTGCAGAACTGGTCTCACCAGGAAAGTGGTGCTGAGCCTTCTCTTTGTGACAGGACTGATTATTCCTGCACTGCACATTTATTACCAAAACCTGAATGGTGCTGTGCTTTGTAACCCGGAGTAAGTTTTTTTTATTTATTAACACAACAACTTCTTAAAAGTTCAGTAACACTAGTTTTAATGAAATATCTAGGTACTAGAAAAAAAATAAGGCTGGCTTAAAATTGGGGAAAAAAATCAAAAACAATAGTAGTGCCAGATTTTAGATTTTAAATATTTTTTTTTGAATTAAAGAATCATAGCGAAATCCAAACATTAATTTGTACAAAAAAAAACAGAATTCATGTGGAGAATTCCAAATATGTTCCTATGTGGAAAATACATTACCATAACTAGATTGATATACTTAACATATTTTGAAAACCTCGCATTATTAAAATATTTCAAAACAAAACTTACAGTATTTCGTTACATCTCTTTGCCCATTTTGTAATCTTTTTAAGGAAGGGAGTAAGCTTTTTTGTATTTATTAACACAACTTCTTGAGAGTAAGATAGATTTAAATGCAAAAGAATTTTAATTCAAAAACAATGCCGCAATCCTAATGTCACATTTTTCATGTGTAATACTCAGATTATGAAACAAAAGGCAGATAGACCGCGCGAAATACTGAGAGTGAAGACTTTCAAAATCAATTCGTCTTTTTTTTTTTTTTATGTTTGTTACCTGATTTCTTGGGACTGGGTGAACCGATTTTGATGATTCTTTATTTATTTGAAAGCTAGTGCTTCCCGTGTGGTCCCATTTGGTCTAGTTCTGACAATGGCATTCATGAGAAAACCGTATAAGTCTTAAATTTGCATTTAGTATGTGCGCGATTTGTTACGCGATTTCTCCGGCAAACGTAAACCGATTTTAAAAATTCTTTTTTTTTATGGATAGGGTATGCTTCAGGGGTGGTCCCATGTAAATTTTATCAAAATTGATTCAGCAATTATTGAAAAATCAACAAATACCCAAAATTTTTACATAGACGACGTTTTAGTTTCATCAATCTTTGTAGTAGTTAACTTTCAATCTCTTCTTAATAGATTTGGATGAGAAGGAGGTACTAAAAAGCGGAAAATAAAAAGCTTTTTACAAAAAAGACAACCGCCGAAACAAATAAAATTTCGTAACTAAAGTCAATGTGTTCTGTGCTAAAGTTATTTTTCACTTTTTGAAGGCGGTTGTCTTTTTTGTAAAAAGCTTTTTATAAGTGCTATGTCTGTGTTTATATTACTCATGTATAAAAAAATAAAAAAAAACTTTATTTGATATATTAATAATAATAATAAATAATACGTATCCGAAATAATAATAATATATGTGGGGACATTTTTCACACACGGCCATCTGACCCCAAACTAGGGAGACCCTGTACTATGGATGTCAGACAGCTGATATACATACACAAATACATTTTAAATACATACGTATATAGATAAACAACACCCAGATACAAGGCAAACACAAGTGCTCATCACACAAATATTTACCCTGGACGGGAATCGAACCCACAACACGCTGTGCAGCAGTCGCTCGCTCAACCACTGCGCCAACCGTGTCACCAAATGATGATGACAAATAAAAAAAACTTATTATTATTATTATATTACTAGCTTCTGCCCGCGGCTTCGCCCGCGTAAAAAGAACAATTATCCCAAGGGAACATATTACCGGGATAAAAAATATCCTATATGTTAATCCAGGAAATGGTCTATCTATGTGCCAATTTTCATGCAAATCTGTTCAACGGTTTGCGCGTGATTGAGTAACAAACATCCAAACATCTTTCACAAACTTTCACATTTATAATATTAGTAGGTTTATTATGTGTCGCGGGTCCTTTTCTAGCACGGAACATTTATTTGTATGGCCAGGTAGTTTTTTCTCGCACGGAACATATATTTGTATGGCCAGGTAGTTTTTTCTCGCACGGAACATATATTTGTATGGCTAGGTAGTTTTTTCTCGCACGGAGCATTTATTTGTATGGCCAGGTAGTTTTTTCTCGCACGGAACATATATTTGTATGGCCAGGTAGTTTTTTCTCGCACGGAACATATATTTGTATGGCCAGGTAGTTTTTTCTCGCACGGAACATATATTTGTATGGCCAGGTAGTTTTGTCTCGCACGGAACATATATTTGTATGGCCAGGTAGTTTTTTCTCGCACGGAGCATTTATTTGTATGGCCAGGTAGTTTTTTCTCGCACGGAACATATATTTGTATGGCCAGGTAGTTTTTTCTCGCACGGAGCATTTATTTGTATGGCCAGGTAGTTTTTTCTCGCACGGAGCATTTATTTGTATGGCCAGGTAGTTTTTTCTCGCACGGAACATATATTTGTATGGCCAGGTAGTTTTTTCTCGCACGGAGCATTTATTTGTATGGCCAGGTAGTTTTTTCTCGCACGGAACATATATTTGTATGGCCAGGTAGTTTTTCCCCACACGGAACATATATTTGAGATATAAGATACAAGATATTTTATTTTGCAAATATAGGTACAAGATAAGGTGACATAAAAAATATAATATGCAACAGCGATATTTGACCAAAAGGCATGAAAAAGTACACAATACACCAGAGATGCTTAGTACATTATTAAACATTGTACTAAGCATATATTGGGTCGGCTGAAAAGTTCGTGGCTGACACATAGTTGGCGCTACTAGTATTAAATCCATAAGATTTTGATTTAGCCCTAATCTTCAAATGGCGCGTGTATAAATTTGACAGCTGTCATACTATTAGTTTGTGAGTTATAGTATTTTGAGTGAAGCAACTTTTATTAGTTTGAAAAAATGGATAAAAAGGAATTTCGTGTGTTAATAAAGCATTGCTTTTTGGCGAATAAAAATACTATTGAAGCCAAGGCTTGATAAATATTATTCGGACTTTGCACCACGAAAATCAACCGTTGAGAAGTGGTTTGCTAAGTTTAAACGAGGCGACATGAGAACCGAAGACGATGCACGCAGTGGACGCCCCAAAGAGGCCGCTACCGACGAAAACATCAAAAAAATCCACAAAATAATTCTGGATAACCGTAAAGTGAGGTTGATTGAGATAGCTGACACCCTAAAGATATCAAAAGAACGTGTTGGACATATCGTGAATGACGGTTATGGACGCGCGAGCTCACAATCGACCAAAAACAACAACGAATTGATGACTCTGAGCAGTGTTTGGAGCTGTTCAATCGTAATAAACCCGAATTTTTGCGTCGATATGTGACAATGGATGAAACGTGGCTCCATCATTTCACACCGGAGGCCAATCGACAGTCAGCCGAGTGGACTGCACGTGATGAACCGACTCCAAAGCGTGGAAAGACGCAAAAGTCGGCTGGCATCAGTATTTTGGGATGCGCATGGTATAATATTCATCGACTATCTTAAAAAGGGAAAAACCATAAACAGCGACTATTACGTAGCGTTATTGGAGCGTTTGAAGGACGAAATCGCGGAAAAACGGCCCCATTTGAAGAAGAAGAAAGTGCTGTTTCATTAAGACAATGCACCGTGTCACAAATCAATGAAAACGATGGCAAAATTGCATGAATTGGGCTTCGAATTGCTTCAGCATCCACCGTATTCTCTAGATCTGGCCCCCAGCGACTTCCTGTTCTCAAACCTCAAGAGGATGCTCGCTGGACAGAAATTTTGCGCCGATGAAGAGGTAATCGCCGAAACTGAGGCGTATTTTGAGGCTAAAGACAAATCATACTATAAAAATGGTATCGAAAAATTGTATGACCGCTATAATCGTTGTATCGCCCTCGAAGGCAACTATATTGAATAATAAAATCAAATTCTAACAAAAAAAAGATTTTTCCTATGCTAGCCTACGAACTTTTCAGCCCAACTGTTATATAACATATATATGTGGCATATAAATATAACACTAGCTTTCGCATGGTTTGTTAATATAAAGAGTAGCTTATATCATTCCCCAGGCTCCAGACTATCCATATTAAATTTTATCACAAAAGGCTCAGCTGATTAGCCGTAAAGCATATGTACGTTCACACGGATAAGCAAACAGACATACAGAAGTTATTTTCATTTGTATAATGTCGGGTAAGGAGTAGTTTGCATACTAATATTTTTGAAGAGGGTTACTCTTAATATAGCGGTTCCATTTTTCGTACGGTAGCAGCGAAAAATAAAAAAAACTGAAAGGATTAGAATATAGTACATAGATAATTATAATTTAAAGTCCTTCAGACCAATAAGCCTCTCTTCATTCCTCCTCAAGACGATGGAGAAGGTACTTGATAGGTATATTAGAGATGTAGCTCTGGTAAGTAAACCAATCCACGACAGTCAACAAGCGTACCGTAAGGGCAAATCTACGGAGACTGCCCTCACGAGCCTGATAGACAAAGTGGAAAAAGCTACAGAAGACAAGGAAATAGCGCTATGTGCATTCCTAGACATTGAAGGGGCTTTTGATAACTCACCGACTCCTTTGCTAGTCAATGGGCTGATAGGCAAAAGTGTCGACCCGACTACGGTAAGGTGGGTAGAATCCATGCTCACCAGCAGAGGAGTAAAAATGTCCCTTCATCAGACTTCAATCCAGGTACCCACAGCAAAGGGTTGTCCACAGGGCGGTGTCCTGTAGCCACTTCTGTGGACCCTTGCAGTGGACGAACTTTTGCACAAATTGGCAGAATCTCGCATTGATGCGCAAGGCTATGCGGATGACTTGGTAATCATTGTGAGAGGCTTTTGCCAATCTACTATCTCTAGTAGAATGCAAAAAGGCCTTAGCATTGTCAGTGATTGGTGTAACAGAAGTGGTCTCTCTGTTAATCCTGACAAAACATCTATTGTACCTTTCACGAAAAAACGGCGTTTGGACAAACTGGCAATGCCAAAGCTGAATGGGAAGGAGATAGCTTTCTCCACGGAGGTTAAATATTTGGGCGGAACTATCGACCAAAAGCTGACGTGGAACCCTCACATAGACAATGTGCTAAAAAAAGCCAAGATGGCAATTGGTATTAGTGGACGAATGATGGGTAGCAACTGGGGTATTAACCCCAAAAACACTCTGTGGACGTACACAGCTATTGTGCGGCCGATCATAACGTACGCATCAGTAGTGTGGCACGATAAAGCACATCAGACCACCACTATAAAGAAACTAGACAGTCTTCAGAGAACTGTCAGTAAAATGGCTGCAGGAGCTATGTCAACAAGTCCGGGAATGGCACTGAACGCCCTGCTTGGACTACCGCCTCTACATTTATATATACACAAGGAGGCGAAAGCAAGCATGTACAGGGCCAAGGTCCGGGGCAGTGGTTGCTGGCTCTCGCAGAAAATGAGGACCTTACAGGACTCAATATTGGAAATGCCAGTTCTCGGCATGACAACTGATGTCATGCTAGTGCGGCATGTATTTGAGAAGCGATACTCCGTGGAAATCCCTTCAAGGGACTACTGGACCAAAAGCCAGCCTCCTCAGGTGGCAGGCTGCATGATCTGGTACACGGACGGTTCCAAAATAGGATCCAAAGTAGGTTGTGGGATAAATGGAGTGCGGCCGAGGTTCAGCAAAAGTGTAAACCTGGGACAGTACGCCTCCATTTTTCAAGCAGAGGTGTACGCCATCCTAGAATGTGCGGAAATAAATCTGCAAAGGCAATACGTCAACCTATCCATACACATTAATTCAGATAGCCAAGCTGCTCTACTAGCGCTGGACACGAATTTAGTCTCATCGAAACTGGTAGAGGAATGCATGGCTAAACTCAACTCTCTAGGCAATAAGAATAGAGTAGTATTAAGATGGGTGCCTGGGCATGCAGGCATCATTGGCAATGAACGTGCCGATGAGCTTGCAAGGGCGGGGGCGCATATCACGCAACAGGGTCCGGAGCCCTTCTGTGGTATACCGAAAAGCTCGCTCAGAGCACCCTGACTAAAGCATGCCTCGAAGCTTCTAGAAAATTATGGAAGGAGTCTCCGGGCATGTTACACTCGAAAGCACTTATCAAAGCCTATGACAGAAGGCTTAGTAACCAAGTCCTAGCACTCAGTAGGAACAACTTGCGCATTGTAGCTAGAGCCACTACAGGACATTGCTGCTTAAACAAGCACATGTTCCACCTGGGGTTAAGTGATACGCAAACCTGCAGACGCTGTAATGAGGCTGATGAAACGCCACTTCACCTTCTGGGGGAATGCGGAGCACTAATGCACAAGCGCAACAAACATCTGGGCAAATACCAGTTAAGCCCGGATGAACTAATGGAGATCGCCTCAAAGCAGATCCTGCAGTTCATAACAGCTGCAGGGTTTGGCGGCGATCTCTAACCAACACAAGCGGCGATCACAATAGACCAAATCTGGTCGCAGTGATATCACAGCCGCAAAAAGCAAATAAAAAAAAAAAAACAAAAACAAAACAGAAAAGTTCTCTCAAAGGTTCAATTGGCTCGACCTGCTGTTTCTTCTTTCCACTTAAGAGTTTGGTCTACCCACTTTTCTGCGCTAAGTCAGACGACCTTGGGTTGTCGGTTCTGGCAATTGGGCTTTCTTGAGGCCTCCTTCTATGTTAGACCACCAAGTCGATAACGGGCGGCCTCTACCTCTTACCTGTTCTGGTAGGTTCTGCGCAATTTGTACCACATGGTCTTTGCTTCGTCTTTCGACATGTCCATACCAACGGAGCGGGTTTTCAGTAACTTTGTCCACGATTGGAGCAATTCATTTCCATTTCTGTCCAGCCGGGTCACACCTCTCGCCCATCTTTATTTCTTTGTTATATATGTTTTGATCATGTGTATTCTTTGTTATCCAGCATTCGGACCCATAGAGTAAATAACAAATAAATAAATAAATAAAAAGAGTAGAGCGGGACGAACTGCCGTTTTGTACACTTTTCCCTTGGTCTGTATGGGAATTCTTAGGTCACACAACACACCTGTAAGCGTTCTACATTTTTGTCACGCTACGTTTATTGTGTGTGTCACATCGGTGTCAACGTTAGCATCGGGTGTGAACATGGAGCCTAAGTATTTAAACTTCTGTAAGGTGGGAATTGGCGTTGTCCCTAAGTACATAGATGGTTTCAGGTGTAGTATTCCCGATGTAGATCTTTTTAGGGTTCCGTACCTCAAAAGGAAAAAAAACGGAACCTTATATGATCACTTTGTTGTCCGTCTTTCTGTCTGTCTGTCTGTCAAGACCCTTTATCTCGGGAACGCGTGGAGGTATCGAGTTGAAATTAAAACCATATACTCAAGTTTACGGTCCCTTGATGCTGTAAAAAAATCAACCCTCTATGATAACGTGAAAAAAGATACGGCTGTTTATGTCGCAAATAACGCATTTATAATATTAAGTACCTAGATTAAAGTATGGATTAGTCTAGAAGTATGGATATGTACCTACAAATACGTACGGGACCCTCGGTGGGCAATTCCGACACGCACTTGTCCGATTTTTTGTTAAATCTATAATTTTTCATCTTAATCTTGATTGCTTGAATAGCGTTAGTGATAATGCTGTGAAGGTCCAAACTGATTTGGCGGTATTTCTGTAATATTTGTCAAAGTTTATTAATGACTTGTTTCCATATCTTAAGCGTGTGTGAGGTCATTTTTATGCCCCTGTAGTTTTTACATTGTGCCACATCACCCTTGTTCATATAAAAAGGTGGTAAAAGGAGGGGCTATGCGCTTCGTGTGCATGATGATCAGCTTAGTTAGCGAAGCTACGGCTATCGGGCCAAGGGTTTTCCAAAGGTCCACAGGGATCACATTAGGCGTAATAGCTTTTCTGTTTTTCATTTTAGACATAGCGTGTTTAACTTCTCTAATGTCTATCTCGGATATGGATCCATAAATGGGTTTGCAGGGTATGGGATCCTCATTTGAAACAAAAATGAACCAGTATTTACTTAATACTTACAAATACAACCTCGGTGTACCGAAATAAATAAAAATGCAATCCTTTATTAGTGCATTCCAACGTTAACAATCAAATAAAGTAAGTGTTCAAGTCAATCTTATCGTGATATTTTTTAAACTATTGGTCCATATTACTAAGTGAAAAAGACAAAGTTTATCTACATTGAATACTAAAAGCGACAAATGTATCAATTTTGATAAGAATTAGCTAAATACTCTAAAATGTGCATTATAAAAAAAAAATATTTTAAATGTATTTATGGCTCATAATTAGGGATATAATGGCTTCCACATAAAAGGTAGATATATGCTGTCGCGGACTTCTATTTAGAACTTTTTAAGACAAACAATCCTACGATACACTATCTTCGTGTAACTCCAACGGTATAGGCAGCGCACGCCAAGATAACTCTCAGAGGGCAGACATTTTTCCGACTTACTTGATACTTATCGTAATATTATGGCCAACTTACACAAAATCTTTATAAATGGTGGCCTATGTGTTATTCAGATGTGTAAACTATATTTCTGTAAAGTTTTATCAAAATCCGTTGAGCCGTTTTTGCGTGAAAGTGGAACAAACATCCATCCATCCTCACAAACTTTCGCATTTATAATATTAAGTAGGAAGGATATAATATGATATATATGTCGCAGGCAAATCGTATAATTCCGCCGTTTACATACGGCGTTGTCAGTTTATAAACGCTCGCAGTTATGTATAATGCCGAAGGCAAATTGATAACTCGTTCAATTGTAATAATTTCGACGTTGGTTGTAGTTTTAGGGTGACCACGATAAAACACAGATTGGACAAATCAACTTTATTTCGATAATCAGGTAACTAATGAAGATTTCAAGCAAGATTAATTTAATAAAATTATGTGCTAAAGTCTAACATATATATGTAGTTCGAAGAGAAGTAGTTCGTAGTTACAAAAGTTAATGACAGAAACGAATTGCTGTGAAACCGACTCCACGTAGTCTTGTCTGCCCTACCCCCAGAGTGTAATTTAAATTCGCGTAGGCGCGGAGGGGCGAGGCGGCCAGCGAGTTGAGGAGCAGGTGGTTTTAACGCCCGCCGCCGCGGCTGAGGCTGGCCGGCGAAGCCGGCCAGTAAGCCGAAGCAGCGGTGGTGAGCGTGAATACCATCTGCGACGATAAGCTCGCGTGGTACCGCCGGAGCCCCGCAACGCCGTAGCCGTGACAGAAACCATGCCTGCTGCATGTTGCAACATATTTTTTTGACCAATAGTATTCTGCAGGTGTTCTCCGAGAACCAGATTCGATTGACACCCTAGCGTTTTTGATCATCATCAGAACTAAATTCTTCAATTTGCCGCGGCATTATGTATACGGCGTTTAAATTGTCAATGAAATGTTTCGGCATTTTATATATTGACACGGCAATATAGATTTTGCCTTCGGCATTATACATAACTGCGAGCGTTTATTAAATGACGACGCCGTATGTAAACGGCGGAATCATACAAATTGCCTGCGACATATATATGGATGTATTATTGTATGGCCAGGCTGGTTGTTTGTTTGTGGGAGAAAAAAATAATGGTCTATTTTCTACTTTCAGAACAGCAATTACTTTATTCACGGAAGACCCAACATTCAACCATGTTTTCAAAAGAGGGCATACGAACCTGATTGGTTACGTCATCGGTATGGCACTTGGCTACATAATCTACTATTGGCAGAAGGCTGGTGGTAATCCCAACAAATTCCGGGTAATTCTCTTGCAATTTATTAATTTATTTAAACAGTTATGTACATTATAATCTAACAGTAAAAAACCAGAACGCATAAATGCTAGTATAGGGTATCTATCACTCACATCTTTAGTAAAAATTAGCCAGGACCACCTTAGTCCCGGCTATCATTTGTAGATCTTTGGCATTTGTTAAGGCTTGTATTACATGCCAATAACCTTGAGCATTTGGCCCGCACTGAATTTGTGGACGAGTGCGGGGGTGATGTAGACGCAGTCTTTAATGGGACGCATTTTTTATTTATTATAATAAAATAATACATATTTGTAAAAAGTAACAAAACCAAATCATTTTCCTTTGTATTGCAAAGCAGTAGATATTTTTTTATACTCTTTTGATAAGAAATTAAGGAGTAAAATGGTTTCATCTTAACGATTTGGAGGTGATTTGTCATTTTTTTTCTTATTATGTGATACTGATAGAAAAATTGTGGCTAAACCAAATTACGTATCATATCATGTAGATTACTAACAATCAATCAGATGTGATTTCTCTGTAAATGCCGACGAATAGTTGCTTCATCTGCATGCTTCTTTCAAGCTTTTTTCGAAAGAGCAGCCTTAAGGGTAGTCAGAAGCCAGAAAGTCTGACAACCAGTCTTATCAAGGGTTGTCGTGTAACCCTGTAACTGGGTTGTGGAGGTCCGATAAGCAGTCGCTCCATGTCAAACACTGGTATTCAGCTGTATCCTGTTAGACTGGAAGCCGACCCCAAAATAGTTGAGAAAAGGCTGGGCAGATGATGATGAGTTTCATTATTCTGTTTCTTTTATTTCTTGTACTTATGTAGTTCCGAAACGTCAATTGTAATATTTTTTTTTTATAATTTTAATATGGCGAGATGACTTGGATATCTTCCTTAAGAATTGGCAAGAAATGGCTAAATGTCGAGACCGATGGAAGGAATGGACGGAGGCCTTTGCCCTGCAGTGGGACGGTACAGGCTGAATATAATAATAATATATAATAATAATAATTTTAATAATAATTTTCCAATGCAGCGCAAAAGCCTTTTCTCATACAGAGAAGGCATGAGCACTGAATATTTGAATTGGAGGTCTCAGAATAGGGTATTTTACTCTATATTAGAAAAAAATCTATAAATATATTATTGAGATAGTTTAGGCAAGAAGCAGTCGGAAAATGTTAGTTTTAGTTCATAAAATAACAATTTTTTTTTAAATTAAATTCGAAGTTTTCTTTTTTTTTAATGTCATATAACACCATGAAATAGTAGCCGCCGTATTATTACGTCGTACGTCTGTTTAAACAAATAACTGTCAACTGTCAGTCAACCAATGGACGCTTATAGCGCGTATAGCGTTTTATTATTTTCGTAACCAACGTAGTGTTTTAATTATTACACCTATTACAAAATATTATTATAAATATTTTTAAATTATATACAATAATCATACAAAATATCAGCAAATTTGACTACGAAGCAAACTGACGTCAATTCCACAGAGCATTATGGCGTCCACTACCGAGGCGTTTTCGTCAAACTATGCGCGAAATTTGAAAAATGCAAAATTTTGATGCCTTTTTATGGCACTTATCGATTGAATAAAAATTTCGTGTTTTTTTTAGTAGCATATTAGCACTACAGAATTTAATTGAGACACTTTCCAATACCCTATTATATTTGTTAGAAGGCCAGGTTACCTTCACCGATGTCAGTAATGTTCAGGTTAAACATAGAAAGTACACAATTATGAAATAGAAGCAGCCACATTGACACTTACCCCTACCACAGTATAAATATTAGTACTACCGTACAGTAGCGACTCGCCCTGCCTCCCTCTGAAATACTGTTCTTCACTTCTTCCCGCGTCGAGCATGCTCTCGAAACTGCTTTTAGTTCAAGCGGCCCGTGGCATCTCTGCAAGGCCCTGTCAGAATACCAGCGCTGCGACATTTCATGTCGTAGCATTGTGCTGAGACAGGAGCCTTTTTGGTCTCGTACAGGTTTCATAAGGCTTTTCTTTTTATGTTTTATTGTTTTATATAACCCTTTTTTATGTTGTGTTTACCTGTACGAGGTTACAAATAAACCATTTTTCTTTCTTTTTTTTCTTTCTTCTTTCTTTCTTACACACGCGCACGTATTTGTACAGTCTGTTATTTTGGTAGTAGAGTAGGCAATTAAATCGTTTCGTTTGTATGGAGTGTCGTGGGTGTGACCCTACCCTGTTGTGAACTCACAACTTCGTGCATACATTTTTTTATTCTCTTTATTTAAATTAGGGACTTTGTATGACAATACAAGGTAGTCCCATCGTACCTTTTCACGAGACTACAACAGGAATAAATAAACTAAGTACATATAAAACGTAAACTAACAAATCTAAACAATCTTTTAGCAGCATCTGACATTGGCTTTGATAAAATTTCGTGAAACAATCCTAAATTATTTTTAGTTAACAGTAGACATTTAATAACATTTCTTTATCAGCTTGAAACTGCACACATTCTATCAACAAATATACGACATCTTCCACAGTTCCACATACCTCGCAGTTTGGAGAGTTGCACTTTTTCATAAGGAAACCGAAATTTTTGAGTGGCATGTGTCCAGATCTCAACCTGAGAGCCATTACCACTAATTGTCTACTCAGCTTACCATTACTAAACCAGGGTATACGAGGAGGTTCAGCAACTATGGTCTTGTACCATATACCTTTAGTCCTCGACCTCATATTAGAATATTCCATCCAAACTTGATAACATATTTTATCCTTATACTTGGGTAATACTTGTGCATAATAATTATGTGGGCGGCCTTAACCACTCTGCCATTACATCTTTTTTTTTTGTATTTTTCAGAAATACCGGTACCTGTATTGGACTCTCTTGTTCTGGGGTGGGCTTTGCTGTTTCTCCGGTAATATTTACTACCGGGATGTACAACCGCTGCCCATGTATGTCCATTTGCTGTTAGGTGTTCTACAGAAGCCAGTCTTTGGCCTACTTATAGCCATTTGTCTGGCAGGACTTGTCTCTAAATTTGAAGGTACTGCAGCTATTTAAGTATTTAATTTATAATATTATTTTATCTTTTAGAGTGAATTCGACCAAATGTCATGTTGTACCAGAGTAACTAATCTTTGACTAATTTTTCTATTGATCTTATTCACATAACAGAAAAATCAGTGTTTTTCATCATCATGCCTAGCCTTTTCCCACCCATGTTGGGGTCAGCTTCCAGTTTAACCAGATGCAGCTGCATACCAGTGTTTTACATGGAGTAAACAACTGCCTATGTGACCTCGACAGCCCTCGGAAAGCACGTTAAGTCATTGGTCCCGGCTTTCACTCGTAGATCTTTGACAGTCATTATAGGTAGTCAGCAGCCAGAACATCTGACAACCAGTCTTACCCCAGGGGCGTGATTCTGTAAGATCTCATTCTAAACTTTGAATCTGAATCGTCTGTGAGTTTCTTGATTGGCATTCTAAAAACTCGGTTGATAATTCGAATTTACACCAACGCCACCCTTGCGAGCGTGTCAGCGAGTTGAACTAAATTGACAGGGATATTTTGATTGATAAAGTATGAGGTGACGTAAGAAGTGGCATTCTGTAAGGTAATTTCCCCGTCACTTTGACGCTCACTTGGCACTCGAACCCAATTCAAAGTGTCAAATATGTATATGAAGGTCATTTTGAACCTTATGCGAAGTGAGAGTGAATAGCGATGTGAGATGCGAGTTGTTGTTTGAATATTACAGAATCGACCTACAGTTGTTCCTACGTAAAGAAGTCAGACCCCAAAATAGTTGACAAAAGGCTAGGCAAATGATGATGATGTTAATTACATTGAAGAGCAGTATACGTGTGCGTAGTTAACGTATTATGTGTTTTTACACCCTTATAGTACTATGTTATTGTAGTCGTCAAAACGATGTATCTTTCTCGGAAGCAAAAACACTCTTCTTATTTTCTTTTTTTTATTATAAAGAAATAAACTAAAAAACCGGACCGTGTGGTGTCGGCCGTAAAGAATAGCACCATCCCATATCTTCCCGTGGGTGTCGTAAGAGGCGACTAAGGGACTTACCAGAGAATGGGCAGCAGCGTTCTCTGTGCCTTTGTAACAACCATACTGCGATCGCCAACCCACGCTTGGCAGGCGCCAAGCGTGGCGATTATGGCAACATCCCCTCTTGGGGTGGCCTATGTCCAGCAGTGGGCGTCTTTGGGCTGAAATGATGATGATGATACTAAAAAAAAAAAAATAGGTAAGGCATCCAAAAATTCATCCACATCGTCGTCAACTGGGAATGTGCCCAAGAGACGAGCGGCATTGCCACGTTGGATGGATGCTTAACCTCTGTCTGAGGTAAAAACCAGCCCTTAGATCACGGGAAGTGTCAACCAACCTTTTGGAAATTTCCTTAAAAAGTAGATGAGCACTCGGACCCCACGACCCGAGGGTTTCAACCCCAAACGGCTCGAAAATAAAGTTATCGCTTAGGATACTATATTTTCGCCGTTTGAGGTTATAAAGAAATTATATTTTTGTCTGCAGGTATATACCGCTCCGTGTTAGAATGGCAGCCCTTTATGTACCTGGGCAGGTTGACGTTCAGCGCGTACCTCATCCACATTGCCTTCATCAGGACCGAAGCGGCTAAAATCACATACATTCAGAGGCCATCTTTAATCTCTATAGTACGTATTCATATTTAACTTATTTAACTTATCATTCCAAATTGACATTACTCGTAAACGTCATATTTTTATTGACTAGGCACTTTTACGGATTAATGCTGGCTTGGGGAGCTATATTGATGATTTTAATAATTATAATTTTGTTCATGCACATTTGTTACTGCCCAAATAAGTTTTTTATTAGAATACAACGAGATACTGGGCTGAAAATTTCAAAAAACGTGTTACAGTTAACACCACACCACGTTCCATTAATCAAATTTACCAAGAATTTCAATTTACTTTTAACTATTTACTAACTTTCAATTTTGGTTTTGCTTGTTGTTTTGTATTGCCACCGACTTGCGAATTGAAAGTTACCATATTTTATACTTTTTGAAGGCGGTTGTCTTTTTTGTTAAAAACATTTTTTTTTCGCTTTTTAGTGCCTACTTCTCATCATAGAAATTAATTACGAAACGGCGACACTAAAAAAATCTGTCACCCCTTAATTTTCAACCCCTAACCATATATATGTATGATATATATATATGTATGTATGTATGTGTGTATGTATGTGTGTGTGTGTGTATTTCATATTCTACCCCTAAGGGTAGAATATTTTATTAAATTTTTTGTGGAACCAAATTTGAGGTATACACTATCAATTAAGAAAAGAATCATCGAAATCGGACTACATTGAATAAAGTTATGCGTGGTCCAACATAAAAAAAAATGTATATAAAATAAAAAAATGTTCATAAAAAGAAAACTACTAGGCTAAATAATGTTAAATTTGTATGGGACCAAATGGCAACAATTCCGCATCAAACAAAAGAAGAATCACCTAAATCGGATCATAAACCTCGGAGTAATCGATGTAGTACATACATAAAAAAAAACCAACCGAATTGAGAACCTACTCCTTTTTGAAGTCGGTTAAAAATAGACAATATAGTCGACAAAGCCAATCACAAGTCTTCTGCCTTCGCGTTTAGAATTATGCAAGAATTTGAAATGTGAGCAATCAAACACCAATAAACCTATTTGGTTTTAAATTAATGAATCGAAAAACAAAAGAAAAATATTTAAAAGAGAATGTATTATGTTCTTCTTTGTATTATTTTTCTTAACTTTTTCAATACGCAGTTACTTAAGAAATGCAAGGCACCTTCTGGTTGAAGTCACATTAGTCGTAAACAAATCTAAATCATGTTGGTTGCATATTTTTTTGCAATTCTTGCTTGCACGCACAATAATATAACTTTTCTGCCTATAATTCGTAGATGTATGAGGTACACTTAAGGAGGATTAAACCGTTACTAATCTGAGAACCCTGTTACATTTTGTAAAATGTGAACTGGAAGGGAATTGTCTCTACAGGTACAGGCTAAGAACCTAGTTAAGGAGGCAGCGCTTTTATGTAATTGTGCATTAATATTCATATTACTTATCATAATGTTTTATTCTCAGATTATGAAACAAAAGGCAGATAGACCGTGCGGAACACTAAGAGTGAAGCCACAAAAGCAAATACAAATTCAAAAACGAATACCTACAATTCGCTTCGTGCTGTACTGACACGATTCAGTACAGCCTACGAAGCGAAGCTTGTTAAAAAATACAAATAAAAATACAAAAGCGAATACAATCACGAGATTGTTGGTATTCGTTATTGAATTTTTATTTGCTTTTGTGGCTTCACTCGCAGTGTTCCGCACTGTCTATCTGCCTTTTGTTTGATAATCTGAGGTTCTAATATTCAGTATTCCAAAACAGTTTTAATATCTTCCACAGTTGCTCAAAAGTTTGGGAGTAGCGACATCCACATTCATAGCGGCATTCATCTTTTTCCTGTTGGTGGAATCTCCTTCTGGCAATCTCATCCTAGAGTTCTTGGGAAAGCCTAACACACAAACTACAGAAGACAATGTAGAAGCAGTAGAAGAGTCCAAGAAAACAGAAGATGACAATGCAACAGATTTCAGTCAAACAAGAATAGAAGATGGTACCATTGTTATTAAAATGGGAACCAGAATATAGTTCAGTTAGTATCGCCAGTGTAATATTAATAAGATAATACAATCATTCATTTATTGAAATAGAAGAATCTTTTATTTTACAACTTAAATCTATTTCCGTAAATAACTTAACAAGTATCCTATACGTCATCATCATCATCAGCCGAAAGACGTCCACTGTTGAACATAGGCCTCCGCCATAGAACGCCACAACGAGCGGATACCTGCCGCTTACATCCACCGCTTACAAGCGACCTTGATAATATCGTCCGTCTATCGCCTACCAACGCTGCGTCTTCCGGCTCTTGGTCACCATTCGAGAACCTTTCTTCCCCATCGGTTATCGGTTCCTCGAGCGATGTGGCCTGCCTATTACCACTTCAACTTGCGTACATGCTTGCTATGCGCATGCAAAGTGTTTTAGGATTCCGTACCTCAAAAGGAAAAGACGGAACCCTTATAGGATCACTTTGTTGTCTGTCTGTCTGTCTGTCCATCTATTTGTCAAGACAGAACGCGCGGAGATATTGAATTGAAATTTAAACCATATACTCAGGTCTGCAGTACTTTGAAGCTGTGAAAAAATTAAACTTCAAAGTTAACGTGAAAAAAGAGACGGCCGTTTATGTCGCTAAAAACGTATATTTCGACGCTATCAAGGGAATAAAATTTATAAAAAAAATTATAGGGTACTTACAGTTGACCTAGATATAGAGATATTTTCATCACGTGACAACTGGGCCTCAAGTCTGCTATTACAATAGTGTCAGAATGATCTATCATTGATTTCATACTTGTTGATTTTGACAAGTTTGGTAATCTACTAATATAATGGCGTCATTATGAAAATCAATGATAGACCATTCTGACACTATTGTAATAGCAGACTTGAGGCCCTGGTAAGCAGACGTTAACTCCATACAATTTGGTTTTTCCGTTGGCATTAACACAAATAGAAAGGGATTTTGTCTACAGGGCCTGTGGGCTAATTTACGTAACTAAAGAAGTGCTGTTGCAGAGCAGTTGCAGTTAAGTTTCGATCTAAACATCGCTTATTGAATTCTCACCGCTGTCAGGCACGCTCGTGTCAAGGTCGCGTCACGCGAGCGCAATAACGGCATTCTACTGTTGCGCGTCTTTATTGCGTGCTTCGGAACGCAACAAGATCGGTATTCTACTATTCGTTTGACGTCTCATAATGACTGTTAAAAAGCACTAAAATCTGTACCGTAATATTATAATAACGTCATATTCATTAAAATGTAATCGATTCTATTCAATTATTTAGTGAGTAATTTTCTTTCTCTCATGTGGCATGTGGACACTGGACGCGCAGTTCACGCGCATCTTATGCGCAGTTAAAAGATTACAAGAATACCGTTTATCACTCAAACTTGAACTTAACTGCAACTGCACTACAACTTCATCGGCGCGTCACAAAATTACGTGAATTAGCCTTCTAATGTCTGGCATTCACGGAATCCTCCATGGGATTCTGTGAATGATAATGGAGCTGTGGCAGGTAGATAGTATGTAGGTAGCAGGCATTGCCTAAGAACGGATTTAGCGACCTGACATATGCTGATTTCGAATCTTTATTTACCATACTTCATACATAAAGACGACACAGTTGGCGTAGTGACTGAACAATTGACTTCTGCGCTGCATATCGCGGGTTCGATTCCTGCACAAAACAAATATTTGTATGGCCTACAAGTTGTTGTTTTGGGTCTAGCTGTTTGTGTATGTGGGTTTATATCTTTATAAACGCACCAACGTTACTTGAGAAATTAATAGTGTGGGGCAAAGTTTTTAACAAAAAAAAAATATATATTAAAAGGTGTAAGAGGTCGCATCTAACATCTTCTGGGACCCATGCCAACCTCACCTGCTCGTGGTGCACCCTGCTGAAAAACAAACGAGGTAATGGCGACCCGCCAACCCGCACTGGACCAGCGTGGCGGGCTTATGGTCCAAACCCCCCCAAAATGGATAGAAAAATAATAGACAGGCCCCAAGTGCCCGGTGACTCCAGCGGTTGTGCTGGCGTGGACGGGTGTAGGCATAACCCTGGTGTCAAGAGAGCTAAGAATCTCCGGGTGGGATCAACTTGCCGTCAAACGACCACAGCTAGTTACATTAAGGACACCAATATTCTGAACATACTTACATACAATGTCCGGACGCTAATGAAAGATGAGCGCTTAATCGAGCTTGAGAATGCTCTAAAAGACATCAACTGGGACATCTTAGGCCTTTCAGAAGTTAGAAGAGTGGCGAGCACACGGAAGAAAGAGACGATGCCATTTTTTTTCACTTTGGAGAAACTAATGGAGATCACGGAGTGGGGTTCATGGTGGCGAAAAAGTGGAAAGACAATATTATCGAGTTTTTGGGCTATTCTGAACGCGTCACTGTGCTCAAATTCCAACTAACTCCTACCAAAACTCTAACTCTAATACAAGTTTATGCACCCACATCTGCACATACTGATGAGGATGTAGAAGATTTCTACGATCTAGTTAACAGAGCATGCGATGAATACAAGGGTACAAGGAATATGGTCATTGGCGAATTTAACGCAAAGGTGGGACGAAGACAAGAACTGGACAGTCGAGATACCGTCGGTAACTTTGGAGTAGGGGACCGCAATGAGCGAGGAACTCGTCTTACACAATTTGCCTTTGGATAGAGAATGCACATAACAAATAGCTTCTTTTTCAAAAAACCACAACGACGATGGACTTGGGTCTCACCTAATGGCTATGCACACAATGAAATCGACTACATTTTATCATCTGACCATCATATAATTAAAAACATTGACATTATCAATAGATTAAAATACAGCTCTGATCACAGACCTATTCGTGCGAAAATTCGGCTAGACTTTAAAATCCATCGAGCTAAAATATTTACAAAACGCGTAAGGCTTTCTAAGGAGACACTTGTAAACCACTTCGATCAGTTTAATCTCGAATTAACAAACTATTTTAAAGAATTTCAAATTGATGAAACAGACGCGGAAGATCAATATAATAAAATAGTTACCGGAATAAGCAAAAGCTCTAAATCCATAAAAAAATACACCCAGAAATCGAAATAAACTGACAGTTAATAGTATTAAATTGATAGACAAACGAACAACAAAAGAGATTGGTACCGCAGAATATAGGACTTTAGATAAAGAGGTTAAAAGAAGTATTAGGAAAGATCTGAGAAATCTTAATACTCATTTAGTTAAAACAGCTCTGGAAAAACATACATCTTTGAGGGTATTAAAACACGGAGTTACCAAAGGAAAATCATGGATCAATAGTCTAGTAGATGAGGACGGAGTGAAACACTATAGTAGAGATAAAATCATGGAAATAGCAACCAAATTCTACAAAACACTCTACTCAGATCAATCAACACCCACCAATAATATCACAGAATACCATGTCACCGACTCCGTTTCTCCAATAAGCGGCTATGAAGTGCACAGAGCGCTTACTACCATGCGTTACGATAGAAGTCCTGGCGAGGATGGAATCACTACTGAAGCACTTAAAATTGGTTCTAACACCTTGCTGCCTCATCTTACAAACCTATTTAACACCATACTACAGACAGGAAAAGTTCCAAACACAATGTGCCATTCAAACATAATCCTTCTGCATAAAAAGGGCGATAAAAGCGAAATTTCTAATTATCGTCCAATCAGTTTAACCTCTCACATTTCCAAGGCATTTATTAAAGACGTACATAACCGTATAGACGGGAAACTGGATAAACATCAACCACCAGAACAAGCCGGATTTCGCCCTACTTTCTCTACAACTGACCACCTTCAGACATTGAACCAGATATTGGAGAAATATGCAGAAATAGAGTTTAATAAACCATTATATCTGACCTTCGTAGACTATACAAAGGCGTTCGACAGCATTAAACATCCCAAAATATTCAGATCAGGAAAATCAGGAACTTGAAACACAATATGTACATCTTTTAAAAAACATTTATCACAATAGCTCCGCCAACATAAAACTTAACACACTAGGGTCTTCTTTTAAAATACAAAGAGGTGTTAAACAAGGTGACCCGCTCTCTCCAAAACTCTTTACGAGCACTCTCGAGGAAATATTTAAGACACTGGCAGCCTCATGGCCCAAGGGCATTGAAGTCGGCAATAAGAGGCTGACAAACCTCCGATTTGCCGACGACATAGTCTTTTTTGCGCCCACAGCTCTGGAACTACAGACCATGCTGCAAGACCTCAGCACGGCTAGCCTCAAGGTGGGACTCGCGATGAATCGGTCTAAGACAAAAATTATGACCAACAGTACTAAACGTAGGGTCGAGGTATCTACCTCGACCCCGGGTTTATTCCCTGCCCATCTGGGCAGGAAATAAACTATGTCGATGAGTATATTTACTTGGGCCAGCTAGTGTCTTTCGAAAACAGGCAGGAAAAGGAAATCGATCGCCGAATCGAAAACGCCTAGAAAAGCTACTGGTCCATGAAGACGCTAATGAAGGGCGATTTACCAATCTCCCTGAAGCGAAAGCTCATCGATATGTGTATCCTGCCGATCCTAACCTACGGTGCTCAGACCTGGTCGCTCACCGAGTCTCAAAAATCCCGCCTTGGAGTGTGCCAAAGAGCAATGGAGCGCAGCATTTTGGGTGTAAAAAGAACAGACAAAATACGAAACACCACGCTACGCTCTAAAACAGGGATCTTAGACGTGAGCAAAAAGGCTGCCCGGCTCAAATGGGATTGGGCGGGTCACGTCAGCCGCATGCACAGCGACCGCTGGGCAAAGGTCTCCACGCAATGGGTGTCTGAAGATGGTCGGCATCGCCGAGGCCGGCCCAGGAAGAGGTGGCGAGATGACCTAGACGCCTACTGCGGGGGCTGGGTCGAGGCAGCGCAAGGCAGAAATAACTGGAAAGACTCGGGGGAGGCCTTTGCCCAGCAGTAGGACACAAAGGGCTACTAAAAAAAAAAAAAAAATTAAAATTTGCACTTCATGCCGTAGGCATTCTCGTAGGCAAACACGAGAACGGCTGGACCGATTTGGCTAATTTTGGTCTTGAAATATTTGTGGAAGTCTAGGGAAGGTTTATACGGTAAGAAAATTGACCGCAATTTTCTACCCAAGAACCTACCTACCCACCCACCCTGCCCTACCTACCTAGTAGATAGGGTAGGCAGGTAGGTCAGTAAAGTAGACAGAGATATAGGACAACGGCTGTCGGGTCAGCTAGTAATACAATATAAAAAAGATATAGTCTTTTAAAAATAAGTAGGTACTGTAGAGACTTGCCCGCCAACGAGGCTTTATGTAATGAAGCCATAACTATTTAGTTTATGGTTAGAACCTGCTGGAAATATATTTGAATAAAGTAGAAGGATAGTTTTTATACGATGACATGTGATGTCAGGGAGACCGACGGCTCGACTAAGAGCGAAGGTCGTGTAAATCTTACCTCTCGTTAATCTTATTAATACAAACTTCTACAAGTTATTCGTGCCTTTCATTTAACGTAGCTTAGTTCTACAGTAATTCGTACACGGTAAGAGGTACAAGTGTAGCCGAAGTGTTACAAATTGGCGAGAGGCGCCGGTTAGAAGATTTTTTTTCAGATGCGAAAAGCGAGTGCTCGCCCCCAGAGCGTTTAATATTCCAGCAGGAGTAGCTGGAAGGCCTATTAAGAGGGCCAGATTGATGATTACGCTGGTATAGCAGCGAAGAATTGTACGTATAATCGTTCTATATTATAAAGTGCAGTGCAGACGAGCGATTTTTCGGCATCGCATAAAAGGAAATAAAGAGAAGTATTTGTATGGTTTTTCATATGTTATTATAAACCACGATGTATCGTCATGATCGTGATTATTTCCCTGGGGAAGATATGCCCTATTATTATGGTATTCAGGGTTTGGAGTTCGATGATTTCCTCGAACAGTTTAAAGTGGTTGCACAGCGCAAGGAATGGGAGGAAGCCGGTTATCCAGTACTTCTGGGTTGTTTTGTGAAGAGTACTGCAAACGCCTACTACCGACTGTTCTTCAAGTATGGCATGTCTTTTGAGGAGACTTGCGATAAGTTAAGGGAAGAATTCGCTAATGATTGGCCCGCTAGAAGGAAGCGGCAACTCTTACAGCAGCAAGCCGTAATTCCAGTAGTAGAATCGGCGCAAGAAGTTAAGTCTGTGGATATTAATGGTTCATTTTCCCAGAGAAATGAAAAAGATGGCTGCCAAGCAGGCAGTGTTGAAAAAGATGTGGTTGCTGTGTCTAGCTGTCCAGAGAGCAGCCTAGATGAAAATGAGGCACAGGAGTCGGTCTCGTCCCCTCTAGAACACGAGGAAGAGAAGGATGAATCGGGTCAGTCCGGTCCGATTATTTTATTAAGTAGAAATCTTTCAGAGCAACCTGATGTCGAGGTGCCGAAAGAAGAAGAAGTAGTTAATGTTTTGTACCAGCAGGTACAAGATAGTGTTGTCACTGACGTTCAGGAAGAGAACTTGGTGATGGTAGAATGCAAGACGAGTGGTAAGGCATTCGTTGAGGTGGAGGAAAATGTTTTCGTCGAGTTGTCGCGAATGGATTATGATGGTGGTCCGGTTAACCAAATTGTGTTACCAGAGAATATTGTTGTCGAGTCCTCGCGAGATATTGTGTATAATGGTGGCTCGGACAGCCAAAGTTTTGATAAAGCGAATAGTAAGGTCACGCGTGATGTGAAGTTATATAATATGGTTCCGCAACCCGCTGTAATAAATAAATATATAACACGGAGTAAATTGAAATCCTTATTAGGTTCAAAGAATAGTGAAATAAAAATAAAATATATTAATAAATTTATAGGTCGAACTGAGAACCTCTTTCCGTCGAAATCGGTTAAAAATAATTTATTACGACTAGCTTTGTTGAAGAAAATATTCAATAGTATGAACTCTCCTTTAGGTAAATTTTATTATTGTCAATTTTTGAAAGATGATTTTATTTTAATTTTTATGGCTAACTCTAAACAGTTTTGTATCATAATAGTTTTTACGGATTCGATTGAATTGAAACTTTTTGTTTATAATAATTCTAGGTTGGGTATTATTTGTCATTTTATTAATTATTGGTTGTTATACAGCATAGTTACCATGGTTATTTAGGTCTGTCATGATGGACAGTTGATGCTAGGTGTATTGTTATGTATGTGATTAGAAATATTTCGACATGATAATAATGCGTGTTTTTTTTGTATTTTCATATTTACTACGAGCTGAAGACTGATGGGTGAATGGTGCCCACATTTCTTGAAGTACAAAAACGTGTATCTTATTCTTTTTTTTTACTTAGTAGATTGTTTGATGTAGTTAGCGTAGGACTCCTACAGGCCTCGTTCACTGACGTAGCCAATTACGCTAACAGAGTATAATCTCTGCGTAAGCTGTCGATGACACGCATGGTTTATTAAGTGATCAAAGTTTGTTTCGAGTTTAGTCTTTTCTCATTTAATTGTAAACCTCGTATAGGAAGAAATATAGGTCACCAAGAATGGAAGATATGGATTTGACCATATCATTTTGTTTAGCGGGATGCACTCTAACCTTTTCGAGAGGGTTTTGGTAGAGTGGGGTTTGGACATGATGGCATGAGCGTATTTGTTGTTCGTTAATTCTTTTAGTTGATTACCCCATGCGTCATGGATTAAACCATCTCTACAGAGACGTCCTCATTGCAATTTCCCTCTTTAGAGTAGGGACTTACAATAGGTTTAGGTAGTTGTTAGGTTAGTTAGTCAATTATTTTTGTTCAGTAGTATAAGTTTGCAGAGTTTCCAGAACGTTCAGAACATGAATAAAAGCTACTAGTCCCTTTTATTCATGAAGGGGGCGTAGCTGATGTAGAGACTTGCCCGCCAACGAGGCTTTATGTAATGAAGCCATAACTATTTAGTTTATGGTTAGAACCTGCTGGAAATATATTTGAATAAAGTAGAAGGATAGTTTTTATACGATGACATGTGATGTCAGGGAGACCGACGGCTCGACTAAGAGCGAAGGTCGTGTAAATCTTACCTCTCGTTAATCTTATTAATACAAACTTCTACAAGTTATTCGTGCCTTTCATTTAACGTAGCTTAGTTCTACAGTAATTCGTACACGGTAAGAGGTACAAGTGTAGCCGAAGTGTTACAGTACACTACATATTCTTTGCCACTATTCAATTAAATATGCGCTCTACGTATAACCAATAACACAGTGTACGTTTGACTTAACCAAGCTTTACTCAACATAACACATCGAATGAATTTACCAGAAACAGCACGCATACACAGAACCGCTCACTTAATATAAAAACATAAAACACAGACAATGACCGCGCGGCAGTTCATCCGGTACCCTTTATTGCATTCCACGCATTCCCCTACAAACAATGCTCCATGCTCCCAACTTACTCGCTCGTCCACTGGCCCCGTTTGAGCCCGCCATTACAAAATTTCAGTGGACCGATATTCTTGTTGTTGATGCAGGATGTTGTCAGCAGAGGTCGTTCAGGCGACCATGGTCGTAAGTGAGTTGAGGGCATCAAAGTAGGGAGAAGGAAAGTTTGTCTTGGAAGCAAATTTTTTGGAGGAAAATGTGTACAGAAACTAGGAAAAGCATGTTATTTGATTTAAGAATGTGTCTCTGAAATTTCTTGCTCGGTCTTCGTTTTGGAACGAGCAAGTAACTTCTTCTTTCTGCCTACCTGACTACTTGACAATTAAAAACTGCCTGTAAATTGAAATAACTAACTTTTACTGTAGGTAAAAGGCGCGCGCTCGGTGGCTCCCGAACCACCCGATTAACTTTCAATTCTGTAAAATTTATTTATTTATCTATTTATACCTCATGTACAAAAGTACAAAGGCGGCATTCTCTACCAGTCAACCAAGTGTGGCGAAAGGTAAATTACATAGTATACATAATAAATATATAAAAAATATGATAATCTATACTACTAAAGCTGAAGAGTTTGTTTGTTTGGTTGATCGCGCTAATCTCGGGATCTACTGATCCGAATTGAAAAAATCTTTTTGTGTTGGATAGTCCATTTATCGAGGAAGCTATAGGCCCATGCGAAGCCGGGTCGGGTCGCTAGTAATAGATAAGATTCCATTTTTAGTTGCTTTGAAATCAATAAATAGTTAAACAATTGAGTTGGCAAAAAAGTGACGTCACATTTTACTATTCACTATAAAATCTATGGTGGAAATGCGTTTCGACAGCTCTTAAGAAGTATATCAATATTGGCTATTGATGTCAAGTACCCAATTTGAATAAACGTAAACCTGTGTAATTTTCGTAACAATAGCACCCCTTTCTTTTGTTTTCGCCATACTAATTTAAAGACAAAAAAAAATTCATGAAATAAAAACTTCTGGTCCAAACTATGTAAAATTTGTATGGGACCAAATGGCAACTATTCTGCATTAAACTAAAGAAGAATCACATAAATCGGATCATAAATCTCATTGTAATCGGTGTACATACATAACCTCCTCCTTTTTGAAGTCGGTTAAACATACAGTCAAATATAATTGAATTCCTTCTTTATTTGAAGTCGTTTAAAAATTGTTTCAAAACAGTTTAAGAATTAATATTTAAGCGCAACTCATCTTAACGTCAAACAACGATGTTATCAAGTGGACGTCACAATCTCATGACGTCACAAATCTGGACTGCACATTACATTATGAACAAGTCAGACCTTGGAATACTAATACAATTGTTTGCTGTAGAATTAAATTACGACTCTCGTACTGAAGGAAATTTGAAGGTACGCGCTGTTGTGACAGTACACGTGGGGTGACGAATAAATGTGTTACCCACAGCGAATCATCATCATCATCATCATTTCAGCCGAAAGACGTCCACTGCTGGACATAGGCCTCCCCCAAGTGGCGCCACATTGACCGGTCCCGTGCGACTCGCATCCAGCGGATCCCCGCAACTTTTACCAGGTCATCGGTTATTGTGATTTAGGCTTGTGATAAGGAGAAAAGTAGATAATTATACTGTACTAGAGCATCTATACTAACACTACACTACCGCGTCTGTCTGTATATTCGTGATAAAATCAAAAAGTACTTAACGGATTTTCATGCGGTTTTCACTAATAAACAGAGTGATTGAGGAAGATAGTGGATGAGGAAGGTTTTGGTGTAAATATGTTACAGCTAAACCCCGAACTGCGGCTACACCTAGTTTTAACCGGCTAGAACTACGTGTAGCAGTAGCAGTTGGTTAAACTTAGGTTATTAGGTTAGTCTGCGAGCTCGAGGCTCGAGACTCGAGACATGCACCAAAACCGTTGAGCAGAAGAAGACGGTCGATGTAAGGTCGACGGAGCCCCGCTGCCCGGGGCTTCTATTTCTGCCTGCAGGATTTAAAAGAACCTAACCAAACCGAACCTCGGGGTGCCCATGACGTCGGTGTGCGGCTGCACCTAGGTTTAGCCGTTATGATGAAGGCTAAACCTGGTTCTATCCGGTGATAAGTAGGATACACCTAAGTTTAACCTAGCTATCGGCTACACCTAGTTCCAGCCGGTTAAAATAAAATGTAACCGCACTTCGAGTTATAGCCGTAACATATATAGGGTGACTGGTAATTAGTGTACGATACTTAAACACGTGATTGTGTTCATGATAACAAACAACTTTCCCAAAGAAAATTTTTTTTTTGTACTGGTTTACTTTTAACTCAATAACACAACAGCCGTATGAAATCCACGCGCGCACACGCCTTTGACCTATCAGCTGTTACGCACGAGACGCCGCGCCGCCGCGCCGCGCCGGCACCACGAGTCGTTATCGGTGTACGTAAATAATGTAGTACCTACATGTTTAGGTTGTTGCTAAATTAAAAAATAATATCCAATTACAACAAAAATTGAGCCACGGGGCGTAGGTCTATGCTGCAGACGCGACGCCCCGGCCGGGCTTCCGCGTGGAAATTTAGGTACACAGTATTATACCTACAATCCTACCTAAAGCTTCTCTGTTTACGACACGGTGAGGAGACTAAAATAAACAATGAATTATTTAGTATTTTGATACTTTACGTGCGCGCGCGCTACAATAAATAAATGCATTATCTTTCTAAACAAACTAACTTTAGGCATTGCGTTTGTTTTGTTACTTACGCGATGTTTAGAAGCGGCTTAGAAGACACCACTACATTGCACCTGACTCGATACCTACTCGACAGCAGGCACTGTTCAAGTTATTCCAAATTTCCCATCACACTTATCTAGGCTTTGGACTAGCAGTCTGTTAACGATATTTGAGTCTGAACCAGAAGCATGGCAAGCTAAACGTAGGTATTTTACTAAGAGTCTCGGTCTCGTTGCCATAACTTCTTAATAGACTGGCGTGTTTAAAAAATTGGAATCAACTTGGCTATTTACAACGATAATTATTATTAAATCAAATATTCTAATCAACTAAGTTTTTTGGTAAATTATTACAATATGGAACTCACAGTAATTGTTGGATGTATCCACCCTGCACTTCAACACACTTTGTGGCACGTTTTATAATGTGAGCCTGCACGCGCTGCAGAACGGTAGTGTCACTTTTCACTATTTCGAAACTGTTTTCGATCCTACTTTTTAGTTCATCGGAAGTATTGACCGGCCCACCACGATAAACTAAGTCTTTCACGTACCCCCACAAAAAAAAGTCTAAAGGTGTAAGATCTGGGGACCGCGGTGGCCAAGCGACTGGCCCCCCTCGACCTATCCACCTTTCTCCGAAGATGGCACTTAAACGCTCGCGTACTCGGCGCTCAAAGTGCGCTGGGGCACCGTCGTGCTGGAAGTAACGCGGACGTCTTAGAGCGCCCAGTGGCATTTCATCTTCAATATCTGGTAGGTGATTAAGCACATGCTCAATGTAGCTTTCTCCATTTAAACGTGGAAGAAAGATTGGCCCCACAACGTGGTTTCCAATGAAACCAGCCCACACATTAAATGAGAACCGATGTTGGAAGTTGCTAGGTCTAACGAGTCGCGGATTTTCGTGTGCCCAATGGTGGTAGTTATGGCAATTAAATAGACCTTCTCTCACAAAAGTTGACTCGTCAGTCCATAAAATGTCTTTGATGATTTCTCTATTTTCTAAAATCCACCCACAAAATCGCAATCGGGCTTCACTGTCTCCCGCTCGCAATTCCTGAACCGGCGTGAAATGATAAGGGTGGCGTCCATCTCGCCGCAACACGGACCAGACGTACCACTGCGAGACGCCAATCATTCTCGCAGCTTGTCGCGTGCTTGCCTCAGGCTCCGAGTTAAAAAACTGAAAAACTTCTTCCTCGAAACGATTGAGACGTGGTCTTCCTGCATTCACATTGGGCGCGATGAGCATTTCCCAGTCTCTTAATCGCTGTGCAGCACGTAAAAATGCTCTTGCACTTGGGAGAACTCTCCTTGGGTACAACAATTGGTACAATCGCCTTGCTGCATCGCTATTACCGCCTTCCGAGTAGTAACACATCACCATGTCACTGTACTCACTCGCTGTGTAATTGTACGGCATAGTGCGCGTGAGCGTCAAAGAAAATCAAAACACATAGGTACGCATGCGACGCGGTATCCGGGGGGACTGTTTTAACCGTAGGGATGGGCGATTACGAGATGTTTTAACAATCGAAAGAATCAGAGTCGTTAAAATAAACCATCGAGTCAACCATCGACTCGCCGTTCTACAAAATTATCGAGATATTATTCGATTGTTTTCGAGTCGATGGATTCGACCGCTAGTTTTCGATTGTTCGAAGCAGTCACTCTCACTCATTCACCGAGTCTCGATTGGTCACTGAGGTCAGTCGATTGCATGCATCGAGCCGAGGAGCTCTGGTTATTTTCATGATTGTCTCGCCATCAGGGTTACCATTTTTTTTCGCTGTTCCTGGCATTTTTTTGGGTAAATCCTGCTAAACCTGCTAAATCTCCTTATCGTCACCCTTATGACGCGATAACCAAGTGGAAAACAAAGGATTTTGTTCCCATTCGCTCCGGTAAATAATGCTAAACATCCTGCTGTAGCTTAAATTTTACTCATTTTTACTCTTAAAAATGCTAAAAAAAGCAGGATCCTGCTAAAAATGGCAACCCTGCTCGCCATCGTGCATCGCTATGGCGATGGGTGATTCTGAGATGTTTTAACAATCGAAAGAATCGGAGTCGTTAAAATAAACCATCGAGTCAACCATCGACTCGCCATTCTACAAAATTATCGAGATATTTTTTGAATGTTTCGAGTCGACGGAATCGACCGCTAGTTTTCGATTGTTCGAATCAGTCACTCTCACTCACTCACCGAGTCTCGCTCGGTCACCGGGGTCAGTCGATTGCATGCATCGGGCCGAGGAGCTCTGGTTATTTCCATGATTGTTTCGCCATCGTGCATCGCTATGGCGATGGTGATTCTGGGATGTTTTAACAATCGAAAGAATCGGAGTCGTTAAAATAAACCATCGAGTCAACCATCGACTCGCCGTTCTACAAAATTATCGAGATATTTTTCGACTGTTTCGATCGACTGTTTCGATCGACCGCTAGTTTTCAATTGTTCGAATCAGTCACTCACTCACTCACCGAGTCTCGCTCGGTCACCGGGGTCAGTCGATTGCATGCATCGAGCCGAGGAGCTTTGGTTATTTTCATGAGACGTTTTATTCGATTGTTTCGATTGTTCGAACATCTCGATGGTTCTCGATTGTTTCGACTTGGACTCGAGTCCGACTCGATCTGTTGTTATTGCGACTGGCGCATGGCGCGTTCATTCGCGAGTTGTTCCTCGATGGTTTAGAGTTTCGCGAGTTGTTGACTTGCGTTGTGATTGCGAATCCAACTAATTATTTCAGCAAGAGCAATCGAACATAATCAATACCGCGACGGGAATAAAATGTAAGTTAAAGTTACCTTACGTACCTAAGAATACTTAGATAGAAGCAATCATAAAAAAAAACCAGAGCTCCTCGGCTTGATGCATGCAATCGACTGACCCCGGTGGATGACCGGGCGAGACTCGGTGAGTGAGTGAGAGTGACTGATTCGAACAATTGAAAACAAGCGGTCGACTCCGTTGACTCGAAACAATCGAGAAATATCTCGATAATTTTGTAGAACGGCGAGTCGATGGTTGACTCGATGGTTTATTTTAACGACTTTGATTCTTTCGATGTTAAAACATCTCGGCATCGCCCAAAGCTTACATCACTATTGCACTAAGACAGTAAGGCAAAGAGAGGGTGCGGGGGGTGCGGGCGGGCGGCGGGAGAGCGCGAGACACTACTAGGTAGTGTCTTCTAGCATTTTTCCGAGGTCAGGAAATCAGATGTTAGATCGTGCCTACTTTTAATGTTAGGGCGCGCGCGTAGATAGATATTTTGTAGTTATGCGGACTTACGTTACTTAAGACTACTGTCAAACACGCAGTCTTTGGATATTATTTTTTAATTTAGTAAGTAACAACCTAAACATGTAGGTAGGTACCTACATTGCTTACGTACATCGATAACGTTACGTGGCAGCTGGGCCTCAAGTCTGCTATTACAATAGTGTCAGAATGGTCTATCATTGATTTTCATAATGATTACCAAACTTGTCAAAATCAACAATTATGAAATCAATGATAGACCATTCTGACACTATTGTAATAGCAGACTTGAGGCCCAGGTCTGTGGCCTGTGACTCAGGCGCCGAGCGGTGCGCGGCGGCTGAGTCACAGGCCACACAGAGCGGGCCAACGAACGGGCCTGCGTAGTAATGACACAGCGTCGGCGGTCGCGGCGCGGCGGTGTCTCGCGGTTAACAGCTGATAGATCACAGGCGCGCGCGCCTGGAACCTATTAGCCGTTATAGCCGCGTAACGTAACGCCGCGCCGCGCCATTCTGTCTCATTCTATGGTACCGTACAACGGTGTACCTAAACAAAAAAAAATAATATCTTAAAATTGCGTGTTTGACTGTTCGGTGCAACGTTCGCATAAATACAAAATACCTAGGATCGCGCCGCCCAACATTAAAAGTAGGCACAATCTAGGTATCAGCTGATAGTCTGACCTCGGGAAAGGGCAAATTAATGTACTAGTATTAGACCCCCGCGTCCCGCGCTCCCCCGCCGCAAGCACAGCTCCGCTCCCTTTGCCTCAGTGCAGTAGTCGTAGTGACGTAATAACAGTCACCCCGCAGAGCGCGTCGTATGCGCATGTACCTATTTAGAATTTATTTGACGCGAGTGAGTACAAGGATATGGTGAAGTGTTTCAGATTGATGTGATTCAGACTCAAATATCGTTAGCACACTGCTAGTCCAAAGCCTAGCTAATTGTGATGGGAAACTTGGAATAACTTGAACAGTGCCTGCTGTCGAGTAGGTATCGAGTCAGGTGCAATGTAGTGGTGTCTTCTAAGCCGCTTCTAAACATCGCGTAAGTAACAAAACAAACGCAATGCCTAAAGTTAGTTTGTTTAGAAAGATAATGCATTTATTTATTGTAGCGCGCGCGCACGTAAAGTATCAAAATACTAAATAATTCATTGTTTATTTTAGTCTCCTCACCGTGTCGTAAACAGAGAAGCTTTAGGTAGGATTGTAGGTATAATACTGTGTACCTAAATTTCCACGCGGAAGCCCGGCCGGGGCGTCGCGTCTGCAGCATAGACCTACGCCCCGTGGCTCAATTTTTGTTGTAATTGGATATTATTTTTTAATTTAGCAACAACCTAAACATGTAGGTACTACATTATTTACGTACACCGATAACGACTCGTGGTGCCGGCGCGGCGCGGCGGCGCGGCGTCTCGTGCGTAACAGCTGATAGGTCAAAGGCGTGTGCGCGCGTGGATTTCATACGGCTGTTGTGTTATTGAGTTAAAAGTAAACCAGTACAAAAAAAAAATTTTCTTTGGGAAAGTTGTTTGTTATCATGAACACAATCACGTGTTTAAGTATCGTACACTAATTACCAGTCACCCTATATAGTGCGTGCCACGAAAGATGAAACTAGAGAAAGACTTGATTTGACTTGCGCAGTACTCGATTTAAAGAAATTTACCTTCAAAAAACGAGTACTACGCAAGTCAAATCAAGTCTCATCTTTCGTGGCAAGCACTATACTTTGTTAAGGTTTTGTGTAAATTGGCTGAATTAAAACGATGATTATTGAAGGTGGCAAATAAATTCATGGATACTAGGAGCCGGGGCGGGTCGGTAGTAACAAGCTAAAGAATGTTTTTTTATTTCACTTTTGATGAAATTTGTTATGAAAATAATTTGAACTCGGCAGAAGGAGATAGGTTATTTTTTAATTATACTTCGTCTGAATTCGAGAGAAGAGGAATCAAATCCACGAATTTTGCTGCATCCGCGATAATCGACAGTCACGCGGACGAAGTCCTGGGAAAAAGCGAGTTATATAGTATTATAAATGCGGAAGTTTTGTTTATTAAATTGATTGTTGCGCTTTCACGGAAACTACTAAACCGATTTTGATAAACATTAGTACTGACTTAACTGGAGCCCTAAGAAAGGATTTAAGCTACTTTTAACAAGTTTCTTTTTTATTTAACTTGCACTGTTCGTATGTAAGTTGTCGCTTCAAAATTGGCAAACCATTTTTCGACCATTTATTGGTATTCAATGGAGCTGAATGTTTGCATACACCTTAGTTCTGGTGACAATACAATGTCCAATACTCAATATTGTAAAAAAAACAATATGGCCGCCGGCTCCAAGATTGCGGATTACATATTTTTTCTCAACCCCCTTAATATGGTATCAAATGAAAGGGTTTGTAGAGTAGAAAACGATAAAGTTAGCAAAATCACAGGAAAAGATGTTAGGTTAAAAAAAAAAAAAAAAAAAAAAGTTTAGCGGATGTTAAATACAATTGAGGTGGGTATGAGTTGTTAGTTTTGGTTTGTTGTGGTACTCAGAACATTCCAAAAAATTACTTGAGGGTATCAAAAAAAAGCTTATGTAGTCTAGTTTAATATTATTTAGGTTTTATAGACACAAAGTACAAAATTATAGGTAAAAACTTAGTAAGAACAAATATTTTACTGATAATCAACACATATTCTCAAGTTTGACTTCTTTTTTGAGTACTTTAAACTGGTTGCTGTAATTAAATTTTCTCTTATGTCGATTCTATTCAGTTTCTGCTATACACACGTATTTTTTACTTTGATGTAACTGCAGTAGTTTGCTAAACAATAAGGTTTAAGTTGAGGCGCATTCGCAGCGCTCACGCGGTCGCGCGGACTCCGCGCGGCTGGACGTTAGACGCGCAGCTTGGCTGCGCGCGCGAACTGGTCAGCGGTTAAGACTAAAACCACGAAGTAAGTATTAAAATGTTAAAAATAAATTAAAAAAAAAATTTTTTGAAAAGCTAGCTTTTCATTTTAGTTCGTGTTATTCATATAAAAGCTGTTTTTTTTTTCTTAAATTAATGACTTCGTCTTCACGCTTAACGCTTTGTAATGTTTTACCAGCATTTAGCTATTTATTGCTTATGAACTCTTTCTAATTCGAGAGTAGAGGACAGTTGACCTTTACCGTCAGGATGGAAGCCATTAATTTTATTTATAAGGTCGGAAGCGCATTTACGTTTGCTTTAGTGTTTCATGTGTTCATGAGTGGCGAAAACCACTTGCCATTAGGTACGTGGGTGGCCTAATTACCAACGTTCAGGCACGACCAGCAACGTGTGTAAGTACAGTCAGCAACATTCTGAAGTGATTTCCTCCTAAAGTATTGATTAAAATGTTGTGGTTTTACGAATAGCTACTGTATTCTGGCTTTACTAATACTACTATGAGGTAGTACTTACGGATGATTCTAACTTTATTTACGTCCGCATTAAAAGAATCATCGCAGGATTTGTACACAAAAAAATAAGATGTTTAGAAATGTTGATATTCTAATTCTTATATTCTTGGGTACCTAAAGAGTATCTTCTGGCATGTACAATATTTTTGAACTATTTGGTCAAATTACTTAGTGTAATAGACAAAGTTCATCTACATTAAATACTGAAAGCGACAAATGCATATTTTTTTATAAGAATTAGCTAAATACTCTAAAATGTGCATTGTAAAAAAAGTATTCAATTTAAATGTATTTATGGCTAATAATTTGTGTCATACTGGCTTCCACATAAAAGGTAGATATATGCTGTCGCGGACTTTTATTTACAATTTTTTAAGACAAACAATCCTACAATACATTATTTTCATGTACCTCCAACGCCTAAGCTCTCAGAGGGTAAATATTTTTCCGACTTACTTGATAGTTATCGTAATATTATGGCCAAATTACACAAAATCTTTATAAATTGTAGCCCATATGTTATTCTGATGTATAAGCTATCCGTTAAGCCGTTTTTTCGTGAAAGAGGAACAAACATCCATCTATCCATCCATCCATCCTCACAAACTTTCGCATTTATAATATTAGTAGGATGTGATCCAAAGGGAACCGTTATCTTGCCTTTTTTAGTTGTCCATGAGCAAAGGGTTCCCAGCATGCTGATAATGCAACCCTTCACTATAAATTGCACGACGGACAGTGTCAACACAAATCAAATCAAATCAAATCAAATCAAATTTATTCGTAAATGTAGGTTTCAATACATTAGCATTTAAGGTCATATAATAAGATGGTAAGTTTGCTACATTTTGCTCGAAAGCATACAAGTAATAACAAAAGTTAGTTGTGTCGAAAGATCAGACACAGCATTTAAAATTAAATAATTCAATTACTTAGATACCAACATAATTATTCATTTATTCCTTACGATATTTATTATACAATTACCAATGTCAAAATATTAATAGTCAAAATGTAATATTGTAAAAAAAAAACAAAATAAACAAAATCTAAATGTCAATGGTGTCCTCCATAAACTCAGTTGTGGAATAGTAACATTTATGAATTAAAAATTCTTTCAGTTTCCTTTTAAACATATTATTATTCAGATTCTTTATTCGTCGCGGAATTTTATTAAAAATAACTGGAGCCATTTGATAAATACTTTTTCGAAGGAGGGCTGTTTTGCACTTTTGTCGAATAAACCAGCATAGTGGATCGTCGACAGAAATCCATTTTCTTCATACTCCTTTATCATGGTTTGACGTTGCAATATGTTTATAACGTCTACCAGTTCTTTGATGGTGTGGCAAAGAACCATCCTCTTTAAATCTCCGTACCCATAGAACAGCTATTTTTCTCTGCAACAATAAAACATAAATATTTAATACACAGTAATGATTATTATGTAGCAAAAATAATGCGAGTTTAATTTTTTAAGTGTATAAATAAAATTACTTACGTTCACACTGATCACTCTGGCTATTTCTGTCAAGTTTTTGCCTTGATTATGCCAAAGTAATTGTTTGAGTTCTTGTAACGAAATCAATATTACAACGCGTACTCATTTTGATAATATAAGTTCACCTGATATTAAAAAAAGCTTTTTACAAAAAAGACAACCGCCTTCAAACACTAAAAAGTGAAAAATAACTTTAGCACAGAACACACATTGACTTTAGTTTCGAAATTCAGTGGCTTTGTTCTGTTTGTTGTTTTGTATTGCCACCGACTTCCGAAACTAAAGTCAATGTGTGTTCTGTGCTAAAGTTATTTTTCACTTTTTAGTTTTTGAAGGCGGTTGTCTTTTTTGTAAAAAGCTTTTTATTTTCCGCTTTTTAGTACCTCCTTCTCATCCAAATCTATTAAGAAGAGATTGAAAGTTAACTACTACAAAGATTGATAAAACTAAAACGTCGTCTATGTAAATTTTTTGGGTATTTGTTGATTTTTCAAAAAGTGCTGAATCAATTTCGATAAAATTTATATAGGACTACCCCTGAAGCATACCCTATCCATAAAAGAAGAATTTTCAAAATCGGTTTACGTTTGCCGGAGAAATCGCGTAACAAATCGCGCACATACTTAATGCAAATTTAAGACTTATACGGTTTTCTCGAGGATGCCATAGTTAGAACTAGACCAAATTAAATTGGGACCACACGGGAAGCACTAGCTTTCAAATATAAAAAGAATCATCAAAATCGGTTCACCCAGTCCAAAGAAATCAGGTAACAAACATAAAAAAAAAAAAAAAAATACAGACGATTTGATAACCTCCTCCTTTTTTGAAGTCGGTTGATAAAAACTAAACAAAAGGCACTCGAACGAGGTAATAGAAATGAAATTAGCGAACGATCAATTCAGCTTAGCCATAACTCTTCGATCTAAGTATTATATTAACCACGAAGCGTGGCACACCGCTGTGATCTTCGTGCCCAAGCCAAGAGCCAGGAGAGTACTGTACTGCTCCCAAGGGAGGTTTGAAAAATATTGATGACCGTAAATCTACCGTGGGTAGGTGGGTTTACGGTCAGTAAGATATTTTTTTAATAGGATTATATTTTTTTATGTTGACTGATTACATTGGTTTCATTTATTATATCTCCACGTAACCCATGTCACAAACGTAAATATTAACTAAAGAACTAAAGCGCATTAAATGTTGACATTTTACCCGTAGGTATTTTATTGTTCGACATTCAAATATGTACCCATTCTATTTTATTTATTTATTTATTTTAAGTTACTTTAAACCACACCACTTGAAATGTAGAAATACATGATTACTTGGAAATGCCAACGATTAAGGAGGAGGTAAGCAGATATTCTGCTAAATACAAGGAGAGACTGCAAAACCACACAAATCAACTCGCTAGAGATCTAACTATCACCAATAAGGACACTATAAGACTGAAAAGATGGCAAATACTACAGTTGGACCAAAGATGCTAGAAGCCGGACATTATAATGTGAAAACCGAGGGAGAGAATTTACGGAAATGCCCCTCTGAACAAGAATGAAAACGCCAAAACATCTGATTATGACTTAGTCGATTGCAGATGCAAAAGAAAAAAAAAATATATTTTAAGTTGATTTAATCGAGTAGAACCACGACCCATTTGTTGGTAAAAACGATCTATATGTTAGTAACTGTGATATTTGTATCTTTAATTATAAATAGATAAATACACAGCGGCAGTACTGTACGACGCTTTCGGTACCGTTGGCAGTTCTTTTTTGTTTTTCTAGTGTTTTAATCGCTTCTTTTTTTATTTGTTCTACTTTTTTTGTGATTTGATTTTTTATTTCGGAAGTGCCACTGCAATCTAATAAGTTTAAACTGATTTTTGTAAGTGACGTATTAGCACAAAATATAAAGATTACCTACAGAAGGACCGCTTCCGCCATTTTCAAAAATAATTACCTAAACTTGCCAGACTCACTAGGGCTGCACTGTATTGACTCTGACGAACGAATGACGAATGACGTCTGAATGACGGTTTGTTCTGAGTGGTCTCTCTGCTCGGGCGCGTCGCAGCCTTACGTACTTTGTGGTATTAGTTAATGAGTCGTTGGAAAGCCTTAATTAAATACATAAATAAATAAACATGTTATAATAATAATTTGGCGACACGGTTGGCGCAGTGGCTGAGCGATCGGCTGCTGCGCAGCGTGTTGCGGGTTCGATTCCCGCCCAGGGTAAACATTGGTGTGATGAGCACTTGTGTTTGCTTTGTGTCTGGGTGTTGTTTATCTATATATGTATGTATTTACAAAAAAAAAAAGTATTTGTGTATGTATATCAGCTGTCTGACACCCATAGTACAGGGTTTCCCTAGTTTGGGGTCAGATGGCCGTGTGTGAAAATGTCCCCACATATAATTATTATTAATAAAGTCTCAAAAAATTAAACAAAAGGCATATAGACCGCGCGGAACACTGAGAGTGAAGCCAAAAAAGCAAATACAAAATCAAAAGCTAATAAATACAATCTCATGTTTGTATTCGCTTTTGAATTTGTATTTGTATTTTTGTTTTATTTTTAACGATTCGGCGTTTCGTGTAATACTGATTTGTGTCAGTACAGCACAAAGCGCGTTGCTCTATGGTTGTAGGCATTCGTTTTTGAATTTGTATTTGCTTTTTTGGCTTCACACTCAGTTTTCCACGCGGTCTATCTGTTGTTTCATAATCTGAGATTATAGTCTTGTAATAATACACAAAAAAAATGTACACATGCATACTCTTACTATTACGTTATTATATTCCCGTGCCCTAACTGGGTTTCATGTTGGAACTATGGAAGATAATCTATGGGAGTCTGGTTCGAATTTTTTTTTTTCACAGATAGAAAGTTACATTGCCATTGCCGAGTACTACAGGGTAATTTTAGGGTTCCGTAGCCAAATGGCATAAAACGGAACCCTAACAGATACTTCATGTCTGTCTGTCTGTCCGTCCGTATGTCACAGCCACTTTTTTCCGAAACTATAAGAACTATACTGTTGAAACTTGGCAAGTAGATGTATTCTGTGAACCGCATTAAGATTTTCACACAAAAATAGAAAAAAAAGATAATACATTTTGGGGGGATTTTTTTTTTTCATCAATCCCATACGTGTAGGTACCTATGGATAGGTCTTCAAAAATGATATTGAGGTTTCTAATATCATTTTTTTTTAAACTGAATAGTTTGCGCGAGAGACACTTCCAAAGTGGTAAAATGAGTGTCCCCCCCTGTAACTTTTAAGATAAGATAATGATAAAGCTAAAAAAATATTTGATGAACATTACCATGTATACTTCCACTGAAAATTGGTTTGAACGAGATCTAGTAAGTAGTTTTTTTTTAATACGTCATAAATCGTAAACCGCAATTTACCTTACTTGCTGCTACGGAACCCTTCATGAGCGAGTCCGACTCGCACTTGACCGCTTTTTTTAAACCCGGTTTTATGGTATACTTGATTTCCAAGCAAATGTAGTCGCGTGTAGAAGTTATTTTACTGTACAGATCGTAAACTAAAACTTTTCTAAATATATCTAACTACATAAACAAAGGTGACTGTTTATATGTTTATCCTCTATGAGTTTCTAAAACAAACCCAGCCCTAAACAATAAAAAAAAAACACCGAAAAACATCGCCAGCACACAGATAAGCCCTGAGAGGTTTGCGTGTATGGCAAAAACCATTGTAAATGTAAACAAAGTGTTATGGAAAAAAAAAAAAAATGTCGGCCGCACGTATAATAAAAAAAAAAAAAAACTTATAATACGACAGCTAGTAGTATTATAAAGTTGTTTTATGTTCGGCCGCAACTAGTAATAAAAAAAAAATATAACAACTTAAAATACGACGATTTTCGGATATCTGTCTGTGGGATTTTATTTTATTTTGCACAAAACCTTAATTCTTTTTCTAAAATAAATCGTATTCTTGCAGTACTATTCTGTGACAATCTCCCTGGGTGAACACCAAGGTGAAGTGAGCTGTCTTGCGATAGTAGAGGTTTGTAAATCCCTAGCGTCGGGGCAGATGACATCTCACTTCACCTAATTGTTTGATGATTGTTACAGAATTAACATACTGATAACATCAGCTATCTGTCAGTGAAGTCCCGTCAAAATCGGTCTAGCCGTTTCACAGATTAGCCGGAACAAACAGACAGGCGGAGCAAAATATTAAAAAAAAAGATTATTAGTACCTACCGTATGAACATTCAAATGCATTCAGTAAAAGCTGTCATTTTAACATTACAAAGAGACACTTCAATTTTATTTATTTGTATGTATATACCTACCTAGTCTAGCCATAAACATTGTCACGAAGAAAAAGAAATCTTTTTATTGCAAATAATATTTATTACTTTTACAGTGTGTTAGTTTAATACATAAATATAAAACAATTTAAAATATAAAAAGCTTGTTCGAAGTGGTCTCCATTGGCTGCGAAACAGTCCTTTCAACGTTGAGGCCAGTTATCAATAGAAGCACGCACTCTTTCCATGGAAAAATCCTTCACTGCCAATCGTATGGATTGTTTTAGGAACTCCAAATTATCATGGCGTTTAGAGCAAGCCGTATTCTCTAAAACTGACCATAAATCATAATCCAGCGGATTAAGATCGGAACTAGACGACGGCTTCAGCTCTGATGAAGTCCGAAACGTTCACTTACAACCAAGACTGCGTGGAATGAGCTTTATGACCCGGCGCCGAGTCTTGTTGGAAGGATCATACTTGGTTTTTGAACATGGTGTTGTTAAGGGGCTTCACTACCTTCTCAAGAATGGTATCTTGATACACTGGTGCCGATGTTTTGATACCTTTTTCACAAAAATATTCCTCAGTCACTCCTTCATAGCTAACACCCCACCAAACCATCACTGAAATCGGATAATGCCCACGTTGCTCTCTGTCGAATAATTGGGAAGCTTCCTTAGAGCTTTGAGCATAAATACGGTCATTTTGTTTGTTGAAATGTTGCTCAATTGTAAAGATTTTTTCATCCGTAAACAAAAGTTTTCTGTGTTTTCTGTGTACCGTTTCAGTAGTTGTTTTGATTTTACCACCCTATTCTTTTTTAAATTATCAGTTAAAAAATGACCAGTGCGTCTCTTATAGGCTGCAAGTCCCAAGTCATGTTTTAAAATACGCGACATGGTTCTAGGTGCAATCTTCATCTCCCGAGATAAAATCTTTTACATTTGGACAGGATTTCTTCGAATTCGTTCCCTTACTGCTTTGACCACCTTTTTCGTACGAACACTACGTGGACGGCCAGATCTTTTTCTGTCACAAACAGAGGAGGTCTCATTGTACCTATTAATAGACCGGTACACAACAATTTGAACTAATACCAAGCGTATGAAGGGTTTTAAAAATTGTATTTGGCTTCATACCAACTTTGTGTAATACAATCACAGCGATTCGGTTCTCTTTCTCACCCCACTCCATTTTAATATCGCAAAATATTGTACAATGTATTGGCGCCAAAATTAGAAAACTCAATGAACAATCGTATAAAAATGACAGATTCCAAATTCAAATGTACCTAATATCTTTCTTATTTTTAATTTTATTGTAACAGTATTTATGGCCAATGTAGGTTTCTTGGGTATCTTGGGTAGCAGGATGAATAAATAATTATACTGACAGAAAGTTCACTTGTGGTTTTATTTGATTATACTGTAGTTACACAATGACACTTAATTATTACGTACAGTTAATTCACGTCACGATAGCACTATTCCGAGTGGGGCTCACCGAGCGACTGGCGTCCCCGCGTCGCCTGTACATTTTCTATGAGAATGCTTACATTGCAATTGCTATCGCTGTACGGTCGCTACAGCCAGACGAAGTATACATAGATTTATAATGTATAATAATAATAATAAACCTTTCTTTCGGACAATAAAGACACTCTATGGGAGTGTTAGTAACATAGAAAAACTTATCAGCTAGTGTTAGTAAGAATCAATCTCCGCACAAACTGCTGTGCAATCGGAAAGCCGAAGCTCTCAGCAACAGTTTTCAGGATGCTGTTTTACTCTCCTCAGTTTTTTTGCCTATAATCGCCTAGAAACCATCAGTACGGGTTTGCGCAAACATCTCCGACGCGCTACAGTAACGAGGCAGTCTCAACAACATCCTGAAAGCATTGTTATATTGGATGCGCAGGACATCCAGCGATCTCTAGTATAATTGACCCATAGATTGCTCGTGTACAAACTTTGGCAATAAGCCTTGAAAAGTGTTAATTTAGCTACACTCCGTTTAGAATAAGGTTAGACATAATCACAAACCTTTTTTACAGTCCGTTCAACCGATTTTAAGTTCTATTCCGTTGTCTTAAGGATGACATTAGAGGCAAACAAAGTGGTTACATTAACAACTGTTTACTGCAACTGCCATTTGTCATGCCTCCAACGCAATGTAAGTCAAAATCGGTTGAACGGACTGTAAAAAAAGGTTTGTGAATACGTCTATTATTATTGTAAACGGAGTATAGCTTGTAACGTTTCTACATAGTTTAAGGAATAAAAGGCTATGTAGAACTGTACGAATTGAATTTAATAACTCTCACACGAAAGATAAAAATGTGATGAGTATCAAAAACAATTGTTAGTATAAAAATAAGGACTGACCTAAACGCACTAGGATTAAGCAGAGTTTTCCAGGAGGATTATGATTCACAGCCTGGCCGGCGTACAGGATCAGCCGAAGAGAAGACTGGCGCGATCAGCTCGGGGACGGAGGTTCCCCAGGCGGTCAATAGGAGGACCTGCCCTGGGAGCACAGGCACGCGACAGCTCGGCTTAACCCGCTTAACCGACTCTCGGTTGTAGACTGGTAGACTTGCAGTAAGTAGACTGGTAGACTTCAGCAACGTAAGCGTATGGGTAATCAGCGTGTTACCCAAGCGACTCCGAGATCTAGACTGACTCTTTGACAGGTTTTGTTTTCTGACCGCTCTTCCGAAATTCGTAAAAAATCCAATTATGAATCCTCTTTCTACAACAGTCAAATCGCTTTTCTATAGCACCGCCAGACTCAATAATTGTCGAATGCCAATAATTTTTATATAATATTAGTGCGAATTAGATCTAAAGAAACACGCGATAATACAGCGGGTGTTCAGCCGTTTAATATATAACACAGACAAACAAGCTTGCAAGATCAACATCATAGAGGATTTACGTTAGTAGCCGAAAACTTTTAGAAGTAATGTTGACGGTCGTCAAATTTGACGACTGTCATTGACAAACATGTCAAAGCAAAACATTATTTATTTTTCAGGTTTTTTAAGAAATGATATGAAATGATGATGATACAGGAATATAATTATAACACAGACAAAACCAGCACATAAAACTGTGAGTACATTATATATTATTTATAAGATTCCAAGAATCTATAAAAACAAATATTATAAAATGTAAACAATAAGTCGTTACAAATGATTTCATGCTTATGAAAAGTAAATATAGTTTTCAGGTTAAACCGAAATACTATAAGCTCTGTACATCGCGCAAGTCTACGGGTCAACATATTGCTCCGGACCGCTAGAGCCCTACGCTCCCTCTCAATGTCTACATCGTCCCTGAGGTCGGCGGCAAGAACATGCCTAGAGCATGCCATAGGAAGTCTAATTACAATTAATATGAATAACTAAAGACACTAACAGGTTCTAGTAAAGGTACAAAGGCCGCACATCTAACTACAACAATCTGTCAAATTTCTTTGATAGATTTTCAACTTTATCACAAAAGTATAAGGTTCATATACAATTGGTAAAATTTGACAGTTTAATTTGGCTGGATTTGCTGGCGTCTGTACAAAAAAAAACTGCTTTAATTTTCATATTTTAACGCGGCCATGAGAATCTGCACACATATATGAACATAATTATCTATTGTCTTTTATACATTTCAAGGTGCATCCTGACCATTGAGTGCTAATTTCTTTTTTATTTATTACATTGACTTAGTAGTTCATTGACTTAATTAAGAAGTCATTATTATTATCTAATTAGTAGTAAAGTTACTTAATAATATCCTGAAGTACGGTTACGGCGGCCAACCTCCTACCAAACAGATTACAATATGGCGGTACCTTGTCAATATACAGGATGTTAAAGAAATTGCGTGCCATAACTTTGGGGTATTCATAAAGGAACCCAGGAAAAAAAACAAAATAAATAAATAACAAAAATAAAAACATAAAAAAATCAACCTAATTTTGGTTTTAAGTATGTACAATATTTACCAGAATAATAAAATAGAAAACCTAAAGTATTAAACTGAAAACAAAAACCTAACACAATAAAGCATCATAAAATTCGTCCACATCGCGGTCAACTGGAAATGTACCCAAGATGTGTGAATGCTTAATCTCTGACCAAGGTAAAAACCAGCTCTTGAGTCACGGGAAGTGTCAACCAACCTTTTGGATATTTCCTTAAAAAGAAGATGTGCACTCGGACCCCACGACCCGAGGGTTTCAACCCCAAACGGCTCGAAAATAACGTTCGAACCAAGGTTACTATACTTTCGCCGTTTGAGGTCTTCTGGTATTCTATTCTATTCTGTCTATTTTGGTAGCTACTAAGTTAAATAGCAATCGTTTGAAATTAATATTATTTTGTTTAAATGCTTTAATTACTTACTTTATATCGAACGTATTCCTTCACTTCTCGCGTCCGAATACTAAGGGTTTTTTTTTAAAACTTTTTTTAAAGGTTTTTATATTTTATTTTTTACTTTCTTTATTGATACTGAACTCACCGTGAAGCTATGGTACGCAATTTCTTTAATACCATGAATATATGAAAACACTAGCGACCGGGCCCGGCTTCGCATGGGCCTATAGCCTTCTTCAATAAATGGACTATCCAACACAAAAATAACTTTTCAATTCGAACCAGTAGATCCTGAGATTAGCACTTTCAACCAAATATACAAACAGACAAACTCTTCAGTTTTATAATATTAGTATACTTAGATTATGCATGTGCGAATAAATCTTCTTCTTTTTATTAACAAAAAAAGTGACAGACTTAATGTTTATACTAGAAATAGGAACAAATTAGATCAGCCAAGTTTCAGATTGTCAAAAGTACATACCTACTTCTTTTATGGGGGTTTGAGTAGTTGACTGCACCTATCAATTGACATAGGTACTTTATAAGAGCGCCTTCAAATTAGTCGCGCCCTGGCAGCGCGACAGAAGCAGGCGCCCTAAGAGCTGCTAAAACGTGATTCCACCGTAGATTGTACCTATATGGTGACGTCACTTATTTACCAACTCAATTGACTGTCTAAGTATTTATTGATTTTTAAAAAGCAACTAAAAATATATTGCTTTTGTAAATAAACTGTGTGTTGGAATTATTAATTAATGATGTCACTACCCGACTAACCGTATTCATGCCAGTGTCATTTTTCTTGGTGACAAACAACTGGACAAGAAAGAAAGAAAAAATTATTATTTTTTATTTAAATTTTCAGACAGTCACATAGGGTTCACCCAAATGTTCAATTATGTTTTTCTTGCTCCACCGCTGTTATCTTCTGATTAATTTCTTTGCGGTGAGAATCGTATCTCCGGGACTCGAGCTTCATTGTCTCAGTGTTTTACTGGTCGCCACTGGTTATGATTCTGGATGTCAGGAGCTACAGTACAAGCCACAGTGCCAGTCGCGAATAGCACCAACCCATTGCTCCCCGTGGGTGTCGTAGAAGGCGACAGAGGGATATTGACCAGGGCCTCAAGTCTGCTATTACAATAGTGTCAGAATGGTCTATCATTGATTTCATAAATTGTTGATTTTGATAAGTTTGGTAATGGCGTCATTATGAAAATCAATGATAGACCATTCTGACACTATTGTAATAGCAGACTTGAGGCCCAGAGGAAGTGCAGCAGCGTCCTTCTGCGTGCCATAACACCTACTGAACTCTCCCTTGGAGGAGACCTATGCCCACCAGTGGGCGTCTAAAGGTTGACATGATGAGCTTGAGGTGAGGTATTATCACCGCTGAGAGTTTACCTGAATAAATTATCGGATTGCCAGCTTACATTTAAGATCATCGTCTGCCTAGCCTAATTATAAATTAACGTCATTATTTTGATTTGAATCATAAATAGTAACCTTGAAACAGCCTTATATTTTCGTTTTTTTTCAGAATCTAAAATCCTTATCTTAAGGAACAGAAAAACCCATTGACTAGATTAAAAAAAAAAATTATAATCAAGGCAATTCACGACAAGTTTTAACTTCAAAAACTAACAGTATCACATAGAATTACTTAGTTTAAATTCAGATTTAAATTGAAAATGTCGTGTGTGGCGTAATTTTGGTGCGACGACAAAATGTTTGCAAAATTGTTATTATTTGTTTTGTTTCATTGTTCTACGGCTGTGATACACCATCTCAATGGTATGTGCATTTAACATGATTTTGTTTAAAAAACATAACTTACTTTTATTACAAGAATTACTGCGTGTCTATGGAGTTTCTTGCTCGTTCTTTTCCATAGGAACCTACCGTTTAGAACGAGCAACTAGCTTCAACTTTCTGACTGACCGACTCCTCGACAATTCGAAAGTGCTTACTATTGGATTATTGAATTTCGAAAGCGGTTGTCTTTTTTGTAAAAAAGCTTTTTATTATCCGCATTTTAGTTCCTTTTTATCATTCAAATCCATTAAGAAACGGCAACACTGTTAAAACATCGATTGAAAGTACTCCAAATATTGGAGAAACGTCTATGTTTTTTTTTTGGATTTTAGTTGTTTTTTTACAAAGTGTTAAATCAATTTCGATCCTCCTCTGCGGCATACCCTAAAAAAAAATTAAAATCGATTTACGTTTGCCGGAGAAATCGCGTAACGAACATACATAAAGAAATACAGTCAAATTAAGAACCTCTTTCTTTTTTGAAGTCGGTTAAAAATAAATAATTTTATTTTGAGTTGACTTAAATAGCAAAAATAAATTTTGGAATGGTAACCAGCAGAAAAAAAAAAAATTTTGAAAAAAGAGAACCGCCTTCCGAAACTGAAAAGTGATAAATAACTTTAGCACAGAACACACATGACTTTAGATTTGGAAGTCGGTGGCTTTGTTCTGTTTGTTGTCTTTAATTGCCACCGACTTCCAAATCTAAAGTCATGTGTGTTCTGTGCTAAAGTTATTTATCACTTTTAGATTTTGAAGGCTAATGATGTCTGTGTCCTAAAATTATTAAAACAACCTATAATTATTGAACGCACGCCCCTATGGTGGCCCATCGGCCCAAACTGGTGCTCCGTAGCACTTACATCCCAAATAGACACGCCCCATAAATTGTTTTTAAAGTTAAAAATGATAGACCCCAAGTGGCTTTAGATATATTTGTCAAGGCATAATGTTTATTATGAATTTTATCTGAAATAAAATGATTGATTGATTGATTGATAAAAGTTCTTTTTAGCTTTTCAAAATAAGTTGATAGGTTTTGTGAGGTACAAAGGTTAGACGGTTTTGGTCTTCCCACTGAGATATTAAATGAAGGCATCTGTCAGCCAAATTCTCAAGTTCAGCCCGGATACTTGCCTGAAAAAGCAGAAGGCCATCTTCCGCGAAACCGGTTAATGAACAGCCGCAAGGAAACGGAATCGCAAGCAAATCATCAAAACCTAAATTCCATAGATATGGACTGATAACTGAACCTTGAGAACATCTCATGGTTAGAGCCTTCGACATAGAATGACGTCCAAGTTTGAGCTTCGCCGAACCGTTTATAAAGTACGAGTAAACAAGAGTACCTATAGATGTTTCTGTAACAACCACTGATTTTCATTTTAAGGCTGCTCTCTCGAAAAAAGCTTGAAAGAAGCATGCAGATGAAGCAACTTTTCGTAGGCATTTACAGAGAAATTACATCTAAAAAAATAATTGTTAGTAATCTACATGATATGATACGTAATTTGGTTTAGCCACAATATTTCTATCGGTAGGTATTACATAATAAGAAAAAAAAATGTCAAATCACCTCCAAATCATTGAGATGAGACAATTTTACTCTTTAATTTCTAATCAAAAGAGTATTAAAAAAAATATTTACCGCTTTGCAATACAAAGGAAAATGTTTTGGTTTTGTTACTTTTTACAAATATGTATTATTTTCGTTACAATAAATAAAAAATGCGTCCGATTAAAGACTGCATCTACATTACCCCCCCACTCGTCCACAAATTCAGTGCGGGCCAAATGCTCAAGGTTATTGGCATGTATACAAGCCACCATGCGTTATCAAAAGCCTGAACTCGGTACAAAAATGGACGGTTACTCATCCACAGACCGACCGCGGCAAACGTAACTTAACCTATGACTGATCGATCCGTACTTAGGCTTTTACCTAGCCACGAGTTCCTCCGAATATGAACGAACATGAGGCGAATATCGTAAGTAAATATATTTATTTAAAAATGCTACAGAAAGATTAAAAAAGTGTAAACTATGTCCAAACACGGCTATGATACGATATTCCATCATGGAATGCCAGTGCCTATCTTCCGGCTTCATCATCAGACCTTGAAACTTAATCGTGGTCAAAATTCATTACAAGACTTTTCTAACAAGTCCAAACACGGCAATGATACGATATTCCATCATGGAATGTCAGTGCTTATCTTCCGGCTTTATCATCAGACCTTAAAACCTAATCGTGGTCAAAGTTCATTACAAGACTTTTCTAACAAGTCCAAACACAGCTATGATGCGATGTTCCATTATGAAGTTCCAGTTCATATCTTCCGGCTCCATCATCAGATCAGTTCGACAGTACCAGATTATTGTATTGTCATCAGAACTACATACAGCTGCCAATTTTCATGAGCTACGATCCTTGGAAGATGGTTAAATTAGTAACCTTAGATTCCATTACATAGTTACATATACAGGTCGACCTAATTAAAGCTTGTTAATTACGAGTATATTTAATAAAATAAATGAATATTAAATTATAATTTTAGTTACATACAAATCTCAAAAATCGAAATAATTATATTATGTACAATTCCAAGAAAAAGCAGGGGAGCTCAAAGGGCATCAAAAAACTCGTCCACATAGTTGTCAACGGGACACGTACCCAACAAGCTGGCAGCATTGCCAGTTGCCACGTTGTATGGCAATGCTGATTCTTTGACCCAAGAATAGACCAGCTTTCGGGTCACATTACATTTTGAATGTTCTTAATTACAAGTCTTGGCCTTTAGGTATGGGTCCACAACGACTTCAAAAGAGGAAAAATAGAGGCTGTTTTTGTACGTTTAAGCGCAATTTTTGGACGTAAACCGTAACTTAATGAATAATTCTAGTTTTTGTACTAATTAAATTATGCTTATTAAGTAAGTCTAGTGTTATTGTTTTTGAGACTAATGACATTAAAAATAATCTTCATCTTCCCATGATTTTTACATAAATTGTGTTTTAATTAGATAATTGTTGCATTTATAATTAACAAGCCTCTGCCTGTGTACATTTTAGAATTAAACCAAGGTCCTGAATTATTTCACAGGAAACGGCCTAAAAATTAGTGTGCCTAATTTCAACTAATTCAGTTCCACTGTTGTAACAAACATCCACCCATCTATTCAAACTCATAAACTTTCGCATTTATAATAATTTAATGGTAGAAAGTACATACATAGACAAGACAGATGTTGTCCTGTCCCTATCTACTTTACCGACCTACCTGCTTACCCTATCTCGGTTTATAGACATTTATTTATCTAAAAGAACATTACGGTTCACTTACATATTGAGAAATACAAAGTAAATAATAAAAGTAGTTACAGTCTCCGTAACATACGGTTACACAAAGAAACAGAATTAAAAGATATAATAGGTGACAATTCGGTGCTAGTACTTCTTTCTAACGTATTCCTCTAGTGTTTTTTTTTTATATTTAAACCAACTTTTACTATCAAACACATCTTTTGGTATTTCATTGTAAAGTTTTGCTCCCTCCTATAGTATATTTTTCCTGCCATAGTTGGTTCTACGTCTTCTTATAAATCTATTTTGTCTCGTCGTCTTGCGTTATATTTGTAAGTTTTCTTTTCAACCGCCTTTTTCTTTGACGAATTCAAAGAAAAAGGCGGTTGAATCTGTATTTTTTTTTTTTTTTTTTATGTTGGTCCTGATTTCTTGGGACTGGGTAAACCGATTTTGATGATTCTTTTTTTATTTGAAAGGTAGTGCTTCCTGTGTAGTCCCATTTTATTTTGGTCCAGTTCTGACAATGGCATCCAAGAGAAAACCGTATAAGTCTTAAATTTCCATTAAGTATGTGCGCGATTTGTTACGCGATTTCTCCGGCAAACGTAAACCGATTTTGAAAATTCTTTTTTTTTATAGATAGGGTATGCTTCAGGGGTGGTCCCATATAAATTTTATCGAAATTGATTCAGCACTTTTTGAAAAACCAACAAATACCCAAAAATTTTACATAGACGACGTTTTAGTTTCATCCATCTTTGTAGTAGTTAACTTTCAATCTCTTCTTAATAGATTTGGATGAGAAAGAGGTACTAAAAAGCGAAGGCGGTTGTCTTTACAAAAAAGACAACCGCCTTCAAAAACTGAATATAAAACAACAACAAACAGAACAAAGCCACCAACTTTCGAAACTAAAGCCAATGTGAGTTCTGTGCTAAAGTTATTTTCACTTTTCAGTTTTTGAAGGCGGTTGTCTTTTTTGTAAAAAGCTTTATAAAGCAAGACTAACGAACTGCAATTCATTTTTTTATTATATAGAAGACCAGCTTCTGCTCGCGACTACGTCCGCTTGAACGTCGGTTATTGCAATTGCTAATTAAAAAGTAAGCCTATGTCCTTCACTAGGGTTCAAGCTATTTTAATACCAAATTTCATCAAAATCGGTTCAGCCGTTTCATCGTGAAAGCGTAACAGAGTTACTTGCGCATTTATAATATTAGTCTGGACTAGCTTTTGCCCGCGATTTCGTCCGCGTGAATGTGGGTTTTCGCGGTTGTAGATAAAGTTGCTGATCAAAAATTAGCTTATGTCCTTCCCCAGGGTTCAAGTTATCTTCTTAACAAATTTCATCAAAATCAGTCCAGCCGTTTCATCGTGAAAGCGAAACAGACAGAGTTACTTTCGCATTTAAAATAATAAGTATGGAAGTATGGATTAAGTAATATTAACTATTAAGTATTAAGTAATTTAAAATAAGTATGAAAGTATGGATATGGATTATAATTTTATTTTATTTTATTTATTTGGGAAAACAAACGGTTACACATTATAGTATTACAAAAGAATCTTAGCTAAGTATAGAATGAGCAAATGTATAACCCACGACATTTGTGACAATATGAAATTTTATTGACACTGGTTGGAACTCTTTGCAATTTTTTATAACAAAATTTTCTTGTTCGTCGTAAAATGTCAATGTCTCTCATTTATTCATTTAGCCAACACGTGACACTGACACTGACACAAATTGTGTGTTTGTGTCAGCAGTACCTACAGCGCTGTAGTTCTTACGATTTTGAGCGCCCTGGCTAAAGAGTCGGCGGTTAGCCCCTCTCCAGCGGGGTGAGGGTGCGGTATCTGATATAGCGCGGGGAAGGGAGCGTCCCTTCTGTACGTAGTACTATTAAGTATTCTGTGCTAATTGTGAACAATGTACAGTAAAAAAGCTTTTTACAAAAAAGACAACCGCCTTCAAAAAGTGAAAAATAACTTTAGCACAGAACACACATTGACTTTAGTTTCGAAATTCAGTGGCTTTGTTCTGTTTGTTGTTTTGTATTGCCACCGACTTCCGAAACTAAAGTCAATGTGTGTTATGTGCTAAAGTTATTTTTCACTTTTTGAAGGCGGTTGTCTTTTTTGTAAAAAGCTTTTTATTTTCCGCTTTTTAGTACCTCCTTCTCATTCAAATCTATTAAGAAGAAATTGAAAGTTAACTACTACAAAGATTGATGAAACTAAAACGTCGTCGTAAAATTTTTGGGTATTTGTTGATTTTTCAAAAAGTGCTGAATCAGTTTCGATAAAATTTATATGGGACCACCCCTGAAGCATACCCTATCTATAAAAAAAAAGAATTTTCAAAATCGGTTTACGTTTGCCTGAGAAATCGCGTAACAAATCGCGCACATACTTAATGTAAATTTAAGACTTATACGGTTTTCTCATGGATGCCATGGTCAGAACTGGACCAAATAAAATGGAACCACACGGGAAGCACTAGCTTCCAAATAAAAAAAGAATCATCAAAATCGGTTCACCCAGTCCCGAGAAATCAGGTAACAAACATAAAAAAAAATAAAAAAAAAATAATAATAAAAAAAAAATACAGACGAATTGATAACCTCCTCCTTTTTTGAAGTCGGTTGAAAACCGTATGATTCGATCCGTCATGATTATGCTACACTTACCGCGGTCAGTGTGTGTTTAGGTGACCATTCGTTTCATACCGAAACCCCTCAATGCCTCGGAAAGTCGTTGATCCTGACTGTCTTTCGTAGACCTTTGACAATCGATATGGGTTGCCAGAAGCCAGAAAGTTCGACATTCGGTCTTATAGTTTCATTTTACTTAACCCTAGCTCACTATCTTTAATTTTGAGTAACGTTATTACTAACCATTCGTAAATTTTACGACGGATTAAAATATCAATATTTATTTAATGAACTTTATGTATGACACAATACAACCTTAATTAGCTTTCTTAGTTTTCTCATAATCAAATAACATAATCTGTTTTAGACATAACCTATTCTTGACAATGGTTGCACTTAGGAACAATATGTTCCCTGCAAATCGCTTTTTTACAGCCCTCCCAGAAGTAAGCGGTCATACGACGTTTTTTGCAGGACAGTAGTTGCAAGATTTGCGATTTTTGGGAACGCTTTGACTAGAACCTTCTTGAGGATCATACATTCCAAGATCTCCGCGATGACCTGCTACAAATTTTGTTGCAAAGTTGCAGTCTGATATTTATATTGCAGCCAAGGGTTCACCAGTTCGTCTGCCATTTCAAATGCAAATAGCCGTCTTTGGATGGGTTTTTTTTCCATTTCCGATCGCATTAGAGACGAGGATGACATATAATGCATTCTCTAAAGACAGATTTAGGATCTCGTAGAACAAATATAGCGTCGATTGGTCTTACAGCTGGTACTCATGATCGACATATAATACAGTATCAACCGCAACCTTCGTGAAATTGTAGAATTCAATAATTTCGGTGTTATTTGAACCGATATTGTGATCATGTATGGTAGAAAGAAGGTAAACGACCTTTTTGACTTTTGGTTGCGGTCTGGTTTATAAGACACCAAAGTCATTTATATAATATTGTACTTACAAAAACGTCGATCATTTCCTCCTTTAGAAAAGATGGAATCAATCTTTTGGCTCTGAGAGTTCTTTAGCTACTTATGTCTGCGGGACCTGGTACAATATGCAGCACATTACAAGCAGTCGAGCGAGTACTGTGTATTTGTAAAGTATAAAAACAAACAAATTACGTTTCAAATCGAAAACATCAGAAAAATATCGAAAAGTTGCAAATAACATTGACATCTATTATTGATTTATAAAGTATTGTAATTATTTCGTCTTATTATATCATAAAAATAATATGTTCTTATTGTAATTATTGAAAATAATTGACAAATAAATAAATGCACAACTTTGAAAAAAAATACGCAGCAGAGAACCTTTCGTAAATTTTACGACAATCACATGATATATCCCAATCTAATGAGTGTGCATCCGTAATGAGTGGTTGCGGGTCACTAGCGATGCAAATCAGAAAGGTATTAGAAACAAGCGGGGTGGCAGAGGTCGGGATCTTACCGAAACACTAAATACGCAAGGTACGCGTCGTCATTTTGACAAATGGTTAGTGACACAGGGTTAAGGGGTATCGTTTTACTGACTACGTTTAATATCAAATCAACTGGGTTGTAAAGGTCAGATAGGCAGTCGCTTCATGGTAAACGTTGGTATTCAGCTGCATTCGAATAGACTAAAAGCCTACTTCAACAAAATTGGGTAAGGCAAGGCAGATGATGACTTAAGCCAGATTTGAAATACATAGATTGGTTTGATGGTTATAACCAGTTACTGACAAACATTGTTTTGTAATTAGCCAACATTACCAAGGCCAATTTTTGTAACAACACTAATACTAAAAGCCTCGTCTTAAAGGCCCATAAACGTTACAGATAAAGAAGTGAATGGAGAGATAATGTACGCCGACCAAGAAACTAGTAATATAAGTAAAGTGGACTGGTAAACCTGCCAGAAAGAGAGAGCATAGTTCCCGCGAAAGAGACAAATAGTTGGCAAATAGTGGGCAGTGGTCCACCAAAGTCAAACTCAATTAAACGTTCTTTTAAATTGTCAAATAGTCGGTTAGTTCGTAAGAAAGTTAAAGCTAGTTGCTCGTTCCAAAACTTAGGTAGGTCTCTATGGAGCAAAGAACGAGCAAAAACTTCATGGACACTATTACATCAAGTTTTTACAAAATACTGGTTCAATTATTCTTGTTGGTTCTATGGGGACACCCCAGTGCCTCAGAACGCACGTTAAACAGTTGGTCCTGCGCCTGATCTCTCCCCGGTCGTGTCAAATTGCCATCCCATAGGACTATGAGAGTGAGGGAAGACGTAGTGCACCTGTGTGCATACTTGTGCACTATCATATCACCTGTGTGTCTAGTCTTGATAGACACACAGGTGGGATTTATTATGTCAAATGGAATATATTACTACACGTCTCAAACTTATATACTTAGAATGGATTAAAATAAAACTCATTACAATTACTTCGAAAGATAAGAGAAAATTTGGACATCAATTTTCCGTCATCAACATTATTATCCGGAAGACGTCCTCTGTTAAACTAAGGCCTTCCCCATGAAGTGCCACAACAAGCGACAACTTGCCAAATAAATGTCGAAATTGCTTTTTTTATTAATTTCGTTTTCATCTTACATCTGTTTCATTACAGGGTTTTATAGATATACGAGAGATATGCCATTTTTCTTTATTTGTTCAAAACCTAGTGTCGCCTAATTTGTCTTTTGTTTTTACTCACACAAAAACAAAGAAACTGATACGGCACACATGATACTATTTTCGCACGCAAACAATAAAATATGCGCAACACATCTGTGCTATCTGATGGCACATAATTATGCTCGAAAGGGGCGGGCACTAGAAATTATAGCTACAGGCACTGAATGCAGATACGCAACACTACACGTTGTCCATTGGGTTAATGGTTTTATGACAGCTGCCTTAGAACGTAACTATTCACGATTATGTAAAAGTTAACTTTAAAATGCCGAATGAAATAAATATATAAACTGCCTCCTTACAGACATTATAATGCCGGCCGCAAATGTATCAGTTTCTACAAAATAAATACAAATTGTTATGCGCATTAAATATATGTCGGATCGTCAGGTGCGATCGAGGAGGAGTGCCGAGCGGTATAGTACATCGTCAGGACTATAGGCGTCCCCATTGGCTAATGGGTTTTACAGGTCTTGTTTATCCCTAATGGGCTCATTAGGGATAAACAAGACCTGTAAAAACAATTACACACTATTAGTAAAGAAAACACAATACAAACGGTAATCAGTAACAGGAATAAAGTAAGTTAAAGGTACAGCAACAATACAGTTAATCGAACAGACCATTAAGGTCCCACAGTTCGTACAGTGGCCAAGCCACCCAATGATAAACGAACAAACCTTCAAGGTTTACAGTTCGTACAACAGCCTAAGCCACCCAATGATAAACGAACAAACCCTTAAGGTTTACAGTTCGTACAGCAGCCTAAGCCACCCAATGATAAACGAACAAACCCTTAAGGTTTATAGTTCGTACAGTAGCATAAGGCACCCAAATACAAAGTGTATCGCTCGCTAGCAGCAAGCCTATACAGCTATGTGAATATACAGCAGCGCTGTACCAGGTAAACCGACAGTATTGTCGGGAGCAGGAACTCTTTACTGAGTCGAATCCGAGGATCGACTGCCATACTTACGGAGTGCACGCTATTTTATAAGGCGATGCCCCCCACCTTGCAACCTCTCCTTAACAAGTCTGTCCATGCGCACGGAAGTGCGTCACGCGTTTACTTGATACAAAACACTAAAATGTGCTGAATCTAATAAGATCTGTAATCAAATAACACAATAATAATTGTCATGAATAAACAATAGTGATTTCATAAAGTAATTCGTTTTACATTCAAAGTAACGTGTCAACAATTCTCTACTCGATAAATCATGTTTCGAATTAATAGACAATAATTGATAATAAAATCACTTAAATTGATAATAAGAGAAACAAATCATAACAAATTTGACTACCCACAATAATAATTGAGATTAAAAACTATCTCCGACATATAATTACATTCTATCGTACTAGTGATGGGATCGATTATTCGCTTCAAATGAATAAATCGGCAATAATCTATGAAATTGCCGTTTAGTATACAGAAAGTTAAAAATAATGTTTATATAAATATTTTTGATTTCTATCAATTCAAATATGCACCCATGCTATCGATGTATCTCTGCCAGCGCAGTGGCAATTTCCCAATGGTCTTCTTGAAGAAGTTAGGTGTACAGGAGCTAACAATGCCTCTCGGGTATTACCTTTTTCCATGCCAATTTCCGGCGCAAGTTCTGGTAACCACGGTGGATGGCGCAAAACTTCCAACCCTCTTGTAGCTTAAAGACCATCTCTTGTGCCGTATGACGTCGAGAGTTGTCGTGTAGGAGCAGCTGTGACTGCGATTAACCAAGGCTGGCCGGAAATTTGCGATCTTCTCCACCATTGTGTGCAGTTTCTCACAGTATACATCCGCAGTAAGTAATGCGGGATGCGCAATACGATTTTTCAAAGGGCACCACCCTTTGAAAAAAGATGATACCGACACTATACAACCTAACAGTGACCATGACTTTTTGGAGGTAAGTTTTCGTTTGGGGCAATGGTTCGTGGCTAGGCACTGAACCAGGCTCTAACCAACATAGTGACCGCTTACCCAAAAAAAAAAACATTTTTCATCGCAAGTGACAATGCATTATAAAAAAAATTGACGGCAGTAGCATCGTGTCAGTTTTGCCAGGACATAGATTTGCCACCATATACAACATGTAATGTTTAAAAACGAAGGTATTAATGTAAATGTAATAAAACATTTACATTTTAAAACTTTCATAAAATGTTATGCATAAAAAGGTGTTTTAATATGTAGTAATAGTAATTTATATTGTTTAGTATTTAATATTAATAAACACAGACATGACCGTAACTGCACCATTTTTTTATCGACAGAAAAAATCGATAATCGATTCTACATACAAATTAAAGTGTTAATAATCAAAACGTTACGTAGCTGCAATCACTAGTTGTCAAAACTACCACCTGTCAAAAAACCAATAACCCAATGGACAGAGAATAGTCTAAAATAAAGAAGAGGGGTTGGTATAAATATTTTATCGATTTTCATCGATAAAATATTATATACCCAGTGCAAAAAAAGAGAAGTGTGTTTTGGGCGGGTTGTTTCACTGTGCTTCAAATTCCATTGTTCTCACATTTGTAATGTTCCTACATTGACTCCACTGCGCTCCAAGAAATTTTACAAATAGAATAATAATCAATATTTTAGATACACCGCGTTCCAAGAAAATTTGAGCAGAGTTAGCAAAAACATTAATTGAGCATGAAATAGTCTAATCATTGACAATCAAAGTAATCATTAAATTTCGAAATATTTTCACTTCGTGATGCTTCTGCCATGATTATCAACAACGCATCATGAGTTACATCATGAATTCATAAGGCAAATGCGTTAATGCAGCACATTTTGCAACAATTAACTTACGGTTTGCCTTATTATGCTGACTCTACTTGTTAACTATATTTTTTTAAATTAAATAGTTAAGTAATAAAAACTTGGAGCTCAGTGGAATGCATTGCTGGAGCGTAGTGGAATAACCCTCTCTCGATATCTGTGGTTTTATCTAATGCGATAGTGCACTTATTATAATGTCATCACAGTATATTTACTCTTATCTAAATTTTGTAACTTATCACAAACAATTATTTCGTTTTGGCTTCCTAATCCTAATTATCCTATTGTTTCTAGCCTCGGACTACGCTCTTATGCCTCCGTTGTTCCACTTGGAAAACTACGAGGAATGCTTCGATGAACCGGAGGCAATATACTGCGTGGCAGAATTCTCTCTGGTCTCAGACGAGCCAAGCCCGCTCTTGACAATGATACAAGTAAGTTTTGACATCTTTTGGATAAACAAGGAGAAGAAGACGTTGGTCCTCCTCATGTTCAGTGTGGTTCTTCAAATGGTCAAAAACAAAGTTGAAATGACTCATTAGTTTGCAATCACACCGAAACCCATAATCTTCAAATCGGAACTATAGCGGAAGTTCTGAGGGCATGAGAACAATACTTAATTGGTAAGATGCACCAAGCACCCTGTAATCCCTAATAGTGACGTGATATTCACGGCTTCATGATATGACACTACAAAGGTAATGAAGAATCATCATTTTCATATTTTCGCTCATTTACATAATCTCTACTCTAATAAACTAGAAAATTTCAGCGTCTGTCCCACCTCAATTTCAAGACAGTGTAAAGTTTTGGCCACGTTACTCAAAGATACGTTGCTAGAGCGACTGATAGTAATAAGCAAAGTAGAAGTAAAAGACCCAGAGGCCGTAGTTCTAGAAGGTAGTCAGACCAGATTTCTGAACACCTGGAGATGACACCTATGAGTGACACACTCCACTAAGCGACTGATCGCAACCGATGGATATAGATTGTTGACAGAAAAAAGAAGAAGAGATACGTTCCTTCTAATTCATAATGTTGATTTATAAACTTATTATTTCTCTTATTGACAGGAATTTTCAGCATTCCCTTCACACTACAACCACACGTTACTCCGTCACGGTTATTGCATGAACAAAACATGCAAAAAATTCTACAATATTTCTGGACCGTACCTTAGTGTCGAAGACGAAAGATTAGCCCTCGAGGCATGTACGAATGATACACTTTATAACAAGTACAAGTTAAAAACGATAGTGGGGGATGACTTTGATTGTTCCAAACGCGATAGGGAGCAGCCAATAGATGAACTGGATATTGCTGTAGCTGTAGTCTGCATCATTATATTGTTGGCTAACCTGGTTGGGAGCCTTTGTGATCGCTATTTAGAGAAGGGAAAAGATCGAGAAGGTAAGCTTTCATTTTAATGTTTTAAAAGTGTACTGCTAAATATGGGTATCCTGTGGTACATCGTAACAATGCTGTTGCATATTCCTCTTTCTATTTGGCTTCCGCGCTGGTCTCAAGCGTGAGTGCTGAGCCTAAAGTGTTAATGAGTTTCCTCATTAGGAAACTTCTTGGTAGCAGCCCGAAGTTTAAAAGTTGGTGACTGTACAAGGAATACATTCTTTCTTATTAGATTCATACTTTTTACCTTATACAGGATGAAATTGAATTCATTAGCAAATTTTTAAGGAGTGACTCAGACCACGAACCTGAACAACTTTCATTATGGAACCAACTCAAACAGCGCGATAAAAAACAGCTGTTCCATACAGAAGTGCAATAGGTACTCGGACAAAATGTATGGAACAGCTGTTTTTTTAAGTAAAACATTTGTAAATATTCAATAGTCGTTACGGGATGATGATGTCTGAAAGTCTGACAACCGGTCTTACCAAAGGGTATCGTGTTACTCCGTAATGGTTGTGGAGGTCAAATGTAAAACACTGGTATTCAGCTACATCAGGATGGACTGAAAGCTGACGCCAATACAGTTGGGCAAATGCTTGGCAGGTGGTTTAAGTGCATTGATAAATATGGGTGAACTGTGGAATATTAGTAACAACGCTGTTGTATATTCCTTCAAATAATTAATTTCCCTGACAATTTACCAAATCTTTATTGTCAAATTGCAAACGAAACGGCAAAATGATTTAATTTTTTTATATTCTATCAATAATATATATATTATAATAATATTATTATAATATATAATAATATTATAAAGAGGAAAGATTTAATTGTTTTTTTGTTGGTTTGCATTGAATAGACTCCGAAACTACTTGACCGATTTGAAAAATTATTTCACTGTTGGGATGCTACACTATCTCCGGTAAACATAGGCTATATTAAATTTTCAAAAAAGTTAGGGATCCATCCTAAAACTCCAATAATGTAACCCAAGGTGTGAAAAAATTACCAAAAAACTTTCTTACATCGCGTGCGCTGCGAAAACTATTGATTATAGAACAAAATAATGTACTACGTCTTTGCAGAACATATAATTATCTACAAAAAATATCACAACAGCATAAAGAAAAAAGAAAAGAAAAAAAAAAGAAACTTATACTTTGGAATTAATCCTTTTCAAAATAAATGACTTCATATTTAAGTCTGCTTCAATACCATTATAATTATGACTTTTTGAATTATTAAATTTGAACATTCCATTCGAAAGAAGTCACAAGTTTAAAAATGTAAGTTATTTGAAAAATGTCGTATGGTCGCCGCTCACGCCGCTCGGTTAGAAGGCACCATAATAATAATAAGCGATGTAGGCGTCACTGTGGTTAGGGAGGGGAGTCAATGTTGGGGAAAGGAAGGGTTGTCAAGAAATAAAGTGCCGCGAAAAAATGTCATATTCGAATTTTCTTTATTTTACTCTTTTTTAATGACCCCACGCCAAAACGAGAAAGTATTTATGGGAGAATGTGTGTGTGTGTGTGTGTGTGTAAAAAAATATAATAAAATGTTTGTTTAATACCTGTGCGAAGCCGGGGCGGGCTACTAGTTTATTATAGGCACGTGTTTGTAATGAAATTATTTTTTTCAGAATATATCTTACTCAGATTTCTGTATTGCTTTTCAATATATCGGAATTGGAAGAAATTTATAGTGCCACCAGGAGATGGTCGAGATTTGCGAAAACAAGCACTGAAAGCAATTCATGGTATCAGGTAAAATATCGATTTTCAATCAATTTCAAAAAAAGAAGGAGGTTCTCATTTTACACGTTATTTTTTTTATGTTTGACCACTTGTAACTTTTTTCAGTGTTGATCGAATTCAATGCTTTTTTTCTTAATTATATAGTGTATACCTCTTTGGTCGCATGTTTCATGAAAATATTCCACCCTTAAGGATAGAAAATTAAGGGATGACTGATATATTTTTGTGTCACCCTTTCGTAATTAATTTGTTGAGAAATAGGCAATAAAAAGCGAAAAAAACACTTTTTGACAACACGACAACCGCTTTCAAAAAGTAAAAAATAAATATTCGCAAGTCTGTGGCAATACAAAACAGCAAATAAAACCAAAGCCGCCCCGACTTGCGAATTTCATGTTATTTTTTACTGTTTGAAGGCGGTTGTCTTTTTTGACAAGTTTTTTTTTATTTATTATTTATACTGTTCGATATTATTTCTTGTTTATAGGTAGATAATGTGTTTGTTTTTTCAGAGCTTTAACTACGATACTGGTCATAGTTGCTCATTCTTTTTACATCGGCATCATGTTCATTGTAAATCCAGAGGATATAGAAGCTGTAAGTTATTTTATTTGCTCTTATAAACTAAATAATTATTCGTTTCGAATCGTATCGTATTGAAGCCGTGGGGTGCCCACCCGCGAATAGCACCACCCCATTTTGTACCTGTGGGTGTCTGCGACAGAGGGATATTGACAAGCAGCAGCGTTCTTTTGGGTACCATAACACCTACTGCGATCGCCAACATGTTTCGGTCAACCAAGACGATTACGCCTGAACCACCCCTTGGGGGAGACCTATGTCCAGCACTGAGCGTCTGAAGGTTGACATGATGATAATGATGACCAATTGTATCACAAAAACTGATGGAAGATTCGCAGATCCAGAACACTCTCGATCTAATCACCTTTTAAACCAAAAAGAAATCTAAGTCGGTTCAGTCATTTGGGCGCTACAATGCCACAAACAGACACAGATTTGAACACAGACACACATCTGTTGTCGTTTTTAATGAATCATCATCATCAATTTGTCACTGCTGGACATAGACCTCCCCCAAGTATAATGAATGTTATTGTTTTAATTTCAGTTGTATGACAATAAATTTAACAACATATTTATGAACGGGACACTAATAATGCAGACATTCTTAGTCATTTCTTCCTTTCTGCTGGTGTATAATTGGCTAATCAATTCTGAGAAACGTTCACTTTCTTGGAATATGCTGCCGCAGCAAGTCTTTATGAGATGGTTAAGGTAAGAAAATAGGACATTCACACGATTCTAGCATCTATTTCTGGTGTAAAAACTCTCGTATTGCTAAATCCATATTAAAATACCAGCCTATAATGCTCCACTGCAAGGCAAAGGCCTATTCCCATACTAAGAAGGCACGACCATTAATCACCATGCTGGCTCAAGCTGGATTAGCGACTTCAGACTTATATTCATTGTAAGTCCAGGGGGCCAAGTCTGCTATTTTTATAATTTCAGTCCAACACGATCCCATTGTCTTTTTGCTAAAAGTTCGTAATCTGCTAAATTCATAATGGTCGATCATTGTTCGGTCGAATTAAAGCAATGACTGCACAATGACGTTCTAATGGTAGGTCACTGATCAAAGGAACTGTCAAAATTTTTGCAGAGTACCGCCTAAGGGCGGGTTGTTTCAAACAGTCGGTTAACGTTACATACGGACGGTTAAAAAGTTACTATGACGTGCGATGTTTAACGTACGTTAAATGTAACGGGTTGTTTCAGGACATAAAAATCCGTCAGTTAAAGTTATTCAAAAAGAGATTTCATAATATTTTGATATTTGAAGTAGCTGTTTGACACAAATAGTTGAAGCAACCCGCCCTAAGTCAGTCATTCAGTTGTCATTTTGTACGAGATTACCATTCTATATAATTTCTTTCAATTGCGTGTGAGAGCTCGACCATTGGAAAGTCATAATGACACCATTATATTAGTAGATTACCAAATTTTGTCAAAATCAACAATTATGAAATCACTGATAGACCATTGTAACACTATTGTAATAGCAGACTTGAGGCCCAGATTTCCTCACGATGTTTTCCTTCATGTCAGTAATGTACAAGATAAACATAGAAAGTATATATGAAACGATAATGATCCCACAACCTCTGCATGAGATTCGGGCGCCTTAACCACCAATTTATATTAGCCATTATTTGGCTAAGGACATGTATTACGTTACGCATGATTTTTTATTTTAGATTTTTTTGTTTAAATTTAATTTTTGTTACATATTTTATAATACTGTTCATTTTATTCTTCTTTTAAATTATTTTTAATTTAGTTAGCCCTACTACAGTTAAACGTTTGCTAACAGTTTGTTGTTTACTTCGTCCGTGTGAATGTCAGTCATCACAGATGCAGACATAGTCATGGAGTAAAATGCTATGTCCTTCCTGGGGGTTCAAACTATCTTCATACCAAATTTCATCAAAATTATCCCAAGCTCGCTATGCTCGCTCTTGCATGCATTCATTAATAGTAATCTGTGGAAAATGTTGTGGGTATTATATATTTGTTAAGTTCAATTTTAAGACAACTGTTTATGTTTAATATACTACTGTTTGATTTCCCAAATGTAATAAATAATAATATTATTATTTTGATACAGATTGACTCCATCGTATGCCCTCATCTTAGGATTGACTGTAACTTGGTTTAGAAGATTGGCCACAGGACCATATTGGAAGGTAAGTTGTTCTGTTAATTCTTTTCGTTGCGTGTCTCGAGTATTAACATTATCAGCGTTATAAGCTTTTGTCACAAATTGTTTATTTTTTTATTCAAGAAACCTTTTTGAACTATACGAGTAGACTTACTTAGAATAAGTAAGTATACTCGTATTATTATCGACTTAATTTTATCAAAATTAATAATCTGATTTTGAAGTCATAAAATATGCAATTTGATAAAACTCTCCCACCCTGACGGCTCTGGTTCTTCAGCGGTCGCTCTGTGTTTGTTTTCGAACTACTCCGAAACGGCTTGACCGATTTTCACCATTTTTTTTTGTGTTTAAGCAGTAGGTATGCAGTAGGTCTAAGAATAGGTTGCAGGCAATTTTTTATTTATATGGCAAACCAGCTTTTGCCGGGTCATCTAGTGTTTTTTTTTTTTTTCGTTTCAAAATATTATTGACAAGACTAATAAATTGACCCCATATTATTAACATTGTTTATTTTGTTCATCCATATTTATCATAATTATTACTACAACTGTCTTGTTCTCGTGGCCGCATACGCGACTGCTGAGCGTGAGTTCTTAGGGTTTTTCTATAAAAAAAAATCCAATAGTTGCGGAAACGGAGTTTAAATATTGGCGGTATGACACCCCCGTTCCTCGATAAGCACGTGACGGCGTTGGTCTTGCACGTAATCTTATCCCGGTCGTGTCGAATTGCCGTTTATAGAACTATGAGAGTGAGGGAAGAGAGTCTGTACCTGTGTTTGCGTACGCACTTGTGCACTATAATATATTCTGCGTACAGTCAACAAAGGAGATAGGTATGCAGGTCATCGGAAATGGTTGATGTTTAAGTACTTAGAAACCGATGGATATTTTCGAATTTAATTTAATTAAATCATTTAAATGTTTATTCTCTATTAATTTCATTTTGATCCGTGAGCCGTGTGGTGCCGGCCGCGAATAGCACCACCCCATTTCAGCCCGTGGGTGGCGTAGAAGGCGACAGAGGGATATTGACCAGAAGATAGGCAACAGCGTCCTTTTGAGTACCATAACACCCACTGCGATCGCCAACATGCATCGGCCAAGCATGGCGATTATGGCAGAACCCCCCCTTGGGGGAGAGCTATGCCCAGAAGTGGGCGTCTAAAGGTTGAAATGATGATGATGAATTTCATTTTATTTTATTCAAAAACATCCATCGGTTTCTAAGTAAACTTTAACTAGTATTTGTGTATTATCAGCTGTTTGACACCCATAGTACAGGGTCTCCCTAGTTCGGGGTCAGATGGCCGTGTGTAAAATGTCCCCACATATTATTATATCTGACGACCCTGCATACCTATTTCTTTTGCTGACTGTACGTGGCTGGTCTCTTTTGAGGTTGACCGCCGTGACCAACTTGCGGTCGGGAGAAATATTAAATACTAGCTTTTTCCAGCGACTTCGTCCGTGTGAAGGTCGGTTATCGCGGATGCAGACGAAGTCGCAGATTAAAGTAGTATTAAAAATCGGTTCAGCCGTTTCATCGCGAAAGCGTAAGGGTGTTACCACACCAATCGATCGATCATCAATCGATGCCATCGGTCGACATCGATCGACGTTGATCGATTGGTGTTGTAGCTTTGGCTGATCGACGGATACCGTTCGACTAACTAATCGATCGATTGCCGGTCGATGGCATCGGTCGACGTTGATCGATTAACTCCGGCTACAATACATCACTAATAATAATCAAGCAGCTCGATCGACGTCGAATAATCCATTCTACCATCGATCGGTGCCGTCGATCGACGATCAATCGATTGGTCTGGTAACACCCTAACAGACAGAGTTACTTTCGCATTTATAATATTAGTATGGATTAAGGAAGACTTATTTCGGTCTACAGAGAGTCGTTTATAGCGAAGTATCCGACTGCCGCCGCGACTGGTGGAAAAATCTACTATATATCAACAATTACTTTGATGGCTCCACTTGTATGCCACAAACCTGGTAAATATTTAAATGCATTATTATAAAAGCTAAGCTAAGCAGAGCTAAGCTTGTTGTATATATGTTACAATCAAAACGCTTAACCAGGCAAAACCACTTTTGGCTGGCTTTAGTCAAAACCCTTATTAAGATAAAACGCGTTTGCGTTACAAAAACAAAAATATGGAACGTCCTAGTTATAGGAATAACTAAAAAACAAGATTTTTAAAAGGGTCACAAAAAACCTACCAATCTAATGGGTTTCTAAGTATTAAGAGGAAACACAAGGGCCGTTTTTCCATACAAACTTAGTCCCCTGTTTCCTCCCTGGATAATGCCAGTAGATCAATTATTTTTTTTTTAAATATCCCTGGCTACTATTGGCATGTCCCTATGTTTTCCTTTTTCTAATAAATTTATTATTAAAAGAGATATGAATATTCAAAAACCTAAAAAAATGGCATGATTTTCCGCTGTGTTCAAACATTCAGAAAACAAATTTGACTTGATTATATAAAAAATAGAAAACATAGCAACACGGCAAAAGCCTTTCTTTATTTTGTAATGAAAAATGCAGTACTTTTAATAGGTATTTTCGGTCAAAGCTGCAGTTGTCTCTATCGCGCTCTGCGGTTCGTGTTCGGGCATCGCGCGACAGCAATAGATTTTACAAATACCTAATTTTCAATTCTCTAGCCCGTGGTATTTCCTCTTAAGGATAAATCTAAACCATTCAAAAGTACTATTTGACTGATTTTTGTAGTCAAAAGCAGTTTTGATCGGTTAAGTGTTTTGACCCTGACATATACCTATATACAGTATGTTAATAAAATTAACGAAATTTGTTTCCTTTAACCGATATTAATCGTTTCAGAGAAATACATGGACAAACTTACGTACATTTTGTTTTCTTTTAAAACGTTTTTTATTAGTGGTATTGGTCTTCAGATGGTTTATAAAGAAACATAAAAATAATATTACTTTTTGCTATTGTATCCCAGAATTTCAGCTGTGTATTATTATGTTAATATGTACCATCTCCGTCGTTACACCAGGTATTTAGGAACAGACACTCAACTCTACTACATGGGAGTTTTCATCTTCTTGATGTGCAGAACTGGTCTCACCAGGAAGGTGGTGCTAAGCCTTCTCTTTGTGGCAGGGCTGATTATTCCTGCACTGCACATTTATTACCAAAACCTGAATGGTGCTCTGCTTTGTAACCCGGAGTAAGTTTTTTTATTTATTAACACAACAACTTCTTAAAAGCTAGTGTACTTTTAATGAAATATCTAGGTACTAGAAAAAAAATAAGGCTGGCTTAAAATTGGGGAAAAAAAACAAAAACAATAGTAGTGCCAGATTTTAGATTTTAAATATTTTTTTTTTAATTAAAGAATCATAGCGAAATCCAAACATTAATTTGTACAAAAAAAAAACAGAATTCATGTGGAGAATTCCAAATATGTTCCTATGTGGAAAATACATTACCATAACTAGATTGATATACTTAACATATTTTGAATACCTCGCATTATTAAAATATTTCAAAACAAAACTTACAGTATTTCGTTACATCTCTTTGCCCATTTTGTAATTATAAAAATGATAAAAAGTGACAAATGACAATGACGGATCTATCAAAACTGACAGGTAAGTGTTGTGTATCATTGTTTACAGTGGCGGAGTTGAAAAAGGACATTCATTAATCATTATTTGTGACATTATTTTCCATGAAATAATGCAATGTCATTGTAAGACCTACGAAACGGCGGCTGTCAGTGTCACTACCAGTGACAGTCGCCGTTTCGTTCTGTAATAATGAGCTTTTCGTTAAACTGATTATTCTTCACTACATATTATAATACAAAGTCCCCCGCCGCGTCTGTCCCTATGTATGCTTAGATCTTTAAAACTACGCAGCGGATTTTGATGCGGGTTTTTAATAGATAGAGTGATTCAAGAGGAAGGTGTATAGGTATAATACATGCATATTATAGTAGAAGAAAACCGAGAAATTCCAAGAGTAATGTGAGGTCGTAATAAACATATTTTTGTGCGCTTACATTGCAAACGCTGGCTAAACCTTACGAGATATATCAAAATAATATACTACGGAATTGTATATCTTAAAAAAGTCCGCGATGGTATATGTTTATCTCTTAAGGATAACCCACAATAACCTTTGTTATCTTTTACATATTACAAATAAGTTATGGGTTACTTACCAAGCTATTATAAACAATACAGTTTTATTCCTAACCAAATTAAATATCTTATATACGTTGTGCATTTCATATAAATCAAAATTACCCTTTACAGCATATCATTAAAATTGATATATTAGAAGATATCACAATGTTAAAAAGGGCGGGGGTAGAGCGGCTGGCGCTTAGATTTGTTGTTTACATGTTTATGTTGTCTAATGACAAAAAAGCTGTGAACGTTGTATATAAAGACATTCTGTAGTATATTTAGTATCACCATTGCACCCGTGCGAAGCCGGGGCGGGTCGCTAGTAATATTATATTTTTTATGAATGCGGGTTGCCCAAGACCGGGTTGGTTGGCGATCTCTGGGGGAGGCCTACGTTCAGCAGTAGATGGCTATAGGCTGATATGATGATGATGATGATAATGATTATATTTTTGTTGCGGAGTTTTAAAAATATTGTGACTTCCTGATCCAAGGCACCCAATAGTATGAATTAGAATTTTAACTTCTCTAAACCTCTTTATTTTTTTGTACAAATTCTGCCATGATCCTTTAAATGTATTTTTCAATGAAGAATAAAATGTTCTTTAAAAATATCTGAATCTCTATTTAATTACCGATGTCAAACATCCCGCGACGACTTAACTTTATTTTTTATATTTAGACAATACACGGGTATTGTCTCAATATGGTGGTCTAAATATGGTGGTAAAAAAATAAATAAAAAAACACCTATAACATAATATATATGGGGACATTTCAATCATAATAATACTCGTATATCGTATTATAGCATGAAGGAGCAACCTGTATCTCCAAATACATTCCTCAACTACTAGTCTATAGTGAGATAAGCGGTCACTAGTCCGCTTGGTTGCCGATGTTCGCCCGCCAATATTACGTACCAGTACCTGTAATTTGCTTATACCCTCTTTGAGTAAATATTACCTACCTATGTTTTAGTTTTAGCTCATGTAGTCGATGATTTTGATGCACGGTAAAACTCTAATGAGTTTATGTTTGCATCATCTCAAATATGTAATACCTTTATGTAATTTTGATTGGCAAAAAAAAAAAAAAAACAATAATTCCAGGGTACAAGTTCTCCAAAAAAACACTTTATTTCTTATAGATTGAGAACAACGGATTAACACACTGTGTTGCCGGGTCATCTATAATGTGTAACAATACTCACGTTTCGTTTAATGACTTTATTTCTTCTTTATTTATTTCTTTATTTCTTAGCCCGGAATTAGGAAGCCAGTGGTGTGACACACCGTGCTTCGGAAACTTGGAAAGCACGTTATATCGTTTGCCTTGCACCTGATTTCACTGGTCGTATCGCATTGCCATTTTCATAATTTATAACTCCTTTTCAACCGACTTCAAAAAGAAGGAAGGATTTTTTTTTGTATATTTGTTACGCGATTTCTCTGACAAATGTAAAACGATTTTGAAAATTCTTTTGTTGACGGATAGGGTATGCCTCAGGGGTGGTCCCACATAAATATTATCGAAATTGATTCAGCACTTTCTGAAAAAAACCGAGAGAAAGCCTTAACTTTCAATCTCTGTTTTGACTGTGTTGCCGTTTCTTAATGGATTTGGATGATAAGATACAAAAAAGACAACCGCTTTCAAAAAATCATACTAGAGTCATGTGTGTTCTGTGCTAAAGTTATTTAACACTTTTTAGATTTTAAAGGCGGTTGTCTTGTTTGTAGTAAGGCTTTTTTTGTTACCTGCTTGGTGGTGTATCATCTAATTAAATGCTTTTTTCTACTTTTAGAACAGCAATGACTTTATTCACGGAAGACCCAACATTCAACCATGTTTACAAAAGAGGGCATACCAACCTGACTGGCTACGTCATCGGTATGGCACTTGGCTACATAATCTACTATTGGCAGAAGGCTGGTGGTAATCCCAACAAATTCCGGGTAATTCTCTTGTAATTTATTTATTTATTTAACAGGTACAGATGCCAACACATTAAATCATACCAAACTGTAAACTGTCAACTGTACGACAACCACTTTTGTGCTGTAATTTTGAGACGTCAAACGAATAGTAGAATACCGATCATGTTGCGTTCCAAAACACGCACCAAAGACGCGCAAAACAGTAGAATGCCGTTATTGCGCTCGCGTGACGTGAACTTGACGCGAACGTGTCTGACAGCGGTAGAGAATAAGAAAAGCGTTGTTTTGATAGAAATATAACTGCAACTGCACTGCTACAGCACTTCTTTAGTTACGTGAATTAGCCCACAGGTTTCCTTAACTGACGTCAGTAATGTTCAGAATAAACATAGAAAGTACTGTACTCAGAAACAGAAACAGTCACATAGATATTTGATACAGACGCACAAGTGGATGGCTTGCAGCAATACATCGCAAACGAATAGCGTCTCTGATGCGCCGCTTGCCGGCAGCTTCTTGCAATGCTTTGCGGAGAGAATGGGCACTGACTGTCCCTTCTTGGAGTACTGGACAAAACAACATGTCAGGCGTTCCTAATTTAGTGTGTATGTGTAGTGTGTGTATGTGTATTATTATTATTGTATGTATTATGAATGTTATTTATGAATTAATTAATTAACCCAACTAAAGGTAATTTATATAACTTAGGTATGTAATTTATCGGAAATAAATAATTTGAATTTGATACTTGCCCTGTTGCGATCTCAGAACCTCGTGATGGGGCGCCTTAACCACTGGTATTATACTTTTTTTTATTTTTCAGAAATACCGGTACCCGTATTGGACTCTCGTGTTCTGGGGTGGGCTCTGCTGCTTCTCCGGTAATATTTACTACCGGGATGTACAACCGCTGCCCATGTATGTCCATTTGCTGTTAGGTGTTCTTCAGAAGCCTGTCTTTGGCCTACTTATAGCCATTTGTCTGGCAGGACTTATCACTAAATTTGAAGGTACTGCAGCTACTTAACTACTTAATTTATAATATTATTCTTTTAGAGTGCATTCGACCAAATGCCATGTCATACCAGAGTAAAGGCCGAGCCAGACTGTTATAAACAAGCTTTCAATAGGGGTCACCTTAGTGGGTGGCTTGTGGAGCCCACAGTTGGTGTTTTTGTCCACACTGGTTTACAACAATGCTCCCACCGCAGTGTGTCGTCGACTCTTTGTTTGGAAGCACGCCTTGCGATATTGTTCCTTACCTATCTAAACTTCAAAAAGTTGGCGTGGTATTAGCACTTCTGTGCGCAAGTAAAGAGAAAAAAGTAGAATATGGATGAAGCGTTATTTAAGGAAATAATAAAACTTAGTCATCTTTTATGAATCTACTTGATTTTGGTGACCTGCGCAACTTCCTCAGAATGGTAAAGGAAACATTCTATGATATATTAGAAATGGTGAGGCCATTCATAACAAAAAAATTGGTTGTCTGTAAAGTCGGTTTACTGACGATAGTTGAACGTGACAACGCGAAAGAATCATGCCGATTGTGCTTCTTTGTCGCTCATTCCGCGCTCTCGCTTGCACTTCAAGCCTTACATGGAACGCCTCAAAGCGGCGTTATGGTAACGCCGCATACGTCATGTTAACGCCGCATACGTCATCTTTTTTCGTGCGTGCAGCCGGCTCTATCGAATTATAAGACGTTGTCACGTCAAAAACTCGTGCATAAGTGCGCACGCATCGGTTGCTGCTGCGCACTGCCCTTGCGTACAACAAGCCGGAATACGTGTTTACAACGGCGACATCCACACGCGGTTCACAACACGCGCCCGTCCACAGAGGTTGTTGAAGGTCAAACGAATTTTTGTTGCAAACAAGTGTGATGAACTCTCACAATTCAGATTCAGGTGTATAATAAAACTGCTTGCTTCGTAACAACGATTATATTATTCCAATCAATCACACTTGCTTATATTCTTACACAATTTTATTATAAAATAAATTACTAACAAACTCACAGCTATTAACACGCAGACAATATTAAACAACTGTCTTGGTCGAGCTAGTCGATCAGAATGCCTCACTTTTTAAAAATCACCGACCATTTGCATTTCGTTCCAGACTGAACGAAATGTATCCATCAATCTGTTCGTTCTTCATAGTCTAACAAAGTGATGGCATTTTGAATCGACTAACTTACTAATACCGATTAAAATATAAATACAATCATCGAATAGGGTATTGTAAATTGAATATAAATATTGATAAAAATAAACTTGATTTAACTGACAAATTTGTAGAATAATATTAAATAATCATAAATTCATTACACAAGTGTTTACACTGTTGTAAACCGCCGGTGGCGACCGATGTCGAGGGCTTGTTTACAACAGTCTCCGTATCGAGTATTTGCCAATTCCAAAATAAAGAATCAAAATGATGGTATAGCGATTTACTATAATGAAAATCTTAAACCTATCATAACGGAACCTACCGGTGATAGTAATGAGATGAATTGTCTAATAACTACTGTAAAAAAGGAACTGGCAATTATTTCAATATATAGATCCCCTGGTTACCACAGTCTCAACAACTTTTTGTCTTCTTTGGACAATGTTCTAAACTCTTTAAAGGCATACAAAAATATTGTCCTCATAGGAGACATAAACATTAATATATTAGACAGCACCAACGTTAACTCAAATCAGTACATGGATTTGCTTGCATCTCACGGATTATTGGCCTCGCATAATCTTGCAACAAGAGAGAAAAATTGTCTTGACCATTGTTTTATTAAATCTGTAAACTTTTCTACTACTGTAGTATGTGACTCCTCAATTACTGACCACTCGTGCGTTATGACGTCTTTAAGCAAAGGCTCGCAAAAAGTTTCTAAAAAGTCAAAAACATACAAAAAAATAAATTACAGTGCGGTCATCAATGACTTGAAACAAATTGATTGGTCTACCAAACTTTCAACTGATGACCCTAATACAATGACCTGTACTTTTCTATCAATAATAACCGACTCAATCAAACAACACACTACTCTACATCTAATAACTCGAAGAAAACGTGTACTTAAACCATGGATTACGTTAGGTCTATGTCGCTGTATGAGAAATAGGGACAGATTGCATCAAAGGTCTCGTAATGACCCAGAAAATAATATTTTAAAATTAACTTACAGGCGCTACCGTAACACTTGCAACAATCTTATAAAAAAATTAAAAAACAATTATTTAAGATCAGAAATTAACACTCACAAGAATAATTTGAAAAAGCAGTGGTCCCTTATTAAAGATGTTTGTAATATGGATATGACTGTTGATGACAGCGAGGAACTTTTGCATTTAAAATCTGAACCACTAGCCTCAACAGATTACGTAAATAGTTACTTTGCTAATGTGGGTCGTCAACTGGCCAACGACATATTAGGGAAGCCTAAATACAAAAAAGTTACTTCTAACCGTTTGGAAACTATTGCTGATTCTTTTGTTCTTTTACCAACGGATGTTAATGAAATCACAAATGTTATACTTAATCTTAAACAATCTAAGTCTAGTGGTTGGGACGGTATTTCTACGTCGCTCCTAAAATTAGGAGTACATATTTTAGCACCACCTATAACTATGATCTGTAATTTGTGTTTTTTTAAAGGCATATTCCCTGATGCACTCAAGAGATCAATAATCATTCCTATCCATAAGGCTGGGGAAAAGGACTGTATCTCAAATTATAGACCTATATCGATTTTACCGTCACTATCTAAGGTTCTTGAAAAGGTAATAAACAAGAGACTCACAAATTATCTGGAATCAAAAAATCTTCTTTCTAACTGCCAGTTCGGTTTTAGACGTAACAAATCTACTGATGAAGCAATTGTTAAATTAACTTCCTTCATTGTGGATAAATTAGATGTAAGGGAAACCTGTATTGGTATATTTCTGGACTTGGCGAAAGCCTTTGACACAGTATCTGTTGAGTCTCTTCTTGCAAAACTAGAAAATATGGGAATTCGGGGCATAACACTCAAACTTTTCACAGATTATATGTCAAATAGAACTCAACATGTTAGAATCAACGACTACATGAGTGGACCAGAGGAAATCACATTTGGCGTGCCACAAGGGAGTATCTTGGGTCCAACGCTCTTCCTCATTTATATTAATGAATTATGTAATTTAAAAATTAGACAGGGTCAAATTATAACTTATGCTGACGACACAGTCCTTTTGGTTAGCGCTAAAACGTGGAAAGAGGTTAACGTTCTAGCAAATGAAGCTTTTAAACTAGTGTCAAATTGGCTTAACTCAAATCTTCTTACGCTTAACGTACTTAAAACAAAATATATTGCCTTTAGTATCCAAAATAATAGTCAACCCCCTAGTAATTCAATAGACATTAAGGTGCATACATGTTCAACGCCTGTCAACTGTTCCTGTCCCAGACTCACAAAGACTACCTCAATTAAATATCTCGGTGTAATTATTGACCAACACTTGAACTGGAAAGAACATATTGCAAATTTGACCTCAAGAATTAGGAAAATAATTTATATATTTAAAAATATTCGCCACTTTTGTCCTCTTAAACTATTATTGTCAGTATATTCAGCCTTATGCCAGTCCATATTAACGTATGCTATAACCGTGTGGGGAGGAGCTGCGAAATCCACTTTGATTAGTGTTGAGCGAGCGCAGCGAGCGGTACTGAAAGTAATGAGCTTCAAGAGATATAAATTTCCGACTGACCTGCTATACTCCGAATTATCGGTACTAACAGTAAGGCAGCTTTTTATTAAACACACAATATTAACTCAACACAAAAATACTCCAGACTATAGTATTGAGAGGCGCAGAAAAGATTTAGTTTATACAGTTCCCCACTATTATTCATCATTTGCCCACAAATTTCTAAACTTTCTTGGTCCACATATGTACAACAAAATTTCCAAACTCATTACTCTCAGAAACTGCACTCGCTACTCATGTAAAATTGGAATTGACAAATTCTTGAAACAATTCAATTACGAAGATACGGAAAATATTTTACTCACTCAATCATAAAAACACATAATTATTATTATATTTTTAGCAAAAAGCAATATTATCGCATAAAATTAATATAATATAATTTTATGCTAATAAACATGATATTATTATTAATATTATTCATATATACATATATATGTTTTTTTACATTCAAACCTTTTCCACTCAACACATAAATTCACGCACTAAACACAACACTTTTACGTCACATCATAATAACATTACAGATGGTTGGATACTGGGAATCACAATTTATTTTTATTTTTCTTTACACGTTTGTCTTATCTTTATTTTAATGTATACCTAACATAGCCAATAAGATACAGTTGTGTATTAAGTTAAGCCTGCACAATTTTTTTTATTGTTCTGAGAATTTTGCATATACTGTCAAACATTTTTCATGTACCCACATTGAACATTGATTCACTGATTTTATCTAAATTGAAGCACCGCCATTCTCTTTTACATTTGTGATCCAATATTACGATAATGAGTACAAGTGCTTGCAATTATTGTGTATATAGTGCAAATGAGTGGTTGGATTATGTACGTAAACATGTTAATATTCGTTGTCAAGGATGAGGAGAACTATCCTACCGTAATACAGTGTCTACTAGTACGGAGGACAGTGCGATTTCACCCCATACAACCTGTTCCCATTGTGAAATTATTGTTTTACCATCTTATGACATGGTAAGTACTTATTCACCTACTTTCCACACAAATCACCCTGTTCATGTTACTGGAAGTATGTTTAACACACACTTATAAGTTCCATGGTACACTGACTTTTAGAAGTCAGGGATTTTTCACGCTGGGCCAATTAGCTTTAGCCATATTTCTTAGACAATGCAATGGTTGTAAAATTATTAGAGAAATAAAGATTTTTTATTATTATTATTATTATATAGTCTGGCCGGGGTTTAACTAATCTTTGAACAATTTTTCTCATTGTTCTTATTCACATAACAGAAAAATCAGTATTTTTCATCATGTGCCTGGCCTTTTCCCACCTATATTGCGGTCGGCTTCCAGTCTAAACGGATGCAGCTGCATACCAGTGTTTTACATGGCGTTACTACCTATGTGACCTCCACGGCCCTCGGAAAGCACGTAAACCATTGATCCCGGCTATTCTCTTTGACAGTCATTATAGGTAGTCACCTGCCAGAACATCTGACAGGTAGTCTTACCCCAGTAGTAGGTACGTAATGTAGTCAGACCCCAACATAGATGACAAAAGACTAGGCAGATGATGATGATGTTACTTAGATTGAAGAGCAGTATACGTGTGCGTAGTTGACGTATTATGTATTTTTATCAACCGACTGCAAAAAAGAAAGAGGTTCTCTATTCGACTGTATGTTGTTTTTTTTTTTTGTGTATTTCTTACGCGATTTCTCCAACAAATGTGAATCGATTTTGAAATTTTTTTTTTATGGATAGTGTATTTTATCGAAATTAATTCAGCACTTTTTGAAAAATCAATTAAATCCGTAAAAAATCTACATAGACGACGTTTTAATAGTTTCTTCAATGTATGGAGTACCTCTGTTTTAACTGTGTTGGCGGTTCTTAATGGAGTTAGATGGATTTGGATGATAAGAAATAGTGATAAATAAAAAGCTTTTTTACAAAAAAGACAACTGCCTTCAAAATCTAAAAAGTGATTAATAACTTTAGTACAGTACACACATGAGTTTAGCTTTGGAAGTCGGTGGCTTTGTTCTATTTGTTGTCTTTAATTGCCACCGACGGTTGTCTTTTTTCTTTTACACCCCTATAGTACTATGTTGTTGTAGTCGGCAAAATGATGTATCTACCTACAACATTGGTGGCAATCACCAGATGAATCTTTCTCGGAAGCGAAAACACTCAGATTTTTGATTTTCTTTTTTTTATTATAAAGAAATTATATTTTTGTCTGCAGGTCTATACCGCTCCGTGTTGGAATGGCAGCCCTTTATGTACCTGGGCAGGTTGACGTTCAGCGCGTACCTCATCCACATTGCCTTCATCAGGACCGAAGTGGCTAAAATCACATACATTCAGAGAACATCTTTAATCATTATAGTACGTATTCATATTTAAACCATTCCAAATTGACATTACTCGTAAACGTCATATTTTCATTAACTAGGCTTATTGACGGATTATGCTGACTTGGGGAGCTATATTGATGATTCTAATTATTATAATTTTGTTAATGTATATTTGTTACTGCCGCAAATAAGTTTTGTATTAAAATACAACGAGATACTGAGAATATTTATTATATCGTGCGAATATTTTAGTACCGCGGGCTATATCTACTTCTCGCTATCATCTTAATCTTCGTTTAAAATATTTTCGATAAGCACTTTATCCTAAGAGCTTATCATATCTTAGCAGGCTTAAAAGTAAAAATGGGGGTACCGCAGGGCTCCATATTGGGTCCGTTCCTCTTTTTAGTTTATATAAACGATTTACCTCATTTACTGAAAAATCAACCACAAATGGTGTTATTTGCTGATGATACTTCATTGATTTTTAGAGTAAATAGACGGGCACAGCACCTTGACGACGTAAATGACGCCATGCTTAAGATTCATAATTGGTTTACTGTAAATAATTTAGTATTCAATGAGAAGAAAACTAAATGCATAAGATTCGCTTTGCCGAATGTTAAGAGTAATGAATGTAACGTTGTATTGAATAAGGACATACTTGAATTCGTCGAAAGGACTGTTTTCCTAGGGATTACGCTTGATTCCAAGCTACAGTGGGGTCCTCACTTAACATCTCTTGCAGGGCGGTTAAGTTCAGCCGCTTACGCTGTCAGAAAGATCCGGCATTTGACAGACGTGGATACCGCTAGGCTAGTATATTTTAGCTATTTTCATAGTATCATGTCTTACGGTATTTTGCTATGGGGACGGGCTGCAGATATGGATTCTATTTTTATACTGCAAAAGCGGGCTGTCAGAGCAATCTATAATCTCCGCAAACGCGAATCTCTAAGAGAATTGTTTAAACAGATTAACATCATGACGGTACCTTGTCAATATATATATGAAAACATTATGCATGTTCGAAAAAATCTTCATCTTTTTAATAAAATAGGTGACAGACATAATGTTTATACTAGAAATAGGAACAAATTAGATCAGCCAAGCTTCAGATTGTCAAAAGTACATACTTCTTTTATGGGGTACTGTGTAAAATGCTATAATAAAATACCACTTGATATTCTACAATTGAATGAAAAACAATTTAAAACATGTATTAAACGCACACTATGTAGACAAGCATATTATAAGTTAGAAGATTACATCAATGATAAAGATGCTTGGCTGAATGCTGGTCCTGCTCCACAGCCAGTTTAGGGAATTTCCAAATTGGAAGAAAAGGATGTTTCCTACCCCTTTTTCTATTGACATGAGTAACGAGTATCGTTATTATTATATATAGATATTTTTAAATTATTAACTTATCACACTTCATATTATGATAAAATAATATACATTGGAAACCTTAGTTTTGTATAATTTAGCAGCATTATTTCAATTTTGTAAATGTGAATACCATGGAGCCATGTATATTAATACCTTTATGTTTGACAAAAATTAACATGGCGGTTGGGAGTATTGTCATGCTCGCTCAAATGTCTCGCTGATGGTGGCGCGTGTGTTGGATCATTAGGCTCCCTTCAAAATGGTTGAGCTAAATGGTGCTGATTCACGCGTCATGTTCGTGAACGGGCGCTGTCAGTGGAGATTGGTCAGCTCTTATCTGCCATGGATTAGATGCCACTTTATCTTGCTTCTTTTTTGTGTTTTGTATTGTTAGATTACCTTCATCGTTTTCACATATAGAAGCAACAAGAATGTAACCAAACTTTGTAAAAACTTGATTTAAAAGAGTGTCCGTGGAGTTTCTTGCTCGTTCTTCTCCATAGAGACCTACCTACGTTTTGGAACGAGCAACTAGCTTCAACTCTCTGACTAACTGACCGACTCCTTGACAATTCAAAAGTGCCTGTAAATGGTTTAATTGAAATAAATGCTTTGACTTTGACTTTGACTTTGAGCTATTGGGTCATGAAGGACCTCATGAAGGGCAATCTTCCACTGTCCCTTAAGAGAAGACTCGTCGACGTGTGTATTCTTCCTATTCTCACATAATATGATTCTTAAACATGGTCTTTGACAAATCAGCAGAGGTCCACAGAACGGAGTCGACACGGTTAGCCGGAATACGGCGTGCCGTTGCGACAGATCGCATATATATTTATTTATTTATTTACGTTCTATTAATCAAATTTACCAAGATTTTTTATTTACATTTGACTATTTACTTTTACCTCCTTTTTTTGATTGTTTATTTAAGCATGGAAGACTTACAGCTACAAAACAAAAAAACTTAACATAAAAAGCCAATTACAAGTCTTCTGTCTTCGCGTTTATAATTATGCTAGAATTTGCAATGTGAGCAATCAAACACCAACAAAACTATTTGGTTTTAAATTAATGAATCGAAAAACAAAAGAAAAATATTAGAAAGACCAATGTATTATGTTATTTTTTCTATTATTTTTCTTAACTTTTTAAATACCTACGCAGTTACTTAAGAAATGTAAGGCACCTTCTAGCTGAAGTGACAGTAGTCGTAAATGAACCCAAATCATGTTGCCCACATATTTTATTGCAATTCTTGTTTGCACGCACAACAATATAACTTAACTGCTGTCATTCGTAGATGTATGAGGTACACATAAGGGGATTACCGTTATTAATCTGAGAACTCTGTTTCTTTTTGTAAAATGTGAACTGGAAGGAAACTGTCTCTTCAGGTACAGGCTAAGAACCTAGTTAACGGACTTACAAGAGCCAACTAGCGCCATCCATCATTATATTTCTATAACTCCTAAATAAGATCAAAATTAAAAAATCTAAAACAGTTCTTAACTAGTAAATTACCTGAAGTATTTCTCGAGTGACTTTCCATTGTTTTCTAGGTATTTCATAAATTAAAAGAATCGCTGCTTAACGCTAAATGTGGTCACTTTTGGCGTTAAGCAACGATTCTTTTTATGAAATACCTACAAAACAATGAAAAGTCACTCGAGAAATACTTCAGGTAATTTACTAGATAAGTACTGTTTTAGATTTTTGAATTTTGATCTGATTTAGGAGTTATAGAAAAAAAATGATGGGTGTCGCTAGTTGGCTCTTGTAAGCCCCTTAAGGGGCTATTAACCGACTTTTACAGATTTTAAACTGACAATCACGTCAAAATATGCAGTGTAAATGATTTGAAAAAAATATATGTTAAACTAGAACATTCTCTTAATCACTTAGTAAGTGAATATTTTTAATTATATTCATATTATATAGTTTAATTATTAATACGTGAAGTTGTGTCTGACGCGGACAAAACATTGACAATCACACAAAATCTATCAGGTATAATTAAACGAAACTTACACCATCTTACAGACAATTTTATTATCTATCTTTTAGTATACGCCTTTTTTTTAATTTTGAAAGAACACTACTTTTATTTAATTTTTTCGACTAAATTTTGAAAGTTTTGGACGCAGACTGCGTCCGATCTGCATCAGTTTTGCGTCCAAAACTCTCAAAGTTTAGTCGAAAAAATTAAATAAAAGTAGTATTCTTTCAAAATTAAAAAAAAGGGAAAGATAGATAATAAAATTGTCAGTAAGATGGTGAAAGTTTCGTTTAATTATACCTGGTAGATTTTGTGTGATTGTCAATGTTTTGTCCGCGTCAGATACAACTTCACGTATTAATTAAACTATATAATATGAATATAATTAAAAATATTCACTTACTAAGTGATTAAGAGAATGTTCTAGTTTAACATATTTTTTTTTCAAATCATTTACACTGCACATTTTGACGTGATTGTCAGTTTAAAATCTGTAAAAGTCGGTTAATAGCCCCTTAAGGAGGCAGCGCTTTTATGTAATTGTGCATCAATATTCATATTACTTATCATAATGTTCTATTCTCAGAATATCAAACAAAAAGCAGATAGACCGTGCGGAACACTGAGAGTGAAGCCACAAAAGCAAATACAAATTAAAAAACGAATACCTACAATTCGCTTCGCGCTGTACTGACACGATTCAGTACAGCCTACGAAGCGAAGCTTGTTAAAAAATACAAATAAAAATTCAAAAGCGAATACAATCACGAGATTATTGGTATTCGTTATTGAATTTTTATTTGCTTTTGTGGCTTCACTCGCAGTGTTCCGCACTGTCTATCTGCCTTTTGTTTGATAATCTGAGGTTCTAATATTCAGTATTCCAAAACAGTTTTAATATCTTCCACAGTTGCTCAAAGGTTTGGGAGTAGCGACATCCACATTCATAGCGGCATTCTTCTTTTTCCTGTTGGTGGAATCTCCTTCTGGCAATCTCATCCTAGAGTTCTTGGGAAAGCCTAACACTCAAACTACAGATGACAACAAAGAAGCAGTAGAAGAGTCCAAGAAAACAGAAGATGACAATGCAACAGATTTCAGTCAAACAAGAATAGAAGATGGTACAATTGTTATTAAAATGGGAACCAGAACGTAGCTTAATTAGTAGAGCCAGTGCAATTAATAAGATAATACAAACATTAATTTGTTGAAACAGAAGAATCTTTTATTTTACTTAAGTCTATATTCATTATTATCTCGACGAGTGTCAGACAAAAAATGTTGGAGGTCTTACATCCACTGCAGGCAATCATCAGCCGTAATACGTCCACTGTAATGTACACAGGCTTCCCCCATAGAACGCCACAACGAGCAGCAACCTGCCGCTTGCATCCACCAGTTACAAGCGACCTTGACGATGTCGTCGGTCTATCTGGTGGGAGGCCTACTAACGCTGTGTCTTCCGGCTCTTGGTCACCACTCGAGAACCTTTCTTCCCCATCGGTTATCGGTTCCTCGAGCGATGTGGCCTTCCCATTGCCACTTCAACTTGCGTATATACTTGCTATGCGTTTACAAAGTGTTTTTAGGATTCCGTACCTCAAAAGGAAAAAACGGAACCCTTATAGGCCCTTCACTTTGTTGTCTGTCTGTCTGTCTGTCCGTCTATCTGTCAAGACAGAACGCGGAGATATCGATTTGAAATTAAAACCATTTACTCAGGTCTACAGTACCTTGAAGCTGTGAAAAAATCAAACTTCTAAGTTAACGTGAAAAAAGATACGGCCATTTATGCCACATTAAACGTATATTTCGACACTATCAAGGGAATCAAAATTTATAGGGTACTTACCGTTGACCTAGAACTATGAAATTTGGTAAGTAATATAGTCTATAATACAAGTACAAGGAAAAGTTTGAAAACTGTACATTTGCAAATAAATCATAAAAAATATAGTCTTTATTTAAAGTACGTAATCAATTATTGAGGTATGCGCGGTCATAATTGTATAGGTGATCAAATCACGGAATTTGAACGGAACCGGTCCGGTTTTATTTTATATCCCATAACTCTTAATACCCTATTCAATCATAAAAAAAAACACTTAACTAGATGAGTATATCTATGTTTCATCTATAAATACGACTAAATACCTAATGTTCATTCAAATCAAGCATTCATCGTTTATCGGATTATTTTAAATAGGAACGTCGAAAACGAAGAAAAAACTTTATTAAAAATAATTCATAATTGGCCAGATGGATTCTTCAAAAGAGTTATGGGAAATTGAAGGTCAAAGATCTGTTCTGTTGCTGGCACCCCTTGGTGCCCCTTTCTGCCTTGGCAAAGTTGTTCTGTACAGTCAAATAAAGTAACTTCCAACGATAAAATCCGGTTAAAACTGCTATTTTACAACTATAGGCTAGGCGGAAGACGGATTTGGTTCGTTGGAAGATTTTTATATGACTGTGCAAAACAGTTTTTTATTAGAGTCCGAATCATCAGTCAAAAAAATATCGTTTCGGACACTGTTTCCAAATATATTGTATTCAGTGTCCACGAGTTTAAGGAAACGCCCACTGTAGGTAGATTCTGTAAAATTCAAACAATAACTCACTTCTCACATCTCTATTCACTCTCACTTCGCAAAAGGTTCAAAATGACCTTGATAATATTTGACACTTTGAATCGGGTTTGAGTGCGAAATGAGCGTCGAAGTGACAGGGAAATTATTTTACAGAATGCCACTTCTTACGTCATCTCAAACTTTATCTGTCAAAATATTCCTGTCAATTTAGTTCAACTCGCTGACACGCTCGCCAGGGTGGCGCTTCTGTAAATTCGAATTATCAACCGAGTTTTTAGAATGCCAATCAAGAAACTCACAGCGAATTCAGGTTCGAAGTTTAGAATGAGGTCTTACAGAATCACACCCCTGTTATTTAACTTACTGTATAAACTCACATACACAAACAACAATCTCCAAATATCAATCTCTGTTTACCAACCATCTATAAAGAACAAATCACTCGCCCAAAAACTCCACCATTTGTCTGCACCCTAAAAGCACTAACATGATAAGGGAAAACATCGCGTCATACATAACAAAGTTACATCGGCCGCTGTCTTGTGGCACTGGTAGTTGGTATAATTAGTTTAGTATGGGCATCCGGTGTCAAAGCCGCTCGGAAACTTACTTAACTTGTTCCAGACTATATGCGTGATTAACGTAGGGTTGAGACGGAGTTAACTGACTTGACAGATGGGTGTCTTGTTATTCGTAGTTTTAAACGTTGTCATAAATTTGTGGAGCTCGTGGCTAAGTTAAAGCCGTATAGATCGATCGGTCGAAGGTTAAGCTACGCTAGCCGTGATCGGTCTGTGGATGGGTGACCGTCCCTTTCATAACGAGTTCCCTCCGTGCCTCAGAAAGCACGTAAAGACGTTAGTCCCGGCTGTTATTTGTAGATCTTTGGCAGTCGTTATAGGTAATCAGAAGCCAGAAAGTCTGACAACCAGTATTACCAAGGTGTATCATCGTGTTACCCTGTAACTGGGTGGTGGAGGTAAGATAGGCAGTCGCTCCATGTAAAACACTGGTATTCAGTGGCATCCGGTTAGACTGGAAACCGACCCCATATAGTTGGGAAAAGGCTAAGGAGATGATGATGAAACGTTGTCACGAATTTCTTCCAGAAACAAAATCCCTATTTTGCTAGCGTTATCGCCAACTTTTTTTTTTTTTTTTTCGGATTTGCATCTCGCAGTTCATCCTAGGAGGTTGTTGGCTGCTTAACCGGACTTTCCTGTGGTGCCTTAAAAATTATGATTTTTAGGGCCTCCAGCCAGGGCAAAATAGCTTACAAACTAAGCGACTACACGCTAAGGGCACCCCCTGTGGGGTACGAGCCTCGGCTTAGGGCGTCGCTGGGAGAGGACAGCAAAGGGACAGGCTGGATCGGATTTACATTATTTAGGGACGAATTTAAAACTACAGACTCAGCGGCGCGGGCTGGCACGAGCAAGGGTCGGGGAGGGTTATCGCCAACGGTGAAATCAAATTGTATGCAGTTGACATATTTGCATCACGTGACATTTGGTCGTCAACTCCATGTAGGTCGTTAGCTATGAACGGACTTTGCGACAGGACACAGACAGATTTTGAATTCTTTATTTAAATACTTCATGCATGTTTGCCTTGTGTCTGAGTGTTGTTTATCTATATATGTATAAAAAAAAACTTACACTTTGTAAAAGATATAAGGATGAAAGGATGATGATGAATTTCATTTTATTAACAAGCTTTTATTAGGTCGGCCTGTATGTATGTAACTATGTAATGAAATCTAAGGTAACTAATTTAACCATCTTCCAAAGATGGTAGCGTTTTAAATTTGGCAGCTGTATGTAGTTCTGATGACAATACAATAATAGGTATGGTACTGTCAAACTGATCTGATTATGGAGCCGGAAGATATGAACTGGAACTCCATGATGGAACATCGTATCACAACTGTGTTTGAACTTGTTAGAAAGGTCTTGTAATGAACTTTGACCACTATTAAGTTTCAAGGTCTGATGATGAAGCCGGAAGACAGGAACTGGCATTCCATGATGGAATATTGTATCATAGTCATGTTTGAACTTGTTAGAAAGGTCTTGTAATGAACTTTGACCACGATTAAGTTTCAAGGTCTGATGATGAAGCCGGAAGACAGGAACTGACGTTCCATGATGGAACATCGCATTATAGTCGTGTTTGGACTTGTTAGAAAATTCTTGTAATGAACTTTGACCACGATTAAGTTTCAAGGTCTGATGATGAAGCTGGAAGACAGGAACTGGCATTCCATGATGGAATATTGTATCATAGTCATGTTTGAACTTGTTAGAAAGGTCTTGTAATGAACTTTGACCACGATTAAGTTTCAAGGTCTGATGATGAAGCCGCTATCAGCCTATAGGCATCCAATTCCCGGCCAAGTACAATTACGGTACGGTGGAAAGGCGCATGCTCCCAGTGATTTTAAGTTGGGCATCTACCGTGCACAAGATGCAAAGCTGTATGGTAGACCACGCAGTGGTGTACTTAGGGTCCTGTACTTTTGCGGCTGGACAGGCGTTTGTGGCCCTAAATAGAGTAAAATCACTTAGTGGTCTCCAGATTGATGAGCTAGATTGTTCACAGGTAAAACACTATTCAATACAGACGCACTGGCGGAGATGGAGAGGATGCGGGCTCATTCGCCTACTTGAAGTAAATGTAACCAAACTTTGTAAAAACTTGATTTAAAAGATTGTCCGTAGAGTTTCTTGCTCGTTCTTCTCCATAGAGACCTATCTACGTTTTGGAACGAGCAACTAGCTTCAACTCTCTGACTAACTGACCGACTCCTTGACAATTCAAAAGTGCCTGTAAATGGTTTAATTGAAATAAATGCTTTGACTTTGACTTTTGACTTTGTATAAATGTTAAAAATGTTTCGATATCAAAGACTAAAAAGTCTAAAATAAATTAATAGTTAAAAAAACACTAGAAAAACACGCTTTTATAAATGCACGTAAAAACAAAAATAAGTTATGGATCGTTCAAGTTGTCTCTATTTCTGGGCTGAAGTGTAAACTATGTGCTTTTAATTATAATATTTTATTGTAAAAGCGTGGGGCGCTGGAACAGGAAAAACTTTTTGTATAACTTAATAATAATAACCAACATCTAAGGAGGCTCTCGTTAGGCGGCTGGATCAAGGGCTTGTTTCAGATGGTAGTACTTCTGAACACGGCCCGCATTGTCAGGAGGTTTCTCTCTCTGGAGCCTTGACCGCCGCGCCGGTAGCTTTGACCCTGTTCGCGATACCGGTGGGCTACTATTTTTTATATTTTTAAATGTTTTTATTTTTTATTAATATATAAAAATGTAATTTATAGGTAAATATGATTAATAAATGGTGATAATATTAATAATAACTACCCACCCACTATTGCCACTATTCAATAAAATTAAACATGCGCTTTACGTTAATTACAACATAACAAATAACACAGTTTTCGTTTGACTTAAAAAAGCTTCACTTATAAATACAACACACATTGTAAGAACTTACCAGAAACAGCACACATACACAGACCCGCTCACTTAATATAAAAACATAAAACACAGACAATGACCGCGCGGCAGTTCATCCAGTACCCTTTATTGCATTCCACGCGTTCCCCCACAAACAATGCTCCATGCTCCCAACTTACTCGCTCGTTCACTGGCCCCGTTTGAGCCCGCCATTACAAAATTTCCGTGGACCGATATTCTTGTTGTTGATGCAGGATGTTGTCAGCGGAAGTCGTTTAGGCGACCATGGTCGTAAGTGAGGGTTGAGGGTATCAAAGTAGGGAGAAGGAAAGTTTGTCTTGGAAGCAAATTTTTTTGAGGAAAATGTGTTCAGAAACTAGGAGTAGCGTGTTACTTGATTTGAAAGAGCGTCTGTGAAGTTTCTTGCTCGGTCTTGTCCATGACGTACATACGTTTTGGAACGAGCGACTAGCTACAACTTTTTGAGTAACTGACTTCTTGACAATTCAAAAGTGCTTGTAAATAGTTTAATTATATTACTTTAAACAGTAAACGTAATCCTTTTAACAATACCATCCCTTCGTTTTGCTGTCCCCATACTGAGTTATAAATAAATGCGCTGAAACAGATGCACATCCAAAAACAAGCGACATTCTCTTACCACAGGTTGCACATCTTCAAAAGCTGGCACATCCAAAAATAAAATCAGACAATATTTGTTTTATACATCTAAAGGTTTACAGACAGACGGCACCTAATTGGACATGATCCACGCTTGTTGTTATTTTAAAACAAATAAAATGAGATACGGCGCCACGGGCTTAAGTTAATTTCGCTGTGATACACACTGTTTGCTTGTTTGTAGAGCGCGTTATGTTTTGTGTACACTGCGGACGAGTGTTGAATTTTTTTTAAGTTTTTCGTTGTCTCGTATCTGTGTAGCGGTGATTTTGATGAGAGGGTTATTCGTGGAAAATTGAAACCGGATATGTTTTCAGCACGTAGCATTGATTATGTAAAATGACAATATATTAATATAAAGAGGTTTGTTTTGTTTGTTGGTTTGACCCAATACTCCAATGGATTTAGGCTTCTACGACAAAGTTTGGTTTCAAATAGCCCTTAATAGAGAGAGTTAGAAGCAAAGTAGAGAGGCTTTTGCTCTGCAGCGGGAAAATTGAGATTGTTTTTTTTTGTTTTTTTTTTGTGTAAACGCGTTAACGACCCTAATAAAGGTAATTAAAAAAAATATAGATACAAATAATTATATTGATTTAAATATATTAATCAAATTAATATAGTTAGAAAAAAATATAGTTTGTTATAAAATATAACTGTGTGTAACACTACTCAGCTGCTCGGTTGACAGACAGACAAATGCCGCGTTTTGTCATCGTGGGTGATCCAATGCGCATTCCTGGAACACTACTATTTTTGCTCAACACACTTAATATTAAGCACATACCCGACCAGCGAATACGGCACGGCGGGTTATCAAAGTTAGGCTTTGTTGGGAGTCGTTGATCATACTTCCTTTTAATCAAAGTCAAATGTCAAAGTCAAATCATTTATTTCAATTAGACCATTATAAGGCACTGTTAAACATCAAATGAGAAAAAAGAAATCTAGTTAATACTATTAATGTAAGTCTGTAGTATAATGTTTTGTTTCATTTAACTTAAATTGTAAAAATTCAACTACTTTATGAAATAAAAAGCTATGTAGAATTGTACGTTAGAATTTAATAGGTAGCTCTCACAAGAATGCAATGAGTATCAAAAACAGAGATATAAAAAACACTAACCTAGACGCACTAAGTTAGGCAGAGATTTCCAGGCTCCACAGCCTGGCCGGCAAACAGGATCGACCGGAGATAAGACTGCCGCGGTCGGCTCCTAGCTTTGGGACGGAAGTCCCCGGGGATCTTAACAGTAAGACCCGCCCTGGGAGCAACAGGCACGCGACAGCACGACGGCACGACTCAGGACCTTTACCGACTTTTGGTTGTGGACCGGTAGACTTGTAGTAAGTAAAGTAGAAGTAAATCAGCGTGTTACTAAGCGACAGCGAGATCTAGACTGACTCATTTGACAGGTTTCATTCCTGTCGGCTCTTCCGAAATTCATATTACTTTCCAAGTATGAATTTTATTTCTGGCACGCCCGTATGGTCATATAGCGGCGTATTATAGTACCGGCCAGACTCAATTATTGTAGACTGCCAGTTATTTTTATTTGATTAGTGCGTATAGGATTTTTAAGAACACCAGATACATTAGCGGGTGTCCAGCTGTTTAGTATAAAATACAGCAATACACACATATATTCGACATCAGTTTGAAGGTTTTAAGTTATATAAGCCGTAAAGTAATTAAAAGAATTACTGACAATTGTCAAGATTGACAACTGTCATTGACAAACATGTCATAACAAAACATTATTTATTTTCCAGATTTATAAAAAGGGAACTATTATATACAGACACACAGTCTTTATGCTCGATGGAATATAATGTAAGTACCTTTAAAGGCCCATTTAAAATATAAAAGATTCCATGAATCTATAATAACAAATATTATAACATGTAAACAGAAATTATGAAAAATGATTGCATGCTTATAAAAAGTAAATATAGTATGTGTTACAACATATACTATAAACATAATGAGATATATATAGCTTATCCTATTCTACGCGAAAGTTTGCTCGGATAATTAGATGAATAGATAGATAGATACATGGTAGGTGCAAAGATACACCTACCATGTTATTTAATTAAGAAAAATATAATATCATAATAAAATATGATATTATATATTTTTTATTTTTATTTTATTTATTTAAGGAAAAACAAACAGTAGCACAATAAGAAATAGTCTTAATATCTGAATATTACAATTTAACAATCGTGCTACCCACTACGTTCTTCACAGATTACAATTAAAAGTAATTAGAAAACTAGCTATCAAAGCAACACAGATACAATTTATTGATATCTATATATATATCAGTCACTGTCCCAAAACTTACATAATGAAGTTTAAAATTAAAACAAGAAAAACAATTTTTATTATGTGTGCGTACGTGTAGGGTAGGTGTAGGGTAGGTGTAGGGTAGGTGTAGGGTAGGTGTAGGGTAGGTGTAGGGTAGGTGTAGGGTAGGTGTAGGGTAGGTGTAGGGTAGGTGTAGGGTAGGTGTAGGGTAGGTGTAGGGTAGGTGTAGGGTAGGTGTAGGGTAGGTGTAGGGTAGGTGTAGGGTAGGTGTAGGGTAGGTGTAGGGTAGGTGTAGGGTAGGTGTAGGGTAGGTGTAGGGTAGGTGTAGGGTAGGTGTAGGGTAGGTGTAGGGTAGGTGTAGGGTAGGTGTAGGGTAGGTGTAGGGTAGGTGTAGGGTAGGTGTAGGGTAGGTGTAGGGTAGGTGTAGGGTAGGTGTAGGGTAGGTGTAGGGTAGGTGTAGGGTAGGTGTAGGGTAGGTGTAGGGTAGGTGTAGGGTAGGTGTAGGGTAGGTGTAGGGTAGGTGTAAGGTAGGTGTAGGGTAGGTGTAGGGTAGGTGTAGGGCAGGTGTAGGGTAGGTGTAGGGTAGGTGTAGGGTAGGTGTAGGGTAGGTGTACGGTAGGTGTACGGTAGGTGTAGGGTAGGTTACAATTAAAAGTAATTAGAAAACTAGCTATCAAAGCAACACAGATACAATTTATTGATATCTATATATATATCAGTCACTGTCCCAAAACTTACATAATGAAGTTTAAAATTAAAACAAGAAAAACAATTTTTATTATGTGTGCGTACGTGTAGGGTAGGTGTAGGGTAGGTGTAGGGTAGGTGTAGGGTAGGTGTAGGGTAGGTGTAGGGTAGGTGTAGGGTAGGTGTAGGGTAGGTGTAGGGTAGGTGTAGGGTAGGTGTAGGGTAGGTGTAGGGTAGGTGTAGGGTAGGTGTAGGGTAGGTGTAGGGTAGGTGTAGGGTAGGTGTAGGGTAGGTGTAGGGTAGGTGTAGGGTAGGTGTAGGGTAGGTGTAGGGTAGGTGTAGGGTAGGTGTAGGGTAGGTGTAGGGTAGGTGTAGGGTAGGTGTAGGGTAGGTGTAGGGTAGGTGTAAGGTAGGTGTAGGGTAGGTGTAGGGTAGGTGTAGGGCAGGTGTAGGGTAGGTGTAGGGTAGGTGTAGGGTAGGTGTAGGGTAGGTGTACGGTAGGTGTACGGTAGGTGTAGGGTAGGTGTAGGGTAGGTGTACGGTAGGTGTTGGGTAGGTGTAGGGTAGGTAAATAGGCAGGTAAGTAGGTAGATAAGGACAAGACAACGTCTGTCGGGTCAGCTAGTAATATAATAAATCTATAACGTGACTAGTATTTAGTGGCTGATATTTAATCCACATAGTGTACCAGTTGCTGGGATCATTTACTGGGGAATCCACAGGTTCTGGAGATATTGATGATCAAAGACGCAGTTTGTTTTTACAAGTACGAGTTCCAAGTGTCATTAAACTTCTTCCCTGAATGCTAAAAGTTAATTTTACTATCAAATGACTAGTGATCCGTTCAAAAATTCACGCGGGCGTAGACGCGGGCATAATGCTAGTGATATAATCAACGAAGTATTTAATCCATCTTTATAATTTCATACTTACCACTTACTTTCATCATTTCAGCCGAAAAACGTCCACAGCTGGACAAGGTCGCGAGGGGGGGGGGGGTTGCCATAATCAGGCGGGTTGGCGATCGCAGTATACTTAAGGTAAGTCCCTTACTCGCATCTTACGACACCCACGGGAAGATATGGGATGGTGCTATTCTTTACGTCCGACACCACACGGACAGACTTACTTTACTTACTTAATATTTTAATATTATAAATGCGACAGTAACTCTGTCTGTTACGCTTTCATAAGGAAACGGCTAAACCGATTTTGATAAAATTTGGCATGCAGATAGCTTGCACCTTGGGGAAGGACATAGAGACATATTCACGATAATGGATACTCACGCGAATGAAGTTGCGGGCAAAATGATTGTTGAATATAATTTAGATCGCTGTCAGTTCTAAAAAGGTAGCTATCTGAAACATCTCTGTGTAGTTGTCAATTTATTCTTAGTCTCAGACAGACAGACTGTCTATATCGTCGTGTGCGATTCGTAGTAACATTCCAACTGCACTACTGGACTATTTTTAGTTCAAAATACTGTCAGCTTTTTGTTTCATTGTCTAGTCTCTAAGCTTGTGTTTCTTTTTAGTACTGTTTTGGTATTTTTGTACTTGTTGATGTTGAAGTCTGTTCTCAGTATTGTTTAAAAACTAATTTCTTTTGTTGTTGTTTAAATTTACAGACGCAAAGGTCTCAAAATATATGACAGATTTGTTTTATTCTCAAAATTATGCCGTTGGTCTAATGGCAGCAGTCAGAAACTTAAAAGAAAAAAGCGGCCAAGTGCGAGTCGGACTCGCCAATGAAGGGTTCCGTAGCAACAAGTAACATAATATAAAAGTTTTTTTTATTTTTATATTTGAGTTGATTGAATGAAAGGTAAATTGCGGTTTACGATTTATGACGTATTAAAAAAAAATACTTACTAGATCTCCTTCAAAGCAATTTTCGGTGGAAGTTTACATGATAATGTATATCATATATTTTTTTTTAGTTTTATCATTCTCTTATTTTAGAAGTTACAGGGGGGGGGGAGGGGGACACATTTTTCCACTTTGGACGTGTCTCTCGCGCAAACTACTCAGTTTAGAAAAAAATGACATTAGAAACCTCAATATCATTTTTAAAGACCTATCCATCGATACCCCACACGTATGAGTTTGATGAAAAAAAATGTTTGAGTTTCAGTTCTAAGTATGGGGAACCCCCAAAATGTATTGTTTTTTTTTCTATTTTTGTGTCAAAATCTTAATGCGGTTCACAGAATACATCTACTTACCAAGTTTCAGTAACAGTATAGTTCTTATAGTTTCGAAAAAAGTGGCTGTGACATACGGACGGACAGACAGACATGACAAATCCATAAGGGTTCTGTTTTTTGCCATTTGGCTACGGAATCCTAAAAAGTGGTGCCCACACAAAAAAAATATTCTGTTTCATGTACATTTACAAACAAATAAAATCTAATCAATAAAAACGGCGTAAATATAACGTTCTTAGAAGGTATGATTATGTTTGAGCCGTTTGGGGTTGAAACACTAGGGCCATGGGGCCTGAGTGCTCACCTTGTTTTTTAGGGACAATGCTAAGCGGCTGGTCGACTCTTCACGTGACCAGAGTGCTGGCCTTTTCTTGCCAAAGAATTAGCATTGCCATTCAACGTGGTAATGCATTTGTCCCATTGAGAGCGACGCGGAAAAGGTTTTTGATGCCCTGTGGTAAGGAAGTAAATATGTATAATAATAATAATAAATAATAAAAATATGTGGGGACATTTTCACACACGGCCATCTGACCCCAAACTAGGGAGACCCTGTACTATGGGTGTCAGACAGCTGATATACATACACAAATACATTTTTTTTTTTGTATGTATGTTTAGGTATTTATCTATGGGCCTGTGTAGCTTGCAATAAAGTAATTATTATAACCAAACCCGTAAACCCTGACATAGAAACTCACACTGCTGCTCCAATAAAACCATATGTGAACTCACACTAAATTAACAATTATACAAATGACATCGAAATTCGGAAATAGCGTTTAGAATTATGATCATTAATTTAGTTGCTAACGAAGTGGTAACTATGAGTTTCGAACTCCGTATGACCACAGTAACCTCCGCCCAATTAAAAGCTAAATTAACATTGCTTTGAATTTCATAATTATGTACTAGAATATCGCTACGAATTTCTGATAGCACGGATATAATTAGCTTCCTATTTCCTCGTGAAATTGTTTCGTTAAAACATTGCTAGGGAGTTAAGTCAAAGGTTTTGTAATAGCTTTTTTAAGACATCTAATTGCCGGTTTTTGAATGATATGAATGAAAAGGGAGTCAGTGATAGCATGACGTTTGACAAGACGGAATAGAAGAAGAAAAAGTGTTGCGCCGACCACAAGTAACATGGAACAAGGTCAGAAAGATGATGATGAAATTATAATAATAATATGAGGGGACATTTCACACACGGTCATCTGACCCCAAACTAGGGTGACCCTGTACTATGGGTGTCAGACAGCTGATATACATACACAAATACATTTTAAATACATACATATAACACAACAAACACAAGTCCTCATCACACAAATGTTTACCCTGGGCGGGATTCGAACCCGTAACACGCTGCGCAGCAGTCAATCGCTCAACCTCAAACGGCGCCAACCGTGTCGTCAATTGGCCGGTTTTTAAAACCTGGTCAACATATTTAGTATCAGTTTCTAATGCCCTGTAAATAATGAGAGTCGTTTTGCGAATCTAACAAGCTTACTCCCAGAAATACAGAACTAGCTTCATTTCTGAGCTAGTAAGCCTGGACAAAGCTAAGACGGTAACACCAAGATATAGTTTACTATCCTAGCTCCGTAAAACTAACCTCAAGTGCATCGTGTGCACTTGAGGTTAGTTTTACGGAGCTAGGATAATAAACTATATCTCATTCACTCATTCACTCACTTACTTAAGTTATGCCCGTGCATAACTTATTAACTTTAGCTTATAATTAAAGAAAATAATTATAATCGAGCAAAGATTGAGTACTAAATGAGTACCAAATGAGTAACAAATGAGTGCTTAACGACACGGTGGGAGCAGTGGCTGAGCGATTGGCTGTTGTGCTGCTTGTCGCGGGCACGATTCCCGTATAGAACAAATGGGTACACTACTTACCTATATACGAAAAACTTTATTCCGAAAGTCAGAAATACGAATTTCAAAATACCGATTTTCATAATTCCGAATAGTTCAAAATTCCTAATATGGCAACTCCGATTTATCATTCATCCTATTTTTATAATACTAAAATTTCAAAATTCCGAACGTTTATAATTACTATTCTCAAAATACCGAGTTTCAAAAGATCGAATAACAAAAAGTCCGACATAATGAAAATTCCGAACATCAAAAATACGAATTCCGATTATTAAAATTCCGATTATTAAAATTCCGATTATCTTTATCGTTATCGTGCAATCGTTTATCGTGCAAGCAAGCATGCAGCATGCAAGCAAGCATGCAGCGTGCAAGCAAGCATGCATCATGCAAGCGAGCATGCAAGCGAACATGCAACATGCAGCAGGGATGGTTACTGTCACGGCTACGGCGTTGCGGGGCTCCGGCGGTACCACGCGAGCTTATCGTCGCAGATGGTATTCACGCTCACCACCGCACCTGCTCCTCAGCTCGCTGGCCGCCTCGCCCCTCCGCGCCTACGCGAATTTAAATTACAATCTAGGGGTAGGGCAGACAAGACTACGTGGAGTCGGTTTCACAGCAATTCATTTCTGTCATTAACTTTTGTAGCACAACATATTGACTTTTTAAGATATTTTGTAAGATATTTTTGTTATTGTCTTTCTTTTTATACCTATATATTTTTGTTGAAATAAATTCCATAGAAAAATACACCGAATAAACAATATTTGTTAAAAAGTAATTCTACTGTTTGATAAGTTTGTTAAACAAAAAAATTTGTCTTTGAAACAATAATAGTCGAAATAAAAATACAAGAACCAAATATTATATGAAACATTTTCTGGGAAACGAAATTCTATGAAATTTATGTCTGCGAAACAAGGGGACACCATTTAGAATATATATGCGTAGCTGAATTGAATCAGAATCCTAATTTTAACAGTTTATTCGAAATATTGAAATTCGGAATTTCGTTTTTCGGACCGAGAACTCATCGAGCATTTGATTCTTTGATTCTTCGAACATATGAAAATCGCAAAACAAACAAATCGGATTTACGACATTCGGTAAAATAACTTTCGTGATTTTAAATAATAGAGATTATAATTTTTAGGTATTATGAAATTCGGACTTTTGAAAATCGGAATATCGAAATTCGGAATAAAATATTTCGGAATATTTGGGTGTTCCCAGAACAAATACCTATTTATTTTATTTATCCTTTATTTCAGGTAACTAAGGCAAATAAAACACAATGCATATATTCACACACACACATACACACAGCACACACACACACACATGTATACCTATATGTACCTGGCTATCTGACCTAGGGGTAGTTGTTAAGGGTCTGGCCGTTTGTGTACGTGAGTTAATAATACTTTTGTAAACGCATCCACGATACAAGAAAAATTCGTAGTGTGGGGCAATGTTTAAAAAAGGAACACCAAGTGAGTACCAAGTTAGTTCCAGGTGAGGACCAAGTGAGTATCAAATGAGTACCAAATGTTACTTATTTGTCACTCGTCAAAAAATACCTTATTACAGGTCCATAAAAATGACTTTCAGTTCACAAGCTCACCACCTAACATGACTAAACATATCCAATCAATACATCCATTATTACCAGATCATTAGCATCAGTAATCCGGCACATTAGTCCCGGCGCACACTGGACGGCGCGTTAGGCTCGCCGCACACTGACCAACGATAATTAATCAATATCTCGCAGCTGATTAATTGGCGCGACCGCGAATCGTTGGGATGCTGCCGATGGTGTGAGGGGATGTGGGTTTTGGAGGATAAGGTATTGATGTTGAACAGATAATGCACGAGAGTAAAAGCTGACAAACAATTAATAGGGTGTGTAATATATGGCATAATAACAGATAGTATAATATCACTTGAAATAACGTTCACATGATATAATTTTCAGATGCTATAAAAACAAATAACCTAATTTCATGTGATCGAATGTTATATTTCATATAATCTTCTTTTGCTCTAATAACATTTAGTATAACGTTCATTTCATATAATTTTCATTTTGTATAATGCTCTTTTTATATAACGTTAAGTTGACCTAATTTGCCTTTGACCTAATTTTGATATTCACTAAATTTCAGTCTAAATTCTGTAATGAATAAGAAAATATCAGGAAACATACTGTTATAACCGTATATAAAAATGTGCGTTGTTTTATAGCTAATAGTTAAAGCAAGCATGCAGCATACAAGCAAGCAAGCATGCAAGCAAGCATGCAAGCAAGCATGCATCATGCAATCGAGCATGCAACTTGCAGCAGGCATGGTTTCTGTCACGGCTCCGGCGTTGCGGGGCTCCGGCGATCCCACGCGATCTTATCGTTGCAGATGGTATTCACGCTCACCACCGCAGCTGCCGCAGCCGCGGCGGCAGGCGTTAAAACCACCTGCTCCTCAGCTCGCGGGCCGCCTCGCCCCTCCGCGCCTACGTGGATCTAAATTACACTCTAGGGGTAGGGCAGACAAGACTACGTGGATTCTCAGCGATTCGTTTCTGTCATTAACTTTTGTAGCACAACATATCGACTTTTAGACAATATTTTTGTTATTGTCTATTTATATACATTTTCGTTAAAATAAATTCCATGTGGAAATACACGGATCAAACAATATTCGTTAAAAAATAATTATACTGTTTGATAAGTTAGTTAAACAAAAAAATTTTATTAAAAATTCATTGGATTGTGTTTCTGTGTTTCTGTGAATTATTCAATAACTAAATTATGCTAAACGTTACATATAGAATTCAAATATTATACTAACTGATTATTATACTATATGAATATTAGTTCTAATGTGCATTATAGAGAATGTTCATTATCTAATATATAAAATTCTCGTGTCACAGTTTTCGTTCCCGTACTCCTCCGAAACGGCTTGACCGATTCTGATGAAATTTTGTGTGCATATTGGGTAGGTCTGAGAATAGGCCAACATCTATTTTTCATCCCCTTTTTTTACCCCTTTTTCATCCCCCATTAGGTCGATCGGGACAGGACAACGTCTGTCGGATCAGCTAGTACCATATAAAATTAGATAAAATGAAATTATATCAATAATTCATTATATCATTTGATCGTTATATTAAAAAAAAGTATATTAAATGAGATTAGATCATATGATCTTTAGTGATTTTGTTATTATTTCAAACGTTGCACACCCCAATTAACATAGGACCCATTAACTTACTTTGTCAATTATAATCTGTGGTGCTTGGCAACTGGGCTTCTCCCAGTTGTAAACGACTCTTTGTGCCTATTGGCCTAGTTCTGTTCTGTCTCCTGCTTGATTTGGAGGGAAGTGGAAAATATGTTTTTCTTACTCCTCCGCTGTTCTTTTCTAACTATCCAAGACAGTTGAATCGTTTCTCTTGGTCTCGTCGAGCTTCATTGCTTTGGCACTTTTCTGATGGTCGCCACTGTTGATTCTGACTTTCAGAAATTGCAGTGGTTTGGGTATAGTGTGGCGGACTTGTACCAAAAAATAAACAAATATAATAAGTACAAGAAAAAATACCAGCCTATTATTAGTTTTCGACTGCAGGGGCTCTTCTCAAACAGAGAAGGCATTGATCACCACTCTTGATTTCAGACTTATAATCATAATAAGTACAGGTTTCCTCACGATGTGAGTGTCCAAGATTAACTTAGAAAAAAATACACATGAAAAAAAAAAGCTTTTTCACTAAACGTACGTTTGTTTAAACTATGTTGCCGCCGGTTTGTAATGGATTTAGATGATTAGAAGGTACTAAAAAGTGATAAATAAAAAGCTTTATCACAATAAAGACAGAACACACATGACTTTAGATTTGGAAATCAATGGCTTTGTTCTGTTTATTGTCTTTAATTGCCTCCGAAGATTTCCAAATCTAAGGTCATGTGTGTTCTGTGCTGAAGTTATTTATCACGTTTTAGATTTTGAAGGCAGTTGTCTTTTTTGTGAAAAAGCTTTTATCTATCACTTTTTAGTACCTTCTTATCATCCAAATCCATTACAAACCGGCGACAACACAGTTAAAACAAAGGTACTCTAAAGATTAAAGAAAATAAAACCTTGTCTTTGTACACTTTTTTGGGATTTTGTTGATTTTTTGATAAAATGTATATTGGACCACCCCTGAGACATACTCTATCCGTAAGAAAAATAATTTTCAAAGTCGATTCACATTTGCCGTAGAAATCGCGTAACAAATACACAAAAACATACAGTTGAATTGAGAATCTCCTTTATTTTTGAAGTCGGTTGAAATGTCACATTGTCAAAAGTCAAAGTCAAATCATTTATTCCAATTAGACCATTATAAGGCACTTTTGAACGTCAAATGAGAAAAAAAAAATTGATTCTAGGTGCCCATTCCAAAAGGTAGTTTTGTATGGAGAAGAATGGGCAAGAAACTCCATACTTACTCTTTTAAAAACGATGTTAACAATATTTGCATTTACAGGAATTATATAATTATACGTGAATACGATGTACCTTGCATAAAAACACTAGGTATTTGAAAGTGTGTACAAAGTATCACAGATTAAGGAATGACAGACTAAGTTATATGTACATAGATACACAGTGTTCACATATTACATATTACAATATTAATGTTGAAACAGTAGACGACCACTCCTTATATTTTAACAAACAATGAATCAGTATGTGAGCCTGAGCAGTGTATAAAAAAAGAGTCAAATATATATATGTACATATTTATACTAAGTATGAAATTAGGTATTTTAAATTAACAATCGGTTCGATTTTGTCTAGACTGTCGATCGTCCTATGGAGCTAGACCAGCATGTTTCCAAGCATTCTTATCTTGAATATAGTCCTCTAGATTATAATAAGCTTTTTTACAGAGTGTACTTTTATTATATGATTTAAATTTTGTTTCACTTAGTTGTAATATATCACTAGGAATTTTGTTGTAGCACTCACAATCTAAAATATGGTTGAGCTATTTTGTCCTTGTTATTGTATTGTATTAAAGTCATGTCTATCACTTACTTTATTAAACATATGTAAGTTTTTTCTTACATACATAATATTTTCATAAATAAATTGGCAAGGCACTGTCATTATATTAATATTTTTAAATAGTTCCCTAAGAGATTCGCGGCGACGTAGATTATAAATGGCTCTGACAGCTCTTTTTTGTAAAATAAAAACGGATTCAATGTCAGCAGCCCGACCCCACAGTAAAATACCATACGACATAATGCTGTGAAAGTAGCCAAAATAGACCAAACGCGCAGTTTCTACATCTGTTAACTGTCTTATCTTTCTAACAGCATAAGCCGCGGAGCTTAGTCGCCCCGCAATAGATGTTATATGAGGTCCCCATTGTAATTTCTCGTCTAGCGTGATTCCTAGGAAAACCGTTTGACTAGTAAATTCCAGTTTCTCTCCATTAAGTATGATGTCACATTTACTATTCCTAACATTTGGTAAAATGAATCGAATACATTTGGTTTTTTTTTCATTAAGTACCAAATTGTTTACCGTAAACCAATTTTGAACCTGAAGAATAGCGTCATTTACGTCGTCTAGATTTTGTGACCGTCTGTTTATTTAAAAAATCAATGATGTGTCATCGGCAAATAACACCATTTTTGGTTGATTTTGAAACAATTGGGGTAAATCATTTATATAAACTAAGAATAGAAATGGACCCAATATTGAACCTTGAGGAACGCCCATAGTCGTTTCAGACCCCAATGAGTTCACGCCGTTAACCTGTACTTTTACCCGTCTATCCCTCAGGTATGACCTTAGTAAATTAAGAGATGTTTTACTAACCCCGTAGTGCTCCAGTTTCAGCAAAAGTGTCTCATGGTCAACGCAATCGAACGCCTTTGAGAGGTCGCAAAAGATTCCAATGGCATCTTGTGATTCCTCCCAGGCGCTAAAAATGTTCTTTATTAGGGTGACACCGGCGTCAGTTGTACAACGCCCTTTGGTGAAACCATACTGTTGTTCATGAAAGATGGAATTTTTATTAAAGTGACGCAACATTTGATTGAGCATCAACTTTTCAAACACCTTGCTGAGAACTGGCAGAATCGACACAGGCCTATAATTGTTGGGGTCTTTACTATCACCGGATTTGAACAACGGTACTACTTTACTGTGTTTCATCAGATCCGGAAAGACTCCTTGGTCTACACTGGTGTTAAATATAAGAGCTAAATAGGGCGCAATCGTTTCTATAATAGATTTACAGACTTTTACATACATTCCCCAGAGATCTTCTGTTGATTTAATTTTAAGATCTTTAAAGGCTCTTAACAGCCTGGGGGTTTGTATGTTCAAACCTAAACTCCGAACGGCATGCCTTAACATTCTTCCTAAGTAAGGCAGCAGAGAGCGCGGGAGAGGAATTTAAAGCTTCAGTAGTTTTAATGGGAATATTTCCAAAAAATGCTTCAAATTCCTGAGCTACTTCTATATCTGAATTTATGGGGCCATGTGCAGTCTCTAAATTAAATTCAGTATTACGCTGTTTTTTCCTACCTGTTTCATTATTTATTATTTGCCAAGTAGTTTTTATTTTGTCATCAGCTAATTTTATTTTATTTCTAATATAAAGGGATTTGGCTATTTTGCAGACACTTTTAAAAAGTTTTGAATATTTCGCAACATACTGATGAAAGCTTGTATTCATTACATGTTGCTTTAGACCATAAAGTTCAAATAGTTTTTCCCTGCTTTTGCGAATACCTGGAGTCGCCCAATCGCTAAATAAGAACTTTGTGCAAATACTTTTAGTCTTTAGTGGAAATGTATCAATAAAGTGTTTATTAGTGAAAAAAACTCAGCGTAGAACTCATTTGGGTCATCTATATTATTAAAGCAATGAACACTTAGTTTACTTTCCAATGAACTATTAAATTTATCTAAGTTTTTACATGTAATTGGCCTAAACCTTATTTGAATTTTTTGTAAAGGAATGTAGGCGCATAACGTTATTGTCTGTCCACTATGATCAGATGGTAGCTTATGATGAGATGATTGGCTCTTGCATTCGTGTCTGGTTCCGAACCTCGTGCATGAAAGACGCATTAACTACTTGGTTTCAGACATTCTACATTCTATATTTTAAACATCCATATAATTATTATCACCAATATTGTAAAACTGAAGAGTTTGTTTGAAATGACAAAGAATCATGGCGAGATTCAAACATTCATTTGTATGAAAAAAAAAATTCATTTAGGGGGTTTAAAATATTTTCCAATGTGAATAACACATTACCAGGAGCAGATTGATATACTTAGTATATTTTTAAACCCCCGCATAATTAAAATATTACGTTCAAACCTAAACTCCGAACGGCATGCCTTAACATTCTTCCTAAGTAAGGCAGCAGAGAGCGCGGGAGAGGAATTTAAAGCTTCAGTAGTTTTAATGGGAATATTTCCAAAAAATGCTTCAAATTCCTGAGCTACTTCTATATCTGAATTTATGGGGCCATGTGCAGTCTCTAAATTAAATTCAGTATTACGCTGTTTTTTCCTACCTGTTTCATTATTTATTATTTGCCAAGTAGTTTTTATTTTGTCATCAGCTAATTTTATTTTATTTCTAATATAAAGGGATTTGGCTATTTTGCAGACACTTTTAAAAAGTTTTGAATATTTCGCAACATACTGATGAAAGCTTGTATTCATTACATGTTGCTTTAGACCATAAAGTTCAAATAGTTTTTCCCTGCTTTTGCGAATACCTGGAGTCGCCCAATCGCTAAATAAGAACTTTGTGCAAATACTTTTAGTCTTTAGTGGAAATGTATCAATAAAGTGTTTATTAGTGAAAAAAACTCAGCGTAGAACTCATTTGGGTCATCTATATTATTAAAGCAATGAACACTTAGTTTACTTTCCAATGAACTATTAAATTTATCTAAGTTTTTACATGTAATTGGCCTAAACCTTATTTGAATTTTTTGTAAAGGAATGTAGGCGCATAACGTTATTGTCTGTCCACTATGATCAGATGGTAGCTTATGATGAGATGATTGGCTCTTGCATTCGTGTCTGGTTCCGAACCTCGTGCATGAAAGACGCATTAACTACTTGGTTTCAGACATTCTACATTCTATATTTTAAACATCCATATAATTATTATCACCAATATTGTAAAACTGAAGAGTTTGTTTGAAATGACAAAGAATCATGGCGAGATTCAAACATTCATTTGTATGAAAAAAAAAAATTCATTTAGGGGGTTTAAAATATTTTCCAATGTGAATAACACATTACCAGGAGCAGATTGATATACTTAGTATATTTTTAAACCCCCGCTTATTAAAATATTACGAAATGAAAATAACACTTTTTCGTTTCATCTCGATGTCCATTTTGTGTTTATAAAAAAAAGAAAGTGACAAGCGATGTTAAAGGATCTATAAAATTGACAGACAAGTGATGTGACAAGTGTGTGGAAAAAAATTATCAATATTTGTGATATTATTTCCCATAAAGCGATGCAATTTCTATGTAAGAACTGCGAAATGGCGAATGTCAGTGTCACTGTTACTGTCAGTCACCGTTTCGTTCTGAAATAATGATCTTTTCGTTAAACTTATTAACTTTTTCTTGCGGGATTTTAAAAATTTTGTAAATGCCTGAATATACTCTTTAGGTACCCAAGAATATAAGAATTAGAATTTCAACTTCTCTAAACATCATTTTTTTTTGTACAAATCTAGCCATGATCCTTTCCGTAACTACTGCTCCGATTCTGTAAACTCTTTCACAAGTAGAAAGCTTTGTTATACCTGACTGCCATACCTTAGTGAAAACTAACTTTAGCACAGAACACTTATTATGACCACGAAGTAACTATTATACTTACTACATGCATATGACCTTAATTTTGGAAATTGGTGGCAATTCTAAACCTTCCGAAACAAAAATTATTTATCACTTTTTAACCGACTTCAAAATAGGAGGAGGTTATCAATTCGTCTGTAATTTTCTTTTTTTTTTGTTTGTTACCTGATTTCTTTTTACTGGGTGAACCGATTTTGATGATTCTTTTTTTATTCGAAAGCTAGTGCTTCCCATGTGGTCCCATTTTAATTTGGTCTAGTTCTGACAATGGCATTTATGAGAAACCCGTATAAGTCTTAAATTTGCATTAAGTATGTGCGATTTGTTACGCGATTTCTCCGGCAAACGTAAACCGATTTTGAAAATTCTGTTTTTTATAGATAGGGTATGCTTCAGAGGTGGTCCCATATAAATTTTATCGAAATTGATTCAGCACTTTTTGAAAAATCAACAAATCCCCAAAAATTTTACATAGACGACGTTTTAGTTTCATCAATCTTTGTAGTAGTTAACTTTCAATCTCGTCTTAATAGATTTGGATGAGAAGGAGGTACTAAAAAGCGGAAAATAAAAAGCTTTTTGCAAAAAAGACAACCGCCTTCAAAAACTAAAAAGTGAAAAATAACTTTAGCACAGAACACATATTGACTGTTTCGAAAATAAGTCTTAAATTTAGTCTCCATCAAGATTGGCCACGATGCTTGATATTCGCCTGGAAGGATATCAATCGAATACCACCTTCACCTCTTCACACATCCCTCAAGTATTCTCGATAATGGCGGAAATTCCACGCCAGATGCGTACGGAATCCAAAAACTTTGCGCCCATAACTATGCAGCCTCGTTCCGGCTCGCCAGTGTAGATCTGTCGGTGAATACTTGCTTGATTTATCTCTTGCATTTAAATTGTGTTTGTCGTCACTTATCTCTGATTTTTAATGTTGGACGTTAAAAGTCCATACTTTAAAAAACACAATCGTTGAATTTTTGAAAGTGTGGCACGATTGAAAACTTGCTACGAGCCTGTTTCATCGACTCTGAAGAGACACTGTTCACCAAATATAATTATAAAAGTATTGAACTTATGTAAATTAGCTTTTGGTCGCGACTTCGGCGTTATGAATGTCGGTCATCGCAGTTCATCATCATCCTTTCAGCCGAAAGACGTCCACTGCTGGACGTAGGCCTACCCCAAATGGGGGGGGGGGGGGGGTGCTCTGCCATAATCGCCACGCTTAGTAGGCGGGTTGGCGATCGCAGTATGGTTGTTACAAAGGCATAAAAACGCTGCTGCCCATTCTCTGGTGAGTCCCTTAGTCGCCTCTTACGACACCCGCAGATACAGAGACGAATTCACGAATTAAAAAGCTTTTTATAGCCCTATCTCGGTGCCATGAAAACCATTAAAACTGTGATTATAATAACACAATCCGTAAGTTTAATAGGATTTAGCATCATCTAAAACGAATAACTTCAATATAAACTATCATTCTTTAAGTAAAAAACGCCACCCGCAGAAATGCAATAAAGTTTGACGAGTCCCGGAGTTCCAACTGTCTCGGATCCTGCAACAAAATTTATCAGAAAAGAACACTGGAGTAACAAGCAGTATGTTGACTTTAAGTGATTTTAAAACTTTTAATAAATAAATTGTTAACAGAAGCAAATATTTTAAAGAGATATTTTCGTAAAACACGCAGTAAAAACCACAAAATAAATACTACATTCATTTCTTTAATCCACCCCAAATCGTGTTGACACAAGAACAAAATACGCATTAAATGGAAAACCTTTAGAAAATTAGCAGAAAACAAAGAATACACCCCTTTTTTGTTAGCGCCAGGCCATCCATTTAATATCTTTCAGAAAATACTCCCACAAAACAATTCTTTATCCACAATTGTGTCAACTCTCTACTTTTTTGTTTATTTTAGGGTGGCAACACTGAAAGAGTTGCCGTAAGCTTTTTTTTTGTTATTTGTGGAGGTTTCGCCGTGGTTATTGTGGCCAAGACTACCTATGCAAAAAATGTTTCTTTGGTAAACTATTTTATCGCAGTACAGACTTTTAGTCTAGTTTAGTTTTATTGATGTAAGTTTAAGTCTGTCTATGAGTGACGATCTTACCACATAGTTGTAGCATAAGTAAAATTTTGAGTTAAAAGGGGAAGATCTCATTCAATGCATTCAAAACACAGATCAGTCAGTATTTCTGGAGAAATGAATGCGTTGGGTGGGTCGGGTTTCGGATAGATTTAATTAGTCTGATGATGATGATGATGAACTTTTAGTCATTTTACCGGCTTGGCACACGACGATGGCAAGAGACCGGACGGCATTGTCTTTATTTCCTTGGAAGTTGGGTTGTTGGTTGTTGGGAAGTTGGTTGGCATACATACAAAGGCCTACCCTTTAGTGTGGGACGCCACGTGGGCGATACTCCTATGACGTCTCATTCTCCTAGTACATCGTGCTGTGCTGGTTCTGCTGCTGCGGCTGTAGAAAACCTCAAACGGCAAAAGGGCAGTATTATATGTGATAACTTTATTTTCGAGCCGTTTGGGATTGAAACGTCGTGGGATTCGAGTGTTCATCTCAAACTCAAACTCAAAAACATTTATTTCAATTAAACCATTTACGGGTATTTTTGAATTGTCAGAGTCAGTCAGTCATAAAGTTGAAGCTAGTTGCTCGTTGCAAACAGTAGGTTTCTATGGAGAAGAACGAGCAAGAAACTCCATGATCACTCTTTTAAAATCAGTTATATTTACAAATTTAGGTTACTTCATTCAATCTAAGGGTACAATGTGAGAACAATGTAACAAGTCTTGCATATTAAAAGAGGTCTAGAGAAAAATATAATTATAATAACAATATTCAAACCAAAGGAGAAAGCCCATTTTCCCTACATCTCTGAGCCCACCTGTTACAGTCATGGAATTGGTGTCATTTTTTAGATAAATACACCAAATATTATCTGACTTAATTTCAATTAAATTGGAAATTGCATTGGCAATTGCATTACTTAGATTTTTTAATTTGAATTTATAGCTAAGTTAGGTTAGAAAATACACCAAGCGACAAGCAACGATACGATTAAATCAAATATAACTCTTATTTAGCTGGTTTGTAATGAAAAACTAGTTACAGGCATTTCAATTTATGTGTGATTATACCGTAGTATAGTATCTACCTAGACGTTTGAGGATATGTTTGACAGATGATGACATGTATTTTAAAACCTGAGTCTTTTTATCCATACTAAACTGGTGAGAGTTGGAACTAAGTGCATTTTTCTCAGTTTCGCCATTTGATTTTTTTTTCGTGTTTTGTTTCATGATAGACGTTGGTAAAATCACAGAAAATACGAGTATCGTAACAGAACACATTCACCGGCGCAAGCACAACCAAACGAATAACTTGACGTTTAAGGTCATGTTTGATAGCTGGTGATGACGTGTTTTTTAAAACCTGACACAATGTCTTTTTATCCACACTAAACTAGTGAGAGTTGGAACTAAGTGAATAAAACTTTTTTTTTCGTGTTTTTGTTATATGATAAAATTACGATAATTTTGCAATAAAACAGTTGACTGTAACGCGTAGGCCCAAAAGTGGGCATTCTCCTTTAAAATAACCCAGGCAGCTAAGAGATGACCAGTCCCAACTGAGGGCGTCTGTTCACGAACATGACGCATGGATCGGCACCATTTAGCTCAACCATTTTGAAGGGAACCAAATGATCCAACACATGCACCACCGTCAGCGAGGCATTCAAGTGAGCATGACTCTCAGAATCGCCAGGGCATATTCAAGTCAATGAGGGGTATAAATCGCAAATGATAGCTTTAAAGAACATATAGTGCTCACATGTATGTGCTACGAAAAATTATATTGTACTAACACATATACTTTTTAAATCATTTTTCTTCACTACCCGTGATCCAAGAGCTGGTTTTTACCTTGGACAGAGGTTAAGCATTGCCATCCAACGTGGCAATGTCATCAATCTCTTGGGCACATTACCAGTTGACGGCGACGTGGAGTTATTTCTTGATGCCTAAAGCAATCGGTACTTGCACACGTCACTATACTGTGCCTGCACTATTCATGCCATTAAAAACCATTACACCCATTGTACAGTGCCCGTTAAATGATGATTTAAGCATAGACATAACAGATTACAACACAACGGCGAGTTAATTAGGTCATTTAAAATTTATCATCAGCGTTGATTGTTGGGCAGCCAATTTATTCTGGGTGCACCGACCATATTCGAAATTTATGGCATTTATAAGTAAAGTACTTCCCGTGACTAAGCTATCATGGCGAATGCTAAGTTTTGGTAAATAGAACCTTAAAGGTTAGTGGAAAAAATGTTGTTAATTAATAGGTCATAGGAAAGCCACCGTACCTCAGAAAGCACAGAAAGCCGTTGGTCCTGGCTGTCATTCGCAGATCCTTGACAGGTGTTACGGGTATTCAGAAGCCAGAAGTCTGTCAACCAGTCTTACCAAGGGGTATCTTGTTACCCAGTAACTGGGTTGGGTTGGTTGGTATTCAACAGCATCCGGTTTAACTGGAAGCTAACCTGACCATAATTGGGGAAAGGCACCACCTTTTTTAAAAAGCTGAAGAGTTTGTTTATTTGAATTCGCTGACCTTTGTAACTACTGGTCCGATTATAAAAATTCTTTAGCTAATAGAAAGCTACGGTGTCCTTTACTGATATATATGCTATTTTTGTTATTAATAAAACTAACCCTTTCCCTGCCCCATGAGCCACATACGGTTCAGAGGGGTAATTTACGTAATTTGATGACGCGCCGATGAAGTTGTAGTGCAGTTGCAGTTAAGTTCAAGTTTAAGTAATAAACGGTATTCTTGTAATCGTTGAACTGCGCGTAAGCTGCGCGTGAACTGCACGTCAGCTGTACGACCACCAAACTTACTTACGGTGTAGCCACATGAGAGAAAAATTATTAGGTACTACTTAAATAATTGAATAGAATCTGAATATGACGTTATTATAATATTAAAATAATACCCCCGTACAGATTTTAGTGCTTTATAACTGTAATTTTAAGACGTCAAACGAAAAGTAGAATACCGATCATGTTGCGTTCCAAAGCACGCACCAAAGACGCGCAACAGTAGAATGCCGTTATTGTGTTTGCGTGACGCGAACTTGACGCGAGCGTGTCTGACAGCGGTAGAGAATACGAAAAGCGTTGTTTTGATCGAAACTTAACTGCAACTGCACTGCAACAGCACTTCTTTAGTTACGTGAATTAGCCCACAGGTTGATAATAATAATAAGTATCTTGACTTGGCCCATCAGGTTGTCAACACATCCCACAGATGTGGACTCAGCGATCATTGTGTCGATAATTGTTACAGCCGATGGCTTAATTGCCAAGAGCCTCGACCAATATCTAAGGAAGCTCTCGTTAGACGGCTGGATCAAGGGCTTGATTCAGAAGGCAGTGCTTCTGGACACGACCCGCATTGTCAGGAGGTTTCTCTCTCTGGAGCCCTGACCGCCGGTAACTTGGACCCTGCTCCCGATACCGGTGGGGTACTATTTTTTTATATTTTAAAATTAAATGTTTTTATTTTTATAAGAATATTTCAAATTAATGTAATTTAATGTATATATAAAACAAATGAATGTGAATAATAATAACAGGCAAAACTATTCATTACAATAGACCTGACATCACCGTTCATGACAAAATTCATAAAACAGTTTACTTAATAGATACAGCGATATCTAACTCACACAATATACAAACAAAAATAATATCCGATAAACTTAGTAAATACCAAGACCTCGCCATAGAGATAAAAACCCAGAGGAAAGGTGAAAGAAAAGGTATTGTACCGAAATCACTAACACAAAGCCTTAACACTACACATGCCAACTCATACACTTTACCATGCTTCAAAATGCTACTCGATATACTCAACACCTGCCGCATAACCCGAAAGTTCCTGACTTCCTCTACTCTCTCATCCACATATTTAATTTAAATTTTCCCTTACACACTTGGCTCCAGCCCGTGTGTAAGTTCGTCAACTCTCTTATTAGAGAAGAAAAACAAAGAATCGAAAATAATAATAATAATTTATTGTCTTAAGAATAGGGTATTTTACAAAAAAAAACTAATTAGTACGTCAGATAGATTTCCAAAAAATATTTTCTTTTTTCAAGTAAACAAAATATGAAGACGATACAGTGCGTCGAAAAATCGTGTGACATCACTATTTCAGTACACTTTTACTGGCGAAGTGACGTTACAAACCCCCACTTATGATTTTTCGTTATTTATTAGATAAAACAAAAAATACGTATAATCTAACTGACGGACTAATTAGAATTTTGTGATAAAATACACTATTGTTATACAGTTTTTGTTATCTAGACCCCACACTAAACTAGTTGATTGTTTAACAATTGTGTCAGCTTCGCGCACTGTATAAAAATACACGCGCACGAAGTTCAGGTTAAAAGCTCGAAAATAATAAATGATGTAAAAGACAGCAGGACGGTTACAAAAAATCCAAATCTCCAAAGATACAGTTTGTTTCATCCATTAGCTAACAGAAAAAAAAACTATTTAAATGCAAACGCATCGTACTCTAACAACTTTTCATTATAATGAAAAAAAAAACATGGAAAGCAAACGCGACTGGCTTCCTTTACTACCAGAATGACGTGCCCGGCGCTGGTTAAAAGTTTTAACGAGAATCGGGGATACTACCCAAATTGGCTTCGAGCACGATCGTTTACTTGTTTACGTAGAACTAACCTACGGTTTCGCCTGTGGTTTTCTACCTAGGCTGAAAGCTAGATATCTTTTAGACGCAGTAAAAGTTGGCTCTGCAAACGAGGTTGGCTATTTAGTGTGGAGTTTTGATGTAAACTTAGCATTTCTGAAAAGCAAAAATTGGAGGGTTTTGGAGTTATTTGCGCATTGCCGAAGATTATAAGATACCTAGACTATAATGGAATCTTTAGTAGGCAACAGTCAAGGAACAGTTAAAACCCGATAAAAAGGGACTTAACTTTAAATTCCCCCGTGTCTACCCACAGGACGCAGACACTAACAGTCTAGGCAAACTTACAGAGAAAACTACAGTAATTAATCATGTTCCAAGTATCACTTTACATAGCAAATTAGGTTACATGGAGATTAAATGGTGTTACAACCGGTTAAAACTGGTTATAACTGGGTGAGAGCGGTTTAATTGTAAAGCGGGTTGCGGTCAATTTGTGCGTGATTGAGGGTTTGAATATTGCAAAACAATAATATGGATTTTTGCAGGGTTTATCGGGTTTACTATCCCGCCACATTATTCCCAACCACTGTATCTCCTGAAAACCAGAATCAACTGTGGCTACCACTAGAAAAGTGTCCTGGTAATGTAACTTGAGGAGCCCCATATTACCGTCTTAACTGGGGTGTGATTCTGTAAGACCTCATTCTAAACTTCGAATCTGAATCCGCGAGTGAGTTTCTTGATTGGCATTCTAAAAACTCGGTTGATAATTCGAATTTATACTAGCGCCACCCTTGCGAGCGTGACAGCGAGTTGAACTAAATTGACAGGGAGATTTTAACAGATAAAGTATGAGGGAAGTCTGTAAGGTAACCCGATTCAAAGTGTCAAATATATGAGGTCATTTTGAACCTTATGCGATGTGAGAGTGAATAGCGATGTGAGATGCGAGTTGTTGTTTGAATTTTACAGAATCGATCTACTGCTTTCGATTCAGCAACGAAAATCTGGGGGACAATTCTATTAGATTTTAGAAATGTTCGCATGTTAATTTCTGTCTCAGTCTGTCAAAAATGTCTATTTTACCAACAAGACACAACTTTTGTCAAAATTTTGACATTGATTGTCGCTGTGATGACATTTCGACTTTAATGATTTTAATTTAAAGAATTAGTCTTCTTATAAGAACAGCGAAGGAGTATATAAAACAAAATTATCGTGCTTACTAGTTTAGCCCGTCACAGACGTAGCTATATTATTATTAATATAATTCATAGCAATGCATATTACGATAAATTTTCTATAGTAATCTTTGAGTGACCACAGACGCAGCTATAATATATATCTTTATTACTTCACCAAAATATGTGGACAGATATAGTAAGGCATCTTCTTATATATAAAAATCTTCTGTGCGTGTGAATGAAAGTGAACTCCTCCTAAACGGCTGGACCGATGTTGATGAATTTTTTGTGTGTGTTTCAGTACATTCGAGAATGGTTTAGATTCACATTTGGACCCGGTAGGTGGCGCTGCAGTCGGTTTTTTTTACAGGGCAGGACAACGTCTGCTGGGCTCGCTAGTATTAATATATATATTTCAAAAATGTGAAACAAACAACGACCGCAGACGTAATAAGGGCGAAAATATATTATTATATTATAGCAACCGTGTGTGGTGGCTAGCTATAATATATATTATAGCTACGTATGTGACGGGCTTTAAGTTGCTGGACTCTAAGGTTTTATAATATCACCATTCTACGCATATCCTGACTGAACTTCGGTCACGGTGGGTCATCTCAATAGAGGTATGCAGGAAATATTATAGTACTCAAGTGTGTGGGCAAACACAGGTGAAATCCATCTTCCCTCACTCAAACAGTTTGATGGGACATCGATCTTACACGACCGGTGTAAGATCAAGCGCAGGACCCGCGGCTTAAAGCGCTTTCCGAGGCTCGGGGGTGTTACACCGCCAGCTACCTAAATGGTGTTTAATGGTGTCCTACGGAGCACAACGAAAAACTACGTGCTGCGAAGCCCCCCCCCTACCCCGGTGTATATTTCTCGTCACCACTACACCACTGACGCGGAAGACATTGTGAAGTACGTGCGCCAAAGGCTGAAGTACGCGCCGAGAGTGCAGCTGCTGGGGTCGCATCGCAACGTCAACTTTAAGGCGTTTGTGGTGCGCATACAAACATGCTACCTGCAGTGCGATTCTGTAAGAATTCACCCGCGAATTCGAAACCTATCTCATTTCCGATTTCACTTACCTGAAGTGAAAAGTATTTGGTATTCGCTAAAATAGTAACGTAATAATAGTTCGCTTCACCTAAGTTGGTACTCAGTGGCGCTAGCGTAGTAGTTATCGAATTATAGTATACCTAAAACAGTTTTCACCGCGGAATCAGACGTGAGAACTGGAGTGAGTTCTTACAGAATAACATAGCTGCATCAGGTGTTGGAAGAAAGCTTTTGGTCACAGGATGTGGTATTCGCCTCCGCGGACTAGTGCCACCGGAACGCATAAAGTCTTGCAACTACAAGTGATACTAAGTTTTGAGTTTTATTTACAAACAAGATTGTTTTAAGTATACTTAAGTTTAAGGTATTTTTCTATGGGTTTTTGTTTCCGGAAAATAAATGGTTTTTATTATTTATTTATTTTATTTATTGTTCCGAGACAGCGACACGTCGGTCTACACTGAAAACCAGAGCCGTGGTTCGTGACTTCCTACGCGGCATTTATGCTGAGCGTTGGTCGTTTCGCGCGGTAGTGATGCATGTTTCTGACCCGGACATAATATTTTTACTTTTTAGAATTCACTTGTTTTAGTTTTAGGCATTGTAACAATGTTATTTAATATCGTCGCTGTTGCGTAAATAAAATGTATTTTTTTCTTTCAGCGTCCTAATTCCGGACTGCTACTCAGAAAGTTGTAATAGAAAAATACAATAACCAGGGAATTGAGCCGAGGTCCCCACACTATAAAACCAAGAAGGTAGTTAAACACCAGCACCGCATAATGCCCCTATCGTCATACAAAACACCCACAGATGAGAAAGGGGTATCTTCACCAGTTGTAATTTCGTTTACTATCCCCTTAACATTTAAAACCAGTCTTCCATTGCCCATAAACTTCCTCATAAACTTATATCACTGCCTCCTCATGTACCCTCCATTATTTTCGTCCCCATATGTACATACAAACGCTGGTCGTAAGGTCGCCCACAAACTGCGTCTCGGGGCGGAAACTGCGGCAGTGTCGCAAGTGTGCGCGGACACTTAGCAGCGTTATAGCCACTTAAGATTGCTCGAGGCTTATTAATCTGTTTCTCAGTTTATAATGGTGGAAGGAGCTATGTTTGCGTTATTGAGAACCGTTAAATAATTCAACATGGCGTCCGGGTCGAAGCGTCTGAATTTAGCACGTTTTCAATAAAATATCGTTGTTTCTTTGAAATCTCAAGAGATGTCAAATACCTATTTATATGAAACAGTTCTCAATTAACGATTTTAGGCTATTAAATGACCCCACAACTGGTAACTACAAAAGTGTTGTTTGTTGATTTAAGATAAAGTGGTTTTTGTTTGAAGTACATCTTCTAAACATTCATAATATATATTATCAAGAATTAATATTTATATAATCATCCGCCTGGTCTTTTTCCAACTATGTTAGGGTCGGCTTCCAGTCTAACCGGATGCAGCTGAATACCAGTGTTTTACATGGAGCGACTGCCTGTCTGGCATCCACAACCCAGTTACTGGGTAACGCGATACCTCTTAGTAAGGCTAATTGTCAGGCTTCTGGCTTCTAACTGGGTAGTTAGAAGCCAGAATGTCTGACAATTAGTATTTAATTAGTACTAATTAGTAGTATCTCTTTTGAAAAAATGTTTTACAATAGTTTGATAGGTACATGCTGTTTATATCGATCGCTCATGGCAAAGCTATGCTTGTTCATATCTTTAACAGTCTTTATACCCATAAAGACTGTACCCAGACAGACAGTCTTTATGGGTATAAAGACTGTTAAAGATATGAACGACAGCCGGAACCAACGGCTTTACGTGATTTTCGATGCAAGCATAGCTTTGCCATGAGCGATCGATATAAACAGCATGTACCTCTCAAACTATTGTAAAACATTTTTTCAAAAGAGAGAACATGGTATCTCTTGCCCGTTCTTTTCCATATACATCATATCAGCCTATTGACGTCCACTGCTGGGATGTGATTCTGTAAGACCTCATTCTAAACTTCGAATCTGAGTCCGCTGTTTCTTGATTGGCATTCTAAAGACTCGGTTGATAATTCGAATTTACACTAGCGCCACCCTTGCGAGGGTGTCAGCGCGTTGAACTAAATTGACAGGGAGATTTGGACAGATAAAGTATGAGATGACGTAAGAAGTGGCCATTCTGTAAGGTAATTTCCCCGTCACTTCGCACTCAAACTGGAATCAAAGTGTCAAATATATCAAAGTCATTTTGAATTGAACCTTAGGCAAAGTGAGAATGGATAACGATGTGAAATGCGAGTTGTTGTTTGAATTTTACAGAATCGACCTACTGGACGTAGGCCTCGCCCAAAGATCGCCAACCAACGCGGCCTAGGACAGCCCGCATCCATCCGGTACCATGCACCTTCTTTAAATTGTCGGTCCATCGTACCGCAGGGCGTCCCACACTACGCTTGCCCAAACGCAGTCGCAACTCTAGAGCGAACTCTAGAGTTTTTCCATATGAAACTGCATATTGAGTGGGGCTAGATTCATTCGTACTTTTCTCTTGTTAAATATTTTCAAAAGACATAACGTAAATTAAAAAATAAAAAGCTTTTTACAAAAAAGACAACCGCCTTCAAAAAGTGAAAAATAACTTTAGCACAGAACACACATTGACTTTAGTTTCGAAATTCAGTGGCTTTGTTCTGTTTGTTGTTTTGTATTGCCACCGACTTCCGAAACTAAAGTCAATGTGTGTTCTGTGCTAAAGTTATTTTTCACGTTTTGACAGCTCATAAAAAGTATGTCAATTGATTGGTGGTGTCAAGTACCCAATTGTATGCGCACCAGCTCCATCGACTAAATAGTTTAGTTGTGTGGAATTCACGAGAAGTACACAACTCGACTAAACAGTTTAGCCTATGTAGGAGTTGTATGTATGCGCTAGGCCTAGTGTTCACTACTAGTTTACGTATAGAATTTGTTTAAACCAAAAAAATACAAATTTACGTTATTATTATTATTATGTTTACCCCATGCTGTCCCACTGTAAGGTATAGGCCTCCTTCTATTCCTTCCATCGGTCTCAACTTTTCGCTATGTCTTGACAAGTCGTCCCGCCATCTCTTTATTTTCAACCGACTGGTCCAGTTCTGACCATGGCATCCATGAGAAAACCGTATAAGTCTTAAATTTGCATTAAGTATGTGCGCGATTTGTTACGCGATTTCTCAGGCAAACGTAAACCGATTTTGAAAATTCTTTTTTTTATAGATAGGGTATGCTTCAGGGGTGGTCCCATATAAATTTTATCGAAATTGATTCAGCACTTTTTAAAAAATCAACAAATACCCATAAATATTACATAGACGAGGTTTTAGTTTCATCAATCTTTGTAGTAGTTAACTTTCAATCTCTTCTTAATAGATTTGAATGAGAAGGAGGTACTAAAAAGCGGAAAATAAAAAGCTTTTTACAAAAAAGACAACCGCCTTCAAAAAGTGAAAAATAACTTTAGCACAGAACACACATTGACTTTAGTTTCGAAATTCAGTGGCTTTGTTCTGTTTGTTGTTTTGTATTGCCACCGACTTCCGAAACTAAAGTCAATGTGTGTTCTGTGCTAAAGTTATTTTTCACTTTTTGAAGGCGGTTGTCTTTTTTGTAAAAAGCTTTTTATTTTCCGCTTTTTAGTACCTCCTTCTCATTCAAATCTATTAAGAAGAGATTGAAAGTTAACTACTACAAAGATTGATGAAACTAAAACCTCGTCTATGTAATATTTATGGGTATTTGTTGATTTTTCAAAAAGTGCTGAATCAATTTCGATAAAATTTATATGGGACCACCCCTGAAGCATACCCTATCTATAAAAAAAAGAATTTTCAAAATCGGTTTACGTTTGCCTGAGAAATCGCGTAACAAATCGCGCACATACTTAATGCAAATTTAAGACTTATACGGTTTTCTCATGGATGCCATGGTCAGAACTGGACCAGTCGGTTGAAAATAAAGAGATGGCGGGACGACTTGGCAAGACATAGCGAAAAGTTGAGACCGATGGAAGGAATAGAAGGAGGCCTATACCCTACAGTGGGACAGCATGGGGTAAACATAATAATAATAATAACGTAAATTTGTATTTTTTTGGTTTAAACAAATTCTATACGTAAACTAGTAGTGAACACTAGGCCTAGCGCATACATACAACTCCTACATAGGCTAAACTGTTTAGTCGAGTTGTGTACTTCTCGTGAATTCCACACAACTAAACTATTTAGTCGATGGAGCTGGTGCGCATACAATTGGGTACTTGACACCACCAATCAATTGACATACTTTTTATGAGCTGTCAAAACGAGATTCCTCCATAGATTTTGTATGACAATAGCGGCCTGTGACGTCACTTATTTACCAACTCAATTGGGTTGTTGACACCATTAACCAATAATTCCGAAATACAACTTATCTTAAAATTCACTTTATTTTAGCCCCGAAAACCTGATTAATTTTCAATTAACTGTAAAATTCGATTTTAAGTTGCTTTGAAATCAATTAATAGTTAGTCAATTGAGTTGGTAAATAAGTGACGTCACAGACCGCTATTGTCATACAAAATCTATGGAGGAATCTCTTTTTGACAGCTCATAAAAAGTATGTCAATTGATTGGTGGTGTCAAGTACCCAATTGACTAACTATTAATTGATTTCAAAGCAATATAAAATCGAATTTTACAGTTTATTGAAAATTAATCGGGTTTTCCGGTCTAAAATTAAGTGTATTCTAAGATAAGTTGTATTTTGGAATTATTGATTAATGGTGTCAACAACCCAATTGGTTAGACGATCGTCGGTTTTTTTTTATCTACAAACTGACCTGTCTTCTTTCGGCTACATTCAAGACTAGATGTGCTAAGTGCTACATACAATATTAATTAACAAAAAAGTTCTAGTTTCTGTGCACTTCCACCCATAGTTTTTATTTTCAGATTTATGTCTGAAAACTCTTTCAAACTTTTTAAGTAAAGTGCAGGTTTTTTTCTTCGCTATTAATAAACTGTTCCTTGTCGTCTATTATACATAGTTCTTGCTATAGGGACAAGCAACGTGGCGCCGCCTCAAACGATACTTTTAATAGGCAAGTTTCGTTGGCAGCTGCCAGTAAAACAACAGAAAACAATCGTCCAAAATCAAACTTCGTTGACACTACAAGCCAGAACAACAACAAAATTCTTGATAACATTACAATGTATTAATTTTACTGCAAAATAAACTAGGAAATACGGCTCTTCAGTAGCAATCAACTAAAAGCACTCGATATTATTAAAACGCTGGTTTTTGCTCATAAAGGTGAAATCTGCTAATACAGCCGTGTGGTTACAACGCGATACGGATGCATTACGTGGATAGGAAACTGTAATATGCATTAATATAGGCCCTTATGTAAAACGGACGAGATCTAGTGCTTAGATAAGATATTAAGGTGAAGCAAAAGTTAATAGAAAATAATTGGTATTTTTACATTGAAAGGACAATGCCAGAAACTCTATAGAACTTTGCCCCACATAGCAAAAGTCATGTGCAATATGTAGTATCTTACTGTTTATTTATTGCTGATAACTAAACATCAGTCTTAGTGACTGTAGAACTTGCGGTTTCCGTTTAAATCTAAAAACAATAATGACATTGATTATAGGTTAAATTATATTTTAGGTAAAATGAGTTTGTATTTTGTGGGCAGGTATTTCGTAATCCGCAAGTTCTAAAGTAAAAAAAAATACTATAGAAAGGTTCTATATTCATTACAATTATTTTCATTAATTTACTACATACATGGGTTACTTTTTCTGTACATGGGTGGGGCAGGATCTGGCATTGTCATTTACTTCCTTACATAGAATAGCACCCTCCCATTTTATCCCGAGGGTGTCGTCGAAGGCGACTAAGGGAAAATCCGGAGGTCGGGCTGCAGCGGCTTCCGTGTACTTACTAATTTCACTGCGGTACCCAAGACGCCAGCCAAGCGTGGGGGTTACAGCAACCCCACCCCCTGGGGAGGCCTTCGTTCAACAGTGGACGTCTTCCGGCGGATGATGATGATGATGATGACATCCATACATTGAAGAGCTCGTGGCTAAGTAAAAGAAGTACTAATCGATCGGTTAAGCTACGCTTGCCGAGGTCGGTCCGAGGATGGGTGACCATCCAACCAACTTCCAACTTCAACTCCAACTTCCAACTCCAACTTTCGTTTTCTTGTTTTTTTTATTTTAGTGTGTTTCTGTCCTGGGGGGCGAATAAATTATTTTTCTTTCTTTCTTTCATCCATTTCATATCAGACCCTTCCTTGCCTCGGAAAATACGTAAAGCCCTCGGTCCCGGCTGTCATTCGTAGATCTTTGACAGTCGTTATAGGCAGTCAGAAGCCAGAAAAACTGACAACCAGTACACTCGAAAAAAGCTTATTTACAAAAAAGCCTTCAAAATCTAAAAAGCCTTCAAAATCTAAAAAGTGATAAATAACTTTACAGTACACAGATGACTTTAGATTTAGAAGTCGGTAACCAAGGCACCGGCTTCCAAATCTAAAGAATCGACGAATACAAATACAACTTACGGGTATGGAAATAAAATTGAAATTTCAATACACGACATGCCTAAGCATACCGCGGTATTGCTTTTGTACTTACGACGGTTAACATTGAAATTTTAACTTTATTTCTATACATTTAATGCTATATTTTTATTCGTCGCTGGACCTTATTATTTATTGTCTAAAATAGGACTAGATTACTTTTTGTATAAAGCAGGCTGTCGGTACAGTTCTCTTAAATTAAATCAATGAATGACAAGTTCAGAACTAGACGCAATCTCACTAACTAACCTCCGTATGAATACTGAAATTCAAACTTTCTCTATAAATTAAATTATCTGTAATCTCGAAAGTTATGTGCATAATATTATTAGTGAAATATGTCTGACTGTATGTTTTGTAGGGCTTGACTTTAACCCACAAACTTTGCAGACTTCTCATATGTTCGTAGGGGTCTGTAGGGAGGCTCCTACGCAGAAAGTTCTATCTTAAACTAGTTCTAGTTTGGAGACGTCTTGTAATTCAATCTTCAGGCTGTGTAATCTTTAATTGGATAAGGGTCGAGTTATGAAATGGGTGGAATAAATGTATAGAAAATATGGCTTTGAGACAGTTTTATCTTTTGGAAACTTAAGTCCTGCTTTTTCCCGAAAAAAAACGGGACTGCGAAACACTACGGCATGCTCGATATTTTTACGGTACGATTTTAGAGTATTACATAAAATGTCTCGCGTGTTCGCGATATTATGTTTCCACGCTCGTAATAACAAACTTTGGAACCTTATTCAACAGTGGCGCCAACTGGTGAGCATAAAAACGATAGCCTTCATTATGATACAGTCAGTTTTCTTTTTTGGAGTAGTAAATCCTAATGGACGCCCCATTAGGATTTCCTACTCCAAAAAAGAAAAAAGTCCAATAATGACCCGACCTGAAAATCGAATTCAGGACCCCCACACTCAGCAAAAGCGCTTTCGACCACTAGACCAAAGAGGCAGTCCAATAATAATAACAGTAGATACTTCTATGTTATCTATGAGTTCGTAGATAGTTTATAGTTCGACCTGAGCTTTAATACTCTGTGTCACCTATGCAATGTTTTGACAGCAGTGCAATGCACGGTCGAGTGCGGACGTGTTTCCGCCGCTCGATATGAATATTATTTCCACGTGTTGCGCGGGTTCGCTATTACTTTACAACCGCTTATAGCCAGAGAAAGAGGTCTTGGCATTTATCACCATTTGTCAGATCTTCAAGGTCTAGTTTCAAGGAGGAGGAGATCAGCAGTTCCAAGCTACTGCTGTTCCAGTCTCTCGGCAGGGTCGAGCAGATGCAGTCCTGCCGAAGGGATGATGGCCAGAAGTATGTGCAGGACATCATCACATTGATGAAAAGCACCGACCCGAACGACGTGCCCGCATTTGTGGCGAAGGAGCTACATAAGTTGCTCCGCAACACCTTCGACGCAGCTCTATGTGTCCCGGCTACATCACACCACGAATGTTGAGGAGATCGTGTAGTATGTTCGAACGAACACCTACTAGACTTAATGGGTCGAGAAGTTTGAGTCGCGCGACAACTTGTACTTCAAGTCGTTAGTGGTACGAGATCAGACTCATTACATTTAGACCTTTTTTTTTTGTTCCGGGGTGGAAAATCCTCATGGATGTCCTCTGCTCTGGGGCGGGCGGAGGGGTCTGTCAGGCTCTTACTGACTAAAAACCACCCCGGTGTTCCATCTCACACCTACGTCGGGGATCGCGGGAACTGGAGATACTTCCGCAACCCACGACTGGTGCCGGCTCGCTTGTGCGGGCCACTTCTCGGGTCAGGGGGGAGTGAGGTGTTAGACTCCCCCCGGACGTCTAAGAGGGGCGCGCGTGGAACACCACGACCCGCCACCTCGGGTCCTGATGTATGTGGGGGGCGACAGACGTCCCCGAGTCTGCTGCCCTTGGACCCATTTAGGGGAGCCGGAAGAGGGTGTTATCCGACCTTCCCCGATGCCCGGTGCGCCTGCTGCGGGCCGGGTGGGAGGTAGAGATCTCCCTCTCCCTTTCCGCAGCCTCCTTCTGCGACATGACAGTTTCGTAGTAGGAAACCATGGCGTCCCAGTACTCTGCGCTGTAGACCATCGACTTTACCACGGCCGACAGCGACAGGTCACTGACTACTTCTGAGACGAGGTCACGGCGCGGGTCCTCCCAAGCAGCACACTCTGCCAGCGTATGCCGCGCCGATGTCCTCCCGGATTACACTGAGACCTTCCTCAAGGAAGAGTTTTGGTCGAAGGGTGTCGTGTAGATATGTCATGGATCTTTGATATCCGAAATAAATGATTCATTAATATATTATTACTGTTCAGTGTTCCTTAAATAAATAAATGAGTAACGAAGTAATAAGTGCACACACTGTAAATCTCTGCCAATACCTTCGGGAAATACAGGCATGATGTATTGTTCCGTCGATAAAAATTGGCCAACGCCCTAACCCCTTGTCACTGTCACAACTTTAATATCTAACAAAACTAACTTACACCCGCGACGTCGTTCGCATAAATGTCAAGACGGTACCGCTCCAATGCCGCCTCCTGGTGGCGTTGGCCATTGTTCCACTATTGTTTCTGCTAATTGGACAGTTGAACTAAATTATCATACAATTTTATTATGCTATGACACTCTACAATCTGTCTATCAGTGAATGAAGACGATTTTTGTTTTGCGCACTTGTCCCATTGACAGCACATGTGGACAAACCCATTCTTTTTCAAATTGTTCATAATAAAATAAGTAAAGTTACGGTCACAATAATAAGTGAATGTCGGTTATCGTGGATGTAGACAAAGTCGCGGACAGAACCTAGTAACTTTATATTATTTAAAAGAAGTTTGCCTTAAATTAACTTTTTTATTATTAGAAAGTAAGCTTTAAGCAAGTAAAGGAATCAAGCTATTTTCATACCAAAATTATAAAATGTTTGGCATGAAAATAGCTTGAATCCATCAAACAGACAGGGTTATTTGCGCATTTATATTATAGTACATGGATTGTTTATATTGTAAATTACATTTCCCCATATTATATAATTATAAGTTTATATCTAACTAGCCTTTCCCCGCGACTTCGTTCGAAGAGTATTTTAAATCGGACTATACCCTGTTCACAATGACATTAGACATTTACACAAACCGTGTCCGTTCAACCGATTTTGACTAATATTGCGTTGGTAGCATGACAAATGGCAACTGCAGTAAACAGTTGTTATTGTAACCACTTTTTTGCCTCTAATGTCATCCTTAAGCCTACGGAATAGAAGTCAAAATCGGTTGAAGGGACTGTAAAAAAGATTTGTGTTTATGTCTAATCTTATTGTGAACAGCGTATAGTAGTTTTTGAGTTTATTCGTTACATACAAAAATACAAATCTTTCGTCTTTATAATATTACTAGCAGACCCGACAGACGTTGTCCTGTCGCTATCTACCTACTTACCTGCCTATTTACCTACCCTACACCTACCCTACACCTACCCTACACCTACCCTACACCTACCCTACACCTACCCTACACCTACCCTACACCTACCCTACACCTACCCTACACCTACCCTACACCTACCCTACACCTACCCTACACCTACCCTACACCTACCCTACACCTACCCTACACCTACCCTACACCTACCCTACACCTACCCTACACCTACCCTACACCTACCCTACACCTACCCTACACCTACCCTACACCTACCCTACACCTACCCTACACCTACCCTACACCTACCCTACACCTACCCTACACCTACCCTACACCTACCCTACACCTACCCTACACCTACCCTACACCTACCCTACACCTACCCTACACCTACCCTACACCTACCCTACACCTACCCTACACCTACCCTACACCTACCCTACACCTACCCTACACCTACCCTACACCTACCCTACACCTACCCTACACCTACCCTACACCTACCCTACACCTACCCTACACCTACCCTACACCTACCCTACACCTACCCTACACCTACCCTACACCTACCCTACACCTACCCTACACCTACCCTACACCTACCCTACACCTACCCTACACCTACCCTACACCGACCCTACACCGACCCTACACCGACCCTACACCTACCCTACACGTACCCTACACCTACACTAAACCTAAAAAAAAAAAAAAAAAAAAGTATCCTATGTCCGTCTCCTGGTTTTAAGCTACCTCCCCACCAATTTTCATCCAAATCGGTTCAGCCGTTCTCGAGTTATAAGTGTTGTAACAAACACGACTTTCTTTTATATAAATATAGATAGTATAGATATAGATTATATGTAATAAGTAGCCCATCAAGTAAATATCGGCAAGCAATACGAGCGACCGAGGTAATTGGGTCAGTTGCTCCTGTGAGCGATGAATATCATTACTGCTAGACGTGACTGCGATCTAGAACATATTTTACGTTACTACTAGGTTACCTAACCATGTTTAGTGCCGAAGGGAGAATAGGGTTCGGTTGTGAGGCCTGATTAAATGACGACTTCTAATAAAACGCAGCCGTTTTGGCGATTATTCCAATTCAGAATCTAGTACATCATCTTTCTAGCCTTTTCGCTAAATGTGGGGTCTGCTTACAGTCTACACGGATGCAGGTGAATACCAGTATTTTTCTGTACATGCAGCGACTGCCTGTCTAATCTTCACAACCCAGTTACTGGGCAACACGATACCCGTTGGTAAGAGTGAAGTACGAGACGAAAGTGATAAATAACTTTAGCATAGATCACATAATTATTGTATAATTATTGTACTTTAGTTTTGGGAGTCAGCGAATTTGTTCTGTTTGCTGTTTCGTGTTGCCACTGACTTTTTAGCTTTGGAAGACGGTTGTCTTTTTTGTAACAAGGATTTTTATTTTTCGCTTTTTAGTACCCACTCGATATCATCCAAACTCATCAAGAAACGGTAACACTAAAAAAAATTAAGTCATTTCTTAATTTTCACCCTTAAAGGAAGAATATTTCCATTAAATTATCCACCACCACCACCACCAGGGGAACCATCCCTGAGGTATACCCTACCCATTAAAAAAACAATTTTCAAAATCAGAAATCGCGAAAAAAAATGTTTTAAATCTTTTTCAGAAGCCGGTTAAAAGTCATTCTGATTTTGAAATTACGTTGACAAGTCACCAGTCTATAAAAAAATGGTAAATAAATAGATGTTAGTGCCCCAATCCTATCGATTAAATTAAATGTAATAGATTTAATGTCTTATTGACTAAATTGTTTAGTTGTTTTTAAGACTTTATAATATATACCTAAGTCTTTATAAAATCTCTAAATAATCTAACAAAAATAATAAATATTATTATTATTATTAGATTATTGACTTATAATAATAATCTTATTGTTATTAGATTTAACTGTAGTGCGGCGTGGAGTGCGTGGACGTCCTCTATTTGCAGTGTCCTCATGTCGCACCAAGGCGGGTGTCCGCGCGCCTCTAAGACGTTTAGCAAAAAAATATAATACTCTTTTCTCTGAATTAGATTTATTTTCTTTGTCAGCTAACAAAATTCGCATTGATCTACTTAAAATTATCGAGAAAACAGTTGATTAACCATATCCTCATATTATTATGTATACATTTTAGTATTACAGTAAGAATTATTATTTTGTATGATTAATTAGTAATATTGTACTCGTGCTCTTCCAAAATTTTTATTCGAATATGTAGCATGTGGATAACGTAGTTAGTTACGCACTGATAAACCTAGATTGTAAGCTATTGTTAACCATGTATAGTGTGTAATTGTTTGTTTTCCTTAATAAATTAAATAAAATAAAAAAATTAACAAGGCAGTTTCAGTTCAGATAGTCACTTTGCCGAATATTTGTCTGTAAAGGCCTCCATAGAGGTACTTCTTGAGCGCCAAAGTCAAGCCACCATTTTGTTTTTGTTCCGGTGGAAAATCCTCATGGATGTCCTCCGCCCTTGGGCCAGCGAAGGGGTCAGGTATAGTTTGATCTACGTTGCATCAGTGCGAAGCAGGGGCGGGTCGCTGGTATATTATAAAGCTGAAAAGTTTGTTTATTTAAAAGATCTCCGAAACTACTATCCGTCCATTTTTGAAAATTGTTTGGCTAATAAAAAGCTACGGTATCCCTAGCAATATACTATTAAATTATAACCAACAAATTAAGTTTCTTCTGACTTAAGAGGAAACACAAGGGCCGTTTTTTCATACAAACTTAGTCCCCTGTTTCCTCCCTGGATAATGCCAGTAGATCAATTTTTTTTTAAATATCCATGGCTACAATTGGCATGTCCCTATGTTTTCCATTTTCTCATAATTTTTTTATTAAAATAGATATGAATATTCAAAAACCTAAAAAATTGGCATGATTTTCCGCTGTGTTCAAACATTCAGAAAACAAATATGACTTGATTATATAAAAAAATGAAAACATAGGAACACGGCAAAAGCCTTTCTTTATTTTTTAATGAAATAAGCAGTTAAATCGGTTAAGTTTTGGAGAAGAAATCAGGGGACTACGAATCATTGATTTTGTGTACTTTTAATAGGTATTTTCGGTCAAAGCTGCAGTTGTCTCTATCGCGCTCTGCGGTTCGTGTTCGGGCATCGCGCGACAGCAATAGATTTTACAAATACCTAATTTTCACTTCTCTAGCCCGTAATATTTCCTCTTAAAACCACCACGGTGTTCCATATCACACCTACGTCGCGTTGGCGTATTGGAGATACTTCCGCAACCCCCGACTGTAAGTCAAGCCACCACACCACCACTAACCTTTTTTTTTTTTTTGATAGGCGTGGAAAATGCTCATGGATGTCCTCCGCCCTGGGGCGGGCGGAGGGGTCTGTCAGACTCTTACTGACTAAAACCCACCCCGGTGTTCCATAACCTAACCCTAAGCTATTATTTATACAGAAAAACGCATTGTAACATTCAGGTTGGCAGTTGGTCCTTGAGGCGGCGCGCTAAAAGCTGGCTTGTGTCAAGAGAGAGGTACTCGGGCGCCGCAAGGGCCCTCCGTGCGACCTCACACGCTATTTACATCAATCTACTGTAGTTTCGGGTTAAGAATATGCGCGATTGTTTGCGCATTGTTATGAAAGGTTTTTTGTAAATACATTGTTTAATAATTATTTTCTAATAAGTGTTACCCATCATGTAATTTATTTTCTCATAATATTTTGAACCATCAGCTTCATATAAAACACTGGTATTCAGCTGCATCCGGTAAGACTGGAAGCCGACCCCAATATAGTTGGGAATAGGCTAGGCAGATGATGATGATGATTTTGAATCATCATCATCAAGTCAATCTTTTGGCGCCCACTGCTGGGCATAGGTCTCCCCCGAGTGGGGGTATATTTTGAATAGATTATAATATTTACTTAGCATTGACATCACAATATAAAGCCGTGTACGCACGTACGAACAAATTTGTTGTGTTGCATGATACGCAACAACTTGGTTCGAACATCGAACACTGTTAGTCAAACATGTTTTCAATTGTATAATAGTATGAACCAAAAATGTTCAAGTTTAATTTTTTTTTAAGCTATTGCATAGCTTCTATCGCGGGCTTTGAGCGCGGCGGCGACAGAATCAAAAAATTCCGGAACGAAAATAAAACCTGACACCCCCCACTCCACCTACCATATAGCTCGGGCGAGCGTTCACTTAACGTGTATGTATATGGTATATATAATTATAATATAATATGTATATATATTATAAAAATAATATATGTACTATGTTATAGGTATATATATCTATATTACACAATATTGCAGCCCACAACGCTGTACATAGAAAAACAAAAGAATATAATAAAGTGAAAATAATCGCTAAAGTTACAAGTAAGACTTAATTTTTTTTATTACTTACTTACTATACTTTCGAGTGTAAGATGTTTATCAACAAATGGCACTACAAAATGATGTGTTTGTTCGCTATGTTCGTGTTCGTATACAGTAATAGCAACATTGATAAATGCAACCTATATCTTTAATTGTGTGCTATAAACTCAGGTGATTCCGTTCAGTTGTTTAAGCGTGAAAGAGTAACTTACATTCATCCATCCATCCTCACAAACTTCCGCTTTTATAATAGCAGTAGAAAGTAGAATAGTTTATCACACATCTCACAACATCACACTCACCCTCACCCTCATCACACCTACACTTACTTATGCCACGCACACTTTTTTTTCGACATTATACCTAGTTTTTTTCTCTTTACATTATTTTTTATTGACGTGACAACGTCTTATATTTCGTTAGAGCCGGCTGCACGCACGAAAAAACATGACTCATGCGGCGTTACCATAACGCCGCTCTGAGGCGTTCCATGTAAGGCTTGAAGTGCAAGCGAGAGCGCGGAATGAGGGACAAAGAAGCACAATCGGCCTTTGCGTTCGGCAGCGTTCGACATCCGTCTGCGTGGACAGCTGCTATACTATAGTACATTTACATGTTTTGATCGAGTATCAAGTGCAGTGAAAAGTGAATGTGGTGTCAATTGTTTATAGCAACGATAATTACAGCGATAAAGGTAATGATTCTTTCGCGTTGTCACGTTCAACTATCGTCAGTTAACCGACTTTACAGACAACAATTTTTTTTTTTATTTTGTTGTGTTATTACTTTTTAATTTTTGTTAATTTATTTATTTTGTAATACCTTACATCTTACATTGGTATGTAGTTTAGCCCTAAATTTAACATAAAAATTATATAAACTTTACTAGGACGAGACTGGTCACCACGACACAGGAAATCCTAGTTTGGGGGCCTGTAATTTAGAGCATAATGCATATTTTTTGTACAAATAAATATTTTTCTTATCTTTTCTTTCTTTATAGTTAAACGTACATAACAGCGATTGCCTTATTCATACAGCAGAATTTCGACGACCCCATTTTTATTCAATCTGTTTTTATTTGTATCCAACAAACCACTCCTAAATGACCGTGTCCAAAAAAAGGAACTTCCAAACCCTCTCGCACCACTTTGATTGGAGATAAAACCAACATTATCCTCGAAAACTGAACTCCAATTCCATACAGTTAAAGAAAAGTACTTTCAAATTTTTTATCTGACCCTCTAAAACTAGCAAATGGCCATAAAAACAATGAGAGCGCTACGATTGTGCCAAAAACAATATTCGGCGGACGAATAGCCCGAAAACGCCCAGTAATGCCCTGAAATGCCCCAAAATGCCCCGAAACGGGCCATAGCCGGCCGTAACGCGTTTGTGGACAGGCTGCCATCAGCGCAACATGTCACGACCTGTGTAATAAAATGTTCCTGTTCCTCTTGGGACGTACGGAGTGTCTGTCCGAAGAACATGTTCCAACATTGAGAAAATTATACGACGGTAACGTTGACGAGAAACAAAAAATAAATGATTTAATTTTGCATGCCAAAAACTCCACGCTATATTTTCAAACCTGTAGGTAGATAAATAAAAACTACAAAAGAAAGAATCATGACAGGATTTTTACAAAATATATAAATATGTTTATAGAAGTTGAAATTCTAATTCATAATTTATACTCTTAGGTACCTAAAGAGTATCTTAAGGCATTTACAATATTTTTAAAACCCCGCAATAAAAATGGATGTTAAAAGTGAATAGTTTAACGAAAAGCACATTATTTCAGCACGAAAGGGCGGCTAACACTTACAGTCGCAGTTTTGCAGTTTTTACACTGAAATTGCATCGTTTTATGGGAAATAATGTCACAAATAATTATTAATCAATGTTCAGACGCCAGCACATCAAGCCATACCTAACTGTCAAATTTTCCCAATTAAATATGAACCTTATGCTTTTGTAATAAAGTTGAAAATCTATCAAAGAAATTTGACAGATTGTAGTAACTTGATGTGCTGGCCTCTGTACTTTTTCAACTCCTCTATTGTAAACAACGATTCACATCACTTGTCTGCCAATTTGATAGATCCGTTAATGTAACTTGTCACTTTATTCTTTGTAAAACACACAAAATGGGCAACGAGATGAAACGAAAAACTGTTATTTCCATTTCGAAATAATTTATTTATGTAGGGGTTTAAAAATATGATAAGTAGGTATATCAATCTACTCCTGGTAATGTATTCTCCACATTGGAAAATGTTTAAAAGCCTCTATTTTCTGTTATTTCATACAATTGAATGTATGGATCTCGCCATGATTCTTAGTCTCCATTATTCAATTGTTTTTGTTCTGTTCCAAAAACCGTTTTCTACAACAACCGCTGCGTATTATAGACAACTGCAATACCAGAAACCTTGCAGGTGCGTTGCCACTAGATTAAAGTAGGGTCTTGAGAAATAAATGATTTTTCTTTGAAAAAGCTCTATTACCAGCTATCCAAACGTTGGACCTGTGTATCACAACACTGTCCTGTGTATTTTTACGACGTCCACCGTCCATTATTAAGACGATATCGAGCTGAGTTCATAATAAACAAATAATAATTCATCGTGGCTACGTGCTTGTCATAATGTCACACTTTGTTCCCCTATTTATAAAATAACGTTACAAACACTATTATTATGTATTACAGCTGTTTTGTAATCAAATCAAATCAAATCAAATCAAATCAGTTTATTGCAAACATGTTGTACAGGGGTTGGAAAAATGGTTTTAGTATCAAACATGCACTCTGTAAGGGCACTGCAAAACAAATTAAATAAACAAATTAATTTCTTTACATTTCAAAATATTTTCATAATTATCATGTCAAATTTACACAATTATTATTATTGAAAAATTCCAGATATTATGTCAAATCAAAATAAAATTAATATTATTGAAGAATTCCAGATATTATGTCAAATGAAAATAACATTAATTAATGAAAATAAATTAAATTATATATATATATATATATATAATACTATAAAACTATATAAAACTATATATGTAAAACTATAATGTAAGGAAAAGTCTTCTAATGGATACGATGCATATTAATGTGGGCTACGGGTTAGTAGCACATAGACTTAGATGTTAACCAAATAAGTTAGATATTACGGTACCTGTCATTAAGTCTTGGATTGGTGATTGTACTTATTCCGTGACTATACATGGTAACCACTGTTAGGGACAGATACAGATTATGAGATGTATTCATCGTCTTCACAAAATGTCCCGGTGTTTTTACATATCAATAAAATCAATCAATAAATATGACCTTAGTTGTGCAAATACATGCCAATCCTCAATCCCTCAGTAACAATTACGTCAAACTAATTCAATATGCCGCGATAACCGACATTCACGTGGACGCAGTCGCGGGCAAAAGCTAGTATAAAATAATTGCATGCCATTTTGACAGCACAATATATAATAGAGAGCTTTAATAATAAATCTATAACATGTATGTAGTAACCAGGGTAGCATAGGGACATAGTTGAATTTTACTTAGAAACCGAAGGATGTTTTTGAATGAAATAATGGAAAATTGATAGAGAATAAATACTTCAATAATTAAATAAAATTTCATTCAAAATCGTCCATCGGTTTCTTAGCAAACTTTGTACTTCTTCTACACGTACATAATTTGATTTGGTTTGAGTATAATATAATATACTAGGTGGACCGATGACCTGCTAAAGATTGCGGGGATCCGCTGGATGGGAGTCGCACGGGACCGGTCAATGTGGCGACACTTTGGGGAGGCCTATGTCCAGCAGTGGACGTCTTTCGGCTGAAATGATGATGATGATAATATAAGCAAACATATTGAGTATTGTCGCATCTTACTTTCATCCCAAACACATCACAGATTTTGGGTTCAAGAGTACCAATTTTCATCAACAAAGATACTCGTTTCCTATCAAGGAAAATCGTATAGACATTCCCGTAACTGCAAGCCATTAAAACCTACGATTGAAGACTTAAGTATAACTATTTGGAAAGGATCATTTCCGACCATTACACGGCCGATCAACCCCGCCTTACTGACCTCTTTGCTCAATGCCTGCTTACTCGGCTACTCGGGAACTGAGGTTGGGGATCGGAATATAGGTTGATATTTTTCGGGTGTCAGTGGGATGATTCGACTGCATATTAACCGCATGTGAGAATGTTGAACCTTCTATTAAATTTCCGATGGGAGAACAGATAACCGATGCGATGGGGAAAAAGGTTCTCAAATGGCGACCACGAACCGGGAGACGCAGTGTTTTTAGGCCTCCCACCAGATGGACCGACGACATCGTCAAGGTCGCTTGTAACCGTTGGATGCAAGAGGTAGCCTACCGCTCGTATGGGGGAGGTCTTTGTTCAACGGTGGACGTCATCCAGCTGATGATGATGATTAGATTTCATACAAATCTCAACGTAAATGTCGTTTCATACCAATTGGGTACTTGACAAAATGAATCAATAATATATTGCAAGACACCACATCTCTAAAGTCACCGACGTTGCGAATCGAATTAGCACGCTGAAGTGAAAGTGGGCCGGCCATGTCTGCAGACGGACAGACGGTAGATGGCAGACACGCTCTAGAGTGGAGACAGCGTTTGGGCAAGCGTAGTGTGGGACGCCCTGCGGCACGATGGACCGACGATTTAAAAAAGGTGGTTGGCAGCGGATGGATGCGTCTTGCCCAAGACCGGGATGGTTGACGATCTCTGGGGGAGGCCAGTGTTCAGCAGTGGACGGCTATAGGCTGATATGATGACCACATCTCAAAAACAACACTTTATATTAACCTGGAAAACTTGATTAAAATAAATTTAAAGTTTGATTTGTAGTTGCTTTGAAATCAATCGATGTAGTTGGCAAAAAAGTGACGTCACATTTACTATTACTATACAAAATCTATGTTTATGTTTATGTTTATTTATTAATAATTATTAAAAATTACATGTCATGTTTTGAACAAAAAGCAAAAGAAAATAATTGAGAATACACAAAATTATCGAAACAAATAAATACTATAGTTATGTATATCAAATTACCTACAACCATTCCTTTAGGTCATATAATACCTGGTCAATTAGCCAGCCTTTAAGTTTTAAGTTTCTACTGAGGAATGGCGTTTTGACAGCTCATAATAAGTATGCCAATCAAGTACTCAATTGTTTTCATATTGGCATTAAACAACAAAACACAATTCGTTCATATTTTGTTTTAAAGTTTGTCTGTTCGATAAACAAATGAATGAAAATGTACAATGAAAGATGATGATGATGTATGTGTAATATGTATATGTGTGTATATGTGTACCTATGTTGCATTGAAGAACTAGCTTCTGCCCGCGACTTCATAAGTGCAGATTTTAAAATTAAACCATAGTTCTAAATCATCCCACAGGTACACAAAATGGGATACAAATATCCTGTGGCACCTAAGCTAGATCAATATCTATGTATGTAGGTATATGTGTGCCAGCCGATTCCGTTCTGCCATGCAATTCTGTAAGAAGTCACCCGCGAATTCGAATCCCATCTCATTTCTGATTTCACTTGCCTGAAGTGTAAAGTATTTGGTACTCGCAAAAATAGTTACGAATGATAGTTCGCTCCACCTATGTCCTCACTTAGTGACGCTAGCGTAGTTTTCGTCGAGTTACAGAATACCTCTACAGTTTTCGCCGTGAAATCAGAAATGAGCACTGAAGTGAGTTCTTACAGAATAGCATAGCATTCTTTTAAACGTGAAATAGTAACAGACATCCATCTTTCCATTCATTCATTCATCCTCAGAAACATTAGCGGTTACGATATCTAGTAGTAAGACAGAATTAGTAAGAAAGTTTTTTCAAAAAAAAGAAAACCGCCTTCAAGCCTTCCTCCTTCGTGGCGGTGGCTTTGTGTTTGTTGTTTTGTACTGCCACCGACTTCCGAAAGCTAAGTAATGTGTGTTCTGTGCTCAAGTTACTTTTCACTTTTTAGTTTTTGAAGGCGGTTTTCTTTTTTTGTCAAAACTTTATATTTTTCTCTTTTTAGTCAATACTAAAAAGCGAAAAATATAAAGTTTTGACAAAAAAAGAAAACCGCCTTCAAAAACTAAAAAGTGAATGAATGGATTTGGATGTTAAGGCAATCCTTAACATCCAAATCCATTACGAAACGGCGACACACTTAAATGAGATTGTAAGTCCTCCAAAGATTGAAGAAACTAAAAAGTATAAGATTTTTTTTTTGGAATTTTGTTGATTTTCTCAAAAAGGGCTAGATCAATTTTGGTAAAATTTATATGGGACCATTTCGGAATAAACCCCTTTCAAACAAAAAAGAGAATTTTGCAAATCCGTCTATATATAACAGAGTTATGCCCGAACATACCTAAAAAAAATATATAAACATTCGAATAACCTCCTCCTTTTTACAAATTCAGCTTCCTAAGTTCAATGGATCTTATGATAATTGGCTCGAATTTCGTGACACTTTCGATAGTTTAATACATTCAAATGATGACATAGATTTTATTAACAAATATATACTGAGAGCAGATGTTGAGAATAGATGTTATATACTGAGAGCGTCTTTGGAAGGTTCAGCTGCTGTGGTAATTCACTCCATTCAGTTTTGTTCCACAAACTATATTATAACTTGGCGATTGTAGTGTGATCGTTTCAATAATTAACGTTTATTAGTTAGTAATCAATCACGTTTCAGCTTTATTTAACATCGATCCAGTCACGCGAGAGTCGTCAGATAATTTAAAACGTATCATGGATCAATTAATAAGAATCTTCGTGCATTGGAGTCCTTAGGCGAACCTGTTCAGTACTGGTATACACTTCTCATTCACATCATGACACATACGTTAGATTCTAAAACGTTTCGTGAATGGGAGGAGTAAAAAGGTCGCATAAATAAGGATCAAAAAATTACACTACAACGATTAATTGATTTCATGAATATTCGCACAGATCTCATTGAAACTATAGAATGTCACAACAAAATACAGCACTACACCACACAACACAATATAACTCAAACACTAAATCATCAAAACATAAGACCTTGATTTCCTTGGACGACAGTAGTTCTAACACTAACGCAATTAGTTCAAGTACCTACAGCTAATTTATGTCCTAAATGCAGTGGTGATTACAAGTTTAACAATTGTGCTCAGTTTGTAGCCTAAAGTAACGAAGCACGACTTCAATTATTACCAAGTTTTAAAATTTGTTTTAACTGTTTTAGAAGTGGGCATTATGCTAATCATTGCAAGAAGCCTGGTTGCAAACTGTGTAAGCGTCGGCAAAATACCTTAATTCATGTGGCAGATCATAATAATAAAACAAAACCGGTTGTGCATAGCGGGCGAGCTGATAAGAGAGCGCGCCCCCCACCACCATCGATGCGAATCCCAACTTAACACTTTCGGCGAGCGTCGCGGCTTCGAGCCACCAAGGACACGGTCATCACGCTGACGTTCTGTTATCGACGGTATTAATCAAGTTATATACAAACATTTTATTTGTTCAACATAGGTAGGTCAGGTACAAGTGTTATGATTTTTTAATGAATGATATGATGATTCTAATAATTCCATTCTTGATAGTGGTAGCACCTCCTGTCTTATGACCAATAAAATGTATCATCAATTAAATCTGCCTTGTATTCGTATTGATAAATCAGTTGTAAGAATTAATAATATTAAGTGACAAATTAATAAAATGTGTTTAGTTTCTATGAAATCTTTGGATGGATCTTTTATGACTGATATAAAATGCTTTGTTTTGCCGTCGATAACAGACAACGTACCGTGCCGTTCTTTCGACTTATCTAGGCTTAATATACCAACTGATGCATGTTAAGCTGATCCTAACTTTCATTCGCCTGCGTCAGTCGACATAATAATAGGCGCTGACATCTTTTGGGATATATTAGGATCGCGGAGAATAGATCTAGGCACTGTCAAACCTAAACTTTATGAAACTAGGCTAGGGTGGATAGTTTTCGGTCCGTTTAATAATTATGTACCTAGTTGCCAAATCTTGACAAATGATATAATCGATTTCATGATAGCGGAAACAAATACGTATGCGAGTCAACTTTTGTAACAAGCAAATCTTCCAACTTATTCGCGTATAAAAAGATGGACGCCGGTGACTAGGACCGAAATGAGATCATATTTGGGCATTATATTATTATCTGGTTTGATTCCGTTCCCTACAATAGAATCATATTGGAAAAATAAAAAAAATCTACTATCATCCATTATTTCACAATATCCACATGTCTTATAATAGGTTTTGTCTAATTTTGAGATGCTGGCATTTCGTTGATAATACGAATCATAATGAAGGACGTTTTTTTAAAATACAGCCATTAATTGACAAAATCATTTCAAATTTTAAAAGGATATATACATCAGGACCAGTAATTGCAGTTGACGAATATGTAGTGAAATACAGAGGAAGACTGACTTTTAGAACATATAATCCAAACAAATCCGTTAAATACGGTATGCGAATTTATAAATTGTGTACAGACAAAGGGTACACATGGAATTATAAAGATTTTGCAGGAGATAATGAAGTCACAGCTTGTCTTGATAAACCTGGTTCTTTAGTAGTACAATTAGGACAGGATTTACTAAATTAAGGGAGAATTTTTATAACTGACAATTATTACACCAGTGTATCATTACAAGCAAGCTATCTTAAAGAGCGAAGCACGAATTTTTGTGGCACTATTTGCAGGAACAGACGACATCTGCCAAAAGAGGTTGCGCAAGCTATACTGAAAACGGGTGAAATTGCCGTAATGCAAAATGACTGTATGACTGTTCTAAAGTGGCATGATAAAAGAGACGTTGTCATGCTCTCGGCTTGCCATGGTAAGGAGATGGAAATGACAAAAGGTTTCAGACCAATTATGAAACCGCAAATGATCATGGACTAACAAGGGAAAATTAGGAATAGACCTGTCCGACCAACTTGCTAGTTATAACTCACCAGTACGCCAGTCTTGCATTTGGTATAAAAAGATCGCAATATATCTTATTTCTATTGCAGTTGTAAATTCAATTATTAAATTCAATGAAATAAATACAACAACAATGACAATGTTGAAAGGTCAAGAAATGATTGTGGAAAAGTGGTTGAACATACGAGATTCATCACCAACACAGCCAGTACTGAATATGACACATAAATTAACGAATATACTACGAAAACTCAACGGACGGATAGTGCAGCGACGATGTACTGGTTGCTATAAAAAAATGACTAGTCAAACGACTGCTTCTAATGCCCGAAAACGAGCGAAGCAAACAAACTGAATGACACAAATGTACAAACTAAATGTACAGCTTGTAATAAAGTTTTTTGTCTTTATGTTACAATGAGGTTCATTATTAAAACGGATAATCAGAATAAAAAAAAAAAAAATAATAATATATAGGTAATGATTTTTGAAAAAAGAATAAAGAAGAAATAAATGAAAATTTTATTTCCATTACGAAAATTGAGCCATTGTATTGTGGATTAAGATAATTTAAAAATGGATTATAAAAAATAGTGGAGTCCTTATTTCGTAAAAGAAACGCCTTTATAGTTTGTTCTTTGCGAAAGTAATCCGTTACTAAAACCGTACGTCGACGCCAGTTTGGAAAAATATGAAGTGTCATTATCGGACAATGTAAGGCATTTAAGACTTTTGTGTTTATTTACGAGTAGCTATAATATAGCTTACCAAGTCGATCAAGTATTTTTTTTGATTCAGGTACATTATTTAAAATGTGACTTAATCAATCTGGGTCTACCAAGAATTATATGGACAAAACTGTTTTTTAAATTTCTACCAAAACACAAAATGGTGTACTTAAACGACGAGGGATTAATGTTTTCAGGCAAATGTGAGGATTGTAAAACTACATTTGTTGCCATTGACTATTTAGGTGACATAGTGCCACGATGCAAAGTTAATTGTGTGGCACTTAATGCAGTATATTGTATCGACTGTGGAGGTGACTTATTATGTCTCAAGAAAAATTTATTAGCGTAGACCCCCCAAAGAAATAAAAAAAAGTTTTATTTAAGTTGAATTTTAGTAAGAAAAACCATTTTTATTTTTGTTTGATTAAAATATAATATACCAAGTTTTACTTTTATTTTTTTTTACATATTAGATATGGCAACCTAGGGAGCCAGATTACGTACTTGGCAGGTTGAAAGAATTATCAGTTTTTTTTATTTGATTGATTTTTCAAGTTTCTCGTGAACAACACTATTCTTGGTGGTTAATAGTGTATTGTATGTCATGCACGGACGTACGGAGCTAACTCATCAGTGCATTACATGTAATGCATGGACAGTGAAAGTGTTAAATAAAAATTTGTCGTATTTACTTGACAAAACGTCCATACTTAACTTTTTTATTAATTCGTGAAAGTGCGTATCTTGTTCTTTTGCGAAAGAGGTAAACATTTATTTAATTATAGATGTAATGTCATGCTTTCTTTTTTTCCGTTCAGTAACATTTAACGTGAGCGAATGCAGATCTTGCTCAGGCTCACAGTGCTTCAACGGCAGGTTATGTGTTTCTGTGGCATGTTGAATTGCGGAGCTACGTAGGTTATCAGGCCCCTCGACTGGTGATGAGGCGGGGGGTGTTCGATTTAGCGGTTAGAGGAAGCAGGTAATTATACTTTGTTATTCCAGTAAGTTAGACACCGACACCACATAAACTGCCGCAGATAAATTACGCAGTAAGTAGTCTGGGCAGGAGAATTATTATTTATTTATTTATACTTCATGCACAAAGGTACAAAGGCGGACTTAATGCCTTAGGCATTCTCTACCAGTCAACCAAGGGTGGTGAAGAGATAACATGGCAGGTGCACATGAAAAATATATTAATAAAGTTAAAAAGATAGAAACTTACGAATATATAAACTATACATACATAATTTAATGTTCGGTATATAACATGTACCTATATAAAAAAAAAAAAAAAAAAAAAAAAAAAATGCTAATGTAATTATAAATGTTTATCAGCCAGGAAGGAAAACCATCGATTCGAAAAGAAGAAGAAGATCAGCCAGAACACATTTAGTACTTGGATATAGTTCGCTATTTTTGGCCGAAAATGAAGACTATTGTATTATTGTTCGCACAAAGTAATAAAATAAAAAGTTATAACAAAACACGTAAAAGTAGTGCGTTCCGTAAGGTTTTTAAGTGTGACAAAAAAGTGGTTCACCTTTACTTGTCTTTAGCGGTCGAACTTCGTACTAGCGGGTCACAACAACAACACATTCTTGTTAATCGCTTTTACGAATGAACTTGCACGCTTCTCAAAGTCACCAAAATCTAGTACAGTCATACGTTGCTGAACGCAGCATCAATTTTTATTTCATACCTAGTTATAGTATAATATTTGGCGGACTTTGGGAAAGTGGCTTCAAAAGTACAAAACACCACCTAAAGTGTGTGGTAGGTAAACCCTTGCTCACTTATGAGCAATTAAATAGTGTATTAGTAGAGATTGAAGGCGTACTTATCGCTCGTCTATTAACTGCTCTTACACCAGAACCTAACGATTATTCTTTCTTGTCACCTGGACACTTTCTAACAGGCGAAGCTCTTAATAGTATTTCTGAACAAAATGTAGGTGATACTCATGTAAAGGACAATGCCAAAACTCTATAGAACTTTGCCCCACTCAATACAAGTCATGTGCAATATGTATCATCTTACTGTTTATTTATTGCTGATAACTACACATTAGTTTTAGTGACTGTAGAACTTGCGGTTTCCGTTTAAATCTAAAAACAATAATGACATTGTCTAAGGTTGAATTGTATTTTAGGTAAAATGAGTTTGTATTTTGTGGGTAGGTATTTCGTAATTCGCAAGTTCTAAAGAAAAACAATTTAGTATAGAAAGATTCTATATTCATTACAATTATTTTCATTAATTTACTTTTTCTGTACATGTGTTACTTTTTCTGTACATGGGTGGGGCAGGATCTGGCATTGTCATTTGCTAAAATTTTGGTCTGTAATTACAAATATGAAGCAGGCTTTCTGGAAAAATTGGAGCAAGAATTACTTGACTCTACTTCAAAGTCGCCTTAAGTGGCGCAGTGATATACTAAATGTTTCAATCGGTAGTTTAGTTATATTACGTAATGATAACACCTCACCTTTGCAATGGCCCATGGCTCGTATCACCAATGTTTTTCCTGGAAAGGACGGAAAGGTACGACCCGTAGAAGTTAAAACTGCTAATGGATATAAGCACAATAGGTCCATCACAAAGGTCTGCGTGTTGCCTAAAGAAGTTTAATCTTTAGTATAAGAATTTAACTTTAACCTTTACTCTAGGTTAAGGAATTAAGCTGTTCCTCTTGTTTAATTATATAACTTCTTTATTCGATTCCCGGATATCCGATTCCCGCCCATTTGTGTGATGAGCACTTGTGTTTGCCTTGTGTCTGGGTGTTATTTATCTATATATGTATGTATTTACAAAAAAAAAATGTACTTGTGTATGTATATCAGCTGTCTGACACCCATAGTACAGGGTCTCCCTAGTTTGGGGTCAGATGGCCGTGTGTGAAATGTCCCCACATATTATTATTATTATTCTCATTTATTTATTTTATTTACATATTGTATTATATTTTTAAATATTAGTAAAAATATATATAAAAACATTTAAAAATATAAAAAATAGTAGCCCACCGGTATCGGGAATAGGGTCCAAGCTACCGGTGGTCAGGGCTCCTGAGAGAGGAATCTCCTGACTATACGCGCCGTGTCCAGGAGTACCGCTTTCTGTATCAAGCCCTTGATCCAGCTGCCCAACGAGAGCCTCCTTAGGTGTTGGTCGAGGCTCTTGGAAATGAGTCCATTGGCCGTAACGACTATCGGCACAATGACTGCTGTATTCACATCCCACATGTCGACAACCTCGCGAGCCAAGTCAAGATACTATTATTTATTTATTATTATTATTGAAAATAACTCAGCAAGTATTTGTTCTGTAAAGTAGTCTACTTATCTAATATAACTTTTCATGTAATTCTACTGCATATTACTTGGCAATAATATTGTAACATTTTTTGTATTGGCATCACTGTCACACTTCCTTTTCCCTTAGCCAACTCACAGCTAACTTGCACAGTCACGTATTTTTCCTCTCGTAAATATTAATAAAGTTTATAAAAAAGTAAGATACTGTATTGTGTCAACCGTTGTGTACCCAAAGCTGTACAATAAATGTGTGCATCTATCTACGTCTTTACATTTAAAGATTCCCTGGTACAGTCAACAGCAAAAGTAGATGATCAAAATCAGAAATTCAATACTAATTTACTAACACTAATATATATAATTTATTACTAGTTTATTTATTAAAAGTATGTGATTGTCACACACATACTTTTGCATCACTTCGACGCCACACAGTTCTGACGCGAACTCCGTTCATTAGTATTGAATTTCTGATTTTGATCATCTACTTTTGCTGTTGACTGTACGCAGCCCCAAAATTATTCCTGGCGTGGCATAGCAGGACGTGTGCCCGCCAGTATCCTTGAAACAGCCTTTCAGTTTTTTTTTTTTTCAGAATATTTTATTATCCTAAAGAAGTAGTAAAACGTCTTTTATTCAAGGCGATTCACGACAGGTTATAACTTAAAAAAACTAATAGTGTCACTTATTATTACCTAGTTTCAATTCAGATTTAAATCGAAAATGTCGTGTGTTGGGTAATTTTGATGCGACAACAAAATGTTTACAACATTGTTATTATTTGTTTTGTTTCATTGTTCTACGGCTGTGATACACCATCTCAATGGTACGTGCGTTTAACTTTATTTAATTTAATTAATCTAAAAATACAATAAGCTTTGGATTACTTATAAAACACTAAGTAGAGCATGTGCATGGAATTTCTTGCTCGTTGTAATCTTACGAACCTACTGTTTGCAACGAGCAACTGGCCAAGACCTGACTGACTTACTCCTGGAGCTTGGCTTGGAATTCGAAAGTGCTTCATCATTTACGTAAGTTTTTCCCAACTACCCTGAAGTCTGCTTCCAGTCTAATCGGATGCAGCGATAACGACTGTCAAAGATCTTCGAATGACGGCGGAGACCAACGGCTTTCCGAGGCACGTAGGTGTCTCGGTATGAATTGGATAGTCACCCATCCGCGGGCTGACCGCACCAAGCGTAGCTTAACTATGATCGATCGATTCCTTCTTTTACTTAGTCACTAGCTCCACAAAATTCGAAAGTGTTTTCGAAACGGTTTATTCAAAATAAATTATTTAGTTTTAAATGCTTTAAACAAAAGAAAATAAACATTTTGGAATGGAACACATATTTGAAAATTTAAATTAAAAAAAAAGTAAGCTGTCACAATGTTACACAAAAACGGGATAACAATTCATTTTAAGTATTGATAAATTTTTAAATTTACTTCAGGCGACATGGGCCCATAAAAAAAATACATAAATACCAAAGAATCATGGCAGGATTTGGTCAAAATAAAATAAGATGTTTAGGGAAGTTGAAATTCTATTTTTTATATTCTTGGGTACCTAAATAGTAACTTCAGGCATTTACAATATTTTAATGCTCAATTTTTTCCACACACTTGTCTCATCACTTGTTTGCCATTTTTATAGATCTGTTAACATGGCTTGTCACTTTCTTTTTTTTATAAACACAAAATGTGCATCGAGATGAAACAAAAAGTGTTATTTTCATTTCGTAATATTTTAATTATGCGGGGGTTTAAAAATATGCTAAGTACATCAATCTACTCCTGGTAATGTATTCTTCACATTGGAATATTATAAACCCTCAAAATTAGTTTTTTTTTATATACAAATGAATGTATGAATCTCGCCATGATTCTTTCACACAGGATAATTTTTGTCCTGTTTTGTATTCTCGTCGTGATGACTCAGTTGTTAAGGTATTCGTCTCTCCTGCATGGAGTGTGGGGTTCAATACCGGACAAGTACCATTGAGTTAGGCTAGGCCTTAAACTTGATCAGTATAAAGAGGAACGCCCGAAAAATGCCTGAAATGTACAGAAATTACTAATAGTCCATAATTTTAGTTGGAATAAAATATGCGTAATGAAATAATTCTCAAGTTTGTTTAGGTAGGGTGAAAATATAACAATTATTACAATATTTAACTTGATATCCGTCTAATTAAATGTCAGTGTTTATTGGGCACGAGTTAATGTCATTCAGCCTCTTCAAATAATCTATCACTAACTATTTTATAGAATGAATTCATATTTATCATTAATTTAATATAATTCGAGCTATAAGCACCGTAAATCGAATTAAAATAATATGTGCTTGTCAATATTAATTTGATTCAAATTATTTTGAAAATAGAAAGCGTATCGTAGGCTGTATGAATCACTCCTTTGCCTAATTGACAGTTTGACATTACTGCATTTCATTGTTTTGATTGTTTACTTCATGGTTTTATGTTTGTGACTTGTATTACGTTCAAATTGCTTTTATGATAATTATTTTACGAGGACTTAGGCCATTTCTAACGATTTTGATTTTACTTCTGCACATGATACCCATTTAACTCGGACTTAGATTAGGTTTTTTGACTGACTAGGTTTTTTGAACACGGACCTGAGGTTCAGGTCCGTGTTCAAAAATGTGGTTAGAAACCTACACTGTGTTAATTAACTAGCTCGATATTGAAAGAATAAGGCGTAAAGTCTTATCGGTGCAAAATTACAGGCATAACGTCACAAGCTGTAAGTATTGAGATTCCCTAGTATTTTTGCCTATTGAACGCAGTGATGAGCAACAATTAAATTATGTTTTATTATATCTATCCTCCTGTATAGTTTCTTGATGATATATTAGTTGTTTTTAATGATGAATAAAACATTAAAATGCTATTTTGATGTTTAATTAATGCATATTAATAGTTAATCTTGGCTTAACCTATATTTTAGAAAAACAATTGTAACTAGCTTCTGCCCACTATTTTGATAATTATTGAAATTGTAATAGATTTCCTACGATATGTAGTTCAATTTGGCGTATATTTAATTGTTGTTCATTTCAGGCATTTTTTTGTATGGCCGATGGGCATACCCCTTTGTCCAAAATTTTTGCTAATTCCGTTCTTTAACCTCGAAAGAGTAACAAACATCCATTCATCCTCACAATGCTATAAACTCTATAGAACTTTGCCCCACTCAGTAAAAGTCATGTACAAGCATGCAATAAGTAGCATGCATCATGCTGCTTATTTATTGTTGATAATTAAACATTAATCCTAGTGACTTCAGAACTTGCCGTTTCTGTTTAAATCAAAAAACTGTATTTGAATTATTTTTAGAACTGATTTGTAATCCGCAAGTAATAATAATAATGTTGTTTATTTACCAACAAAAAAAGTTCTATACAATTCCTTATAGTCTACACTCTATATTATCAATTAGGTTCTCAAAAAAAAAAATGAGACACAAAGGAAGCATGGAAACAAGCCAAGAACGCAGGCAAGTTCTAAAGTTCTAAAGAAAAACAATTTATTATAATAAAGTTCTTAATTATTTTAATTATTTAGATTTTCTGCAAATGGGTGGGGCGGAATCTAGCATTGTCATTTTACGTTTATAATAATAGTAGAATTTCACAACCCATATTATGGGCTCCATAACCATACCCAAAGAATGAATGTGAGACGAATAATCTAAACATCTATACATCTTCTATACAAATAAATAAAATTGAAGTGTCTGTTTGTAATTTCAAAATAACAGCTTTTAAGTATGGCACCTATCCCAAAAAAACAATTTTTTAAAATTATGCCTGTCTGTCTGTCCGCTTGTTCCGGCTAATCTCTGAAACGGCTGGACCGATTTTGATACCGATACTATTTGTGTATTGGCTTATCGCACTTGAACCGGTTGTGCGCAAAAGATCAATGTTCGTATCACCGATCTAAATTACCTCACAACCAGCTGGAATCTCGGACAATAGTTTGTGCACTTCTTCAATAAATCCATGTTTTTTGGTCATTGGTGGCCTGTAGATAACCAAGATATGACTCATTCTCTTTCCATCTTGAAAAAGCTGCCCATGTATCAACTCATAATCATTAGATTTAATTATATTTGATGTAAAGTTTAGTTTGTGGTTTACATACAACAATATCCCCCCTCCTTTTCTAGTTTCTCTTGTACTTATATATGTGTCATATCCTTTTATATTGTATAAAGGTAATTCCTGTTGCCTAATATTATCTCTGTTAATGCTTTTATCTTCAGTTTCTCCTTGCAACTATTTATCAAGACAATTCATTGAAATTCTTTCTGAGTGATCTTATGTTTATATTATGAACAATATTTAGATTATTATCTGATTTTAACAATTCTTCTTGCCAGCTACCTATACATGTGTATCTATTGTATTTAATATTAGAGGTGACGTATGATGCATAATCAACGAAAACTAGTCTATGAGTATTCAGTTTTTAATAACACGTCACTTGTTTGCTACGTGTATGTTTATATCGCTTAATGTGCGAATTGATCTTATTTTTCCATCATTTGGGTCATCTTTTTTTATTAACAACCTACCATTATGTACTCAAATGTATTTATTAAATGGTTTTAGTTCGCTTTATGCAGTTCATAGCAAGTTGTGAGTATGTTTCGTGAGATCCTCATTAACATATAAATGCACTGTTTATTTTCTTGTTATCCTCGATTCAAGTTGTCGGAAATCGCCAAACAGCTGTCAAATATCGTTTTAGTTATTGTAATTTCTTGAATAAAATTAAGTTTACTACCTACCTATTATTTGTAAAAATAAACTAGATGACGATTCTATCTTCGTTCGATTGTGCTTAGACATTAAATTAGGTGGCGGATGAATGACATTAGTTTTGTTTGTTTTTTTTTTGTTTTCTTGAAAAACGTTGGCCCACACTAGGAATTACTCCTGTTTTGTGGGTGGTTTACAAACATACAAACTCACAAACAGTCAGACCCGGAACAACTATCTGTAGGCCATAGAAATATTTGTTCCGGGCGGTAATCGAACCCGCCCGTCAATCGCTTAACCACTGCGCCAACCGTACCGCCAACGTTCGTATCGACAGAACAAAACTCAATTGACATAGGCTTTCAAAGTGACAATTAGGCATTTGACACCATTTTGTAACAAAACAAGCAAGCAGAAAAACTAAAAGGGGGAAAGCAGAGTTACTCAGCTTCGAGCGCGACTAAAGGCATGGTGATGGACCACAGAGAGTAGGTTCCATCGAACTGAAGAACACATGCATTGAGGACGGTTTCATCTAGGTAGAGAGAAAGAAGAGGAAACCTACTTATCGCAACCTGTGTCCTAACCCTGAACAACCGATTAATTTTGAATAAACGATAAAAATTGTTTTTGACGTAAACTGTACCTAACTTAATTACATGTTGCTAGGCCATAAAGTTCAAATAGTTTTTCCCTGCTTTTACGAATACCTGGAGTCGCCCAATTGCTAAATAAGAACTTTGTGCAAATGGGTACTTTTAGTCTTTATTGGAAATGTGTCATTAAATTGCGTATTTAATAGTGAAACTGATAATCCAACGATGTCTTTTCGTTCTTTACATTTAATAGAATTTTAACTAACATTAATGATCCACCCATACATGGTGGATCATTAATGTTAGTTAAAATATATTATATATTATGTTTTCGGCTAAAATGGCTAATTACACAATAATTTTCATAATTAACAAATATCACTTGATTATCTTTTAACCAATGTTCTGTTAAACAAATAATATCATATTTGGTTATTTCCAAGAACATTTCTATTTCAAGTAATTTGGAAAAGCAACCTTTTTTTTGTAATTGTTGTGAATTATATTAAAATTATAACACTGATATACAATCACACATGCAAAAAATAAAGTAATTGATTTACATACTTAAGATTGATATCTACTAGATGTGAATCCTGCACTTTAGGTAGTCTTCTTAACTAACTACAAATAAAAATAACTAAACAAAAATTTAAAAAAAAAGATGGAAACGCTCAATGAATATGTAATTAAGTCTCTGGTCTTCTCATGCGGCACTGTTTTACCGACAATATTCAAGAAATTCAGCTACTCACCGCATAAGGCGCTGCTATCTACGTAACATTGCGTGTGCCACTGGAATTCTGAAATAGTCCTGCTACCAGCCACAAATGTCGCCACTATCTACATGGTTTTTAAATTTGTAATAATAACATTCGGTCAAATTATTTCCGTTACGAGCCACATATAGTGCCACTATATTACAGGAACACCAACATAATGGTGGAAGTACTAGCTGCACTTCGTAAGGTACAAGCTCGACGAACAAAAAACAACAATTCTGGAAAGCGGTAAAAAAGTGACTGAACAAGTAACTCAAAACGTCAACAAGATTCTCGAAGACCAATTCGTTAAATGGGATGAAAAGTATGATCTACTATAGGGAAAAGGTGGACAACCAAGAAAAGAGAATATGTATCCTAGATAAACAGGCGCTACAAAGTAATCTCGTGTTCTTCGGAATGAAGGAAAGTGAACTCTCATATTCGGAGCTGGAGAGTAGCATCATAGTATTCATTGAAGAACACTTAAAAATTAAACTAGACTTGAAGGACATACAGGTAAATAGAAGAATAAGAATAAAAATGGATACACCCCGTCCTATCGTGGTAACATTCACGTCACTTGGCACGAAAATTAATATACCAAAAAATTTAAAATATCTAAATGATACCGAGTACCTACTATATCAAAGAGGACTATCCGCCAAATGTTCTAGAAAAAAGAAAAGAGCAACAGAATCAAATCAAATTAGAAAAAGAAAGCGGAAACAAAGCCATAATTAAGTACGATAAATTAGTAACAGTTGAGAAAATCTGACTCAACAACTAGCAAAAAAAGGAATCTAAAATTATCTCCGGAGACCAATCAGACCAACCAGCAACTTCGAAAAGACCACAGAATACAGGTGCCGAAGAAAAATAAAGTGTTACAGAAGGAGACACAAAGCCATCTATAACGAACTACTTGGTATTTAATAAAAAAAATAAAAAAAATAAGACAATCAAGACATAAACAAATAGCAATTAGCGCCCCTACCCTCCTCTAATTATCAATTAATTTACAACAAGAATAAACAGAAGTAAATTCGAAACCCACATCTTCCAATCCGGTTGGTCCCCGAGGAAGATTACGACCAAAACCCTCCAAAGAGAAACACTAGAATTCAAGAAAAACAAGGACAAAAACTCCACCTCATTAAATGTCAGAACACTTGGTTCCCACGAACGTCTTATAGAATTATTAGAAGCCCTGAAGACAATAAATTGCGATATAATGGGATTATCTGAAGTAAGGCGGCTTGGAACCAAAATAATAGAATCGAAGAATACAGTGTCTACATCCTATGCTACATGAGCCAAACACCTGGTTGGCACTGAGTGGGCTTTATTATAAACAAAGCCTTCAAACAAAATATAGAAAGCTGCACCGCTTTTACAGAACGTAGCCCTGTTAAACCTCACCTTTGATGAATACAAATTATCATAAATACAAGTATATGCGTCCACAGAGGCAGCAAAAGAAGAAGAAATTACGCTCTTCTATAAAATTATTAACCATACTGCAATCGCCAATCCGCCTGCCAAGCGTGGCGATTATGGCAAAACACCCCCTTGGGGAGGCCTATGTCCAGCAGTGGACGTCTTTAAGCTGAAATGATGATGATGATAAAATTATTACTCGTGCCACCGAATCAGCCCACAAGGACTACATCATAATGGGCGATTTAGTGCCAAAATAGGCCAACCGCAGAAAGTGAATACCTTGTAATGAGATCTAATGGATATGAAGAGAGAAATGACAGAGGCCAGAAATTAATCGATTTCGCTATTGAAAATAAACTCTCCATACTGAACACCTTCTTTAAGAAAAAACCAAAACTAAATTCTGTTGTCTCAACTAGTTTAAAGTGTTATCCGGAGTGACCTTTACAACTACATTTGAAGAGTCCAAAGAAAGAGAATACCCTATCTGACTGATAGTGGCCTCTAAGGTGTTGGTAAAGTAGGTGGACCCTCCTTCGTACAATAAGATGTACAAAAATTAATTAGACAACATAAGTTCGTCACTTATCCTTCAGTTTGTTATATTAGCTATAACATTGTTAATATTATATGCTATCAACATAGCAATACGAGTAACATATCTACATTCTCCAGACAGAGATAAAGTTCTCTGAGTTGACTTAAAACCACTAATAAAGTTATTAGTGTCAAAATATAATAATTTGTCACTATGTCAACATATGAATAGGACTATTCAATAATTATATAAATATGATTGTTTTCTGCTTCTGATAAATTATCAGAATAAGGAAAGGCACACAGCATCAACATGAGCTTTTCTATATTTAACTTTAATAAGGTGTTCACACCATCCATTATGTCTTTTTTAGAATAACCAGTATCTTAAAGTAGAACCATTGTACAATAATGGTCTATGTTTGTATTTACAATTCTCTTAATTATTTGTTTAAAACTAATGTTATTGTAACTATGATTGGTAAAACTATGGCTAAGGTGTAGTATTTTTCCAAAGCCTGAACCTAACTCAAACAAAATAAAATGGTTTTATTTTTTGCCAACTATAACCGGTTAACACATTCATTGTGGTATTCATTACATATTTCTTTATGGTAATTATGGTAAAAGTATTGATTATATCACTTTAACAGTGACGACTGTTTTGAATTATTTTGCTCGGCGCAGCCTAAAGTAAAATCTGGGTATCTTCAAGGCACGAGTGAACCGATTCATCCTGGGTGTAGTGGTTGTAGAAATAAGACACGTACCGCTAGCTCAACCGTTTATTGTGGACTGCCCGTCCGACACACTATTATTACATCTGCGCATACGCGCCCGCATATACACTACAATCCTCCACCCTTATTCTATTTATTATTTACTATTATTTTATTTCCAAAACACTTTGTTTGGAACACACAACACAATGGCGCAATGGTTTTTGCCATACACGCAAACCTCTCAGGGCTTATCTGTGTGCTGGCGAGTCGGTCTTATCTACTTGTTTTATACACTGCTTTTTTGCTACATTTCATAATTGTTATTAAAACTAGGCGCACTATGAATGAAGAAACGTTTGAATTTGTACTTGTAACTTTTCGAAGCTGTTTTATATAACATTTGTAAGTCATCTGGAAGTTTGTTAAGAAGGCAGGGTACTAAGTATGAAGCAACTCTCGTCCCATACACATTGTTAGATTTTGGAAGAATATATTTATTTTTAGGTGCAATATTTCTCAAGAAGTTAGGTCTTGCTTTTTCTGTTAGCAGCTCGGGCCTGTTTATTTCTACTAGGGTGGAGAATTCCACCTTTTTGAACACAGTCATAACATTGCAATATTTAAATAGGTCGGTATCATTGTGTTTGAATTTCCTTTTTATGTGTTTAGGCGCGATTACTTTTAGTATTCTTAATTGTAACATATATATCTGTCAAATATGTAGGGTAAGTTCTTCCGTAACTGCTAAGGTCGTAGTTGATGACAGAGTCCGCTAGGGCCATGTATAGCATTCTGGGGGTTTTAAATGGCAATATGTATTTTAATAAACTAAGTTTGTCTAAAATAGACCTTAGTTTGTTGCACACGTGATCTATATGCGGACCCCAGCAGAATCGGCTGTCAACTATTTGTTGGCAAGTTGTTGGCGGGCTATGCAGACATGAATGTTCGTGTGCTGTAATTGTTGGTGTAGCGGAGCATTTATTGTGTGAAGAGTGAATGTGAACAATTTTAGTTTTTGATGCGTTTATTACCAGTCCTACGTCATAAGCCCATTTACACATTTGATAGAAGTTGAGTTGCAGAGCTTCTTGGGCATCATGCATGTTGTTGTTGGCGACCAAAATACATGGGTCATCTGCAAATTGATGTACTGATCCTGAATTTAAAACATTACTCATATTATTGATATACAGTAAGTATTCTGTCGGGCCAACAATTGAGCCCTGGGCCGTGCCCTGTGTAGATGGAACTTGTGTGCTATACTCGTTTTGTATTTTAACCATAATTAATCTGTTTAAGTGAAAATTTTTTAATAGTTCCAGCAGTGGCCCTTGTATTCCATTTTGTGATAACTTGTCGAAAAGTATGTCAAAACGGGTCATATCAAATGCTTTGCTAAAATCTATAAAAAGTGCTAGAATATGTTTTTTTTCGTTTAAATGTGCATTAACTTCATTGGTAATAATTGTGTCGTACTCTTATTTTTTTTAAATCCAAATTGCTTATTAATAATTATTCTGTGTGTTTGTACAAAGTTATTTATCTCATTACCAATGTAACGTTCTATGATTTTATCTATACATGATAATATCGTGATAGGACGGTAGTTGTTGACGTCATTACGTGCACCTTTTTTTGTGTATTGGTCGTATCACCCCAATTTTTAATAAGTCTGGATACGTGCTGTCTGCAAGCAACAATTTATTAGATGTGTAATAACTGGGACTAGATTAGCAGAAGTATACTTAACATCCATAGCACGTATTCCGTCGAAGCCGGGACTTTTCCTATCATTCAATTGTTTGATGATTCGTTCCACTGTATCGTCTCGAGCCGATTTCACTCTTATTGATCTATCCGGAATTATTTAAATATATATTGGAGTATTGTATTTTATTTATATTAGAGTTATATATATGAATGTGTTAGCTAATGTTAACGGATTTGTTCGAAAAGTTACCAGTAATTTGTGCTCAATACATTGCATAATCTTACCAGTTAAACTATTCACAATGCTCCATATCTTTTTACTGTTTTTAAAATTTTGAGAAACTTCAGTCATTATTTGTTTATTTTAATGTAATGTGTATATTTGTTTACCTTATTTCTATACTTATTGTACAACAATCTTTTTTGTGGGTTATTCGCATCTTTGAGCCAAATTGTAATAGCCCAGTGCATCTTTGATAGATATCGTGGAAATATATTAAGAAAAACCGAGAATATGTGGTTAGAAAACTGACCACCAAACCTGAAAGAGTTAAATAGTACATCACGTTTTTTACTCATTTTTTCAAACTTTTTATTGGCCCACGAGCATGTTTGACGTTTACTGGAGTGGTTTTTACTAATTGTGAATTTACATTTTTCGTCTAAGTTACTAAAGTTAGAATGCATGAACTTAACTATTTCATTAGGACACCTATTATAGGTGTCCTAATGAAATAGTTAAGTTCATGCATTCTAACTTTAGTAACTGAAGGGTGTTCTCCTGTCGATGTCATTTAGTTCACTGTGCACTCTGCGATTATCTTTTTGTTATTAATTGACTAGACTGTGAGTCATTGTTGTTTAGCGCATTCGTTATCGCTAAACCGGTTATGCAGTGGTCGGCCGGCGCGGTGTTGACAACAGCTGTGTAAATGTTAAATGAATTGGCATTGCGAATAACACATGGTCTATACATGACTTAGATATTCTGTCACCGTATTTTTCTATGCGCGTGTATGACTTAACACTACTAATAACCCTAGAGTACACAGAGAAGACAAATATTGATTTACCACGGAGTTACATAATTTTAGATCTATATTCATATCTCCCATGACTGCATGATTCAACTAAATATATTGTTTAGATATTAAGGACGACAATTCTTCTATAAAACGGAGTTTGAATGTGTCCTGAGTGGTCTGTACACGGCACATGATCCGAATTTAAGACTGTTTACACTTAATTCGCCAGCTACATACTCAAACTCCTGTGTGCACTGTTGACTATATCTCACAAAGGATTCAGACTTGTGAACATACAAAAGCACTCCTCCACCTCTTTTATTAGTTCCTAGTTCTGATAAGTTGTAGTCAGGCAGTTCAAACATATGTATCAAATCATCTTTGATGTTTACTTCAGTTAACACTACTATGTGGATTGTATGTTTACTGTTTAATACAATGTACTCAATTTGTGCAAAGTTTTTGTTGTGTTTTTTTAATTGATCGCATGTTCACATGAAGGAAATACAAGTAATTTTTGGGTACCGGTGTGTTAGAAGCAAAATCATCCCATGTTTGACAGTTGATTTCAACAATGTTGTGTACTGTTGTATCCAGTGTCAATTTAATAAAATTGTGCAGATATTATGACAGTCATCAAATTATAAGAGTAATACTCACCTATTGCCCAATATGCGATGATTTTACCTTTTCTATATCGGTGACTCTTCCCCGGGACGCAAATCACGTGTCCCGCTAACACCACCGTCTGCTGTTGCTTTTGTTGCAAGTTCCTGACCTTAGTACCTATATCTGGTCTCGGTGAATCTAACTTGGTTCGCAGCCTCCTGCCGTACATTAACAAAGCCGGCGCGGCGTCTCCCCAGTGGTACAGTGCTCGGTGTTACTATAATGCAATAGAAAATTGTTAAAAAATAATGTTACGTAATTTTTTTTTCTGAATGCCTTTTTAATTATTCGTTCTAACTGCATTTTCTGTAGCACCATTTGACGCTGGGTGATAAGGTGCTGAAAATAGATGTTCTACTCCATTTGTGCTTAAAAATTGAGAAAAGTCACTACTTGTGAAAGGCGGGCCGTTGTCGGAAACTAACTATTCTGTTATACCAAACCGCGCAAAGACTTCACTTAACCTATTTATAGTGTGGCCCGCCGCCGTACTCGGTACCTGACTAACCTCTATCCAATTGGTTCGAGCATCTACCATAACTAAGAAAATTCTACCGTTGATCGGTTCCAGAAAATCAAGATGAACACGAGCCCAAGGTTCATCGGGCCAAGGCCACGGACAGGGTTCTGGCACAGAGGGTCACCGTTCTAACCTAACCTAACCATGTCGAATCCGCCCCAGGGGGTACTTGGTGACTAAGATTTGGTGATCAATTACTATTTTTGGTGGTCATTATATTTATTCCCTTAATTATTTAGGAATTTCAAACTAGTTTACTATGCCAAATGTAAAAAAAATCATTTCAATTACTTCGAAAAATAAGAGACAATTTTGACATCAATATTTCATCTTTAACATCATCAATCGGAAGACGTCTACTGTTGAACTAAGGTATTCTCCATAGAACGATACAACGTGCGGCAAACTGCCTAAAAATGTCAAAATAGATTTTTTTTATTTATTTAATTTTTATCCTACATTACATGATTTTACCTATAGCGATAATGTACTTATTATAAAGTCATCACAGTATATTGACCCCTTATCTAAATTTTGTAACTTATCACAAACAATTATTTCATTTTGGATACCTAACCGTAATTATGCTGTTGTTTCTAGCGTCGGACTACGCTCTCATGCCTCTGTTGTTCCACATGGACAACTACGAGGAATGCTTCGATGAACCAGAGGCAATATACTGCATGGCAGAATTCAGTCTGGTCTCAGACGAGCCAAGCGCGCTCTTGACCATGTTACAAGTAAGTCTCTATTGAAAGGCATAGAAGCCGATGGTCCACCTCACGTTAAGTGGTCACTGCTGCTTAAAGACCTTTGCAATAACAGACGCCTGGCACATGCGTTGCTATCCCAGAAACATTTATTTTAAATGCCTCATGTGCCTGCAATTATATCAGTACCCATAAATTTCAAATCGGAACACACGCAACCTGCTTTGCGTTAGAAATAGGTCACTTCGCTCAACACATTGTTTTTTCTCCTACAGTGGTGGTTCTCAGAAATCCGGTTCTCAGAGCCACAAAATATAAAGATTACAGAAGGGCTTGCTAGGGCTGCTACTGTATTGACTCTGTAGGTTTTATTTGTGACTATATGAAATTTTATTGACACTGGTTGGAACTCTTTGCAATTTCTTTATAACAATTTTTTTTTACCCTCTATTAAAATTGAAAATTTTTAGCGTCTGTTCCGACTTAATTTCAAGACAGCGTAGTTCTGGCCACGTTACTCAAAGAGACGTTGCTGTGACTGCAGATAGTGATAGAAAAAGTAGAAGGAAAAGACCCAGAGAGAGATAGTCAGACCAGATTTCTGAACACCTGGAAATACACTATGAGTGACACACTCCACTAAGCGACTGATCATAAAGAAGAAGAAATACTTTTCGTGTAATTCATAATGTTCATAAATTATAAACTTATTATTTCTCTTATTTACAGGAATTTTCAGCATTCCCTTCACATTACAACCACACGATACTCCGTTATGGTTTTTGCATGAATAAAACATGTAAAAAATTCTACAATATATCTGGAGTGTTCCTTAGTGCCGAAGACGAAAGATTAGCCCTCGAGGCATGCACGAACGATACACTTTATAGCAAGTACAAGTTGGAAACAATAGTGAGTGATAGCTTTGATTGTTCCAAACGTGACAGGGAGCAGCCTATAGATGAATTGGATATTGTTGTAGCTGTGATTTGTATCGTTATATTGTTGGCTAACCTGGTTGGGAGCCTTTGTGATCGCTATTTAGAGAAGACAAATCGTGAAGGTAAGCTTTCATTTTTATTGTTTTAAAAGTGTACTGCTAAGTATGGGTATCCTGTGGTATATCGTAACTATGCTGTTGCATATTCCTTTCTCTATTTGACTTCCACGCTGGTCTCAAGTGTGGGTGCTGAGCCCAAAGTGTTATTTAGTTTCCTCATTAGAAAACTTCTTAGGAGCAGCCCGAAATTTAAAAGTTGGTGGTAAGACATCGCTGTGTCTCGAAAAGCATGTTTAAAGCCGTTGGTCCCAGCCATAGTTTGTAAATCTTCAATAGTCGTTACGGGGTGATGATGTGCGAATGTCTGACGACAACCGGTCTCACCAAAGGCTGCCGTGTTACTCCGTAACGGTTGTGGAGGTCAAATAGGTAGTAATTGCTCCATGTAAAACACTGGTATTCAGCCACATCAGGATGGACTGGAAGCTGACGCCAATACAGTTGGGCAAATGCTAGGCAGGGTTTAAGTGTATTGATAAATATGGGTGTCCTATGGAATATTAGTAACAACGCTGTTGCATATTCCTTCATATAATTATTTTTTCTGACCGTTTACCAAGTCTTTATTGTCAAATTGCAAACGGAACGTCAAAATAATTTTTCATTCCCCTATATCGGAAAGAGTATTTTTGCTCTTCGATATCTGAGTGCAAAAGCCGTTTTCATCCGCTAGAGGATAAAGAAAAATTAATTTAGAACATCGTATGCACTAAGTTTGTGAATTCAAAATATCATTAAACCTATTTACTTCTACCTCCATGGTGCCGAATTTATCATACAACCTTTTTTAATTGGTTAAAAACTCAGACTCGGAACCTTCTTGGTGTACTTTTTTTTAATTTACTTTGCGTGCGCCTTTTTCTGTCACGTCATATTGTTAAAATCTTAGGTTAAAAACAAGAAACTTGAAAACAAGTGAAAAACCTAAAATGAGTGGTTCTAGCGACGAGGAAGTTTATTTGACCCTAACAGAATTGGCTGAAATTGTTGATAATGCGCAAATGAGCTTTCTCCCTCAACAATTGCGAGAAGTATTTGAAACAGTACGATATGTTTAACACTTGGCGACTAGCTAAAGGAGCCAAAATTTTCTCAGAAAACGTTTGCTGGCATATTTTATTGAATTATCTGAGACCAAGAAATCAAGCACTCTATGGAATACGAATGCAATGCTAAAAGCAACAATAAAGATGTAAAAAGACATACCTACATATAGTCACCTATCAAAATTATTGGCATTTTTAAAAAGAGCCTCATCTGTTCATCATCCAAAAATCGAAGGTTTTCATAGCATATGGAATTGAAAAGTTTCTTAACGAAGCACCTGATTCCGTATATTAGGCGGCAAAAGTAAGTCAGTTGCACCACAGTATAACGATAAGAACAGTATGGAAACTAAGCCTATTTGTTGAAATAATTACCTACGCTCCATTGGAGCGTTACGGTTGTCACTCTTGATGTCTGTAAAATTGATGTGTTTTATTGTAACAAACTTTTTTCACGCGTTCAGCGGTTAGAATTTGGCTGGTTATCTTACCCTCCTTCTGGTCAAAATGTAAATCCAAGATGGCGGTTGTCATTTTATTTTATTTTATTGGTCATGGGTGTCATTTTCGTAGTTTTCGAGGGTGCTTAAGCCAATAGTGAAGTCAAAATGTAAATCCAAGATGGCGTCTTCAAAAATTTTCCAATTTTTTAACATGGGTATCGTTTTCATAGTTTTCGTGGGTGCCAAAACCAATAGTGAGGTCAAAATCTGAATCCAAGATGGCGGCTGTCATTTTATTTAATTTATTTGTCATGGGTGTCATTTTCGTCGTTTTCGAGGGTGCTAAAGTCAATAGTGAGGTCAAAATATTATTCCACGATGGCGGCTTCCCTCGAAATTATTGAAATGACTCCCATGACGAAAAAATTTAAAATTTTCGTTGTAACATCCACGAAAACTATGAAAACGACACCCATGACAAAAAATTAAAAAAATTTGCAGCTTCTATCTTGAATTTACATTTTGACCCCACTATCGGCTTTAGCACCCTCGAAAACTATGAAAACGACACCCGTTACAAAAAAAATGTAAAATTTCCCAGCCGCCATCTTGAATTCAGATTGTGACCTCACTTTCGGTTTTGGCACCTACGAAAACTATGAAAATGATACCCATGACTAAAAATTTTAAAATTTTTGAAGCCGCCATCTTGGATTTACATTTTGACCTCACTATTGGCTTTAGCACCCTCGAAAACTACGAAAATGACACCCATGACAAATAAATTAAAAAAAAATTACAGCCGCCATTTTGGATTCAGATTTTGACCTCACTATCGGTTTTGACACCCACGAAAACTATGAAAACGACATCCATGACTAAAAATTTAAAAATTTTTAGAGACGCCATCTTGGATTTACATTTTGACCTCACTATTAGCTTTAGCACCCTCGAAAACTACGAAAATGACACCCATGACAAATAAATTAAAAAAAAATGAGAGCGACACCCATGACAAAAAATTTAAAAAATTTGCAGCTTCTATCTTGAATTTACATTTTGCCCCACTATCGGCTTTAGCACCCTCGAAAACTATGAAAACGACACCCGTTACAAAAAAAAAGAATCTTGAATCTACATTTTGTCCTTACTATCGGTTTTGGCACCCACGAAAACTATAACGACACCCATGACGAAAAAAATAATTTACACGAACAAATAAAAAAGCCGCCATATTTGTTTTACAAATAAATTCACGAATTTCATGAATTTCATTTCATTTTCACTTATTTGTAAAACAAAGATGGCGGTTGCTAACATGTATGTACTTATTCAATAATTTTTAATATCAACAATAAATCATTCTTACCTTTCAATAATAAATAAATGTATTACACGACTAAATACTCCACACTCGTTCAAACACGGTATCCGTGAAGCCGTGACTGAGAGCACCGCGACTATCGCTTAGGGTATCGTAGATGCGCGCGTCTGTGTGAGTGTGTTAACAGATGTTGATAGGCATAATTATGCATGCATATCAATTTCATTAATTTATTTACTAGTTACAATACTCTTTATAAACGGAGCATGTCGAACTAATGAACTAACACAATGTAATGTCAAAAACATTGAGAAACCTTCAGATGTCTTACTATTAATTAATTTACCTAATACAAAGACAACAAAAAGAGACCGCAACTTCGTCATTCTCATACGAGAAATATCAAACCTTACGCCCGCCTAACACTCCAATCAATCGATTTTTTCTACAATATCGCAACGGAAAGTGTGTTAGACAGCCTGTGGCTTATAAAATTGGCAGTATCCCACGAGAAATAGCAACATTTCTTGAACTTCCAGAACTTCTGTTGTACACGGGTCATTGTTTCCGACGAACTTCAGCCACACTTTGACCGATTCAGAAGCTGATCTCCTAGCTTTCCCTTAAACGCCATGGAGGCTGGATGTCCAATGTGATAGAGGGATATATAGAGGATTCCATCCAAAATAAGTCTAAAATATGTAAAGGCATCGTTGGAGCTATTACTCTGAACAAGCCTCAGTCAGATCTTTGGACTGGCCCCTCTACATCATAAATGAGCCGTTACGAAACACCTAACCATCGCCCTCTCTCGCCAACATTTACGCCAAGGGAATCCGACGAATCGGTACAACTATTAAGATTGACAGATAGTTTACCGAAAAACAGTACACAAGTCACTAACACCAACGTTACAGTACCTAACAAAAATATTACACTCAACTTCATGTTTTCGCGTTTTCCCAGAGTAATATCGTAATGAAAGAGCAGATTATTTTAAAGACAGTTACAATTACAAGACCAGTTTTAGAAAGATTAAGTCTTGCTTTAGGGAACTACAGAGTAAAAGTACAACTTTTAATTATGGTTAGCAATGTAAAATCTCGCGCGCTGTAGTTTGCCGATCAATTTCCAATGATTCGTGCTTATTTTGTGCGTATTTTTTTTCTGATGCACACAAACAGACCATTGTATTGTACTAGTGTGAGTCAATGCTGCTACGCCGTTCTAGCAATCGTTTTGATTTTGAATTGCGCTAAATCGAATACGCGCCCTTAATTAACTGTAGCAACGTTATTTTAAATTTTTCTTAATTATACCTTAGTATTATTTGTTATAATTTAAAGATTATTCTGTAATACTTAATCATCATAATGTAGTAGTTAATACCTAAACTGAAATAAAAGTATCATGTGATTGTAAATGTTTTTTTTTTGCATTTAGTAATTTCCTCGCTGAGGTGGTTCCTCGTGCTCTTTTGATTCCCTCGCTAACGCTCAGGATGCTAATTATTGAATCACTCGCTGCGCTCTTGATTCAATTTCAGAATTCTTCGCTTGCTCGGTCATCATAATTCAGCACACGGTTAAAAAGCAACTTTGCACTCTTGTTTAACAAATTAATGTATTAATGTTTTTTTTAATCTATTTACTATAGGCACGTGTTTGTCATGAAATTATCTTTTTCAGAATATATCTTACTCAGATTTCTGTATTGCTTTTCAATATATCGGAATTGGAAGAAATTTATAGTGCCACCAGGAGAAGGTCGAGATTCGCGTATACAAGCACTGAAAGCAATTCATGGTATCAGGTAAATTATCGATTTTCAACCAATTTAAAAAAAAAGAAGGAGGTTCTCATTCGACACGTTATTTTTTTATGTTTAACCACTTGTAACTTTTTTCAGTGTTGTTCGATTTCGATGTTTCTTTTCTTAATTGATAGGTAGTGTATACCTTTTTGGTCGCATGTTAATTTAATGAAAATATTCCACCCTTAAGGGCGCGTATTCGATTTAGCGCAACTCAAAATCTAAATGATTGCTAGAATGGCGTAGCAGCATTGACACACATTAGTACAACACAATGGTCGGTTTGTGTGCATCAGAAAAGGAAATACGCACGAAATAAGCACGAATCATTGAAATTGATCGGCAAACGGCAGCGCGCGATGTTTTACGGGGCTTTTTAAAATAATTGTCTAAAATAAATGAGCTCGTATAACAGACTGAAAAATATTCTATATATTAAGCATAACATTTACTTTCATAAAATAAATATATCAGTTATGTTTTTATTCAAATACTGCTGAAAAAAAATTGTCAAAGTGAACCGATTTTCTACTTTTTCAACATTGTTTTTTAATACATAACAGTAATATTTTTGTAATTTTAGCTCTGTAGCTGTCTTTATGACTGTATATACTGTTGGAAAAACGCATAAAACAAAATATTTTGGCATATTGTAATGGTTGTATTCGTCCTGAAAGTTAACTCTGACGTCTATTTTCGTAAAACGCTATGAAAGGAATGTCTTCGCTTTAAAAAACCATAATTAAAATTATACTTTTACTCTGTAGCTGTCTAAATCAAGACCTAATCTTTCTAAAACTGTAAATTGTCTTTAAATAATCTGCTCACATAATTACGATATTGGTCTGGGCAAAACGCAAAAACATGAAGTTATCGTCACGAATCGAATACGCGCTCTTAAGGATAGAAAATTAAGGAATGACTGATATATTTTTGAGTCACCGTTTCGTAATTAGTTTGTATGATAAGAAATAGGCACTAAAAAGCGAAAAAAGAAACTTTTGACAACAAAGACAACCGCCTTCAATAAGTAAAAAAACTAAAACCCGACCACAACAAAAAGTGATCTAAAAAGTACGAAACAAGAAAACATTTCACACAGAAATCAAGACATAGGTACAAAATGGTCAAGGTAAAGCCGTGGTTGCATGCCTGTGTGATGCGGTGCGATGAACATGAATTATAATGGCATGCAACCATTTTGTACCTATGTCTTGATTTCTGTGTGAAATGTTTTCTTGTTTCGTACTTTTTAGATCACTTTTTGTTGTGGTCGGGTTTTAGTTTTTAAACTTTATTTTTTTATTTTAACCATTTTGGAGTTTAAATACCAGTAGTAGTTTTTTTTTAATCATTTGTGACAAGTCACAGCTAAGTATTATATATTTAAAAGGTACTAGTGAACCCCTTTACAATGATACCAAACACGGTATGCGTATCTTAATTTTTTTTTTATCTTTCCTTTTTTTAAATAATTTGTGATAAGTCACAACTTAATATTATATATTTGAAAGGTACTATTGAACCCCTTTCCAATGATACCAAACACGGTATGCTTGTCTTCATAAAAAAAAAATATCCTGGTTTTTTTGTCCGCCAGAGGGCGCTACATTAGATTCGGTGACACGTCATATAGCCTATAACCACCGGACGATCAAGACGCTTCTAAAGATACCTCATTTGTTCAGTTCTGATAAGTAGTTTAGGAGCTATGAGCGAACAGATGGACATACGTACATACATACATACATACATACATAGCCTGTCAAAATCATAACCCTCCTTTGGCTTTGCCGTAGTCGGGTAAAAAACAAACATTCGCTAGTCTGTGGTCAACAAAACAACAAATAAAACCAAAGCAGACTTGCGAATTTAAAGTTATTTTTTAATTTTTGAAGGCGGTTGTCTTTTTTGTCAAGTTTTTTTTTTATTCTTTATATTGTTCAATATTATTTCTTATTTATAGGTAGACTAATGTTTGTTTGTTTTTTCAGATCTTTGACTATGTTAATGGTCATAGTTAGTCATTCCTATTTCATCAGCATCATATTCATTATAAATCCAGAGGATATAGAAGCTGTAAGTTATTTTATTTCCTCAGCAGCGTACTTCTGAGAATCATAATACCTACGGTGATCGCCAACATGCATCGGCCAACCAAGACGATTAAGCTTCAAGCTTAATCGGTCCACCCCTTGGGGGAGACCTATGCCCAGCAGCTGTGAGCGTTTAAAGGTTAACATGATGATGATGATGACCAATCATATCACAAAATCTGACGGCAGGTTCTCAAATCCAGAACACTCTCGATCTAATCACCTTTCGAACCAAAAAAAATCTAAGCCGGTTCAGTCGTTTTGCGCTACAATGCCACAAACAGACATAGATTTGTACACAGACACACAACTGTTGTCGTTAAAATGAATGTTATTGTTTTAATTTCAGTTATCCGAATATAAATTTAACAACATATTTATAAACGGAACACTAATAATGCAGACATTCTTAGTAATTTCTTCCTTTCTGCTGGTGTATAATTGGCTGATAAATTCTGAGAAACGTTCACTTTCATGGAATATGCTGCCGCAGCAAGTCTTTATGAGATGGTTGAGGTAAGAAAACAGGAAACAAACATGGCAAGATTTGTAAATAATAATAATAAAGATGTTTAGAGAAGTTGAAATTCAAATAATTATACTCTTTGGTACTTATAGAGTATCTTCAGGCATTTAAAATATTTTTTAAACCCCGCAAAAAAATGGATGTTAAAAGTGAAAACTTCAACGAAAATAATATTCCACTGGCAAAGGCATCTTTCCATCCTGAGAAGGCACGAGCATTGATCACCATGGTTGCTCAAGGCGGATTGGCGATTTCAGACTTATACCTATTCATTTTAAGTCCAGGTTTCCTCGCGATGTTTTCCTCCACCGATGTCAGTGATGTCAAGGATAAACATAGAAAGTACATATAAAATAGAAAAACTTGCATTGGTACTTTCTCGGGCCCGATTACGATTCCACAACCTCTGCATGAGATTCGGGCGCCTTAATCGCCAATTTACCTTAGCCATTATTAATTGGATTGACTTGTATGATACATCACGCATGATTTCTTATTTTAAATTTTATAATTATTTGTTACATATTTTATAAAATATTGTTCATCTTATTCTTCTTTTAAATTCTTTTTAATTAAATTAGCCCTGCTACAGTTAAACGTTTGCTAACAGTTTGTTGTTTTAATAATAGTAATCTGTGGAAAATGTTGTGGGTAGTATATTTGTTAAATTTAATTTTAAGACAACATATTTATGATTATTATTAAATATTTATTAACAATATTAATATACTACTGTTTGTTTCCCAAATGCAATAAACAATAAATTAATAATAATATTATTATTTTAATTCAGATTGACTCCATCATATGCCCTCGTCTTAGGATTGACTGTAACTTGGTTTGGAAGATTGGCCACAGGACCATATTGGAAGGTAAATTTTTCTATTAATTCTTCTCGTTGCGTGACTTGAGCATTAACATTATTAGCATGATAAGCTTTTCTTGCAAATGTTTATTTTTTCACTTCAAGAAACCTTTTTGAATTATTTGCTGACTTATTCTGCTGTAAGTGTGCTTTAGAATGGCACGACCTAAGTCCTGCGTCTCCATTCCACCATCGGATGGGCAGACATACGCCGAAGCGTCACCGCTATACGGTTGAAGTTCCACGGTCTCGAACCAAGCGCTTTGCTTCTACATTTATTGTGCAAACTAGAACTGTAGAACTCATTGCCCGCCTCTCTTTTCCCCGATACATATAATCTGGGTACCTTCAAGGCACGAGTTAACTGGTTTATCCTAGGGAAGCTTGCTCCACCTTAGGCCGCATCATCACTTAGGATCTAGTGAGTTGCGGCTAAATACAAGCCTATAAGAATATTTAAAAAAAACTGCCCAGTGACCCAAAATATTGTGAACAAATAAAACAGAAAAGAAAGTTACAAATTAAAAAAATAAAATAAAATCATTTATTTCCAACTGTATGTCCATATTAAGTTAGTAGTTTTAGTGAACTTGTTTATGATAGTGACATTAAAATAATATCGCACTACAATCTTCTTATATAAAAGCGAAAGGTCATTCACTCACTCATCACGAAATATCGAAAACCGCTTGACATATTACCGGGAGGTTGTACATAGTTAGTAGACGTCCGTTAAGAACGGATTTTGCGACAGGGCCGGATGAAGGAGGTCTAATGGGTCTCGCAAGTTTGTATGAAAGTTCTTCATTTTTTGCGCTACAAACTTGAAATTCGGCAGAGAGGTTGTTAATAAAAGCAGTCATCCGCTAAGAACGAATTTTGCAACAGGGCAGGATAAAGGAAGTCTAATGGTTCTCGCAACTTTATATGAAAGTTTTTGATTATTTGTGCTACAAACTTGCAATTTGCTAGGGAGGTAATTTATAGTTAATAGACGTCCGCTAAGAATAGACTTGGGACAGGGCCGGATTAAGGAGGTCTAATGGCTCTTGCAAGTTTGTATGAAAGTTCTTCATTGTTGTGCTGTAGACTTGATATTTGGCAGGGAGATAGTTAATATTTAGTAGACGTCCGCTAACAACGGATTTTGCGACAGGGCCGGATTAAGGTCTAATGGCTCTGGCAAGTTTGTATGGAAATCCGTAATATTTTTTTTGTGCTACAGGCTTCAATTTTGGCAGGGTGGTAGTTAATAGTTAGTAGACGTCCGGTAAGAACGGATTTTGCGACAAGGCTGGATGGTCTAATGGTTCTCTTAAATTTATATGAAAGTCCTTCATTTTTTGTGCTACAAACTTGAAATTTGGCAGGGCGGTAGTTAATAGTTAGTAGATTTTGTGACAGGGCCGGAATAAACTGGTCTAATGGCTTTCTTAAGTTTGCATGAAAGTTATGATTCATTTTTGAACTACCGACCTGAAATTTAGCAAGTCTAGAGTCTATGAGTAGGAGACATTTGCTAAGAAATAATTATATTTTATACTTTATATATATACTTTAAGTCATGTCACGTAAATACAGATTTTACGACAGGGTCAGTTTAAGGGAATATAACCTAACACACATAACACAGAGCACATAGAGTGTTCATCAAACATTTATTGATGACTTGTAATACAACAAATAGAAAATACAAATTAATGAAATTCAAACGAATCGAGATCTTAATATATTTTAATTATTTTTCATAAAGCTATAGCTCAAATATTTCTTTATCTTTTCTTTAAGTATCTTATAGTACGTAGAACCTGGTATTCACATATCACCATATTAATTACCAAATTCCAGACAATATTTTATACATCTTTGCATATCCCACATTGACCATAGTTTTCTATAAAACTATAGATTTAATTTTAGAAAGCTCACATTTAAAATCTATGTAGGATGGCGAATGGAATGGAACGTATGGATGGTGTGCAGAATGAAACGTGAAAGTGTGAGTGAGACATAGGTTGGAAAGAGAGAGTGAGAGTATATATAGAAGCAAGATGGCGAGGACGGTAGATTTTTAGGACGGACGGTTGTGTTTGAACGTTAGGAAGGTTTATAAAATGTTTTATTAAAAGTTAGTTCGTGTGTATTCATTGTTTTTCATTGCCACGATCCCCAAACTACATTTTTGGGGGCTCGTCCGGGATTGCGGCCTATCTTCTTTTTCCTGCCCTTAACCCATGTTACTTGGGGTCGGCGCAACATGTTTTCTTCTTCCATTCCGTCCTGCCCAACGTCATGCTTTCATTGACTCCCTTTTCATTCATATCATTCATCACACAATCCATCCATCTTTTCTTTGGCCTACCTCTCCCTCTCTCTCGGATTGCGGCCTATGAAAACGAAAAATACCTATGAAAAAGACGAAGACTAAAGACGAAGGCGAAAGACGAAGATGAAAGACGGAAAACGATGTAATTTAAAGACGAAAGACCAAGGCGAAAAACGAAGACGAAAGACTGAAGACGTAGTAATTTTAAGAAGAAACACGCCGCTACACACGACATAAAGATGGCAGAAACAAAAGACGTTTTTTTCAACATGTACAAAATGACTAAATTTAGTGGTGAAGACCTAAGCTACCCTTCTACGAAATGGGCTCAAGACCTAGACGATAACGCGGACATATTTGGGTGGACACCACTACAACGACTTATCATCGCACGCAGGTCCTTGACGGGAACAGCAGAGCTGTGGCTTAAATCAGAAGAGGTTTACAAGACTTACGAAGACCTAAAGGCAGCCGTGCTGAAAGAGTTCCCTGATGCTACGAACAGTAAAGTAATGCACGAGCTTATGGCAGCGCGCAAGAAGCGTAAAGATGAGTCTGATTATGAATATGTGTTGATTATGAAAGAGATGGGGAAACGAGCTAAGTTCTCTGATGATGTCGCTATTCAATATATAATAGACGGCATCACAGACCTGGAGACAAACAAGATGATATTGTACGGCGCGGTCACCTACCCGTTGCTGAAAGAAAAATTGGCGGTATACGAAGTCATAAAGAAAAAAGTTGAGAACCAGAACGCTGAGCAACCGGTGAAACGAGCTGCTGCACCATCATTAAGAAAGTCTGCATCAAAAGCTGGCCATTATTGTTATAACTGTGGGGAAAAAGATCAGCGTACGAGCGCATGTCAAAACGGAGTCAATTGTTTTCGGTGTAACGAATTCGGCCATGTTAGCCATAAATGCACCAATCAGAGCGCAGAAAGAAGCGGAAGTTTGACTATCATGAAGACGTCGGTAAAACAGCCACAGAGTGCGGCTGGATCAATCAATCAGGAAGTGGCGTCGGTAAAACAGCCTCAGAGTGCGGCTGGATCAACCAATCAGGAAGTGCCGTCGGTAAAACATCCCAGCACGGGTACGAAAAATCATTCGGCTATGTTCGGAGTGACATCGGCAGCCAATGAGAACGTCTCGTCGGCCGGCGATGACAAGAAAAATTTCAAGATGAAGGATGACTTAGAAGTAATGTCAGTTGTAAACAAACAAAGTGACCGGCAAATACATTTTAATAAAACAGTAAAGTTAGTAAAATTAGGCGACAAAACAATAAGTGCATTCATTGATACGGGTAGTGACGTAAATTTAATACCAGAGGGCTTGTGTAACGAGTTAAAGGTGCCATGTAACGACGATAACATAATATTATCCAGACCAGGGATAGGTTTGCTGAAGAAGGATGTGTCGTTTACATTTAAAGATAAGCAACGCTGTGTGCTCGATACATTGAAGCAAAAGTTTACCAACAATCCGGTATTGAAAAGGTACAACCGTAATTTACTGACAAGAACAAAGATGAGGTGTAAAGAAAGTCAAAAAGAATTCATTGAACGTTTTAATGAAAATAGACAGAACTTAAGACTGAAAGCTAAACAGCAGATACAAAAAGAACAAGATGAGAATGAGAAAACCTATAATAAGAAAAGGACACGTTCAACTTATGAACAGGGTGATTTGGTTGTCATTCAAAGAACGCGGTTTGGGCCAGGACTTAAAGTTAAACCTAAGTTTTTGTGACACTACAGCAAACCAAAAGTAAAAATAAAGACAGACATGATGTTGAGAAGCTGTATGATACCTCTGGAGGGTCAAAGAAGGCTTCCAGCTCAACGGACAACATGAAGAAATGTCCCGATAAGGATGAATGATGTTTTTAGTGTGTATGAAGTGTTTTTGTGTATAAAAATGAGTAAAATGTGTTCTTAGAGAAATGTGATAAAAATGTTTGTTAACAGTGTTTATTAAAAGAGTAGTTTGTATTACAATGTAATAGTGTAATTGATAATAAGTAGTGCTGTGTTGTGTTTTAGTGAATATTATTGTAACTGTCTATTATTAATATTGCTACTGTCATGTGTCAGCAATGTAAGCCGTTATGTAAGTAAGATGTGTAGTGTATCAGTATAAATGACGCGTGGAAGTGTTTTGTCAGGTGTGATGAAGAAGCATATCTGAGGGCAGATATGAGAGCAGGACGGCCGAATGTAGGATGGAGAATGGAATGGAACGTATGGATGGTGTGCAGAATGAAACGTGAAAGTGTGAGTGAGACATAGGATGGAAAGAGAGAGTGAGAGTATATATAGAAGCAAGATGGCGAGGACGGTAGATTTTTAGGACGGACGGTTGTGTTTGAACGTTAGGAAGATTTATAAAATGTTTTATTAAAAGTTAGTTCGTGTGTATTCATTCATTGTTTTTCCCCAAACTACATCTATACTATCCATCCCCTCTACAAACATACAACAGTTTTGAGTAGACTTAAGAGCCGGAAAAGTTTTCTCCGCAGCACACAGGTCATCCAGGACCGACCAAGTACAGTCAGATGAAAGTTGTGGGAACATCACCCACCGCCACTGAACTTCTTTCAATCCAGGAACACTTTGCACTCGGAAGTGATTTGCAGTGACCTAAATGGAAAGCGCTCAATAGAGTGTGCTCCCAAGAAGGCCGCTGTAAACACAACCTAATAAAATGGGGGATTATAAATCCTACTGATACCCAGTGTGAGTGCGGTGCACCTGACCAGACAATGTCCCACTTATTACAGTGCCCAAAGTGACCCGTCACCTGCACCTGAGAGGACATTACAAACGCCACTAATGCTGCGATTAATGCAGTTCCTACTGGGCCCAAGACTGCTTGGGCCCAGTAGGAACTGCTAATCCACGGAGAGTCTAACACAAAAAAATGAACACAACCATCGATTCGAAACAAAGAAGACCACTGTATCGTAATCACCAATGCCATCTCTTTAAATATATAATGAATTAAAATAAACTGCAGCCTGAAAATAAAACTATAAATGTGGTGTATAGGTAGGGTGTAAATTTTACGAAAATAACAACATCTATTGTTTTACAAATTGGTGCCATAAATAGGCATTTTCTGTTGACTGAAATATAAAAATAGTTTGTGTTCAACATCATTAAACTTATATCTTCATAACCACGCGGACGAAATTACAGGCAACAGTTAGTTTTGTACAAAGTCAGTGTATAAAGTGTCGTTTTACTAACATTAGGTTAAGACTTTTACTAATCTATATGGGTTTTGCAATCTGAGATAAATAAATAATAATAATTACTATTATTATTAATCAAGACTTATTTTGATCTACAGAAAACCATTTATAGCGAAATATCTGACTGTCGTCGTGATTGGTGGAAGAATCTCCTTTACATCAACAATTACTTTGATGGCTCCACTTGTATGGTACAGACCTGGTAAATATCTAAATTAATTATTATATTTTTTTGAATCAATCAATCTAATACTTAAAAGTATCCATATGTTGAAAACTACTGAACCGATTTTGATAAAATTTGCACTGTTCCCTAAGTTGATATAAATGTAAGTTAATAATAATGGTCGCGATCCGATTAATAGTTTCAGAGAACTTGGACAAACTAACGTACATTTTTTTTCTTTTCAAACGTTTATAATTAGTGGAATTGGCCTTCAGATGGTTTAAAAAAAAAACATAAAAATAATAAATTTTCAAAGTCAAAGTCAAATCACTTATTTCCATTAGACCATTAAATGGCAGTTTTGAACGTCATATGAGAAAAATTTATTCTAGTTGTCCCTTCCAAAAGGTATAGAGAAGAATGGGCAAGAAACTCCAACATACTCGTTTTAAAAAAGATGTTTACAATACTTTGCATTTATAGGATTTATATAATTACACGTGAGTGGGTGAAAGGTGTACCTTGTATAAAAATACAATATTAAAGTATGGACAAAGTATTACACGTTATGGAATGACAGTTAAGTTATGTACGTAGATACATAACGTCTAAACGGGTACATATTAGAATATCGAAAATTAAAATGTGTACAGTTAAAATGTCAATGTTCAAAATACCGAAAATTAAAATGTCGAACGATCATAATACCGAAAATTTAAATAACAAAATGTTATATTGTCGAATGGTTAGAAAACCTACGTCCAATATGTCTAAAATCTAATTATCGACAAACGTAATATCGAAAGGTTTAAATGTCGAAGTACGGAATAACTAATAATCTAAATACCGATTGTTTGAATGTCGAACATTAAAATACCTACGGATAAAATGTCAACGTTCAAAACATTGAAAATTTAAATATCGATTGTATCGTAACTAATATCGAAAATTGCTATGCCTAAACTTAAAATGTCAACCTTTAATACACTTTAGTTAATTATATTTACGTTTAAAATACCTACTAGTTAAAATATCGAACAAATTTTGATATATAGGAAAAAATGGTGTGTCCACCATACCACTGTGATACATTGAGAAAGACGTTTTGGTTAGAACTGTGACCATTAAAGCGCGAAGACGAGCGAGCGTAGCGAGCGTAGCGAGCGGTGCAGCGGTACCACCGCAGCCTTGGCTTGTTGGCCGGCTCCGCCGGCCAGCCTCCTCCTCAGCTCGCGGGCCACCTCGCCCCTCCGCGCCTACGAGGGCTTAAATTACACTCTAGGGGTGAGGCAGACAAGACCACGTGGAGTCGGATTTGCAGCGATTTGTTTCTGTCACTAACTTTTGTAGCATAACATATAAATAAATACTTATCCCGAATCTCGGGGTGCCCCTGACGTCAACCGTCTTCTTCTGGTTGAAAAACATAAAAACAGATAAACTCAGGTTTTTCATTAAACGAAACGTGAGTATTATTACACTTTATAGATTGAGAACAACGGATTAACTCACTGTATTGTCGGGTTCGTCCGACTAGTTTCGATGGCATACGGCCACCTTTTTCAAGGAGTTCAACCCGACCCGACAACACAGTGAGTTAATCCGTTGTTCTCAATCGATACTCAGGTTTTTGTTCAAAAACCTCAACAAACTCAAAATAAAACACATTTGTACACAAATGATAAAATATATTTACTGATAAATCAATGAGTAACATGCCTACATTTTTTCATAGTTCAAAATTTGTTCGACAATTTAACTAGTAGGTATTTTTAACGTAAATATTATGAACTAAGGTGTATTGATTATTGACATTTTGAACTTAGGTATAATGACTATCGACATTTTGAATCATTAGATATTTTTATCACTCGGCATTTCAATATTAGACATTTCAGACAATTTTCGATATTACGATACAATCGATATTTTATTTTTCGGTATTGTGAACATTGGCATTTTAACTGTAGACATTTTAATTTTCGATATTCTATTACGTACCCGTTTAAACTTATCTTAGTTATTATTTACTAACTACCTCCTATTGTATCAGAATTAGAAACTATGTTTTTTAATTATAAAATATTGATATGTCGTTTATAAAGTTAAGTGTTTCAACATCCAGACATACCTTTTGAGGCTTTTTTGATGTTTCGGTTTATAACTAATAATAATAATAATATGTGGGCACCTTTCACACACGGCCACCTTTCACACACGGCCACCTGACCCCAAACTAGGGAGACCCTGTACTATGGGTGTCAGACAGCTGATATACATACACAAATACATTTTAAATACATGCATAATTATATAGATGTTGGGTGTTGTTTATCTTTCTTTTTACCAAGGCACACATCGGACACTTCATACAAAACTTGCAAAATAATTACCTATTACTACTACAAAACCAAATGACGTCTGTACACATGCAAATGTGTGCGTGAATTTTAGTAGGGTTGAATCAGTTGGATGTCGTGCTAGAGCGTACAAAATGGCGCGAAAAGTGCAGCGCTTTGCGTCGAGCGAACCGAACGACGACGGCATTACCCGAACGTTTCGAGCATTATTATGAAGTGATCTTGGATTATTTATTTCTTAAAGAAATAAAATTAATGATCTTTGATTTTGAATACTCGGATTTGTAATGACGTAAAAGTAATATTATAATATTTATTATGTAAAGAGGTTTATTTATTCATCAATAATGGTAAATTAAGGTACCTAATTACAAAATATGGAATTCACGATCGCCCCGACGCAATGGGACGACGCGACAAAGTTAGTGCGTAGGGTACTACTTTTCAATTCCAAGAATGAATAGAACGTGAAAGAAAGAGACATAAGTACATAACTAAGACAATAAAGAGAGAGAGCAATATTTATAGCTGGTAATATTGGTATGTAATTATTACGGAAGTTTTAATTGCATTATTATAAAACGACGAAAACTTGGAAAATAAATGAATCATCGAGATTAAAACTAATAAATAAAACTTAAAACAAAATAAATCGCAAAATTGTGTGTTTGTGTCAGCAGTACCTACAGCGCTGCAGTTCTTACGATTTTGAGCGCCCTAATATAGAGTCGGCGATTAGCACCTCTAAATGCGGGGTGAGGTGCGGTATCTGATATAGCGCGGGGAAGGGAGTGTCCCTTCTGTACGTAGTACTATTAAGTAGTCTGTGACCAAGGCAAACACAAGTGCTCATCACACAAATATTTACCCAGGGCGGGAATCGAACCCGCAACACACTGCGCAGTAGTCGATCGCTCAGCCTCTGCGCCAACCGCGTCGTCAACGCATAACTTGTTTTCTTTCTTAATTAATAAACAATAAAAAAAACTTATGCGGTCGGGGGACCCCGGTAAGGAACGAAGTTCCTTACGTACGTGTCTTTACAGACAAAAATATATAAATAAATAAACTTGTGCGGTTGGGGGACCCCCGTAAGAAACGAAGAATCTTATACGTACGTACAGAAAAAAAAAACATATCACGAGCAGGCGAGTGCGCGCGGCAGCGGCTCGACACACGCACATCACACACGCATTTCGTTACGTGATGGTTTCTACTATTTCGCTCTACCCGTAATGTCACATTTATACAAATAATGACATTTTGTTAGTGTATTCCAGAGTATCAGCTGTGTATTATTATGTTAATTTGGACCATTTCCCTCGTTACATCAGGTATTTAGCAACAGACACCCAACTCTACTACATGGGAGTATTCATCTTCTTGATGTGCAGAACTGGTCTCACCAGGAAGGTGGTGCTGAGCCTTCTCTTTGTGGCAGGACTGATTATTCCTGCACTGCACATTTATTACCAAAACCTGAATGGTGTTGTGCTTTGTAATCCGGAGTAAGTTTTTTTTTTATAATTTACTAGGACCGCGTTAGGAATGCGGAGCTGCGCTCCAGGACACGGATCGCCGACGTCACTCAAAAAGCAGCCAAGCTTAAGTGGGACTGGGCCGGCCACATCGTCCGCATGTCGAACATATCATGGGCTAAAGCAACCACAATGTGGGTCCCAGAAAACGTCCAGCGACATCGAGGTAGACCTAGGCGAAGATGGCGGGATGAGCTTGACGCTTACAGGAGGGATTGGTCCACACTAGCTCTGGACAGAGAGGGTTGGAAAGAAGAAAGGGAGGCCTTTGCCCTGCAGTGGGACAATATAGGCTGAAAATAAATAAAAAATAATATTACTAGCTGACCCAACAGACGTTGTCCTGCCCTGAAAACCATTACAAAAATCTAGGTCTAGCCTACCCAACCCCACCTACCTACCTACGTACTCTATCTACATACGCCCCCTACATACCTACCCTACCTATATAGATATAACCTACCCTATCAACCTACCAATTAATCTTCACTGCGAAGAGCCACCTTGCCGTTTTCGAGATAGCGCATAAGTCATGCGCTCCTAGTACCAGGGTGACAGTTATGCGCTCCTAGTACCAGGGTGACATACATCTAAGAAGTTCTATAACTCAACTTCAGCGCCACCTACCGGGTCCAATTGTGAATCTAAACCGTTCTTAATTCAAAAACAATGGCGCAATCTTAATGCCAGATTTTTCATGTGAAACAAAAGGCAGATAGACCGCGCGGAACACTGAGAGTGAAGCCACCAAAGCAAATACAAATTTAAAAGCGAATACCACATACTTTTGTTTCAGAATCTGAGGTGAATCATTTAATGCGATTTTTAATTTTGGAACATAAGTAACAGCTTCTTAAAAGGGTTACCTATCATAAGTTCGAAAAATATTTGACCGAATTTCATTTCACCTGAAACTTTTCAACTATTCTCGTTTCGTATTTTTTTTTAAGTCACGTCTGCTACTGCATCAGTTGACCTATTATCAATTCGATTTTTTCGTTGCTCCGACGTTTAATTTGGTCGAAAAACTTTTTACCGAAGTTACACTTAGCCGAAATAACATTTATTCGAACGTTTATACCACTGTTTTAATTACAATATTTTTATTTCACCAAACGCCTAGAAGTAAAGTATAATATGTCTGATATTGATATAATGATAAGCGGTACTCCACCAGAAAAAAAAAGAAAAAGAATTCGCCCAAAAGTATTTGATTTAACAAAAAGAAAATCAAATACTTTTGGAAATTAAAGACAAATTTAAAAGAGCTTTCAAAACGTAATTTTTACTTTGGCATTATAGATGAAGGCAACAGGAACTAATTTCATAGTAGTTTCCTACTATTTTGGTTAATTAATTATTTAAATGTAATGGCACTTAATAAAATAGTTGATTATGAACAAAATTGGTTTATGTGGTCCCAGTGAGAAGCATGCAAACCAAGATTCTTGCTTCGAGCATGCAGTACGCAAGCAGGCATGCAGTACGCAAGCAGGCATGCAGCATGCAAGCAGGCATGCAACATGCAGCAAGCATTGTTTCTGTCACGGCTCCGGCGCTGCAGGATTTGGGCGATCCCATGCGAGCTTATCGTCGCAGATGGTTTTAACGTCACCACCGCAGCTTCGGCTTGCTGGCCGGGCCTTCAAACCGCCTGCTCCTCAGATCGCGGGCCGCCCCATCCTTCTGCGCCTACGTGGGTTTAAATAAAACTCTAGGCTTAGGGCAGACAAGACTGCGTAAAGTCGGTTTTGCAGTGATTCGTTTCTGTCCCAAAATTTTGTAACATTTAGATTTTTATGACACTATTTTAATTTAATATTGAAAATGCTTTCAAGTAACCGGCTAAATTATGTTTGTGATCAAATAATATTCCGTAAAATGTTGTTTCGGCGTGGTGAAAACATGGCAAATAAATCATTTGGCAAATGAAAAAAGTTCAAAAGAGGCATCCGCCAATAGCAAAAAGTTATTTTGTAAATCGGAGAAATATAGTTCGCTAAAATAATACTTATGGCACATGATACTTCGATGATATAAAAATATGTCAAATAATGCATATAACAAAAAAGACGTCGGTCAATAGTTTCCGGTAAAATGAAATTCGGACAAAAAATATTCGGAAAAGTGATCAGTTCCCTCTTGAAAGTTCGCTGGTTTTAATCAGAAAATTATTAAATTAAAAAACAATGATACAATATTTTGTTAGATTTTTAATGTGAAGCATTTTTTTAATTTACGGCTAATATATGTAACACAAGGCGGAAGGAAGAATATTGGTTCGTCGCTTATTGAGTAACTGTTTTTTGACCACCCCGTTGGTCTCGTAGGTTCAATTCCCATTCAATTATTTTGGGTTCAACTACTTCGGTAGCCGTGTATCTTCTTGACGACGCGGTTAGCGTAGTAGTAGAGCGATTGACTGCTGCGCCATGTGTCGCAGGCTCTTTTCCCGCACGGAACATAATATTTGTATGGCCAGGGGTGTGATTCTATAAGACCTCATTCTAAACTTCGAACCTGAATCCGTTGTGAGTTTCTTAATTGACATTCCAAAAACTTGGTTGATAATTCAAATTTACAGTAGCGCCACCTTTGCAAGCGTGTCAGCGGGTTGAACTAAATTGACAGGGAGATTTTGACAGATAAAGTATGAGATGACGTAAGAAGTGGCATTCTGTAAGGTAATTTCCCTGTCACTTCGACGCTCACTTCGCACTCCAACCCGATTCAAAGTGTCAAATATATCAAGGTCATTTTGAACCTTATGCGAAGTGAGAGTGAATAGCGATGTGACATGCGATTTGTTGTTTGAATTTTACAGAATCGACCTACTGTTCCAGGTCTGGCTGTTTATGTATGTGAGTGAATGTTTGTAAACGCACTCACGATACAAGATAAATTCTAGTGTGACGGATAAAAATAATTATCTATTTTCTTCTTTCAGAACGGCAATAACTTTATTCACGAAAGATCCAACATTCAACCATGTTTACAAAAGAGGGCATACGAACCTGACTGGTTACGTCATCGGTATGGCACTTGGCTACATAATCTACTATTGGCAGCAGGCTGGTGGTAATCCCAACAAATTCCGGGTAATTCTCTTGCAATTTATTTATTTATTTAATAGGTATGTACATTATAATCTAACAGTAATAAACCAGAACGCATAAATGCTAGAATAGAGTATGACTCACATAATTAGTAAAAATTAGTATACGCAAATTATCAATGTCATAAGAATAAAATCATTTATTTCAAATAAACTATTTACAGACCTATAACTATTAAACTTAAAACAAAACAAAAACAATAAGGCATCAAAAATTCTCCCATATCGTCGTCAATTGTGAATGGGCCCAAGAGACTGGCGGCATTGCCACATTGTATGGCAATGCCTAACCTCTGTCCGAGGTAAAAACCAGCCCTTGGATCACGGGAAGTGTCAATCAACCTTTTGGAAATTTCCTTAAAAAGTAGATGAGCACTCGGACCCCACGACCCGAGGGATTTAACCCCAAACGGCTCGAAAATAAAGTTATCGCTTAGGATACTATACTTTCGCCATTTGAGGTTTTCTGCAGCCGCAGCAGTAGCAACAGCACAGCACACTGAACTAGGAAGTTGGGATGGCGCAGTAGTATTGACACACTGTAGCGTCCCACACTAAAGGCCTACCCAACTTCCATGGAAACAATGACATGCCATCCGATCTCTTGCCATTATCGCGTGCCAAGCCGTTGGGTTATAAAACAGCCGGAACGCCGACGGCGACAAGAGCACGACGTATAATTAGTAACAAAATATACCTGCGTTTTTTACATACATACCTATATACATAATAATATAACCACAGACAAGATCACCCTAACACACACCACAGCTAATACACACACATACACACCCTCACACATACACACACACACACACACACACACACACACACTTTGATTTAAATTTAACTATTATTTATATATTTTCTACTTTTTTCTGTTTTGTTTAGATACCATCTGAAAACTCTGTAAGCATTTTTAAAAATGTAAACTGAAAGGGACCTGTCTCCTGAGATACAGGCTAAAAACCTAGTTCAGGAGGCAGGGCTTTTATGTAAATGTGCTCTTACGTTGTTTTCAATTAAGTATTATTATTATTTCATACCGACTTCCCTCCGTGCCTCGGAAAGCACGCAAAGCCTTCGGCCCCGGCTGTCATTTGTAGATCTTTGGTAGTCGTTAAGAGTAGTCTGAAACCAGAAAGTCTGGAAAGTCTGGAAAGTCTCAACCAGTCTTACCAACAGGTGTCGTATTACCTAGTAACTGGGTTGTGGAGGTCCGATAGGCATAGACTGGAAGCCGACCCAAACATAGTTGGGAATAGGCTAGGTAGGTGATGATGAGTTTCATTATTCTGTTTCTTTTATTGCTTTTACGTTACGAAATGCCTATTTTAATATTTTCTTGTAAATTTTACCGGGCTACTGTTATTTTCAGGCAGAACAAAACCTTTTCTTGTACAGAGAAGGCATAAACATTGAATATTTGGTTTGGATATTTCAGTATTATATTTATTATAAGGCTTGGTTTTCTTCACCGATGTCAGTAATGTTCAGTAGGTCGATTCTGTAAAATTCAACCAACAACTCGCATCTTACATCGCTATTCACTCTCACTTCGCATAAGGTTCAAAATGACCTTGATATATTTGACACTTTGAATCGGGTTCGAGTGCGAAGTGAGCGTCGAATGACGGGGAAATTACCTTACAGAATGCCACTTCTTACGTCATCTCATACTTGGTCTGTCAAAATCTCCCTGTCAATTTAGTTCAACTCGCTGACACGCTGGTAAGGGTGGCACTAGTGTAAACTTGAATTATCAACCGAGTTTTTAGAATGCCAATCAAGAAACTCAGAGCGGATTCAGATTTTAAGTTTAGAATAAGGTCTTACAGAATCACAACCTAGATAAACATAGAAAGTACATCTGAAACAGAAACCAGTCACATTGATACTTACCCCTACCACAGTATAAATATGAATACTACCGTACAGTAGTGACACGCCCCGCCTCCCTCTGAAACACTGTTCCTCACTTGAAAAAAAACTGCTTTTGCGCTACTACCAAAATAACAGACTGTACAAATACGTTTGTACAGTCTGTTATTTTGGTAGTAGTGTAGGAAATTTAATCGTTTCGTTTGTATGGAGTGTTGGTATAGTGTGTTGTATGGAGTATGTGAGCCTTAACTACATTTTTTTTTGTATTTTTCAGAAATATCGGTATCTGTATTGGACTCTCGTATTCTGGGGTGGGCTCTGCTGCTTCTCCGGTAATATTTACTATCAGGATGTACAACCGCTGCCCATGTATGCCCATTTGCTGTTAGGTACTCTGCAGAAGCCTGTCTTTGGCCTACTTGTAGCCATTTGCCTGGCAGGACTTATCACTAAATTTGAAGGTAGGCACTTGTTATATATGTCTGTCTCAATATCGTGTATGTGTGCGTGGGCTGCGTTCCTGTCCCTGCTCTAAACCAATAATTAAACAGTGTGCTTTTAGCTGTCAGTAGTTTCACTTGTCTCCCTACGTACAGTCAACAGCAAAAGTAGATGATCAAAATCAGAATTTCAATACTAATGAACGGAGTTCGCGTCAGAACTGTGTGGCGTCGAAGTGATTCAAAAGTATGTGTGTGACAATCACATACTTTTAATAAATAAACTAGTAATATATTATACAAATTACTGTTAGTAAATTAGTATTGAATTTCTGATTTTGATCATCTACTTTTGCTGTTGACTGTACCTACATAGCGACGAGTTTACCCACAATCGTAATAAAAAATCCTTAGTTGAAAAATGGCTCAGTCATTATGAGGCATTTTAACAACATTCTACCATAATGTCAATGATTGGAAGACTTACAAAGGTCGTATAACACAGTGCACAGTTCATCGCAAATAATATCAATGCGACAAATGCGGGAAAATGCGGGAAGGCGGGAATTAGAAGGCGAGCCATACTACTGACTACCAATTAATGATAGTACCTACAAGTTGGCAGCAGACTTAGCTCTGTCCAAAGACGTGCAAGAGGTGCCATATGAGGATCTAGTGACGTTATTGGATTACCATTACACTCCAAAAAGGTGCGGGTTCAGCGAACGGCACAACTTTTACGCAGCTTCGCAGCAGATAGGCGAGACAAATACGCAATGGACAGCAAGGATACGTGGACTAACGGTGCATTGTGAATTGTGATGGGTATGGTAGCGGGTCCTGACCAGGAGAAACTGTTTGCGCAGGATTTGGAGACCTTGACCTTGGCGAAGGCAGTGGAGATAGCAGAGAGCATAAGTCAAGATCAAGTTCAGGTGTTCAAGTGAGTGCAAGATCGCGGAAGGACAAAATAGTGCCAACCCGATTAATAGTGCTGCGAAAGAAAAGTGTTCAGCGTACGGTCGTGCTAAATCGTCTCAATGTCGGTTCGCCAAATATAAGTGTAAAAAGTGCAACACGGTAGGACATTTGCGTAGAATGTGCAATAAAATTATCTACGTGTTGACGAGGGATGTGTGCGAGGACGACGATGGGAAGTCGCTTTATAACATTTGTACAGCTCGGGAAGAACCTATGACAGAAACGGTCACAGTTAATGGCCAGAATTTAAAATTTAAAATAGATAGTAGATCAGCTGTGACAATCAATTATCTGAGGGTACATATAAAAAGTTGTTCGTGAGTATACCATTGCGCACGTCTCACAAAAGATTTTATAGTTACGCGGGAAACAAAATGCAGTGCGTAGGTTATGCGTGTTTAGCAGTAACATATATGCAGCGCACACACACACTTGATGTGTTTGTTATACGTCACCCGCTGTTAGGCCGCGATTTCATATCAATATTTAAATTAAAATGAAGTTCAGTAAATTTTCTTAATGACAATCAAAGCGCAATTGAGCGGTTGGTAATACGGATTCCGGAAGTATTCTCAGACAAGTTAGGCGCTTTCAAAAACTACTCAGTAAAATTAAAACTGAACAATGATGCAAAACCGGCATTTTTTAAAGTGCGGCCCAGTGTCTTTGGGGTCTTTTGTCTCGTGGGGTCTGACTACGTTACGTACTACTGGGGGTACGTAATGTAGTCAGACCCCAAAATAGTTGAAAAAAGGTGATGATGATGTTACTTAAAGTCATAGTCAAATCATTAATTTCTATTTATGAAAGAATAATAAAAAAGAAAACCTAAAATATAAAACTAAAAAAACTAACACAATACGGCATCGTAGAATTCGTCCACATCGCCGTTATCTGGAAATGTACCCAAGAGACTGGCGGCATTGCCACGTTGGATGGCAATGCTTAATCTCTGACCAAGGTAAAAACCAGCTTTTGCATCACGGGAAGTGTCAACCAACCTTTTGGACATTTCCTTAAAAAGAGAATGAGCACTCGGACCCCACGACCCGAAAGGTTTCAACCCCAAACGGCTCGAAAATAACGTTCACACCAAGGTTACTATACTTTCGCCGTTTGAGGTCTTCTGCAGCCGCTGCTGCAGCATCAGCACAGCACGCTGAACTAGGAAGATGGGATGGCGCAAGAGTATCGACGCACGTAGCGTCCCACACTAAAGGCCTACTTGGCCAGGGAAATAGAGACATGCCGTCCGGTCTCTTGCCACCGTCGCGTGCCAAGCCGTTGGGTTCTAAGACAGCCGGAACGCCGACGGCGACGAGAGCACGACGAATAATGTCATTAATATTCGCGTGCCGCGCTATGCGACCCGCACTCCGGCTGCACGACAGGCCGTGGTGTCCGAGGCTGTTGACAGCTTCCCCACAGCGACAGCGATGACGAGAACAGCACAATTACAAAATATATTATCAATACAGGTGGCAGAAGAAGCTGACACTCGAGTCGGTACTTAGATTGCAGAGCAGTATACGTGTGCGTAGTTAACGTATTATGTATTTTTACACCCTGTAGTCGGCAAAATGATGTATCTACCTACAACCTAAACATTGGCGGCAATCACCAGATGAATGTTTCTCAGAAGCGAAAACACTCTTCGATTTTTGATTTTCTTTTTTTTTATTATAAAGAAATTATATTTATGTCTGCAGGTATATACCGCTCCGTGTTGGAATGGCAGCCCTTTATGTACCTGGGCAGGTTGACGTTCAGCGCGTACCTCATCCACATTGCCTTCATCAGGACCGAAGCGGCTAAAATCACATACATTCAGAGACCATCTTTAATCTCTATGGTACGTATTCATATTAGACTTAACATTCCAAGTTGACATTATTCGTAAACGTCATATTTTCATTAACTAGGCACATTTACGGATTATGCTGACTATGCATATTTTTTACTGCCGCGAATAAGTTTTGTATTAAAATACAACGAGATACTGGACTGAAAATTGCAAAAAAACGTGAGAATATTTTAGTACCGCGGGCTGTATCTACTACTCGCTATCATCTTAATCTTCATTAAAAAAATATTTCCGATACGCATTTTAACCAGTTTATTTTAATGTATTTAATGGAGTCAGCTAATGGAGAGACTTTCTCCTGGGCAAGCGTTACCGTAGCTGACCTAGAACACTTTAACAGCCTCCGTACCCATGTCGGATGGATGAATAAACACAATAGTGTGCAGTCGGACACCTGCACCGCTCTGGCGCTGCAGCAGCTTGGCACCAAACACATACATTGAAAGAACCTTGACTTACAAAGGACTTGCGGCTGGCCGCATTTCAATTTCTAACCGACTTCAAAATGGTCGAGGTTATCAATTCGGATGCTTGTATTTTTTTTTGTTCTTAGGTCTTAGACTTCACTAGCTACATTTATGCAACCAATATTAAAACATACATTCCTTCACAAATCAAATTAAATCAAAATCATTTATTTGCAAAAATATGGTACATTGGATGTTATCGGACAAATGGTTTTCACTTATTCTGCCATACATGGCGTGCAAATGTCAATAAGATAAAATTAATTAATTATTGTTAATTTACATGGCTATGTCAATAATTTAATTTAATAATAATAATATATGATTAATTAAAAAAAACGACAAAAATTAAAACAACGCAACATAAAAATAAATCATAAATAAATTAGTTAAACATTTTCAATAAGGATTAGTGAATTATCTTCTAAATATTTCTTTACAGTGTAATATCGATTTTGTAGTAACATTTTAAATAGTATTTTTCTAAGTAATGGTAGTGGCAAATCTTGTAGGATATTTGGTAAATGGTTGAACACAATAATCGCCATGCAGTACACATTTCTCTTGAATAACTTTAACTTTATCGTACACTTCTCTTCTTACTCATTATTTTCTGATTAATTTCTCAGCGTAATCCAAGACAGTTGTAATGTTTCTCCGGGACTCGTCGAGCTTCATTGCCTAGACGATTTATAGTGGTAGCCACTGTTGATTCTGGCTTTCAGAAGATTCAGTGGTTTGGGATTAGTGTGGCAGCCGTGCCCTAAAAAAACTCCTTTACACTTACTACACGCACACACGCACACACACACATCTTACACATCTTACATCACAGTTAACACCACACCATGTTCCATTATTCAAATTTACCAAGAATTTTTATTCAAACTTAACTATTTAATTTTACCTACTTTTTTTGATTGTTTATTTAAGCATGGAAGACTTACAGCTACAAAAAAACTTAACATTAAAAAGGAGACAATATAGTCGACAGAAAGCCAATCACAGGTCTTCTGTCTTTGCGTTTAGAATTATGCTAGAATTTCTAATGTGAGCAATCAAACACCATCAAAACTATTTGGTTTTAAATTAATGGACCTGAAATGAGAAATGTAAGGCTTAAGCATCTTCTGGCTAAAGTCACACTAGTTGTAAATAGATTCAAATCATGTTGCTTACATATTTTAATGCAATTCTTGCTTGCACGTATATTAAAAATATTCTGCCTATAATTCGTAGATGTATGATGTACACGTTAGGTGGATTAAATCGTTTAGTTTCAATAATCTGAGAAGACTGTTACTTTTTGCAAAATGTAAACTGGAAGGGAACTGTCTCCTCAGATATAGGCTAACAACCTAGTTCAGGAGGCATTATTATTGCATTTCATTGCATTATTATTCATATTACTCATCATAATGTTCCATTATTCAGTATTCCAAAACAGTCTTAACATTTTCCACAGTTGCTAAAAGGTTGGGGAGTAGCGACAGCCACATTCATAGCGGCATTCTTCTTTTTCCTGCTGGTCGAATCTCCTTCTGGCAACCTTATCGTAGAATTTTTGGGAAAGCCTTACACACAAACTACAGAAGACAACAAAGAAGCTGTAGAAGAGTTCAAGAAAACAGGAGATGATAATGCAACAGATTTCAGTCAAACAAGAATAGAAGATAGTACAATTGTTATTAAAATGGAAACCAGAACGTAGTTTAATAATTAGTATAGCCAGTGTAATTAATAAGATAATACAAACAAACATTAATTTGTTGAAATGGAAGAATCTTTTATTTTACTTAAGTCTATATCCATGATTATCTCAACGAGTGTCAGGCGAAAAATGTTGGAGGTCTTACATCCACTGCCTATGAACCGATGCCTCATCAACATCATCATCAGCCATAAGACGTTCACTGTACTGAACATAGGTCTCCCCCATAGAACGTGTGACTGTCTGTCACGTACACTTATTTAATAACAAAACATTATATTTATTTTAAAATCACCTCATGGTTTGAGCCACTCAAACTCTTATAAATTCTGTATTTCATGAGAGACTAAACTAGGGACGGGTACCAACCGTCAGGTCGAAAGCAATATTTCAACAAATTCTAAGAAACGAATGGAATATCTGATTTCTAAAGACACCACTTATAATGGAAACGCGCCATCTGCTTATCATAAATGATGCCCATGGAACTTAAAAGAACGCTCAAAACAATTTAGAAACGATACAAAAACAGAAAGGGTCATGTACCAACAGATTTTGCGAAAGTGTGGGGTTATTGGAAGCGTCCAGAAGCGAGGGGCAGTCAGTTTGAGACTACAAGAGAAAACGGTAGATTATAGGCTGAGCTAGTTAAGTGAGAAGTCTGGTGAGATCGAAGAGGCGAGGTTCATGTAGAGAGTAGGTAGTGAGGGTAAGACGTGAGAGGAAATCAGCCGAGACGAGAAGCAAGTCTGGTAATTAAAGTTGTAGTATTTTAATCAAATCCACTCGAGGCGTTATTTGGTGAGTGTTAACCTTATTTTAATTTAGTTAACTTATTTTAAATATTATTCCTTGTGCAGGTTTATTTGTATTGTAATTTATAGGTAGCAATCAGGTGGTACTGCTGCGGGTCGACTAATAATTAATTATTTATCCTAGCTATGGCGCAACTACTGAGTTCTTTATGTCATGATAGTGTTTAATAGTATTGTAAATTATTTGCGTCCGCGTAGCAATGTCAGCGTAGTAATGTTCGCATTGATAATAGTAATCTGCGTAGGTGCATCAGCGAAGCATTCTTCGTAGTTGAGTATACGCTTACTCGTGTAGAGCAGCTTTGGCGTAAGGACTAGGTACTTTATGACAAGGTAGTGTTTGATATTAGTGTAATCTAACCGTACATTATGTACCCATGCCATTAGGACATGGGTACATACCTTGGCAGGGAATCATCATAAGCGTTTGGTTTAAGGTAAACAGGAAAGGCCATCCGCTAAACTCTACCTTGACTGCTGACGATAATTGACACTCAAATATGGACGGCAGGACCGCACATACACAATCCTTTTAAATCTTTATAATAGTAGCTTCATGTATATCAAGCTAGGCTAAAATGTCGAACTAAAATAATGTTAATGGTTTATAATATTATACCTATTCTAATAAGACGAAATGTTTTTGATGTTAACTGCTTCCAAAGAAGGTCTCGCACGAAGAACTTTGTAATGGGTTTGTTGTACGCATGTCTCTGGGAGTGGGGGTAGGCTTTGCTAAGCTCCCCTACTTAATTAGTAGTCGTTCTAAGAACGCTAGGGTCCGTGTCTCGTTAAAATCACATCCGGCTATTGGTCTCAAGCCTATTTCTGAATTGACACTATTTAGCGAGACACGTGATTTGGACACTTAGCGGCTGAAACATACTGCGACGCAACCTCTAACTGGGGAAGATTAAAGAGATATTAAATGACGACTAACCATTTCGGCGTATACCAAACACAACCGCAGTTTTTTCTGCTACAGACTGAGTCTACGGTGCACTTGTGCTAGTTTTGTGTTAATTTGTAAGAGGGATAGTCTGTCGTAAGGGAATAATCACATTAGTACGCGAATAGGAAAAATACTGAAATCTTGTCTTCCTCCATGGCAGATGAGCTTCGCAGTCCTCTGTCTTAGGATTGAGTAAGGCATGTAGATAGAGCCTAGGGAACGTGTCCCGTTAGAATCGTAGCAGTGTCCTTAGTGGACGTATGCGTGCAAGTACGACAGCACAATCATTTTCAAATGGTTATCCATTTGAATATGGTTGTAAGTCACTGGGGCGGGTTTTTTTTATGATGAACGGGATAAATTAAGGATGATCACAGATTTATATGAGGAGGCTTTGAGCAAAGTTAGGGACTTAGAGGATGAATTAATCCAGGCAAATGTACAAATTTCAAAATTACAAAAGGAAAAGGAACATACTCAGGTCAAACAAACCAACCATTTATATAATGCATTATTAAATACAAACTGTAACCCATGTTTGTTAATAACCATAGACCTTACAGAAGATTCTGTTCAGAAAAGTCATAAATTCAAAAGTCAACGAAAAAACTATTCTAAAAATATTCAATTTAAAAAAGAACGTGTTGCTCTTATAAACAAATTGAAAAACTATCAGATAAAATCGGAAGATAGTAAGAACATTTATTAAATAGACACTCAGCGCTTGCAATCAGAAATACAGGTTCTGGACGACTCACTAAAGTCCCTTTGTGGTAAACTAGCAACCCGACCCGGCTCCACATGGGCCTATAGCCTTCCTAGATAAATAGGCTATCCAACACAAAAATAATTTTTCAATTCGAACCAGTAGATCCTGAGATTGACGCGTTCAACCAAACAAACAAACAATTTCTTCAGCTTTATAATATTAATATAGATTTACATAGTCTTGCCATAAATATTGTCACTTTATTTTAAATTGTCAGTTTATTGCAAATAATATTTATTACTTTTACAGTGTGTTAGTTTAATACATAAATATAAAACAATTTAAAATATAATAAGCTTATTCGAAGTGGTCTCCATTGGCTGCAATACAGTCCTTTAAACGTTGAGGCCAGTTATCAATAGAATCACGCACTCTTTCTATGGGAAAATTCTTCACTGCCAATCGTATGGATTGTTTTAGAGACTCCAAATTATCATGGCGTTTAGAACAAGCCGTACTCTCTAAAACTGAACATAAATCATAATCCAGCGGATTAAGATCGGGACTAGACGACGGCCAGTCTTCAGCTCTGATGAAATCCGAAACGTTTAATTCCAACCAAGACTGCGTGGACCGAGCTTTATGACCCGGCGCCGAGTCTTGTTGGAACCATACTTGGTTATTGAACATGGTGTTGTTAAAGGGCTTAACTACCTTCTCAAGAATGGTATCTTGTTACACTTGTGCCGATGTTTTGATACCTTTTTCACAAAAATATGGCTCAGTCACTCCTTCATAGCTAACACCCCACCAAACCATCACTGAAGTCGGATAATGCCCACGTTGCACTCTGTCGACTAATTGGGAAGCTTCCTTAGGCTTTAAGCATAAATACGGCCAATTTGTTTGTTAAAATGTTGCTCAATTGTAAAGATTTTCTCATCCGTAAACAACATTTTTTTCTGAGACCTCCCTTTGCCTACCACTTCAGTAGTTACTTCGATTTTAACACCCTATTCTTTTTTAAATTATCAGTTAAAAAATGACCAGTGCGTCTCTTATAGGCTGCAAGTCCTAAGTCATCTTTTAAAATACGTGACATGGTTCTGGGTGCTATCTTCATCTCCCGAGATAAAATCTTTTGCTTTCGGACAGGATTTCTTCGAATTCTTTCCCTTACTGCTTTGACCACCATTTTCGTACGAACACTACGTGGATGGCCAGATCTTTAGCTGTCACAAACAGAGGAGGTCTCATTGTACCTATTAATAGCCCGGTACACAAACATTTGACTAATACCAGGCGTATGTAGAGTTTTAAAAATTGCATTTGGCTCCATGCCAACTTTGTGTAATGCAATCACAGCGATTCGGTTCTCTTTCTCACCCGACTCCATTTTAATATCGCAAAATATTGTACAATGTATTGGCGCCAAAATTATAAAACGCAATGAACAATTTGTATAAATTTGACAGATTCCAAATTCAAATGTAATATCTTTCTTATTTTTAATTGTAACAGTATTTATGGCCAGACTAAGTATAATATCTGAAAACCAAATAAAGGAACATATACTAGCTGCAAATGAGTTGGTGGATTTGTGTAATTACAACGCAGACAGAGTGGACTCGCTGACTCTCAGCAACACACAGTGTACTTATCAGAGGAAGTCTGACCTTGTGGGCCTCCAGCCTGAGGCAACGAAGTCCCAAGCTGTGAGTGCTCAAGGCTATATCCCCAACCGATACCATGATATTGTACAAAAAGTACTCGTAAGTAGTAGTCTAGTACTTGTTCCTCTGGTAGCAGTCAAGCAAGTCTTTCAGTAATGTTTTCTAAAAGTGTAGGCAGAGGTATAGGGAAATTAATTAATAATAACCTAAGATATAACATTCAGAACCATTGTACACCAGGGTTATCCTACAAACATATAATGTCATCGATAACAAAGTTTCAATATAATCCATCAACCAATATTTCTGTATTTATAGGTAACTAGCTTGTGCCCGCGACTTCGTTCGCGTGGAAGCCGTAAACAATTACTACTTGAGTACTCAATAGCAATTATAAATTTCACTGACAGACAGTGTACAGCTTGGTCTAGTCTAGAAGCACGAAACTTTGCTAAGGAAAGATGTTTGACCACATAAAAACAGTTGGTGAAAAAGCTAAAAAGAACTTTTATGCCTTGACGAGTATATCTAAAGCCACTTGGGGTCTATCATTTTTAACTTTAAAAACTATTTATGGGGCTACCTATTTCGGATGTATGTGCTACGGAGCACCTGTTTGGGCTGATAGGGCCACCATAGGGGCGGTACGACGTAAATTGCTTCAAAGTCAACGTTTGGCTTTAATATTTTTATGTAAAACATATAGGACCGTTAGTACTGAAGCCCTTCCGGTTCTAGCAGGCGTGCTTCCAGTCGATCTTGAGGTGCAACGACGTGCTGCAATGTACTATTCCGCGCGAGAGACCATGGACGCAAACTTTTTAACTCAACGTGACCGCGCAAAGATCTCTAGATTATTTAAACCACAGACTGACGTCTGGGAGGAACTTTTATCCGAGTGGCAGTGTAGGTGGGATGATTCTAGCAAGGGCCGTCACCTTCATCTGTTCTTTCCATCCGTTCGTGAGCGGCTGGCCAGGACATGGCTGGAGGTGGACCACTGTGTTGCCCAATTTCTAACAGGTCATGGCAACTTTAAAAGTAAATTATTTTCTTTCAAGATTGTTGCTTCGCCTTTGTGTCAATATTCTACATCTGACTGTGAATACGAACAATCTGCACATCATATCTTATGGGAGTGTATTCTTTGGCAGAAAGAACGCAATATTATGTTAGTGTACAGGCTACATCCGGAGCGGTTTATTATGCGGACCTTGTGGAAACTAGAACAAATTTCCGTGCGTTCAAGCGATTTTGCCATACCTGTTATTGGAATCAAATGTAATGTAACAGCTGACTTTTTAGGGTCCAGTAATTATGTCAATTATAATCCGTGGTGCTAAGCAACTGGGTTTCTCCCAGTTGTCAACGTCCCTTTGTGCCTATTGGCCTAGTTCTGTTCTGTCTCCTGCTTGATTTGGAGGGAAGTGGAAAATATGATTTTCTTACTCCTCCGCTGTTCTTTTCTGATTAATTTCGTTGCGGGATCCAAGACAGTTTAATCGTTTCTCTGGGACTCGTCGAGCTTCATTGCTCTGGCGCTTTTCTGGTGGTCGCCACTGTTGATTCTGGCTTACAGGGGTTACAGTGGTTAGGGAATAGTGTGGCGGGCTTGTCCCATAAAAAAAAAAAGACAGACAGTGTACAGCTTGGTCTAGTCTAGAAGCACGAAACTTTGCTAAGGAAAGATGTTTGATTTCCGAGTTATAGGAGACGAAAGTTTGTATGGAAATGTGTCTTTTATGCCCATAGGAAATTCTGTCGGGCTCACGGTTAATGTACTAAAAAAAGCTGACTCTTTACTAAAAAAAGTGATCATATAATTGTTACTTTTTTACATTTTAAATACAGAGTACGTATATGATTTAAAAACGATTTGTTCTTCGTCGTTTTTTTTTAATATACTGTATGCAAATACACTTTTATATATAGGTATATACGTAAACAACAAATGTTGATATTCCTAACCTAAAAATGTTTGAAAAGAAGAAAAAAAAACATTAAGGAAGCATAGCTACCTATATATTTAAAAAACCTCTTTATAAACTACGTTTGTAGTGTTGCCGTTAGTTAAAATATACAGAGAGGTAGAACTGGTGACGCGAGAGTAAGCGACGTACAGTTGACCGTGGGAAAAGCATGGTCCTGAGATCGACAACCACACACGCACACGCTCACAGAGAACTGAACACGCTTGAATTGGAAGGGATAATTGTGGGAAATTAGTTGTATACGTGGTGTAAGCACTCTCGCCAACGCCACAACCTGTCACAATTTCCGCTTCGATGATCTTCTGCAGACAGACGACTTCGAGCCGGTTCCCGTTTAATTCCAAATAATATAGGTACACCGACCTTCAGCTGGATGACGTGCGCTGGAAGTCGAACTTGCCGTAAGCGAAATCTATTCTAAATTCTACGGGGTAATGTGTGGCGTCCCCTTGCTCGACTACAGTGTTCATTGAGGTGTATACTAGTTCTCTCCCTTCAATTTGAGAGAAATAAAATGCTTTTATCGATCGCTGCAGCTTGATCATTTTTGGACGTTACAATAGCCTGTTCACACACGCAAATTCTCTTGGTGCGGTATTTGACTGATGTCGCCATAGACCAGATGAATCAGTTCTTCTATTGCAGATACTACACTACTAAGAGTCTCTGTTATCCACTTGCCCTCTCCCTACTGGTAGGTCTTCACCAACTTTTAAATGAACATCGGAGAATTCTTGAACGCGTGAATTGCCGCCAAGCTGAGCGCGCATATTAAAGTTCAAGCGCGATTTATAAACGTGACCATAGAATTGATCGTTTCGCAAGAAGTCTTTGAACTGATGATGCCGATATTTCTCCTACAAAAGTACTGGGTTCTTTTATATTTTTTATTTTTTTAATAGGATGGGCACTTCCACTTGTTTTTGTCTATTCTGTGACTGTACCAATCATGTAAGTAAAGTAAAATGTGCCAAATAATAATAATAATAATATGTGGGGACATTTTCACACACGGCCATCTGACCCCAAACTAGGGAGACCCTGTACTATGGGTGTCAGACAGCTGATACATTACACACAAATACATTTTTTTTTGTAAATACATACATATATAGATAAACAACACCCAGACACAAGGCAAACACAAGTGCTCATCACACAAATGTTTACCCTGGGCGGGAATCGAACCCGCAACACGCTGCGCAGCAGTCGATCGCTCAGCCACTGCGCCAACCGTGTCGTCAAAGGTTCGCAATAAACATACAAATAAATGTCTGACGAATGGGAATTTTCGAAAATTTTCGAGTGTTTCTCATCGCTACACTATTTTACCAAAATCAATTTGGAATTCTTTTAGTTTAATGTATAAAAAATTACATGTAATTCTTCTGCAGCATATTGAAATAATATTTATTTTGAGTTGAGTTTTCAAACATGACATGTGTCAAAATAAAATTTAAATCAAAAGCACTACGGAGTATTGATATCAACTTTGATACAAATCACCAACAAAATAACTTTTTACCCCTTTTGAACCCTGTTAAGCGATGAGTTTCAATAAAATATGAAATATGTCTTCCATCAATTCTGTTAAAGAATTTTTATGCAAAATTTGAGGTAGTTTGGACCAAGGAATCACGTTGTCCCATACAAACTTTGCCCCCATTTTTCACCCCCTTGGGGATTGAATTTTGAAAAATCCTTGTTTAGTGGATGTCTTCGTCGTGTGAGGAATATGTGTCCGAAATTTCAATTTTCTAGCCTGAAGGTTATGTCCGTGTGGTGTCGGACGTAAAGAATAGCTCCATCCCATATCTTCCCGTGGGTGTCGTAAGAGGCGACTAAGGGACTTACCAGAGAATGGGCAGCAGCGTTCTCTGTGCCTTTGTAACAACCATACTGCGATCGCCAATCCGCCTGCCAATTGCGTGGCGATTATGGTAAAATCCCCGAAGAAGAAGAAGAAGCCTTAAGACTGCGCCGAGCAAAATAATTCAAAACAGTCGTCACTGTTAAAGTGATATAATCAATACTTTTACCATAATTGCCATAAAAAATATGTAATGAATACAACAGTGAATGTGTTAACCGATTATCGTTGGCAAAGCATAAGAATACTGTTTCATTTAATAAACAAAAATACGTAAAGTTGTACAAAAATCTTTAAAAAAATCTCGTATTTAGTTGAGTTTTGTTAGTAAACTGTATTTTTTTTTCACAAACTTGAATTCATATTAATCTTTAACATTCATACTACAATTTGTAGTTTTTACATTTTCGAAATGTCGCTTAGTTATTTTATTATTAATTTTTGTTTTAATTGACGCGCTGTTTTGAATCATACATACATACGTTGCGTATGATTCAAAACAGCGCAAAAAATTCTTAAGGGTTTGCAGTCGCAGTCTTAAAGGTTTGGCCTGTGCGTTGATACATCAGTCAATCAACAAACCTTTGCCTTTTATATATATATAGATAGTTTAAAGGTCACAAAGAAAATTATTACTGACTGTTACAGACATTCTAAACATTAATTGTAATAAAATAATTTTGTGTGCTTTCCCCTATTTTAAACACTTAACATACAGACGAAATAATTATATACATATGTTAAATAAACATGTGCATCTTCTAGTAAGTCACTATAGAGACAAGGTTTTGTTTTTTGATACCAACAGTTTTGTTGAAAAATTAAAATCGACTAGGGATACTGTGTATCTGCCCTTTAGGTCTAAACATCAAAAAGCGCGGCTATTAGTTTATAGTATTAACTCAGACATAAGTAGTATGTCCAAGTCATGTGTTATTAGCTCCACATCAATTAGTAATAATACTAATAATAAGGTGGTGACCCTGAATGATTGTAGCTCGTATGCTGTAAATAATTATACAAACTGTACGAAGGAGGATCCATGTGTCATTATGGACCAGCCATTTTTTGATGTGAATTGCACAAGTGGTAGGAACTCACTGCCTGTTATCATTGAAGTGCGTGGTCAAACTCGGGATAATAATTTAAACTAGTTTGTAAGACAATAGGAGGTACCAATAACAATATAGTTATACCTACAAACAACAAGGTACTTTCTTGCTCTCAAAAAATTAAATTGCAAAAACAGCAGAATACCTTGAAATTATTTCATCAAAATATTCAAGATATTTCATCCAAATTATTAGAAATTGAAATATTGTTAGACAAAACCATGTTTGACATTGTTTGTTTTACTGAACATTGGTTTAAGGATTACCAAATGCTAATTAATTATGAAAACTATAGTGTGGGCAGATCGCAAAGCTATGTCGCGTGAAGGTTCATTGATTTTAATAAAAAAATGTTTAAAATCTAAACCAAGGAATAACATTGTTGGCCTATCGGTTGAACATTGCATCGAACTTTCCTGTGTCGAGCTGGATAGGCATATTATAGTGTGCGTGTACAGACCCCCAAGCTACCAAAACTATTCTTTACTAGCGACCCAACCCGGCTTCGCATGGGCCTATAGCCTTCCTCGATAAATGGACTATCCAACACAAAAAGATTTTAATTCGAACCAGTAGATCCTGAGATTAGCGCGTTCAACCAAACAAAAAAAACAAACAAACAAACTCTTCAGCTTAATAATATTATATACCTATATAATATATATTATAAGTAATGAGTATATTTATAGATTTTAGTCGGTAATGGAAGATGTATTAGCTAAACTTGCAACGTGTAGCAAACCCGCAATTATTTGTGGTGATTCTAATAATAATATTTTAGAAAATAATTTGAATAGTAGTCGATTATTAAGCTTTTTAAAATGATTTAATTTGTCGAATGTTTTCATGGAGCCTACTAGGGTAACGCCAACTACTGCTACCTGCATCGATAATATTTTTTGCGATTGCGACTATGTAGATAAAGCTATTGTTAATTATTTACCATCGGATCATAGCGGTCAAACGGTAACTTTTATGTTTAAAATGCCTACGACAAAAGTGGAAATACAATTTAGACCAATAACAACTGGTAAATTATATAAATTTAATAATACCCTATTCACTTTGTAACATATTAAGCGCAAGACCTGAACGTAGTTTGCTCAGAATCGGCTTCTGAATAAATTTCCGTCATTATCTATATGCGTTAATTTTTCACGAAAAAATCTGCAGGAAGTGCCTTGCCTTGTTACCTTAGCTAGATTAATATCTATATGTATGACGGAACATGTGTGCCAGCTAATTTCGCTCTGCCATGCAATTCTGTAAGAAGTCACCCGTGAATTCGAATCCCATCTCATTTCGGATTTCGTACGTACTAACTATTTTAGCGAACACCAAATACTTTTTCATCCCACCATCTCGGAAAGAGTATTTTTAATCTTCAATATCTGAGTGGAAAAGCCGTTTTTATTCTCTAGAGGATAAAGTAAATTTATCTTCAATATCTGAGTGGAAAAGCCGTTTTTATTCTCTAGAGGATAAAGTAAATTGAATTTAGAACATCTTGTGCACTAAGTTTGTGAATTAAAAAAAAACATTAAACCTATTTACTGCTACCTCTATGGTGCCGAATATATCATACAACTTTTTTTTAATTTGTTAAAAACTCAGACTTTGTAAACGTTTTTTTTTTGCATTTAGTCATTTCCTCGCTGAGGTGGAATGAAAAGTTACGTGTTGCACTCGAGTGCAAAGATTTTTCACCTCGTGCTCTTTTGATTCCCTCGCTAACGCTCAGGATTCTAATTTTGAATCACTCGCTGCGCTCGTGATTCAATTTTAGAATCCTTCGCTTGCTCGGTCATCAAAATTGAACACGCGGTTAAAAAGCAACTTTGCACTCTTGTATAACAAATAACTATTCATTTGGTGTTCGCTAAAATAGTTAGTACGTAAAAAGAGTTCGCTTCACCTATGTCCTCACTTAGTGACGCTAGCGTAGTTTTCATCGAGTTACAGAATACCTCTACAGTTTTCACCATGAAATCAGAAATGAGCACTGAACTGAGTTCTTACAGAATAGCATACATACTATTTCACGTCTTTTAAACGTAAAATAGTAACAGACATCCATCTATCCATTCATTCATCCTCAGAAACATTGGCGGTTATGATACCTAGTAGTAAAACAGAATTAATCAAAATGGCACCGATTTTGATACTATAGATTTAACTACTTAACCCCTGTTTGCAAGAGTACTTTTCCGACATACTTTCTAGAATAGATCGATCGTGTAGGTCAGGGGTCGGTAACCCACGACCCCTTCAATGTGAAGTAGCGGTTCATCAGTACCATAAGCAACAATCGTGCAATCAATCATGTATGAAACTAATTTCATTTACTGCACGTGCTACTTTTCTTCACAAAATCATACCGTATAAAATAACACTCGGATTTAATTTCGTAGCGCATTTTGTAATGTGCGTCACTCTCTCGTGAATAAATGGTTTTTCTTTCTTTTTATTGCCTTTTGCGTTCAAGAAGCAAATATTTAAGATAGATTATGAAAAGGTCTCTAAAGGCTCTTCCGTTTCAAAAGGTTGCCGACCCCTGGTGTAGGTTATATCTACAAGTCTGTATTTAATTAAATAACTTTTATTTCAGAACTTTCGTTGCCTCCATTTTAAGATTGGTTTATTAATCCAAGCTATAGTCTTCGATGAAGCAGGTGACATTCCTACAACGACAAGTGACCAATGCGTTCCCGCCACAAACGATTAAACGTCAAATTGATGTCCGCCATCTTGCTACGTCATCGCTCACGCAGGCAACGCCGATTACTCATAGTGCCAAGCACCAATTAATATAAAAGGTATTTACTTATACACAATAAACAAACAGTCGGATCTACCTATCGTATGGAAAGATTGTGTATGCATGGAATTAGAAATTTATTTTCACATTTCTGTAAATACTCTTGTCAAATATTGTGCAAAATACTCAGACACATTATTAAGTCGCATCTGGCTAGACAACATGGTAAAAGCTACAATGATATCTAGACGAACTTAATAGTTTCTTAGAAAATTGTATTCTAGCAAGACAAGTTGGATAACTTATAGTAATTCACGGTCTATCTAATCAGCGAGAGAGGTCCTGATGACTATGCACGATCTGCTAGTAGAGTATCTCAATTCTCTTTTCATCTACAATGCTATGATGCCCTTTGAGCTTAGGGGGGAGCTCAAAGGGCATCTAAATCCCTTTTTCTTGCACTTGCGCATAATATTTTTAAAATGTTCAATTAAAATATTATTAAAATCTCATCTCAGCGGCTATGAATGTCAATTAATATCTTGACAAAAAAAGTTGAAAAAAAAAGAAAACCGCCTTCAAAATCTAAAAAGTGATAAATAACTTTACTTTCTGACTTTAGTTTCGGAAGTCGGTGGCTTTGTTCTGTTTGATGTTTTGTATTGCCACTGACTTCCGAAACTAAAGTCATGTGTGTTATGTGCTAAACTTATATAACACTTTTTAGATTTTGAAGGCGGTTGTATTTTTTCGTAAAAAAGTACTATAAAGCGAAAAATAAACACTTTTTAGTACCTACTTCCTTATCATCCAAATCCATTAAGAAATGGCAACACAGTCAAAACAGAGATTGAAAGTACAAGGTTGTAGAACATCAAACAAAATCATCCTTGTATATTTTTTGCTTTCTGTCGATTTTTTCAAAAAGTGCTGAAAATTTATATGGGACCACCCTTGAGGCATATTATCCATCAATAGAAGAATTTTTAAAATCGCTTTACATTTGCCGGAGAAATCATGTAACAAACATACAAAAAACCTCCTTCTTTTTAAAGTCGGTTGAAAACCACAACATTTTAATCAATACTTTAGGAGTAAATCACTTCAGAATATTGCTAAGTGTACTAACACACGTTGCTGGTCGTGCCTGAACGTTGGTAATTAGACCACCCACATACCTAATGGCAAGTGGTTTTCGCCACTCATGAACACATGAAACTCTCAAGCAAACGTCTATGCGCTTCCGACCTTATAAATAAAATTAATGGCTTCCATCCTGACGGTACCTAATCCTAGACCGTCAGGAACATAACAATAACAGGAACATAACATCTAAAAATCTTGATAAGATTTTTAAGGTTTTTTTTCTTTTTTGGTATGTTGTGTTCCATTAATAATTGTTTTGTTTTGTCTGGTAGATGCTACTAACACTAGTTTCTAAGTTGTGTGTTTCACTAACCAAATGGACTTTATCTAAAATAAAAGAATTTTATTTACCTATTATTTTTACATAAATCTAATTGGAATCGCGAACAAGCGATTTTTGTAATGCAAGATTGTTTTTATGCAGGAAAAATTAAGCTAACTTCTAATTATTCCAAATGTGTTTATATTACAGTACAACACCTACATGATCATTACCAAAATTTTAATACAGGTAATTTATATTTTGAACAACGTGAACGGGCCGACTTCATGTTTACCTAACTGTCCTCAAGTCTCAAATTAGAAAGAGTTCATAGCAATAAATAGCTAAACGCTGGTAAAATATTATAACTAGCTTTAGTCAGCAACTTGGACTGCGCGAAGACGAAGTCATGAATTAAAAAAGCGGCCAAGTTCGCGCTCGGTCGCTTTTTTAATGCTTGACTCACCCATGAAGGGTTCCGTAGCAGCAAGTAATATAATAATATAAAAGGTTTTTTTATTTTTATATTCGAGTTGATTGAACGAAAGGTAAATTGCAGGTTGCGATTTATGGCTTATTAAAAAAACTACTTACTAGATCTCGTTCAAACCAATTTTCGGTGGAAGTTTACAAGGTAATATAGATCATGTATTTGTTTTAGTTTTATCATTCTCTTATTTTAGAAGTCACAGGGGGGGGGGGGGACATTTTACCACTTTGGAAGTGACTCTCGCGCAAACTATTCACTTTAGAAAAAATTATATTAGAAACGTCAATATCATTTTTAAAGTCCTATCCATAGATACCCCACACGTATGGGTTTGATGAAAAAAAATGTTGAGTTTCAGTATTAAGTATGGGGAACCCCCAAATTTTTTTGTTTTTTTTTCACAGAATACATCTACTTACCACGTTTCAACAGTATAGTTCTTATAGTTTCGGAAAAAAGTGGCTGTGACATACGGACGAACAGACAGACAGACAGACATGACGAATCTATAAGGGTTCCGTTTTTTGCCATTTGGCTACGGAACCCTAAAAAGTAGCCTATGTCCTTCTCCAGGGTTCTCCATTTCATCGTGAAACCGTTATAGGCAGAGTTAGTTTCGCATTTACAATATTAGTATGAATAAAAGTAAAAAATATTAAAAGTATGAAATGTGTAACTAGTGATAGTGTTAGTATAGATGGCGTCTTCAGCAAAACCTAGTTTTACAGTTTATCTCCCTTTCTCCTTATCGCTAGCCTTAATCACAATATTATCTTTACTTAACATTCACTGTGAGTAACACATTTATTCGTCACCCTACGTGTACTGTCACAACTGCGCGTACCTTCAAATTTCCTTCACTACGAGATTCGTAATTTAATTCTACAGCGAACAATTGTATTAGTATTCCCCACGCGAAGGTCTGACTTGTTCATAATGTAACGTGGAGTCTAGATTTGTGACGTCATAAGATTGTGACGTCGACTTGATAACATCGTTGTTTGATGTTAAGATAAGGTGAACGTAGATGTTCATTTTTGAGCTCTTTTGCGTCAATTTTTAATTGTCTTCGGAAAATGGGTAACGTTTTCAACTCGTTTGAGGGTTCCGTAGTAAACCACAACCATCCTGAGGGTGTCGTAGAAAACATCATCATCATCATTTCAGCCAAAAGACGCCCACTGCTGGACACAGGCCTTCCCAAAGGGGAGGGTAATTGGGGTAATTGCCACGCTTGGCATGCTGGTTGGCGGTCGCAGTAGGTATGGTTGTTACGAAGGCACAGAGAATGCTGCTGCCCATTCTCTGGTAAGTTCCTTAGTCGCCTCTTACGACAACCACGGGAAGATACGGGATGGTGCTATTCTTGACATCCGACACCATACGGCCGTATACGTAAAAAGTGACTGAGGTAAAATCCGGAAGTCAGGCAGCAGCGGCTTCCATGTACTTAACAAGTCTACTGCAATCCCCAAGACGCCTGCAAAGCGTAAGGCTTATAGCAACCCCCTCTTTTATAGGGGAAGCCTTTGATCAACAGTGGACATCTTCCGGCTGATGTTGATGAGTTAACCAAGGAACATTTAGGTCACAGTTGTAATATTGATGAATTAAAAAAAAAACTATCACATCTAAATAGGCCTTACAAGTTATAAAATGTAATTAGAGAAGTAAACAATAAAATTTTTCGTAATACCTATTTCCAGACATGTAACATTTTTTAACGGAAGTCGTATATTAAAGAAGTAAAATTCAAACAATCTCATAATATTCGGCCAAATTATTTTATTATGTTAAGGCCGCGTTTGCGACTGTCACGCCTGAACAATATTAGTTGAATCGATTGAGCGTTTGTCAAGTGTTAGTACGTTTGGCTGTAATTCTAAGGGCGCCTTCAAATTAGTCGCGCGCCAGCAAGCGACAGCAGTGCGACGGCAGCGCGACGACAGCGCTGCTTTGTAAATCCATATAAATCAAGTCGCGCGACTGCAGCGCGACTGATAGCGTTGCAGTCGCGCTAACGATAATGATAGCGTCGCCCTAGAACGACGCGGAGCGTTTGACACTTAGGGCGCCTTCAAATTAGTCGCGCGCCAGCAGCGCGACGACAGCGCTGCTTTGTAAATCCATATAAATCAAGTCGCGCGACTGCAGCGCGACTGATAGCGTTGCAGTCGCGCTAACGATAATGATAGCGTCGCCCTAGAACGACGCGGAGCGTTTGACACTTAGGGCGCCTTCAAATTAGTCGCGCGCCAGCAGCGCGACGGCAGCGCTGCTTTGTAAATCCATACAAATAAAGTCGCGCGACGACAGCGCAAATGCAACGCTATCAGTCGCGCTGCCGTCGCGCGACTAATTTGAAGGCGCCCTTATCTAGGTTCGCTGGCCTACTCTGTTAACTTCGCGCTAATTATGCCCGTCCATATCTACGCCAGCTGTAAACCTATTTCATGTATGTCCCCAATATGCCCACCACGCTTGTTTAAGGCTGATTGGCGATTTCAGACTTATATTAATTCTTATATTTATTATTAATTATTATTAAGCCTGGTTTCTGTTATAGCCGGCAAGATGGACAGCCCAATAATGTGGCACTGGATGACGACACATCGAGCGTCGTCCCGTTAAGTAGATTGAGAAGATGTGTGAAACTATGTTTTTAATTTGAATTTTTAATTTAACTTATTTCAATGTTTTAATTTAATTCCAATTTTGTGTTTTGATTTTAATTTAATATTTTCGATAAAAATAAAATTAGCTTTAAACTTTAAGTATAAAGTAACTTATTTTAATTATGATTTTAATTCTAATTTTGATTTTAATTGTAATTGTTTTTGATGAGTATTATATAACTACAATAATTATTTTTATTATAATTCTGTTTTCTTTGTATTTAAAGTTTTAATTAAGTAGGTACTAAGCATGTTTTGGTATGAAAACACTTCTATGGACCCTGGTCTGAAAATAAAATTTTATTATTATTATTAATTGTAAGTCCAGGTTTCCTTTTGATGTTTTTCCTTCACCGATGTCAGTGACCGTGTGGTCACTGTATCCCGATCCTTCAGTCAATCTACAATGTAAAAATGTCCCTAAGTGAATTTAAGATGAAGTAAGATTTAACGCTGATTAATTTTAAATCTGTTAGGTACCTTTTGGACTGTTGTTTTTTTTTTCATTAATTGAATTATTGAGAGATTATGGGTTGGCTCAGTTTGATAAAACTAAGCTTAAAGCCCCCCCCCCCCCCCCGTTTACGGGCCAGAATAGCACCCACCTATATCATTCCGAGGGTATTGTAGAAGGCGACAGGCTTCCGTGTACTTAACATCCTCACTGCGATCCCCAAGACGCCTGCCAAGCGTGGGGATTGTTTGGGGCACACAATAATGTTTTTTTTTATATCCTATCTGTTTTTTTTTTTCATGTATTTATTATTGTTTTTGTGTGCTTTGATCTGGGTCAAAAACATTTTTTCTTTCCTTTTTCTTCTTTGTTTCTTTCAATAGTGGACGTCTTCCGACTGATGATCATGAAGCTTAACCGGTATAGTCTCTCTCTACTTATCCCTTAGAGTAAAACGTGAAGTTACGTCTGCCATGTTAGAAGACCTAATAAAACTTTTAACATAGATATTCTATCTTCTCATACATTTCAGAGCACATAGTGCGAATGTAAGTATGAAAATAAAATAAGTTACATAGATACATAGTGTACTACAGTTCGTTCACATCTCGCGTTTAGAGATTTATTCCCCATGTAAACGAGCAGAGCGTGACGGTTATATACAAGTACACGCACCTACATAGTTACCAGACATTTTCTTTTATATAAGGTAGAATAGTCTTATTTAAGACGTTGACAAAAGTTGAAGCACGGTACTGTCAGACTGTATAGAATTTATTTATTTATTTATTTATTTAACACGCACACACTATTTTACAGGTTGACCGCAAAACAATAGAGTGGTTCACAAAACAAAAATTAAAAAGTCGGTTTACTTACTTTAAAACTAGGCTAATACTAAAAAACCTGAAGACAAAATTAAAAATACTAAACTCTATTCACATCAACTTAACAAAATTGTATAATAATCTTAACTAATATATAATCTAATTTTATACAACATACCTATATATTCTAATTATAACTAACAAAATTCAACAAAACTCTTGCGAATTCACTCCAATTGCACGAAAATATGTCAAGCCTCTCATGCAATTCATTGAGCACACAGATTGTGCGGGTGAGAGGTGTTTTTGCCAATAGATTGGTTCGTGCAGCAGGCACGGCCAGCAGCCTCCACACTACCGGTCTGGCACGCACAGCTTCAGGTGACGCAGCACATCCGGGTTATGTGCTACTCCACGCAGGAGTTTCAGTGCATATGCCGCGAGTGTGAATTTCCGGCGCACCCTAAGTTCGTTGTACCCCACCATACCGAGTACAAACAGTGTAGGATACATCAGCGGGTAAAAAGGGTAAACCCCATAAAGTTTAAAATACAAGTGTCTTGTAAATTTATTCTGTACTCGCTCCAGCATGACATTGTATTTCACTTCATGAGGAGCCCAAATCACCGCACTGTGTTCCAAGTGACTCCTTACCAAAGCGAAGAAGAAATAGAACACAATGTTTGTTATTAATTACAAAATATGAAGCTGCAGTCGATTTACTCAATAATAACTTAGGAAAAAAAAATTAAAAAAATTAGTTAGACTCGCTCACGAAGAACTCCGTGCCACACATGTAAAATACTTTCTACTTTTACTTACTTACTTTCTACTTTTTTTCTACTTATTAAATGGGGATTTCCATGTAAGAAATAGCTCCTTCGATTTAGAACTTTATTTTATTTTTAAAATTATATTTTATTAAGGCGGTACCCTGAGCAAATAACCTTGAGCATTCGTTCCCTTTACGCCGCGCAAGAGATACAGTAGCGAAATACGCTCAGATTTTAGAATTAAATCTTTATAAAATCACATATTGGGATTCTGATAAAAAAAAAAATACCAAAATGTTCATTAATAAATTGCCTATCCATTAGTGTAGTAAAAAATTTAATTAATGGTTACTTGCCGAGAAGATGCATGTTTTCAATAATTATTTCTCATTTCTGTGGTTTCGTTGTGAGGAGATTAGTTAAATACTATACTTTGTAAACAAAAATCAGATCTACCATTTTGGAGTCAAGATTATGTTGAAATTTAATCTATTTTTTATTTGATATTTCTTTTGGATATAGAGTATTTAGGTCAGAAAAACTGTTTTGCACAGGGACACGCCTTAAAGCATTTATAGTATACACTCTGAAAATTTTAAGTGTCTACCTTTAACAGTAAAAAAAACAGCCCTATGACAGAGGGATGAAATGAAGTTTCTGAGGTGATTTAACTGGACTATATCTATTCGATAGTGTTATTTGGTTCGATATTTGCGTTTCCGAGCACTCAGATAAGGAAGAAAATCACTCAAATAGATAACTTTGTCGAATGAATAGCTATTGAAAGTTTATCCGAAGACCCCAGATTAGTAATGTAGTCTTAGTAAAAAAAAAAAAAAAGTTGGCCGTTTTTGCTTTTTTCCAACAAAGTTTGATAAACAATAGGTACTTACACATACTTGGAATTAAAGGTAAAATGTTAGTTTACCATTCACATGAGTCAAGTTTTCTTTTTTCAAAAATGTGTCTCTCAAAAATACGTTTAAGATTAACATAATTTTTTTGCTGTCGCACACGTAGCAGATTTGAATAATAATAATAATAATAATAATATTTATTGATACAAGTCCTTACAATATGCTTAATATCTAGCTATGGTTTCCAATGATTAAAGGCGTTCAAGAGATGAAACCCTGCCTCCTAAACTAGGAATACCTGTAACTTAGGAGTCAGTGTTCTACTGCTACTTGGAACACTATTTACCCTTATAAATTAAGAGCTGGTAGGCTGATATTATATAATAAGAACATTGTAGTTATAAAAGAGAAAATAAATTAAAGTTGAAATTAATAAAAAGTAAAATGACTGAGACGTTGTTTCGGTATATGTGAGTGGAACTGTGTGTTTTGTGTTGTGTGAGTATGCATGTGTGACTGAGAAATGTTTGTGTTTAGTGTTGTGTGAGTGAGATATGTGGTGCCTAAGTATGCAATGTGGTGGTGTCGAGTGTGAGTCTGTGTATGAGTTAGCACGAGCTGGTATCTTCTGTTGATAAAGTGGTTGACTGTTGTACAGTTGTGTTTGGAATGATGTTGTGTGTTACGTCCGAGTGGTAAGTAGTTCCTCAGTTTGAGCGTAGTCTAGGGGGTATAGCATGTTCCTCATCTTAACCTTTGCTTCGTGCATGTTTAGACTTGCTATATTTGTGGTCTTATTAATATTTCTGTACACCAGAGAGCTCAACACGTAGAGCTGCCTTCTGGCGAAGGCAGTTCTGTGACTAGGGGTTGGGCAAACTATTCTTTGACCACGCTTGTTTGAGTCTGGGGGCGGTATTTGTCTGTGTTTCCAGAGAGTGGTTCTGAGTAAAAATAGCTGTCTCACAGTTAAAAGTTTCAGCTCGGTATAAAGCTGCTGAGTTGGATAGCGAAAGGGCTTATGCAACATAACCTTAAGCACTGCTCTTTGGGCACGCTCCAACTCAAGGAATTTAGTTTTGGCTGATCCACCCCAAGCTAGAATGCAATAACCGATGATGGACTGGCAAAGTGCAGTGTACACCATTTTTAGGGTCTCCAAGTCAGCCGAATGCCTTAATGACTTGAAGAGGTGAATTGTCTTCCTGACCTTGCTGGCAGTAGACTCTACATGTTTGTTCCATTTTAGTCCATCATCGATTAACACGCCCAGATATTTGACTGATGTTACTGAAGGGAGTGTAAGGCAAGAGCAGGTCGAAGTGCCCAGACAAATGTGAGCTCTAATTGAGTATGTGCTTGGGGGTTTCATACTTACTTGGATGGAAAACGGGATGTAGTTGGTTTTTTGTAGGTTCAGGGTAAGTAGATTTTTGCAAAGCCATTCCATGACAACTTTCAGGGATTCTTCAGCATTATTTTTCACCTCAGCCCAGTTTTTCCCATGTACTATAATGGCCGTGTCATCAGCATAGGTGAATATGTCAGCAGTTGGTAGAGAAAGGGTGCACAAGTCATTAATGTAGATAAGGAAGAGCGTTGGGCCGACGACACTGCCCTGCGGAACTCCGTATGATATTATCTCATCAGCACTGACACGCGATCCTATCTTGACACAGATTTTCCGGTCTATCAAGTAGCTCTTGAAGAGATCATGAACTATGCCTCGTATGCCAATGTCGTGGAGCTTGGACAGAAGGGTGGGAACAGAGACTGTGTCAAAAGCTTTTGTTAAGTCAAGGAAAAGACCAAGGCATTTTTGTTGAGTATCTAGCTTCCTAGCCACAAGTTCTGTTAGGTCTAGCACTGCGTCTTCTGTAGATACTCCTTTTTTGAATCCGTATTGATTTTTTGCAATGATGTTATATTTATGTAGGTAGTTTACTAGTTGTTTATTGATTATTTTCTCCATTATTTTTGACATAACAGGTAGTACAGCAATGGGCCTATAGTTATCCACACAATCTCTGCTCCCACTCTTATGTATTGGGTGGATAACGGATTTTTTGCACGTATTAGGAAATATACCTGTCGCCATAGAACAATTTATTACGTGAGTAATTAGTGGTACGAGGACATGTCGACATTGCTTTATTAGCTTGACAGGAATGCCGTCCCAACCAGTGGCACAGTCTTGTCTTAGGCTTAAGATAATGGAGTCCACTTCAGCATTATCCACTTCGAGAAGGACAAAGGAGCTAGGAGGAGACGTGTTTGGGCAACGATATGATGGAGAAGGCTGGGCTGAGGAATTTATCATGGATGCCAACTTTTGACCGATGTTCGCAAAGTAGTTACAGACGAGGTTAGCTGCATCGCGTTGATCAGAAACTGTACTCAATAATTCATGTGGGGGGTTGTTTTGCTTGTTTGTGTGTGTGATTTCTTTGATTTTAGTCCAAAGTCTTTTAGGGTCGCTTTTTGCTTTCCGTAGCTCGTTTTGTTCGTATAACCTTTTAAGTTTTCGGAGGAGACTATTACAGTAGTTTCTATAGCGTTTATATGTGGTTTGTATGATTTGGCTGTCGGGCGTTTTTCTTGCTTTTTTATGAAGTTTATCGCGGTGACGAATGCACCGGAGTAAACCGGGTGTAATCCAAGGTCGAATATTTCTGTCTTTCTTGGGGATGGTTACTAGTTTTGTGTGGTTAGTTATGGCGGTGCGCAATATCTCAGTTAGTGTGTCAGATGCTAGGTTAGGGTCATTCGTTCTCAGTACTTCCGAAAAATCTTGGGACTCGATGTAATTTGTTAGGTTGGTGTAGTCAATTTTTGATATTTTGCAGGCCGCCACCGATCTTCCGGAGAGTTGTACGTTATTAATAGTTAGTAGAATTGAGAGGTGGTCCGTAACATGTGACTCAATGACAAGTAATGTGGCTGTTTTGTCTGTTTTGAGCATCACATGGTCTAAGCAGCTATTAATCCTTGTGGGTATCCGGTGGGCGGGTAACAGACCGTGTGTGGCGTTTAGTGTTAAGTATTCAGTAGCGCGTTCCTCCAAACCGTTTGGGCTGATGTCTATGTTTGTGTCCCCAATAAGGCAGATATTTTTATAGCTTTTTAAGGACAAGAGGACACTGTCTAGGCTATTCAAAAAGTTGTCAAACTCTACTCTGGTATTATACGACGGCGAGCGATATACAGCTGCAAATGCGAGATGATTTGTGATTTCACATGTTAGGCAATTCCCATTTATAAAATTGGGTTCTTTAACAGTGCAATTAATGTTGTCTTTTATATACATTACAATACCGTCGTTCTGATTGGCCGTCTTGTTTGTATAATACGAGTTGTAGCCGTTCAACCCCGGGAGATTTACCACTTTACTTAGCCAGCATTCGGTAAGTACCAATACATCACAGCTAACCTTGAGTAAGTTTATCAATACTAATAGTTCGTCAAAGTTTTTATTTATGCTACGTATATTAATATGTAAGATTTTGATATGGTGGTTTGACCCTAGTAAGTAGCTTGAACAGTCTGACGGTGGACATTTATATGATTTTGCCACTTCAACTTCATCTAAGTCAGCTGTAATAATGGATTGGAGATTATTAGCCATTTGTATAGAATAATTTACGATACTGTGATACGATACAAGGCGCTGGGGCGTTTGGTATGCATTCTATATAGAAACTAGTGTCGTGTGATATAGGATACCGACTATCGTGTGAGTTAGATATGTAAGGTGTGGTTAAATATGAGGCAAAATTTGTATTTGTGTGTTTTATGTGGTGACTTATGTATGAGCATGATTGTTGTCTACTAGGATTCATTTTACAATAGTTATGTAACAAAATTAAAGTAAAAAACAAGTAATTATTAAAAATACCGTAGCACAAGTTATTTATAAGAGACATTAAAATAAAATAGATTAAGGAAGAACTGCTTACTAATGATGAACTGTAACATAGTCATTCTTGCAGTTCTTTGAGTGATGTTTCAGACTTGATGAGAATTTGTTTGTCTCCGGCTTGCTTTCGAAGAAAAATGTTGCCATTAGAGGTCCAACAGAATGCATATTTCTTCAGACGAGCAAATTCTCGAGCTTGGTAAAAGAGCTTTTTGCTTGTATTTGAGAGATGTTCTTCAACATACACTGCTTGTTTTTGTCCCGATATTCCGAGTATCTCCGTATTCAGTTTGTCTTCTTTTTTTGCCGCTTTATTGTTGTAGGTTCGTACGCATGAGATGAGGTCGAGCTTTGTCTGGACGTTAGTGAATTCAGCTATTATAGGTTTACTGGTGCCTCGGTTTCCGGAAATTCGATATATGTCCCGGAAGTGGGAAGTAGTCAGTGGTAGGTTCACTAGGTTGCCTATGTCTGTTACAATATTTGACAGATCTGCCGGTGATTCCTTTTCCTGGGTAGGTATGTTACGCACTTCAATACTAGACGACCGGGACTTGTATTGAAGGTCTCTAACAGCCATTTCCAATGTCTCGGAACGTTTCTTGTATTCTACACTTTCTTGTTGCAGGCGCTTAATTTCTTCCTGTAGGTCATCATATTGAGCGCTGAGAAATTTAACGGTTTTATCGATCTCAATGTTAGTTTTTTGAATTTCGCGGTTAGTGTTTTGGATTTGAACGTTTTGGAGTTTCAGCTCTGTCATATCAGAAGCCAGCTTTGATATTAACTCTGTATGCGCAGCAGATAGCTTTGCTGAATTCGCGTCATGGTCGACCTTCCAAGCCAAGAGCATTTCCTTGATTTCAGATTTAAATTCTTGTTTAAATTGTTCAAACTGGTTCTGCTCACGCGGCGATTCATTTAATCGTGGGCGCTTGCTGCGTGTGTTTATGTTTACAAACTCCGGGTCGTCCACTGCTTGGGTGATGTCAGGTTCCGATTGTGCTTGGTCCATTTTGGTTCTAGGTATATTTGGTGGAGAACGCTGCATTCGCATTGACATTGTGCTAATTATGTATTAATACTAATATGTACATAAATGGAATACTAGTATGCGTAAACACGTAGCCAGAGCTCGGCGATCGGAGGCTTGGAAAAATGTCGCGGCAGAATCCACTGGTTGGGGTGGCGCCACTAGTCACGTTAACGAGAAGTGCACCAAGTCGCACTATATTCAGGGCTGGAACGCGCGCGCCAACCTCGTCGACGGAAAGTTGGTAGTACCGATAGCGCAGCGACCAGTGCGCGTACGCAGGATAATAGGCGTTAACCAGTTTGCACAACCACTAGGATTCCGTGCACTCGCGGGTTAATCACAATGATACGGCACTATTAGACTTACTTTTCGATGATTAATAAGATTTGTATTTACTCCGTGGAGGTACCGAAAACAATTATTAGTGGATTAACAGTACACCAGACATGTGTTTTGCGAAAAAGTGAGAGTATTTACAGCCGATAACTAATTTTGCGGAACGATATGGGTAAGGGCACGACTTAAGCGGTCTCCGAGCGCGTTCCCCCTCCGAATCACTATGAATAGAAATATGTTTGAAAAAGTATTTGGGTCTTGTCAGCGTCTTAACAGGAGGGAAACTTCAGTGAAATATTTAGAATTAATAGGAAATCACTGTTATATATTCAGGTAGCGAGAGCAATGCTTGCTTTCCTATATGAGAAAAAGTCTTTGACCGGCTGTGGCTAGTACCTATTACTACTTTACCTATCCCTGTTGTATCATTGTGGTCATTGTTTGGACTTCCAGGTCGTCCGAGGTATTATTGGGTATTTTCCAATAGTCATTTCTGACTGCCCGAAGTTTGAAAGTTGGTAGTGTGATAATCCGTGCCTTGGAAAGAACGTAAAGCCATTAGGATATTCCTGAACGTGTCGGATTGCAGTCCCATCGGACTGTGACAGAGAGGGACAAGAGAGTGGAAATGTGTTTCCGTAGACACTTTTGCACTAATATTAAGTACGTTCTGCATATTTAGCTACTTTCCATTAACATTGGCCACCGTGACCCACATTCGATTACAATGTGTCATTACATTACCTGCAATAACTGGCGTATACACCCTTATTCCTTGATCATTCTAAGCCAATGGATATTGGTTTGTTTTTATCAAATGACTAGCTTTTGTCCGTGACTTCTTCCACATGAATGTGTTAATAAATTATAGCATATAACCTTCCTAAATGATTCCTATTTCTATTGCTGAAAACCATAGTGTAAATACCTCAGATTAATTATCAAACAAAAGGTAGATAGACCGTACGGAACACTATGAGTGAAATGGCAGAAGACTGAAGTATTCCACACAGCCTTTTGTTTCATAATCTGAGGTAAATACGTACAGTAGTTTCTGAACTGATAACCGATGGGAAAGAAAGGTTTTCAAAAGACGCAGCGATGGTAGACCTCCCACCAGGTGGACCGACAACATCGTCAAGTTCGCAGGTAACCGGTGGATGCAAGCGGCAGGTTGCCGCTTGTTGTGGAGTTCTATGGGGGTGGCCTTTGTTCAACAGTGGACGTCTTTCAGCTGATGATTATAAAGATGATGAGTTTCTGAGATTTGCCCGAACGAACTTTTCTTTTCAACGGACTTTAATTATAATATGTAGTCAAGAACGTTTTGTTGCCGTGTCATTCAAATACACTATCCTATTCGGAAATGTTAGCTACATGTAACATTATGTACAACAAAAAGTTCAAAAGTCTATTTCCTATGTAGAGTAGGGACGAAGATTCGAGTTGTCATCCTTGAGGATAAGGTGGGTCTATAGTAGCAACGATTTAGAACTAGTATTTGTAAATATACTTTTGGAGTACACACAAAGTAAAAGTACGAATCGATTGATCATGATAGTAATTAAACTATGCTTGCCGCGATCAGTCCTTGGATGGATGACCATCCATTTCATACCCAAACCCCTCAGTGCCTCGGAAAGCATGTAAAGCCGTTGATCCCGGCTGTCATTCGTAGATCTTTTACTGTCGTTATTGGTAGTCAGAAGCTAGAAAATCTGACAACCAGTCTTATCAAGGGGTATCGTGTTACCCAGTAACTCGATTGTGGAGGTCAGATATGCAGTTGGTTCATTAAAAACACTGGTATTCAGCTGCATCCGGCTATACTGAAAACTGGTCCCAATATACATAGTTATGAAAAGACTAGGCAGATGTTGATGATTTGTAGAAATACTTTAAGAGGAAGTATTACTCATTCCCATTTCTGCCAGGAAGCAGCGTTGCTGTGTTTTGGTTTAAAGAATTTGCAGGTGTTATAATAGGTACATATAAGACACTTCAACTTTGTTTCTAGAATGGTAATACATCTGGGAGGCCGTTGGTTATGCAGTTGTCTATAATGTTGCGATGGTGGTTTTCTTACTCCTCCACTGTTCTTTTCTGATTAATTTCGTTCGCATCTACATCCAGGTCTCTATAGAGACAAGTGGGGAACGTGATGCGCGACTGACCGCTGATCGTGAACGTCACGCATTGTCTCGCGAGTCGGAGACGTTCACGGATAGAGAATTGCGCTTAAGTTCCAAGCGTATCTACGCATCGACTTCTAGGTCTCTAGAGACAAGTGGGGAACGTGATGCGCGACTGACCGTTGATCGTGAATGTCACGCATTGTCTCGCGAGTCGGAAACGTTCACGGATAGAGAATTGCGCTGGAGTTCTCAGCGTATCTACGCATCTGCTTCTAGGCTGCTAGAGACAAGTGCGGAACGTGATGCGCGACTGTCCGCTGATCATGAGCGACATGCATTGTCTCGCGAATCGGAAACGTTTACCGATACAGAATCACGCTTGAGTTCTCAGGGTATTCGCACATCTACTAACAGGTCTTGTCAACGAGTGATGAACGTGATGCGCGACTAACTGCTGATCGAGATTATGATACATTGTCTCGAACACGCACACAACAAAATATTCATAATCAGTTAGAAAGTGAGAGAGAAAGAATTGCTGGAGTACGGCATGAAGAGACAGAAGAAGAGCGGAACGAACGTTTGAATTTTGATCGACTTCGACATTCTCTGAACAGATTGTCGATATCATCTGAAGAATCGGATGTGTCTCAGATATAGCCGTAGGGCATGGCGACCGTCCTTGGGTTGATAAGGAACGGAGTGCATTTACGTATACTCCTAAGATTGACTACACCACATATTCCGCCATCGGAGGTATGATTCAAAATTGAACTTTTTGAACGTCCCGAATCGTCTCGCGCTTCCCGTTGGTTTCCCGTCCCCGGGCTCTTAGAATTCGACATCAGACGTTTCAGATCTTCGATTTTGCCGACCCGTTTGTCGCTGGCATAAGCAACTGGATCCGCGTACGAAGTCGCGGGCAGAAGCTAGTACTATAATAAAAAAGTAAAGTTTTGGCTCAGATGATGAAACAAAAGGCAGATAGACCGTGCGGAACACTGAGAGTGAAGCATACAAAATCAAAAACGAATACCTACCATCTCATGATTGTATTCGCTTTTGGATTCCTATTTGTATTTTTATTTGTTTGTTTTAACGATGCGGCGTTTCGTGCTATACTGACTCGTGCCAGTACAGCACGAAGAGCGTTGTAGACCGTATTCGTTTTTGAAATTGTATTTGCTTTATTGGCTTCACTCTCAGTGTTCCGCGCGGTCTATCTGCCTTTTGTTTTATAATCTGAGAGTTTTGGTAAGTTTGTATGTAGTGGTTTAAAAGCGTAACTTCTCATTCGATAACATAAATTCTTACACTAATAGGAATTTACGTTATTCCTGAGTGATCTACGCTATATTTTTTTTTTTTTTTTTTTATATTGTTATAGGCTTGCGTTTGACCGCGACTCACCTGATCTTAAGTGATTATAAAAAAGAGGTATTCACACAGACAAAGACGCGGGCAAAAGCTAGTAGTATTTTTATTAATTAAGTTTTTATATAATCCTGGTTACATTATTCTTGTTGCTTTTATTTTTGAAAACAATGAAGGTGAAGAGCCATGCAAAACATTTCGAAACAAAAAAATAAAGTTAAAAGCAAGTTCCACCTGACAGCGCCCATTAAGAGGAAGAGTATCGAGCATGTTACTTAGGTTTCAAAAGTACCTTTTAAAACCTTCCTGGACCAATTGTTGTACATAAACCAAAACCCAGAAATGTTTCTCAAAGTTCATCGCGTGTATCAAATCCAAACCCAGTAAAGTTTCTCGAATCCCCTCAAATGTTTCGAGAAACAAGGTCAACGCTTACCGCTACCTCTCACCAATATACCACAACCCCATAATATGTTTAGGGACCTCTCTTGGTAAATGCGTGTGGGAATTTCCTTTTAGCGACCAGATGTCCCTTGCTATACATAATGTACCATACGTCATAATTCTCCTTAGGCTTTGTCTAGTTTTTGTCATGGCTCGGGACGGATCGCCTAAGTTTAGGCCCTTTTTAGACGTAAGACGCTATTATTGGATGTCTTATGTGCCAAATTTGGGACAAAAAATATTGGATGGGGAAAGGGACTTGAGTGATGTTTGTGTTGACCTTTTTTGTGTACCTGGTAGTAAATAATGACTTGAATTAATGAAATAATAAAAAAAAAACATCTTTTGCCTAGCCGTTTACCAACTACATTGGGGTCGGCTTACTGTCGGATACAGCTCAATACTCAATACTCAAGACATTTATTGCATCCACATGTGAACTTAGATGGTAGGTATACAATTGAATATTGTGGACCATGTCGGGCACAGCAAAAATAAAAGTAGGAGAGAGGAAGAGGGCTTTTGTTTGGCTATTATGTTGATTGTATCTGCTTAATAAGTAACTATGAAATTATTTTATTATTAATTATCCAATTATTATATTAAGTGCGTGTATTCGATTCGTGACGAAAACTTCATGTTTTTGCGTTTTGCCCAGAGCAATATCGTAATGACGTGAGCAGATTATTTAAAGACAATTACAGTTTTAAGAAAGATTAAGTCTTGATTTAGACAGCTACAGAGTAAAAGTATAATTTTTAATTATGGTTTTTTAAAGCGAAGACAATCCTTTCATAGCGTTTTACGAAAATAGACGTCAGAGTTATCTTTCAGGACGAATACAACCATTACAGTACGCCAAAACATTATGTTTTATGTTTTATGCATTTTTTCAACAGGATATACAGTCTTAAAGTCAGACACAGAGCCAAAATTACGAAAATATTACTATTATGTATTAAAAAACCATGTTGAAAAAGTACAAAATCGGTTCATTTTGTCAATTTTTTTTCACCAGTATTTGGATAAAAACATAACTGATATACTTATTTTATGAAAATAAAGGTTATGCTTAATATACAAAATATTTTTTAGTCCGTTATACGAACTCATTTATTTTAGACAATTATTTTAAGAAGCCCTGTACAACATCGCGCGCTGTCGTTTGCCGATCAATTTCAATGATTCGTGCTTATTTCGTGCGTATTTCTTTTTCTGATGCACACAAACCGTCCATTGTGTTGTACTAGTGTGTGTCAATGCTGCTACGCCATTCTAGCAATCATTTAGATTTTGAGTTGCGCTGAATCGAATACGCGCCCTTAATAATTAATTAGGCAATTGTTTTATTATTGATTATTATGGTATTATTAATTGATTAATACTAAATACTATATATACAGCTGAATACTAAAGAATGAAATAAAGATAAAATATAGGTTAAGAGATTATAAAATTCACGCATATCTGTTACCTAGTCAGGGCAACTCTATTGAACTGATCGTAATGAAAAACGTCTGCCGAGCCTTTTCCCACCGATGTTGGGGTTGGCTTCCAGCCTAACTGAATGCAGCTGAATACCAATGTTTTACATGGAGCTTTTGCCTGTCTGATCTCCACAACCAAGTAACTAAGTAACACGATACCCCTTTATAAGACTGGTTGTCAGACTTTCTGGCAGACAAATACCCATGACGACCCACAAAGATCTACGATTGACAGCCGAGACGAACGGTTTCGCGTACTTTCCAAGGCACGGAGGTGTCTCGACATGAAACAGATGGTCATCCATCCACGAACTGACCGCGGAAAGCGTATCTTAACCTTGACCGGGTTACTTAGCCATAAGTACAAACGCTATAAAAATCCAGGTAGCATGATATCGTAAATTATGTATGTTTATTTATTTTTTCCTCGACCGTATATATCGTATACGTGTTACATGAAGGCACTCATGCCAGCGAGATGGGTTTAAAATTAGCACTTCACATAAATATAGAGAGGAAAGGCTCTTCCCTTTGAACGGAACGTAACCTACTTCAAACGAGATACCGATAAAACGAGTAGGAAGCCGCCTAGATAGTTATAAAAGTAAGAAAAAAAGAGAAAATAAATATTTTGTGTTCCACAAATAAAAATCTGCAATAAAAAATGAAAAATAATATTAACAAAAAAGCCGGTCAAGGGCGAGTTGAAGTCACGCACCGAGGGTTCCATACAATCTTGTAGTATCGGTTAGCATACGAACTGTAATATTATAAGTTTGTAATCCAACGAATAAAAGGATTTTTAGTGATGTTGATTACAAGTTAGTTATATTTTTTCATCGTGTCGTACTTAGTGCATTTTTGTAATTAACACCTATTTTTTTTCATAGTCATTTCAGTGTTGTTTTCATAATATGTTGTTTATAATGTTAATAAGTACTTTCATCACCCAAAAAAACCGGTAGTGAAGTAAAAATCATAGTGTAGACTAACTTATTCCAGCGATTTCGGACGCATAAATGGCGATTTCTGCGGTGCTTTCATTATTTTTGTGCGGTCCCTAATTTTATTTTATTAAATAAATGACAATGTCAGATCCTGCCCCACCCATGTACAGGAAAAGTAAATTAATGAAGCTAATTGTAATGAATATAGAACCTTTCTATACTAAATTGTTTTTCTTTAGAACTTGCGGATTACGAAATACCTACCCACAAAATACAAACTCATTTTACCTAAAATACAATGTAAGCTATAATCAATGTCATTATTGTTTTTAGATTTAAACGGAAACCGCAAGTTCTACAGTCACTAAGACTAATGTTTAGTTATCAGCAAAAAATAAGTAGTAAGATACTACATATTGCACATGACTTTTATTGAGTGGGGCAAAGTTCTATAGAGTTTCTGGCATTTTCCTTTGCCTGTTATTCCTGACATCAGCTATTTGCAACTGAAAGTCCCATCAAAATCGGACCAACTGTTTCGGAGATTAACCGGAATAAACAGAAAGTCGAACTAACCAAAAATTTAAAAGTTTGATTTTGGTGCCATGTAAGCATAATAATTATTATGCATTCAGTAAAAAGTGGTTATGTTGATTTTACACACAGACAATTTTATTTATTTGTTTAATTTTGTTTGTTGTGTTGTGATCTGCATTGTGTGCAAACCTTCAACAGAAAATGCCAATAATGAAAGAATCAAAAGTTTTTCCCACTCCGTTGCCTCAACTGCGTTGTTACCGTTAACAATCACCGTTACCCATCAATCACGCACTTCGCCCTCGCCAGCAACGTCCTCTATTTGCGATACCCTAGGCAAGTTCAGTAACCCTTAAAACCAGTCCACTGCACCTAGCCCTTTCCCTTATTGATAACATATTGCTGTAGGACGAATCATTGGATGTCTTTGCGAGTACTGAGCTGAGACTCCTGACTGCCACTAATCGTTACCTGGAGACAATTGCCACTCCCAGTACAATCTCCTTGAGTTAAGTTGATTAGTTATTATTATTATTATTTATCGTGCCGTTTATGATCATCCGATTTTGTTCATTTACTGTAATTCAGTCAGATTCTATGTTCTTTTATGATATGTTATGTTTCTTCTTTTGTTTATGTTTAGTACTTAAGTTATATTATTATTAACCAATAACTTATATGTCTGGTGTAAGCTGTTAGTATAGGTTGGTTATTTATAAATAAATAAATAAAAATCAATTTGTCTCAAGTAAGCTAATTCGGTGCAAAAAAGGTTCGACTTTCCAATCTGCTAACGGAATACAAAACCATTATGCTGTCCCAGACAATCCTTAAGAACTGTCCGCATTGTTGGAATTTCCATCGAAAGCCGTCCTACTTCCCGAGTCAAGTAGTGTCGCTAGCCTTCAGCGTGGGCCGGGATAAAGTACCGTACGTTGCTTTTACAGGTTAAGCGGTTACTTTGTGGCGGCAGAGAATAATTAGGATTTGCATAACTTACTATGTCGTGATAGCACAGTGGTTAAGCCGCCCACCCGCCTCTCATTCGCGAGGGAGTTAGCAGCAATGTGTTAATAATAATATGTGGGGACATTTTCACACACGGCCATCTGACCCCAAACTAGGGAGACCCTGTACTACGGGTGTCAGACAGCTGATATACATACACAAATACATTTTTTTTTGTAAATACATACATATATAGATAAACAACACCCAGACACAAGGCAAACACAAGTGGTCATCACACAAATGTTTACCCTGGGCGGGAATCGAACCCGCAACACGCTGCGCAGCAGTCGATCGCTCAGCCACTGCGCCAACCGTGTCGTCAAAGTTAACCATGGACATTACTGGATTTTACCTTCTAAGTTAAAATATCTTGCGGAAACCTTATCATGTCAACCTTTAGTTGCCCACCGCTGGGCATGGGTATCCCCCAAGGGGGGGTTCAGCCGTAATTGCCATGCTTGGCCGATGCATGTTGGCGATCGCAGTAGGTGTCATGGTACCTACTCAGAAGGACGCTGCTGCCCATCCTCTGGTCAATATCCTTCTGTCGCCTTCTACGACACTTACGGATAGAAATGAGGTGGTGCTATTCGTGACCGGCACCACACGGCTAAGGATTACACGGCCAACACGGACACGGCCAAAAAAATCTGGACTCTTGATTAATTTACGCCTGAAATCAATGTCTTCTCTGTATGAGAAGAGATTGCTATACAGTGGAACAATAATGGGCTGGTATTATTAGGTACTATACTGGCTGACCACGACTCAGCCACAGTATAAGTATTGGTACTAACTCAGCGTTGGTAGGCCTCCCACTAGATGGACCGACGACATTGTCAAGGTCGCGGGTAACCGGTGAGACGTAACGATGTGAGATGATATGATATTCTTCGTAGTAACTGAATGATTTTAGATATTTAATGGTGTTTAATTTTAAGTATGTTTGAAGCAAATCTTTGGGATGCCTTTTAGCCTTTTATTCCATGCAAAAAAAAAAAAGTGAGATACTTATATTCTCGCATTACGCATTTCGATGCATGCTCCGACTTCCATGGAGGTGTAGTGCGTCGGGTATGTTCGCGGAGAACAGAGTAGTCGATTTCTATGCAATTTTAAGAAAAGCGAGGGCCTCCTTCATGATCCTTGTGCATGAATCTGACAATGGAATATTGAGAGTCATAAATGAAGCTAATCTTTTCTTTGTATATGGCTGTCAATATTCCAGCTAGCCAATATAAAATAATAATTATAATTATATAACTTGTTCCTAATTTTGTATTGTAGAATCTATGGATGTATGCCTGCAAATAAATCTATAATATAAAAATGAATCGCAAAATGTGTTGGTAAGCGCATAACTCAACAACGCCTGGACCAATTTGGCCAATTCTTTTTTTTAAATGTTCGTTGAAGTTCAAAGATGGTTTTTACGGCGAGAAAAATTCGAATAATTGCCGGAAAAGCCCTAAAAACAGCCCTTTTCTTTTTCCCATACAAACGTTTTCTAACTAAAACGAGCTTTATTGCTATTGTATAAAGTTCATGTTGAATTACAAGCAGTCACTTTTGTTTAAACAATGTAGGTATGTTCCTAACGTCAAAGAGTCAATTTTGCACTTAGGTAGTAGTAGGTGTAGGGTAGGTGTAGGGTAGGTGTAGGGTAGGTGTAGGGTAGGTGTAGGGTAGGTGTAGGGTAGGTGTAGGGTAGGTGTAGGGTAGGTGTAGGGTAGGTGTAGGGTAGGTGTAGGGTAGGTGTAGGGTAGGTGTAGGGTAGGTGTAGGGTAGGTGTAGGGTAGGTGTAGGGTAGGTGTAGGGTAGGTGTAGGGTAGGTGTAGGGTAGGTGTAGGGTAGGTGTAGGGTAGGTGTAGGGTAGGTGTAGGGTAGGTGTAGGGTAGGTGTAGGGTAGGTGTAGGGTAGGTGTAGGGTAGGTGTAGGGTAGGTGTAGGGTAGGTGTAGGGTAGGTGTAGGGTAGGTGTAGGGTAGGTGTAGGGTAGGTGTAGGGTAGGTGTAGGGTAGGTGTAGGGTAGGTGTAGGGTAGGTGTAGGGTAGGTGTAGGGTAGGTGTAGGGTAGGTGTAGGGTAGGTGTAGGGTAGGTGTAGGGTAGGTGTAGGGTAGGTGTAGGGTAGGTGTAGGGTAGGTGTAGGGTAGGTGTAGGGTAGGTGTAGGGTAGGTGTAGGGTAGGTGTAGGGTAGGTGTAGGGTAGGTGTAGGGTAGGTGTAGGGTAGGTGTAGGGTAGGTGTAGGGTAGGTGTAGGGTAGGTGTAGGGTAGGTGTAGGGTAGGTGTAGGGTAGGTGTAGGGTAGGTGTAGGGTAGGTGTAGGGTAGGTGTAGGGTAGGTGTAGGGTAGGTGTAGGGTAGGTGTAGGGTAGGTGTAGGGTAGGTGTAGGGTAGGTGTAGGGTAGGTGTAGGGTAGGTGTAGGGTAGGTGTAGGGTAGGTGTAGGGTAGGTGTAGGGTAGGTGTAGGGTAGGTGTAGGGTAGGTGTAGGGTAGGTGTAGGGTAGGTGTAGGGTAGGTGTAGGGTAGGTGTAGGGTAGGTGTAGGGTAGGTGTAGGGTAGGTGTAGGGTAGGTGTAGGGTAGGTGTAGGGTAGGTGTAGGGTAGGTGTAGGGTAGGTGTAGGGTAGGTGTAGGGTAGGTGTAGGGTAGGTGTAGGTAAATAGGCAGGTAAGTAGGTAGATCGGGACAAGACAACGTCTGTCGGGTCAGCTAGTAAATAAATAAATATAGTTAAGAAAAAAAAAGAAAAATAATAATAATGATATTGTTTACACGTATTTTGCTTGTTCACTGTAATACTAGTTTGTTTGCATGAACCCCTCCTCAAGTAAAGGTGTAGGCCTCCTCTAAAGAACACCATGTGTCTCTATCTTGAGCTATTTGCGGCCAGCAGGTACCAGCTATATTTATCAACTCGTCTGCCCATCTCGTGTGGGGTCTGCCTTTGAGACGTTTGCCGATTGGACCCTTCCACGTTGTTACCCTGGTGGTCCATCTCTCGTCCTTTAGCCTCGCTACGTGTCCAGCCCACTTCCATTTTAGTTTTTTAGCGTAGGTTAGAGCATCCGTCACTTTGGTGCTGTATAGTAAAACTAATTAATTAATTCGTTTGACGGAATTAATTGTATTAATGATTTCGAGAACTGTATAAAAATAATGATAGCCGTGGATAAAAACTCGGTTAAATTTTTAGAGGGGCTGACTGAGCAAGATCCGATATCTGACTATAGTACCGTAACTCATTAAAGCTCGTTTAATAATACTTACTAGACTGGAATTTAACCATTAACTTAGTTAATCCTGATTACATGCTGCTTTTTGTTCTAAATGTCTTCTCATTTAATATTATAGCTAAGCTGGAAATATTAAACCATTAACTCACTCTACCCTAGTTACAATCTAGGTCGCAGTATTATATTCTAAATACCTAGTATCTAGACAAAACTTCCCGAATTTCTAAGGAATTTAATGACTAATCAACGAACTCTCCATCGCAGATGAATCGTGTCTTCCCAGAATCCCAACCTTCGAGGAAATCTGCAAATATATAGAAGCAGCTTTGCCCATATTTATCAAGGCTTCCTTTTATGTTATTCCTATAAGAAAAAAACTGCCTTTGGTGTGCTAATGTATCCATTACCAAAACAACCTTCATCTTACATATTTACTGGCAAAAAAAATACACTTCAAAAGAGATATTTTTCCACCAAAAAAGGCACCTCAAGCAGGATCATCCAAAAAGGACAATATTCTTTAACCGGTATCCATGGAAACCATAACACATGGTGACAGGAAAGAAAAGTTCGCATTGTATGAAAAATAAATCCATTCTGAATCAAAACCGATATCGGTCTCACAACACATAAAGCGCGGACAATGGATGCTAAAATAAAAAAAGTATTGAAATAAAAACACGGAGAACTTTAACTTTGGACTTTCCAATCGAGCGGTATTGTTGCGGTTGATATTACTATTTGTCGCGTGTATGAACATCAGCAGGAAATCCTACTTTACTAATTTTATATAGCCTATGCTTTGGAGCGCTGCATTTGGGTGTAAAACGACAGGACAGAATCAGAAATACCAAACTCCATTCTTTAACGGGCATTCAGATTTAAGCAAAAAGGCTGCCAGGCTCTAGTGAGTTTGGACGGGTCACGTCAGTTGCATAGAGAGTGACCGCTGTTCGAGAGTCGTCACGCAATGGATGCCTGAAGACAGGCGGCGTCGCCGAGGACGGCCCAGAATTGAAAATTGCAGTGGTGAGACGTTCGAGGTGGCATGGAAGTTCCTGGTAGGACTTGGTTTGCCCAGCAGTGGGTCAGCAAAACAAAAATTCTGTCCCATAGCTAGGTAAAGGCCTCTCCCATGTCCTTCGGGAACTTTTTTCCTGAACCACCTCGAAATAGGCCTGCACACGCTGCTGGTACGCGTCCCGTCCAATGGACTAATTCACGTAACTAAAGAAGTGCTGTTGCAGTGCAGTTGTAGTTAAGTTTCGATCAAAACAACGCTTTTCGTATTCTCTACCGCTGTCAGACACGCTCGCGTCACCCGAGCGCAATTACGGCATTTTTCTGTTGCGCGTCTTTGGTGCGTGCTTCGGAACGCAACATGATCGGTATTCTACTAATCGTTTGACGTAAGAAAAAGCACTAAAATCTGTACTGGGGTATTATTTTAATATTATAATAACGTCATATTAATTGAAATGTAATCGATTCTATTCGATTATTTAGTGAGTAATATGTTTTATCTCATGTGGCTACACCATAAGTAAATTTGGTAGTTTGGCTGTCCTACAGATGACGTGCAGTTCACGCGCAGCTTACGCGCAGTTCAAAGATTACAAGAATACCGTTTATCACTTAAACTTAACTGCAACTGCACTACAACTTCATCGGCGCGTCATAAAATTACGTGAATTAGTCCTCACGTCATCTCGCCATCACTTTCTGGGGTGTCCTCTTATTCTGGTACCGATTACATGGAGACTATTACCCAGCAGTCAGTGTCGATGCGACTGACTTGAGCCGCCCAATCCCATTTACTTAAATACTATTATGAACGAGAAACTTCGTCAGGATGACTAGACCGGTTACTCTTTCGCACTTAAACGGCTGAACAGAATTAGCTCAGGCTTTGTATTTTTATCCCATTTTTCTATAACCGTGGGATAATTTAAGACATAAGCTTAAGGCAAGTTGTGGGCAGGAGTTGGTATTTCATAAAGGAATACTCAAGGAAGAATTTAGATCAGAGGCTACTGGACATACTGGGATAAGGTCAAATGAAGTTATGGGCGCTAGACACAGAGGCAGTTCAAGGTCACTTCATTGGTTTGTATGAACTAGTAATTCAGTTAACTGATCGTGTTTTCGTACACGAGGCCAGTGAAAGGCCAGTGACTGAACTGAACCCATTGTAGTGAGTTTTAAGTCTGACCAAAACCGCAATCAATTTATGTACTGTAAGAGCTCAAACCTGCTGAGGTACCGGTTCGATGTATGTATTTCCTGTGTCTGAGGAGGGTCTTGGGATTAAACGCGGCAATGCAAATTAGCCCTTCTATATTAACCAAAGAGCACGTCAACCACTGACGGCACTAGGTGAAACAATAGCTTCTTATAAAAAAAAGGACTGTAAATACGAAAAGGTTTTAGAATGAATCCAGAGTGTTTAGCCGAAAAATTTTGTCAATGCTTTCGACCAGCTTGCACGCCATATGCATGCAACCTTTACAGTACTTAATTCTGTTCAATATTTTCGGTAAAAAAATTGGTTGTTTGTAAAGTCGGTTTACAGACGATAGTTTTACGTGATACCGTCATTAAGAAACATAATGGCTAACATATATAATATAAGCAAATAATGGCTTCCGTCGAGGCGGGCGGAGCTTATTGCTTGGGCCGATCGTGCCTCTCTATCGCTTGTTCCGCGCTCTCGCTTGCACGCTCAGGTTCAGGCGGAACGTGACACTTTTTCGTGCGTGCAGCCAGTGTTCATCAATTTATAAGACGTCATCACGTCAAAAAACCTATATTTACCTAACTAGTCACGTTACATTATACGAAAATAATCTTTTCAATAACGGTCGCTCTCTCTTCAATTTCAAGTGGTATTATGGAGGCCGTTGTAAAAATCAATGGAGCTTAATATCAAGCGCTTGTCATACCCCTAAGGTCATGAAGGCCAACTAAGGGTCATGGATTAATTTAATACGGTATTCGGATAAGTTGGGTACCTAATTCCAATTTCCTGATTAATAATTCAAATAGCCTTACTTGAATTAGAATTATTGGAGCTGTATTTGAAGTTCGTCTATTGTTTGGTCAATCTCCGGTTTTTAAACAATAGAATTTGGACCTCCAATGCTTACAACTATTTTGTTGATTAAAAAATAATGGTAAATGGTAATTACTTGGGAAAGGGCTAGGCAGATGATGATGTTCAAAACTAATAGCCCCCATACCTTACTTTTTTCCTGATCATTTTTTTCATTGACCGATAGTTGCAACATTAAAAAAAATATATACTTTATATTATTCACTTTTATTTATTTATTGTATTTAATAACTTTATATGAATAATAGCTATGTCGGGTTTACATATATTTTTGACATAATGTTAGTTTGCATATTTTTGTTAGATATTTATTATTACAACTTTTTATTTATTTACCTTTAATCATGACTGTGGCCGCCCGTGGCATCTCTGCAAGGCCCTGTCAGAATACCAGCGCTGCGACATTTCATGTCGTAGCATTGTGCTGAGACAGGAGCCTTTTTGGTCTCGTACAGGTTTCATAAGGCTTTTTTTTTTATATAACCGTTTTTTATGTTTGTGTAAATTTACCTGTACGAGGTTACAAATAAACAATTTTTCTTTCTTCTTTTTCAATAGTGCAGTATTAGTGTGTACAATGAACGCATACATGTCTGCTGCAGTGTGTGCAGTGTCTGGCAGTATTCATTTCAAATTGTTTACAATATTCCCTACAACATACGAAAAAAACAGACTTCAGACTGTAAGTAAAGTGAGTTAAATCTTTGAGGTTATCAATTCGAATTCGAATATTTACATATATTTTTTTTATGTATGTTCGGGCATAACTCTGTCATATATGGACGGATTTGCAAAATTCTTGTTTTGTTCAAAAGGGGTTTATTCCGAAATGGTACCATATAAATTATACCAAAATTGATCCAGCCTTTTTTGAGAAAATCATCAAAATCCCAAAAAAAATACTTAGACGACGTTTTAGTTTCTTCAATCTTTGGAGAACTTACAATCTCTTTTAAGTGTGTCGCTGTTCTTAATGGGTTTGGATGTTAAGGCAATACTAAAAAGCGAAAAATAAAAAGCTTTTTCAAAAAAAAAGGAAACGCCTTCAAAAACTAAAAAGTAATAAATAACTTTAGCACAGAACACACATTACTTTACTTTGGGAAGTCGGTGACGGTGGCAATACAAAACAACAAATACAAAGCCACCGCCGAAGTTATTCATCACTTTTTAGTTTTTGAAGGCGGTTTTCTTTTTTTTTAAAGTTTTATTTACGTACCTGCAGCACCTGGTATCTAAAAAATAGCCATCGGCCTAAGCTAGCAGACATGTATGCGTTCATTGTACACATTAATACTACACTATTGTATATTTTTGTCTATCACAAAATAAGTAAGGTCTGGCGGCCCTGGGATCTTGGACCATAAGGTTAGCTGACATCGGTAAAGGAAAACTTCATGAGGAAACATGGACTCAAAATGATTATAGGGTTTATATTGCTAATCCGTAAGTCCGTATGGTGTCGGACGTAAAGAATAGCACCATCCCATATCTTCCCGTGGGTGTCGTAAGAGGCGACTAAGGAACTCACCAGAGAATGGGCAGCAGCGTTCTTTGTGCCTTTGTAACAACCATACTGCGATCGCCAACCCGCCTGCCAAACGTGGCGATTATAGCAAAACCCCCCTTTGGGGGAAGCCTATGTCCAGCAGTGGACGTCTTTCGGCTGAAATGATGAATGATATCGCTAATCGGCTTTGACTAAGCGTAGTGATATATTTTTTTTCTAGCCTGTAATGTTTCGCTGCTGTACAAAGGTCAAAACTCAATTAATTGGTTTATTGTTTCAAATTTATTAAAACAATGATGAGTACATTCCTTTGAAATTTTTGCACAAAAAAAGTCGATTAACGCGAAAACGTTTTGTGAAATAGGCTTTTCTATTTTCCTAAAACGTTTCTTATCGAGGCGAGTTTCCATAGTACGCAATGTCCCAACGGGGATTGAACCGACTGCCGCCGTCGATTTGTCTTCATTTGTCGTTCCGCAATCGTGGCAAACTATGGACGAGAAATAATTAACTTGCTTTTGTCATTCGGTTTTTATTCCATTTGCAATTTGCATGGCGATTGTACTAATTTGATAAATTGGAGTCAAATGAGCGTCTTTTGAAATCAGGGATGTTTTTGGTCGCTGGTGTTATTAATTAGGGAATGAAAATGTGGGAAAAGAAGGGGCGTGGATTTTGACGTTTGCTTTTGTGATGATGGAAACAAAGACGTTCTTTTAAAATGTCAAACTTAGGGTATCTAAGTTTGACATTTAAAAAGAACGTCTTTGTTTTTAAAGAATAGTCGTCACAAAATATTGATCGCTCAATAATCAGTTTAAGAGTGTAATGACGTTCTGTTTTAGAAATATAATAATAATAAAAGAATAAATGAAAGACTTATTTTGAAGAATAAATTGTACTCATGAAAATGATAATTTTTGACTATGGGACAAACACTTCAAAAGGGTCTAAAGTAAAATCTATTCATCTTTAAAGTGTCTCTTGTTTAATATAACATCCTGTATTTTGTATCCTTTCCTTTTTTTAAAGGCACTGATTTTGTAAAATTTTGGGGCAAACACTCCACTCTATTTCCAATCCATTGCAACTTTCGTAAGCCAGAATCAACAGTGGCGACCACCAGAAAAGTGTCGAGACAATGAAGCTCGACGAGTTTTGGAAACATTACAACTGTCTTGGACCCCGCAACGAAATTATTCAGAAAAAAACAGCGAAGGAGTAAAAATAACATATTTTCCAGTTCCCTCCACATCATGCAGGAGACAGAACAGAACTAGGCCAATAGGCACAGAAGGGATGTTTACAACTACGCACTGATTTAGTCTTTAGATCTCTAGGCACAATCCCATCTAAGAGCCACACGAAAGTAGGTTACCTTTTTCATGCCGGAAACATTACTCCGAAGGTACCTAATTTATTTTCATCTGAAGTTCCAGGTCAATAAAAATAAACAAGTTATCCTTCTTCAAATGCTGTTCAAGTCTGAAGAAAATCGCGTCCTACTTGTATAGGAAAAAACACGTATATACATACATAAGATATTGTTAATAAAACAGAATCAAGTAACGAAACTTTTGGACATATATTGCCAAGAATTGTACTACTTTCAGAACTGATTGGAAAAAACGAGGGCAATGTGGGTTGTCAACGGACAAGTCAGGTCAATCTGACCGTTAACCTGATAGATATTGAAATAATTTTTGTTAAGCATGGAAGTTGCAATACGCACTCGTAGTAGACGTGGAATTATCCTGAAGATGTTTGGACATGTCATACGCAACGAAATCTCTTTGGAGCGATTAAGTAGTACAGGGAAAAGTAGAAATTCAACGATCTCGTGGCCGATCACCCAAGATGGACAGACCTTATTAAATCGACGACAAAGTGTTCCCTGATTGAGTGTACTCGTATTGCTTCGAACAGAGAGAGATGGAGAAGTATCGCAAAAACCAGCTCTCAGAAAATCCATGACCACGACCACTCCGTCAGGAGTGTTTAGAGGTATGAGGAACAGAGTGGAAAGTTCCTCATCCTCCGTAGAAAAGGAAGGATCCTCCAACCAGATGGGTGGTGTTTTGTCTGGTGGGCTACTGCCCGACGGTCGTAGTCGGGATTTTGTATATATGCTGGATGTCGCGGATAACTCTGCTTGCGCGATCTAGGAAACGTCGGTTGTAGTTCGAATCATAAATGTCAAAGTCAAATCATTTATTTCTATTAGACCATTAAAAGGCACTTTTGAACGTCATATAAAAAAAACATTACAGTTGATTCTAGTTGCGGTTGTAGTTGTTCATATGCGACAGATGTCGCCTCAAGTGTACGACTGAGAACAAGTAGACGTGGGGATGTACTTTGTATGAGTTGTAAATACGCGATTCCTACAAAATGTGTTAAATAAGGGTGGCGCTACAATAGCGACCGGGTAAACATTTTCTAACTCGGCATACTTCAATCCGTCAACAACTGCTAAATTCATACCATACCCTATGCGTATGCTAGCGGCATTTTGGTAGGTTTTGGACCTGGGGTGTGATTCTGTAAGACCTCATTCTAAACTTCGAATCTGAATCCGCTGTGAGTTTCTTGATTGGCATTCTAAAAACTCGGTTGATAATTCGAATTTACACTAGCGCCACCCTTGTAAGCGTGTCAGCGAGTTGAACTAAATTGACAGGGAGATTTTGACAGATAAAGTATGAGATGACGTAAGAAGTGGCATTCTGTAAGGTAATTTCCCCGTCACTTCGACGCTGACTTCGCGCTCGAACCCGATTCAATGTGTCAAATAATATATCAAGGTCATTTTGAACCTTATGCGAAGTGAGAGTGAATAGCGATGTGAGATGCGAGTTGTTGTTTGAATTTTACAGAATCGACCTACAGTGGGAGTTTCCTTAAACTCGTGGACACTGAAGATTCGGACACAATATTTTATATTCGGATACAGTGTCCGAAACGATATTTTTTTGACTGATGATTCGGACACCAATAAAAAACATAGTTTTGTACAGTCAGATAAAAAAACTTCCAACGAACCAAATCCGCGTCTTCCGCCTAGCCTATAGTTGTAAAATAGCAGTTTTTAACCGGATTTTATCGTTGGAAGTTATATTAGTTTTCCTTGCTTCTACCCTCCACAATAGCAATAAATAAATAGTCAATAGGGGATATTACTGCAATGTTCTGGCACCAGAGTGCAGCACTAGCATAATCCGTAAACAGTTTTTCGACGAGTCGTTCAAAGCGTGAAATTCTGCCTTTAATTGAGTTCAAAATTGGGAACTGTATTTTATTATACAGTAATGCATCAGTGCTGTGAATTTCGATGTAGAAATGAAGGGAATTATTAATTTTCAAAAAAAGAAAATGTTCGAAAACTTTGGGACGCAGCTAATAATCACTCTAAAATATGTTCAGGTTAAGTATTCAGGTGAGATAGACGTATTTACAGAATAACGTTCACTTTTGTCATGTAAGACAACCAAATATGATTTTATTCTGAGCATAACCTAGAATCCACTTTCAAATGGCCGTAGGATGCCATAATATAGTTAAAAGTACAGTTAGGTAAGTAAGATATATGTATGTACTAATATTATTTATTTACTATCAGACGTGGTCCTGCCCTGGAAATCGGTACAAAAATCCAGCTTCAGCCTACCCCACCTACCAACCTACTTACCTAACCTACCTACCTTGTGTCCACTCGACACAGCAATTTGGCTCCTCGCAGTGGAGAGGTATCAGGGTGACATAGATGAGTACTACTAAGTTATGCACTCCTAGTATACATCTACGAAGCCCAACAACTCGACTGCAGCGCGACCTACGGGGTCCAATTGTGAATCTAATCCATTGTCGAATCCACTGGAACACACACAAAAAATTTCATCAAATCGGTCCAGCCGTTTAGGAGGAGTTCACTTTCATACGCACGCAAAGAAGATTTTTATATACAAGGTGTAACGTTAAATACGCAAAACCTAAAAATAGTTTGATTAGAATAACGAGCAGAATCAATTGAACCACTTTTTAACATAGGTCACAAAATCTTTATTATATATGTTGCCCTATCTATTTATTAATAAGTCAAGCCATCACGTGCGCAAACCTGCCAAAATAGGTAAACAAACACAAATGGTTGTCGTCCAATTTGAATTTTCTCATACGCGTGATAATAATAGTTCTTATTTCAATGCAAATACGAGTCTTGGTAAAACTAAAACAGCACATAAAACCTTTAAATATTTTTTTATGATTTTTTTTCTCTCAGAATTTGGTTAATTGAATTAAAAATCATTTGGGGTGTCTGAGGTTTTGCGTGTTTAACGTTACACCTTGTATAAGATTTGATTCCATTTCTGTGCTCGCAGAATATTTTCACAAGACCATCTTACCTCTATTTATTTCCCAATTTCTGATTAGTATCGGTTCCTTCCAAGAATATTCGGGAGACTACACAAACAATCCAAGTTTCTGATGAACATCGTAACGAGAATGTTTTAATCTCGTCCTAATATCATTTATTTTCCTTTGATTGACATCAAAAACAGATCACGAAGGTCCGATGTCGCACCTTCATTAAAACTTCACAAGGGCAACCAAGTACTGGGTTGCTAGCTTAATAAATTTTCCCTTACTTTGTCATGTTTCCCTGGCACTTGAGGGTTGCAGAGATTTTATTTTTTTTAATAAGGAAGTTTGTTTTCTTAAGAAGTTAGGGAAGATCAAGCCTTAAATTTGTATCATGTCTATAGTGCTAAACAATAAAGGCACATTTTTTTATATTTTTATCTGCATTATATTATAAAGGTTTAAGATATATAATGTTCAAACTAAATACATTAAACTTACGGAGTACGGTAGGTATTAACAAATATTGTAAAACAAGTACCTAGACTTTTTACATTTTGTGTAGGTGAAATATAGTGAAGTGCACGAAGGATTTGTAATGAATGATATCCGAGTGCCCATATTGTTTTTTGTGACATCGCCAAGCGGCTGGTCGACTCTTCACGTGACCCGAAGGCTGGTCTATTCTTGGGTCAAAGAATCAGCATTGCCATACCACGTGGCAATGCTGCCAGCCTGTTGGGCACGTGTCCCGTTGACAGCGATGTGGACGAGCTTTTTGATGCCCTTTGAGCTCCCCTGTCTTTTTCTTGGAATTGAACATAATATTATTAGATTTTTAACATTTGTATATAACTAAAATTGTAATTTAATATTTGTTATGATTGAAATAAATGATATCGATTGAAGACGTTTTTAAATTCAACTGTTTATTAAAGCTACCAGGACAGCAGAAATGAACAAGCTCAATAATAGTAAAAATAGGAATAATATTTTTAATTTGGGTTTAGATGCTAGGGAATCCATTTATTCTAATTGTACTTATTATGTCAATAAATAATAATAATTATTATTAATTTAATTTCCTAAGCGCACCTGTCGGGTGCGGTTTGAGGAATACTTTAGGTGCGCTTCGATAGGTGCGATTCAAAATGGATGCCCTTCGAGGAATACTCCATACTCAGGGATAACGTAGCTTCTTAATCGCAAAAGAATTTAGAGAATTATGGCCAAATACTCAAACGCTACTCAGTTTGAACGAACCCAAACTCATCTTTAAATTATTATGTAGTGATGTAGTGAAGATGTCCTATCATTCATCTCAACAGGACATAATAAAAAAACAAAATCAAGCTACAACATTGGCAACCCAAAGTGTACAAAACTTTATCTGATACTAGGTACTAGAGGAGTTGCTGAGCTGATTATCAACATCGGTTATTTTAGCCGTCAACTTTGGGGGCTTCCGACCAAAAGTCGGTAACGTATCTTGTTGGCCTTTGTTTATTTATGAAGGCTTTCTAGCCTCCTTGAATACGATATTCGGAGTTCGTTTGTTGGAGCCCGGTTTAGAAGACCGATCGGGTTTTATTGGTACTTAACTGGGACTTAGGGACTCAAGGACACGTTAAAGACTGGATACGATATTGGCATGAGGATCTTCTATGTGAAGATTTATTTTTCGGCATTTAAAGAATCATGGCGAGATCCATACATTCATTTGTACGAAAAAAATAAATAATTTAGAGGGTTTAAAATATTTTGCAATGTAAGGAATATATTACCAGGAGTAGATTGATATACTTACCATATTTTTAAACCCCGCATAATAAAAATATTACGAAATTAAAAAACACTTTTTCATTTCATCTCGTCGTTTCATTTTGTGTTTATAAAAAAAGGAAAGTTACAACCGACGTTAAGGGATATATCAAATTGGGAGAGGAGTGATGTGACAAGTGTGTGGAAAAAAATAATCATTATTTATGATATTATTTCCCATAAAATGATGCAATTTCAGTGTAAGAACTGCAAAACTGTCAGTGTCATTGTTACTGTCAGTCGCCGTTTCGTTCTGAAATTATGAGTTTTTCGTTTAACTTTTCACTTTTATTTGCGGGGTTTTAAAATATTGTAAATGCCTGAAGATACTCTTTAGGTACCCAAGAATATAAGAATTAGAATTTCAACTTCTCTAAACGTCTTTATTTATTTTGTACAAACCCTGCCATGATTCTTTGTTTGGATAATTTGTCGTGGTGGCGGAAATAGCACACTGTATCGTCACTTACTGTGCGAACTGCCAGATTGTGGAATTCACTGCCCGCCTGTCTATACTCCGATTTAAATAATCTGGGTATCTTCAATGCATGGGTGAACCGGTTTATTCTAGGCAAGCGTGCTCCACTTTCTCCTGTCTTGAATGTCAAAATGTGTTAAAAAATAATCGAAAATTACTTTTCTTAACAATGTCGAAATCTATGGCAGTTTCCCATGCCACCTATTTTAGTATGACATTATGTTATGCCTTCATGTACCATTTTATTTTATTTTATGGCGTTGAAAGACATGACAGTTCCCGTGGAGTGTCTGGGACAGAATAGCGGCCACCCTTTTCATCCCGAGGGTGTTGTAGAAGGCGATTAAGGGAAGATACGGAAGTCGGGAAGCAGCGGTTTCCATATACTTAACAGCCTCACTAGACGTCTAGGGGATCGGTCCCCTAGACGCCTGCCAAGCGTGGGGATTATGGCAAATGGGGGAGGTCCTTGTTTAACAGTGTACGTCTTTCGATTGATGATGATGATGTTGATAAAATACATAACGTAGGTACAAAAACGATTCATGATAAACCGAAACATGAGACCAAAAATCACCAAACAGTTACCAAAAGCGACCTATTTACTTGCGTTTGTTATTTTCGCAACACGCACGTACATCCGAGCTGTTCGAGCGGAGGCAAAGTTTTAATGAACGTATAAATGCTAACAATCGCTGTGTAGTGCAACACTTTGGTAGTTTTACTAATATTATCAAAGTTTGCGCTAAGGGGCGCCTACGGGGTAATGTTCCGATGGGCCTGCGTTTAAGTTTGGAACGCGCGAATGCTGGTCTTGGGACGAGTATTATGTAGAAATTGGCGTATTTGTGCAAATATTAGCATTATTTGGATAATACAAAATCGACTTCATTTCAATAAGTATATGACATATTTTGTATTCAGCAAGTAACGCAATTATTTGTGCAAATACGCCAAGTGAAGTGCCAACATTAGCTTGGCGATAGCATGCTGTACTGAGTTAGCTTAGAACTTAGCCAAAAGTTTGGCGCTATGAGTAGCGTGCATCAAATGAGGGTATCGTGGCTAAGGAAAAGCCGAACGGATCGATTGGTTAAGGTTAAGTTGTGCTTGCCGAAGAATCCAACTCGGATGGGCAGCGTTCGGGAAACTACGAACTAGCGTGCTCCACCTTAGGCCACATCATCACTTAAGATCAGGTGAGTTGCGGTCAAACGCAAGCCTATAACAATATAAATAATAAAAAAAAACTACGTGATAACTTTTTTAAATTCCACGGTGCCTAAAGACGAAGGTTTATAACCAGTGTGTGTTGCCAGTGTTGACTTATGGTACAGAAACGTGATCCTTAACTGCTAGCCTCCTACAGAAGCTCAAAGTCACGCAGCGAGCAATGGAGTGAGCTATGCTCGGAGTTTCTTTGCACGATAAAATTCGGACCGTAGAAATACGCCGAAGAACTAAGGTCACTGACATAGCTCTCAGAATTTCCAAGTTTAAGCGGTAATGGGCAGGTCACCTCGCCTTCACCGACAACCAAAGAGGAAGAAAGGTTCTCGAGTAGCGACCACGAACCAGAAGACGCAACCTTGGTAGGCCTCCACCAGATGAATCGACGAAATCGTTAAAGTCGCGGGTAACCGGTGGATGCAAGCGTCAGGTTTCCATACGTTCTATTGGGGAGACCTTTGTTCAATAGTGGACGACAGCACCCCCGTGCCTCGGAAAGCACGTAAAGTCGTTGGTCTTGCGCCTGTTCTCTCCCCGATCGTCTCAGATTGCCGTCCCAGCTGCCTATGAGAGTGAGGGAAGGGACAAACACAGCACATTCCTAGTGCACTCTGTTTGTGCACACACATGCGTAATTGACTGATCTCTATTCAGATTGACCGCCGTGACTAAAACTCCGTCGGAAGAATTACATTACATTAATAAATAAATAAACTCATCAAAAGAAAAACAAGGTTACAAAAACCACCATTATAGGTCAGGGCAAATGGTTTTTTGCGTGCCAGCTTTCGCAAAACTCGTTCCAATAAAGTCGAGGGAAAGGGTGCTGCCAACTCCCATATATTTCATGGTATAACTTAACCTTGATGTCAATTCGGAAGTGAATGCCGGGCTTGTTATTTGTAGTTACAAATGCGTCTACTTGGCGTAGTAATTCTTACTTGATTTTAGTGACGTGGTACCTTTAATCCGAATCTATATTGCAATACTCTCAGATTATGAGACAAAAGGCAGATAGACCGCACGGAACATGAGAGTAAAGTCAAAAAATCAAAATAATACAAATTCAAAAGCGAATACCTTCAATCTCGTGATTGTATTTTTTTCAAAGTCAAAGTTAAAGCATTTATTTCAATTAAACCATTTACAGGCACTTTTGAATTGTCAAGGAGTCGGTCAGTTAGTCAGAGAGTTGAAGCTAGTTGCACGTTCCAAAACGTAGGTAGGTCTTTATGGAGAAGAACGAGCAAGAAACTCTACGGACACTCCTTTAAATGAAGTTTTTTACAAAGTCTGGTTATATGATTTCTGTTGCTTCTATATGTGAAAACTATGAAGGCAATCTAACAATACAAAACACAAAAAAGAAGCAAGATAAAGTCCATCGCAGATTCACTTTTGAATTTGTATTTGTATTTTTATTTGCTTTTGTTTCATAATCTGAGGTGACACTAGTCTATTATTTTGTACGAATATTATAAATATGAAAGTGTTTTTGTTTTGTTTGAACCCTCTAATCTCCTTAATGACTAGTCCAATTCTGAAATTCTTTGAATAATACGAAGCCACGTTACTTCTAAATTGCTATCCATACCAATATTATAAATGCGAAACTCCTCTCTGTTGAGGAGGGTGATGGGAACAGCATCCTGAAAAATGTTTCTGAGGAAGTTCATGCACCTATAAGGAGACATCTCCTGACAAGCCCGCCATACCATTTCCAAACTACTGCAACTGCACCAGAAAAGCCGAGGCAATGAAGCTCTACGAGTCCCGATGAAACGATTCAATTGTCTTAGATGCCGATAAGAAAATTAATAGATAAAGAACAGCGGAGGAGTAAGAAAAAAACAAACGAGTGCTGTGGTACTCACGAAAATTGATGTGTAAACATGATTGTGAGCTCATTTTAGTACCAGTCTCACGCACACATGGCAAGAAGTCTTACGGAGACGTCATCTGATGCTGTGGGAGAATCTCCATCCACCACCACCCAACTTCGTTCAACCCAAGAAACTCCTGCCACTCGGAAGTGATTTGCAGTGGCCTATATGGAAAGCGCTCAATAGACTGCGCATCCAGGTAGGCCGCTATTTGTACGTGTGACGAGCTGCAAGGTATTTACACATCAGAAACATATTTTTCACTCAGGAGACAGAACAGAACTAGGCCAAACATTGTTTATATTCTCATAATTCGATTTAGCGCAATCATCTGCCTAGCTTTTTCCCAAGTATTCTACATGGAGCGACTGCCTATTGGACCTCCACAATCCAATTAGGTACTGGGTAACAAGATATCCATTGGTAAGACTTGTCGTCAGACTCTATGCTTCTGACTACCCTTAACGACTGTCAAAGATCTACTAATGACATCCGGGACCAACGGCTTTATTTGCTTTCTGAGGCACGGAGGGAACTCGGTATGAAGTGGATGGTCACCCATCCACAGACCAACGATGCATACAATGTAAAGCTGCATTTCGCAACCTATAAGATTAATATTTCCGTAGCAAAGTCATAGCATGTCAGTGACCCAAAAATTTTGCCCCTGCCAAAAATCGCTCATCGCGGCTTAAGATTCGTGGCACTACAATTCGACTTACGATGGAAGTGAAAACAAACGATGCTCTTCTTGTCACACAGTAAACGTGGCTGACGACGAGTGGAGCCGAGTATAAACGATTCAGTGCGTAACCGACCCGAGTATGACTTTTTTGGTGAACCATACGTGCACTGTTCAAACACAACGCATCTTAGAAATAACTTCATACAATTTAAACAAGTTACTAAATACCTGATCACCCATCTCCAAAACTTTTCCCAACTTTTCGATCCTATATTTAGGGGCACATACTGATCAAAACTATACGGAACCAACCCCACCCTAAGGTGAATTTTGTACATGGCCATGGTTGTCAAAGATGTAGAAAAATATCATGCCGACTGGGAGCATTACTGGCGTACACCGCATGAACCAAAAGAACCTGTGTATTGACACTACGACAGTCATAGTCAATTAGTCATAGTCATTTATTCATTAACAATAAATTTTGTCTGAAATTACATGGTAAGTTTAAATATTAAAGTTAAATCAAATTACATGAGAGAAAAACACGTTAAATATCACAACTATGCATAAATACAATATAATATAGGAACTTCGTTAAAGATCGTCAACAGCATAAAGACACTTATTCAACAGGTAACTTTTAAGTTGATTTTGCGCAGTAAAAAGAATAGGCCTACCTATTCTTTTTACGTTTAAGCTTGCTAAGCAACTTAACTTAAACAAGAAAACTTACACATATAACGCAAGACGACGAGACAAATAAAAAAATAGAATTAAGAAGACCTAGAACCAACTATGGCAGGAAAGATATACTATATGAGGTAGCAAAACTTTACAATGAAATACCAAAAGATGTGTTTTATAGTAACAGTTGATTTAAATATAAAAAAACACTAGAAGAATACGTTAGAAAGAAGTACTAACACCGAATTGTCACCTATTATATCTTTTCATTCTGTTTCTTTGTGTAACCGTATGTTACAGAGACTGTAACTACTTTTATTATTTATTTTGTATTTCTCAATATGTAAGTGAACCGTAATGTTCTTTTTTGAGAAATAAATGTCGTTAAACCGAAGCATGCGAAACCGGGGCAAGTCGCTAGTTACAGTATAAACACCTAAACAAATTAACGACTCATCAGAGACGAGCCAACTCGGAAGCTTCGTCACAATCTGTGTAAAACCGGATACACGCGTAGATCCGAAGTCTTTACCGACTCATTAAAACTTATGCCCGGCACCCTTGTACCGGTTATTCACCCCCATTTGACCGGAAAACCGGATATTTACTCATGTTACAAGACAAGCGAAACTTCACGTTTACCTGAAAATTTTATGCTAAAGCACTTTAGAAGCTGAAAGCTTGGTAAATAAGCATTGACAGGATGTTTTTATTTTTAGCGTTTGAAGCTTTAAAAGGGTGTCGTGGCTTTTCATACGGAAACCTCTCCGTGCCTTAGACAGCATGACAATGGTCCCAGCTGTTATTCTTAGATCTTTGACGGTATATGTAGTCCAAAGCCAGAAAGATTTTCCGCATGGTGTCTGTCGTAAAGAATAGCACCATCCTATATCTTCCCGTGGGTGTCGTAAGAGGCGACTAAGGGACTCACCAGAGAACCCACCCACCATTTCTTGGGGGAGGCCTATGTCCAGTAGTGGACGTCTTTCGGCTGAAATGATGAAAGCCAGAAAGACTGACAACCTAGTCTTAGAATGCCTGTCCCTTGACGCTAAGCGAAGCGATGTAGCGGAGTGAGGTAGTACGGAGTGGAGTTTGCGGACTGTGCAAAGCTAAGCTGAGTCGTCTGCAATATCCCGCGGCCGGCCTTTTGCCGTCTCCCCGCTCCGCTAAATTCACATGAATCTTTACATGGTCCGTACACAACAACGACATGCCGATACAACTGGTCCGATTTTGACGGGACTTCGCTAGCCGATAGCTAATAGCTGAATGCGCGATAGCTGAATGAGTAATAAGCTTTATTTTAGAGAAAGGCATAAACTACTATAATGTAAGATTAATAAACTACCAAGTAAGACTATAAAAAACGACTTTTCCCAATCCCAAATCGAGCGAAGCACTTTCCCGCTCAATCTATATTATTATCCGGTCGCCATATTGCTTTGAGCCCATGAATTTAAAATGAAGACGCCATCGCCATGATGAGTAAATTATGAATTCCATGACGATGTTCCTTTGAGACTGTGTTTTTTTATTAACATTGTTGAAGCGTATTTTTTTGTTTTTTTTTTTATAAGAAATGTAGTTCTAAAAGTAGGCGGTATAAAAGTTTGTGTCATGACGTCCCTTCCACCGATCATTCAGTACATGTTAGGTACTAGGGCCTTCAGAGTTAACATTTTTCACTTCACACTTTTACACACACTTTCATTCACGCAAGTCGCAAGCAGAACGCTAGTTATAATTATCATAACTGGGAAAAGGTACTCAATAGAAAAAATTACATGGACAATATTTAGTATCGAAAAACCATACTACATACAGAGCAATGCATCATCTCCTGTCTTGCTTACTGCGCACTTTCTCCAGTACTCAAAAGTTTTTTTTCTTTACCATCTAAAATAATTCGTAGCTTAAAAGAACGGTACAAGAGTAGGTACTGCCACTCGAAAAATAATCGTGTTCAAAAATGTAAGAGATATTATTTCGTCGTCTTACTGGCACATGTGTTCCAAGTCTCAGAATTAGATTTGTCTGAATCTCGCACCAGCGTTTGTATTGACAACACAATTAAGGTTGGCTAAACAAAAGTGTACATAGAGAGCATCTAAGTAGATATGTATTTATTATTTATTTATTTAACAGACACAGTAATTAAGGAACAACAGACTAGTCTTAGTACCACATAAACTTCTGTAGTAGACAGAACAGAATTAAGCCAATAGGCACAAATGGACGTTTATAACTGGGGTTATAAGTTAGATGTAAGTATTTTTATAAGTTTATTATCTAAACCCACCTCAAGAGACGCCATGATGGTGTATGATTTGCTGGTGAATAAGTAGGTACTTAAGCATGTTGCTAGTGAATAAGTAGCATTAATAGATGTATTTTATTTAGAGTAAGGTATGATGGAACTGGCGTGAACGTGTGTTCAAAAGTTCCTTTTCTTAGCATAAATAAAGATTGAAAAAAAAAAAAAAACAGGGGTGGGGCTGGGCGGGGGGGATTAGTTGCCATAAACCACGGATTACAAATGAGTACTATTAATAATAACAGTATTTTTGTAAAATTTATCGACATCTCCAAAGTCAAAGTCAAAGTCAAAGTCAAATCATTTATTTCAATTAGACCATTATAAGGCACTTTTGAACGTCAAATGAGAAAAAAAAATTGATTCTAGGTGCCCATTCCAAAAGGTAGTTTTGTATGGAGAAGAATGGGCAAGAAACTCCATACTTACTCTTTTAAAAACGATGTTAACAATATTTGCATTTACAGGAATTATATAATTATACGTGAATACGATGTACCTTGCATAAAAACACTAGGTATTTGAAAGTGTGTACAAAGTATCACAGATTAAGGAATGACAGACTAAGTAATATGTACATAGATACACAGTGTTCACATATTACATATTACAATTAATGTTGAAACAGTAGACGACCACTCCTTATATTTTAACAAACAATGAATCAGTATGTGAGCCTGAGCAGTGTATAAGAAAGAGTCAAATATATATATGCTCCCTTTTCCACACTATGTTGGGGTCAGCTTCCAGACGCAGATGCAGCTGAATACCAGTGTTTTACATGGAGCTACTGCCTATCGGACCTCCACAACCCAGTTACTGTGTAACACGATACCACTTGGTAAGATTGGTTCTCTGTTACATCGCACTGTACAGACGATTCGAGGGTAGGTAGAAAGTACTGTAAGAAGTCCAACTACAGGGCTTCTTACTGGTACCGGGTTGGGGCGTGATTGGTTGTGTCCTTTTCGTTTGTGTTAGACTACTTGAGCCCAGTAGGTAGCCACATTAATCGCAGCATTAGAGACTTTCTGGCTTCTGGTTACCCATAAAGGCTGCCAAAGATCTACGAATAACAGCCGGGACCAACGGCTTTACGTGCTATCCGAGGCATGGAGGGATCTCAATATGAAATGTCACCCATCCACAGGCCGACCGCGGCAAGCGTAGCTTATCCTTGACCCATCGATCCGTATGGCTTTTACTTAGCCACGAGCTCCTCACAACCAAAAATCCCGAACCGGATATAACGACCCGGTTAAGTGTATAGCAACCTTTACACAGTATTTCTATATATAATTTTATTTATTTATTTATTATTTATTTATTTAATTTGGATCGCCAACAGAGGCTACACAATTTTATGCATGATAACATAGGAATGTACAAAACCAGTGTGCGCCTCCAATTACAGGCAACCATATCATTCACATAACTAAACAGGTAAGACAACTAAAGTTTGATAAGAAAGAAATTATTAAAATTAATCTAAATAATACAATTTTTAAAAAATCCTAAAATTGACGATTAAATGTAAACGGTAACAATACGGGTATAAAATAATAATAATATACAAATTAATAAACAAATTCAAATTAAGTAAAAGTAAAAGTTATTAATCACGAGAACCTCAGATTATGGAACAAAAGGCAGATAAACTGTGCGGAACACTGAGAGTGAAGCCACCAAAGCAAATACAAATTCAAAAACCAATACCTACAATTCGCTTCGCGCTGTACTGACACGAGTTAGCATAGATGAATATACCGAGTTAGTACAGCACAAAGCGAAGCATAGTTAAAAAAACAAATAGGTACTAATACAAATAAAAATTCAAAAGCGAATATGATTACGAGATTGTTGGTATCCGTTATTGAATTTGTATTTGCTTTTGTGGCTTCACTCGCAGTGTTCCGTACTGTCTACCTGCCTTTTGTTTGATAATCTGAGACGAGAACCAAAATAAAAACCGCGGGTAATTTTTCTACATATTGAATTATTGTTGTAGTTTTATTTACAGACATAAGTACACGTATTGATATATAATCAAAATGTCAATTTTTGTACAGTCACGAGCAAAAACATGTAAACACTTGGTCTCATTCTAAACTGATTTTCTCATAAACTATTGATTGAAATGTTATGGGGTTACGAGTAGGGTATTTTTGGTCTCAAACTTCTATAAAATAGGTTTTATCTCTAAGTTGAAATAAGTATTTCATGAGAAAAATTGCTTTTGAATTTAGCAACCTGTATACATATTTTTGCTCGTGACTGTACCTAAATGGGTATTCTACATGTGTGTGTGTATGTGTGTGTGTATAGGTACGTGTTTGCCTAGTAAATATATCAAAGAGTAAGTTAGGTCTCAATGTCAACTATCTCTAATGAGGCTCTTGGTATATATCGTCTATGTATACCTATGTCTTGATATATCGATTACGTCTGTACTTATACCCTGTTCACAATAAGATTAGACATTTACAAAAACCTTTTTTACAGTCCGTTCAACCGATTTTGACTCATATTGCGTTGGTAGCATGACAAATGGCAACTGCAGTAAACAGTTGTTATTGTAACCACTTTTTTGCCTCTAATGTGATCCTTAAGCCTACGGAATAGCAGTCAAAATCGATTGAAGGGACTGTAAAAAAGGTTTGTGTTTATGTCTAATGTTATTGTGAACAGGGTATAGGTATGTGATGAAAACAAATGACGGTTCAACTACAATCACGAAGTAAGCATTACGAACGTTTACTTCATCATCATCATTTCAGCCCAAAGACGTTCACTGCTGGACATAGGCCTCCCCAAGGAGTGGTTTTGCCATAATCGCCACGCTTGACAGGCGGATTGGCGATCGCAGTATGGTTGTTACAAAGGCACAGAGAACGCTGCTGCCCATTCTCTGGTGAGTCCCTTAGTCGCCTCTTACGACACCCACGGGAAGATATGGAATGGTGCTAATCTTTACGTCCGGCACCACACGGACAACGTTTACATAGCTTGACTTTATATCTATACTAATATAAAAAACCGGACAAGTGCGAGTCAGACTCGCGCACCGAGGGTTCCGTACATATTTGTAGGTACATATCCATACTTCTATACTAATCCATACCTACTATCCATACTTTAATCATCTTAATATTATAAATGCGTTTTTTGCGACATAAACGACCGTATCTTTTTTCAACGTTAACATAGAGGGTTGATTTTTTTTACAGCATCAAGGGACCGTAGACTTAAGTATATGGTTTTAATTTTAACTCGATACCTTCACTCGTTCCCGAGATAAAGGGTCTTGACAGACAGACAGACAGACAGACGGACATCAAAGTGATCCTGTAAGGGTTCCGTTTTTTCCTTTAGAGGTACGGAACTTTAAAAAGATAAAGATAGAGATGTATGTTTGAACGCTTTGTCCTCCGGAACTACTGTACCGATTCTAATCATTATTTAGCTATTAGGAAGCTACGGTATCTCTTTGTGCTGTAGGTTATATTACATTATGACTGGCTATTAAACTTTAACTATGACGCTACGGAAAACTTGCTTATCTAAACATACACACACCCACACACACACACACACACACACACACACACACGCACCCACCACACCATACACCTACTAACATTCGCCTCGTCTATTTTACCTAGATTTAAATCCAAAATAAATAAAATAGTATAAAATGTATAACATCTTACTACATCTGTCAGTGCACTCAGTACATAATTTGTAAAATGTAAATGCTTCTTCTTCTTCTTTTCGAATCGATGGTTTTCCTTTATGCTAGACTACTTGGGCCCAGTTGGTAGCCACATTTATCGCAGCATTAGTGGCGTTTTTAATGTCCAACCCTAAAGCTGGTTGGAACAGCAAACTTTTTAGTCCAGCTCAGTTATCTAGAGGATTGTAACTCTTTGCCTGTAATCTGAAACCCGAAAGTTCAAGGACGGTAACCAAACACGGTAAAACATTTCCACCGAATTTTAGCTGTTTGCCCTAAAATATACAAAATAATGACGTTCCATTTTTATGAAACGCTTCTAAAAACACTCGACAACTTATTTAACCAAAAAACGTTTAAAAACATAACGTGAGCAAGATAAGAGTTTCCGCCGCAGTACAGTCACGCATACAAGTGTGAAAACGAAAATGTTTTTAATTAATACTTTTTGGAACGAACTTCCTTAACGTGGCTTACGGGTAGTGCGAATTAGTAGAAATCGTCACGTAACGAAATGCGTATGTGGATGTGTGCGTGTATCAAGTCTACTACAAACAAATGAGCACACGTGCAGGCTCGTGTGTATATACATATATAATATTATTAAAAATTATATATAGGGTGTATTCCCGTTCGTCCCATCGACTTCGTCCCCGTCGTACATAATTATATTTTTATATTTTCTTTTCTGTTTTTTTTGCTAGCCGTTACTGTCCCACTCCTGGGCAAAGCCCCCCTGCCATTCCCTCCATTTTTCTCGATGGTGTGCCTAATCTCGTCTTCCTGATAAAGCCATTCAAGGCGCCCCGCCATCTTTTTCTCAGTCTGCCACGACCCCGTCTGAGTGTGTCAGGGCTCCAGTCTTGCGATATGCGGGTCCACAGCTTATCACAAACAAATTGCGTTCTGGAGCGCAGTGTGTGTTTTTTATGTGATCTGGTATAATAATAATTACTAGAACTTATTATTTTCGGGAGACTTATCAAATTAATTAAACTCTTCAAACAGGTCGTTTTAATATCACCATGAGCTATTGCTGTCGCAAAGCCGCATTACTGTGTACCTTTATTTAAGTTGGGAACTAGGAGAAATTCTATTTTTGTCATAATAATGACGTGAGAGTGCCTATAATGCTCTAATTGAAATAAATAATTTGACATGTGACTTTGAAGGGGCTTGTTAAACTAGCTAATCTCATCATCAGCCGAAAGACGTCCACTCTTGAACATAGGCCTCCCCTACAGAAAGTCACAACGAGCGGCAACCTGCCGCTCGCATCCACCAGTCACCCGCGACCTTGACGATGTCATCGGTCCATCTTTCGGGAGGCCTACCACCTCTGCGTTTTTCAGTTCGTGGTCGACACTGGAGAACCTTTCTTCCCCTTGGTCAAGCTGAACCAGTGCATGAGGTATTTTCAGTATTGGTGAGTTTACTAATAAACTTACGAACTGTGATTGTGTTGAACCCAAATAAAAAGTCACGTAGCCAAAGAAAATAATGTGAACGTGGAGCACGTACGCAAAAATTAGATTGTCATAAACTTTATTCGTTCAAACCACGAAATTTTCCAATAACATCCATACTTTACATCGTAAGCCAAAGCTTACAATACCATTGCGTGCAAACACATGCCGTGCGTGTGACACGCTTCTATTTCTACACGCGTTCGGTTTACACGTGCGCATATTTTCACGCGGCGTCGTAATTTTATATCTTTGAGTTAATTGAACAACCGGAATGCGATGTTTGTACTGTAGTTTGGTAATTTAAGTAAATGTTTCCTGTTGAAGTGTAAATAATACGTGAAATTAGGTTACCTTTCCGCCGAAATTGGCCGCGAACATGAGCCTGTGAAGTGTAGACTTGTACCTGCTGTTGAGTGTGTATTATACTAGCTTTTGCCTGTGACTTCGTCCTCATGAAAGTCGATTATCGCGGATAGAGACAAAGTTACGGATTAAAAAGTAGCATATTTCCTTTCTTGTGGTTACTCTATTACCAAATCTTATCAAAATCAGTTCTGCAGTTTAGCTGTGAAAGCGTTATAAACAAACAAACTCATTTTCGCATTTGCATTATAAGGTACGAATAGCTTTTGCCTAAGTCTTCGTTCACATGAAAGTCGATTATCGCGCAAGCAGACGAAGTTGCAGAATAAAAAGTAGCCTATATCCTTTCTTGGGATTCAAGCTTAGTCTATACCGAATTTCATCAATATCGGTTCAGCAGTGGCGTGCTTAGGGGTCAAAGTTAGGGCAAGCCCGACAGAGAATTTTCTTATAGTGTGTCTGTTGCTTTTTTTTATCGTCTCGCGTAATTGATAGCAAGCCAGGCTTTTCAGCTTTAATGGAAGGCACGTTACTGCGGTTCAGCTGTTTAGCTGTGACACACAAATATAATGAATGGATCCAAAAATGTGAGCTGTTATATTTGATTCTAATAACAGTAATGGCAATTAGTTTCAAGATTATAAACTTAACAATACGCCATCAGTATCATTTCAGTTTCCTATGCTCAGCAGAGACAAAACAGACAATTTAAAAAAAACAACCCCAAAAATCATAACACTTTTTCTATCGAGCATACACTGATGACTTGCGTACGGTACGACGATTTGCATGGTAAAAATAATGGCAGCTGCACGCGCGATGACTGGCTCCAACGTAAATCAAGTAAACCACGTAACTGGCTCCCACGTAAATGACGTAAGCCACGTAAAGTCACGTTAACGATGTTTTCACGAAGATTGTTATTTACCTATTTCGTTTATGTACTAGTTAGGTGGAAAGGGGTGACTTGCAAAACAAGGCGCTACTTTTATCATTACCCGATATTTATTATACGACACAGTTGGCGCAATGGCTGAGCGATCGACTGCTGCGCAGCGTGTTGCGGGTTCGATTCCCTCCCAGGGTAAATATTTGTGTGATGAGCACTTGAGTTTGCCTTGTGTCTGGGTGTTGTTTATCTATATATATATGTATTTAAAATGTATTTGTGTATGTATATTAGCTATCTGACACCCATAGTACAGGGTACATATTATTATTATTATTATTAAGTAGTTAGAGCTGTTTTTTTTGTTTCGCAACATAGCGATATGTCTATGTCAGTTAACTTTGTTGCCGGGCAGACCGTAAGTATAATAATTCCAGACTTACACATAATATGCCATACGTCCGAAAGACGTATGATTATCTTTTGTAAAAGTTTCTAAAGACATATTATAGCAATTATTCAAGAGTTGTAAAAATGATAAACATATGATAATGCTACTGTAAGCCAGAACGAGAAACCAGTAATTCCTTGTGTGGGGAAACGTTATAAAAACTAACCAACAACAACTAGCACATTGCTCGCAGAACGGATGGCCGATGGGGCCGAAAAGTTTTAGAGTGGCGACCGCGAACTGGAAGACGTTGCGTTGGAAGGCCTCCCACTAGGTGGACCGATGACCTGGTAAAGGTTGCGGGGATCCGCTGGATGCGAGTCGCAAGGGATCGGTCAATGTGGCGACACTTGGGGGAGGCCTATGTCCAGCAGTGGACGTCTTTCGGCTGAAATGATGATAATGATGAAACGACAGTTCTGACAGAACACCTCTTTTTACCTACGTTTTGACATTGATTTGCGTTGAGATGAGATTATGACTAGAATTTGAACGTTTGTAATTAGTAGAATTGACCTTTAAGTACGGTCGAACACGCTATTTGGTATACAAGCAAAAATATTCATTTATTTTTATTACATTTAAAATCATTATATGCCTAGGCATATGATGATTTAAGGCTAGCCTTTTCCCATCTATATTGGGGTCGGCTTCCAGTCTAACCGGATGCAGCTGAATATCAGTGTTTTACATGGAGCGACTGCCTATCGGACCTCCACAACCCAGTTACTGGGTAACACGATACCCATTGGTAAGACTGGTTGTCAGACTTTCTGGCTGCTGACTATAGATACCCATAACGACTGCCAAAGATCTACAAATGGCAGTCGGGACCAACGGCTTTACGTGCTTTCCGCGGCACGAAGGAAACTCGGTATGAAAGGGATGGTCACCCATCCACAGACTGACCGCGGTTAGCGAAGCTTAACCTTTGACCAATCGATCTGTACGGCTTTAACTTAGCCACGAGCTCCTCCTCCTAATTACATTTAAAATATTTTATTTTGTTTTATTTTTTATTTCGAGCGCGTAGGTATCGCTGGTCTACCCACGTGTCTATTGTTAGTGTAGTAGAAAGATGGATATTTTTGCCTGTATACCAAATAACTTGCTCGACACAAAATTTAGCTAACTGCCATTTCACGGATAATGATTTCTCTATAAGTGCAATTGAAGGTCGTAAGTAGTTAGTAAGGAATCTGGTTAAAAATAAGCCAACTTCAGTTCAATTTTATTTAGTTCCATGTCTATTTCTTCACCCGCAAAGATATTTTTGGCACTTGATACTTGTACGAGCTTGAACTGCTGTAAATTTTTTGAATACCGTAATGTTATGAATTCCCATTACTATGCTGAAATTGTGTATTTATAATTAAGTTTATTGAAATTAGCTTCAAACAATGCGATCCTTGGACAACGTTTAAAATATAATTACTAGCCTGCGATACCTGCTAAATAATACGGAAATTTTAGACCGATTTGATTTGTATTGTATTCTATACAAAAAAACCATCCTAAATAAAATATTTTTTACGTTTATTTCGTAATATTTTACAGTTCATATTTTTTTTTTCTAAGTAAATAAATAAAAATAAAATTTATTTATTTCAGGTCCTCAGACGGTTTATTAAAAACATTAATAAACACACATAAATAAATACAAACAAACAAATACAATTCAATTATTACATTACAAGAGCCTCTTATGTGGGACACTATAATATGTAACAGCAGTGTCGCACATAAGGACAGTCCAAAAGTAAATAGTACTCAGTTATTTTTTTTACTTATGGTATAATAAAACTATTAACACTTTCGTGTAAATAACTGTTTTAAAAATATAATGGAAAAGACCTATGTTCGTAGGCACTATAGGCAGTCTTGCAGTAACAGAACAAAATATTCGCAGTATACTCGCACTATCCGCAGTAACGAAACCATAGCGACTTCTAATTCGACGCTAACGCCACCTAGAGAGCTCAGGATTAAACTTTTGCATTTCTATTTTGCAAGATGTTTTAAATTAAATAATTAGGTGTCTGTATCTGTTGTAAAACCTCTTTAAAGCAATATTTATTTTGTGTAGTGATTCTAGGTTATAATAGACATAAAAAAAGCTTTTCTGATGACTTTAGTTTCGGAAGTCGGTGGCTTGGCTGTTCTATTCAAGAAGCTTATAGATAAAAGTGGAGGCAACACTCTAAATACCTAAGTGAAGCCAACTGTGGGCAGACGCTCTCTTTCTGAATGCATACATAAGATAAAGAAAACACATATCACTGTCTCGTTCTTATGTATGCGTTCAGAAAGAGAGCATCAGCCCACAGTTGGTTTCAAACTTTTGTTCGAAGTGTTGGCTCCATTTATACCTATATCTTCATGGTTCTATTTGATGTTTTGTATTGCCACCGATTTCCGAAACTAAAGTCATGTGTGTTCTGTTTTAAAGTTATTTTTCACTTTTTAGTTTTTGAAGGCGGTTGTATTTTTTGTAAAAAAGCTTTTTTATTTTTCGCTTTTTAGTACTATTTTATCAAAAAAATATTATTCAAATCCATTAAAAAATGGCAACACAGTCAAAACAGAGATCGAAAGTACGTAGTAAGGTGAGAACATTACAACATCATCTATGTATATTTTTTTGCTTTCTGTCGATTTTTTCAAAAAGTGCTGAATCAATTTCGATTGAATTTATATGGGACCACCCTTGAGGCATACCCTATCCATCAAAAACAGAATTTTCAAAATCGCTTTACATTTGCCGGAGAAATTGCGTAACAAATATACATAAAAAAAAACATACAGACGAATTGAGAACCTCCTACTTTTTGAAGTCGGTTGAAAAACTGGTTTAATCAGTCAAAAGTAGTTTTGACCGGTTGGAAGTTTTGACAGTCACAGTAACGCAGCAGAACCGGCTCGCAACATCAATGCTGCGAAAGGAGACTGCTAATGAACGCACCGTGCGTTTTTGGTTTAAACGCTTTCGTAATGGAAACTTCAACTTGAAGAACGAACCACGTGGAAGACGTGAATAACGCTGAATTGAAGGACATGCTGGAAGCATGGTTTAACGTTACCTTACCTACAATATTGATTCATTTGCATCAATGGAATAAGATAAAACAATATGAAAAAGGTAGTGGTAACTGTTTGATGGCCTCTTCATGGTTTAATTCACTATAGCTTTCTCAGATCTGGTTAAATATCAGCAAATATTTACTGTGCCGAACTTCCAACAATGATGGCGAAATTGGTAGCGAAACGATGGTGAATCGATCTTCACCATTATTGCTCCATGATAAGGCAAGACCTCAAATTGCACGGGACGCCGTTGGAACTCTACAGGAGTCGTCCTCCGTACTTACCAGACCTTGCTCCAACTGACTACCATTTTTTTCGTGATTTAGTCAATTTTCTACATGGAAAAAAAGACTTTACTAACTTAATTCGACCTCTTTATAATATTTGTATATGTTTAGATAAATAAACACATTAAGGACATTCATAAACGGTTTAACAACACACTCGAACTCTGACCCGATAACACAGTAATATCCCTTTTAAAAATGTCGCCCACGCGCTCCCAATAGGCATCTGTACCAACAATAAAATAAAACCCAACACATACTCTAAAACTTTTACACTTCACCACTCCAAACTTATGGTCATAACAACACACCCAATAGCCCGTTAACCGAACGTTTTAAACCACGATAATGGGGCACAAAACGGTCCCATAATAGTCCCAAATGGGCCCCAAAATAGTTTGAAAATAGTCCTAAAATCCAGCACATTTAATAAGTCCTGCTAGATTATAGAAGTTGAAATTCAATTTGCCCGCACACCTTGAGCGGGGAACGATAAGATAAAGTTAGTTGTACACTTCGAGAATGGTTCTTCAAGATTCGTTTGGGAGAAAATTATGAGTTGAAGGTATTATGATGATAATATCACGCCGACATTGTGGAAAGAGATGGGCAGAAATCTAGGTAAAAAACTTTTTCATCCCACCATCTCGGAAAGAGTATTTTTAATCTTCAATATCTGAGTGGAAAAGCCGTTTTTATTCTCTAGAGGATAAAGTAAATTTATCTTCAATATCTGAGTGGAAAACCCGTTTTTATTCTCTAGAGGATAAAGTAAATTGAATTTAGAACATCGTGTGCACTAAGTTTGTGAATTAAAAAAAAACATTAAACCTATTTACTGCTACCTCTATGGTGCCGAATATATCATACAACTTTTTTTTAATTTGTTAAAAACTCAGACTTTGTAAACGTTTTTTTTTTGCATTTAGTCATTTCCTCGCTGAGGTGGAATGAAAAGTTACGTGTTGCACTCGAGTGCAAAGATTTTTCACCTCGTGCTCTTTTGATTCCCTCGCTAACGCTCAGGATTCTAATTTTGAATCACTCGCTGCGCTCGTGATTCAATTTTAGAATCCTTCGCTTGCTCGGTCATCAAAATTGAACACGCGGTTAAAAAGCAACTTTGCACTCTTGTATAACAAATAACTATTTCTCTAATAAATATTTTTGCTTTTAAGTACCTACTTCTTATGATAATCCTAGTCCATTACGAAACGGTAACAATAAAAAATCAATAGATATTTTTTAAGAAGTAGGTACATCACTGATTAATAGAAATTTAATAGACATAAGATATGACACAGTTGGCGTAGTGGTTGAAGGGGATTGCGGAAGGATTATACGTTAACGCGATCCTCAGCGTAGGTGTGAAATGGAATACCGGGGTGATTTTGGTGAGTAAAGTAAGCCTGACAGACCCTTTCGCCACGCCAGGTCGGAGAAGAATTATTCTCCAAAACATGTTTTGAAATCATACATCCACACAAATATGAAGATTTCGATTTTAATCGTATTATGAACTTAATTTATATTGTATTCTGATGCTTATTTTATTTTGATTTTAAATTTAATTCTATAATTTTGGCTTAATTTCGATATCAATCGAAAACATGCTTATGTTCGGCGAGTATAAAATCTCATCGAATTTTAAGTAGGCGCCCAATACCCAATATTTTGGTATTATTATTTTTTTGTATTTTTTAATACCAATCGACAAATAAGTAGTACATGATGTGCTTACCTGTAAGAGATTGGTACACTAGTCTATAAGCATATTGGATGTATCTCATATATTTGTATTTAAAGTGTATTCAATTGTTGCCAAATAAAAAAATAAAATAAATATATGATCAAGATTAACGTATATTCTTCCGCTACCATAAATAATGTTGAATAAAATATAGTAGCGTGTTTGCCGACGCGAACGTTGATAGTTTTTCGGCCATCATGCGCAAGAGATGTGCATATATCGGAGAGTGACGTCACGGTCGGTCCACGGAACGAATCAGCTGTTCGTGTTTTTATCACAAGAATATTAAAACAGTTTACTATTTCGCGCTATTTTCGTGTAAACCGATTCTAATAAGTGTCCTTAACGTGTGTGAGTGTATACAAAAAAAGCCCAGTGATTTAAAAACATATACTGTTTTTAGCAGAATAGAGCAAAATAAGTAAAAAAAAATAGACAAGGAATGAAAATGACGGTTGATTATAATTTTTATTACACAATTGAAAAATACAAAAATAACGAACTTCTAATTATTACAAAATTAAATTAATGAAGGCAGAATTGGCTATCCAAACGGGCATAAGTTTCCCTTAGCAAGTGCACTCCACGATAAATGTTGTTCCAAATGACCGTGCAGCGACTTATATAGGCGTGCGGCGGCAACTATCTGCCATCCCTTCCTTTCGACGGGTGTGACATCACTCTTCTGCTAACACGGCCTCTCCTGACTGGAGGACGTCCTCGTGCTCCTGTGTCTGAGCCTGTGCTGAACTGGAAGTGCTTGGTACGGGTTCTGGCATCATCACACTAGAAGGCATGTTGTTGTCAGCTCGATCAGGCATGGACTCCATGTCGTCATCATTACAGTCTGCACCTGAGAATAATTTAGAAACAGCTTGTTTATTTTAATTGTCAAAAATTACACGTAATTTCCGGAAAATACTTTTGTAGAAATTACGTTCACTGTAATAACGCAATTGAACCGCTGCAGACACCTCAATCGCGCCATCACAGTTAGTCATCTAGTTTTACAGTAAGATCCGGACTCCGGCTCACACCGGAGACACATCGACCCACTGAACCACGTTCACACATAATCACCGTAAGAAACATAGGCACGACGTTAGCATATTTCTTACAACCCCATATGGCATAGGCACGACGTTAGCATACCACATTCACACAAAATAACCGTAAGAAACATAGGCACGACGTTAGCATATCTCTTACAACCCCATATGGCATAGGCACGACGTTAGCATACCACATTCACACAAAATAACCGTAAGAAACATAGGCACGACGTTAGCATATTTCTTACAACCCCATATGGCATAGGCACGACGTTAGCATACCACATTCACACAAAATAACCGTAAGAAACATAGGCACGACGTTAGCATATTTCTTACAACCCCATATGGTATAGGCACGACGTTAGCATACCACATTCACACAAAATAACCGTAAGAAACATAGGCACGGCGTTAGCATATTTCTTACAACCCCATATGGCATAGGCACGACGTTAGCATACCACATGGTCTCTACACTTGCATGACATAGGCACGACGTTAGCTTGTCAGCAAGTGTAACACAAATTACCTTCGAAAAAAAGTCGCACACGTGTCAGGAGTCCACTGCCGTGCCGTGGAGAGGGGCTCCACGGCACCATAAACTCTGCCGCAGCCTGGGTCGATTTTCCAAAAGAGCCCGCCAGCAGTTGCAGCTCATATCGACCATGGGGAAGTGCCTTGGCCACACGGTATGGCCCGCGCATGCCCGAGTCGAGCTTGCCAGTGGTTTGTGCCTGTTTTATAACAAAAACAAATGAATTAATTTCAAATAAGCGAGGACTTCTGCGATCAGAGTTAGCAGTTGCGTCTTGCTGTTGCTGATTAGCTGTTAAACGCTCGGAAGCTCTCTGTCTCTGCATCTCTCTCAACGCTTCGCGGTTGGGATGAGAGTTCTCCAGGGCGACATCTCTGACTAGGTGTCGTATGAGCGGTGTAGCCGCTTCAATACCCACTAAAAGATTCAAGGGAGAGAAAAGATTCAACTTGGTAGTTTTTTGTTTTGTTATGTTCAAAACCAGTTGCAGTCGCCACATAACATCTGACCATTCGTTTTTCTTATGATTGCATTCTATACGAACCATGTTTAATAACGTTCGACAATAACGTTCGACTTGCCCGTTGGAATGATGCATCTCAGGAGTGATAAGGTGCATGTCAATGCCTAAATCAGTTACAAGCTTCGTGAACCCGGAGCTCTGAAACATGCGGCCACGATCTGCTACAATTAATCTTGGAGTACCAAACAGAGAAATTACATTGGTAAATAGTCTTTTTAATTCGTTAGCATCTTGACCAAACTTAAGGTACAACAGGCAATATTTAGAAAATGCGTCTACAACAATTAAAACGTACTTGTAACCATTAGACTGAGGCAATGGACCTATGGAATAATTTTGTAATGGAAGCCATCTTGGTTGCAAAACTAGCTTAGGTAGCGACGAAAATAGCTTGCGTGGAATTGGTTCCTCAACCAAAGCTCGGACCTTTCCATCGCTCGGCTATACCTGACCTTGACTTATGGTACGTCGTAGGTATTCTATCTTTGTCGATAAGAAAGAGCACTTTAATAATTCACTGAAATCCGAATAATTGAAACTGATAGCCAAATAACTTTAAAGTAAGTAAAATGAAAATAAAAAGCAATCAAGCAAGTTACAAACTCAAAATCGCCTTCTACAGTAAACAAATCGGAACGTACTCACCAGAGTTTACCAATGTATACTTTACCACATAAAATTACCACTTACACAACAGCAGTACTTATAATTAAACCGTTACAAAGAAACCGTTACTTTTATTTTTTTAAGTTGAATAGCTAAACTGCCTCAATTCAGAAACCGGAACGGATCAGGGCACGTGAGAACCGTATCCCACTTCTGATTTTAGCAGAATAGAGCAAAATAAGTAAAAAAAAATAGACAAGGAATGAAAATGACGGTTGATTATAATTTTTATTACACAATTGAAAAATACAAAAATAACGAACTTCTAATTATTACAAAATTAAATTAATGAAGGCAGAATTGGCTATCCAAACGGGCATAAGTTTCCCTTAGCAAGTGCACTCCACGATAAATGTTGTTCCAAATGACCGTGCAGCAACTTATATAGGCGTGCGGCGGCAACTATCTGCCATCCCTTCCTTTCGACGGGTGTGACATCACTCTTCTGCTAACACTGTAATAAATAACTCACATAGTACAAATCATTAATCTTCAACTTGAGGTTACTTAAAATTTTATGTGCCACCAGTACCTCCTTAAGTGTGATTTAAGTGACCGGTGTCAATGAACTTTTAACAGTAGATCTGTCAGTCGGCTCAATAATATACTTTCGCAAGTGGCGACATCTACCGCCGTGAAGTTGCTTGGGAGGTTGCGCCATCTATTGCAAACCAGCCGTACTACGATAGCCACGATGGTGAAGTGCGCAGCATGCGGCAAGTTCCTGCCTTCAAAGGGGGGCGCCACTTGTAGTAACTACGCCTGCCATAATAGATACCACCTGGCATGTTTGATGGTATCAGAGAGTACTGCGATAAGTCATAACTGGCTGTGCCCCGACTGCAAGAAAAAACTGCCAAGGGGGGATAACAGTGCCACACCAGTTAAAGACTTGGGTAGTGGTCCCTCTCAGGCCACGGTGATAGCGGTTCCCCCTGTGGATGGGTCTTCACAGGGCGCCGTCATTAATCCACCTGTAGCGCCGGTTTCTGCACAGGGCACAGTGGCCGAGCCCCTTGTTGTGGCGAGCAAGATGTCGTCGAGAACCGGAAGTGAACAAGGCACTGATAGTGAGCCCTCGCCTGAAGCGCAGCTGACTCTGCGGGAGGAAATCAGGCTCTTCAGGTCTGAGTTGCGGGAGGTCAGGGACGAGATGAGGGAATTTCGTCGCGAGATGGCCGGTCTGCACTCATCGCTGGGGGCCTGTACCGAGCGCGTGGACGCCCTCGAGGCTAGAATCGGGGCGCTGGAGTGTAGGCAGGGTGGTGCGCAGCCTGACATCAAGGTAAACCAGCTGGAACACCTGGTCACCCAGTTGCAGCTCGAGATCAACGACCGCGACCAGGAACTGCTTAGCTCCGACCTCGAGGTAGCGAACATCCCGGAAGTCCCTGGTGAGAACGTGATACACACTGTCGGGCTGGTGGCGGCTAAACTTGGCGTGACTCTCGAGGAACGCGACATAGTGTTCGCGCAGCGGGTGGGCTTGCGAGCCGACCGCGAGGCACAAGCGGCGGGCGGGGGCGGGAGCGGCGGGGCGAGTCCAGCGGGCGGAGCGGCGGCGGGCGCGCGCGCGCGGCGCATCGGCGTGCGGCTGGCGTGCCGCGCGACGCGCGACGAGCTGCTGCAGAGCGCGCGTGTGCGCCGCGGCGCCATCACTGCGGACCTCGGGCTACCCGGGCCTTCTCGTCGCTTCTTCCTCAACGAGAGGCTCACTAAGACCAACAAGTACCTGTTCTACAGGGTACGTGAAGCTGGGAGCCGTCTTGGATGGAGATACACGTGGACGAGGTTCGGGCGTATTCTTGCCAAGCAGTGTGATAGCAAGCCCACTTACTGCATCCGCTCGGAGGAGGACATCTCTCGGGTTTTTGGTCTGGAAGTATCGCCTGTAAATGTTGTGTAGACTTCTTGACCCTTGCATGTATAGCTGTTTAGGCTACAATGTATTTGGTAATTTTCTTTGTTATTGTTTGAGTTTTTTATGTGCGAGACCGGCAATCTTCCTGTCTCAATGTAATGCAGTACTTTTTTTTAGCCATGTTGCCCGAGTTATCATTGATTATATACAAAATTTCCTATCACTATCACTTCTACTTTTATGGATCAGCTATTGTCATCTATATACATTACAAACTATATATACATATATAATATTTACAAAACTCTACCCATCTATACAAACTTCACTTATTAATACTTATCACAATTATTATACATGGTTATATACATTAAATATTATGCTTTATTTTATTTTACTAACTATTTTTCATATTATTATACATATAAATCACACTACATACTACATACAACTTAATTACCAAAAATGAATAAAACTAAAAACTTAAGAGTTGGACTATTCAATGCAGGGTCACTAGGCACGCGACAGGATGAGTTTATGGTGGCTATGAGTAACCTACCAGTTGACATCATGGCAATAAATGAGACCTGGCTCAGGCAGGGAGAGGAGGGTCGTGCGCCGAGGGTACCGAACTACCAGCTGCGGCACGTGCCGCGCCCCGACGCCGTGCGCGGCGGCCGCGGGGGCGGCGTCGGCTTCTACGTGCGCCGCGGAGTCCGCGTGCGCGCCGCGCCGCACCCGCCCGCGCCGCAGGTCAAGCAGATGTGGCTCAGAACGAGCATCAATGCACACTCGATCATCATCGGTACTGCATACAGGCCACCGTGGCTGGATGTAAACGTATTTCTTGATGCGATTACCGATTCCCTTGCCTCCTTCGCTAGCGCGGACAAGGTTGTCTTACTCGGTGACTTCAATATTGACATCCTAAACATAAATGATAACAAAACCAAATTACTTAAAACATTTTTAAATTACTGCAACCTTAATCAAATTGTACATGAGCCAACACACTTTACAGATCATAGTCAAACTTTAATTGACGTGGTATGTACCAATGCCCGAGTGTGTGGGGTGTCAGTGTCACACATACCGGAGCTCGGTAATCATGCAATTATTTCGGTCGATTTGAACTTTAAAATAGAGAAGCCTACTCCAAAATGGGTTACATATAGGCCGCTTAAAGACATCTTGCCTGAATTCTTTAATGAAGATTTATACAAAATGGACTGGGAATATATTGAAAGTCTTGATGATGTGGACACAATGGTGATGGCATTTAATAATTATATTACTACACTATTTGACTTACATGCACCCCTTAAAAGAGTTATAGTAAAAGAAAAATCTTGCCCATGGATAACTGATACTGTTAAAGATATGATGAGGCTGCGCGACAAGTGCCATACTAAGTACAAAGCTACTCAATCAGAGCGCCTCATAAAGTCCTACAAAGAACTTAAATATCTGGTTAGAGCAGCCTTACATAGCGAGAAATGTGCATACTTTAAGAACTACATAAACAAAAATATTAAACAACCTAAGAAATTGTGGAAAAATCTCAAGTCAACTATAGACATTGCACGAAAATTAGAAAACAGGTTGCCCTATTTTTGCAATGACCCGGAAACTATAAATCAACACTTTTTGGATGTACCTGGCACGGGAAATGTGGCGGCTACAGATTTAACATACTTTGAGCAACACAGACATAGTAGTAGCAGTCATTTTCAGTTGAAGCAAGTTCATGAAGACGACGTGCTAAAGCTTCTGCGTGGTCTTAAGTCCAATGCTCAGGGTTCCGACCACATCTCTTTAGAAATGCTGATGATGACACTTCCTCGTACACTCACGGTCATTACGACTATCATTAATAAATCGATTGCTACCTCTTCCTTCCCGAATCTGTGGAAAATGGCAATAGTTAGACCAATCCCAAAGGTACCTAATCCCACCAGTGTAAAAGACCTTCGCCCTATTAGCCTCTTGCCATGTCTCTCCAAAATTCTAGAGAAGGTGGTCTGTAACCAATTTAGATCATATTTAGAACGGAATAGTATTTTGCCAGAGTTTCAATCCGGTTTTCGCAAGCGGCACAGCACTGCAACAGCCCTACTAGATGTGGTTGGGAATATACTGGAGGCTAGAGACCAGGGTATGGGAACCCTGTTGGTCCTGCTGGACTATTCCCGCGCTTTTGACTCTATAAATGTGTCATTGCTTCTCTCTAAGCTGTCTTACTATGGTTGCGATACAAATACAATTAAATGGTTTAGCAGTTACCTTAATAACCGTTCGCAACTTGTACAGTTGACGAGGGATAGTGATGGCGATATTGTGTCCTCCAACCTTAAGAGCGTGGATAGGGGTGTGCCACAGGGATCAATCTTGGGTCCGCTTTTGTTTATTTTATACAGTGCTGATATCACCAAATGGCTGGGCGATGCAAGGTTTCACCTCTATGCTGATGACTTGCAAATATACCTCCCCTTTCGTCCCCAGAATACCGTTGAAACTGTGAACAGAATGAACGAAATTTTGGAAAAGGTCTCTGACTTTGTTGTCAATTTGAGCCGTCGCGTCGGTGTCCCTTTGTTTGTCACAAACTCACAACCACAGAGTAATACAATATGCCTCTCACAACGCCAGCGGCATAGACAAACAATGTGGAAACACATTGGCCGATATTTGCAACATTAAAAATAAAAAAAAAATAAAAAAATAAAAAAATGCTTTATGTATACACTTTTATTTATTTATTGTATTTAATAACTTTATATAATTAATAGTTATGTCGGGTTTACATATTACATATTTTTTACATAATGTTAGCTTGCATATTTTTGTAGATATTTATTATTACAACTTTTTTTTTTTTTTTTTTATTTGTTTACCTTAAGTCATGACTGTGGCCGCCCGTGGCATCTCTGCAAGGCCCTGTCAGAATACCAGCGCTGCGACATTTCATGTCGTAGCATTGTGCTGAGACAGGAGCCTTTTTGGTCTCGTACAGGTTTCATAAGGCTTTTTTTTTATGTTTTATTGTTTTATATAACCCTCTTTTATGTTGTGTTTACCTGTACGAGGTTACAAATAAACAATTTTTCTTCTTTCTTTCTTTCTATATCTGCTACGCAGTGTTCGCGCCAGCCCCAACACCGTTCTTAGAACGATGGCTGATAATAGGTGGGACTCTCCGATCTTGGGGCGGTGGATACGACTGCACGCAGTCAAGTAGGCACTCCTCAGGGTCGGCGTGCCTCATACAGTTTCCAACAAATGTTACTAACGGGTGCGCCAAAGTTAACCTAAATTTTTGACGACACGGTTGGCGCAGTGGCTGAGCGATCGACTGCTGCGCAGCGTGTTGCGGGTTCGATTCCCGCCCAGGGTAAACATTGGTGTGATGAGCACTTGTGTTTGCTCAGTGTCTGGGTGTTGTTTATCTATATATGTATGTATTTACAAAAAAAATATATATATATAACGGGTGGCGCAAAAGTAAAGACCCTATTTGGTTCAGCTATAACATTTTTTCTAAATTAGAAAACTAGATTTAGATTTTTTTAAATGTATATTTGTGCCATTAAATTTCGTACCATTAGGATTTAAAGATGATGTCTTTTAAATGGTGACCTCCAGAGTTAATACACATTTGAGTCCTTCAAAATTGGTTATGAGTGACGAAGCGCATTTCCATCTCTCAGGGCATGTCAATAAGCAGAATACTCGGTTCTGGGGCACTGATAATCCGCGCATTATTCAAGAAACACCTCTACACCCACTAAAAGTTACTGTATGGTGTGGCATCTGTGTTGACAGAGTGATCGGACCCTATTTTTTCGAAGACGCTGGAGGCAATGCGATTACTGTCACTGGAGAACGCTACAGAACCATGTTACGTGAGTTTTTGATACCCAGTTTGGACGAATTGGGGCTGGAGCACATCTGGTTTCAACAAGACGGCGCTACGGCACACACAGCGCGCGACACTATGGACTTAGTGAGGGACGCTTTTCCAGGCCGAGTTATCTCTCGTTTTGGCGATTTGCCTTGGCCTGCAAGATCACCCGATCTGACCAGTCCAGACTTCTTTCTTTGGGGTTTTTTGAAATCTCGGGTGTATGTGAACAAGCCACAGACTCTCGCAGCTCTAAAAGAAAACATTCGTCAAGAAATAACGAACATATCGCAGGAAGTGTTACGGCAAGTTATGCAAAATGTCATAAATAGGGCTCAAATGTGTATCAACTCTGGAGGTCACCATTTAAAAGACATCATCTTTAAATCCTAATGGTACGAAATTTAATGGCACAAATATACATTTAAAAAAATCTAAATCTAGTTTTCTAATTTAGAAAAAATGTTATAGCTGAACCAAATAGGGTCTTTACTTTTGCGCCACCCAGTATTTGTGTATGTATATCAGCTGTCTGACACCCATAGTACAGGGTCTCCCTAGTTTGGGGTCAGATGGCCGTGTGTGAAAATGTCCCCACATATTATTATTAAATTTTTAACTCCGATAATTGGAAATCCGAAAATGTTCTTCCTAACATTTTTCATCCTAACAATCACAATTCCTAACTACTCTGTCTCTAATGTTCATAATCCGAAGCATTCAACTTCATAATGTCAGTAGCAATAAACATCTATTATACTTTTATTTGTTTTCCTATATTTTCTCAACATAACCATCTTTTACACTATTATTCAAAGTCATATCTTTTTTGTTTAGATTTCTTTTTATTCATAATAATCAGTACCAAATACATTAATTTTGCGTAACTTAAAAAGAGAATATGTTGTGCTACAAAAGTTAATGACAGAAACGAATCGCTGCGAAACCGACTCCACGTAGTCTTGTCTGCCCTATGTTGTGCTACAAAAGTTAATGACAGAAACGAACCGCTGCGAAACCGACTCCACGTAGTCTTGTCTGCCCCACCCCTAGAGTGTAATTTAAATCCGCGTAGGCGCGGAGGGGCGAGGCGGCCCGCGAGCTGAGGAGCAGGTGGTTTTAACGCCCGCCGCCGCGGCTGAGGCTGGCCGGCGGTTCGCCGGCCAGCAAGCCGAAGCTGCGGTGGTGAGCGTGAATACCATCTGCGACGATAAGCTCGCGTGGGACCGCCGGAGCCCCGCAACGCCGGAGCCGTGACAGAAATCATGCCTGCTGCATGTTGCATGCTCGCTTGCATGTTGCATGCTTGCTTGCATGATGTATGCTTGTATGCACGCTGCATGCTTGCTTGCACGCTGCATGCTTGCTTGCACGCTGCATGCTTGCTTGCACGCTGCATGCTTGCTTGCATGCTGCATGCTTGCTTGCACGCTGCATGCTTGCTTGCTTGCATGCTGCATGGTTGCTTGCGCGCTGCATGCTTGCTTGTATGCTGCGTGCTTGCATGTATGCTGCATGCTTGCTTGCACGCACGCGCAGTAGGTTTGAACTTAGCAATAGACACAACTCAGTGCGTTATGTAAAGCATACCCCCAAATAATAATCATACCCTCAAATTAAAACTATAAATTAGGTATCATCTTCTACCCACATATATTTTTTATTACACTTGGTAAATGTTTCTTTCCGAGTATGAGTGAAAATATTATGGTAATTATGTTTAGGGACAGAAGCGTTATGATAAAAAACAGTAGGAGTTTAAATATATTTACATTAATGATATTATTAATAACAATTTTCGGAAACATGAGTGTTATGAACATCGCCGGTAGCACTACAAATAGTATGAATAAAAACTTTAGGATGAAAAATTTTAGGAAGAGTGATCATTCGGATTACAAATCCTTAGGAAGTAGAATTTCGGGTAAAGAACTTTAGGTGAGCCAATATGGACCCGTTACTAACACTAGTTTATAAGTCTACATTGTTACTAGCAAATATGGAAGTGATTCTGAAAATACGTTTATTATTATTATATCAGCTTAAATTGCCGTCCACGGCTGAACGTAGGCCCCCCCCAACCCGTTAACCGACCCGGTTTTCAGCTGTTTTATATTAAATAACCCCACTGTGTCGCCGACCGCGATGCGAATCTCAAGCAAGCGATTATGCGCTGAATCAGTTTAACAAGAACTAGTTAAATTAAACTGGAGATTAGAGCTGCGCCAAACTTCAGCGCTAACTGTGTATACGTTAACTTGGAAATATATTGTAAACAGTGTGTGCAGTAAGTTTCAGATTGGGAAACGTATAAGTTGAAGCTGTTACGGTTTTTGCTGTGTTAATACTTATTGGTAACCGCTGGTGTTTATTGCTTCCTAACTAATATTATAAATGCGGAAGTAAGTAACAAAGTATTAAATTCAATGCTCAGTTTACAGTAAGATACAGTTACAAATGAGCTCGCTCAGCATTGCACGGAGCATCTTAATCACACTGACTGTACCGCTTTATGTTCATTTGTGATCTAACTGCACAGTCAACCGCAAAAGTAGATGATCAAAAATCAATCAGAAATTAAATACTAATGAACGGAGTTTGCGTCAGAACTGTGTAGCGTCGAAGTGATTCAAAAGTATGTGTTCACGTCAGAACTGTGTGGCGTCGAAGTGATTCAAAAATATGAATCACATACTTTTGATTCATATGACACAGTTCAGACGCGAACTCCGTTCATTAGTATTGAATTTCTGATTTTGATCATCTGCTTTTGCTGTTGACTGTACCACGTTTAGTACTTGTTCAGAAGAAAGAGGAAACAATACATTTTATACTGGCTTGTAATTAGATATAATAATAATAATATGTGGGGACATTTCACACACGGCCATCTGACCCCAAACTAGGCAGGCAGGCTAGGTATATATACACACATACTTTTTATTTTATACATACGTATATAGATAAACAACAACCAGACACAAGGCAAACACAAAATGGTTTTAGTTCCACCAAAATCATCCAACTAAAGTAAACAGCGGTCATTTACAGAATGAATATTAATATACACGGAATAAAATTAATAATAATCTTTATTTCCAGTTCTACAATTTTTAAATTAACACTAGGTTTATAATGATAGTTATATTACATAAATTGTAAGTTCATACAGACTTATACACTTCTGACACCCAAGCTAAGATTGAACTTGTGTTATGGGTATCAGAGCTCTCAAGCCTCGTATCCACTAGGCAACAATTGACGCGCAACACGTGACGCTCAACATGTACGGCAACGTTGCACAAAAGCTCGCGACGTTGCCAGCTGGCGCGCAGCATGACGCGCGGCTTGTTGTTTGTTTAGAGAGCATCGTTAGTTGAGCATCAATTGTTGTCGAGTGGAGACGTGACGTGCAACAATGTCCATCAACACTAGTTCCTCTGGCGACATGTTGTCGACGTATATTCATCTATGTTGTCGACGACTGACGTAGTAGTAGACGCGTAGACAGACAACGTTGTTAAACAAAAATTCTGCGCCGACTTTCAACATATTGGGCAACATGTTGTGCAACATGTCGTGCGTCAAATGTTGCCTAGTGGAAACGCGGCTTCAAGTTAACAACGGTTAAACAAAAAAAAAATAATAAAATTAAAATTATACCAAGCGTATTACTTAAAAAATGTATGGTTAATCCAACGATGAACGGTGGTGTAACTTTACTCCGCGTTTATTTGTATGTATCTAAGAATATAACTTAGCTGTCATTTCTTAACTTATAATATTTTGTACATAATGTAATACAGTGATTTGTATGCAAGGTACATCGTATTCATATATAAATATATAGTAGGTACCTGTAATTATACAAAATATTGCAAACAAATATCTTATTAAAAGTATAAGAATTAAGTTTCTTGCCCATTCTTCTTCATACGCAACTACCTTTTGGAAGGGGCAAAGGTCTGACCTCATACAGAGAAGATACGAGCATTAATCACCACGCTTGCTCAAGGTGGATTGATGATTTCATACTTATTTATAAGGCCCAGGTTAAGGCCTGCATGGAGGCGAAAGAAACGGTGGCGCATGTACTGCCCATTCCGTTCAATAAGATAAGTAATTGGTTAAAAGATTATACACAAACAGAAGCGGAGAAATGGTGGACCTCGACACCAGGGTGCAGGCAGTCCAAGGAGGCTATGCCATCCCTGGATACGAAGCTGACCAAGCGCCTTCTGCACCTAGACAGAGATAGCTTGCGACTGGTGGCGGGGACCATCACCGGACGCTGCTCACTGAACAAACACCTAGGTATCATTGATAGTCCTCTGTGCAGAGCCTGCATGAAGGCGGAAGAAACGGTGGCGCATGTACTCCTTGGATGCACTGGCGTCACCCAGATTCGCAGGGAGACCCTTGGAACACCAAACTCCCTTGCGGACGCACTGAGAAGACTGGGAAGATTGATCTGCTTCTGGAGGGAGGTGGGCTGGTTGGAGTAATCGGCCGCCATGGCTCACATACAATGGTCCATTTTTAAGGACTAAGTGCGGAAACCAAACCCCAATAACATAGAAGGCCCAGATTTCCTCACGATGTTTTCCTACACCAATGTCAGTGATGTTTAAGATAAACTTTAGATAAAGTACATAATTATGAAATTAAAACGTCACCCCATATCGATGATGATGTTCAAGACAAATATAAAAAAAAAATATAAAAAAAAGAATTTATTTTACTTAATTGGAACATAAAACTGTTACATTGTGTAGTAGTACTACTGTACTACATAATGTAAAACTGTACTTCTGTAGTACATTGTGTAGTAGTACTACATAATGTAAAATGTGTAACTGTTTTTATTCCAATTAAGTAAAATATAATCGTCCGTGTGGTGTCGGACGTAAAGAATAGCTCCATCCCATATCTTCCCGTGGGTGTCGTAAGAGGCGACTAAGGGACTTACCAGAGAACGGGCAGCAGCATTCTTTGTGCCTTTGTAACAACCATACTGCGATCGCTAACCCGCCTGCCAAGCGTGGCGATTATGGCAAAACCCCCCCCTTGGGGAGGCCTATGTCCAGCAGAGGACGTCTTTCGGCTGAAACGATGAAGTAAAATAAATTCATTTTGTTTTCATTTTTACAACATCGTGAGGAAACCTCGGCTTTATAAATAAGTATAAAATCGGAAATCATACTTATGTCAGAATTCATTTTTTCGCTAGATAAACAAACTAAATTGGTATAATTTCGAGTTTATCGTACCATGTCTCTTATTCCGATTGAACTTGTTGGCAAAATGAAAGCGTTGTCAAAATATTGACCTGAATTGAGATCTTGGCATGTTATCAAACGTACAAGTCATGTGTTTAAAATAAGAAAATATTGTTCAATTTAGTTTCATTTTATAAATGTGATTTTCATTGAGAATTTGGAATGCCATGCAGTCTTAGAATTGCATCTTGTACTTGGATTTTTTCCAAAATTTTTTTTCAAGAATATATTGGGATAGGCTTCTAGTCAATGCGGAGGATGAGGCGGGTGCTGCTGCATTCCAGTGTTTTACATCAAGTGACTGCCTGTCTAATCTCTACAACCTCACCCATCCACGGACAGACCCCGGAAAGCGTTGTTCCATGATTGATCGATCTGTAATACTTACGCTTACGCGAGCTTAATTTTCAGCACAAATAAGCAAAGTCATGTCATAAACCTCTTCTATTTTCCTTTTGATATAATTATATGAAATACTAGTTACATAATAATTACAATATGTGTAGTTTATATAATTTTTTAAAGTTTATTTCTTTTAATTTTTTAACTTTTTTTGTTATGTAGGTACCTGCCTTGTTATTTAGTATATGGTGGACTGGTAAAGAATGCCTAAGGCATTAAGTCCACCTTTGTATCTTTGTGTATAAATAAATATACTTAGCCTCGAGCTCCTCTAAACATTACTACTACTACTAAATGTTTTTCTCCACCTGAACACAATGTAAAGCCGTACAAATGCGTCTGTTTATCCGGAGCCCAGAACTTAATCAGGCGGACTGGGCGTTTAATATTCAGACAACCACGATGGAAATGTAGTGGCTTCGGTTTGTTAGCAGACTGCTGTTGGTAAATCAAAGTTTGCTTCATGAAGTTAATATTTATGATGAAGAGCTATTTGTTATAAGTTTTGTGGAGCTGTCTTTGTGAGATTTACTTCTGAATTGTATTATTGTTTTCTTTCTTACCTAATGTTTGATGCTATTAGCTAACTTTAGGATAAACAGTTGGTATTATAGAGCCGTGTAATTACAATTCTCCTAACCAAACTTTGGTCACGACCAAGAAGCTTATAGGTAAAAAGTGGAGGCAACACTCTGAACACCTAAGAGAAACCAACTGTGAGCAGACGCTCTATTTCTTACATAAGATTAAGATAACACATATCACTGTCTCATTCTTATGTATGCATTCAGAAAGAGAGCGTCTGCCCACAGTTGGTTTCACTTAGGTATTTAATGTGGGCTCCACTTTTATCTATAAGCTTCTTGGTCACGACTAGCCAAATACGCAAGAGAGAGTGCTCAATTAAGTATATGCGTAAATACAGGTGCACTCACTCTCACAGTCCAATGGGACGGTAATCCGACAAACCGGCGAGAGATCAGGAACCGGATTATAGGCTTTACGTACTTTGCGAGGCACGGGAGTGTTACACCGCCAACTTCCTAGCTCCGGGCTGCTTTTCTTTGAGACAAGCCCGCCACACACTCCCCAAAACACTGCAATTTCTGAAAGCTGAAAAACGCCGAGGCAGCAATGAAGGTCGACGTCGAGTCCCAAACACACGTTAAAACTGTCTTGGATCCCGCAACGAAATGAAACAGAAAAGAACAGCGATGGAGGAAGAAATATTTACCCCAGCCCTGGGCTTTACGCTCAGCAGTCGAGATCAACGAAACAGTCCAACCCCGTGTAAGCAACTGGTAGCTCTAGCTTGTTCATCATTATCATCATCAGCCGAAAGATGTCCAGTGTTGAACAAAGGCCTCCCCCATAGAACACCACAACGAGCGGCAACCTGCCGCTTGCATCCACCGGTTACCCGAGACTTTGACAATGTCGTCGGTCTATCTGGCGGGAGGCCTAGCAACGCTGCGTCTTCCGGTTCGAGGCCGCCACTCGAGAATCTTTCTTCACCATCGGATATCGGTACTTCGAGCGATGTAGCCTGCCCATTGCCTCTAGCATGTTAGTTTTATAGTAAGTGACTGGCACAACTGGACTTTTAGGGGCCATTATTTAGGCTCTTAAAACTAAAACCAAAACCTAACCCAAACCCAACCCAACCCCCCAACCCCCCCACCTAATTTTACCTTAACACAAAAAAACAGAACAAAACAAAAGCGGCCATATTCCACCAGATCGTATTTTGTCGCTTCGTGCCTCAATGTGACTCTTTATTTATAAGGTAGTATTAGTAAATTCTAGACACATTTACCGAGGGTCCATATTGAGCTGTTATTCATAATTCCTTCTCTATTACTTTTTTAAAGAGTGGCGCTAGTGTATCTTTTTTCGCCATCTTAAGTCTATCAGTATAATCCAATATTGTTTGTAATACAAACTCTTCCGCATCCTCTTCCTCATCCTCATCCTCCTCCTCAAATCCTCATCCCCATCCTCTTCCTCAAAACGTATTTCTAATAGTTCCTCATCCGCATCCTCTTCCTCATAACCACTTCCTCATCAACCCTAGTTTGTATGGACATAAACTACTTACAAACTAGTGTTGTTACATAACTCTCTCAATTAAAAAAATCAATAACATTGAATGAATGAATTATTAAATTCATCATGTTCATTCACAATAACACTAAACACACTACTTCTGGGCACGGTTTGAACTAGCGTCCTTGTCCAGTGCTTCCACATGACACCGTCACGTCAGTCCAACAGGATTGACGCCCAACGGTCTCTTGTCTATTGACGACCGTCGCGGATTCGCTACGGTCATCGAGAGACCGTTGGTGCTGTCACGCACCCGTCATCGCCACTTCAGGGATGCGCTTTCAATAGAAGTTAACTATACGTGCCTTAAGACCGCGTTTGGGCAAGCGTAGTGTGGGACGCCCTGCGGCACGATGGACCGACGATTTAAAAAAGGTGGCTGGCAGCGGATGGATGCGGGTTGCCCAAGACCGGGTTGGTTGGCGATCTCTGGGGGAGGCCTACGTTCAGCAGTGGACGGCAATAGGCTGATATATATATATATATATACGTGCCTCAGCGAACATTCCTGATGCGCTGCAGTGTTGCAGCAGCCCTATCAGTGCCCTGTATGCGTTACTGTATTGGATTCATCAAGCTATACCCCTTACTTACTCCCATATATACCTACTACTTCTAGCTACACACTGCAATCATACTACCACGTCTTGAAAGTTTCACAAATGTTTTATTTGGAAGTGAACACTCTCCCCCTATGTTAAGGTTTATTTTCCTGTCTTCGATCTAAATGTAGACTTAGATGAAATGTGGTAATATCTTGTATTGAACTAATAAAACTGGATATCGTTTTAAGGATCGTCAGAGATAGACGTATAGTGTAGTATAGTAGGATTGCATCGTATTCTAGTTTATGGGGGTTTAAACAATATGGGTGATATTAACTAGAACTATTTCCAGTTTAGGTGTGGGTTTAAGATTTAAATAGCTCGAAAGTGTTTCATACTGTTTGTGGGTTGGATTTAAAAAACTGTTATGTGCCTCAAGATTTTTATTTTCAAATCTCAAATCATTTATTACAATCCTTATAAACACTTACAGGTGGTAAAAATAAATAGAAACAATTTTATTATAGACCTGTTGGCCACAGCAAATTTTTAAATAAGTAGAGAGAGGAATAGAGCGCTTTATTAATTTCCCTTGTTATTAAGTTTGAATTCTTTTTTAAACTAAGTACCTACTAAATATTTTGGCAATGGCAGTCCATCTTTGGAGGAGAGGCAGCCAGGCATTGTTAAAGGCCGTAAGGGCGGCGATAGGAGTCATAATATTAAATCGTTCGGCCAGATACTGCATCCAGACTTGCTCCAGATGTACCGGTTTTCCATTCCACTGGATCGAGTAGGGTACGGACGAGAGAGTGCATCTGTGTTTACCCTTTAATATATCCTGCGCAACTGACTGTTTCTGTTTTCAACGGACTTTCGAGATCAAGTCCTGTGACGATGGCAGAGAGAGGTGGGTAGACAGGTTCAGTAGTGAACCGATGATTAAAGGACTGCGCTAGAAAACACGGTGGTACACTCCACGACACAAATCGCTGAATTCACCCAAAAAGCAGCTAAGCTTAAGTGACTGGGCCGGCCACATCTACCGCATCTCGAACGGATCATCAGCTAAAACGTCCAGCGACATCGTGATAGACCCAGGCAAAGATGGTGGGATGAACTTGATGATTACTGCAGGAGTGATTGGTTTACACTAGCTCAGGAAAGAAAGGATAGTTCTGTCAAAACGTATATGATTTGAATATTTTTTTTTGATTAATTTTAAATCTATTCTAAGCATAAATTGGTGTCATACATTGAACGTTATTACTGGATAGTATGTAACATTTATTTGGTTTGTTGAATTAGTTTGACGGAATTTAATACGAACGTATGTATAATTTTAAGATTGTGGGTTGGATCGTTGTAGCTAAACTAAGTTCAGTATTGAACTTTTCTGAAAAAAGTGAACCGCCGGGAAATCAAACTGAGGTTCAATAGAAAGAGAACTGTGACTAATACAACATAACTGCAGGAACATAATTTATGTATTTTTTAATTCCAAGTTAATATCAGTTAATTCCTGTTTTGTAATGTAATGGTTAAATAAAATCATTCGGATCAATCAGTCAAGGATAAGCTCCACTTGCCGCGGTCGGTCTGTGACTGGGTGACCATCCATTTCATATCGAGTACCCTGCGTGCCTCGGAAACTAAAGTCATTGGTACCGGCTGTCATTCGTAGCTCTTTGCAGTCGTTATGGGTAGTCAGAAGTCAGAAAGACTGTCAATCAGCCTTACAAAAGGATGGGTTCGAGAAAAAGCTCGGCACATGATGATCATATTTCATGGCACACACACAATTACGCGACTATTCAATCAGAAATTGTACATCCATAAAATCGAGCTATAAACGATAAACCCAACCACATAAAGACTCCAACCGAACTTTATCCGAATATTAAATCGCGTCTAAAATTCACTACGCATAACCGACGTGATCAGTCGCCCATGTGCCGGCAGCCTATACAATAATCCCCTAGTTGTCTGTAAACGCCAGCGATGCGATTCGCGCGCGATCGTGCGTTAAATCGCTATACGTGGCATGCATTTTGCGATTATCTGCGTCGTGTGTTTAAGGCCTATGTTGTGGGGTAGATTAGAGGACGTCGTGTGGAATTTACCAATTGGAGTTGTTAACAAATGAACGTGCTAGCTACACTTCGTCTGTAAATGCGATTGTGAATTAGGTGTTTTGACCATCAAAGCCTCTGTCTCGTCGTGTTGGCGAGAGCAATGCTAGGTATTGGGTAGTTTTGTGGTGGAATTAACCAATCAGCAAGTTTGGTAGCGACGAGAATAGAGTACTTCAGAACTGTTTCAATGCTTTGTGTCATTTAATGTCAATTAAATTGACGTAATGTCAAAACTCTACATATCATGTACAAATGGGGGATGAGCTCTCACTGGTACAAGTGCTCAAAATGCTAGCAGCATTGCCACGTTGTATAGCATAAGATCATAAAAAGGTCAGCCACGTTGGTCACATGAAGAGTTGACCAGCTGCTTGGCAATGTCCCTAAAAACCCCTAACTGCTCAAATGTACAAAAATATTGTTACATTTACGCCGTTTGAGGTTTTCACATCACCTACAGCAGCCGCCCCAGCACACGACGACACGACGAAGGTAGGATGGCGCAAGGGTGTAGACACAAGTTACATCCCACACCAAAGGCCTACTCAACTTCCAAAGCATTGTGGTCAACCCATCAGTTCTGGTTACTTCCCATCGTCACAAGAGGGCGGACGGACACTCCTTCTAGCGAATACATTATCTGGGAGTAATTAAGTTAAATAGTAAATTACTATCTTGAAAAGTGCAGACCTCGTCGAGGTGCTTCGAGTTTTGGTTGCTGCTGACCAAAAGCATTTTTTTTATGCGTTATAGAATGAGAAAAACGGATTAAATCACAGTGAACGTGGCCGGGTTCGTCCAACTGGTTTTGATAGCATACAGCCACATTTAATTAATTGCATTTTTTTATTATTTTTTCTTTCTTTTTTCCTTTCGTTCCTTTAATTTTTATTATGCCCTTGGATGGCAAACAAGCCGATAGCCTGCTGGATCTTAATGGTTACTAACGCCTAATATAATAAAAAGCCTTATATTTCTTGCAACCTTAATTAGTTTCCTCAAAAAAAAAAAACAACGAAAACCTTGAACTACGTGTTAGTAATTCTATTCTAAGCATTAAAGTGTATCCAAGAACCATTTTACAGATGAAGGCCTCCTCCAAAGATACACAGTACAGTCTTCACTAGACTGGGCTGCCTTTAGTCATCTTTAGGCAATTGTTTATACTGGCGGTGGCCAGGAAGCAACACGCTATTTCCAACTACTCTCAGGAAACCAATCGCCGAAATCAATTAGTTGCCTCATCTACTCCTCTTAAAACCTCTTTTAGTCAAAGATTCTTCATTTTTCTTGGACCCTATCTCTACAACAAATTGAACCGAATTCTTTCTCTGCACTCATTGAATAAACATAATTTTAAAACCACTCTACAAGCCTGGCTCCAAAGTCAAACATACACCGCCACAGAAGCCCTCTTTGAGGTACCAGTCTAATCACATACATCCGGAACCCCGTAAACAAAACACACATTTACACACACACACACACACACACACACACACACACACACACACACACCTACACCCAAACACCTACACCCAAACACCTACACCCAAACATTTACACCCAAACACCTACACCCAAACACCTACACCCAAACACCTACACCCAAACACCTTCACCCAAACACCTACACCCTCATACAGAACCTAACTTACTCTACTGTCTTATTTACTCTAATGATTAAACTCACTAATTTGTGTCATTTAGCATTTGTTACTCGCTGTCCAATAAATGTAAGCTATCAAATAATGTAACTAGGAATAGGTGGGGACCTGGTGACCTGTATTACAGGTGTTACTACCTACCACAGGCACCAGCGATCCACAACCAGAAATTGTTTCGAATAGCTACTTGTTGTTTTTGAAAAATTTTGTCTGTAATTTTTGGCTTGTGGTGAGAAATAAACACTTTTTATTATTATTATTATTATTATTATCTGCAATACCAAAAGCCTTGGCGATGTCATTCTAGAAACAAAGTTGAAATGTCTCTTAGTGCCTGTAATTACACACGTACACATTATTGGAATCAAATGTAACAGCACACATTTTAGGACCCATTAAATAATGTTAATTATAATCCGTGGTGCTGCAACTGGGCCTCCCCCAGTTGTAAACGTCCCTTTGGTTCTATTGGCCTAGTTCTGTTCTGTCTCCTGCTTGATTTGGAGGGAAGTGGAAAATATGTTTTTCCTACTACTCCGCTGTTCGTTCCTAATTAATTTCGTTGCAGGATCCAAGACAGTTGTTATGTTTCTCCGGGACTTGTCGAGGTTCAGTGTCTCGACGCTTCTCTAGTGGTCGCCACTGTGGATTCTGGCTTTCAGGAGTTGCACTGATTTGGGAACAGTGCGGTGGGGATGTCCCATTAAAAAAAAAAACACGCACCCATACCTGTCAAACAGGAACAGCAACGCTGTTTTGCTGCAAAAAATAGATCTTCTTAGTCGCGTTTTTCTTAACTGAAGATCTTGCCCCTGAGAAGCCTTCGTGGCTTTAAATGTGAAGCTTTTCCACTTTGTTCGGCTTTCTGTTTCTCTCAGGGCGGTCGTAACAGAGAGTCCAGTGAGGGTGGTTACTTGGTCTGACCACCGGTTAGGTGTCTGCGAGGTCTTTTCCCATCTACCTTGCCCATCACCATCAACTTTTCAAAGTTATCTGGTTCCCGACGAGCAATGTGACCAAAATAACCGAGAGTCCTTTGGTAACATATTAGAACAGAAATTGATAGATGGTAGAACTTTCCCGGACTAGCTTCATCATACAGAGCTCTGCTACTACTGTCTATGCGAACATTTTCGAACGTTGCACGGAACCAACCTTCTGTTCCTAACTGTTACATGTCATAGGTGCGCTAAGATCGTTCGTTTAATTATGTATCGGCCCTGAGGCGACGAACGTTTGTAGCAACTTCGTCTATTTCGCCGTTTAACTGTTTAGCGGGTACCTGCGTACTGTGTTGTACTGGTTTAATTAATTCTCGGCTCTTGATGTGGATGTGTATATACGTTTGTGTAATTACAAGCTTTTGTTTAAGACTAGTTTCTGGTCTACGTGAATTTTCCTATGGATCCCATTTTTTTTAAAGAATATAATATAGCTGATAGCAGGGATAACGTACATTCCTATTAGCGAAAAAAATTACAGAATCAAACCAGTACATCATCATCATCAACATCAGCCGAAGACGTCCACTGTTGAACAAAAGCCTCCCCCATAAAGGGGGTATTGCAGTGAAGTTGTTAAGTACACGGAAGCCGCTGCTGCCCCACTTCCGGATTTTCCTTAGTCGCCTTCTACGACAGTCTCGGGATGAAATGGGGGGTAGGGGGTGCTATTCTAGCCCAGACACCCCCCGGGTATCGGGGAACCCGAACCAGTACACACGCAACAAAAGCGCGTTTATACAAACTACAGCTATTAAAATTTGTGTAAAATATTTATTTAAATTAAAATATTTGCAGGTACTTATGAATTAAGGAATTAATCAGTTAGTCAAAAAATGCAGTTGAACCTTATTGCTCTGTCAATATCTTCCTGCTTTTTTTAATTTTCTTACCTACCGTATAAACCTTCCCTGGACTTCCACCAATATTTCAAGTTCAAAATTAGCCAAATCGGTCTAGCCATTCTCGAGTTTTAGCGAGACTAACGAACAACGATTAATTTTTATTTTATGGGGCAAGTTTTATGGGCAACAAACTCCATTCTTTGTGACATTTTTATATCCAGTCTTAGAGCCTTTCAATCAAATGTCCCGTCCAATGTTTTGATGTCACAGTATAAAGACAAGCATATAAAACCAAAAATAAACAACCTTATCAAACGCAAACCTACATACAACCCAAATTCTGTTTACTTCACTCCGAAAATAACACAACTCTTCCAAAACACTCCACTACACCTCTTGGCCTATATTTGGCACAACACGCGCCTAAAACCGGCCGGAATCAAAACATCATTACGCAGGCAGAACGGAACAAATAGCGTTAAGTTAGCATGCAGTCGCCGAAGTTAGGGATTAGTGCCACCCACCCAAGTGCCAGTAAGTACTACCCGAAATGCCTATTACAGGGTTTGTGAACCTTTGGTTGTAGTTAGTTTTACCGCGAGAACTATACAAATAAATAAAATTTAAGAGTCTGTTTGTAGTGTCAAAATAACAGATTTTTAGTAAATGCATATTATATATATTTATATATCTATTTAATAAAAAAAAAATATATTTGCCGTCTGGTGCCGGCCGCGAATAGCACCACCTCATTTCTACCCGTGGGTATCGTACAAGGCGACAGAGGGATATTGACCAGAGGATGGGCAGCAGCGTCCTTCTGAGTACCATAACACGTACTGCGATCGCCAACATGCATTGGCCAAGCACGGCGATTACGACTGAACCCCCATTTGGGGGAGACCTATGCCCAGCAGTGGGCGTCTAAAGGTTGACATGATGATGATGATATATATATATGTGATAGATAGATATATATTATATATCTATCATATATATATATATACAGTACACATAAAAACACACACACGCAGTATTACATATATAAATATATACAGTATTTGTATATCAGCTCAACTGATTAATTAGCAGACACAAATAAGAAAAACACATTTTGTTTTTATTTTGGCTGTCTGTTTCAGAAACGGCAGGACTGATTTTGACGAAACTTTCACTAGCATATAGCTGGATGTTTTAAGGAGTAACTTAGGCTACTTTTATTAGAAAAATAATAGGATTCGGGGAAAAAAATTTAAACCCCGCAAAAATGATAACGGACTTTCATGCGGACGAAATCGCGGGCATCAGCTAGTCTATACTAATATAACAAATCGTCGTTGAAATTATTAAATACCGCAAATTTCGACCTTGTTAAAATTGACGAAAGTGTACTTTCGCGGTATTTAAAAATGTTAGTTACGCCGAATTGCACTCTCAACGACGAAATATCGCAAAGCACATAAAGCTTTTGGTTCCGGCTATCATATGCAGATCTATAAACATTGTTATGAGTGTATACAGAAGAATCTTCAGTAAAGGAATATCTACTAATAATTGATACCTACTTCTAATATAATTGTAATAATAATAATATTTATTTGTTTAAGACTTAAACCTATTTACAATGTACCTTAAGGCTGCTCTCTCGAAAAAAACTTGAAAGAAGCATGCACATGAAGCAACTTTTCGTAGGCATTTACAGAGAAATCACATCTGAAAAAATATATAGTAATCTACATGATATGATTCTTAATTTGGTTTAGTCACAATTTTTCTATCAGTATCACATAATAAGAAAAAAAAATGACAAATCACCTCCAAATGATTGAGATGAAACCATTTTACTCCTTCATTTCTTATCAAAAGAGTATAAAAAAAATATCTACTGCTTTGCAATACAAAGGAAAATGATTTGGTTTTGTTACTTTTTACAAATATGTATTATTTTTATTACAATAAATTAAAAATGCGTCCGATTAAAGACTGCGTCTACATTACCCCCGCACTTGTCCACAAATTCAGTGCGGGCCAAACGCTCAAGGTTATTGGCATGTATACAAGCCTTAAATTAGACTTCAAGTATGCGTTAGTGGCAAGATACAGAACAAGTGCAACTGGGCTTAAACTAGGAGGATTCCTGTGCTATAAGCACCAGTAACTTCCCACCGTTATCACCTTCACCACCGTTATTGAGCTGCCATTCCAAGTGTAGTGCACTTGTATTGGCAGCTCGTGCAAAAGTAATACAAATTATGAATTTCTTAATTACTATCGTGTGTGAGTGCACGTGTGCATGAAAGTATGTGTATGTGTGTGATGTGGTGTGTAGTGTGTTTGTGTGTGTGTATGTGTGTGTGATGCGTTTGCGTGTATGAAAGGGCGTAAGTGGCTTTATTTTATTTTATACTTTTTAGTATTTACTTGATGCCACGCGGACGATGTCGCGGGTAAGAGCAAAGAGAATTACATTTTAGGCTAAATCGATGAGGTGGACCTGACTCGAATAAGACTTCGTTTTTTAATACTGAAAGTGGGTATTTCTAAACGGTTCATTGTTTTTATTGAGGTCATGAATTTAACATAAAGATGATGAATTCCTGAACGTAGATAGAATTCAAATTTTCAACGGAATACAGAAAGACACTTAATTGTTTGATTTTCGCACGTGAATTTTCTTACGATTCCTCCCTTTTAGAGCCTTTAATAATAAAATAGGTATAGCCTATTGTTACTGCTGATAATAAAATAACTTTGACAGGTGAAATATATATATATATTTTTTTTAATCCATCATGTATTATGTCTAGGTTCTGGTCTCTCTAGTCCTGTGCCCATGTCTCTAGAGGGAACGCCCATACGAAAGTACCTGCTCCGACATTACCTCGGTACCTCAGGTCGCTTGTGCAAGGGGACGGCGAAGTAGACCGAGACATAACGCACCGAGACATAACTTGTGACCCACGGATGCCTCTCAAGTTAAAGGGGTAAATCTACAAGTCCGTGTTAAGACCTTTCGTATTGTATGGATCGGAATGTTGGGCCGTGAAGAAAATGGATGAATAAAAATTGCTTAGAGCGGAGATGAGAAGGTTGAGATGGATGCGTGGAGTGACCAGAATGGATAAGGTGAGAAATGAATATATTAGAGGACGTTTGAAAGTGGCGCCAGTGACAGAAAAGTTGAAAGGGAGTCGTTTGTCTTGGTATTTAATGTAAAGAGAAGGGATGAAACGCATGTAACCTAAAGAGCTATGAATATTAATTTGGATGGATGGAGAGGGAGAGGAAGGTCAAAGAAAAGATGAATGATTGTGTGAAGAATGATATGAATGAAAAGGGAGTCAGTGAAAGCATGACGTTGGACAAGACGAAATGGAAGAAGAAAACATGTTGCACCGACCCCAAGTAACATGGGATAGGGGTAGAAAGAAGAAAAAAAAAACTCCGTTTCCTATAGGAAACGGAAAAAATGTTGTTATACGATTCTAGTTAATCAATTTACTCACATTATTTTCAAAAAAGTTTATTTATTGATTTTTCTTCTTTTCTCATACTAAATATGCTTTTCTTACTCCTCCGCTGTTCTTTTCTGATTAATTTCGTTGCGGGATCCAAGACAGTTGTAATGTTTCTCCGGGACTCGTCGAGCTCCAACGTCTTGACGCTTTTCTAGTGGTCGCCACTGCTGATTCTGACTTTCACGAGTAACAGTGGTTTGGGAATAATGCGACGGGCATGTCCCAATTAAAAAAAAAAACGTAAATACTAACTGATACCCGCGGCTTCGCCCGCGTGAGTATCGGTTAACGGTAATTAATTCCTTGAAAGAGAATAAACTACCTACCTGAAAAAACCGAATTAAACTAGAGCCAGCTTAAGTAATAGCACTTTTTAAATTATCTAAAATCTAAGAATCTATTGACAAAATCTATTCATTTCTACACGTAAATCCAATACCTTTTAATAGCTCTTAAGCGAATAAATTCTTCGAAAACTAATTCCTTAAGCATACAATCTTGGTCGAAGGACAGACTAAAATAAAAAAAAAAGTGAAAAGTACTACAGCACCAAAATAACTTATTTTGAACCCTAAGTGTGTGAGACTTAAAGTTACAACTTAGCTTTATTTCATCCCTTTTCATGGAATATATCAAATTACCAATCAATCCGTATTTACCTATTTACAATTACAATTTAAACGTTTGGGGTGGAAACACTAAAACCGTGGGGTCCAAGTGCTCATCTTTCGACTCCTCACTTGACCTAGAGACTGGCTTCTTGGGCTAAAGAATTGAAATTGCCATTCAACATGGCAATACTGCCAGCCAATGATAGCGATGTGGACGAATAATAATATTATTATTTTGATTTATAAGTTTTGTATATTTTTAGCTCTTGTTTTAAGTTGTAAATAATATATTTTTTTAAATTCTAGAACATTTAAAAAGATCGTCATCGTCTAGCGTTTTCCCGAAAAAACTGATTGTCAGATTTTGTGGCTTCTGACTACCCATAACGACTGTCTGAGATCTACGTATAAAATGGATGGTCACCCATCCATAGACCGGCTAGCGTAGGTTAACCATCGACGACGACACGGTTGGCGCAGTGGCTGAGCGATCGACTGCTGCGCAGCGTGTTGCGGGTTCGATTCCCGCTCAGGGTAAATATTTGTGTGACGAGCACTTGTGTTTGCCATGTGTCTGGGTGTTGCTTATCTACATATGTATTTAAAATGTATTTGTGTATATCAGCTGTCTGACACCCATAGTACAGGGTCTCCCTAGTTTGGGGTCAGATGGCCATGTGTAAAATGTCCCCACATATTATATTATATTATTACTAGCTTCTGCCCGCGACTTCGTACGCGGATCTTGTTGCCTATACCAGAGACAACGGGGTCGGCAAAATCGAAGATCTGAAACGTCTGATGTCGAATTCTAAGAGCCCGGGGACGGGAAAACAACGGGATGCGCGAGACGATTCGAGACGTTCAAAAAGTACAATTTTGAATCATACTTCCGAAGGCGGAATATGTAGCGTAGTCAATCATAGGAGTATACGTAAATGCACTCCGTTCCTTATCAACCCAAGGAAGGTCGCCATGCCCTACGGCTATATCTTGAGACACATCCGATTCTTCAGATGACATCGACATTCTGTTCAGAGAATGTTGAAGTCGATCAGAATTCAAACGTTCGTTGCGCTCTTCTTCTGTCTCTTCACGCCGTACTCCAGCAATTCTTTCTCTTTCGCTTTCGAACTGATTATGAATATTTTGTTGTGTGCGTGTTCGGGACAATGTATGATAATCTCGATCAGCAGTTAGTCGCGCATCACGTTCATCACTCGTTTCAAAAAACCTGTTAGTAGATGTGCGAATACGCTTGGAACTCAAGCACAATTCTCTATCCGTGAATATCTGCGACTCGCGAGACAATGCGTGACGTTCACGAACAGCGGTCAGTTGCGCATCACGTTCCCCACTTGTCTCTAGAGACCTAGAAGTCGATGCGTAGATACGCTTGGAACTCAAGAGATCAGCGGTCAGTCGCGCATCATATTCTTCACTGGTCTCTAGAGACCTGGATGTAGATGCGTAAATACGCTGAGAACGCAGGCTTGCTTCGCGATTTGAAGAGGTTTCCACGGAGCGAGTTACAGCCTGATGTTCTCGACCAGCATCAAGTCTCTCGTGACGCTCCTCGGTAGATTCTTGGGAATTTATATCCTCAATCTTTTAGCTCCTTTGTAACATTGGGAAAGATTTGACCTCTTTCTAGGCATGGTTGTACTTTTATTGTGAAGATACCTGATCAATTAAAACCTAAGTGACTGCTCCCCTGCGTTACCGGGTAGGCTACCGTGTCACGAAGATAAATGGAAAAGGAAATTAAACACTCAAATAACATAAGCCCAAAGGCATATTTATTCGATAAAATAAAAAATTAAATGGGAGTTTTGGCCAGTAGGGTCAAATTTTCAATGATAAACCATCGTCATCAAAAATCAGTCCTAAACTGTTACCGCCTTCATCGCGTGGAGATAATCCCAGCTTATTATAATATACAGTGAAATTAATGATAACTTTACAGTGAAATTTTAAAAATTACAAATTTGATTTCCACATCAGATGTTCTGATCTTCAATTTTTACAAGTCAACAGGAAATGCCTATCAGACCGAACAACTTTTGCTAAGACGTCATTAATATATGTGTTATGGTGTAGCTGGGCTCTTGAAGTTCCACATTAGGTGTTCCAGATCTTCAAATTTATTCTCTCAGCAGAAAATGCTCATCACGTGGAACAATTTTTGCTACGGTACCATTTTTGTATCTCTTATAGTTTAGCTGGTCTGTTGCGGTTCTGCATCAGGTGTTCAAGTTTCCAAGATAAATTATAGCCTATATGTTGCCCAGACGTAATACCTATACAACCACAAAAAAATAATTCAAATCTGCCCAGCAGTTCCAAAGATTAGCGTGTACAAACAAAAAGACAAACAGACAGATTTTTTTTTTTTTTGATTCGTGCTCTATTACTGTTTCTAAACCCCCCTCAATTTTTTTTTTTATATATTCTATGTACAGACACAGTTTTTTTACTGTTTTATTATAAAAAAAAGTTATTATATCATGAACGATTTATCCGTTTATCCGTGCTTTTACTTAGTCACGAGCTCCTTCAATCATTCAAAAAGATTCAGAAAGTTAGTTGCAAATAGACCCCTAAAGTCTATTGTGCCCCAAAACAATGTCACCAAAATGTTGACCATCTCTGTCTATACGAAGTCTTCTCGCACTTAAATTGCGCTTAAGTTTGGCGCCAGGATAAAGTTTAGTAGTTAGCCTTTTTAATGATGGCTTCCTCATGTATGGATGGGAATAATTGTTGGATTTGATGATTAACATATTTATTTCAAGATGAACATGTTTAATTTTTTGCTACTTAACTGCGATAGGATTTTTTTAAGCTTAACCGCAGCGTCTTGGTGCAAATCGCCGATCCAAGGAGGTAACTTAACTATAGAAAAAACATTGTAATGTGACAATTGCGGCCATCGACCCACTTACAAAGATCCTTAATTGATATGTATCGTATTCATCCACATAATTATTTTATATTTTCTTATGAAGGGATATTATAAAAAGGACTGCCTGGGTATAAATACTGTATACAAAAAAGATCCCGGGAAATAGATACCTCGTTTTTAAGTAACCTCAAACGGCGAAAGTATAGTATCATTTGAAACAGGGTCGTGGTGTCCGAGTGCTCATCTTCTTTTTAAGGAAATGTATAAAAAGTTGGTTGACACTTCCCGTAATCCAAGAGCTGGTTTAATTTTACCTTGGTCAGAGGTTAAGCATTTCCATCTAACGTGGCAATGCCTCCAGTCACTTGGGCACATTCCCAAATAACGGCAATGTGGAGAATTTTTTGATGCCTTATTGTATTCGTTTTTTAGTTTATTAGTTATAATTAGTTCTTCTTTTTTATTGTTCGTACAAATATTTTACATCGTTCACAAAATAAATTGTTAAAAGTTTATAATCAGGATTCTTAACTTTGATAGATTACTTGACCAATAAACATCTACCATTCTACCTATCAACTACAACGTGATTGGTCAGAATCGCAGCACCGGTTCCGAAATAGTCGGACGTCCGGATTGAAGCGAGATTGGGTCATGAATAAATTTACTAACACTTGTTTATGTGTTGGAAATGCAAACTGCATAGCCGTTGATCGTTGTAGGAAATTGTTAGTACGTACCCTAGGGAGCTAGTCATGTTTAGATACAAGAACGAGATTGAAATGACGTATTGTTTTGTGATTCTCAAACATATTAGGCTAGTAGGTTATACTTACATTATCATCATCACTATCATTACCATCATTACATATCTTCTTTGTTACCTTTGATTATATAATGTCTAGATGGAGCGTCGCCCTACAATCATAACAAAGAAAACGAGTCAACAATTTCAAGTATGTGTGCGTGCAGGCATCGTTTTACACTGTGCATCTACGTCTCTGTGTGCGTAAATAATGATTATATAAGCAATTATGTATATAATTATACATAAATTAATATTATTTTACATATATGAATCATTTATTATTATTATTACGCATTTGGGCTTTGATTATATAAGCACTTGTCAGCCAATAGTTGGCTGACACTTTTTGACACGTTTGCGTGCACTTGACGCTCCATCTAGACATTATATATAATCAAAGTTTGTTACATGGTATAAAACAAAGTCGTTCCCTCCGATGTAGGCTTAGATCTTTTAAACTTCGAAACGGATTTTAATGCGGTTTTTATCAATAGATAGTGATTCAAGAGGAAGGTTTGTACGTTTAGTTATACTACATTGCACCAGTGCGAAGCCGAAGCGGGTGGCTACTTATGAATTAAAGTTGAGTTTGTGTTTGCTCGGTCTAATCTCCAGAATTGCTGGCCCGATTCTGTAAATTCTTTCTCTAATAAGAATCTACGTTGTTCCTGAGTGCTAAACGCTATATTTTATTGCGACCCGACCCGGCTTCGCATGGGCCTATAGCCTTCCTCAGTAAATGGACTACCCAACACAAAAAAAAAATCAATTCGAACCAGTAGATCCTGAGATTAGCGCGTTCAAACAAACAAACAAACAAACAAACTCTTCAGCTTTATAATATTAGATAAAGTATAGATTAAAAAGAAATAGGAATTCGTATAAAAAAATACGCGGGCGTAGTTCAACCAACCAAACAAACAAACAAACTCTTCAGCTTTATAATATTATATAAAGTATACATTAAAAAGAAATAGGAATTCGTATAAAAAAATACGCGGGCGTAGTCGCAGGCAAAAGCTAGTACACAAATAAATCTTCGTTCATTATCATACTCACACCATAATTTATAATCCCCGACTAAAACAATAAGGGCTCTCACACACGAGCGGCATGTTGCCAACGGCAGAGGTAAACAACGCCGCGCCGTCGCGTCGTTTGAAGTTGGAATGTCGACGGCTGCCGTCGACGCGTCGACGTTTGCCGCTCGTGTTAGCATTTTGCTGTCAACAGAGCCAACTTTAGCTGTCGACAGAGGCAACTGCAGCTGCCGCCATTGGTCGGCGTTTGCCTTCGACACGTGGATAGCAAACGCCAATGGCGACAGCTTAGTATGAGCTTGGACATGGTGGGCGCTGTCGACATGGTGGGCAGCAGTCGGCGTGTCGAGTACTGCAGGCGTTGGTTTTGTCGACAGTAGCAGTTGCTTCTATCGACAGCTGAAGTTAGCTCTGTTGACAGCTGAGGTTGGCTCTGTTGACAGCAAAGTGCTGCTCGTCTATTTGACGCCTAAGAGCCAGGCCAGTAAGGTGTTAGAAGTTTAACATTTTGACCGCTACGTCAAAAAAGCAAAAATGGCGGCAAACTAAGGTACATACTCTATGGAATTACGTATAGAAATAGTCTGTCATGTAGTCGTAACCATGGCGTGCTGGGCACATATATACAATGTATATGTAGGTAGACAAACCTAAATGGTTTGTCATCTATGTCAATGACGACTCGACTTTTTGAACACGAATCAGTAGGACGATTCTGTAAAATTCAAACAACAACTCGCATCTCACATCGCTATTCACTCTCACTTCGCATAAGGTTCAAAATGACTTTGATTTATTTCAATCGGGTTTGAGTGCGAAGTGAGCGTCGAAGTGACGGGGAAATTACCTTACACAATGCCACTTCTTACGTCATCTCATACTTTATCTGTCAAAATCTCCCTGTCAATTTAGTTCAACTCGCTGACACGCCCGCACGTGGCGCTAGTGTAAATTCGAATTATCAACTTAGGATGCTTCACTTTCGATATGCTTGGCGCGGAGTCTTAGAATTATTTAAATGGTTTTTTATTGTTGAATTAATTCACATTAATCTTTTACCTAGCCCTAACCTATATTTTTGAACAAATTTTTGTAACTAGCTTCTACCTACTTTTTAGGGCAGTGTATTGGGCCCGTTTTTGTTCCTCCTCTACATCAACGACCTCCCAAATATCACTCGCCATAAAGTGGTTTTATTCGCTGATGACATAACCCTTGTCGTGAAGTGTGAAAGAGTAGACAGACACCTACGAATTTGACATTAATGAAGCTATCAAAAATATAATACACTGGTTGAACTCCAATAATTTACAAATTAATATGGAGAAAACGAAAATGATCCAATTTCAAACATACAGGAGAAAACCTTTAACGCTGACTGTCAAATATAAGGACACTACTGTTGAACAAGTAGTAAGTACTGCATTTCTCGGCATACAATTGGATCAAAATTGCGACTGGAAAAAGCATGTCAACTATGTTTGTGACAAACTAGACAGATTTGTTTATGCACTGAGAAGATTACAAGTCACCGTTACAACTGAAGCGGCTCTTTGTGCATATCACGGATACGTTTCATCGCTACTCTCATACGGTCTCTTATTGTGGGGTAACTCGGTGGATGTCACTAAAGCATTTATTGTACAAAAAAAATGTGTGCGTGCAATCTGTGGAGCTGGGTACATGGACAGCTGTAAGCCACTGTTTAAAAAGTACAACATTTTACCATTAGCATGTATGTATGTTAAAGAATTATGCTTGTTTGTACGACAACATCCTGAAAATTTTATAAGGCATAAAGACGTAACCAAAAGGAATGTTGCCCCTAGAGATAAACATAGGCTTTGCTTGCCACAATGCAAGCTCGATGTATATAAAAAAAAATCATTTATAATGGCTATTAAGGTCTACAATAAATTACCAAATGCCTTTAAAGAATTACCGTTGCCTATGTTTAAAAAACAATTGAACCATTGGCTTAAAGAAAAATGTTTTTACAGCCTTAATGAATTTATGTCATTTAACGATGTACAAAAGTAATGTTTTGGTCATTCTGGTTTATATGTACCTATGTATTTTTTTTTTTCTATTTTAATTGACATAATTTATTTTATTTTCTATTATTCTGACATTTTAACAATTTCATTTTTTTTTATTTTGGTCTTTAACGTTTAAATTATTAGATAAAATCAGACATTTCTAATAATTTATTGTATTGTGACATTAAATATTTGCGTGGTGTGCAAATATTTATGTATTGGTAGAATGTAAATGGGCCACATTTATCTATGTTTAACATCATACTTTGTACACCTACATTCTGGCAAATAAATGATTATTATTCTCATTTATTTATTTTATTTACATATTGTATTATATTTTTAAATATTAGTAAAAAAAAAACATAAAAACATTTAAAAGTATAAAAAAAAAAAAAATATTATTATTATTATTCTCATATATTTATTTTATTTACATATTGTATTATATTTTTAAATATTAGTAAAAAAATATAAAAACATTTAAAAATATAAAAAATAGTAGCCCACCGGTATCGGGAATAGGGTCCAAGCTACCGGTGGTCAGGGCTCCTGAGAGAGGAATCTCCTGACTATACGCGCCGTGTCCAGGAGTACCGCTTTCTGTATCAAGCCCTTGATCCAGCTGCCCAACGAGAGCCTCCTTAGGTGTTGGTCGAGGCTCTTGGAAATGAGTCCATTGGCCGTAACGACTATCGGCACAATGACTGCTGTATTCACATCCCACATGTCGACAACCTCGCGAGCCAAGTCAAGATACTTAATTTGTTTATCTTTCTCGGTTTTCACGAGGTTCTCGTCATGCGGAACCGCTATATCAACAATCATTGCGCGACGCTCTAATCGATCTATCACCACTATGTCAGGCTTATTGGCAACAATAGTCCTGTCAGTGATGATAGATCGATCCCAATACAATGTGATGTTGCCATTTTCGAGAACTGGGTCGGGCACATACCTGTAGTACGGTACTTCCGATTCCACAAGCCTGTATTTTAGAGCAAGTTGCTGGTGGATAATCCTAGCTACAAGGTTGTGTCTATGCAAGTAGTCTCCGTTAGCCAGACGAGAGCACCCAGAAATAATGTGTCGGATTGATTCTCCCGGTCGGTGGCATGCCCGACAAATGTCAACCGTGCCGTCCTTCACAATATACCTCCGGTAGTTGTTCGTCATCATAACTTCGTCCATAATCGCACAGACAAAACCTTCGGTTTCCTCAAAGAGGTCACCGAATCGCAGCCAGGATACGGACGCCAAGAAGTCTACATCAGGCCCATGTAGAGCCCGGTAGAAGCGCCCGTGAAGCTCCTTGCTCTGCCATACCTTCTTACGGTCATTAGTATCTAGTACTACAGGTTTGCGCCAGTTCTCGTTCGCTAAGGAGAGCGGGGTGAGGCCCTTGTCCACTGAGACCACATCTCGATGCATCCCCACGTCGGCTTCAAAGAAGTACTCCCTGAGACTGCATACCTCACGGTTGTGCAGGGACTTAGCATTAAGAAAGCCTCGACCTCCACACTTCCGTGGGATATACAGTCTCATTACCGATGACCGTGGGTGATGCATCCGATTTGCGGTTAGCAATGTACGGACCCTCCTATCCAGGGCGTCAAGTTCCGTCTGAGTCCACTTGAGTATGCCGAAAGAGTACATCAGAACCGGCATGACCCATCCGTTGAAGGCGCGCACCTTGTTTCCGCCTGATAAAAGACTATTCAACACTTTATTCAGGCGGCCAAAGAAGCGCTCCTTTAACGATTGTTTCATGTCGGCAGCATTGATGCCTAACGCTTCCGACATACCCAAGTACTTGTAGGTTTCGGTTGAGGAGAGGGATCTAAGGCGTATGGAATCCGAGAGTTGGGTTCCCACGGATTCCATTATCTCCCCTCGCTTCACATGCATGACTGCACATTTGTCAACACCAAATTCCATCCTGATGGCACTACTGAAAGTTTCTGTTACTTTCAGTAGCTCCATCAGTCGCAAACTCTTGGGGGCAAAGAGTTTCAGATCATCCATGTAAAGGAGGTGAGATATAACCTGACCTCCTCTTCTTAACCGATAGCCCAAACCTGAACCCTCCAGCAACGTGCTTAGAGGGTTCAAGGCCAAACAAAACCACAGTGGACTCAGACTATCGCCCTGAAATATACCTCGCTCAATCCTTATCGGTTCGCTATTCTCTCGGATTTGCCGACATCCTGGATAGCGAAGGACCGTCCTCCATTGCCCCATACACGACATCAGGAAGGTGCGCAGACTTGTATTAACTTTATACAACTCCAACACCCTCATGAGCCATGTATGTGGCACAGAATCATAGGCCTTCTTATAGTCTATCCAACATGTCGACAGATCCCTTCGGGAACGACGAACCTGCTGGTTAATGGCCATATCAATGAGGAGTAGCTCCTTAGTACCACGAGACCCGTTCCTACATCCATTTTGAGAGGCAGACATGATAGAATTTTTGTCAATATGTTCGTTAATTTTAGCTCTCAAAATGGATGTAAGAACTTTATAGACCGTTGGTAGACAAGTGATCGGCCTATAATTTTTGGGTTCCGTAGTACTACCTGATTTATGGAGCAGGTGGGTTATTCCAGTTGTTAGGAATTGGGGCAACGATCCTGACTCTAAGGCTGATTGGAACTGGGACGCCAAGCGAACGTGCGATCTCTGAAACCATTTAATCCAGAAATTATGCAGCCCGTCCGGTCCTGGAGATTTCCAATTCGGCAACGGACGAACTGCACGAGCTACGTCTTGGGGACCGATGGTTATTGCCCCCATTTCTGGTATTGGATCACACGCTCGCTCAACCTCCCGAGCCCAATCGCCCTCAGTGTGACTAACAGGCACCGACCAGATGCTGCGCCAAAACGAACACATGGCATTATCATCCGGCAGGTGCGTATCAGTCACACCTTGGTCCGGTCGCTCCCAAGTCCTATACACCCACCTTTCATCACTCTGGAATATGCGATTCTGAGTGTACCGCTCCACTCGCCGCTTGTACCGTCTGATACGGTTTGCCCATGCACAGATTTTCTGCTTCAGGAAGTCGATACGCTCTGTGATGCAGGACAAATAATCTCGAGGACTGATATCAGTCCCCGAAAATGCCCGCCTCACAAAGCGCATCACTCTAGGGCGCGTATTGCCCTCCCTGAAGCAGATAAGCTTGCCGATGAGTGCTCTAGCCTCACCAATACGACGCTCAATCCTGCACTGCCATGCTGGTACAGCTGGTTTTGGTCGTGCAGCTCCGTCACTGTTAGGAAATTTGACATGAGCTACACGACATGCTGCTACAGCCGCGCAGTACAAGATCGAGTGGGTATCAGCGAGGTCTTCGCTGCTGTCAAAACAATTTGACAGCTGCGAATCTAAAGCACACACCAGTGCCCTATTTTTCTTGTGCATGGGCAAACGAGGTAATCGTGGCCTTAGTTGAGGCGGTGTAGAACGATACTCCCGGAACGCATCCTCCAAAGCACTCCTCAATTGATCATTGTATTGGGTACTCACAGATATAGCCTCGTCATTATCCTCTTCACCACCGTCGTCAGGTCGCGGTGAAGCACTGGGTAAATCTTGCGATTGTACCGCGACCGCAACCAGTGGCAAAGCAGACGTGACACGGCTACTCCGTGATTCAAGGCGTAGTCGATCAAGTACAGCGTCATCCAGCATATGGTTACGCTGGATAGCCCGCACCTGATCCGACAGTCGCTGCGCCGACACGTTGACAGCTGGCTCAAGCACCTGAAACAGAGAGAGCATCCGACCACGGTACGCAGTCAAGTTACTTCCCCCCTCTGTAGCCCCATAGTATGAGCGCATGACACTTTCATTAATAGACTGCGTCCATCTCATGCGCTGCACACTTCCACCGGGAGCGGGGACCCTATCAGAGACCGGTGGGTCTCGAAGTCCCAAGCTGTCCGGCGGCCGGCGTCGTCCCCGCCGACGCACAGGTGGTGGAGTCGTCGGCGGAGAGAAATACTCGTCGCTCGAGCTCGACGCAACTGCCGAGGCCGGTGTCACAGCACTCACGATGGGGCTGGGTTCCGGCGGCGGCGAGGCGGAGCTGAGCGACGGGTCCGGTGGTGGTGGGCGTGATCGGCGTATTGCTGATCTTGTTATCATTTTATCCAAATTTTTTCAGGGTTTTGTCCATCGTAATGTATTTTATATAGGTACATTTTCCAATTGTATATTTGTAAATATATTTGTTCAGTGACAGATGTCATGACGGAAAAATATTTTACCAAAACTATTGTATGCGATGATTATAAGGGTATGGCACTCAGAAGTTGTATAATGATTTAATATGATCGTTGTTATTATAAATCTGTATCAATATCTATTGTATATAGCGGAATTTGGTATTTTTATTGTAAATAAAATATTAGATTATTATTATTATCCACATTTATTCATTTTTTTACATATTATAATATATTTTTAAATATCAGTAAAAAAAAATAAAAACATTTAAAAATATAAAAAATAGTAGCCCACCGGTATCGGGAACAGGGTCCAAGCTACCGGTGGTCAGGGCTCCTGAGAGAGGAATCTCCTGACTATACGCGCCGTGTCCAGGAGTACCGCTTTCTGTATCAAGCCCTTGATCCAGCTGCCCAACGAGAGCCTCCTTAGGTGTTGGCCGAGGCTCTTGGAAATGAGTCCATTGGCCGTAACGACTATCGGCACAATGACTGCTGTATTCACATCCCACATGTCGACAACCTCGCGAGCCAAGTCAAGATACTTGATTTGTTTATCTTTCTCGGTTTTCACGAGGTTCTCGTCATGCGGAACCGCTATATCAACAATCATTGTGCGACGCTCTAATCGATCTATCACCACTATGTCAGGTTTATTGGCAACAATAGTCCTGTCAGTGATGATAGATCGATCACCATACCTGTAGTACGGTACTTCCGATTCCACAAGCCTGTATTTTAGAGCAAGTTGCTGGTGGATAATCTTAGCTACAAGGTTGTGTCTATGCAAGTAGTCTCCGTTAGCCAGACGAGAGCACCCAGAGATAATGTGTCGGATTGATTCTCCCGGTCGGTGGCATGCCCGACAAATGTCAACCGTGCCGTCCTTCACAATATACCTCCGGTAGTTATTCGTCATCATAACTTCATCCATAATCGCACAGACAAAACCTTCGGTTTCCCCAAAGAGATCACCGAATCGCAGCCAGGATACGGACGCCAAGAAGTCTACATCAGGCCCATGTAGGGCCCGGTAGAAGCGCCCGTGAAGCTCCTTGCTCTGCCATACCTTCTTGCGGTCATTAGTATCTAGTACTACAGGTTTGCGCCAGTTTTCGTTCGCTAAGGAGAGCGGGGTGAGGCCCTTGTCCACTGAGACCACATCTCGATGCATACCCACGTCGGTTTTAAGGAAGTACTCCCTGAGACTGCATACCTCACGGTTGTGCAGGGACTTAGCATTAAGAAAGCCTCGGCCTCCGCACTTCCGTGGGATATACAGTCTCATTACCGATGACCGTGGGTGATGCATCCGATTTGCGGTTAGCAATGTACGGACCCTCCTATCCAGGGCGTCAAGTTCCGTCTGAGTCCACTTGAGTATGCCGAAAGAGTACATCAGAACCGGCATGACCCATCCGTTGAAGGCGCGCACCTTGTTTCCGCCTGATAAAAGACTATTCAACACTTTATTCAGGCGGCCAAAGAAGAAGAAGAAGATTATTATTATTATTATAGGGTTCCATACCCAAAGGGTAAAAACGGGACCCTATTACTCCCCACTGTTCGTCTGTCTGTCTGTCGGTCTGGGTGTCTATCTGTCACCAGGGTGTATCTCTTGAACCGTGAAAGCTAGACAGTTCAAATTTTCACAGAATTCCTGAATTTCGGTTGCCGAAAACAGCATTAAATAAATATTAAAGGGGACTCTCATACAACAAACGTGATTTTTTGCCGTTTTAATGTTGTATAGATAATGGTACGGAACCCTTCGCGCGCGAGTCCGACTCGAAATTGGCCAGTTTTTTATTTATTTTTATCTGTCGAATTGTTCGATACAAACCTAATACCAACCCAATAACCTTTTTTTTAATATCGAGCAGAAAAACGGCAAAAAGTCACGTTTGCTATGTGGGAGCCCCCCCGAAAAAAAATATATTCTGTTTTTAATATTTGTTGTCATAGCGGCAACAGAAATACATCATCTGTAATGAATTTCAACTGTCTAGCTATCACAGTTCATGAGATACGGCTTGGTGACAGACAGACAGCCAGACGGACAGTAGAGTCTTAGAGAGAGTAGAGTAATAGAGTCCTGTTTTTAACCCCCGACGTAAAAACGACGGGGTGTTATAAGTTTGACGTGTCTGTGTGTGTGTGTGTGTGTGTGTGTGTGTGTGTGTGTGTGTGTGTGTGTGTGTGTGTGTGTCTGTGGCGCTAAGTCAGCAATAGCTAAATAGGTAAAATAGCGAACTCATGGATTTGCAATGAGCTTTGACTTACGCGGTACCCCGCCGCGACATTATAGCGCCATTTCAACGAACAAACTTGATGGCTCAACAAAAGATATTATTTTTTACTTTTTAAATAATTGCTTTTATGTTTTGCGTTGGGGGTTTTTTAAATTTTTAATTTATTTTTTACCCTTTTGGTACGGAACCCTAAAAACGAAATTAATCTTGTTATAAAACAACGTTTTTAAATAAAAGTGTTTAACCGTCAGGAACGGGTCGGACACGGCACAGAATATTCGTGCTCCAACTCAATTTCCCGTAACTACGGCGTGCCCCACCGGATTTATAAGTTTGTTTTTTACGCGTTAACTCCTAAACTGATTTGGAAGTTTGTACCGGTTCCCCTGTACCCTATATTGGTTTTGTCTTAAAGTTTTTTGGCTCTGACCTTAACTTTGTTTCGGGAAATGGGACGGACAAAGGTGTGTTGAAAATATTAACGCATTATGTTGTTTTGTAAATACCTTCTTCTTTGATTAAATTATTTTGTACATAGAAATTATCATCATGTATTCAGCTGCATATAAACAGTGGTATTCAGCTGTATGCGTCTACCATTCTCCACTATTCCCAAGTCACTGCAGAAAGCCACAATCAACAGTGGTGACCACCAGAAAACCGTCGAGGCAATGTAACTCGACGAGTCTCGGAAAAATATCAATTAATGAATCAAAATGAAATGGATAGTGATTATTGGTATGGATGACTAACGTAAATATAATTAATAATAATAATAATAATATCGTTTATTTGCTAAAAAGATGGTATAAAAGATGGTGATGTTAGCAATGTGTACAAACATGTTTTGCCTAATAGATTTAAGCATGCAAATTTTACATGCATAACGAACAGTCATCATGCGATTTTATGTTCCAGGAACTCCCTAACGCTGTAAAAACTGTTAGCAGATAGCCATTTATACAATTTAGTTCTAAACAATTTTGTATTTAATATTTTTAATTCATTTGGTATTCTATTGTATACCTGGACACACATAAACATGCAGTTTTTATTATACTATTTCGCAAGCCTTGGGAGGACATCTAACACGAGCCTATAGGGGTCGCGCCTGCTGCGACTATTTACATCACTTGCTTTTGTAAACAATTCCTTATTCCTACACACAAATAAACAAATTTCAAAAATATAAAGGGACGGCAGCGGTAACAAATCAAGTTTCTTAAACACGGGCCTACAAGATTCATCGGGTTGAAGCCCACATAATTATTAAATGTTATTTGTGTTTTCTTATTTGTCTCACCAGAGAATGGGCAGCAGCGTTCTCTGTGCCTTTGTAACAACCATACTGCGATCGCCAACCCGCCTGCCAAGCGTGGCGATTATGGCAAACCCCCCTCCCTCCTTTGGGGGAGGCCTATGTCCAACAGTGGGCGTCTTTCGGCTGAAATGATGATGATGATGATGATTTGTCTACTGATTTTTTCTGATTAATTTCAATGCAGGATCCAAGACAGTTGAATCGTTTCTCCATTGCCTTCACGCTTTTCAGGTGGTAGCAAATTCAGGATTTTAGGAGATGAGTGCTCATAAAAAAGTCGTGTGGTGAACAGGTCAGGGAAACTAAGTTCCACACGCATATCTTTATACTCGCACGCGCACACACACACACACACACAGACAAACTAGAAAGAGAAAGGATGATAGAGCGCGCTGTGTGCGGGCTCTAAGATACACTAAGAGAAAGAGACAGGCGTATGGAAATCTTCCCGAATCACACCCATTGCAACCTGTCCAAGAAGAAAACAAATGAATAGCCATTTGAATACATTGGAAACTAATAAGTTAACTTATGCTATTCCAACGGGTTATCTTCAACACTGGTAGTGAAAAACAAGTCCAGGAAATGGGCAGTATATTCTCAAACGTTGGCCCAGTGAGCTACGACCGTGGATAATGGATATACTGTCTTTATTTGTGGACTGTGGCCAATTTTTAAAGTCACTAGTAAGCACGTTGTAAGTTTGTGTCTGTGTGAGTGAACGATGGAGCCGTTTGTGGGTGGATTTTATAGGTTGGGTATTTTAAGCATTGTGTTTATAAAATTAATACAAATGTCTTGATTATGCAAAGGGATTGTAAGATAAATGTATTTTATTTCAATACTAACTTTTGCCCGCGACTTCGTAGGCGTAAATGTCGGTTGTCGCGGATACAGATTAAGTTGCGGATTAAAAGCTCTATTCAAACCAAATTTTATCAATTGTGTTTATCAATTATATTAATACAAATGTCTTGATTATGCAAAGGGAGTATAAGATTAATTTATTCTGTTTCAATATTATGATATAATAAGGCTATTATATCATAACATTGAAACAGAATAAATCAATCCCTTTACTTCGACGAGAATTTTCTACCAGATCTCTAAATAATATAAATACTACAGGCCCGCCGCAGCATGTGCGATGCTGCAATTCTTTTTCGAATTTCCAATTTTTTTTTCATAGAAACCTTGTCCTGGCAATACCCAACACAACAAAAATAATCACACGCCATCACACTCGGGACACAACTCGTAGTAAAGTGTATAGTAAACCAAGATTATAAATTCAAACAACAGCCTTCATTCAATCTTTGTAAACATGAACATTAACCCTAGAAGCCCAATCTAGGTCATTTTTACCTACACGTAAACGCATATTTGCGATATCTTTCGCTCAGTTTCTTCGATCGCCGTGATTGATCAAACCAACTTAGTAGCCGCCGAGAGCTAACACGAGACGTTTGCGTCGCTTTGGTAAGTACCTCCATTTCCGAGTTATCGTATAGTCATAGGTCGATTTTACCTATGTTTGGGCTTTATGTAACTTTTGCATACGTCTTAGTTATGAGATTTAACGTTTTATTTTCTTTTATATTTAACGATATATATTATTTTTAGATTATAACATAAGATGGCGTCCTCTCAGCAACAGAATGAGGGAGACATATCATCTCTTTTAGAAAATATTGACGACTCGGACCTTTGTGATACAGACTCGGGAGAGGAAGACTGTGTGACTCGTGTGATCGTGAGATCTGTAAAGATGAACCAGAACCAAAGAAGCGACGCTACTGTGGATATTGTTCTTATAAATAAACAGCGAAAGACAAATACACAGTGCATGAAATGCAAAAAACCAATTTGTCATGAACACAATATTGACGTGTGCCAGAAGTGTGTATAAAATGGAAATACTGTCATAAAACTGATTTATTAATATAAAAAGTTTCCTAAATAATCGTAAAATAGGAGATTTATTCAGTTTTTTTATTTTTTATTTTACTTTATAAGAATAAAACAAAAGGACCTCATTTTATGCCAATTTTTTGTATGCCTACTTATAGTTTTTATTTTTGAAATCAAATAAATAAACGTTACAAAAAAAATACTTTTATTTAATTCTCTGATAGTTACCTAATAAATATATATTAATAAAAAATAATATAACTATTAGGATACATCAAGTCATTGATAGTATTAATGTAGGTAAATTTGACCTATGATTGGGCTTTATAACCAATAAAATATGATTGGGCTTCTAGGGTTAAAAAGGAAACTCTGACTGCCAACCCTTAACTTGCCTGACAACTTAATCCCGAAATCGTCAGCAGTCCTATAAGCAAGTAACATCAAGTATCGCCTTAACCGTCACAATCTTCATAAAATGTCTCAGTATCCAGAAAGAAATCTTTTAGCGACTATAAAAAAATGACGTCGTCAAAATAAACGGGTGGTCTCACCAGTGACCAGGAGTGAAGAAGACTGGTGGATGTGTGGTTACCACAACCTATAGTCATTGATATACAAAACGGAGACCGAAATGTAGACACTCACCTGGGCCTGATCCTAGCTGAGCAACCCTGAATTGAAGGTTGCTCAGCCTGCTATGAATAGAAGGATTCTCGGGGTTTGTCTGATGGATAGAACTAAAGTCACTGGCATTGCACGTAGAATCAGCAGTCTGAAGTAGAAGTAGACCGGTCAAGTCTGCAGATGGACAGACGGTAGTAGGAGACCGCATTTGGGCAATGCAGTGTGCAGTGTGGCAGTGGCAGTGTGAGACGCCCCGCGGCTTGATGGACCAACGATTTGACTGGCTGGCTACGAATATATTTTAATTTTAATTAATCTGATTGCTTAATTTTAATTGAATTGTATTATTTTAATCTAATTATTTTATCTTAATTTAATTGTTTATTTTAATTTTAATTGTTTAATTTTAATTTAATTGTTTAATTTTTATTTCAATGTTTAATTTAATTTATTTTTATTGTTTTAATATAATTATCCTCCTCTCAAAAACTGAAGCTCCTGCTCAGTTCGTTGCACGTAAGTTAATTGTGGTTGTAGAATTTTTAGAGGGTGTGAGCCTGGAGATCTGTCATACAGGTCCCGAACCCATTATAGACCAACTGTAACTTGATGCTATGAAACAACATACTGTACCTTTTTGAGAGAAATAAAATTTGTTATTATTATTATTCTCATTTATTTATTTTATTTACATATTGTATTATATTTTTAAATATTAGTAAAAAAAAAACATAAAAACATTTAAAAATATAAAAAATAGTAGTCCACCGGTATCGGGAATACGGTCCAAGCTACCGGTGGTCAGGGCTCCTGAGAGAGGAATCTCCTGACTATACGCGCCGTGTCCAGGAGTACCGCTTTCTGTATCAAGCCCTTGATCCAGCTGCCCAACGAGAGCCTCCTTAGGTGTTGGTCGAGGCTCTTGGAAATGAGTCCATTGGCCGTAACGACTATCGGCGCAATGACTGCTGTATTCACATCCCACATGTCGACAACCTCGCGAGCCAAGTCAAGATACTTAATTTGTTTATCTTTCTCGGTTTTCACGAGGTTCTCGTCATGCGGAACCGCTATATCAACCATCATTGCGCGACGCTCTAATCGATCTATCACCACTATGTCAGGCTTATTGGCAACAATAGTCCTGTCAGTGATGATAGATCGATCCCAATACAATGTGATGTTGCCATTTTCGAGAACTGGGTCGGGCACATACCTGTAGTACGGTACTTCCGATTCCACAAGCCTGTATTTTAGAGCAAGTTGCTGGTGGATAATCCTAGCTACAAGGTTGTGTCTATGCAAGTAGTCTCCGTTAGCCAGACGAGAGCACCCAGAGATAATGTGTCGGATTGATTATTATTATTATTATGCCGGCTGCCTAAGACCGGGTTATCTCTGGGGGATACCTATGTTTAGCAGTGGACAGATGGCCATAGGCTGATAAACATATTCTTTCAAATTTGCACGACCGAATGGTATAATGTAACAAATACGTATATAGTGTAACACCTGATGAAGGGTGTACCTTCCTTTATTCTTGGAAATATTAAAATCAGAACTCAATAATACAAACACACTTATTGCTTTTTTGTTCTTGATTGCTATTATGCATAGTTTGATCATGTCACGCCGACACGTTGCGCATCCGAGGACAGAATGTTACCTCCCTTATTTCTATAATCTAAGGCCGCCACTGTTAACGTACAAGTCTCCACCGAAGCATAACTTTATTACAAGCCCCAGACCGTAAAAATAATGAAAACAAGCGTAAAATACTATTTATTGTTAGAAAATCATGTCGTAGAAAATTGTGTAAAGCTATAAAAGGGAGTGGAATCGTTAGTCGGGCACAGTGTAAGTACTAACAGTGATTCATTGCCCATCAAACTTAACGGAACCTTGTAAATATTACGAAAATTTTACATTTTATGATATTTATTCACTAAATAAATAAGATAACTTAAAACAATGAAACCAAAACAATATAATTTTAATAAAAATCAATTGCAAATGTGCCCAAGAGATTGGTGGCATTGTAAAAGGTAAAAGTCATCCCTTGGAATCACACAAATAAATTGAATATCATTTTTACCTTTAATAATATTTACATTAGTACATAATAATATCTACTCATAACTGGATTATGCGGAACTGCCATATTATAATTTCGAACTTTAGCTCCGCCCATTTCTTCCCCCCCGGACCTCATACGATTGCTCTGGCACAACGCTCCCGTTGACCAACTGTAAAAGTTAGACTATGGTGCGGATATTATGTACTTGTTAGGTTAAGGTTAGTAGTTACTGAAGTTCTAGTGTCGAGATGTGGGTGATTGTTCTCCAAATGTGGAGGATAATGGCGATGAGTTTTGGTAAATGTTGTTTTGTTTAGAATGTAGATAGTAATGTTTTTTGTGGTATGTAATGTACACACGGCTAACCCTGCCAACCACCCAGCGCTTTGCTTCCACATTTATTGTGCAAACTGCCAGAATGTGGAATTCACTGTCCGCCTCTCTGTTCCCCGATAAGTTTAGTCTGAGTATCTTTATGGCACGAGTGAACTGGTTCATCCTAGACGCGCGTGCTCCACCTTAGCCCACATCATCACTTAAGATCAGGTGAGTTGCGGCCAAGGGCAAACCTATTAGAGTATTAAAAAAAACTATTTCTAAACCACTGCAACTCCTAAAAGCCACAATAAACAGTGAATACAACGTAGGTGAAAAACCGTCCAAACATTACAAAAATAATATATTAACGCCGCGGCAGTTAAGAGATGACCAACCTCAACTGACAGCGTCTGTTCACGAACATGACGCGTGGACCAGCACCATTAAACTCAACCATTTTGAAGGGAACCATATTATTTAATCCACGCGCCATCATGTGCGTACTTGCATACATCTTCATACTGATTAAGAAACCGACCAATCTATCGGCCGATAGAAAATCTGTGGAGGCTCTAAAAGTGTATTCCAGTAATCTAGTAGGTACTGTATTAATAGTAATAATACCAACCTACAATTGTCCCACTAGAGGGCAAAGCAAGCAAGGGTGGCTCCTTGCTCAAGGAGGATTAGCGATTTCAGACTTATATTCATTGTAACTATACTCCATTTACAATAAGATTAGACTTTAAAACAATCCTTTTTTACAGTACAACCGATTTTGACTTCTATTCCTATTATATTAGAAGCAAAAAAGTGGTTACAATAACAACTGTTTACTGCAGCTGCCATTTGTCATGCCACCAACGCAATATAAGTCAAAATCAGTTGAACGGACTGTAAAAAAGGTTTGTGTATACTCGTATGTCTAATCTTATTGTAAATGGAGTATATACTACTTTAATGTTTATGTATTAGTATACAGTAGTATTGTTTTTATTTTATATTTTTTTAAAGGCTCTAGTTACCTTCAGGCAACAGAACAAAACTTCAGTAAATAAATTAATAAGTCCGGGGTCCTCACGATGTTTTCTTTCACCGATGTCCGTGATGACCAAGATACCTAAATTTAGAAAGTACTTACATCATCATCATCCTCATGTCAACCTGTATGTCTCATGTTATTGTACATTTCAATCGACATTATTTATTCGAATCGGACTTTGTATTGTTTAGATCTAGACTTATTCTATTGACTGAAAAATTAATATATTTGTACACCAATTTCATTGGTAGGACACAGAGCTCTGACTAAAATGTATACCTACATAAGACCTTTTGTAACACCTGTGTTCACAAATAAAGATTGATTGTTTGTTTGTTTAACCTTTAGACGCCCACTGCTGGGCATAGATCTCTCCCAAGGGGGGTTCAGACATAATTGCCATGGTTGGCCGATGCATGTTGGCGATCGCAGTAGGTGTTATGGTTTTCAGAAGGACGCTGCCCATCTTCTGGTCAATATCCCTCTGTCACTTTCTACGACACCCACGAGTAGAAATGGGATGGTGCTATTCATACATATGAATTGATAATTTAAAACACTTATTCGTATTCAGCTGCATTCAGTTAGACTGGAAGCCAAACCCTAAATAGTTAGGAAGTCTAAGCAGATGAGGCAAACTATGCAATAAATAAAAACCGGACAAGTGCGAGTCGCCCACCGAGGGTTCCGTACGTATTTGTAGGTACATATCCATCCTTCTATACTAATCCATACCTACTATCCATACTTTAATCATCTTAATTATTATAAATGCGTTTTTTGCGACATAAACGGCTGTATCGTATTTTCACGTTGACATAGAGGGTTGATGCTTTTACAGCATCAAGGGACCGTAGACTTGAGTAAAAGGATTTAATTTCAACTCGATACCTCCACGCGTTCCCGAGATAAAGGGTCTTGACAGACAGACAGATAGACGGACAGACGGACAACAAAGTGATCCTATTAGGGTTCCGTTTTTCCTTTTGAAGTACGGAACCCTAAAAAGGATTAGCAAAATAGGTAAATGTAGAACATGTAGAACGTCAACATCAAAATAAAGTAAAGCAAATGTCCGTGAACTGACGCAGTGACCTCTGTGACACCAACCACGTAATATTCTACCTCGAGGTAACAAAAAAAGCCGTAAAAACAATCGCATAATTTCGCACGGACATCCCAACTCATAACACAATACCATTCTTTTTCCTGCTGTAAATGACGTGAAAGAAATGACACCGACCTTTATATTGACATAGAGTAGATAAGCTCCACAGAATGAGCGAAAATCAGCGCACGCACATAATTATGGACGCATATGTACGAGTATGTACCGAGAACGGAGTTGATAATTTACGTCCGTAACATTTCGCAACTCAAGGTCCAGTTGAAGTCTCAAATGGTCAAACAAGTGGTGGTTTGTGCTGAACTACTTTACTGTCTGCCGCAGCTGTTCGGCACAAATAATGTTTTATAGTGTTCACACAAAAAACAAAAAATCAACTTAACTATTACACATAGACGCTTGTGCATTTAATTATTAAGATTGGTTTTTGTTTTTTTTTATAGCTCATAGACTGGGTACATTTTCTTTCACGTTTGACGCGTCGATTATTCTGACTGGTGACAGTAGCAATCTACTGTCAGAGAAGATTAATCGATTTTTTAATTAGAAAAACGCGTTTAGTATTTCATTATTATTTAGTTTGAAGACTGTATTTATATCAATTGTGCTTGCTTGTCGTATAAAATCAAACTAAAATGCTATATGTAGGAATCTCTATAAGTTCGCAAGTCAATATCTGCTTACATTACGCGTGTTACGCTTACACTCACTAACTCGAAGCATATCTTGGCCTATGTGTGCGCTCGGTGTAAGAAGCTGAAGCTTCTGTACCTATCTACTCTGTGTTCATAATAATATTAATTAAGAAGAGCCAAAGTTTTTATCACCAACATAATTAAATTTGAATAATAAAATTATGACAATGAAAATACATTTTCCGGCACAATTGTTTTAAAGTGATATTTGAATGCACAATAGAAAGCTTTTAGATTTAATAGGGGGGATATTTCTTGATGGTTAAGAATTAATTTGAGATGGTTTTTTTGATCAAGTTCCGTGAGCTTTGTTAAAAATATTATGTAAGTCAATATTAAAATGTTAAGCTGCGGCACTCAGAAACGTTGCTTACGCAAATTGTTATTGATATCCTTGATATTGATCAAGGATTAAACTTAATCGAACAGCAAAGTTGTGTCAAAAATATTGAATGTCCTCAGTCTATATTCATAATTATTGTAAACAGGTACATTTTGTTGTTTTTTAGGGTTCCGTAGCCAAATGGCAAAAAACAGAACCCTTATAGATTCGTCATTGTCTGTCTGTCTGTCCGTGCGTATGTCACAGTCACTTTTTCCGAAACTATAAGAACTATACTGTTGAAACTTGGTAAGTAGATGTAATAATTCTGTAAACCGCAATTTTTTGGGGGTTCCCCATACTTAGAACTGAAACTCAAAAATTTTTTTCACCAAACCCGTATGTGTGGGTGGATCTATGGATAGGTCTTCAAAAATGATATTGAGGTTTCGAATATCATTCTATTTTAAACTGAATAGTTTGCGCGAGAGACACTTCCAAAGTGGTAAAATGTGCCCCCCCCCCCCCCTGTAACTTCTAAAATAAGAGAATGATAAAACTAAAAAAAATATATGATGTACATTACCATGTAAACTTCCACCGAAAATTGGTTTGAACGAGATCTAGTAAGTAGTTTTTATTATACGTCATAAATCATAAAACGCAATTTACCTTTCATTCAATCAACTCAAATAAAAACTTTTATATTATGTTACTCGCACTTGGCTCTTTTTTTTTAAGTGTAACATCAAATGCGCAAAGTAGGCAAAGGCATTGGTCTGATTACAACAATTCATCCACCATTGCCTAGTGTCAGACTGCTTAATAATATACTCGACTTCCAGGCGGACGATGTCGAGGGCAGAAACTAGTATGTCATATTTTGACTGATAACTTTCTATTAAAGCTTATAAAACTTGTCATATTAAATGCCTCTGAAGAGAGACACCATTTATCAGAACTGTTTACTCAAAAAACCATCTTCAATCAATATCACTTTTTAGTTTTTTTTTAAAGGCGGTTCTCTTTTTTCAAAAAAGGTTTTATTTTTCTCTTTTTTTGTGTCTCCTTATCACCTAAAACTATTAAGAAACGGCAACACTGTTAAAACAGAGATTGGAAGTCCTCCAAAGATGGAAAGATGGAAGAAAAGAAAACGTCTTCAAAAAGCGCTTTCGAAATTTCTGTTTGTTGTATACTAAAACGTTCTCCAGAATGTAACAAACAGTTTTGTGAAAACCGCATCAAAATCGGTTCAGCCAAACGGAAGATAATCGCGGACAAACATTCATACAAACATACGGGTCGAACTGATAGCCTCCTCTTTTTTTGAAGTCGGTTAAAAATAGAGCAGAATATGCATGATATTATCTGCCAAGTAATTAAATAGAAACTTATTAGAAGGTGGTGAAACGGGACCTTAAGGTAATTTTCACCGAAATTTCAAGCACAATATTCGTGAACAAAACAAGGTGTTATGTACTAAATTATGTCGTTATTCAATACCGCGCAACGTGCTAAGATCCTTTGATAACCTGCATTGCATGATGCATGGCTAGATACGCTGCCACCTAATATATGGTGTCCTGGCTTTTACATTATTCAATTTTGATGTCGTAAATTTAAAGCGGGACTCATGTACTCGCTGTTTCAGAATACGGCAATGCTTTGAAGGCAGAAATAGGTGGGACGGTCAACGACAAAAGTCGTTTACCACTTGATTTTAAATTCTACATTTTTTAGCACAATATTAAAAGAGTAAAATCAAGATAAATGAATTCTTCATTGTTGTCTGAAAGGCTAAATAGCAGTTTATCGTTAACATTATTTTAACACGTCAACTGCCAAAGTAAATTTTCTAAATCCTCCAAACATTTCTTGAGTATTGACTCCAAATGGTACAAAAAGTTCCCTTTTAAAATATTGTGTTTCATTTATATTTCATTTTCATACAAAAATACGTGATAACTTTTGCTCTAGATACAAAATTAAACGGCCATGTTGAATATGTCTTGCTTAGGGCAATATCAGTAATTTCTAATAGAAAAGTGAACTTCATACAGTGCCAGATGTCAAACTGCAGTCATTTGAATTTGTCAATCACCTGTGGCTGACAGGACCTGCAGTGCTATTCTGTTACAATCTCCCTCGGTGAACACCTAGGTGAAGTGAGCTGTCATCCGATTGTAGTGCTTTGTAAATCCCTAGCATCGGGACAGATGACAGCTCACTTCATCTAGGTGTTCACCGAGGGAGGTTGTGACAGAATAACACTGCTGATAGTGAGTCTGTTAGGCACCGGTGAATGACATCGCAGTTAACGTGTTAAGTCTATTTTTTTCATGATAATTATAATAGTTAGAAAAGTCGGGTAACAGTGTTAGTCGAGTTTTGTTGCTGACCATATATTCTTGGATATTTAATATATTACACAGGGACCTCTACTGTTATCTACTTAATATTAAAAAGAGGTACAGTTTGAATGTTTATGAGGGAATCTCTGAGAATCATGGACCGATGTCAAATAATCTTTCACGGATATAAAGCTATAACTCTCAGATTATGAAACAAAAGGCAGATAGACCGCGCGGAACACTGAGAGTGAAGCCATAAAAGCATCAATCTCGTGATTGTATTCGCTTTTGAATTTGTATTTGCTTTTTAAACGATGCGGCGTTTCGTGCTATACTGACTCGTGTCAGTACAATACGCGTTGTAGGTATTCGCTTTACAATTTGTATTTGCTTTTTTGGCTTCACTCTCATGTTCCGCGCAGTTTATCTGCCTTTGTTTAATTAATCTGAGCTATAACTACTATTAATTTTACTCTCACTGTATACTACTGTTTCTCATGCATGTCATATTATTGAAACCCACTAATAAATACGCTATCTTGCTTTAAAAAAATTACCTTAAAAAACCAAAAGAAACAACATACCATTCGATAAGCTATTTTCTCACACCTCTTAAGCTTAAGCCTATCAAAATAAAACTTTCAGAGCCCCAAAACACAATTTCAGTTGAGAATATTATTCCCATGGGCTTTCTATGGGCACAGGGGGATCCCCCGGCGCCCATTAAGTCTATCGCTTTGTAGATCTCTCGCGACATTAAGAGAATATATTTCCAATTGGTTAGAAGGGGCGGGGCTGACAGGATAGTAGGGGGTCCATGAGCTTTTCTTCTCACAGAAAAATAATTAAAAGATTTATAATTTTATGTGAAAAAAAGAACTCATGGACTCCCTGTCCATGAGGTTTTCTTTTCACAGAAAAATATAAATCTTCTTTAAGTATATTAAAAAAGGTAAAATTTGTTTGTATGAAGGGGAAGGAATTACCTACTCATCCGATATCAAAAATTCTTAGGTTTAAAGAACTTTATTTCTCATAAGAACTTAAATAACAGTTCGCTTAAAATGAGATACATATGTGCTTATAATTAATATTATTAATATTAGTTACCTCTAGGGTGTTGGAAACATTGTATTAGTATAAGTTCTTCTTCTGTTTTATGTTATTTAATCTATGTTTAAATGTGTTTACATTGTCACTTTTTTTTATATCTTCCGGCAAACTATTGAACAGCCGTGCTCCTTCAACCAAAATCGTTTTTTTGCCATAATTAGTGCGCGCTTGCGCCGGTTTTAACTGGATTTTGGTTTTATTTCTTAAGTTGTATGTTATGTTGTTTTTCTTATGTAGTTGTATGTTTGATTGGACAGACTTGGTGATGATTTTTTTAATACGGACGCAAGTGCAGGATGTGTTTAAATGCTTTATATTGAATAGTTTAATCTTTTTGTATAGTGTTCTTGTCGGAGTTAAATAATGATAGTGAAATAGTCATAGATATAAGAAATAGTGTTTTTATTATTTTAATTTTTTTTTCGTCTTTATCTATTTCTTTCTTTTATTTTTTTTTATTTCTGAGGAGCTCGTGGCTAAGTTAAAGCCGTACAGATTGATCGGTCAAAGGTTAAGCTACGATAACCGCGGTCGGTCTGTGGATGGGTGACCATCCCTTTCATACCGAGTTTCCTTCGTGCCTCGGAAAGCACGTAAAGCCGTTGGTCCCGACTGTCATTCGTAGATCTTTGGCAGTCGTTACGGGTAGTCAGAAGTCAGTAAGTCTGACAACCAGTCTTACCAAGGGGTATCGTGTTACCTAGTAACTGGGTTGTGGAGGTCCGATAGGCAGTCGCTCCATGTAAAACACTGGTATTCAGCTGCATCCGGTTAGACTGGAAGCCGACCCCAATATAGTTGGGAAAAGGCTAGGCAGAGATTTTTTTTATTTCTGAGTGCTATAGGCTATACTTTAGTATACAGAAAATTGGGATCTATAAGAGAGAAATTCACAGCGGACGAAGACGCGGTAAAAGTGCTAGTTTATAATTGTCAACAGAAATAAAATGTAAGTTTTTATGTCTGTTAAACCGTCTGTAACTCAAAAAACTTTAACCGATATTAAAATTGTTTCACCAAAATGATCCTTGTGTGCTATATTTAATTATCAAACGGGTCATGGATAAAGTGTCAGTCAGCTATATTTATACAGGGAAATTGAAAATATACCCAAAACCTCTTAATCTGGACTTCGTATCATCACCCTGAATAACATTTGTTCTACGACTTTGACCTCAACTAAATAACGTAGCCAAAAACAATTTATTTGAAGTCTGTAAAATGTACGTATACTACGCGCGCGCGCACCCTTTGATAGCGAATATGATGTAGATAGTAGGTAGGCTAATGTACAGGCACAGCTGATTGCAGGCCTTTCGTCGACCGTATCAGAAAAAAATATTATGCAAAATTTAAAGTGCGTTTATATTTTTTGTATGGAAAAAAATGTTTCGAATTATGAAAAGTCGTAGAACAAATGTTGTTCAGGGTGATGATACGAAGGCAGGATTAAGTGGTTTTGGGTATTTTTTCAACTACCCTGTATAAAAACGTGTACTCTATTATTTAATACTAGCTGACCCGACAGACGTTGTCCTGTCCCGATCTACATGGGGGATGAAAAGGGGTGGAAAAATGGGGATGAAAAATAGATGTTGGCCTATTCTCAGACCTACCCAATATGCACACAAAATTTCATCAGAATCGGTCAAGCCGTTTCGGAGGAGTACGGGAACGAAAACTGTGACACGAGAATTTTATATATTAGAGATTTCAATCGGCTTTTAAAATATATTAAACTAGGATCCGCGATTTCGTCCACGTGGAACCGAAATATACCTATTATAACACAAATCGTATGACACTAGGCAATAGTATAACTTTATTTATTAGTGATTTTTTTATTGAAATCGGATGATTAGTTTCTGTGATAACCTGCTACACCCAAACTTACATACTTTACTTATGTCAATAATAATAATAACATGGCCAACAAAAATATTCTTTTAATTTTCAACCTTATTCACGCAGTAGTAGCGTTTAAAATCGTAGTCAGTCCGCGCCTTAAATCGGTCAAGTATTTTTTTTTATTTATTCATTACAAACAAACAAATATTCTCCTTATCATTGATCAAAGTCATTTAAATAAAAACTTTGTTATTGTAATTCTTTAAAAGTTACATCAAATAATTATGTTAGTCCTATAAGATAGTTACAAGTTAATAACTTAAGTAGCCGACGCTAACAAGATTCAAAATAAAATAAAAAGGTATAAAAGCTTAATCTACTAAAAGTCTAATAGATAATGACTTTTTGAAGCAGTTTATAAAAGAGCTTAGTTTTTAAAGTTACTAAGTAAACATTAAAAATAAAATTGAAAAGTCGATGGATAGCCTGCAGTCACAAAGTAATAAATAAATATAGATGATGTAGGTAAATACATATCCAATATCTTAAAGGTCATGTCCACTAAGGACGCACCCTTTTGGGTTTCACAAGTTCACCAAAAACGAAATTATAAAGTTTTACTAAAGTGTGAGCACTCTTCATCAAATTCCGTAATTTTAAAGAACAAACTTTATACATTGAGGTGTTTCAACTATAGTCTAAGAGGTTCAGAGGTCCAAGAGCTAGCCTAAGAGTCTCCTCGTGTTAAATAAACACTAAAGTTAAAGATAATATAAAAAGACAGAAGGCTAACTCCACATAATCATTACTGTGGCATTGTAACATCGCAATAGCGGTTCTTGTTTTTCTTGCAAGTTATTTCCATTGAGAAGAACGGGCAAGAAACTCCATAGACACTCTTTTAAAATCAATAATATATTACAAATTTAGGTAACATCATTCATGTTGATCGGTCATTGCACAATACCGTTTATACTTTGTACCCGTAGATGTACGTACTGAACATGAACTGTAGGTCGATTCTGTAAAATTCAAACAACAACTCGCATCTCACATCGCTATTCACTCTCACTTCGCATAAGGTTCAAACTGACCTTGATATATTTGACACTTTGAATCGGGTTCGAGTGCAAAGTGAACGTCGAAGTGACGGGGAAATTACCTTACAGAATGCCACTTCTTACGTCATCTCATACTTTATCTGTCAAAATCTCCCTGTCAATTTAGTTCAACTCGCTGACACACTCGTAATGGTGGCGCTAGTGTAAATTCGAATTATCAACAGAGTTTTTAGAATGCCAACCAAGAAACTCACAGCGGATTCAGATTCGAAGTTTAGAATGAGGTCTTACAGAATCACACCCCTGAACATAACAAGAAGCAACTTGCTTCATGTTTAAAACCTACAGATTTCTTGACAATTTAAAAGTGACTGTAAATGGTTTTTTCACAAAAATGGTTATGAGTTTATATCTCTTCGTATGAACCTGGCAAAAAACTATTTATCGTTATTCATAAGTACAACATAATAATGCAAATGATAGATATCGATATCGTCATGTACGGTCACCAAAAGAGATAAGTATCCATGTCGCCGGGAAAAGTTGGGTGACTATTCTAGTTGGGTGAAACCGATGGGTGTTTATGAATAAAATAAAGTAAAATTAATAAAGAATAAACAGTTTAATGCTTTAATTAAATTTCATTTGAAAGCCTCCATTGGTTTTTAAGTCTCTATCTCTCTCTCACTCTATCGCGTTAACGTAAACTCCAATATATATTGAAACTCGAACAGCGCAGTCTAGTGGCAACAATAGGAAACACAATTATCACATACGACGATTATTATAGACGACACGGTTGGCGCAGTGGCTGAGCGATCGACTGCTGCGCAGCGTGTTGCGGGTTCGATTCCCGCCCAGGGTAAACATTTGTGTGATGAGCACTTGTGTTTGGCTTGTGTCTGGGTGTTGTTTATCTATATATGTATGTATTTACAAAAAAAAAAAAAAATGTATTTGTGTATGTATATCAGCTGTCTGACACCCATAGTACAGGGTCTCCCTAGTTTGGGGTCAGATGGCCGTGTGTGAAAATGTCCCCACATATTATTATTAAGTAAACTTCAACTATTCCCGGCGACATGAATACTTATCTCTTTTGCTGACTGTACATGTCAACACATCAATTCTCGTTAGTACCTTAGCACTTCATTTGTTTTTTTTTTATACCGTTCTTGTGTTTCCGTGAGATAGTACATAAAGGACAATGCCAGAAACTCTACAGAACTTTGCCCCACTCAATAAAAGTCATGTGCAATATGTAGCATCTTACTGTTTATTTATTGCTGATAATTAAACATTAGTCTTAGTGACTGTAGAATTTGCGGTTTCCGTTTAAATCTAAAAACAATAATGACATTGATTATAGGTTAAATTGCATTTTACGTACAATTAGTTTGTATTTTGTAGGTAATTATTTCGTAATCCGCAAGTTCTAAAGAAAAACAATTTAGTATAGAAAGGTTATATATTCATTACAATTATTTTCATTAATTTACTTTTTCTGTACATGTGTTACTTTTCTGTACATGGATTGGGCAGGATCTGGCATTGTCATTTGACGCGGATGATTTCGTAGTCAAAAACTTTTAAGGGATTTAGAGCACAATATAGATAATTATTTATAACTATAACTGACCCGACAGACGTTGTTCTGTCCCTTAGGTACCACTTAAACCTTCCCTGGACTTCCACAAATATTTCGAGACCAAAATTAGCCAAATTGGTTCAGCGGTTCTCGAGTTTTAGCGAGACTAACCACAGATATAGATAGACCTAGATAACGCAAAAGCAACTACTTTGCGTGCCTATTTACGTGCCTAACTTACGATAAAAAATCGTGAGTAAAAAAAATAAAGTAAACGTTTCCTTCTATCGGTAAGTCATTTTGTGATTAATATTATGCGTTAATAATATTAATCACAATAGAAAAAAACAATAAGAATAATTAATTTAAAAAACAATTATCTTTAATCTGATACCCTTAGTAATACCTGATAATAAGGAAATAAGGAATAATAAGGAAAAACAAAACAATCGTATTACATTGTGACGTCCAAAAAATGGCACGCCTGGTTTTCATACAGATCGTGATACTTGCGTTATCTAGGTCTATCTATATCAGATATAGATAGACCTAGATAACGCCCTGTGAGACTAACGAACAGCAATTCATTTTTATATACACGCTTAACTGAGACCATTCCTGAGGTAGCTGTGCGGTGCTGCAGGGATAGAGTGACGTGATGCGAGAGCTCACAGATATGTCAACTTGTGACAACTGTCACCCCTCCCGCATCGCTCAGCTACCTCAGAAACTGTCTCAGATAAGCGGACGGGCTATTTGTACTTCTGCAATTATTCATATTGTGAACCTAAGCTCTAAATCCCTAAAAATGTATTGTGTTTAACTACACTCTGTTAGGTGACCCATATTTTTTGCGTTACGTAAACGTAACCTAGATTTTAGGGACCATACTTTTTATACAAATTGTCTATTTACGTTAGAAAGATTTTGCGCCAGCCGACCCATTTTTCGAGGGTATACAAATATTGTTGTAGACGGTAAAATTGCAAATAATGGGTCGTCTCTATTTATTATACATAATAAAAAGGTCTTATTACGAGTGTTTGTACCCATAGATATCCGAGTTTGTACCTAATTTGTTTAGCGTAGTTTTGGTTATATACCTGAATAATAAACAGGTAATTAGTACGCTGCTGTAAAAATGTCAAATCGAGTTTTAAAAAAGCCTTGTATTTGTTACTCTTGACCTACTTACACCAGCCAAGGTTATCTCATTAACTCCAAGTTAATGAGATAACCTTGATATTGGGTAGCACCTTACATGTCATCGGCACCATCCCATCTGCTCATAGTCAGAAAGACTGATCGCAAGAATTAAACGGAAAAAAAAAAAAAAAAAAAACTCCAAGTTAATTGCTGACGCGGGAGTATTAACATATTGAAAACTAGATCCGCCCCGGTTTCGCACGGGTATTATCGTCATATTTCAACCTAGCCGTGTGATGCCGGCCGCGAATAGCACCACCCCATTTTCTACCCAACGCAACAGAGGGATATTGGCCAGAGGATTGGCAGCCGCGTCCTTTTGAGTATCATTACACCAACTGCGATTGCCAATATGTATCAGCCAAGCATGGCGATCACGGTTGAACCCCCCCCCTCCCCCAGACCTATGCCCAGGGGTGTGATTCTGTAAGACCTCATTCTAAACTACAAATCTGAATCCGCTGTGAGTTTTTTGATTGGCATTCTAAAAACTTGGTTAATAATTTGAATTTACACTAGCGCCACCCTTGCGAGCGTGTCAGCGAGTTGAACTAAATTGACAGGGAGATTTTGACAGATAAAGTATGAGATGACGTAAGAAGTGGCATTCTGTTAGGTAATTTCCCCGTCACTTCGACGCTCACTTCGCACTCGAACCCGATTCAAAGTGTCAAATATATCAAGGTCATTTTGAACCTTATGCGAAGTGAGAGTGAATAGCGATGTGAGATGCGAGTTGTTGTTTGAATTTTACAGAATCGACCTACAGCAGGGGGCGTCTAAAGGTTGACATGATGATGATGACGATGATTTCAACCTATTTACTCAAAACCTAAGCAAATTATACACAAAAACCTTCCTCGTGAATGAGTTTGTCAATTGGGTATTTTACTCTTTACGAGAAAAAATCTATAAATATGATATTGAGACAGTTTAGGCATAAAGCAGTCGGAAAATGTAAGTTTTAGTTCATAAAATAACAATATATTTTTTTAAATTCAATTCAAAGTTTTCAGTATTTTTAATCTGTTATAAAACACCATGAAATAGTAGCGGCCATATTATTACGCAGTACGGCTGTGTAAACAAAAAATTGTCAACTGTCAATCAACCGATTGGCGTAATATAGTCTTTGTACTTTTATTATTTTCGTAACCAACGTAATTTTTTCATTATTACAACTATTACAGAATATACTTTTAATTATTTATAAATGATATACAATTATCATATTTAATATGAGCTCATTTGATACAAAACGAACTGACGTCATTTACGCTGAGCAATATGGCGTCCAGTAAGAGGCGTTTTCGTCAAAATACGCGCGAAATTTGAAAATTCAAAATTTAGATGCATTTTTATGGCACTTATCGATTGAATAAAAATGTTGTGTTTTATTTGGTGGCATATTAGCACTACAGAATTTCATTGAGACACTTTTATAAAATGGGTACCCTATTGGTGAAAACCACATGAAAATCCGTTCAGCAGTTTTTTAGTTTATCGCAAACAGACAGATAGACGCGGCGGGAGATTTTGTTTTATGATATTATTATGTAGTGATTAAAACTCGTGTTACCAACAAACTTTGTGTTAATGTTCTGGCACAAGTTATATGGTATTCATAATTATCATTTGAATATTATTTTATGGAATACTAACAGTTATTTATCAGATTTTTTGTAATCATTTCTGTACATCTAATGAACTTGTTCTTTCTTAATTAATTTTTGTTTTTTTTTTTTACCTTGCTTTAATAGATAATGAACAAGAATGCAATGGAAATAGATTTGTAAATCTGATTCTACGTGGTATTTATATTCTTGCCTATTAAACTATATACATAGAAAAAGCAACGAGTGATAATTACTCGGCTCTCAGGCAATTATAGTCTTGATTGCTAGACTAACCACTACTATGAAGTACCTAGTTATTGTGTCAATTACCTCTAGTACTCGTATTATAGGACCTAATTACAGCGTAAACAGAGGCGTTGAAGTAGAACAATGATCTATTAGGACATTAGTTAATTAATTACAAGAAAGTTTTATAAATTAAATACTTGGATAGAATTTATATTTATTTCTCACAATTTCTACAGTCTTTCTCCTTAAACAAGTTAATGCTATTCGCTTGAAGGCTCAATCGAGAATGTGCGAGAGAATGCCAGCAGTCGCCAAGCCACTTCGCCCCTCACCGAGGCCACCGATGACGATAGTTCCTATTTCTACCGGCTTGGCGCTGCTGACGCTCTCAACCAGTAAAGTCTATTAACTACTTATTAATCTTATTATTAATGAGTTAATAACTATTTATGCTAAAATTATGAATAATTGTATTAAATATTTAACAAATCATTACAAAAGACTGTGAGCAATTTTGTTGGAAAAAATATTTATGATTAGCACTTTTCTGGTTTTCTGTTCTGATACTGTTTTTATTAATAATAAAATATGGCTTATATCACTCAGGAATAACGCTATTATCTATTTATGAAAGAATGTTTAAACTCTGTTGAATATATTTTGAGTTTATCCAATACAAACTAACATATACAAAATAGTTTTAGATTCTCTTTATAATATAGTGAGATGATCGGATGAATATTATTACTAAATATTCAAATAAATAATTATTACGTCGTCGTTATTATACGTCAGTATCAATCGTAATTTTATGTCAATTTCAAGGAAAAATGCTTTCATGTGTGTATAAACTATGCACAAATTACGCAAAGACAGACTGACCTTTTTTTCGTACTGTATAAGTTTTGTATGTGCCTACTAATATATAGGTATAAAAGCTTACGCCGTTTTAAAGTGCGTTAATCGTGTAGGAGGTGTCTATTTATAATACGTCATTGCTAGAAATATTATATTTTACCTCTAATGTAATTGCTCCTTCCATACTATATCGAATATCAAAGAAAATGATCCTAAATTCAAACCAGGATTTATCCTGAATCTTTCTCGCACATATCCACCACACGATCGGATACAACATTCGCAGGAACAATCTCATTAGCCGTGAATTTCGTGGACCCTCCCATCGCAAGATTTATATTGTTATGCCCGAATCTTAAGCCGGTGTAATGTAGGGATATTTGCATTTTATCTGCGTACAATCGATGAGTGATTAGTTTTGCGGTTCGGGTTGTATGGTGTTGGATGTAGCCTTGTGTGATAAGAATAATGATTATCTTAACATTTTAACTTAAAAAAACTTTTTATTCTGATTGAAATTTAAGCTTTTGATAATATCAATAAATCACTGTAAGTTGTTTCAAATGTGTGTTGAATGATTCTAAAACTGCGATTTGAAAAGTGTCTTTAAAGTAACAAAAATAACAATCATTATTGTAAATCATGATCTAGTGATAAACAATTTACTTCCAAAGAGAAGATCAAAAAGACCAGAGACATATGACAGTATTTTATAATCTAAAATCCTTTAACAGCCTATCATAAAATCATTTCAATAAGTAGTCCCCAAAAATTTCCCCGAAATCAAATTTAATTACACCACTAGGCACGCAAAATCCCGGAACGCTTAACGTCGCTTTCAAATAACCTTTAAATTATAACATCTTAAAGCTTGTAATTTAAACCGTTGTAACATTTCACTCGACGATAATCACTGCCTTGGTCGAAATTAAATCGTAGGTCGCAATCAATTACGACCGTCCGCCGGGTAGAGCCGAGCTTTTTCATAGACATTATCTCTTTTACTCCGAACCTAAGGACCATTTACATTGGTCTTTGCAACCATGGTCGCGGAAATATAAAGTTAGTCGAATTTACTCTGACACCAAAGTCTTTGAACCCGTTATGGGATTTAGCATCCCTAAATCATGGTAAACTGCAGAAAATAATTTTGAAGTATGAGAAACAGGGGTGAAGACGTTTTTGACTCTCCTCCGACCAGACGGGTGTTGTGTCTGGTGGGCTACAGCCCGACGATTGTTGTCGGGATATACAAAATATATGCTAATGTCGCGGAGTACTTTGATACCCCAATGTAGAAAATGTCACATGTGAATGGCTTCGTCGGTTCCGGCTGTCATTCATGCATCTTTGATAATCTTTGAGGATTATATACCGTGAAAGCACCAATTGTTGACACCCCCCTAATTTATTGACACCTCAGTAGATTTTTCCTATAAATAAGTAAAAACCCCGATGTAGGTGTTGCTTAGTGGCAAAATACCAGTTATTAGTTATTTTTAATCATACTGGCAACACAAAACTGGCAAAATAAATAATTTGGCGACAAAACAGCTGTTGTGATCAGAGCGTGCTGATGAAAATAAAAATAACTGCCAAAAGTTTAAATTTTTGCGAAGGTTTGAGTGTGTATTAATTAAGTTTGTTTTCACAGGTTCGAATCGGCATTGTGTTGATTTTGATGTTGGACTAAATTATCACGAAGTGCAGAACATATTTTTACTATTATATTTGCTGTTTTGTTCATTTCTATTTATTAATGGACGATGTTAATATTTGGTATGCACAAAATGAGAAATACCAAATCATCGACATGCATGTCAATAATTGGCTTTTTCATGGTTTTTGTTTATGATGATTTTGTGCATTATTTTTGCTTCAGACAAGATTTAATATGTGAATAAATAATAAACAAAGCTTCTATTCGTCGCGCTTCCAAATGTTGACACGGTGTCAATAAATGGTATAAAGTTGTGTTAATAAATGGTAAAATGCGAATTTTATGTGTAATCATTGCGTTTGCGAATTTTTTCCAGAACGAAACTATAGTGTAATACACCAAAGAGGCAGGAAAAAACTAAAGATAAGATAAAGAGGAAGAAATATAAATAAAATAAATATAATAATATAAATAGTGAATCTGTAGTAAAAGCCTTACTTACACATAATGGTGAAAAAACTTGCGGCCAATGTTTATAAGTGCCACGAACTAAATTAATTTATGAAATAAAAAACTCTGATCATAATTCTAGGCCAGTTTCTGCTACTATATTGACTAAAGAAGAGGAAAAGGCTTTAGAAAATTGGATCAATGTGTGCTGCAAAAAGGGGTTTCCGAAGAGAAAAGAAGACTTAAGAGCGCCCTTCCCCATCGAACGAACTTCAACGCGAGCGTGATTGAATTTTTGTTTTGTTTCAACCATCGCAAAGCTCGAAAACAAACGAGTGAGTGAGAACGCGATAACATCACAGGAAAACTGGCACGCGGAAATTTCACAAAACTTGTTCCAGGACATACGTGTTTTTGAAAAAGCCTTACAGGTTTTTGGTAATAATGTTTGTAATTTAGAATCACATTAACATGTGCAAGGTTTGCATGAAGCTGATTTTTTACTTTTTCAATGTATGAGTGCATTACGAACGGCCAAAGTTCAGATAAAATTGTGCAAAAAAGCGGATTTTCGGACGTGTTTACTAAATTAGTTTCGCAAAAAAATTTATTTTTGGCTTCATACAAACCTAGATTTTAACAACAAGATACCTGGGTATGAGCGTTTGTATGGGAAATGGACGGGGGGTTTGCCATAATCTCCCATGCAGGGTAGGCGTCTTGGGGATCGCAGTGACATTATTGATTGAGTACACGGAAGTCGCTGCGGCCCGACTTCCCGGTTTTCCCTTAGTCGCCTTCTACGACACCCTTAAGATAAAATGGGAGGGTGCTATTCTAGACCTGACATCCCACGGGGTATAAAAGAGATAGTAGACCTGATTTTGTTTATATTTTGTTGTTCTCCAACAATATACAATAGCCTGACGGCAGTTAATTGCTGATCTGTCTGAAGTGTCAATAATAGGGATAATGCTATGTCGATAGTTAGGAAAAGAATGTCAATAATTGGGTAAATCGCGTACTGTATATTTAAATCCGAAAAGTAGTGCTCAATGGCGTTTTGACACCATTGTTTTACGCTTGTAACATTCACTGATGTCTAATCTATCATACCAAAAATAAATATTTTCTTTGGTGACTCAGGAAATTTAGCAGTCTTTGTCAATTTAAATGGTAACCCTTAGAGTGTCAATAATTGGTGCTTTCACCCTAATTCCTGTAAATGTAAATATTGTAAACATCTTTTCTAATTAAAATAGTAAGTATTGAGTTTCCTGCGCATTCTTCTTCATACAAACAACTAGACAACTAGAATCATTTTTATCCTATTTGACGTTCAAAAGTACCATAATGGTCTAATTGAAATAAATGATTTGACTTTGACTTTAACTTTGACAGTCGTTATGGACAGTCAAAAGATCTGACCACATGTCTTACCAAGAGACATCGTGCTACCCAGTGGCTGGGTTGAGTAGATCAGATAGGCAGTCGCTGCATGTAAAACACTGGTATTCAGCTGCATCCGACTTGACTGGAAATCGACTCTAGCAAAGTTAGGAAAAGGCTAAGCCAATGATGATGAGGTTTTGTATGTTGGTGCACCAATTACATAAATAAATTAATTTTACGACCAAAATTACGACCACGGTCGCATCTGCCAGTGTAAAGCCACCTTAACACGCGTCCTTCAGCGCGCGAACTTAAAATGTTTCGTTATAAAGCACCGATTTCATTTTACAGCTATTTAAATGGCACAGAAATTGATAGGCTATCTAAATGGAGTTTGGATGGATTTGTCTTAGCTTTTCTTAAGATTTTGAAGAAGATCAATCTCTTTGAGAGTACTTGGGATAATGCTATCTTTATCTTTTTCGATGAGAATATTCTACTCGTGAATGTAAAGTTTATTCACTCGTTTTTGGTGTGTGTGTTCCTTTTTTATACTCGTTTTTTTTGTATGTGTTTTTTATGGTGTCCCCTTGTTTCGCAGACAGAAATTTCAAAGAATTTCGTTTCCCAGAAAATGTTTAACATAATATTTGGTTCTCGTATTTTTATTTCGACTATTATTGTTTCAAAGACCATTTACTTCAATGAAAAATATTTCACAGAAACACAATTCAATGAATTTTTAATCACATTTTTTTGTTTAACAAACTTATCAAAAAGTAGAATTCTTTTTAACGAATATTGTTTGTTTGTTGTATTTTTCCATGGAATTTATTTCAACGAAAATGTATAGATATAAATAGACAAAAACAAAAATGTTGTCTTAAAAAGTCAATATGTTGTGCTACCAAAGTTAATGACAGAAACGAATCGCTGCGAAACCGACTTCCCCGAAGTCCTGTCTGCCCTACCCCGAGAGTGTAATTTAAATCTGCGTAGGCGTGGAGAGGCGAGGCGGCCCGCAAGCTGAGGAGCAGGTGGTTTTAACGCCCGCCGCCGCGGCTGAGGCTGGCCGGCGTAGTCGGCCAGTAAGCCGAAGCTGCGGTGGTGAGCGTGAATTCCATCTGCGACGATAAGCTGAGCGGAGCCCCACAACGCCGGAGCCGTGACAGAAACTATGCCTGCTGCACGTTACATGCTCGCTTGCATAATGCATGCTTGCTTGCATGATGCATGCTTGATTACATGCTGTATGCTTGCTTGCACGCTGCATGCTTGCTTGCACGCTGTATGCTTGCTTGCACGCTGCATGCTTGCTTGCACACTGCATGTTTGCTTGAACATGCTTGCTTGCACGCTGCATGCTTGCTTGCACGCTGCATGCTTGCTTGCACGCTGCATGCTTGCTTGCACGCTGCATGCTTGCTTGCACGCTGCATGCTTGCTTGCACGCTGCATGCTTGCTTGCACGCTGCATGTTTGCTTGAACGCTGCATGCTTGCATACATGCTGCATACTTGCTTGTACGCTGCATGCTTGCTTGCATCCTGCGTGGTTGCTTGCACGCACGCGCAGTAAGTTTGGTTAGAACTGAGAGTCCCATTCCTGGGAATAAGTTTTATATTAAATAAAAAATATAAGGATAAAGAATATTTGATTTGTTATTCTATGATATGATTCTTCTAACAATAAACTTTATGTGAAACAAAAATCAATGATTTGAAAATCTTGAAAGTAAGTATTCTGCGTATTGATTATTCTATGAAACGAAATTATTAGAAAATTTTTATGTGAACCGAAATTCTATAAAACTATTAGCTATGAAACAACGTACAACCGTTTTTTATGTATGTATACTGAAATGAAAAAGTCTTTTTTATTTTCGCTTAGGACGTTGAGCTTTGACGTCTTATTCCCAGTAGGTTTAGACAACACTACTTTCTCAGACGAATTCTCATAAAAGTCAATAAAATATTTTGGTTCAAGATCCTAGAGTCGGCAGACGTACGTCATTTGTCGTATGTCACTACAGGGATTCAGCAGAATATCAGCGTCAGGTCTATTTGCCCGACACATGCTGAGCTGAACTTCCATTTGGTGCAACCTTGAGACGTGCCGCACTTTGTTTTAACCCTTATTTTATTCGATTTGGTTTTTTTTTTGTGTTGTGATATGTCTTTTGGGTGCACTAAATAAATTATTTATCTATCTATCTATTTAAACATTCTTCCTTTATGGACATTGCTAAGTGGTTGGTGAACTTTTCTTGGGCCAAAGAACACTTGTCCCATTTAGAGCTGGCGAGTATTTTGATGCCCTATGAACCCTCCATTATGAATCCTACACATATAATATTTTTTTTTTAGTTTTTACGAGTTCTACATAATATTATTATAATTATTTTTAAGCTTCGTGGGAAAATTCAGACTCAGAATAAAAAATAAAAATAATTTGTAGATAAATAGATAAATATAAGAAGAAAAGAAGATAAATAAATAGATAGACAAAAGAAGAAAAAAAAAAATAGAAATAGATAAATCAATACCTACCTATAGATAGTTAGTAGTACTGAAGAAAGTATACGTAGTATCAATGCTGAACCCTATATCAGGTATCAGATATAAAAGGTACCTTACTTACTCACGTTCCAAAAGTCTGGAGGAACTCGTGGCTAAGCAATCATGATGCGCTTACCGCGGTCATCCGTGGATGGGTGACCATCCATTTCATACCGAGGCGTGTAAAGCCGTCGGTTGTTGGCCATTCGTAGATTGTTGACAGTCATTATAGGTATCGAGTTATGGCGGACTAGGGGCGTCCGTCGTCCGACCAAATAGCCCCGAGTTGGCAGTGTTTCATGCGCGCCACTCTAGAGTGGGTGCGGTCGGTATGGGAATGGCCGCACTGGGAGGTGGGACCCGCTGAGGTTCTGCAAGTCAAGGCCTTTCGGGGGAGCGGTGAATGCTTATGCGAAACCCCGGCCCTATGCAGGGGTGGAACACCGCGGTGGTTTTAGCCGGTAAGAGTCTGGCATGCCCCTCCGTCACCCCCACGATGGAGGAAGTCCATGAGAATTTCCACCACGCAAAAAAAAAGGTCACATAGGCAGTCGCTCCATGTAAAACACTGCTGTTCAGCTGCATCCAGTGAGACTAGAAACCGACCCCAACATAGTTGAGACAAGCCTAGGCAGGTAATAATTACTCAGTTCCGTTCAAGTATGGGGGCCGGTTTTTATTTCTTGGACTATCTGGTGTCCGCGACTTTCCTACCCATCATGACCTGTCGATCCGTACTTTTACTTAGCTTACTCTTGAACGTAAGTTAGTACCTTTTATACCTAATGCTTCAAAAATGACCCAACATTGAAACTAGCTAGTACGCATACCTTTTCCTCAAACCTCTTAACTAGAAAGAAAGAAAGAAAGAAAAACCATTTATTCACGAGATAGTGACGCACATTACAAAATAAATGCTGTATATTATATACTACACAATTACTACAACACATTACACACAATTATTATAATCCATATTGTAATGGTTGTATTCGTCCTGAAAGTTAACTCTGACGTCTATTTTCGTAAAACGATATGAAAGAATGTCTTCGCTTTAAAAAACCATATTTAAAAATTATACTTTTACTCTGTAGCTGTCTAAATCAAGACTTAATCTTTCTAAAACTGTAAATTGTCTTTAAATAATCTGCTCACATAATTACGATATTGCTCTGGGCAAAACGCAAAAACATGAAGTTTTCGTCACGAATCGAATACGCGCTTTTAAGGCATTCTTAGATGACGTGGGTCCAGTGAAACTGGGTTCTCGGTTCATATTAGATTGTCGAAGGCAGCCTAAAATAGAGTCTCTGTTCTTTATAGACACACACATTTGTGTCACATGATCATAACGTGTATGTGTATCATACATCATTGAAACGTGTAGCCGTCGACCCCATAATAAAAAGTGAAGATAGTCAGGGAAACAATTCTAATAACTTATATTAACGTTCGCATTCAAATCTCAGTGTCAATCTATCAAAAAGACCTCCAAAAAGATCTACATTTTTGACAAGAATTTGACATTGTTTATAGCTGAGATGAAATTAGATTTGAAACGTTTCAAATCTAATTTCAATTGGTAATTCTACCAATTAAAAACTATTATACTCGTATAGAATATATTTATGTCTGTGGGGTGTCTGGGCTAGAATAGCACCCTCCCATTTCATTCCGAGGGTGTCGTAGAAGACAACTAAGGGAAAATTCGGAAGTCAGGCAGCAGCGGCTTCCCTTAACAACCTCACTACGATCCCCAAGACGCCTGCCAAGCGTGGGCATTATGACAATACCCCATTGTCATAATGCCCACGCCTGGCAGGCGTCTTGGGGATCGTAGTGAGGTTGTTAAGGGAAGCCGCTGCTGCACACTTAACCTATGACACTCTGCATAACTGTATCTTTCTATCAATGAAACATGTTTTGTCATCGGAATCTTTACTTCTAGAGATTACCTCTTCATCATCATGATCAGCCGAAAGACGTCCACTGTTGGACAATGTCCGTGACAGAAAGATATACTAGATATGATGCTAGAAAGATACATAATTACAGAGTGCCATAGGTAATGTTTTATGCTACCGATACTTGAATTTCTACCGGTTGAACGGGGTGAGATTGATTAGTTTTGAAATAAAAACCTACGTATCTTTTACAATATTAGAATAAAAAATCTGAAAAAAATCAAATTAATGACGACTTTTTCAATGATAACACAATAACATTGTTTACTTAAAAATGATTAATAATTTAGGAGAAAAAAAATTATAACCTGTCAGTTTTATTGATATTAAAAATGGGGCTGCTTTGATTTTTGCTTTGGGTCACACATTGGTTCATAGGTTCATAGTGTGTTGAAATGGTTGTCTACTTTTATAATAATTGTAAATAATAATATGAGAACACTATGTATCTATGTATACAACTTAGCTGTCATTCTTTATCTTGTAATACTTTGTACATACTTCAATATAGTGTTTTTATGCAAGGTCCATCGTATTCACGTATAGTTATATAACTGTAAATGCAAAATATTGTACACATTTATTTTTAAAAGAGTAAGTATGGAGTTTCTTGCCCATTCTTCTCCATACGAAACTACCTTTTGGAATGGGCAACTAGAATCAACTTTATATTTTTTTATTATGACGTTCAAAAGTGCCTTTTAATGGTCTAATTGAAATAAATGATTTGACTTTGACTAACATCCGATTTTTAATGCTGGTTTAAAGTCACCCCGACGTAGAACGCATTTTCGACTAATATTCAGGGTTAACTTTGAACGTAATTTTTTTCACTTCCAACTATATTTAATGTACTACACCGTTTACAAAATACGGCGTAACAACTTGAATTCCTAATAGAAGACAAAATAAACGGGTGCGTTTAATTTAATGAGTAAAATATAGTAAAATATTAGAATTTCAGGTAATTATCGAAGTCACCCTTTTGTTTCAAAGTAACCCCGTTCGACTACATTTTGAAGGTAGTTTCTATGGGAACTATTACCCGCTGTCGCTTGAGTAACACGCTGATTACTCATACGCTTAACTTACTGAAGTCTACCAGTCTACTAACTGCAAGACTACCGGTCCACAATCGAAAGTCGGTAACGGTCCTGAGTTGTGCCGTCGTCCTATCGCGTGCTGCTGCTCCCAGGTCGGGTCTTACTGATAAGATCCGCGCCGCAAAGCTAGGAGCCGATCGCGGCAGTCTTCTCTTCGGCCGATCCCGTTTGCCGGCCAGGCTGTGGATCCCTTTAACCTGGAAATCTCTGCCTGAACGTAATGCGTTTAGGTCAGTGCTAATTTTAATTCTTACTGCTGTTTTTGATACTCATCACATTTTAATCTTTCTGTGAGAGCTATTAAATTCAATCGTACATCGTACGTAGTCTTTTATTTCTTAAACTATTAGAATTGCTACAGAACATATTGTTATCGTAACTCATCCTCTTACGGCCGCCTGGGACCTCCGTTCCAGACCTTGGAGCTGACCGCGCCAGTCCTTCTTCCGTCCGATCCAGGTTGCCGGCCAGAATGGAGCCTAGGCGTCGCTGCCTTACTACAGTGCATTGCATACAGTGCGTTTAGGTTAGTCTTTTATATTTTTCTGTTTTTGTACGCATTATATCTTTCTCAAATTTATTAAATTTGATACGTGCAAGTCTATTTAGCCTTTTATTTTATAGGATTAAGTAGATTTGCTTCTATCGTAATATCATTTAGTGGAAACATTACCAATAGGTTACTAAATCACATTCCATTATGAGTTATGTCCATTTCCAAAAACATTACGTAAAAATATCCAGTAGAGAAAAAACAAAATTCTCTCAATATTGTCTCTTAGGCCCAAAAGAAATGTAACTAGATTCAGCTAAATTCTAAAAGGGGAAAACTGTTTACCGAAAAATAGGGCGAAGTAAACCTTTCCAGTATTTGTTGTCGAGTCTAAACAGATTATCTCTATCATTACTCTAGAACATTTAGTTCGCAACTTCTTTATTTAATTGCGAAGTTCATCTCGGGGACCGGGAGGAAGATTTTCGCCTATTTTATTTTAAGACAGGTGCTGACTAAACAATTTTGCTGCTTTTCATTATTTAACTCAGCAAAAATTAATAATGTACAAACAATTTTAAATTCTGAATAAATATTTTATGGTTATTGATTTTTAGGGTTCCGTACCTCAAAAGAAAAAACCAAAACCCTTATAGGATCACTTTCTTGTCCGTCTGTCTGTCTGTCTGTTAAGACCCTTTATCTCGGGAACGTGTGGAGGTATCGAGTTGAAATTAAAACCATATACTTAAGTCTATGGTCCCTTGATGCTGTAAAAAATCAATCCTCTATGTTAACGTGAAAAAAGATACTGCCGTTTATGTCGCAAAAAACGCATTTATAATAATAATTAGATTAAAGTATGGATAGTATAGAAGTATGGATATGTCCCTACAAATATGTACGGAACCCTCGGTGTGCCGGTTTTGGAACGAAGTTCCTTATCGCGCGTTGTGAAAGGGGGCTAGACGGAAAAAATTCTTACGAAAAGTTGTCACGACACTTTTGTATATTTGATTTAAGAGCCATCTATTAACGTTATTGGCGCAACTGTGCTCTTCGAGATCGAATTACGAACGGCCAATAGATGGCGCAGTAATAATTTATTGGTCTTTCTATCTAAATAACTAGGTACGCATTGTACTAACATGTTAGAAAATGTTAATCTTTAAAATGACTTACTTACAATGTAAGCAGCCATAATAACTTTTCATTCCTCGCTTTTTTTTGCCCTGGCTTAAAGCCACTTAAATTCACTTTAACGCATCACAGTAATTAATCGAAAGGAACTTCGTTCCATCCGGGTGTCCCTTGACACCTCTCAAGTTTTTTTATTTAGTGAATGGATGTTGTGATTTTGGGCAGCAATCAAAACAGTTGGGCGACCACTGCGGGGTCGGTCAGCTAAATTACCCATCCCGTGGTACCTCTGCAAGTAGTCACGACTGGATTGGGATAGCAACTCTGCGTGCTTGTTCTCTCGTGGTGTATCCTTCTTCCTTCAAAGTTACTATTCTTGCTCGTACAACTTCTGATAATCCTCTTGGCACTTTTTCAATCACACCTTTCCGCGAAAAAGTATTTTAAATCCGTTAAAATAGACTAAATCAGATTTCTGAATGAGCGTAATCTAGGACTGAAAGCATTTTTCGGGTTCCGTAGCCAAATGGCAAAAAACGGAGCATGACGAATCCATCGTCATGTCTGTCTGTCTGTCTGTCCGTCCGTATGTCACAGCCACTTTTTTCCGAAACTATAAAAACTATACTGTTGAAACTTGGTAAGTAGATGTATTCTGTGAACCGTATTAAGATTTTCACACAAAAATTGAGAAAAAAACAATAAATTTTGGGGGTTCCCCATACTCAGAACTGAAACTCAACATTTTTTTTTCAACAAACCATACGCGGGGGTTATCTATGGATAGGTCTTCAAAAATGATATTGAGTTTCTAATATACTTTTTTTTTCTAATTTGAACAGTTTGAGCGAGAGACACTTCAAAAGTGGTAAAATGTCCCCCCCCCCCTGTAACTTCTAAAATAAGAGAATGATAAAACTAAAAAAAATATATGATGTACATTACCATGTAAACTTCCACCGAAAATTGGTTTGAACGCGATCTAGGAAGTCATTTTTTTTAATACGTCATAAGTCGTAAACCGCAATTTACCTTTCATTCTTCAACTCAAACAATTTTTTTAGTAAAGAAGTTGTAGGTATGTTACTTGCTGCTACGGAACCCTTCATGGGCGAGTCCGACTCGCACTTGGCCGCTTTTTATATGGAGAAGCAATTGAACTGTTTCATTGTTTTATATTCCAAGGGCGGGTTGCTTCAACTAACTATAATACTGACCGGTAATAGTCAAAAATGGCGCTAACTATCGTCAAATCAAAAAAATGGGTTGTTTCACAAAATCATACGTCAAAAGTTCCGACCAGTCATCGTAATTTTGTGTTGTCAAACAGCTACTTCAAACATCAAAATATTATGGAATCTCTTTTTGGATAACTTTAACTGACGGATTTTTATGTCATGAAATAACCCGTTACATTTAACGTAGGTTAAACATCGTACGTCATAGTTACTTTTTAACCGTCCGTATGTAAAGTTAACCGACTGTTTGAAACAACCCGCCCTAAATCTATATTTTTAAATAAAGAATCTAAAAAGATTTTTTGATGTGTGTATGTGTTAAATGGTTCCATATTCTCGCTTCACTGCACACAGAACCATACCAAGTTTTAGATAAAATTGCCATGGAGAATTATTGCTCTTGCGGTTTGAAGAACTTTACCTGCCGATGAAACTGCAGGCAAATGAGACATACCAAGTTTGTGTCTAAGTTTTGAAGGAAACAACTTGGTGTTTCGGGGTTTTCAACACATTAAGCGATTTTCCGCACGGGATTTTTGTCGTGAAGTTTCTTCCTGGATTTTAGCGATCGGCTCAACGTTGAGTGCTGAATATCCAGTGCGCAGTTAAAAACCGCCGCGATTGAAATACGACGTTGCCGGGTATTGTATTTTAACAAATTTGTTCATGCGGACAAGCGCTAAAGGTTACTAAACTCGAGTAGAGATGCTCCGCAACCACCTAATTGTCTGGCTAAATTACCACCCCTACTCCAAGGGTATCTAAAAAAAATAGGATAACTTGTGATCCTATTTTTTTGTTAAGGTTGTAGTGAGCTATCTTCGTGGTCGACCAGACTGTCTCATAATAAAGCCAGTCTAGGCAGTGCCTAACTCTTAGCGGTTAGAACCACACTCCTGCCTATGCCTGAACCCCTGCCGAACCAGATTCGCAGGGATTTTGCCAGGGCTGTTTTTATTTCGGATTTAATTTTTTTCCGTGCTATATTAAACAGTCAGTTAGTGACTCTAAACGCTTTTATTTGTTCCGTTTACTAACCAATTTTATTTTTTTATATAATTTATCCGCCAACATGCATCGGCCAAGCATGGCGATTACGAACCCCCATTGAAGGAGAGCATGCCCAGCAGTGGGCGTTTTATGGTTGATGAAGATATAATTTATTCTAATGTTCGTGCCGACACGAGAAAAGAACAAAAAAAAAATCAAAAGGTTCTAACGAATTGAGATCATTTTTTGGAGTCGATTAAAAAGACACCTTCGAAGGACCTAGATCCAAATTATGAGGTGTTTATGCAATCATTGTTATGATGTAAAAAAGCGATGGAGCTTTCAGTCGTGTACAGTTCTGTCTCTTTTCAACCGACTTCAAAAAGAAAAGGGTTCTCAATTCGTCTGTATGTTGTTTTTTTTTGTATATTTAATATGCGATTTCTCCGGCAAATGTAAAGCGATTTTGAAAATTCTTTTTTTGATGGATAGGGTATACCTCCTTGTAGGACCCACATAAATTTTATCGAAATTAATTAAGCACTTTTTTTAAATAATCGACAGAAAGCAGAAAAAAAAACATGGATGATGTTTTAAGTTTCTTCAACCTTGTACTTTCAATGTCTGTTTTGACTGTGTTGCCGTTTCTTAATGGATTTGGATGATAAGGAGGTACTAAAAAGCGAAAAATAAAAAGCTTTTTGTCAAAAAAGACAACCGCCTTCAATATGTGTGTTCTATGCTAAAGTTATTTATCACTTTTTAGATATTGAAGGCGGTTGTCTTTTTTGACAAAAAGCTTTTCACTGGAAAAATAACGTCTTTAGTCAGTAAACACCTTTATCATTTGTTTATTTTAGATGTATAAAGATGGAAACCGTTATTAGATTAGACTTGTTGAATACAAGATTTGGTCTTTATGTTACTTACTAATGTACAGTAGGGTAAAACTAGAAAAAAACTATTTATATAAGTAGTTAAATATTGTTTCTATGTTTCGTGTTACCCAGTTACTGCGTTTTGGAGGTCAGTCAGGCAGTCGCTCCAAGTAAAAAACTGGTATTCAGCTGCATTTGGTTAGACTGGATGTCGACTCCAACATTGTTAACAAAAAGCTAGGCAGATGGCAGATGTTTATTTGTTTGCAAAATAAAATTCAATCGTAGGAAGCTACACTATTCCCAAGTAGAGCGGCGCGCCTCGATGAGGCCTCGGCCGACACTGAGCGGTGGTGCGATTCCGCGCCGATTATAGTACTACAGTCAACGGCAAAAGTAGATGATCAAAATCAGAAATTCAATACTAATGAACGGAGTTTGCGTCAGAACTGTGTGGCGTCGAAGTGATTCAAAAGTATGTGTATGACAATCACATACTTTTAATAAATAAACTAGTAATAAATTATATAAATTAGTGTTAGTAAATTAGTATTGAATTTCTGATTTTGATCATCTACTTTTGCTGTTGACTGTACCTACTAAATAATTCATAGTAAAATAAATATATAAGGTGCTATAAAAATATCTGCCACGGCTTTAATGGGAGGTAGTATTGTGTTTAAAGATTACAATAGTGAAGAACTTTCGTACCCCAGAATAGTTAATTTAATTTGAGAAAATAAAGTAGTTTAATAAACATTGACTCTACTCTGTATAACGTGTTTCACAAATTACGCGCGACGTGTCGCTTCGTCAATGAAAACAACTGCTATCTCTTTCTATCTGTTCTGTGAATGTAAACTGAAATCAGTTGATTAGTTCATCACTATCTAACCTACTAGGTACACAATAATACGCAGGGAAAAAAGTGTTTTAAAAGTGCAATTACTTACCAGCTACCGCATTCTTCCAAAAAACTGACGTAGGTAAATAAGATGATAAACTTCCCATCGCACTTAAAACAGGCTTTGGACTGACAAGTTAGTGTAAGAATCGCCATTTTTTTCTTATTATTTTTAAACAGTAGGTGCTTAGATTAATACTTAGGTATCAAATAACGATAAATTACAGTAACTTGGCGTTGCCTTCGCCTTCGCGTTGCACACAAATGTAGGCACGCTTACGTACAGTCATGTCTCTTCACTTTATTTAATGTGTCCGTTTCACTTTTTACTTGCCTAAATGCGCGTTTGATGCGCCTTTTTAGTTCTTCCACACTTCTAATGTTATGTATGATGACTCCCTCGCACACCAAAACCTCTGCTGGTATAAGTTTACTGCATGCGCAGTTATGGAGTTACACTCGCGGTAGCACAACACCATTTCAAGATATTCTTGATTGGAATACCGTCGTCTGGGAGGCATTTTTAAAGGAAGCGCGAGCGATTATCCCGTCGCTAAGCGCTAATTAAAACTAACTTCCGAGCGGGCGGGGGGCGACTGGCGAGCGCCGCGGGCGGTCGGCTGGCGCGTGCGACGAACGGGGTAGTGCGGGTCAGGGTGGGGGCGCGCGGGGCTGCTCTTTGACGACGCGACGTCCCGACGAGTGCCGATGCGCAGCGGCATCGTTTGATTAATGATAAGAATGGCAACAGTGTATGAACGGCGCCGGCGTTTTGCGAAACGATTGAATTGTACCTATTCGGTGCGGTGCGGCAACAGCAAGTCTACGTGATGGTTTTATGCGAATAAATCAATTCAAATTTATACGTACAATTTTTTGTATGAAAAAAAATATGACAAATGATCAATAATTTATCTTTACTATTGTAATCTATAAACACAATACTGTCTCCCATTGCAGCCGTGGCAGATATTTTTATAGCACCTTATATAAGTTATTAAATAATAAATATAGACCATGTTTTAGAACGTAAATGTTTTCATTTACTAGGCCTAAAATAAACATAAAATATCACTAATTTCATCCCAAACTAACACGTTTAATAACTCGAAAAGTTGCTAAAAACTGTTCTTATGACAAAACAATACGAACATTACAAAATATTATACAGCCATGCACTAGATTATGAAATTTTCAATAATTTGACCTCAATATCTTATCTACCAATTAAATACATTATCGTTTGATTGTCCGTCGGAAATCATCAATTTTGACTCCAGCATGATTCTAACGAATGAACGCGCTTAAGTTAGTTATTTATAAAGGTACTCGTAATATTGAATAATTTGTGTATAGTATCTAGTGGCGGGACCTTCATAGCTGAAGCCGAAAAGCCTGGCTTGCAGATTGTTTTTTTAATCGTAAAATCTCTATCGGGCTTGCCCTAACCTGGACCCCTAGGCTCGCCACTAATAGTATCTAAGTCGTTGAAAATGAAATTTAGATCATGCTCCAAAATGTCTCACTGGAATAACAATTTATTTTATTAGATATTTAATTACGTTGGTGCAGTGGCAATACGTGACTGTTGAACGTGTGATCCTTGTTTCGACCCCTGGGTAAACTAGTTTCATTAATAAATTGTTAGCACTAAACGAGGCTGTCGGTTCGCAACAGGGCACGACCTGGTACCAATGTGATTTTTACAATTTCACAATAGGGTATTACACCCATTTTTGAAAAGTGTCTCAATAAAATTCTGTAGTGCTAATATGCCACCAAAAAAAACACACCATTTTTATTCAATCGATAAGTGCCATAAAAATGCATCAAAATTTTAATTTTTCAAATTTGGCGCGTAGTTTGACGAAAACGCCTCTTACTGGACGCCATATTGCTCAGCAGAAATGACGTCAGTTCGTTTTGTATCAAATGCGCTCATATTAAATACGAAAATTGTATATAATTTAAAAATAATTAAAAGCATATTTTATAATAGGTGTAATAATTAAAAAATTACGTTAGTTACGAAAATAATAAAATACCAAGCTTAAATACGCCAATCGGTTGACTGACAGTTGTCAATTTTTTGTTTACACAGCCGTACGGCGTAATAACATGGTCGCTACTATTTCATGGTGTTTTATAACAGATAAAAAAACTGAAAACTTTGAATTTAATTTAAAAAAATATTTTTTTATTTTATGATCTAAAACTTACATTTTCCGACTGCTTTATGCCTAAACTGTCTCAATAACATATTTATAGATTTTTTCTAGTATACAGTAAAATACCCTATATTATGTACATTCTCAGTTTATCTTGAACATCACTGCCAGCGGTAAAAGAAACATCGTGAGGAAACCTGGAGTTATAATTGGCTTATGTTTAAGGAACCTCCAGATATAGTAAATGACCTCCAAAAATAGTAAATGATCATCAACTTAACCAAATTATTGTAGAAATGTATGAGTTTGACTGTAAAAAGCGGTTTGGTTCTGGCACCCGGCGGCAGCTGCCGCGGCACGCTCGCTCGGCTTGCTCGCCTCGTGCGTGGGGGTCACAGTTCTAACCTAACCTAACCATGTCGGATCCGCCCCAGGGGGGACTTAAGGTTCCTAAGATTTGATGACTAAGATTTGGTGATCATTTACTATTTTTGGTGGTCATTATATTTATTCCCGTTATAAATAATGTAACACAGAAATCGCCAATCCGCCTTAAGCAAGCTTGGTGATCAATGCTCCTGCCTTTTGTGTGTGAGAAGAGACCTTTGCAATGCAGTGGGACACTCATCACCATCATCAGCTGAAACATTCCGAATGTTTTTCTCGATAGTGTTTCGATAAACTGAGTGGACCAATTTAAATATCTAGGGCATCTACTCACTGAGAACCTTAAAGACCATGCTGACATGGACCGGGAGCGGAGGATGCTGTCAGTGCGAGCCAACATGATAGCCCGCAGGTTTTCGTGTTGTACTACTGGTGTGAAGGTCACGCTTTTTAGAGCGTACTATTTAAATATCTAGGGCATTTACTCACTGAGAACCTTAAAGACCATGCTGACTTGGACCGGGAGCGGAGGGCGCTGTCAGTGTGTACAGTATATCTATAAACACGTGCAGCCTGTGGGTTGACTATACTGAAAGGGCATACAGTGCCCTCCGTGTCCAGTACAACAACGCATTCCTTGGGGCTGACCCGTTTCTGTAGCGCATCAAGGATGTTCGTGATGGCACGTACTGATTGTGTCCACACTTCTTTGCGGAAACGGTGTGCGTCTCTGGTGCGCCGGGTGCGGGACAGCCCCAAAGCTATCCTGGCTATGATCGCCAACAGGTTGGACTGCCCTTATATCTGGCATTGCTGTGACAGGTATGTTGCTGTTCCAATGCCGGTTAGAAATGTGAATGATGTAAATGTAAATTTTTACGTCATCATTTTATTTTGACACGGGGGAGACCTTTACCCAGCAGTGGGACAGAACAGGCTAATAAATGTAAATGAATAAATTTAATTGAATGTATTGTATGTGTGTTTTGTTATTTAAATTGTACGAATTATGAGTTTTGTTTCTTGATCATGAAATAACAAAAAAAAAACACTATAAGTATTTGCAAATCAAATCGAAGAAAATTGGTGATTGGCTTCTTTATCGGCTTGCATGATCCCCAACGAACATAAATAAACACTCAGCGTTTCTGTATTCCAGTTTGAAGAGAATGGGTGCCGTCCTAATTACAGGTACATGAGAGATTCCAACTTTCTTTCTGGGATGTTTATGGGTAGTGATGACCACCTAACGCTAGAAGGACCATAGGCTTGTTTGCTATAGAATAGAATAGAATAGAATAGAATTTTTCTTTATTCGAGTAACCAAAACTCAACAGGATTGTTAGTAAAACTTATGACTATGTTTACTAACATAGAACAGACAAAACAAAGCAAACAAAACAAGAATTAACCACAATTGGTCACTGTTACGACGTCCCATGAGAGACGGCACAACAGTGACCCACGTACATACAGTACAGGCGACTCGCTACTTTAACTGTAGTGGTGAAAAATAGTAACGCTTCAATAGTGGTGGGTCCAATGGACCCACCTATGTTAAAATGATTTTAAAGCTAAAAGAATGACATATATTCATTTCTTTTTTTAATACATTTTTAAAACAGACATGCATACACCTTTTAACGTGTAAAATCAACAGTAGGCACCTATATTTCTATTTTTTATTTTATCTTACACAAATTGGTATTTTTTTATGCAACTTAAAATATGGTATTGAAGAAAAATTCTAAAAAAATATTAAAAAGGTACCAAACAATTAGAAAACCAATTTTTCTTAAACTTAAAGGTGTGCTTACAGAGAGCATGGCAAAAATAAAATAATAAAAGTATCCTAAAAAAAAAATTGACGTTGGTCAAAATGATTTAAACACGTTTAGAGATTGAATATGGGTCCAATGGACCCAGGACTACAGTTAAGGGTTAAGACACTGTTGGAGCTGCCCCACACCCTGCGCACCAGGGAAGCGCACCTTTTACGCATTGTTGCGTAAAAGCAATCCACATGCGCATCTGCGAACATCCCTGATGCACTACATAGCGTGGCAGCGCTATCCAACGACCAAAAAAACCCATTATTTTTCAACACCCGGTAATGTAAATAAAATTACATTACCTAGTAATATAAAGTGACTGTAATGCAATCCGCACCTTTGGGAAATGCAGGCGTAATATTAAGTACTGATACCGACCGATGCACAAAGCGCTATTGCTATAAACTATTTTTTATCAGCAACATACTGCGAGCACTTCAGTTAATGCACCTCGGCTACAAGCCTGTGTATCGGTAGGCGCGGCGGGTGTTATTTTTAACGCTGGCCTGCACTGTAGTGGCACTACACTTTCAATGGCTCTGACACACGCAACCTGCATACGAAGTGACTGTGATTCTTGCGGATCGAAGGACCAGAATATTTTTTTTCTTATACGATTTTTGTGTCGCTTTTGTAGTATTTATCAATAAAATTATTTCCGCTATGTCATTGCAATGTAGATCTGACCAGTACCTTATTTCTAGGTAAATGTGTATATCAAGTAGCATTCTGGTACAGATTTAATAAAATGTTGATACTCAAGCATGACAGCAATCGATCTATTCCTGTTTACAAAATATTCTAAATCATTTATTAAATTAATTTTAAAAGAGTAAGTATGGAGTTTCTTTTCCATTAGAAACGACCTTTTGGAAGGACCAACTAGGTTAAATATCTTTTCTCGTAAATGACATTTATGATATTGCGCCTTTTATAATTTCACTTTGACTAAGATTTCATTTAGTATATTTCTCACTCGATTAATTTATGTAAAGTGAGCTTAGGGTAAGCTAAGCTCACTTAATTCAGAGTGGGGGATATTTACAGAATATACCAGCTGACAAGTTAAGGCTTTTGACTACTGTTAATCTACTAATATTATACATACTTATTATGTATACTAATCATCTACCTAGCCTTACTACTATGCGGAGATCAGCTTCTGGTCTGACCGGATGCAGCTGAATACCAGTGTTTTACATACGACTGCTTGGCTGACCTCCACAACCCAGTAACTGGGTAACACGATATCCCCTGGTAAGACTGGTGTTCAGACCTTTTGGTTTCTGACTGCCCTTAACAACACTGCCAAATATCTACGAATGACAGCCGGGAACGTGTGCTTTTCGTGCTTTCCGGGGCACAGAAGGATCTCGATATACAATGAAAGGTCAAAGATCCACGGACTTTTGCTTATATACCTACTCATCATCATCATTTCAGTCGAAAGACGTCCACTGCTGGGTATAGGCCTCCCCAAGGGGGGGTTTTGCTATAATCGCCACGCTTGGCAGGCGGATTGGCGATCACAGTATATATACCTACTAATACTATTTAATATTCATCTATACTAATATTATAAAGCTGAAGAGTGTGTTTGTTTATTTGGTTGAACGCGCTAATCTCAGGATCTATTGGTCCGAATTGAATAATTATTTTTGTGTTGGATAGTCCATTTATCGAGGAAGGCTATAGGCCCATGCGAAGCCGGGTCAAGTCGCTAGTTAGTCTATATAACCAAAAAGCAGACGTACCTACTAATTCACAATATTACCTACTTACTTACATTTTTATTAATTTCGCTGCTGAGAATCCCAAAAATCGTCTGTAAGCTGGGACACTGCAGCATCGAACACTGGTTGTAATCTAGGCTTTTCACTACCCGATTTAATTATCATGGTATCCTCACAGCACCATGGTGATCGTAGCAATCACAACAGCACATAGGGTACCTATGTTGTGCTATCTGCCTCCAACATCTCCGTTACATAGATAAGGCTGGTGATAGTGGGAACATATGGGAAGATATTGTGAGCGGGTAAGTCTTATTTCTTTGACGACACTGCTGGCGCAGTGGTTGAGCGATCGACTGCTGCGCTGCGTGTCGTAGCTTCGATTCTCGCACGGAACAAATATTGGTATGGCCAACAGATAGTTGTTTCGGGTCGGGCTGTTTGTGTGAGTTTATATGTTTGTAAATAGCACCCACGAGACAGGAGAAAGTTCTAGTGTGGAAAGACGAATCAGCTCATTGAGGAGATCAGGAGCATCTGTTGCCCCACAGATATAGATAGACCTAGATAACGCAAGAGCAACTACTCCGCGTGCCTATTTTCGTGCCTAACTTACGATAAAAAATCGTAAGTAAAAAAAATAAAGTTAACGTTTCCTTCCATCGGTAAGTCATTTTGTGATGAATATTATGCGTAATTAATTTAAAAAACAATTATCTTTAATCTAATACCCTCAGTAATACCTGGTAATAAGGAAATATGGAATGATGAGGAAAAACAAAACATTCGCACGCTTGGTTTTCATACAGATCGTGATACTTGCATTATCTAGGTCTATCTATATCTGTGGTTGTTCCCCTAAATATTGTGGGCATTATGTAAACCTGGTTTTATTATGTCAAACTGACAAGTGCCCACCAACGCAACCGCCTCTGTCTGAACACCGCAAAATGCAGCAGAAATAAATAAGTTACGTTTACTATATAACTCGCCTACTTTACTTAGAACACACGCTGTCTACTATATATTAATATCGTTAATCGTACTTACTTTGAAACATTTCTTGTCATATGGCATATGACAGAAAATGTTGAAGACAGGATCTTCAGTAGCAAATACGGAAACTGGCTGGCACAAGTATGACGTTTCGTTTGATATACATAATTTAAGCAAAGTAAGTGATATGTGAGTCTATGTTTTAGACATAAAATTCATATGGCCAGCCCGTCCAATATGCCAGCAACACTTCCTCTAGATAAGACTAGTTAAAATGAATACACACAGAAATGTATTAAGAGCGATAACGTTGCGATTTGCAATGTTTCTGTGTTATTATTTTCAGTTGGTACTTTTAATAATCCTTGATTTTTATCACCGTTAACTTTGTATTCATTAGCTAATCAGTTTGTTTTACAAATAATAATATTTTGTACAGTAACCAGCACATCAAACTACAACAATCTGTCAAATTTCTTTGATAGATTTTTAACTTTATTACAAAAAAATAACGTTCATATTCAATTGGGAAAATTTTACAGTTTTGTATTGCTTGATATGCTGGCGTCAGTACCTACAGTTTTAAAAAAAGCGGCCGCTTATTTGGCGTCTAAGAACGCATCCACATCACTGTCAACGGAGCATGTGCCTGTCAGGCTGGCAGCATTGACACGTTTTAAGGCAATGCTGATTCTTTGATTATTTTTCTTTTCTTTGTTTATCTTATTATTAATTTAGTAGTCTGTACAAAATGTAGTGTTTATAGAAAAATCGTTTTAGCACGACAATTGCGGTCATTTAATCTCTTTGTGAGAAACTTAACAAAAAACTATTTGTAAATTATGTGGTCGAAATGGGATAAATATCAATTTACAAATTGTCAATTTTTTTTTTGTTTTATTGACTACGAGTTTTGTTTCTGTTTTTTGTAATTAACCCAGATAAACTTACTGTCCTATTATATGTTGATAGATATAATCAATCTTATGATAGATTATATCGGTAGGTGAATCAATGAATGCTAATGCCACGTTAAGACGATTTTTCACGAACTGGTTGCCAGATTTTCAGTCTCGCCACTTCTCGATCGATACTCGATTACTAGAATTATGCAGTATTCAATAATCATCCAAGCAGCTATCGACGCGTTCAAATATGTAATATCTATCCGTGTGTTTGCAACGTAACTCGTTTGACCTACTGCTAAGACAGTCTTGAAGTAGGTATTAACTGGGGGTGCTCCTGTTAATGTTGTAGTAATAAACTCACTTTTATTTAGGGCTGATTTTTCAATAGCCTAATAACTAATGTGAATGAACGTGAATGTGTGTGATGTAAATCATGTTCTAAAAAAATAAAAATTAAAAAAAAAACTTGTGCGGTCTGGGGGAACGTAAAGAACGAAGTTCCTTAAAAATAATAATATATCACGAGCAGGCGAGAGTTGCGCAGGCTCGATACACGCACACATACACACACGCATTTCGTTACGTGACGATTTCTACTAATTCGCACTACCCGTAATCTGCGTTAGGGAACTTCGTTCCAAAATTAAGAATGATATTTCCCTCAATCTTCGGGCCTGTTTCAGTACCTATGAAAAGACACTAGTCACCAAAGGGACCATCCCATTCATTCAGACCAGGGCCTCAAGTCTTCTATTACAATAGTGTCAGAATGGTCCATCATTGATTTCATAATTGTTGATTTTGACAAGTTTGGCAATCTACTAATATAATGGCGTCATTATGAAAATCAATGATAGACCATTCTGGCACTATTGTAATAGCAGACTTGAGGCCCAGGTAGTCGTTCCGGGACCGACCCGGAACAACTAACTGTAGGCCAAGCAAATATTTTTTCTAAATATATCTGAAGATCATTTTGATGTATGTGAGTTTATATTTTTGTAAACACTAAGAATATCTCCTACATCATCAACGATTTTTAAAAAAGAAGAATTCAAAGTTGGAACAGAATTTGTATAAAATGATTTATTTATTTATTTTACTATTTATGTACACACAGTAGACAACATAGGAAAAGAACTAGGGTAAGGTACTGCTTATTTCTTAAGAAATTTCTGCCAGCAGACCTGCAAAAGGAGAAATGAAAAAAGAGACATAGACTATAATGTGTGAGAAAAGGAAGAGAATGAAGTATGTATGTGCCTTATTTAACTAACCTATAATATTATATATAAATACACACTAAGGTCCTACTAAGGTACTGCTAAGTTTAACCGAAAATTATTCGAATTTGATTAAACAAGTCCTAAGCAAGCAAGTTCAAGCTAACAAGATACACACCTTTTTAACTACATGCCGGCCGCGAATAATAGTGGGGTGCCCCATTTATATCCGTGGGTGTCGTAGAAAGCGACAGAGGAACATTAAACAGAGTATGGTCAGCAGCATCCTTCTAAGCACCATAACATCTATCGCGATCGCCAACATGCCTCGGCCAAGCATGGTGATTATGGCTGAAACCCAACATAGGGGAGTCCTGTGCCCAGACGTGGGCGCCTAAAGGCTACCATGATGATGATGACCTCTATCTCTTTATTACCACGTTTCAGCCATGCTGTAAGTCTGGCAACTCTCACATTTTGGACCATTACCCAGCAACAACTCTGCACCATCCTCATTTCCCACAGGTATACCCTATAGATCATCAGTCCATTATAAAATCGTTGAGTATTTAATAAAGAGTACACGCTTTGATGAATGCGCTATTCGTTCATTAGTCCGCAGGGAAACATAACCGTTAATAGGCTTTCACGAAACGACTTGACTGTGACAACAACCTTATTGGCAGCTTTAAAAGTTTGCTGATAATGGGGATGGTTTTGTGACGGTTCAGAGGAGGAAGCGACGATCACGGAAGATCGAGAACCGCTGCGGCAAAGCACCAACGGAGCCCGACGTAAGTCTGCGTGCCGCTAAGCCGAACACACCGGTGTATATCTCCCGCCTGCACTACACCACTAACGCGGAGGACATCGTAGAGTACGTGCGCCTAAAGACAAAGTACACGCCGAGGGTGCAGTTACTGGAGTCGCGCCGCAACGTCAATTTCAAGGCGTTCGTGGTGCGAGTACCGAATTGTTTCCTGCCCCTCGTCATGGAAGAAGACTTTTGGCCGCAGGACGTGGTGTTCCGTCGCTTCCGCGGACAAGTGCCACAGGACAGCACACAGTCAACTTAGTGCAATTTAGTGAAGTGCTACTAACATAGTCTTAAGTCGTTTCTATTGACACAAGGTTGAAATTATAAAATATGTATGTTTAGGTTAAGGTATTAATCTATGGGCCTATGCAGCCGGAAATAAATAAATTATTATTATTTAAAATTATACGATCCAGTTATTAACTTTGATTGGCGAAAGCTTAGTTGAGGGGCTCAAAAAAAAAGCTATACAGATGAATCAGTGAAGATCAGTGAGTCTTTCCGTGAATAGGTGACCATCTATTTCATATTGAGACCCCTACGTGCCTCGAAAAGCATGTAAAGCCGTTGGTCCCGTCTCTCATTCGAAGGGGAACCGATCACCATTCCGAATTATTTTTGTTCGGATTTCATTTTACCGAAAACTATTGACCGTCGTCTTTTTTGCAATATGCATTATTTCACATATTTTTTATATCATCGTAGTATCATGTGTCATAGGTATTATTTTACCGGAGTATTCCCATCTGACCCCGAGTGTCTGTCCCCACGTGGGGACAAATGGGAATTTTTGTGTCATCTGTCCCCAAACTTTGAAATGGGGACAGATGGGAATTAAAAGTTTTATCTGCCCCCGAAATATTTTTTACTTAAAATGTCTGTCCCCGAATGGGGGCAGATGGGAATTTCCCGTGTCATCTTCCCCCGAATTTATAAATAGGGACAGATGAGAACTAAAGGTTTATCTGACCCCGAAATATTTTTTAATTTGAACATTATTATAAAAGCTGAGTACTATCGCGCTCAGCTGTGGCATGAAGAGATCATCAATAGAAATAACGTCGTAGGCGAACGATAGGTACAGAATATGGTGTTGTAACTTAATTTTGTTACAGGAATGAATAAAACGACATTGATGATCAACCAATGATTCTTTTGAATAAAGTCAACAAAGGTTACAATCTTTTTCAGTAGTTTTTATGAGGGCTGTATCGTTATTATGTAACACATTTTTTTTAAATCAGTTTTAGTCATTCAAACAAGTTTTAGGAAGTATTTCTATTATCAATATTAACAGTGAATATAAAACTATGCGTTAGTCAATAAACGACACTGGTTTTAAAATTAAGATAGTACTTTTCTCTCGGTCTCTTGCAACGGGTACATATAAAATTACAAAATACTATCCTATTACAATCAATGTTTAAATTATCATAAAAATAATCTTTGTTTACATTTTTTTTACTTGTCAAGTTATCCCAGATCAAATCACACTTACAATATACTTTTTCAATAAAAATCAACAGCATTTATTACATAATAAATAAAAAAATACTATTTTGTGATTTTGCAATTTCTTTAAATCTCAGCATACAAAACCACAAAATATGTAAGTAGTAATTAATTTAAATTACAGTATGCACAATCACAAAGTAGTATTTAAAAAAAAATTGGAGACATATATACAATACTAACTATAAAATACTGTTCTATGAGATCAGTCAACTACCTCATCTTTTCCAGAAAGTGACCAACCGTTATTTCTCCATTTATAAACTGCATTTGATATTCTCTTATATATTCGTCATTCATCAGAGCTTTATGTGTTCGTTTTTTTGGTACAATTTATTTAATTTGTTTTGATTTCGCAAAGTAAAAAGAAGTCTTTTTTTTTTAATTTCCATTAATTGCATTATGTTTGATTTTTTCTTTCCTACCGATCTGTATAGTCGATAGTGCCAACCTTCAAGAAAATTTGTCGTTCTATGGTACGCCATAGAACGACAAATTTTCTTAAACCATAAACACACCATATTTTTAAAAAGTCATCTTTGATCCAATTCTTCAACATATACTTTCTAAATAGTACACTACCATTGTCGTTAGGACTTTCAGCAGCTACATTAAACCACCCGCTAATAATTTTATCCACTGGCAACAGCGGTAGAACTGCGCTAAGAGCTACCTGTCTACGTAAACCTTTGGACTTGTTTAATTTGAGACTTTCCCCTTTTCTCCAAATGCATCTTCTGAAGTGATAATAACACCCTGTAATATCAGGCTTTGGAAAACTGCAGCTTTTTCAAAATCAATTTTAAATGTGATTGGTTGAATTGGTTCCCATTCTGAACATTTTGATTTCATTTGTTGAAATAAAACTGAATAACTATGACGCGTTCTGTTACTCATCAATGCATTAAATAATGGTACCATATTAGTACCTGGTCCCTCGCTATCCACATCTGATGGTGTATAATTGCTCAAGTGGGGGTGGACAGCTTTTAAATGTGCCATCAGCTAAGTAGACTCTGATATTGGGTATTAAGCTTTTGGTATTCTCCGAACAGAAAACTAATATACGAGTACCATTATGATAATAATTAGCCATTAAAATAGGTGCAAATTTTGGAGAAACTTCCACGTCAGAAACATTCTTGTTAACTAGCTTATTAATCCCTGCCACTTTATTTTTTTCTTTATACAAAGTAATTTTTTTTAAATACTTTCTAATGTTGGAATTTTTTTCTAAAATCTTCAGTTCCGCATTTTCTAGTTCAGTCATTGACTCGTTATATACGGCTGGAACAGCATGGCTTGGATCCAAATGAATTATTTCTTTACATTTTTGTAAAGTCACATTAACGTCATTCTTTTCAAAAGCTAGGGCATGGTTGTGTGAGTTTTTTTTAAAAGATAATTTAAACATATTTTAATTGTAATGGGATAGTACTTTGTAATTTTAAATGTACCCGTTGCAAGAGACCGACAGTAAAGTATTATCTTAATTTTAAGCTCTGTGTCGTTTATTGACTAACGCAAAGTTTTATATTCACTGTTAATATTGATAATAGAAATACTTCCTAAAACTTGTTTGAATGACTAAAACTGATTAAAAAAAAATGTGTTACACAATAACGATACAGCCCTCATAAAAAACTACTGTAAAAGATTGTAACATTTGTTGACTTTATTAAAATCATTGATGAACATCTATGTCGTTTTATTCATACGTGTAACAAAATTAAGTTACAACACCATATTCTGTACCTATCGTTCGCCTACGACGTTATTTCTATTGATGATCTGTTCATGCCACAGCTGAGCGCGATAGTACTCAGCTTTTATAATAATGTTGAAATTAAAAAATATTTCGGGGTCAGATAAACCTTTTAATTCTCATCTGTCCCTATTTATAAATTCGGGGGAAGATGACACGGGAAATTCCCATCTGCCCCCATTCGGGGACAGACATTTTAAGTAAAAAATATTTCGGGGGCAGATAAAACTTTTAATTCACATCTGTCCCCATTTCAAAGTTTGGGGACAGATGACACAAAAATTCCCATTTGTCCCCACGTGGGGACAGACACTCGGGGTCAGATGGGAATACTCCATTTTACCTAACTATATTTCGCCGATTTACAAAATAACTTTTTGCTACTGGCCGAAGCCTCTTTTGAACTTTTTTTATTTGCCAAATGATTTATTAACCATATTTTCACCACACCGATACAATATTTTACGGAATATTATTTGGTCACAAATACCTATATAGCCGCGCGGTTACTTGGAAGCATTTTCAATAGGTTTTAAATTAAAAAAATGACATAAAAAGTCAATAGTTGTTCTACAAAATTTTGTGGCAGAAACGAATCGCTGCAAAACCGACTTTACACAGTCTTGTCTGCCCTACGAATTGACAAAGTGAACCGATTTTGTACTTTTTCAACATTGTTTTTCAATACATAATAGTAATATTTTCGTAATTTTGGCTCTGTCTCTGACTTTATATCCTGTTGGAAAAACGCATAGAACATAATATTTTGGCATACTGTAATGGTTGTATTCATCCAGAAAGTTAACTCTGACGTCTATTTTCAAAAAACGCTATGAAAGGATTGTCTTCGCTTTAAAAACCATCATTAAAAATTATAATTTTACTCTGTAGCTCCCTAAATCAAGACTTAATCTTTCTAAAACTGTCAATGTGTTTAAATAATCTGTTCACATAATTACGATATTGCTCTGGGCAAAACGCAAAAACATGAAGTTTTCGTCACGAATCGAATACGCATTCTTAACCAGCAACTGAGCTGTGGAGGTCAGAGGCAGTGGCTCCATGTAAAAAGCGGTATTCAGCCGCATCCGGTTAGAATGGAAACCGACCCCAGATGATGATTAGTTATATTTTGAAATGATGACGATGATGGTCGTAAACATACTATGGGATCGAAAGCGACATCCTTACCGCAAGACCAGACCACCGACAACAATATTACCGAAGCGGCATCAAGACCACATGATTTATGTATTTCCTAAGTAATTGAATCCGTAAGTTTTCGCGACAGTAAATCATGGCCGGTTTACATCGCTCATATATTGTGTTCATTAACATATAAGGGTTTAGCCTTCCTGTTCCTAGCCCAGTGCTGGACATAATTCATGATGTTAGTTCATTATGTAATGTAAAGTAAATGGGTAAGTTTTTGAAAAAGTAATTTACAGTGGTGACATTAATTGATGTTCTAGCCGGTCCATCCATTAATACTAATATTATTAGACGAAAGTGCTACTGAACCGATTTTGATGAAATTTTGTACAGACTAACCTTGAACCATAAGAAAGGAAGAAGGTTACTTTTTACCGATCGATTCGTACGACTTACTTAGCCACGAGTAGGTACTAAAAAAATTGGTTGTCTGTAGTCGGTTTAGGGATGATAGTTTTACGTGATAACGTCATAAAGAAACAAAATGGCTAACATATATAACACAAGCAAATAATGGCTTCCGGCGAGGTGGGCGGAGCTTATTGCTTGGGCCGATCTTGCCTCGTCTATCGCTTGTTCCGCGCTCTCGCTTGCACGCGGAACGTGACACTTTTTCGTGCTTGCAGCCGGTGTTCATCGATTTATAAGACGTTATCACGTCAAAAATAACGGTTTACTAATGTTTGCCATAATTTAAAATGCCATAATTTTATATGCCATAGTTTTATTTGCCATAATTTCATTAGAAATAATGCTTCAGTTGCTATAATCGTTAAATTACATAAAATCATTTTCACTAATTTCATTGGTCATAAATTCATAATCGATCAAGTGTCATAATAATGTAAATCCATAAATTTATTTGCTATAATTTTTATTTTCAATAATTTCGTTTTCCATAACATTTATTCACCATTGCCCATACTAGTACAACAATGCTAGTTCAGTACAATCGCCTACAATGTTGATGTTATGATCATGATAACAGATACAGATGTTTTAATCACAAGGAAACCTAAAAATAAACCTTCTCTATCCATTTGCACAAATTTTTAAGACCTAATATAACTTAGCATACATTTGTTTCTTCCTAATCATATTTTCGCAATAACATTATTTACGTATAACAGTTTACGCATAATTTTTCTAATCATAATAATGATTAAGGTTAACATTCTAAAGCATAAATGATTTACGCATAATGATATTAAAACATATTTTTACCATGCATGCAGTAACCACGCAAACATGTAAACAAGCATACACCATGCATGCAGCAAGCAAGCATGCAGAATGTAAGCAAGCATGCAGCAAGCATGCGGCAAGCATGCGGCAAGCATGCAGCATGCAAGCAAGCATGCAGCATGCAAGCAAACATGCAGCAGGCATGGTTTCTGTCACGGCTCCGGCGCTGCGGGGCTCCGGCGGTCCCACGCGAGCTTATCGTCGCAGATGTGTTTTACGCTCACCACCGAAGCTTCGGCTTGGGCTTAGGCTTAAGCATGTTCAAGCAAACATGCAGTGTGCAAGCAAGCATGCAGCGTGCAAGCAAGCATACAGCGTGCAAGCAAGCATGCAGCGTGCAAGCAAGCATACAGCATGTAATCAAGCATGCATCATGCAAGCAAGCATGCATTATGCAAGCGAGCATGTAACGTGCAGCAGGCATAGTTTCTGTCACGGCTCCGGCGTTGTGGGGCTCCGGCGGTCCCACGCGAGCTTATCGTCGCAGATGGAATTAACGCTCACCACCGCAGCTTCGGCTTACTGGCCGACTACGCCGGCCAGCCTCAGCCACGGTGGCGAGCGTTAAAACCACCTGCTCCTCAGCCCGCGGGCCGCCTTGCCCCTCCGCGCCTACGCGGGCTTAGATTACACTCTAAGTGTAGGGCAGACAAGACTACGTGGAGTCGGGTTTGCAGCGATTCGTTTCTGTCACTAACTTTTGTACCACAACTTATTGTTTTTTGAAGACAATGATTTAGCGTGGCACAATAGATTTGCACATTATGCCTAGTAACATAATGTGAATTTAATTTATGCCAAAACAAATGTCTAAATATAATTTGCTACGCAATTGAAGACATCTGGCGCTAGGCGGCCGCTGCCGCGGCACGCTCGCTACGCTCGCTCGCCTTCACGCGTTGTGTCGTCACCACCTAAACTAATCTACCCGTTTCGATTTATAGTAACTTTTTATTGTCTGAAGATTGATTACTGTAATAAATCATTTGGTTAGTGGGTGGCCTTAATGACATGAATTTTTGTACAAAACAATAAACGTTTATAAATTATATTAAATCTTGCTTATGTCAAGTAACGATTATAACATATGTTATTATGGCAACAAATTTTATGGCAAATGAAAGTTATGACTAATAAGTTGATATGACAAACGTTAATAGTTTAAATAATAATAGTGCAAGTAAATATTATGACGGGGGACGATTATGGAAAACAATAATAGTACAAATGATTTTAAGGAAAACAAAACAAATACCCAAAAATAACATAGTTATAAATCACTAGCAACCCGACCCGGCTTCGCATGGGCCTATAGCCTTCCTCGATAAATGGACTATCCAACACAAATAGAATTTTTCAATTCGAACCAGTAGATCCTGAGATTAGCGCGTTCAACCAAACAAACTCTTCAGCTTTATAATATTATATATAATAATATAATATATAATAGTATAGATGTAAATCAACTAGACACCTTGATAGTTTCTAGCGAATCAACTAGACCTTATATGTTTCAAAAAACAAATAACTTCTACACGAAACATATTGCTCCTTCCAAAAAAATTATACATTCGACATCATTGATTCTCATTCGATTTTCCACCTGGCGTGACTTTATAAGCTTATTATACAGCTCGTTTGCTTATGAAGCACCTGTTCTGTGTACACAGAGAATATTAAAAAAATATTTATTTTTTATTTTTCATACGATTTTTTTCGGTTCGACACCTGTCAAACTTGTGATGGATCTGTCACAAGGTAATTTCTATTAATTAGAAACGTATTAAACCTTAACGAAATCAATGTAAAAATTTTGTCAAACATGTAGGTACAGTCAACAGCAAAAGTAGATGATCAAAATCAGAAATTCAATACTAATGAACGGAGTTCGCGTCAGAACTGTGTGGCGTCGAAGTGACTCAAAAGTACGTGTGTGACAATCACATCATCATCATCATCATTTCAGCCGAAAGACGTCCACTGCTGGACATAGGCCTCCCCAAGGAGGGAGGGGGGGGGTTGCCATAATCGCCACGCTTGGCAGGCGGATTGGCGATCGCCGTATGGATGTTACAAAGGCACAGAGATCGCTGCTGCCCATTCTCTGATAAGTCCCTTAGTCGCCTCTTACGACACCCACGGGAGGATATGGGATGGTGCTATTCTTTACGTCCGACACCACTTGGACAATCACATACTTTTAATTAATTATATAAATTACTGTTAGTAAATTAGTATCGAAAAAAAAAAAAAAGGAAAACCATCGATTCGCCGAGTGCCAGATTGTTGTTGAATCATTTGGGTTAGGTTAGGTGAGTGGTATAATGTTAGTTTTATGACTTAACCGACGATGTAGGCGTTTTTTATCCTTATATTCTTCCTATTTTTTTTATCTACTTCCCACATGTAAGAACAATATCTTTCGAAATTTTAAAAATATTACTAATCATCCTTTGCATAACTCTACATCTACAGCTACAGCAGAATACCAGTGTTTACATGGAACGCCTACCTTTCTTACCTCCACTACCCAGGTACTGGAGTCCGTGGAGTTTCTGGCTCGTTCTTCTCCATAGAGACCTATCCTGCGTTTTGGAACGAGCAACAAGCTTCAACTTTCTGACTAACTCTTTGACAATTCAGTACCTGTAAATGGTTTAATTGAAATAAATGCTTTGACTTTGACTTTGAATGTGTAGCACGATACCCCTTGGTAAGACTGGTTGTCAGATTTTCTGGGCCTCAAGTCTGCTATTACAATAGTGTCAGAATGGTCTATCATTGATTTCATAATTGTTGATTTTGGCAAGTTTGGTAATCTACTAATATAATGGCGTGATTATGACTTTCCAAAGGTCAACCACTGACACTCCATTGAAAGAAATGAAATAGAATGGTAATCTCGTACTTAATGATAAATTATTGACTAGGTAACTTAGTTTACGAACTTCTTACTACTTCAGATTGCTTATAACACTTATAATAATATGTAAAAATATATATAAATGAAATCTGACATGAATAAATGTTCAAATTTAGCACCTAGTACCTAGTTTTTCGAAAATCATTTCTACTAACGGGTTTTATAACAATAGTCATTATAACACAATTCTATTACGAGACCATTGACCGACCACTGATCGACCATTATGAATTTAGCAGATTACGAACTTTTAGCAAAATGACAATGGGATCGTGTTGGAATGACGAAATTATAAAAATGCAGACTTGCCCCCCTGGTTTCTGAATACCCATAATGACTGTCAAAGATCTACGAATGTGCTTCCGAGGCACGGTAATGTTTCGGTATTAAATAATAATAATATAATAATAATATGTGGGGACATTTTCACACACGGCCATCTGACCCCAAACTAGGGAAACCCTGTACTATGGGTGTCAGACAGCTGATATACATACACAAATACATTTTTTTTTGTAAATATATACATATATATATAAACAACACCCAGACACAAGGCAAACACAAATGCTCATCACACAAATGTTTACCCTGGGCGGGAATCGAACCCGCAACACGCTGCGCAGCAGTCGATCGCTCAGCCACTGCGCCAACCGTGTCGTCGTCAAATAATTGGTCACCCATCTACGAACCGATCGTGGCTGACCGATCGATCCGTATGGGTTTTACTTAGCCATAAGCACCTCTTCTACATAAACTATATAACTATCCATCACCCAAATACTAAAGTTGTTTGGTTTGTAATGCAATATTGCAACGTAGGTCAATACCTATTGCAATACTGCATTAGATACATTAAGTAAATTGTTTACATCCTAAACGTTTACATAAATAAATAAATAGCAAACGCAATCGCTGCGCTGTGTGCAAGCAATTCTAGTTAACATTTAAATTAATATAATACGCCTATTTGGCGCGCTGCAATCGGCACGGCCGCCATTTGCCGAGAACCGAAAGGAAAATTAACTGGACAAGCGCGAACATGTGGCGTTTTGAAAGTTCTGTAGGTATGTACTACAATGGTTGCATTGTGCTATTGGATGGAATATTGTTCGCCTGAGCAGAAGGTTAACGGGCTCAGTGCGTCTTGCAGATTCAACGCTGCTTTTACAGAATAGCCAGACTATTCTGTTAAATATCGGCAAAATTATACAAACGTAATATAAATAGAGGAAACGAAAAAAATATAATGAACTTTGCCTTGCAATAAACTAAAGACAACAGTAACCTTTTATAAAGTAAAACCGGGTAAAGAAACTTGCATGTAATGTTTTTAAAATTAGATTGGTAACTTGATTGAAAAGAGTGTTTTCATCCCACCATCTCGGAAAGAGTATTTTTAATCTTCAATATCTGAGTGGAAAAGCCGTTTTTATTCTCTAGAGGATAAAGTAAATTTATCTTCAATATCTGAGTGGAAAAGCCGTTTTTATTCTCTAGAGGATAAAGTAAATTGAATTTAGAACATCGTGTGCACTAAGTTTGTGAATTAAAAAAAAACATTAAACCTATTTACTGCTACCTCTATGGTGCCGAATATATCATACAACTTTTTTTTAATTTGTTAAAAACTCAGACTTTGTAAACGTTTTTTTTTTGCATTTAGTCATTTCCTCGCTGAGGTGGAATGAAAAGTTATGTGTTGCACTCGAGTGCAAAGATTTTTCACCTCGTGCTCTTTTGATTCCCTCGCTGACGCTCAGGATTCTAATTTTGAATCACTCGCTGCGCTCGTGATTCAATTTTAGAATCCTTCGCTTGCTCGGTCATCAAAATTGAACACGCGGTTAAAAAGCAACTTTGCACTCTTGTATAACAAATAACTATTGTGGAATTTTTTGCAACCTGGTGGTGGTTTAATTGAAATACTTCAACATTTACATTCACTTATTCCTGAATAAACACTTTATATGGAAGACTAGCTTTTGCCCGCGTCTTCGTACGCGTGAATGACAGTTTTCGCGGAAGCAAACGAAGTAAAAAGTAGCCTATTTCCTTTTTTAGGGCCTAAGCTAAGGCTGGACCTAATTTCATCAAAATCGGTGTGCCTCTGTAGTATAACCTTCAAAACTTAAGAAACAAAGAAACTCACTTTCACATTTATTTTAAGAGCAAGTAAAACCGGGTAAAGAAACTTGCATGTAATGTTTTTAAAATTAGATTGGTAACTTGATTGAAAAGAGTGTTTTCATCCCACCATCTCGGAAAGAGTATTTTTAATCTTCAATATCTGAGTGGAAAAGCCGTTTTTATTCTCTAGAGGATAAAGTAAATTTATCTTCAATATCTGAGTGGAAAAGCCGTTTTTATTCTCTAGAGGATAAAGTAAATTGAATTTAGAACATCGTGTGCACTAAGTTTGTGAATTAAAAAAAAACATTAAACCTATTTACTGCTACCTCTATGGTGCCGAATATATCATACAACTTTTTTTTAATTTGTTAAAAACTCAGACTTTGTAAACGTTTTTTTTTTGCATTTAGTCATTTCCTCGCTGAGGTGGAATGAAAAGTTATGTGTTGCACTCGAGTGCAAAGATTTTTCACCTCGTGCTCTTTTGATTCCCTCGCTAACGCTCAGGATTCTAATTTTGAATCACTCGCTGCGCTCGTGATTCAATTTTAGAATCCTTCGCTTGCTCGGTCATCAAAATTGAACACGCGGTTAAAAAGCAACTTTGCACTCTTGTATAACAAATAACTATTGTGGAATTTTTTGCAACCTGGTGGTGGTTTAATTGAAATACTTCAACATTTACATTCACTTATTCCTGAATAAACACTTTATATGGAAGACTAGCTTTTGCCCGCGTCTTCGTACGCGTGAATGACAGTTTTCGCGGAAGCAAACGAAGTAAAAAGTAGCCTATTTCCTTTTTTAGGGCCTAAGCTAAGGCTGGACCTAATTTCATCAAAATCGGTGTGCCTCTGTAGTATAACCTTCAAAACTTAAGAAACAAAGAAACTCACTTTCACATTTATTTTAAGAGCAAGTAAAACCGGGTAAAGAAACTTGCATGTAATGTTTTTAAAATTAGATTGGTAACTTGATTGAAAAGAGTGTTTTCATCCCACCATCTCGGAAAGAGTATTTTTAATCTTCAATATCTGAGTGGAAAAGCCGTTTTTATTCTCTAGAGGATAAAGTAAATTTATCTTCAATATCTGAGTGGAAAAGCCGTTTTTATTCTCTAGAGGATAAAGTAAATTGAATTTAGAACATCGTGTGCACGAAGTTTGTGAATTAAAAAAAAACATTAAACCTATTTACTGCTACCTCTATGGTGCCGAATATATCATACAACTTTTTTTTAATTTGTTAAAAACTCAGACTTTGTAAACGTTTTTTTTTGCATTTAGTCATTTCCTCGCTGAGGTGGAATGAAAAGTTATGTGTTGCACTCGAGTGCAAAGATTTTTCACCTCGTGCTCTTTTGATTCCCTCGCTAACGCTCAGGATTCTAATTTTGAATCACTCGCTGCGCTCGTGATTCAATTTTAGAATCCTTCGCTTGCTCGGTCATCAAAATTGAACACGCGGTTAAAAAGCAACTTTGCACTCTTGTATAACAAATAACTATTGTGGAATTTTTTGCAACCTGGTGGTGGTTTAATTGAAATACTTCAACATTTACATTCACTTATTCCTGAATAAACACTTTATATGGAAGACTAGCTTTTGCCCGCGTCTTCGTACGCGTGAATGACAGTTTTCGCGGAAGCAAACGAAGTAAAAAGTCTAAAGCCTATTTCCTTTTTTAGGGCCTAAGCTAAGGCTGGACCTAATTTCATCAAAATCGGTGTGCCTCTGTAGTATAACCTTCAAAACTTAAGAAACAAAGAAACTCACTTTCACATTTATTTTAAGAGCATGGATAAACAACACTTGAATATTAAATTAACCATTTTTCAACCGTTTTCATTTTCGTCCTTTCCTGCGGAACCCAAAAGAGTGCATTGTCAACGATTGCAATGCAAATTGGCAGCAGTCGTGGGCGCTCATACCGTCATTGTAGTTTAGTTTTTAATTAACTACCGTTTTACGGAAACAGCGTTTTTGTATACGTTTACGTTGCTTTCCTGTTACTGGAATAAAATTTTAATAAAAAATACGCGTTTGTTTTTGTGTCCGCTGCCGTTTTGATACCATTTTGTTTTAGAAAAATAAAATTAATGTTCGCTAAAAACATTTTTTGTACATGTAGGCAGAGTCAGAATGTATGGGTGGCAGAGTAATAGGGTAGAATTAACTAATAATTCCAAAAAATATGAATAAATAGAAATATATTCAGTTATTTGCACTTAATTAATGTAGGTAATTACCTGTTCTTAAGTACTAAATAAGCTCCTGGTTCATAACAACCAGAAATACAGACCTCAAAAAAAAGATATTCGACCTAAAGGGATCCCCCGGGATCGGGGTTTAGGAGGAAAATAATTATCTATTAAAAGTAACTACGATATTATGACTACACGACCTCTCAATTGTCCATTGATATTATTTAGTGTCAACTTTGCCATCACAAAAGTCTGGCAATAATAAATGAAAGCAGTAATTACGAAACAATGGATGCAGATTTATTCACAGCACCAATTGGCTTGATAATGATGACTGATCAAAATGTATTTACGATTAATTAAACATTATTTTATACTAGTAGGTATTGTAAATACGGAAGTGAGTACGTTTGTATGTTTATTAATCTTACACGGCCTAATTTGAACCCCTAGAATGGATATAGGCTTACTTATCAATCCGCGACCTTCTGCCTCCACAATAACCGACAATCACGCCGACGAAGTCGCAGGCAATAGCTAAATGTGTTAGGGTGTTACTACACCAATCGATCGATCATCGAACGATGCCATCAGTCGACATCAATCGACGGTGTGGTAGCTTTGGCTGATCGACGGATACCGTTCCACTAACTAATCGATCGCTTGCCGGTCGATGGCATCAGTCGACGTTGATCGATTAACCCCAGCTATAATCCATCAGTAATGATGAATCAAGCACCTCGATCGACGTCGATTAATTCATTCTACTATCGATCGATGGCGTCGATCGATGATCGATCGATTGGTCTAGTAATACCCTTATATTTTCTTACTCCTCCGCTGTTCTTTTCTGATTCATTTCGTTGCGGGATCCAAGACAGTTGAATCGTTTCATCGGGACTCGTCGAACTTCATTACATAAGTTTAGTTGACATCGGAAGGGAACGTAGGGTATTGGTGGTCAGAAGTAATATGCTGGCCCGCTGGTTTGCGCGTTAGGGCGTGTTCAGATGACACGCGTCGATCACGCACACGCACCGCACACGCGTTGTGCCCGCCTTACACCCGCGTTCGCCACGCGCAAAATCAGCGCATGCATCGCGCACGCCTCGCAACTACTAGTGACTTTTGATTATTTATGACAATAAGTTCAACATCTTACAGATAATTCCAAGACGATGTCATACACATATATTAATCACTTACTAAATGCACATATATATATCCCTCAAACAATACCCTTAAACAATAATCAACATTAACAACAACAATAGTCAGTCAGTCAGTCATATTTATATCCCATCTTCAAAGCACTTTTGCGCTCCTGATACCAATTTCGGCAGGCTATGAAATATATTCTCCGATGATATATTATTTATCAAACGTGCGGCCCTTGACCACGGAGCAAGCTTTAGTATATTCTCTTTGCTTTTGATCGAATCGAATCGAATGTTAGCCGAAGCGCGGGCGCAAGGCGTATGCGGGGTGGATGCAATGCGTGTGCGGGGTGAGCGCACACGTGTTGGACTTCGATAAATGCAATTTGAGATCTTTTGGTGTGTCTTATGACTCTAATTGGGTTGTTGACACCATTAACCAATAATTCCAAAATACAACTTATCTTAAAATACACTTTATTTTAGCCCCGAAAACCCGATTAATTTTCAATTAACAGTAAAATTCGATTTTAGGTTGCTTTAAAACCAATTAATAGTTAGTCAATTGAGTTGGTAAATAAGTGACGTCACAGGCCGGTATTGTCATACAAAATCTATAGAGGAATCTCGTTTTGACAGCTCATAAAAGTATGTCAATTGATTGGTGGTGTCAACTACCCAATTATGTACAACAAATTTCAAAGCGGGTTGGGCAGGGGGGACACGCGTGGCGTGCTCGTAAAGGGCGCGTGTCGTCTGAACGCGCCCTTATAGTGACCAAGTTAAAGTCACACTATTTAGACTTTAGAGCCTACTGCCAGATTTTCTACACGTGCAACCTTTGGTTCAGGCACGCAGGCCGCTCAGTGCCCTACGTTTCCAATATAACTATGGATTTAGGATGTTATTAAGGCTGCCCCGGTTTTGCCGTGCCTCCAGTATGTTTGTGGAGGCCACGGTCGACGGCTTTCTGCATACCATCGTGCGCAAGCGGCTCACGTCGTTATTAAAAAGAGTCCGGGGTAGCGCTAACAGTATCCTGCAGGTCATTTCAGATAAAAAGGACTCAAATATCCTGATAACGTTTATTCCTAGTAAGGAATAGAGGAGTGGCAGGCTTATATTGCCGTGTGGTGCCGGCTGCGAATAGCACCAACCCATTTCTGCCCATGGGTGTCGTAGAAAGCGACAGAGGAATATTGACCAGAGGATGGGCAGCAGCGTCCTTTTGAGTACTATAACATCTACTGCAATCGCCAACATGCATCGACCAAGCATGGCGATTACGGCCCCCGTCTAGCATTGGGCGTCTTAAGGTTGAAGAAGAAAAAGAGTCTTCTCCAAAAAAAAATAAGCAATAGGTCTCCGACAAACATTACGTCGAGAATGAAAGACCCTAAATTTCAACTTTGCCTTTCCTTTTGTACTTGTAGGACAACTGTAGTAACTTTTTAACGTTTTTCAAAAACAATAAATCCCAATTTGCTCCTTTACGCGTTTCTAAATAGAATTAAAGAAACTTTTGTCAAAGTTAATCTTCTTTTTTACAGCCTACAGTTATTACAAAACTTTTGACATTTCCGCTAAATAATTAACTCGACAAAATACAGGATGATTGTGAAGATTGCTCAATTTTACGTGACCACCTGTAATTGTGATGTGGGGAAGCATGAATTACACGAAAAAAGGACGCTAATCGACATTTTATAAATTGACTAGGTATTCATGAAAATTGAATGAAAAATAATTGGAATGCTCGAAGCAACAAAATTGAAATTTAAAATTATCCAAGTACTTTTGTTTGTTTACATCCATTTGTATTTACCCGACTACGGCAAAGCCAAAGGAGGGTTATGAGTTTGACAGGCTATGTATGTATGTATGTATGTATGTATGTATGTTCATCTGTTCGCTCATAGCTCCTAAACTACTTGTCAGAACTGAACAAATGAGGTATCGTTAGAAGCGTCTTGATCGTCCGCTGGTTATAGGCTATATGACGTGTCACCGAATTCAATGTGGCGCCCTCTGGCGGACAAAAAAACCAAGATTAAATAAAAAAATGAAGACAAGCATACCGTGTTTGGTATCATTGGAAAGGGGTTCACTAGTACCATTCAAATATATAATATTTAGTTGTGACTTGTCACAAATTATTTAAAAAAAGGAAAGATTACCAAATAAATTAAGATACGCATACCGTGTTTAGTATCATTAGAAAGGGGTTCACTAGTACCTTTTAAATATATAATACTTAGCTGTGACTCCAAAATGGTTTAAATAAAAAAAATCATGTTAAAAACTAAAACCCGACTACAACAAAAAGTGATCTAAAAAGTACGAAACAAGAAAATATTTCACAAAGAAATCAAGACATAGGTACAAAATGGTCAAGGTAAGCCGTGGTTGCATGCCATTATAATTCATGTTTATCGCACTCATATGGGATACAGGCATGCCACGGCTTACCTTGACCATTTTGTACCTATGTCTTGATTTCTGTGTGAAATATTTTCTTGTTTCGTACTTTTTAGATCACTTTTTGTTGTAGTCGGGTTTTAGTTTTTAAATTGTTTTTTTTTTCCATAGTCATATTATAAATGCGCAAGTAACTGCCTTTTACGTTTTGAGGATAAAACGGCTGAACCCTGGGGAAGGTCATAGGCTAATTTTTTAATCCGCGAATTCGTCTATCTAAAAAGTTAGTCGACAATAATAAGGATTTTTTTGGTATAGTAGCCGAGTGGGTCTTGGGCTCGATTCCTACTTCCTACTGAGAGTTCGTATTAACCTAGTTAGTTTAGTATCTGATTAATAAGATACAGGATCTCATCCTATCTTTATTTTTTTTTCCTTTTTATTCTCTCGTAATATTATTAAAATCAAGTAGGTACATTTTTTGTTTCAAGCACGTTTCACGTTTTCAACCGACTTCAAAAAGAAGGAGGTTCCCAATTCGTCTGTATGTTTTTTTTTTGTATATTTGTTACGCGATTTCTCCGGCAAATGTAAAGCTATTTTGAAAATTCTTTTTTTGATGGATAGGGTATACCTCAAGGGTGGTGCCATATAAATTTTATCCAAGTTGATTCAGTACTTTTTGAAAAAATCGACAGAAAGCAAAAAATATACATGGATCAAAAGTCAAAAAGTCAAAAGTCAAAGCATTTATTTCAATTAAACCATTTGCAGGCACTTTTGAATAGTCAAAGAGTCAGTTAGTTAGTCAGAAAGTTGAAGCTAGTTGCTCGTTCCAAAACGTAGGGTAGGTCTCTATGGAGAAGAACGAGCAAGAAACTCCACGGACACTCTTTTCAATCAAGCTTTTACAAAATCCAGGCTACATTATTCTTGTTGCTTCTATATGTGAAAACAATGTATGTGAAGAGAAATCCAAAACATTCTAATTATAAATAAATTAATATAAAAGTCATGGCAGTTAAGAGATGACCAATCTCAACTGACAGCGCCCGTTCACGAACATGACGCGCAGATCAGCACCACTTAGCTCAACCATTTTGAAGGGAACCGAATGATCTAACCCACACGCCACCATCAGTGAGACATTTGAGCGACCATGACAATGCTCTCAACTGCCATGCTCATTTATGTCAAACACATTGAATAAATAAATTACTCCATAGTTCTCACATTTACATAATAATTGAAATAGTGCTATTAATTTATACAAAGCCAAAATTTCCAATGTCTGTAAGTATTTCATTCGACAGATAAAATATAATAAGTAAATAATAATAACGGTACACGTTATTCATGTCAATAATAAGGGGTGAGCAACATAATCTTCTTGCAATTAAGAAATTCCCTAAAGAGGCTGTGGAGCAGGACCAGCATTATGCCAAGCATTTTTATCATTGATATAATCTTCCAACTTATAATATGCTTGCCTACATAGTGTGCGTTTAATGCATGTTTTAAATTGCCTTTCATTGAATTGCAAAATATCGAGCGGTATTTTATTATAACATTTTACACAATACCCCATAAAAGAAGTATGTACTTTTGACAATCTGAAACTTGGTTGATATAATTTGTTCCTACTTCTAGTATTAAAGTTATGTCTGTAACTTATTTTACTAAACAGATGAAGATTTTTCCGAACATGCATTGCATGCAGACGTTTTCGTATATATATTGACAAGGTACCGTCATGATATTAATTTGTTTAAACAATTCTCTTAGAGACTCGCGTTTGCTGAGATTATAGATGGCTCTGACAGCCCTATTTTGCAGAATAAAGAAAGAATCTATATCTGCAGCCCGTCCCCAAAGCAAAATACCGTAAGACATGATACTATGAAAGTAACTAAAATAGACTAGTCTAGCGGTATCCACGTCTGTCAATTGCCTGATTTTTCTGACAGCGTAAGCGGCCGAACTTAGCCGCCCTGCAAGAGATGTTAAGTGAGGACCCCACTGCAGCTTTGAGTCAAGCGTAATCCCTAGGAAAACTGTCTTTTCGACGAATTCAAGTACGTTCTTATTCAATAAAACGTTACATTCACTACTTTTAACATTCGGTAAACGAATCTTATGCACTTGGTTTTCTTCTCATTTAACACAAAATTATTTGCAGTAAACCAATTATGAACTTTAATCATGGCGTCATTTACGTCGTCATAGTGCTGTGCCCGTCTATTTACTTTAAAAATCAATGAAGTATCATCAGCAAATAACACCATTTGAGGTTGATTTCTCAGTAAATGCGGTAAATCATTAATATAAACTGGAAATAGGAACGGACCCAATATTGAGCCCTGTGGTACTCCCATTTTTACTTTCAAGCCCGATGATGTTGTAATGTTCTCACCTTGTACTTCCCGAAACTAAAGTCATGTGTGTTCTGTTTTATAGTTATTTTTTACTTTTCGGTTTTTGAAGGCGGTTTTCTTTTATGTAATAAAGCTTTTTTGTTATTTACTAGCTGATGCCCGCGACTTCGTCCGCGGGTTTTAATTTTTTGCACGGAACCCAAATTTATTTTTAAATAAACTATGCTAAGTATCTTCTTATAACATCAGCTATCTGCCAGTGAAAGTTCCTTCATAATTGGTCTAACCGGTTCAGCGATTAGCCGGAGCGAACAGAAAGACAATTTTTTTTTATAAATAAGTACCTTATGTAGGTACCGGCCGATCACCCACAAGATGAGCAGACCTCATTAAATCGTCGACGAATAGAGAAGAAGTCTCGCAAATGCCGCAACCAACCTATCAGACAATTCATGACCACGACCACTCCGCCAGACGAGTGAACAACTGAGAAGAAGACCGTTTATATACTTTCATATGAATTTTGTAAAAAACTATTATTTTGACATTACAGACACTTCAATTTCATTTTGTATAGCTGTATAGAAGATTTGCCTTTGTTATTCCTGTTCATATTTATATTTAAACCTCAAACGGCGTAAATATAACAACCTTCTTGAAAGTTAAATATGTTTGAGCCGTTTGGGGTCGAAACATTAGGGCCATGGGGCCCGAGTGCTCACCTTGTTTTTAGGGACATTGCAAAGCGGCTGGTCGACTCTTCACGTGACCAAAGGGCTGACCTTTTCTTGGGCCAAAGAATTAGCATTGCCATTCAACGTGGTAATGCTGCTAGCCTTTTGGGTACTTGTCCCATTGAGAGCGATGCGGACGAGTTTTTTGATGCCCTGTGAGCACTGTACATATTATGTGTTTATATTTATTTTTAAGCTTTGTATATATTATATTTAATTATTATTAATAAAAATATTACCTTTGTTTATATTTTAAGATACTTTTAATGTGCCAGTGACAAGATCAGGCTAAGAAGTCCTAATGTCACATGTAAAACAATACAAGTCTACTATTTGAATTTATTCTAGAAGCTTGCTGAGTGTTCCGTCATAGAGTATAATATCTAATGGCTATTGTCTCAGAAACACATCACATCTCCACAGTACCCTTGACTGTTCCCTTAAAGGTACAATGGAAAGTAAATTTGAACCGCTGTACCCTTGGCCGTGGAACCCAACCAATTTAAATACATGTTATAACACTTCTCATCAAAAAAATCGAAATACCTCGAAGTTTGGTTTTGAATAAGTTTTATGTATTTTTTTGGTTAGTATCAATGTGATTTATACGCTCAACACAGTCCAATGCTTCAATTACTTTTTATATTATTAAATTTTACACTGTAATTTACTATTGGAAAAATTGCAAAATTAATTAATATTATGGAATAATGTTTGCTTTGAGAATACTGTGAGCATCGATAAGATATATTTCTATGACTGTGAGGGAATATCTTGCTCCTTTGAGCCTCAAAGGACTACGCTATTCCCACTCTTTTCAAGCTTTCACCGAGCAAAATAATTATAAAAAATAACACTTTAATTGATGAAACAAATAGGACAAAGTTGGAATATCTACTTAACTTTCATTTCAAAGCGCCAGTCGGCGAAATGGAGCAAGCTTAACATTTTTAATTTTCTCTTTTGACTGCGTTTAATTATTTTGCAGAATGTTTCACGTATTGTTCAGACAGAAACGGTGGCGGTCATTTGTCAGTTTGACATAACTGTGCAGATATGACATTTATGCTGACATAAATGTAATTTCAGTACAATTTTGTCAAACTATGTACAGACGCCAGCACACCAAGCCATACCTAACTGTCAAATTTTCCCAATTAAATATGAACCTTATAATTTTGTAATAAAGTTGAAAATCTATCAAAGAAATTTGACAGATTGTAGTAGCTTGATGTGCTGGCCTCTGTACGTTGTAAAATACTTTTATTTGTATCTGATTGGGTTATTTTTAACAATTTCTATTTTCAAAAAATACGATGCTACCCCTCCTTTTTTTTTTTTTTTGATACGGGGTGGAGAATCCTCATGGATGTCCTCCGCCCTGGGGCGGGCGGAGGGGTCTGTCCGACTCTTACTGACTAAAAACCACCCCGGTGTTCCATCTCACACCTACGTCGCGGGTCGCGGGAACTGGAGATACTTCCGCAACCCCCGGCTGGTGCCGGCCCGCTAAAGCGGGCCACTTCTCGGGTCAGGGGGGGGAGTGAGGTGTTAGACTCCCCTCCGGACGTCTTAGAGGGGCGCGCGTGGAACACTACGCGCCGCCGCCTCGGGTCCTGTAGCAACCTCCTCAGTCTACATTTCGTGACTCTCAATTACAGTCATAGCACACCAAAGAAATCATAGATATTATTATCCCATTACAAGACAAGTGACTGACTATTTATGAATTAGGCTAAGATTATGAAACAAAAGGCAGATAGATCGGGCGGAACACTGACAGTGAAGCCACAAAAGCAAATAACAATTCAAAAACGTTATCAACAATTCGCTTCGCGCTGTACTGACATGAGTCAGAACAACACGAAGCGAAGCATTGTTAAAAATAACAAATACTAATACAAATAAAAAATCAAAAGCGAATACAATCACGAGATTGTAGGTATTCGTTATTTAATTTGTATTTGCTTTTGTGGCTTCACTCGCAGTATTCCGCGCGGTCTATCAGCCTTTTGTTTGATAATCTGAGGAATTAGGTATGTACTAAATTATCGACAAACGCAATGTCTATCAATTACAAAAAAGGCCTTCAGCTTTCACACAGTAAAGTTAATATTTCCTCCCTTCACGAACATAAAATATATACAACAATAAATTCCAAATATTCCACACACGCAACAAGCCTAATTTATGAAAAAAAAATCGGATAAACGGACCGTAAAGTGATATAATTTTAAAGTGATTACCGTCCCTTTGACCGGCCCGGGTATCCCCTAAAACCGATACCCGGTTACGGTGGCCTATTACAACGGTTACAATCGGTTATGCCCAGTTACACCCGGCTCAACTAGGATGATTTAGCGGTGCCCAGAACTTGCCCGATTAATAGAAATTCAATTTAATGTTAGGTACTCGCCCAAGTTTGAAGAGAATAGCGAGTAAAGATTTCTTAGAAATGTCGAACACTACAAATAGGTATTGAGCTGAACAAATCTATGGGATTCATTTAAAACTATAGACCGTCTTAACCAAACAGCTTTTTTTTTGTAAACTGGATCTCAGAACTCATGCTCTCAACCTGGTTAGTCTTTTGTTGAAAACCCATTGTATCTTTTACTTTTTTAAATGTCCATCATTATTGTTATCATTGTTGTTCATTGATTTCCATTCATTTGAATGTGTGTTTTTTGGACAACACGTTTGGCGCAATGGCTGAGTCATTGACTACTGCGCTGCGTGGTGCAGTGGTTGAGCGATTGGCTGCCGCGTTCCGTAACGTGGGTTCGATTTCCGCACGGTACAAATATTTGTATGGCCTACAGATATTTGTACCGGGTCTGGCTGTTTGTTATATTATATGTTTGTACCCATGATACAGGACAACTTCCTGGTGTGAACAACGTTTTATTAAAATAAAAAAATGTCAGACAGGAAACTTGACACATCCTCATCTGAAGAAGGAACGTCACTGTTCTTCCATTTCAGCGTATGACCGTAACCGTAGCAAGATACGTCATTTAAATTTCATCTACCTATTTGAATACTTCGGGTGTACAAAATAATGTTAAATCAAAAATAATGTTGTCAAATCTTCCGTACAGTCCAGATTTAGCTCAACAAATAAGAACTATTAATACAATAAGTAAAATCAAAACGAATGTGCAGTGCTGTGGTAAACGATAACGAAATGCCGAGTCACAACAGTAGGCCAAGCAAGAGCACGCTAGCAGAAAAGTGTTTAAGAGCGCGTATTCGATTCGCGACGAAATCTTCATGTTTTTGCGTTTTGCCCAGAGCATTATCGTAATTATGTGAGCAGATTATTTAAAGACAATTTACAGTTTTAGAAATATTAAGTCTTGATTTAGACAGCTACAGAGTAAAACTATAATTTTTAATTATGGTTTTTTAAAGCGATGACAATTCTTTCGTATCGTTTTACGAAAATAGACGTCAGAGTTAACTTTTGGGACGAATATAACCATGACAATATGCCAAAATATCTTGTTTTATGCGTTTTTCCAACAGTATATAAAGTCATAAAGACAGCTACAGAGCCAAAATTACGAAAATATTACTATTATGTATTAAAAAATAATGTTGAAAAAGTAGAAAATCGGTTCACTTTGACAATTTTTTTTCAACAGTATTTGAATAAAAACATAACTGATATATTTATTTTATGAAAGTAAATGTTATGCTTAATATGCAGAATATTTTTCAGTCGTCCGTTATACGAGCTCATTTATTTTAGACAATTATTTTAAAAAGCACTGTAAAACATCGCGCGCTGTCGTTTGCCGATCAATTTCAATGATTCGTGCTTATTTCGTGCATTTTTTTTTCTGATGCACACAGACCATTGTATTGTACCAGTATGTGTCAATGCTGCTACGCCGTTCTAGCAATCGTTTAGATTTTGAGTTGCGCTAAATCGAATACGCGCTCTTAATTCAAGTCGATTTTAAAATAGGAAATCCGACAATCTAACTATGAGCACAATTAATATTCTTGCCTTACCCCAACTATCTTGGAGTCATGAAGCGGCTGCCTATCTGACCTCCATAACCCAGTTAGGTACTGGTAACAAGATGCCCTTGTTAGGACTGATTATCATACTTTCTGACTACCCATAACGACTGTCAACGATGTGCGAATGTCAGCCGGGGCCAACGATTTTACGTGGTACAATTAGTGTCCTCTATATCCTCTCAGGCAGCCGCCGTGTGTTACCGGCCACGAATAGCACAACCCTATTTCTACCCGTGGGTGTCGTAGAAGGCGACAGAGGGATATTGACCAGAGAATGGGCCGCAGCGTCCTTCTGAATACCAAATTCAAATTCAAATCTTTATTGCATATCACATGTGTATAAAAGGTATTAATAATTATAATATTATAGTTCACATGGACCCTGTCGGGCACAACAATATAATAAAATATGAGTAGTAGCACAATAAAAGAAAACAAATAAAAAAATATAATTAAAAATCATTAAAAATTCAATTCAATTAAAATAAATAATGTCACCTAAATTCAATTACAAGCTCAATTAAATATAATCATATAAATAAATAATATTAAAATCATGATCATCCCAATTCGATGTAGTCATTAAAAAAATCATTTAGTGAGTAATAACATTTATCCACCAATAGTTTTCTAAGCCGTTTATTAAATATTTTGTCATTTTGTTCCTCCTTTATGTCATTTGGTATTTTATTATAAATTTTAATTGATGTTATGTGAGGACTCGTGACACCGACTGTAACCAGCGCCAACATGCATCGGCCAAACATGGCGATTACGGCTGAACGCCCTTAGGGCAGCAGTGGGCATCTAAAGGTCAACCTTTGTGACCATGTCAACATGATGATGATATTCTCTCAGAATTTTATAGTCATCATTTTTAATCGCCGCACCTATATAAATAATCCTTTTTAAAAAATAGTAAGTACTAAAGGAGTTTATGTCTTGCACCATTGTGATCTAGTGAGGCTAGAGGGATGGGTGACTGGGTGGAGCAAGTAACGCGTGTCCGACGTTAGTGGAACTTTATCATTGTTATATTATTACGCAGATATTAGTTCTAACTCCACTGCGGTATTGGTAGGTACGAGTAGATACTGCAAAGAATGGTCTGTAGTAACGCTTGTGTTTACCCCAAATTGAAAAGATAGCAGGTTTACGATGAATGTGTCAAGCGTATTGTATAATAATAAAAATAACTTTATTTGCATCATAAAATACAATCAAATAATTAGGTAAGTATTTTTTGTAACATTTGGTACGTAGACATTACATACGTAAACAAATAGGTTTCTGCACTTAAATACTTATAATGTGATAATTTGTTGTTCTATAAATACTTACATCACATGATAATTATTCAGTACGTATTCAAGCACTAATCACTCATTACTTACTGTTTAATTATAATATATTATGGATCGTGGGTGCGCTTACGCACATATAACATATAAACTCACATACACAAACAACCAAACCCGGAACAAGTACCTGTAGACTACAAATAATTGTTTCATCTGAGAAGCAAAACCACGACACGCAGCCCAGCAGTTAATTGCTCAGCCACTGCGCGGGCCGTATCGTTCATTTGTTGCGTATCATCATAATCTGCCTAGGTTTTGGGACGGATCTGCTAGATACCAGCTTGATGCCCTTGAGTCAATTGAGAAACGAGCCTAGAGAATCATTGGCAATGATAGGCTCGTCGAGACAAAGCTCCAAAGTCTTGAGCATCGACGCCGAGTTGCTGGCCTGTCGGTTTTCTATCGGTTGCATTTTGGGGAGTGTGCGACGGAATTGCATAATTTAATTCCGCCGAGCCCGTTCCATTATCGGACCACAAGACGTACGGCGATGCGCCACCGGTACATGGTGGACAGCCCACCCACACGCACGAAACGTTTTGGGAACACATTCATTGTGCGTACTGCTAAGGAGTGGAATTCCCTGCCTGAGTCTGTGTTTCCTGATAGCTACAACCCGGGAGTCATTAAGTCAAGAGTGAATAGGTTACTTCTAGGCAAGCGTGCTCCATCTTAGACCACATCATCGCTTCCCATCAGGTGAGATAGTGGTCAAAAGTAAGCCTATCAAATGATAAAAAAAAAATAAAAAAAAAAGGTTATTCCCAACTATTTTTGGGTCGGCTTCTAGTCTAACCTGAAGCAGCTGAATACCGGTGTTTTACATGGAGGTACTGCCTGTCTTACCTCCATAACCCAGTTACTGGATAACAAGACACCCCTTGGTGAGACTGGTCGTCAGACTTCTGACTACCCATAACGACTGTCAAACATTTACGAATGATACCCGGGACCAACGGCGCTGCGTGCTTTCCGAGGCACGGAGGGGTTTTGAAATTAAGAATATTTATTTCAGACAAAGCACACATTCATTGATGTAATTCTATATTAAGTTAATAGGTAGATATTGAAGGCTATATGTTGGCACATATTCGCACACCCAGTGCAATAAAGACGTAAGAGGAATACACTAACTTTACAAGGGAGCAAAAAACTGTTTAACCAGGAATATCCTTTTTGTTCTTCATTCTATGATTTTCTGTTATATATCACAAAATAGTAAAAAAAACAAGCTTTATTTTTGTATAATATGTTTAAAATAGCTCAAACTATCTTGTTAATAGATATTAATATTTCAAGTTTTACAGACGTTTTCCTTATTTAAATAAGACCAATTCTCAAATGTAACAAATTTTACTCCGATCTTCGTTTTATAAATAATTATTATGTTGTAACTTCTCATGGCTACGTCTTTTACGAAGTTATATATTATGATAAATACAGCGACTAAGTACTCTTTACGTCCTTATTTACTTAATTTTCTTTTACATATCACTGCGTACGACCATATTACAACTTTGTTTGATAGACAATAAAATAAATTGCAAACTACTCGTATAAGGAATGTTAAGCCTTTTTTTTTTTTTTTTTACTATTAAATAGGCTTGCGTTTGACCGCAATTCACCTGATCGTAAGTGATAATGCGGCCTAAGTTGGAACACGCTTGCCTAAGATGAACCGGTTCACTCGTGCCTTAAAGATACCCAGATTATACTTATCAGGGAACAGAGAGGCGGGCAGGGAATTCCACAGTCTGGCAGTTCGCACAATAAATGTGGAGTCAAAGCGCTTGGTTCGAGACCGTGGAACTTCAACCATATAGCGGTGACGCTTCGCCGTATCTCTGCTCGTCCGATGATGGAACGGGGATGGGGGAATTAAATTGTGCAATTCCAAAGCACACTCTCCGAAATGTACCCGATAAAAGACCGAAAGGCTAGCAACGGTGCGGCGATGTTCAAGGCTCTGGAGCTTAGCCCTAACCAGGGAGTCGTTGTTTATGAGTCTCTTGGCACGTCTATCGATGACTTCCAATGCCTCCAGTTGGTATTTTGGCGATCCATCCCAAAGGTGCGAACAGTACTCCATGCACGATCGAACTTGTGCTTGGTATAAGTTGAGCAGCTGTTTCGACGTGAAGTACTTTCGCACCTTTGCGAGGACTCCCAGCTTTTTGGCACCTAGTTTGGCCTTGGACTCAATAAATGACCCAAAGTTAAGATTTGACGTCAAAGTAACGCCAAGAAGCTCAAGCTGGTCAGTGATTGGAACGGATACATGTCGGAAAGTAGGGGCCAGATGGAACGGCCTCCTCTTGGCAGAGAAAAGACACGCCTGGGTCTTAGCTGCATTGAACCTGACCAGATTGGCATCGCCCCAATCGGAGACTGCCTTGAGGGACAAGTTCAAGCGCTCGACCATGGACTCTCTAGAAGACTGGATTTCAACCGCACTGGCACGTGCGCTGGATGTATAACTCTCTACAACCGTGCTGTCATCTGCGTACCCAAAGATACCGGGTTTCAGCAGATCATTGATATGCAGCAAAAAAAGGGTTGCAGAGAGTACTGAGCCCTGAGGAACCCCGGCATTTATTGCCATTTGATCTGACGAGCATCCATCGAGGTAATTAATATATATTTTAGCGGTATGTATATTGAAACAAGTTTTTAGAAAATTGCACATTATTATAATATTAAACATAACAAGATCCTGTTCTAATACAAAAATATGACAATCAATCATAATCTTAATAATCAATTCATCCCACAATGGTAAATTCTCGTGGTTAATTAAGTTTATTAAGTAGATACTGAAATAAAAATATCAATTTCAATTTCAATTCATCATAATTAAAGGTTTAGTTTACTTTACTCTTGTTCGTTAGCCTTTTCTGTCCCACTCCTGGGCAAAGGCCTCCCTCTTTGCCCAGGAGTGGGACAGCATGGGACAGCATCCACGCGTTACATCTTTACTTGCTTCATCTCTCCAGGCGGACCGGACTCTTCCAGGCGTTTTCTGTTCGTCTTGTGACTTCTTTGTTTTGGCTCGCCTGGATAAAGATTACTTAGTCCAAGTAAAGGGCCTGGACGATATCCGTGGGCCTGGACATGTTGTATTGTATCCTCATATACTTTTATGCTTTCTGTACTGTTACGTTGGACATAACTTTGGTCTTCGACATATTTATCTTCAAACCAACCTCAAGACTTGCATCGGTTAAATCTTGCTGGACGCGTTCGAGCTCGCTTATGTTATTAAAATTAAATTTTTGAATGACATTATTTTTTTATGAATTATTTTAAAATAGTAAATTTAGAAATAGTAATTCTTGATCGATTTCAAGAATAGTGTTAGTGTATATTGAAAAGTAATTTAATAATAATAATTAACTTGTTGTTAAAACTTAAGTACTAACCAATAATAGTTATTAGTTTAGTGTTATTAGGGTTGACAAATGTTATTGATAACTATTGTGCTGTTCCGTAAGTTTAGAACAATAAAGTTATAATCGTCCTCCTAGAGCAATCGGGTATGAAGCTTCACAACCGATTATCTCCATGCCACCCACCACACAATAGAAAAATATAATATAACAAACCCTTTTATTTGGCTTTTGTGAACTACGCCAATATATGCGACAGTATAGACCACATTTCGGTTATGAATGCTTTAAAGACCAAAAATATCACATAGGCACGCTTATATTGATCTCATTGACACCATTTATCAAAGAACAAACCTCAAGCTGCATGTTTCTGGACTAAACCAAACAAGGCGATCCGCTTTCACCCAAGCTGCAGTTCACAAGCGCACTGCAGGAAGTTTTTATCACGTTACCAAATTTGTGGCAGTCACGTTTTGCTGACGATATTATGATTTTCTTCGCATCATCTTCAGAACTAGAAGCAATGCTCCAAGATCTAAGCACAGCAAATCTTGAAGTTGGACTTTCAATGAACAGATCAAAGACCCAGGTCATGACTTGCAGCATGAAACGTAGGGTCGAGATTCGATATACGTGGTCGAGACACTCGGGCATGTGTTGCAATATAAAGATGAGTACACAATACTTATATTATACTACTACTACGGGTCAGATTGTGTCTTTTAAAAACCAGCAAGACAAAGAAGTCGAAAGACGAGTCTATAATGCTTGGAAGACCTTCTGAGCCCCTAAAGAACACTTGAAAGGAAGTCTTCCAATGACGGTAAAGCGAAAACTCGTCGAAACATGCATACTATCCGTTCTAACATACGTTACACAAAGTAGCAGTGACACAAAGTTTTTCACTTACGGAGCAACAGAAGTTGTTGCTCCGTAAGTGAAAAACTTTGTGTCACTCAAGGTTTTTCTAACGAGCAATGGAACGTAGCATGCATGGTGGCAAGCGAATAGATCGCACTAATAACCACCCTGCGCTCTATAATAACTCATGTTGCATATGTTGGAGAAAATACAGACAGATGGGAGTGGGCTGGCCACGTCGCGCGTGGAAAGATAGGCAAAGATGGTCAGTCGCTGGACACCTGAAGGAGGATATCGCCGCTAAGGCCGACTGTGGGGAAGGTGGTGAGACGATCTGACTATGTTTGCGGGGTATACAAGATCGAAAAGTTTGGAAAGGGAAAGGGGAGGTTTTTTCCATGCAGCATTCCAGTAGTGGACCATAGGAATAGACAAATTTAAAAAGAAGTAGGTAAAAAGGATAATTGATATGCTTTAAGTTTTGTGCTTAAAAACACACATAATCCTGCTCCTGCACTGCTGAAACCCTTGTTGTCAGCCTCCAGACTCCTGATAACATGCTGTTATCACTAAGCGGCGCATGAGTTATAAAAGGTAAATAAACATGCTCCACCCGCGCATGCGTTGGAAGAATGAGTACCCAGATCTTGAATTGTTTAGTTTTTCTATGAGGCATAAGATGAAATACAATTCAAAAAAATTGTGTTAGGTAGTGAAACAAAAACTTAAGTACGATAAGGTGTATTTTTATAAAAAATTACGTGCTTATGTTGGTTTATCGCCTTTTTTTTATTGAAAAAATATTGAACTTATATGACGCACAAAATATATTTTTTGGTATAAAACCCGTATTTTATGTCAAATTGTAACGGAAAAAATTGGGTATATGTATCTTTACTTGTGCTAGCCAAAACTGCAATAAAAAAATATTGACGTATTTGTACTTACGTCTTTGTTGCACTGGGGGTGCGATTATGATATAATCCGTTGATGTTGGTAAAATAAATGATCATTATTTTGGATACGCATGAGCGACCAATGCCTCAGGATTTGTCTGTCCACTTTGTCCGACACTACACTCAGAAGCGTGTTGGTGCTACCCAAGACCACAGGGAGGCCGTTCTTTTGCGAAGAACTGCCTGGAAGCCGTCCGTGCTCTGGTCAGAAAACATGTTGGAGGCACTGCACCTAAATACTAATACATAAAATACTACTCATACGTAAAAAGATTGTAAAAAAAATGTAATGTAAAATACGTGAAAGTTTTCACTGAAAACAACCCTGAAATAGCAACGTAACTACTTAACAACATATTCATGCGCATTCAGTTAAAAATACACTTCATAATTTAACCAGGACAGGTCGTGTAGGTCATTGCGGGATTGGGAATGTGTAAATGTGGAAGAGAAACGAGTTTTACATCTACACTAATATTATAAAGTTTGATTTTTAGTATGTTGGTTTCTAATAATAATAATAATAGCATTTATTTAGGGCTACGAAAAAACACAAAAAAAAAATAAACAAAAAAATACTTAACTGATTTTAAATATTCTATACTTAATCTTTTTTCCCTGATATTTTAAAATTCTCTAGGAGGCCAGCAGTTAAGAACCACGTTTTGTGCCATTTGTCATCACTGGCAACACACACAGGTTACAAACCCTCGTCTTTTGACACTGTGGAATTTTAGACGAAAAGATAACTCGTAGTTTCCTGAACGCTGCCCATCCGAGTTCGAAGAAGCTAGAGAGCTATGCTCGAAGCTATGCGCGATAAAATCCAAATTCGCCTAAGAACTAAGGTCACCAACATAGCTCTCAGAATGCAAGTTGTAGTGGCAATGAGCAAGACTGGTCGAAGAACCGATTACCAATGGGAAAGAAACGTTCTAGAGTCGCGACCACGAACCGGAAGACGAAGCGTTGGTAGGCCTCCCGCCAGATGGACCGACGACATCGTCAAGATCGCGGGTAACCGGTGGATGCAAGCGGCAGGTGGCCACTTGTTGTGACGTACTATGTATGGGTGGCCTTTGTTCAAGAGTGGAGTCCTTTCGGCCAATGATGATGGTGACTTTTCAACCGACTTCAAAAAAGGAGGAGGTTATCAATTCGTCTGTATGTTTTCTTTTTATGTTTGTTATCTGATTTCTTTGGACTGGGTGAACCGATTTTGATGATTCTTTTTTTATTTGAAAGCTAGTGCTTTCCGTGTAGTCCCATTTTAATTTGGTCCAGTTCTGACAATGGCATCCATGAGAAAACCGTATATGTCTTAAATTTGCATTAAGTATGTGCGCGATTTGTTACGCGATTTCTCCGGGAAACGTAAACCGACTTTGAAAATTCTTTTTTTTATGGATAGGGTATGCTTCAGGGGTGGTCCCATATAAATTTTATCGAAATTAATTGAGCACTTTTTGAAAAATCAACAATTACCCAAAAATTTTACATAGACGACGTTTTAGTTTCATCAATCTTTGTAGTAGTTAACTTTCAATCTCTTCTTAATAGATTTGGATGTGAAGGAGGTACTAAAAAGCGGAAAATAAAAAGCTATTTACAAAAAAGACAACCGCCTTCTAAAGTTAGTTATTACTAAAGCTAAAGTTATTTTTCACTTTTAAGTTTTTGAAGGCGGTTGTCTTTTTTGTAAAAAACTTTTAAATTTACATTCGAACACGAACGAGAGTTACATCAAAGACAATTTCTGTAATCTAAAATTAACAAAAGACTAATTTCACTAATTAAAAACGTTCAAAATCTAGTTTCCACCATATCCCACTGTCAATCGATTTAAATCTTGTCAAAATGTAGGTAAAAATGACTTGAAAAACTGATTGAATTTATTTATAATTTACAGACGCCAGCACGTCAAACATCAAACTGTAAAATTTTCCCAATTGAATGTGAACCTTATCACTTTGTAATATAGTTAAAAAGTCTAACAAAGAAATTTGACAGATTGTTGCAGCTTGATATGCTTGCTAGCCTCTGTACAATACTTACAAGATTAATATTAAAGAAAACCTATAAATATTGAACGAATAGAATAAGTCATCCATAAACGTCTCCCCATCGCCATCAACTGGGAATGTGCCCAAGAGCCTGGCTATATTGCCACGTTGGTTGGCAATGTTTATCCTCTGACTCTCTACCTCTTTAGGTAGGTAAATAAAAGCGCTTTAGACAAATACCAACATTCCAAAAATTTTGCAGAATTACCCCCTGTTCTTATCCACATCACACAAATCCGTGTCCAGTTCAGACACTATTCACGTAGCATGAAAAGCTAAGCTATCAAAGGGCTCTTTCAGCTCACGATAGGTGAGCTATGAGCTATCTCTAGGCAAGAATAATCACCGTTTGACAAGCATGTTTGTTGACGCTCGTGTGTCACGGGTTTAATGAGTCGCTCTATAGTGAAGTCTGGCAACGTCGCGTTATTATGAGCTATCGTTTTTGAGGGATATGAATGTTGATATCGTGTTGGGTAAATGTTTAAGCTAGAATTTGTTGAAAGGAATTAACTGATAGGAAAACGAAATTAAGGAGTTGGGGTCGCAGGGAGTGAGTTTAGTATAGTTTTATGATTTATTTATTTATACTTCATGCATTAAGGTACAAAAGCGGACTATGCCTCAGGCATTCTGTGCCAGTCAACTAAGGTGGTGAAGAGATAACATGGCAGGTGCATTTCTTCTGTGTGAGAGAAGATTTTTTCAAGCATTAAGATGTTTAAAAAAATACACTTTTTCGTGAAAACTTGTACAATAACAGACGTAAATCTGTACAAAAAAAATAATACATAGTGGAATTTCAGTATAAATAAGCCATAATATTTGCAATTGTTATTTACTATCAATTTTTACAAAAAAATGCTATAAGCAGATGATATATGACCCAGTACCTAAGTAAATACATAAATACTTATTTGTTTCACTATCTACTCTCAAAATTTTAGTCATACAAAATAATGTACACCTGCCATGCCCTTTGACACTATTTGTTGACTGGTAGATTTGCCTCGGTAAAAGAGTTGTTTCAAAATGTATGGAGCCTGGTCCCAGTCCTTGTACACCATACTTAAAAATAGGAAAACATATTTTAAATAGTTCTCAACTGTCCAATTACTTTAAAATGGCTTTGTAAGCAGGTAAAACACAAGAAATTGCACTTGCAATTGCAACACACAACAAAAAAACAGTAATGGCGGTAAGCTGTCATTTTGATTGATTAATGACGTTTAGCATTTATATTTCGGTTTTTCTGCGTCGATTTGTGAATAGCCAGTTAAACAGATGGAAAAAAACGGTGTTAAATTCAACAAATGAAAACGAGGTTGTTAAAAAGAGCTCCAAAAACTAGAAACAAAACGAGACGAAAGTGACAGAAGTGACACTGTTGTCACACTGACAGCTGACAGTTCTCTTTCTATGATCGATCTATGGTTTATAGAGTAGCTAAATCTGAGTGACGCCATGTTGAAAATCCATAAAAATAATGATTTATTATCAATTTACTACCACAACAGTATACATTTACATGAATTATCTGTATTTTTCCCGGATTCTACGGAATTTTCTCTTTTTTTTGAAGTGGTGTACATAGACTGGGCCCAAAATGAAACTTGTCCTTTAGCTGACGTGAACTTGTATTGGCTGTTCACCTCAATTTCATTTCACCTAGATTCACCTAAGAAGATATTACAGAATAGACCAGTTGAAATTTGTTTCTGAAGTAACTTGTTAAAACAGTGTGCGACACAATTATGAACTTAATAGACATTGATAGTGATAGCGCAAGTAATTTTGATACTTGTACGATCAACGACAACACTTAGCATTTTTAAACCAAATTATTGAGCACTTTATAAAATGAAATACGTAATTGATGTAAAATCAAGATAATAACAAAAATAATAATATGTGTGAACATTTCACACATGGCCATCTGACCCCAAACTAGGGGTCACATGGGGTGGGGGTACTATAGGTGTCAGACAGCCGATATACATACACAAATTCATTTTAAACACATACATATATAGATAAACGACACCCACAATCTCTGTTCCCTGATATAATCTGGGTATCTTCAAGGCTCGAGTGAACCGGTTTATCCTAGACAAGCGTGATTCACCTTACCTTAAATGTTGAATAGTGCATCGAAATCTTTAGTGTCTATTTAGATGACATGGTAAAAGTAACACTGTTCATCGCATTTTTGTCGCTGTCTGTAAGTGTCATTATTGGGATCAGGTTCAAGTCTAATGGGATACAGCTGAATACCAGTGTTTTACATGGAGGGACTGCCTGTCTGATATACGCAAGCCCGTTACTTGGTAACACGTTACCCCTTGGTAAGACTGGTAGTCAGGCTTCTAACTATCCGTGACAATTATCTACAACCGCGACTGTCATTTGTAAAACTATCTGTGTTTTGTGTGCCTCGGAAAGCACGTTAGATCATTACCTAACGTGTATTCCAAGGCACAGAAGGGTCTCGGTATGGAATGAATGGTCACCCATCCACGGACCAACCGCGATGAGTGTAGCTTAACTATAACTAAAGACTACACTACACTACACACTACACTACACACACACACACACACACACACACTACACACAAGCACACACACGCATCCACACACACATAGATTTATATCTCTTATACGTTGTCACGAGCCCCTTCTGACGATACAAAATTACGTGACATTTGAAAATAAAATAACAAACTATCAAAACATCGTGTACTATACGGCGTAGTAATCCGCGTAGCGTCACCTGCTACGCGTCGAGCTACGGCGTAGAACGCCTTTGGCAAGTTTGGGCAAAATTTCTATGTTACTGTTATTACATCAACAATTTTAATACCTCTGAATATATTTGCCCAAAAAATAAGATATACGTGCCGATTCCCTTGTTCATAAACTAAATTAAAATTAGGCATTTGGCATCTCTTACTACCAGGCAGCTGAAGAAGCGACAGACAAGGACTAAGTTAGAGATGTCAAATTAGTTTTTCCCTTGAACTTCGCAGTGTTTTTAATCAATACGTTCTGAAATGACAACTATAATTGTTTGAACATTTTAGGTCAACTTAAATTGACAGCTCTTTTTAATATATGTCTCTTTTTTATTTTATTGGAGAAAAAGAGATATAATAGCTTAAAATTAATTTAGTTCGTGCACAACAGAATTGGCACCATTGTATCTAAAATCAAGTCAGTGATTTTTATTAAGTACACTTATTAAGTGCGTGTATTCCCGTTGTCCCCGTAATTTTGGCCCTATCACGGGGACAACGCCACGTCAAAAAAGTCATTACCGTTTTATGTGTCCATTTACGTGTCATTCTCCACTTATTTTTTATTTTTTTTAGACATGGGTAATATAGCTCGGTTTGCCCAAAACTAAAATGAAAGATATATCTATGAAAGATTTTAATTTAAAATATAGAATCAAAGACCAGCGGTCTCCAGGGACAATGATAATTATTTTATTGAATTCCGTTTGTCCCCTTTAACGGGGCTAAAATTGCGGGGACAATGGGAATACACACAAGCATGAACATACACTTAACAAAAAATTTAAAGAGTGTTTTCTCATGAAGTAACGGTCATGAAGTGAACTGCTATTGCTTATTTTATGATCCGCGCGTCATGTTCGTGAACGGGCGCTGTCAGTTGTGATTGGTCATCTCTTAACTGCCATGGCTTTTATATTAATTTATTTTTAATTAGAATGTTTTGGATTTCTCTTCACTTACATTGTTTTCACATATAGAAGCAACAAGAATAATGTAGCCTGGATTTTGTAAAAGCTTGATTGAAAAGAGTGTCCGTGGAGTTTCTTGCTCGTTCTTCTCCATAGAGACCTACCCTACGTTTTGGAACGAGCAACTAGCTTCAATTTTATTTTGACTATTCAAAAGTGCCTGCAAATGGTTTAATTGAAATAAATGCTTTGACTTTGACTTTGACTTTATAGAATGTTCCACGCAGAATTCTACGCTTTTCCATCACCACCACCACCATTGCTACAACGCCCTACTACGTCCATACATACACACACATACATGCACATACATACGTACGTACATAGTGTGAGGGTGCAGTTACTGGAGTCGCGCCTCAACGTTAACTTCAAGGCGTTCGTGGTGCGAGTACCGAATTGTTTCCTGCCCCTTGTCATGGAAGAAGACTTTTGGCCGCAGGACGTGGTGTTCCGGCGCTTCCGCGGACAAGTGCCACAGGACAGCAAACAGACAACTTAGTGCAATTTATTGAAGTGCTACTAACATAGTCTTAAGTCGTCCCTATTAACACAAGTTAGAAATTATAAAATATGTATCTTTAGGTTAAGGTATTTATCTATGGGCCTATGCAGCCTGAAATAAAGTAATTATTATTATTATAGGTCTCAACTCATGACCCTGACCTTGTTTCTAACACTGAAAACCTGATTAATTTTTAATTTACTGTCAAATTAGATTTTTAATTCCTTTAAAATCAATAAAAAGTTAGTCATTTCAGCTAAAAAGTTAGGAAATCACTAACTACAAGTGACGTCATAAGTATACATTTCCATACAAAATCTATATACCTGCGTTTCGACAGCTCACAAAAAGCATGTCAATTGATTTTTGGTGTTATCTACCCTAGATAACGGTTGACGCAGTGGCTGAGCGATTGACTGCTGCGCAGAGTGTTGCGGGTTCGATACCCGCCCAGGGTAAATATTTGTGTAATGAGCACTTGTGTTTACCTTGTGTTGTTGTTGCAGTTTATCTATATATGTATGTATTTACAAATGTATTTGTGTATTTATATCAGCTGTCTGACACCCATAGTACAGAGTCTCCCTAGTTTGGTGTCAGATGGCCGTGTGTGAAATGTATTATTATTATTATTGCGCTCTGATACGGAAAAAGTACTACACGTCTTTTCTTACAAACATGATATTATTTTAAAACAATACAAAGGAGACAGACACGTGAGAAATCCCGCCTGCGATCCCATTCAACTGAACATTAATATGTCCAAAGTAACATTTTGTATAAAACATTCACGTTGGCTAGTCGCTGTGATATATCACCTGTCCCGTCAGAGCTTCGTACTAGTTGAATAAACGATTACTTTGTTTTAAAAGTACAGTCGAATGAGGTATTTGATACACGGTAGAATGTAGACATTGTGATGCAACTTCTCCCATGGATAAAGTTCATGATTTAAGGGCGCGTATTTGATTTACCGCAACTTAAAATCACGACTGCTTTAAATGATTGCTAGAACATCGTAGCAGCATTGACGCACACTAGTACAATACAATATTCGGTTTTTGTGCGTGAACGCGGAAGTATGAGCACTAATCATTGAAATTGATCGACAAACGATTGCGCGCGCAGTTAATAGTGTTTTTTAAAATAATTGTCTAAAATAAATGGGTTCATAATATAGCATTATGTTTACACATGCTATATTTACTTTTTATAAACATGCAATCATTCTTCATATTTGCTGTCTAAATATTATAATAATACTTGTTTTTATACTTTAAATGTACTTACAGTCTTTATGCTCGTCTCGTCTCACGTCTTTCTCTTTATAATGTGTGTCTCAGATCATAGTTCCCTTTAGTTTTACTTACATTATATTCCTTAAAGCTAATTTAATTTATAAATCTGGAAAATAAATAATGTTTTGTTATGACACCTTTGTCAATGACAGTTGTCAATCTCAAGATTTTTTTTGTCAACAATTGTCAGTAATTCTTTTAAATTAGTTTACGGCATAAATAACTTAAAACCTTCAAATTGATGTCGAATATATGTGTGTATTGCTGTATTTTATACTAAACAGCTGGACACCCGCAAATGTATCTGGTGTTCTTTAAAATCTTATAAGCACTAATCAAATAAAAATAACTGGCAGTCTACAATATACATATTTTTTTTTTTTAATGTGGGGACATTTTCACACACGGCCATCTGACCCCAAACTAGGGACACCCTGTACTATGGGTGTCAGACAGCTGATATACATACACAAATACATTTTTTTTTTGTAACTACATACATATATATATATAGATAAACAACACCCAGACACAAGGCAAACACAAGTGCTCATCACACAAATGTTTACCCTGGGCGGGAATCGAACCCGCAACACGCTGCGCAGCAGTCGATCGCTCAGCCACTACGCCAACCGTGTCGTCTGGCGGTACGGTACGGTACTTGAGTCTGGCCGGTACTATAATACCGCGCTATATGACCAATACGGGCGTTCTAGAAATATAATTCATACTTGGAAAGTATTATGAATTTCGGAAGAGCGGACAGGAAAGAAACCTGTCAAATGGGTCAGTCTAGATCTCGCTGTCGCTTAAGTAACACGCTGATTTACTTATACTTCACTTACTTAATTATTATTAATTAATTAATTATTTATTTTTACTTTAACATAAAACGGCCGGGTTGTTGGCCAATTACATTAGTTAAAGAAATGAGCATTAAGGAAAGACAAAACACGTGGGATGGGCGACTGGGTACGGGCAACTGTACGCCTTTCCGGGATGGACAAACAATGTATGCCTCCTATTATTATTGCCTTAAAGTCTACCGGTCCACAACCAAAAGTCGGTAACGGTCCTGAGTCCTGCCGTCGTGCTGTCGCGTGCTGCTGCTCCCAGGGCGGGTCTTACTGTTAAGATCCCCGCCGTCCCAAAGCTAGGAGCCGATCGCGGCAGTCTTATCTTCGGCCGATCCCGTTTGCCGGCCAGGCTGTGGAACCAGGAGCCTGGAAATCTCTGCCTAACTTAGTGCGTCTAGGTTAGTGCTTTCTAATTCTCTGTTTTTGATACTCATTAAATTCTAACGTACAATTCTACATAGCTTTTCATTTCATAAAGTAGTTGAATTGTAACAGTATATCGGACTGAAAAATATTCTGTATATTAAACATAACCTGTATTTTCATAAAATAAATATATCAGTTATGTTTTTATTTAAATACTGGTAAAAAAAATTGACAAAGTGAACCGATTTTGTAGTTTTTTAACATTGTTTTTTAATATATAATAGTAATATTTTCGTAATTTTGGCTCTATAGTATACTTTATGTCCTGTTGGAAATACGTATAAAACATAATTTTTTGGAATACAGTAAATAATAGTTGTAAACGTCCTGAAAGTTAACTCTGACGTCAATTTTTGTAAAACGCTATGATGGGATCGCTTTAAAAAACCATCGTTAAAAGTTATACTTTTACTCTGAAGCTATGTCTAAATCAAGACTTAATCTTTATAAAGCCGTCATTTTCTTCTAATGATCAGCTCACAACATTACGATATTACTCTGGGAAAAACGCGAACACCATGAAGTTTTCGTCACGATTCGAATACACGCTTTTAAGACCCCCAGCGTTTAAATTATTCACCTTTTGACCATCGAATCATCATCATCTGCCTAGTCTTTTTCCAACTACGAATCGGATCGGATTGCTAGATGCAGCTGAAGAACAGTGTTTTACGTGCACGTAAAGCTGTACGTGTCGGCTGTCATTCGTAGATATTTGACAGTTTTTTTTATTTTCAAGTTAATTCATATTTAATTTTTATTATATTTTTGACGTGATAACGTCTTATAAATCGATGAACACCGGCCGCCTTTTTTCGTTCCGCCTGAGCTTGAGCAAGCGAGAGCGCGGAACAAGCGTTAGAGAGCCACGATCGGCCCAAGCAAAAAGCTCCGCCCACCTTTGACGGAAAACATTATTTGGCTATGTTATATACGTTGGCCATTATGTTTCTTTATGACGTTATCACGTAAAACTATCGTCCGTGAACCGACTTTACAGACAACCAATTTTTTGTTTTTGTATTCATTGTGCACAATTTTTTTTTCTTTTTGTTATATACGCCTAATACCAAAAGTAATGCACTGGCTTCTGTAATTCAGTTTGTAACTAGCTCAGGGGTCAGGAATTTCAAATAATCTGGATCTTATGTAACATAGCACTAAAGATATTTTAATTTTAGTTCTTATGGGTACTCAGAAGCCTGAAAGTCTGACAACCAGTCTTGCCGACGGGTATCGTGTTACCCAGTAACTGGGTTGTGAAGGTAAGATAGGCAGTAGACCCATTTAAAATACTGGTACGCAGCTAGATCCAGTTAGACTGGAACCCAATTATGTCGGGGTCGGGCTAAGGCTAGGTTGATGATTGTTTTTTTAATATTTCTTTTTGTTTTCATATTGTAAAATATATACTTTTTAACCTTGTCCTTAAGACTTCTCCGTGTAGTGCCGGTCGCGAATAGCACCGCTCCATTTCTACCCGTAGGTGTCGTAAAAGGTCGTCTTTTACGACACCTACGGGTAGAAATAGGGATATCGACCAGAGGATGGACAGCAGCATCCTTCTGAATACCATAACACCTGCTGCGATCGCCAACATGCATCGGCCTATGCTCAGCAGTGGGCGTCTTAAGGTTGACATGATGATAATGATGATGAACCGACTTGAAAAAGGTAGGTGACTTTTTCTATTTATTTATGTTACAATCACTTGGACATTCTCTGTTATGTCGTAAAAGTTTCATGTAAATAAATAAATAAAGAATGTTTTCTTAAATGTTCCGATGAAACAGATTGTGACAGCCAGACGCAAAACCAGACTTATCCTATTTATAGTAAACGCTAAAAGTTCCATTCGTAAGTAGGTCCATTTATCTCAAAACATTCACGTTGGCTACTGGCTGTAATATTTCACTTGTCAAACGACCGCCATTTCAGGAGAAGTTTACGATGTTATATTATGTATGTAGATATTCTGAATAGTTATTTACATTTGGTGGGTTTAACACAGCTTGCTCCGTATTGTAAGATACAATTTGAAATAGGAGAAGCTTTGTGGCTAAGGAAAAATCGTAAGGATCTGTCAGACATGGTTTAGCTACTGTAGCAGTACAGTATTCGCTCCATGTAAGGCGATTCGCACACTGCACCGCATTACGCAGCGTAGTGTGGGAGTACGTGCTCTTACGTTGCTTGATATGGCATAGATGGTGAAATGATCTTGATTCCTTCGACAAAAACTGGTCCCAAATAACCCTTAATAGGAGAGTTGGAAGGAAGTAGTGTTGAGTAGGACATACAAGAGGCGGTACATTTGTCCCGTACATGACGTCAAAATGTAAGAGCGGTACAACATTTAAAATTGTACTACTTCATATTTTATGTCATGGTAGTCGCTGTACTCGTTACTCTAGGTACGTAAACTATAGCGTAAGAGGGAGAGGGAGCGAGACATATGCTACAATAGCACGTCAGTCTAAAATGGATGTAACGTAACCGCGACTCGAGACATTTTTGGCGTATTTGCACGAATGTTCACATTATTTGGTTAATGCAAATTGACCTTTAGCACAGTAAACATAAAGTTTATTTTCTATTACCAAATTACCAAAGATTAAATAACAACATGACTATTTTGAGAAAAAAACACCAAGTGTAGTACAAAAGTCACTTGCACATCAAATCACGTGAAATGTCATATTTGTACCGAGTACTTCAAACTAAAGACTCTATGCTTCAAACCTTCAAATGTATCACTAAGCCTCAGTACGCCTCGCCTCATTTGAAGTAGGACATTGTACCGGCTCAGAGCAAAAAGAGGCTACTCTTACAAAACTCTTTTTTAAGTCGTGTCCTACCCAACACTAGAAGGAAGGTAGGGAAGAATTTTCTCTGCAGTGAGAAAAATCAGGTTGATAATAATAATCAATATTATTACAGGCACGACAGAAAAGAAGAAGAAATTTATAATATTATAAGTTTTACCTATGGCTCTGGAGAGCCAGGTAGCTTCCCCAGAGCCTACCCCCAAATGTTTCAGGGAAGACACGTGCCAACCCTCCGCATCACACACACTGGCGAACTGCAAACAGTTACTTCATTATTCAGTTTATGCTTCAATTAATCGAATTACGATATTAACTATCGGTTATGTTAGGTGAACCACACGTTTGAATCTGCCTCGGATATTTCGAGATTTTACCTCTTGCCGATAGTCCCGGCTGTCATTTGAAGACATTTGACAGTCGTTATGTGTGAAAGAAGTCAGAAAGTCTGACAACCAGTGTTACTAAGAGGTATCGTGTTACCCAGTACCTGGGTTATGGAGCTGCTGGTGCTAAACCATGCATCATGTTTGTAAGCAGGCGCTATCAGTTGATATTGGTCATCTTTTAACTGCCTTTTATTTATTTTTTATTGGTTGGTAGATGAAAACATCTACATTGTTTTCAAATATAGAACCAACAAGAATAATGTTACTAGTTATTTTTGTTAGGTTTGATATAAAAGAGTGTCCGTGGAGTTTCTGCCTCGTTCTTCTCCATAGAGAACTACTTACGTTTTGGAACAACAGTAACTAGCTTCAACTTTCTGACAAATTAACCGACTGCTTGAGAATTCAAATGTGCCTGTAAATGGTTTAATCAAAATAAATGCTTTGACTGTTTAAAACTTATTTATTTATTTTGTGTTTGGGTCAATGAGTCGTCTTAGGATATCGTATTTAGTGTTTTTTTTTGTGTGTGTTTAATTTGTGTTGTGTTTTTGTGTGTGTTTTGTGTTTGTGTCTATGTTTGTTGTGCTTTGTGTTTTTTGTGAGTTTCTTGTATTTATTTTGTGTATGTGTTTACTTGTATGTCCATATTTGCCCCCAAAAACTATGGCCACCACATTTATAATTAACCCAATCCTGTAAGTAAATTGGGCGCGGATTATATTGATTGTTTGTCAAATTATTTATAACTGAGTTATGTTAAGCTTTGTATGCCCTGCCCGTTAATAACCGCAAGCAAATTAGTTTTATCGGTTTAAAATGTTGGAGCGAAAACTGTTGTGGTGAAGGTACCGTGTTTAAATTTTAAATGATTTAGAAATTATGCTTGTTTTACTCAATAGAACTTGGGTCTAGATAATAATCTATTTATTTATTTATTTATTTATTGCATTCCATAGTGTTTCTGAGATGTTACATAAAAGCTTATATTAAGTACAATTATGGACCCTGTTAGGGCACAGCATATTGAGTTACACACATTACATTCGAGCATTAACCAATCATTTGCATAATATAATTTTCATGATATAATTAAATTAATTAGAATCAAATATAATTCACTTAATATTCATAACTTCATTGCAAAAATAAAAAGTCAAATACATTAAAAACAAACAATAAAAAAAATCAATAATAATAAAAGCATGATGTCAAAAATAATAACCAATATAAAAATTAAAAATTGGATTAAAATAACACCATCACCACAACATCTATACAAGTATACAAAAGTAAAGTGTTTGTTTGTAATGTCAATCATCATCATCAACCTTTAGACGCCCACTGCTGGGCATACGTCTCCCGAAAGGGGTTCAGCCGTAATCGCCATGCTTAATATAACAAAATTTTTACCAAATAAATATTGGGATTTCAAACTTATTAAATAAAAGCACTTTGCCCGCGACTTTGTCCGCGTGCAAAGTGCTGTGTGTGTGAAGTGTGAAAAAATTTGGGATTCTTGAGAATTTTCTCATATAATTTTTTCAATTGATAAATATAGCCTATGCTGCTCAGGAATAATGTAGCATTTTACTGGTGAAACAATTTCTGAAATTGGTCTAGTAGTTTTTACCCGACTGCGCCAGAAGGAGGGTTATGTTTTTCAGGTGCATGTATGTATGTACAGTCACCAAAAGAGATAAGTATCCATGTCGCCGGGAATGCTTAAAGTTTACTTAGAAACCAATGAAGACTTTCAAATGAAATTTAATTAATTAATTGAACTGTTTAATCTCTATTAATTGTATTTTATTCTATTCATAAACACCCATCAATTTTTGAGTAAACTTCAACTATTCCCGAAGATATGGATACTTATCTCTTTTGGTGACTGTACATTTTTGAGTTTATTCGTTACAAAACTACAAATCTTTCCTCTAAATACTATTAGTATAGATTATTTTGAGAATGTCGGTTATCGCGGTGCAGACAAAGTAACGGATTAAAAAGTAGCCTATGTCCTTCCCCAGGATTCAAGCAATCTTCATACCAAATTTCATCAAAATCGGTTTAGCCGTTTCATCGTGAAAGCGTAACAGACAGAGTTACTTTTGCATTTATAATATTATATTAGGTATATTAAGTATTAAGTATAATAATAATAATATGTGGAGACATTTTCACACATGGCCATCTGACCCCAAACTAGGGAGACCCTGTACTATGGGTGTCAGACAGCTGATATACATACACAAATACATTTTTTTTTTGTAAATACATACATATATAGATAAACAACACCCAGACACAAGGCAAACACAAGTGCTCATCACACAAATGTTTACCCTGGGCGGGAATCGAACCCGCAATACGCTCCGCAGCAGTCGATCGCTCAGCCACTGCGCCAACCGTGTCGTCCAAGTCCAGTATGGATTAATCATTCATTAATAGTGTAGATAAGCCCACGTTTCCTCACGATGAAAAGGTTATTTCAATACATTGTTACTTCGAGCACTTCTCGAAATAACTAGAAAAAATGTACAGAAAATCCCGAACTAAAATAGTAAAAAAACACATTTCTTCGGGAAACGTTTTACAGCGATTACTTATTCAAAAGAGTTAATTTCAACGAGTGGGGGAACGTTGCAAACTTAAATGACAAAAGTTTAATTGTCACTGTAATGGAAATAAAACAGAAGCAAAAATGGCGTCCGCTTTCGAATTAGTTTGAATATGGTGATTTTAATTGAGGGTAACAAAGAGTTGCTCGGAGCTTTTAACACTAAGTAGGGAGTTTGGAACGAATACCCGAAACTAAAATATAATACAACTAACTGTTGGTAATATTGATTACGAGCTGTATAAACTCAATTTACTAAACTAACTTTGTGAATGCTTTAATGTAATGACAGCTGTCTGTCATCTGTCATCCTACTTCTTCGCTGAATATACTCCACTGTGGTTAGGTTGTTGCTCTGTACCTCTAATAATAAAATACAACTTAATCTTGTCTATTCTTTTACTTAATGCCCGAAGTCCATAATCTTTAGCTAAATAAACAGACCGTAAAAAAGTTTTTTCAAAAAAAAGAAAACCGCCTTCAATAACTAAAAAGTGATAAATAACTTTAGCACAGAACACACATTACTTTACTTTCGGAAGTCGGTGGCGGTGGCTTTGTGTTTGTTATTTTGTATTGCCACCGACTTCCGAAAGTAAAGTAATGTGTGTTCTGTGCTAAAGTTATTTATCACTTTTTAGTTTTTGAAGGCGGTTTTCTATTTTTTAAAAACTTTTTATTTTTAGCATTTTAGTGTTACCTTAACATCCAAATCCATTAAGAAACGGCAACACACTTAAAAAAGATTGTAAGTCCTCCAGTGATTGAAGAAACTAAAACGTCGTCTAAGTAAGTTTTTTTGGGAATTTGTTGGTTTTCTCAAAAAGGGCCCAATTTTGATAAAAAATGATATGGGACTTTTTCGGAATAACCCCCTTTAGAACAAAAAAAGAATTTTGCAAATCCATCTACATATGACAGAGGCCCGAACAAACATAAAAAATATATATATAAACATTCGAATTGATAACCTCCTCCTTTTTGAAGTCGGTTAAAAAGAGATAGCGAAGCTGAAATATACATGTACAGGGGCCAGCCCCCCTAGCCATATTACCCAAATTGACAATCTACAATCGATAACGCTAATACAAAACTAATCAAATGTATGGGAATGACGTCATCTCAACGATAAGTCACGTGATCGAAAATAAAAAATGGATTACGACGAAGCGTTAATTAGGTATTGTAGAAAGAGTAACCATACGAAACGTTTGTAACTTGGCTACGGTGGCAGTACATCAAAGCTACAAAAATCTGTCAAATTTCTTTTGAAAGATTTTTAACTTTATTACAAAAAATAAGGTTCATATTCAATCGGGAAAAGGAGTTGTTTCAAAATGTATGGAGCCTGGGCCCAGTCCTTGTACACCATACTTAATAATAGGGAAACACATTTTAAATAGTTCTCAACTGTCCAATTAATTTAAAATAGCTTTGTGAGCAGGTAAAACACAAGAAATTGCACTTGAAATTGCAACACACAACAAAAGCAGTCATGGCGGTAAGCTGTCATTTTGATTGATTAATGACGTTTCACATTTATAATTCTGATTTTCTGCGTCGATTTGTGGATAGGTAAGTAAACAGATGGGAAAGAAACGGTAATAAATCCAAAAAAACGAAAGGGAGGTTGTTTTAAAGTACTCTAGAAACTAGAAACAAAACGAAACGAAAGTGACTGAAGTGAGACTGTTGTGACACTGACAGCTGACAATTCTCTTTCTATGGTCAATGGTCGATCTATGGTTTATAGAGTAGCGAAATCTGAGTGACGCCATGTTGAAAATCCATAAAAATGATTGTTAAATTATCAATTTACTACCATAACAGTATACATTTAAATGAATTATCTGTATTTTTACCGGATTCTACGGATTTTTCTCTTTTTTTTGAAGTGGTGTACATAGACTGGGCCCAGTATGAAACATGTCCTTTGAGTTTGGTATGGCTTGTTGTGCTGGCGTTTGTACTTCCTATAACTCTGCACCATCATCAACTTCGCTTAGACTTTTCCCACCTATGTTGGGGTCGGCTTGGAGTCGACCAATACCAGGGTTTTACATAAAGCGACTGCTTGTCTGACCTTTACAACCCAGTTACTACGTAACACGAGAGAGTGAATACGACTCTAATAGTAATGGCCGCACGGGGATGTGTGTCAGAGCCTGTTGGGGGAGCGGTGAACGCTTATGCAAATCCCGCACCCCCGGCCATATGCAGAGGTATAACACCGCGGTGGTTTTAGCCGGTAAGAGTCCGGTATGCCCCTCCGTCACACCCACGGTGGAGGAAGTCCATGAGGATTTCCACCGCGCGACAAAAAAAAAAAAAGAACACGCTGGATGCAAACCGCTGCCAACTGGTCCTATTGGAAATTTATGGAGGAGGTCTATGTCTAGCAGTGGACGTCCTATGCCTCAAGATGTTGATGATAAATTAAAAGTCAGTGTGTTTACATTTTCACTTTATATCATCAAATATTTTAACGTACTTACTCATTAACGGTAACGCGATACCTCATGATAAGACTGGTAAGAAAGTCAAACAACCGAGCAGTCCGTATTTGAATAACCATTCATTTCATACGCAGACCTCTCCCAGCGTCGGAAAGCACGTTAAACCGTTAACCCCGGCCGTCATTCGTAGATCTTTGACAGTTGTCATACCCATAACGACTGTCAAAGACACCAGAAAAAATCTTATAAGTCAGAATTTAGGAAGCCTGACAATCAATCTAACAAGGAGTATCGTGTTACCCAGTTACTGGGTTGTGGAGGTCAGACAGGCAGTCGCTCCATGTAAAACACTAGCATTCAGCTGCATCTGGTTAAACTGGAAGTCGACCCCAATCTAGTTGGGAAATGGTTAGACAAAAAAAAAACCATTTGTGTAACAATATTGATAACACTAAGTCTTTATAATTTATCGTTAAGGGGCGTACATATTATATGACATAACATGTTATAAAACGTTGTAATGTAACATGTTTCAGTAATGTGGAGGCTGTTATAAAACGTGTTATTTAACATGTTATTAATATTTACAACAATGTTATATAACTTATGCAATATTCAACAACACTGCAGAAGGACAAACAACAAAGTCAAATAACATTGTTATTTTGCAATGTATTTCTATTGTTACATGTTGCAATGTTGAAAAACAATGTTACATAATGTAGACATGTTACAAAACACAAGTTACACAACATGTTACTTAATCTGTACGCACCTTTAAGGTGACGATATACGCCGGCGACCTTGAGCGACCAGAGAATCGTATGCGCTGCGTCCAAAACTCTCAAAGTTTAGTCGAAAAATTAAATAAAAGATAGTATTCTTTCAATTAAAAAAAGGCGTATACTAAAAGATATATAATTAAATTGTCTGTAAGATAGTGTAAGTTTCGTTTAATTATACCTGATAGATTTTGTGTGATTGTCAATGTTTTGTACGCGTCAGACACAAGTTCACGAGTTAATTAAACTATTTAATATGAATATAATCAAAAATATTATAAGGATTAAAAGAATGTTCTAGTTTAACATATATTTTTTTCATAGCATATACACTACACATTTTGACGTAATTGTCAGTTTAAAATCTATAAAAGTCGTTAATAATAGCCCCCTTAAGAACTCTTTGTAGCAAGTTCCCTCCGACACCCCGCCACAATCCTTCAACCTGCACTCACCCCGGTATTGAAATGTATATTTTTGGAGTGTCATAAGATTATGTTTTATGGTATACTAGCGGTCCCAGCAGATGATGTCTTGCCCTTACAATAAAAAAGTCCTACAAATCGAGTGCAACTCCACCTACCGGGTCCAACAGTTAATCTAAACCATTCTCGAATCCACTGAAACAAACAAAAAATTTCAACAAAATCAGTCCAGCCGTTTAAGAAGAGTTTAGTGACATACACACGCACAGAAGAATTGTATACAAGGTGGGGATGACGATACGACAAAAAATTAAAAAGACTGGTAATACTAGTTCATAGGAATATTTTGAAACTATCAAATAAATACTATCACCGGATTAAAAAAAAAATACAAACATACTAAAGAGCATTATAAATGTAACCAAAATAGAACACCATTTGAAAGATTGGTTTATTAACTTGTGAGTAGAGCGGCAAAATGTGGCGTCATAATTTAATATTATTAATGCTCATTAAAAACAATTATACCTAATTAACAAATCCTGCCATGATCCTTTTTTGTGCTACTGAAAGAAAGAAAGAAAGAAAAAAAAAAGCATTTATTGGCCCGCACAGGACAAAACACATAAATAATAACAAGGTTGGATTATTATTGTAAAACAAAAAAGAGAAAAGAAATAATAAGAAACGAAATTGGTCCTGTACGATGCCAAAAGGCCCGTATCTGAGCATTGGTTTACTGCCACCCTGTATATAAAGTTTGACTTCCAAGCAGACGAACTCGAGGGCAGAAGCTATACTCAACGAACCAATCACATACTCTAAGCCATCACAAGGCATTTTCATCTCATTTTTTATTTATAGCTTACCTTTAGAGAGTATTTCCTAGAGTACCTTTCAACACGTGATACCAGCTTCCATTCATTGGTACTCTACTTAGCTCGTAAAACACGAGAGCGTAAAAGATAAGTACTAGCTCTACGTAGAGACCTTTAGAACGGTATAGAGATAGTTAGTTTTATGGCGCATTGATATTCGTAAGACCTAACTTTACGGTTCAAGATCCAACAATCGACGAACTTACGACATTTTAAATATTGTGAATAGATAGACGAGTATGTAGTTTTTTTTTTTTTTTTTGGGACAAGCCCGCCACACTATTCCCTAACCACTGTAACTCCTGTAACGAGTATGTAGTTACCAGTTTTTGCCTAACACGTCCGCACGTCCGTTGTATCAGTATCAACCATTGACATGAATCTTCATGTATGTACCTAGTATTACCGGGTTACACTGGTTTAATAAAAAAAATTGTCAAATTATCACTTCCCAAACAATTATCTGCATAATTACCTACATTTGTCAAATTATTACTTAACGAATAATCTTATGGGAGTGTACTCTTTGGCAGAAAGAACGCAATATTATGTTGGATAGTGTACAGGCTACATCCGGTGCAGTTTATTATGCGGACCTTGTGGAAACTAGAACTAATTTCCGTGCGTTCAAGCGATTTTGCCATACCTATTATTGGAATCTTTAATGTAACAGCTCACTTTTTAGGGCCCATTAATTATGTCAATTATAATCCGTGGTGCTTAGCAACTGGGTTTCTCCCAGTTGTAAACGTCCCTTTGTGCCTATTGGCCTAGTTCTGTTCTATCTCGTGCTTGATTTGGAGGGAAGTGGAAAATATGTTTTTCTTACTCCTCCGCTGTTCTTTTCTGATTAATTTCGTTGCGGGATCCAAGACAGTTGAATCGTTTCTCTGGGACTCGCCGAGCTTCATTGCTCTGGCGCTTTTCTGGTGGTTGCCACTGTTGATTCTCGCTTACAGGAGTTACAGTGGTTAGGGAATAGTGTGGCGGATTTGTCCCAAAAAAAAAAAAAAAATAACGAATAAACTCTTCACAAATAATTGTAACTCAAACCTAATGTTTAGCAAGGGATCGTTTAAACAATAACTTGTTAACCAACTAGTACTTTGATCAATTTGAATGTAGTCAAATATTTCACGGTTTTTCTAAGGCCTTAAATTCACTTAAGGCGCTACCCCGACCAAAAGTTCGTTTTTCTTCGTTATTCAAGGGCTAATAACTCATTAATTAAGATGAACAAACTACATATTATTAATGTTCAATATCCTAACATCACATTCCAAGTTCTTATTTTTTTTTTTGTGCCCTGTATACACTTAAATCTTCCTGTATAAAAATTACTAAAAATATATGATAACATGTTTCTTTTGCTAAAGTTGACGTGCTACTAATTTGAGGATTACACTAATAGATATGTAACTTAAAAATCTTCATAATTCACGTTTTTATTTTATTTCAAAAGATCGTTTCTCTTTTTTTATAAAAAAAATCATAAATTGTGCGAACTTCGATTCTGTGGCAAAGAGGAAATGTGTGGTAAAGGTTATTTGGTCAGGGAAGCGCCTTAAGGCGCCATAAGAAATTCTGGCTAAGCAGCCGACAACCTCCTAGGTTGACCTGCGAGATGCCGTATCGAAAAAGACAAAAAGGGTTATTCCACGGATATCTATGGGTAGGTATTTCTAATTTTAAAATCTTCAGAATTTTGCTCCGCGCGTGCTAAGTCTTCAGCTAGAGTCACGTTTCGTTAAGTAACGTCGAGATTGTCACCTTCCTGAATTCAAATTAACGAAAAGTTTCAATTATTATGTAAATGTGAGAACTATGGAGCCATATTTTATTTATTCAATGTGTTTGACGTAAATGAGCATGGCAGTTGAGAGCATTGTCATGCTCGCTCAAATGTCTCACTGATGGTGGCGTGTGGGTTAGATCATTCGGTTCCCTTCAAAATGGTTGAGCTAAGTGGTGCTGATCCGCGCGTCATGTTCGTGAACGGGCGCTGTCAGTTGCGATTAGTCATCTCTTAACTGCCATGGCTTTTATATTAATTTATTTTTAATTAGAATGTTTTGGATTTCTCTTCACTTACATTGTTTTCACATATAGAACAACAAGAATAATGTAGCCTGGATTTTGTAAAAGCTTGATTGAAAAGAGTGTCCGTGGAGTTTCTTGCTCGTTCTTCTCCATAGAGACCTACCCTACGTTTTGGAACGAGCAACTAGCTTCAACTTTCTGACTCTTTGACTATTCAAAAGTGCCTGCAAATGGTTTAATTGAAATAAATGCTTTGACTTTGACTTTGACATTAACATAGTTGACACGATTGGCACAGTAGCTGAGCGATTGGCTACTGCAATCCGTATCCTGCGTTCGATTCCCGTACGGAACAAACACTTGTATTGCCCAAAGGTTTTGGGTCTGGTTATTTGTGTTTGTGGGTTTACATGTTCGTAAAGTTATTTTTTTCTGACTTTTCTGATTCATTTCGTTTCCTGCAAGACAGTTGAATCGTTTTTCCGGAACTCGCCACTTTTGATTCTGGCTTACAGGAGTTTTAATGGGTTGGAAATAGTGTAGTGGTATCTTTCAAATAAAAAAATGTGTAACACGCACTCGATACAAGAGAAATTCCCAATGTGGGGTAACATTACAAGCAATAAAGAAAAGAAATATCTAAAACAAAAAGGTTGATACCAAAACAGTTGTAACCCGAACCTTTCAGGTAAGGCGTAGTCTATATAATTGAGACAATCATAAATTAAATCAAAGACCCTTGGACCGTATTAGACCTCTGAAAACGAATCGAATACCCATTTTAATTCAACTAATGTTCCATTGATATCCTTCGCGACGACATTTTTAATAATAATGTCTCACTTAGCGAGTCCATAATCGTTTTAAAAACTCGATAAAATGAAAGTTATCTGTTTTCCAAAGAACTCGTTTATTTTATGGGATTTCAGAAGTTAAATGGTTGATCATTTGAAATTGGATAGAAAAATCGAAGTTGTTTCTTGGTTTTAGAGAAATTGGGAAGAGAACGTGTATGTGTGGGTGTGTATGTGTCTATAAAAGCGTCACGTCATATTGGAGGCCCAATTAAGTACTGTAATTAAATATGTTTAAAATCTTATCGCATTCATATCTTAACGAAAATCAATGTCAAAAGCTTGACCAAAATCTAAGCAAATTTGAAGCATTTTTGACAGATAAAGACTGAGATCAAAATGCGGAAATACTTAAAAATACGAAAATTGCCCTTTAGGAAAGCACCAGCCTTTTATTGTCCCACTACAAGGCAGTGATGTCCCAGAAAAAATAAGAAAGTACGTAGGATATTATGACACAACAACCCATCTGAGATGCAAATCGCTGACGTCACTGAAAAAGCAGCCAAGCTTAAGTGGGATTGGGCCGACCACATCTGCCGCATGTCGAACGTATCACGGGCGAAAACAACCACAATGAGGGTCCCAGAAAACATCCAGCGACCAGGCGAAGATGGCGGGATGCTTACAATCAAGCTCATCCCACCGCCTTCGCCTTCGCCTGGATTGGTCCACACTAGGTGTTAAGAAAAGAAGAAAGAAAGAAAGAAAAATTGTTTATTTGAAACCTCGTACAGGTAAACACAAACATAAGGGTTATACAAAACAATACAACATTAAAAAAAAAGAGTTATAAAACCTCAGCGCTGGTATTCTGACAGGGCCTTACAGAGATGCCACGGGCGGCCACAGTCATGACTAAAAGGTAAATAAATAAAAAAAAATATAATAATAAATATCTAACAAAAATAAGCAAAATAATATTCTGTAAAGAATATGTAAACCTGACATAACTATCAATTATATAAAGTTACTAGCTGACCCGACAGACGTTGTCCTGTCCCGGGGGATGAAAAGGGGTGAAAAAAGGGGATGAAAAATAGATGTTGGCCTATTCTCAGACCTACCGAATATGCACAAAAAATTTCATCAGAATCGGTCAAGCCGTTTCGGAGCAGTACGGGAACGAAAACTGTGACACGAGAATTTTATATATTAGATTAGATACAATAAATAAATAAAAGTACACAATAAATAAATAAAAGTGATAATGATAACATTTTGCATTATTTAATGTTGCAACTATCGGCCAACGTCAGTGTTACCACAATGTTTGTCTTGTCTATGCCGCTGGCGTTGCGACAGTGACAAACAAAGGGACGCTGACGTCGCCTTAAGGGGCTATTAAACGACTTTTACAGATTTTAAACTGACAATCACGTCAAAATGTGCAGTGTAAATGATTTGAAAAAAATATATGTTAAACTAGAACATTCTCTTAATCACTTAGTAAGTGAATATTTTTAATTATATTCATATTATATAGTTTAATTAATACGTGAAGTTGTGTCTGATGCGGACAAAACATTGACAATCACACAAAATCTGCCAGGTATAATTAAACGAAACTTACACCATCTTACAGACAATTTTATTATCTATCTTTTAGTATACGCCTTTTTTTGAATTTTGAAAGAATACTACTTTTATTTAATTTTTTCGACTAAACTTTGAGAGTTTTGGACGCAAAACTGATGCAGAACGGACGCAGTCTGCGTCCAAAACTTTCAAAATTTAGCACATTTTGACGTGATTGTCAGTTTAAAATCTGTAAAAGTCGTTTAATAGCCCCTTAAGGGCGCGTATTCGATTTAGCGCAACTCAAAATCTAAACGATTGCTGGAACGGCGTAGCAGCATTGACACACACTAGTACAATACAATGGTCTGTTTGTGTGCATCAGAAAAAAAAATATGCACGGAATAAGCACGAATCATTGAAATTGATCGGCAAACGACAGCGCGCGATGATTTACAGTGCTTTTAAAAATAATTGTCTAAAATAAATGAGCTCGTATAACGGACTGAAAAATATTCTGTATATTAAGCATAACATTTACTTTCATAAAATAAATATATCAGGTACGTTTTTATTCAAATACTGGTGAAAAAAAATTGACAAAGTGAACCGATTTTCTACTTTTTCAACATTGTTTTTTAAAACATAATAGTAATATTTTCGTAATTTTGGTTACTGTCTTTATGACTGTATATACTGTTGGAAAAACGCATAAAACAAAATATTTTGCCATATTGTAATGGTTGTATTCGTCCTGAAAGTTAACTCTGACGTCTATTTTCGTAAAACGATATGAAAGAATGTCTTCGCTTTAAAAAACCATAATTAAAAATTATACTTTTACTCTGTAGCTGTCTAAATCAAGACTTAATCTTTCTAAAACTGTAAATTGTCTTTAAATAATCTGCTCACATAATTACGATATTGCTCTGGGCAAAACGCAAAAACATGAAGTTTTCGTCACGAATCGAATACGCGCTCTTAAATTAACAACAAATAAAACTATAAAAAGTGTAATAAGTAAAGTAGTATTATGTATGTGTAGACATAGAGGGTTGGAAACGAGAAAGGAAGGTCTTTGTCCTGTAGTGGGTGGGACAATATATTATAGGCTGGAAATAAATAGGCAAATAAATATGATCTGAAAAAGTCCCATCCATCATCGTCCATCACATCACAACAGAACTCAACCACAATATTCTACACTTCAACAATCAGTAAACAATTACAATGTTTACAAAGTAGGTACACTTGGGACCCAACGCTTACTAACGATCATACACCCGGGAGGTTAGTGCCGTAACTTCTAAGAACTTATCTAAGTGACTTTACACGCTATATAATCACGCGTTGCCATCCATATCCTAAGATCTATTAATTGAAAAGCATCAAAAGCACCGTGGCTCTAAACATGTTCGCGAAAAGGCGCTGTCAGTTAAGATTAGTCATCTCTTAACTGCCAAGGCTTATAATTAGTTATTTTTTAATGGTTTTCTATTACTGTTTATCTATATTGTTTTCATATATAGAAGCTACAAGAATAAAAGTAGGATTTTGTAAAAAAAAAATTTAGAAAGGAGTATCCGTGGAGTTTCTTGCTCGCTCTTCTCTACGGAGCAACCAGCTTCAAGATTTGTGACTAACTGACCGACTACTTGACAATTCTAAAGAGTACATGGTTTAATTGAGTAGGTAAAGACACAATTAACCATTAATTCCAAGTCAGAACTTCTCTAAAATAACTCTCGATATAAGCTCTATTAATCATTATCATGCCACAATTTTTGTCTTATAATGTGCTACCATCTCTAGCAAAATTTGTATCTTAACCACAGAAACGGGTTGTGCATACATAAACAGCAACCGATTATTCCCGCTGTTTAGATTCTGGCTCTAAAAACAAGGATTTACCGGCACGAAATTCTGACACATGACTACACAACATTACATGGAATTAATTGGATTGATTAATTTATTTAATACTAGCTGACCCGACAGACGTTGTCCTGTCAATAGATTTTTTAATTTTCTTACCGATTATACCTTCTCTTGTTTTATTTTGGTCTTGAAATATTTGTGGGAGCCCCCCACAAATATTTCAAGACCAAAATTAACGAAATCGGTCCAGCCGTTCTCGAGTTTTAGCGAGACTTACGAACAACGATTTATTTTTATTATATCGATACATCAAAATATCCAAATGTTACTTTTTGTGGGTTGACGCACTATTGCTGGTCAAAACCGCATCAAAATCGGTTCAGCCAAACGGGAGATAATCGCGGACAAACGTACATACAAACATACGGGTCGAACTGAGAAACTCCTTTTTTTTTTAAGTCGATTAAAAATGAAATGAAGTTTATTTAAGTCATTGAACTGTTTATTCTCTATTAATTAAAACCACATCGGCGTTTGTATTTTGAAAATGAGGTCATCGACGAATCTTTGACAGTTCAAAAGTGCCAGGTTTAAATGAAATAAATGCTTTAACTTATACGAAATCGCCCGTTGCTATCTAAATTCTGTGACTTATTTATCGAAACCTATAAAAAAATACAGTGGCTCTAAACTACAATGTACACGAACAAACCTGAACACCGGTTTCACCTACAAACACAAATGCACATAAAATCCTTCTAATTTCGACTCCGAAAGTGGCTTTGTATTTGATCTTTGGAGTTCGAAACTAACGCGGTCTGTCCGAATTTCAGGCGTGTGGAACTGATAATCAGCGTCTAAATCAACGCGCTGTGGCGACCTCGGTTTTACCAATTAGGCTCATCACTGATTGGAGACACTAGTGATGCTAATAGACACTGGGATCCGGGATCGGAATCAAAGTTTGGAGAAGTTGGACGACAGTTCCCGTAGTTTGGGAATGAATAAAATGGAATGAGTGAAAAGTTGTAAACCAGGTATAAAATATACACCAATGAAATCAATACTGTTAATGATCTAATTAAAATTAATGGTTTCATTTTGAATTTACGTGTAAGGAGTGGTTGTCTACTGTTTCAACATTTGTAAAATGTGAACACTTATGTATCTTTGTACGGTCACCAAAAGATATAAGTATCTATGTCGCCGGGAATAGTTTAAGTTTACTTACAAACCAATGGAGGCTCTAATGAAAAAACTTTTGTGAAAAAAGTGAACCGCCTTCAAAAAAAAACTAAAAAGTGTTAAATATTTTTAGCACATAACACACATGACTTTAGTTTCGGAAGTCGGTGGCAATACAAAACAACAAACTGAACAAAGCCACCGACTTTCGAAACTAAAGTCATGTGTGTTCTGTGCTAAAGTTATTTATCACTTTTTAGTTTTTATTTTACACTTTTTAGTGCCTCCTTATCACCCTAATCCACTAAGGTACGGCAACACAGTTAAAACAGAGATTGAAAGTCCCCCAAAGATGAAAAGATGGAAGAAACGAAATCGTCTTCTCGGTTTTTGTTGATTTTTAAAAAAAGCGCTGAATAAATTTCTATTTGTTGCATTGCATATTAAAACTTTCTCCAGAATGTAACAAACGGATGCTGATAAGCAATAGTGTGTCAACCCACAAAAAGTAACATTTGGATATTTTGATGTATGTATATATATAGAATACATCAAAATATTCAAATGTTACTTTTTGTGGGTTGACACACTATTGCTGGTCAGCATCCAAACACTTTTCTGAAAACCGCATCAAAATCGGTTCAGCCAAACGGGAGATAATCGCGGACAAACGTACATACATACACACAAACATACGGGTCGAACTGAGAACCTCCTTTTTTTTCTTGAAGTCGATTAAAAATGTAATGAAGTTTATTTAAGTCATTGAACGGTTTATTCTCTATTAATAGTATTTCATTTTATTTAAAAACATCCATTGGTTTCTAAATAAACTTCAACTATTCCCGGCGACATGGATACTTATCTCTTTTGGTAACTGTACACAATTTAGCTGTCATTCCTTAATCTGTGGTACTTTGAACATACTTTAAATATAATTCCTGTAAATGCAAATACTATAAATATCTTTTTTAAAAGTAAGTATGGAGTTTCTTGCCCATTCTTCTCCATACAAAACTACTTTTTGGAATGTGTAACTAGAATCAAATTTTTCTCATTTGACGTTCAAAAGTGCCTTTTAATGGTCTTTGGAATAAATGGTTTGATTTTGACTTTTTGTAATACATAGATGAGGATGGATAAGGTTTGAATGCAATAAAATTTTCATCTCGAATTCGATTTGCTATGAAGTTTTACAAGTTTGCAAACAAGCCTACTAAGTCACCACTTAGTAGGCTTGTTTGCAAACTTGTAAACGTGTAAGGTCTTGCACATGTCTGTATGCACCCATACAGACATGTGCAAGACCTTACACGTCATGCTTTATCATCCTAGAAACAAAGTCAAAATGTCTTATGTTGCCTTTTGATTCATTAACTTTAACAATCAAACTCAAACTTAAAACCATTAACTATTTAAAAACAGGCCATTTACTAGCACTTTTAAATTGTCAAGGAGTCAGTTAGCCAGAAATTTGCAGCCAGTTGCTCGTTCCAAACAGAAGGTTTCCATGGAGAAGAACGAGCAAAAAACTCCATGAACACTCTTTTAAAATCAATAGAATATTACACGAGATCCATACATTTATTTGTATGCAAAAAAAGAAATCATTTATGTTTAAAATATTTTCCGATGTAGAGAATACATTACCAGGAGTAGATTGATATTTACCATATTTTTAAACCGCCGCATAAATAAAATAATTCGAAATGAAATTAACACTTTTTCGTTTCATCTCGTTGAATGAATGATACCTTTATTTGCTAGAATATAGGATGTACATTAGGTGTTATACAATTTGTTTGTTACGCTATATTCGACCTTTCGGTCGTGCAAATGTTCAGTCAAAAAATAAAATAATAATTTAGAACATTGACATTTTAGAATTATAATAAGTATACATGCAATTTAAAACTTCTTTAACAATATCTAAGTTTATTAAATCTAGGTCATGTAATTACACGTCGAGTCCTCACGTAAGATCAAGTCAATACCTAATAATTTATAATTGCAATTATAGTTACTTCAATATTTCAAATTTATTTATAATAATTGTAATAGTTTATAGGTAATAATTGTAATAATAATTGTAATTGTAAATTCATAACATTTAAAATTGTAAATATTTAAAATATATTAAAGTATATTATATATTGTAAGTACCTACTCATATCAATTAAGACTGTACGTATAACATTTAAAATAGGTTCTAGAATTAATCAATAGAAAATTAAAAATAAGAAATTAATTCAAATAATAATTTAAAACTGTTACTGCAATGATCAAAATAATATCAGTTTATTAGGGACCTATATTTAAATAACGTCATGCAGTTTTACATTGCAATATAATAATAAAACTGTTCTAGTTAATTTATTATCACCTGTATTTATTAATGTTTTAGTTTCATAAACTCTTCAATTGTATAGAAGCTGTTGCCTATTTTGTGTTTATAAAAAAAAGTGAGTGGCGAGTGACATTAGTGGATATATCAAATTGGCAGACAAGTGATGAGTCCAGTGCATAGATATCCGGTCCAGTGTGTGGGAAAAAAACATTATTTGTGACATTATTTCCCATATAACGATGAAACTTCAGTGTAAGAACTGCGAAACGGTGGTTGTCAGTGTCACTGTCGCTGTCAGCCGCGGTGTCGTTCTGAAATAATGAGCTTTTCGCTAAATTATTCACTTTTAACATCCATTTTTGTTGCGGGGTTTTAAAAATATTGTAAATGGCTTCTTCTTCTTCTTCGTATCGCTGGCACGACAGTCTTTTAAATTTGTTTGGCCCAAAATTCAGCCACTTCCACGGCGTCGTCGGTGGCAGCGCATAATTCACCCCGATCGCATGCTTTGGGGCACAGAGTACATGACATGAGGTGCGGCATGGCTTGCAACTCGGCGCCAAATGCGCACCCTGCTGCTGCTCTGTCGAGGTAGCCCCATTTTGCGAGATTGGCGTTACACCTTCCCACTTGGGTCCTTAAACGGTTCAGGGGACTTCCAGATGGACCACGGAAGGTTAGACCCTGCGGGTAGATGCTCGCTTGGTGGTAGATATTGAGTGGGTGAGGGAAAAGTGTCCTGCCACAGTTTGCAGCGGGCATCAGCCGGGTCTCCTGTAAATGGCTGAAGATACTCTTTAGGTACGCAACAGTATAAACAGAATTTCAATTTCTCTAAATATCTTTGTTTTTTTTGTACAAATACTGCCATGATCCTTTAGATTACATCATTCATGTTGAATCTACGACACACAAATGTGAGAAAAATGTAACAGTTGTCGAAATCAAATGCTAACATCAGTTTATTCTACTAATCACAGTCACAATGCTGGATTTACCCTAGCTACTCAAATCAGTTCACAGCAGGAGCTCTGTTCCACAAATTGGACTCGTTTGTGATTTGACAGATTAGTAGCGCTCATTCAACAATGGAATTGAAAGCGGAAAATTTGCAAGATTACGTAAATTGACCTTCAGGCCTATGTAGAGTAAATCTTGGGACAACTCACACACGGTCATCTGGACCCAAGCTAAGCAGAGCTTGTGTTATGGTAACCAGACAACTGATATACATACTTATATAATTTATAAATACATACATATTATAGATAAACACCCAGACACAGAACAAACAATCATGCTCATCACACAAAGTTTGTCCTGGGTGGGAATCGAACCCACGACCTCCGGCTTAGCAGTCAGGGTCAGTGACCACTAGACCAAATAATAATTTAACATTTCACACACGGCCATCTGACCCCAAACTAAGACATGTTAACGTTAATTAATTGATGTAGGTACTAGCACTACTAACAATTAATGTGGACTGTAACTGTCTGAATAAATAAATCATCATCATCATCATTTCAGCCGAAAGACGTCCACTGCTGGACATAGGCCTCCCCTAAGGGGGGGTTTTGACATAATCGCCACGCTTGGCATGCGGGTTGGCGATCGCAGTATGGTTGTTACAAATGCACAGAGAACGCTGCTGCCCATTCTCTAGTACGTCCCTTAGTCGCCTCTTACGACACCCACGGGAAGATATGGGATGGTGCTATTCTTTACGTCCGACACCATAAGGACAAATAAATAAAATAAAAATAATAAATAAATATAATAATAATAATAATTTCTCTCTCAAGAATGTGTGAAAATTGATGTATCGGTGTGTCTTCAGATCGTGAATAAATCTAGAGTGAAGTGGGAGATTTTTACAGGACACCGATACTTAGTTTTGAGGGGATATCACAATAATTAGTTTATATAATACCAGCCCATTATTGTCGTACTGCAGAGAAAAGGCCTTTTCTCGTACAGAAAGGGGAACCTAAAACCTTTAAACATAAATCTGTGTTTTGTCAAATGGTTGGCTAAATTTAAAGGCACGCCGAATTTACAGCGCAGGTTGTTTGTAATCAGTGTCAAAAATATACACGCAGTGGGTGGTTCGGTTTCAACAATTAGACTCATTGGGAAAACAATGATGTTTATCGATGGGCAATGTGTTAGGGAAATAACTGTTTCGCTTTTCGGTGTGAACGATGACGTCAATCTGATATGGATGACATATTAATTTCGTGGACATTCATGGTTATTTTGCTGGAGTTTGGGACATGGTCGAGGTTTACAGCCCGTGTCAGTCTCTCGCTGTCAAAAATAAACAGGTCTGGGTAATTGTGTATGTGAGTTTATATGGTTATAAACGCACCACGATGCAGAAGAAATTCCTAGAGTGGGGCAACGTTTAAAAAAAAAGTATCGTTGTGCTCAAGCAGTTTTTGTCGACACACACACACATTTACATTAATTCATTTTTTTTTTCATTTGTAAACAATACAAATAAAGATGAAAATCGCGTAACTGCCAGCAAGACACCATTTAAATGCCACTTGTAATATATATTGAACACAGTTTTATGGCGCCTCTTCACAATCGGCCATGATGGGCGATTACACGCGAGCACGATCGTGTGGACAGGGTACTCGCCTGTAGTCGCCCATCATGGCCCGTAATCGTCGTCGTGATTGCGGTGATCGGCGACTTGTCGGTTTTTCGGACAAACATCAAAGGGAATCGCTTGTAGTTGCGAGCGCGTGCCCACACGATCGCCGATCATAGACATTCACCCGTTCACCGGAGGACAGCGAACTGTGCGGACGTCGCGCGCGTTTTTTTATTATATGAATGTAATACACTTCTGGACACATCTATTGGCCCACCTTAGAGTTTAGGTTTCGATGGCCCCTACCGAAATATGATTGCTAGATTGAACAAAAACTGTTGATGCAGTTTTAAACCTGATACATTTTACCATATTTTTCGATCGTATTGTTTTAAATTTGAATTCAGAATACCATACGACATGGAGCCACGCCTAACAAGTCGGATATGCGCCTTGTTAAAGGCAATTGATTTTTGATTGAAAAACATGTTTTATCAAATAAAGGTTTAATTTAATAACGCGTGTTGCCTCCATGGGCATCTAACACAGCTCTCATACGATTAGGCATAGAGTTTATCAACCGCTCTATGAAATTTTGAGGGATCATCTCCCATTCCTCTTCTATGGCAGTTTTCAACTCCTGCATCGTCGGGGCAACTGGCTGACGAGCCCTAACACGTCTTTTTAGCTCGTCCCACATGTGCTCAACGGGGTTCATGTCTGGGCTTCTGGCTGGCCAGTCCATATCTGTGATATTCACATCCCGAAGATATTCCCTGACGATGCCGGCCGCATGGGCTCTTGCATTATCACGCATAAAAAGGAAATTTGGGCCCACATAGTCCGCGTATGGTATCACGTGAGGTTCTAAGCACTCACGAATGTACCTTTCAGCATTTAATGTTGGCAGCCGTGGTCCTGTAACAACCACAAGTTGAGTTTTGCCGCTCGCGGATATACCGCCCCAGACAGTCCATGAGCCACCGCCATAAGCAACCCTCTTCAAAGCAGCATTATGTGAAACGCTCTCCCTTACGTCGGTAGACCTTCTTCCTTCCATCATTGCCATGTAACACAATTTTAGACTCATCAGAAAAGAGTACACGACTCCAATCTTGCTGTGTCCAATTTAAAAGACTGCGTGCGAAATGAAAGCGCGCTGTTCGGTGGGCTCGCGTTAGTTTGGGCCCATTAGCTGGCTTGTGTGTGGGACCATATCGCGTTCTTTTAACCTTCTCCGAACAGTTCGAGCGCTCACAGATACTCCGTGGAAGTCGCGAAGTTGGTTTTGTATCTCAATGGAGGTAAGGTGACGATTTCTCAAGCTGGTCGTCACGATGAATCGATCCTGCCTTTCAGTTGTGACTCGAGATCGTGGCTTTCCTTGGCGACGAACAAAGCCGCCAGTCTCTAGGTACCTCCGATAAGCATTTCGGACCGCAGATCGACTTAAATTAAGTTGAGCACTCACGTTTCTTTGGATGTGTCCGGCCTGAATAAGTGCCACAGCTTGGGCGGCGACTTCAGGTGAAGTATCCATAGATTATTGATAGAACCTCACCTTAATGTTAAGAATAAGTAATGTCTGTTGCAAAACCAAAGATATCAATCACTTTTTCAAGAATTAAATCCAAGTAAACCAATAAAACCAAGTTTTCTTACTATTTGATTGTTTGATATCAACAAACAGGCTCCAAATTGTCTTTTGTTTCTTTAAATTCTGTGTTCGAAATTCAAAAAAAGACTATTGAATGAAATTGTGAATGTGCCAGGTTCAAAACTGCATAAAAACTTTTTGCTCGACCTTATATAAAATTTTAGCTAGGACCAAAACTGAAAATACAAGGTGGGCCAATAGATGTGTCCAGAAGTGTATAATGTTATTATATAGAATGTATATTCTATAATATAAAGAAAAAAAATATTTTCAAGGTACCAAATGACTAGGCAGATTTAAAACTAAGATTTAAGTATTTTCTCCAGGCATTCTTCGAACTGTGAATCCATAATTATGTTCGCATAACTAGACAAATATGTATGGATAAAAGCAAATATTTTGTTTTCATTTTATTTAAAACAAATTTTAATGTAGATTATGATGTTAGTAATACCTTTTATCAGCCAAGGTCCCTAGGGTATTTTAGGAATGATCACATCTATTTCCTATATTAAAAGGAGAATCTGACTGACGGACGGCTTCCTTTGAATATAATTTTTAATATATAATTATTATTCCCTATTACGATGAATGCTCAAACACCACCATCTTCTCTTTTTTTTTCGCAACTTTTCTTTCAAGTACATTCATAAAATGATTGTATACGGAAGTGAAATTAATGGTAGCTGCAGCTATAACCTCCGCGTCCATCTTGAACGCTTGCCACTCAATAATGATCACAGGCGATTGTGTGGATGCATGCACGATGATCGTGAAAATTACGTTGCCGATCACAGACGATCAACGAGTGCCGATCATGGCCGATTGTGTAGAGGAGGCATTAAACATTAAACGTGGTAATACAGCCAGCTTCTTGGGCACTTGTCCCTTTGAGAGCGATGCGGACAAATTGTTTGATGCCCTATGAGCTCACCCCCCCCCCCCCCCCCCCATTTGTACATGATATTCTTTATTATTTACCCTAAGTAAGTATTTGTCGTGAATTTTAGTTCATTTTTAATAAACATTTTTTTACTCGTCTGCAATGCCCCACATCTGGGGAAAGGCCTCTACCGAAATCTTTCCAAGTATTCTTGTCATGCATCACCTCGAATCAACCCTTACCATGCGTCTAGGATATCTTGCCACCTCTTCGTGGACAGACCTCGTTTTCATTTATTACTATCTAGCTTATGTCCACGAGCAGCGTGAATTTCCCTCGCATCTCTTAACATTGATAATAAAATATAGCATGTCACTTGCTTATAATGTAGCTTTCTCTGTGTGACAGAAGGTTGAAAATCGGTTAAGTATTTTGTGAGTTTATCTTTGTGTTACAAACAAACATACATTTTTAAGCTATTGCATAGCTTTTATCACGAGCTTTGAGCGCGGCGACCAAATCAAGAAATTCCGTAACGGTAATAAAACCTGACCCCCCACTCCGCCTACCATGTAGCTCGGCCGAGCGTTCGCTTAACGTGTATGTATATGGTATATTTAAAATTAATATATATTATGACTTTTAATTTTGTCAAAGTCAAAGTCAAAGTCAAAAGTCAAATGTCAAAGTCAAAAATGCTATGCGATGCGAGCTTTACCGCGGCAGTCCCCGAGTGCCACAGTGTATTTTTTTCTAATAATATTATTATAGCTGTTTTATAGTGTAGGTACTAGCTTTTGCCCTCGACTTCGTCCGTGTGAAAGTCGGTTATCGCGGGTGCAGACAAAGTCGCTGATTAATAATATAATTAGTGGCCTATGTCCTTTTCCGACATTCAAGCTAAATTCATACCAAATTTCATCAAAATCAGCTCAGCCGTTTCGTCGTGAAAACGTAACAGATAGAGTTACTTTATATAAAAATAAAGTAAATAAAGTATGGATAAAGGAAATTATAAAGTAAGGAAGTATGGATTGATTAAATTCAAAACTAGTCACGAAATTACGCCAAAAAAAATCTCACCAACCAGAGACAATAAAAAAAATTATCGTGAAACCTAATCACGTAACACCGGCAGCACCTAATACCGGTCATACTTAGAAGTAATAGTATGCACAGTTACTACCACTTGCTTCTATTTCATTATCATCTCAAGCGCTGTAGTTATATTTAATAGTTGGTGACAGTCGGCACTTAGCACCTCACGCCAAATCTAATTATGTGCTAACAACGTATTTGTACAAAATTTAAGTGTAACAGAAATACTGTTGAATTGAGAAAGTAATATTCATTCTTTACTAGCTGACCCGACAGACGTTGTCCTGTCCCTATCTACCTATTTACCTACCCTACACCTACCCTACCCTACACCTACCCTACACCTACCCTACACCTACCCTACACGTACCCTACACCTACCCTACACCTACCCTACACCTACCCTACACCTACCCTACACCTACCCTACACCTACCCTACACCTACCCTACACCTACCCTACACCTACCCTACACCTACCCTACACCTACCCTACACCTACCCTACACCTACCCTACACCTACCCTACACCTACCCTACACCTACTCTACACCTACCCTACACCTACCCTACACCTACCCTACACCTACCCTACACCTACCCTACACCTACCCTACACCTACCCTACACCTACCCTACACCTACCCTACACCTACCCTACACCTACCCTACACCTACCCTACACCTACCCTACACTGAATTTTCTTTGCTATAAACCTCACAGAGCCCGAGACCTTTCCAACGAATGCAAAACCGTGGAAATCGGTTCGTGCGTTCTGGAGTTATAGCGTCAGGAAGGAAAACCCGACTTATTTTTATATAGTAGATAAGACAGTATTGACCAAATACTCAAAAGTTACTCAATTTTAGTACTGTCACAGTCGCTTTGACATAAAATGATAGAGACAGCACGAGAGTACATTGAGTAGCGTATAAATATTTGGCCATTTAAAAAGACTTTTATTTTGTTTATATTATTATAAGTCCATATTTAGAACTATCTTAGATCTATTTATCAAATTTATGTTAAAATAACAATTGACGACACTGTTGGCGCAGTGGTTGAGCGATCGACTGCTGCGCTGCGTGTCGCGGGTTCAATTCCCGCACGTAACAAATATTTGTATGGCCTACAGGTAGTTGTTCCGGGTCTGGCTGTTTGTGTATGTGAGTTTATATGTTTGTAAACGCACCCACGACACAGGAGTAATTCCTAGTGTGGGGCAACGTTTTAAAAAAAAAAAAAATCTTTTAACTTGTCTTTGAAATCAAATGTTTTTAATTCCTGCTTCTACGAGCCTCTTTTTTCTAATGCTATTATAAATGGAGTATAAGTACTACTAATAACGTTGCACAGTATCAAAGTTGTTTGAAGGTAGTTGTAAGTTAGCTGCTTGTACCAAATAGTTTGCCTGTACGTGCTTTTACGAGAACTGAAAACTTATTTTAAGGCAAGGTGGACCAATAGACCATCATGATATTTGACCATCGCACAAAAGGCTTTCCAATTATTGGCCGTTGACTTTGATCATCGATCTCTCTCAATCATCTAGTATGTATCAGAAAGTTTATGTCAATTTTCTTGTGAACCCTTGAATTGGAAACGAAATGCAGATTTTCTAGAAACACTCTTTCACAAAAGGTTCTATAACCTTTTGTATTTTATAGTAAATTTAAGTAGGATCATGAAAGATGGAAGGCATGGACGGTCTTTGCCCAGGAGTGGGACAGAATAGGTTAACAAAAAAAAAAGTTTAAGCAAGAGCTTAGATTAAGGGATACACTTTACGAAAGTGACACGATCAAAATGTAAAAATTAATAAATTGAAAATTAAATTTATATTCATTCTTTACTGGCACAAGATACACACTGAAGATCGTCTTCAGTGTAGCCCTGGCTCTTGTATTAGGATTTCCTGTATCACAAGAGCCAGAACTCTCAATTTAAATAGACAAACAGAGACTTGAAATCTTACAGCGAAGGCATGCAATGAACAGCTGTTTTATTTTTTATTTTTCAGACAGTGTCCCGTGTTGTGTCCATTATTTTACCTTTTAAGATTAGGTAACATTTTAATTTTGGTAGAATTATAGTCAAACGAATCACGTTCCCAATATTGTTCATCCCTGCTTCTTTTAGGTTTTTAGTATTGACACTGTAATTTTAAATTGGAATGAATTATATTACATAAATATTACAAAAATGAAAACCGCTTGCATAAGATAAATTATTAAAATGGATACAATGAAGTGCGACAGCTGCTGTAAAAATAGATTATAATAAATTCGGCGTCTAGCGTAACTGAAAACATGTCTAGTGTACTTTTGTTACGAAGTGTGCATTAAAAATAACCTTTTTATACTTCTGTCTAATGCTATTGTAAATGGAGTATAGTAATTTGACTTTATCATTTTTTTCCTGCTCTTCAAGTTATTACGTACACAATAGAAAATAATATTTATCATTCTACCATCGTTTGTTCTACTATTCCTACGTAGGGCGGAAGGAACGTCCTATGACTAAGATTTATTAAATTGAAGTAAGGCTCTTTAATGGGACGTGCCCGCCACACTATTCCCAAACCACTGCATCTTCTGAAAGCCAGAATCAACAGTGGCAACCACCAGAAAAGCGTCGAGGAAATGAAGCTCGACGAGCCCCGGAGAAACATTACAACTGTCTTGGATCCCGCAATTGGAGTAAGGCTGCACAAATCCAGACATTCACTGACTGACCTGGCTACTAAAATTTACCTAATGGAATAGCCAAATATATTTTTCCTAGCTCGGAGATCAAACTCAGAATCACAACTCGCTGTTGCTCCCATTAAACTAACCTAAAAATCTTATTGACAAAATACTACCACAAAAAATAAATACAAAAAGAAAAGCGTACTCAAAATCAATTCCCTGGCGTATTTGACGCACATTCACTAAAAAACGACCTGTTTATTTATAGAAACATGCCACACGTCATTAAAAACACTACCTCGGTGTTTCCTGTTTGTTTACACATGTCAACCTACACAGTAAACATGTGTCTGCGGTGAAGCATCGAGTGTCGAATGCGTTGGATTGATTACTCGAATAAATCTAGGTTTGGAGAGACAGCAAGCCCAAAGGACGACAAAAAAAAGTCATAGAAAATGAGAAGCAACACGTCGAAAAGTAAGTTTTACTTTTATTTCAGTGCTTCAAAAAACACGCAAAACCTTTGGTCCTGGCTGTCATTCGTAGATCTTTGACTATCGTTACAGGTGGTAAACCAGAAAGTCGAACCAATTATCTAACAAGGAGTATCGTGTTTTCGGACTTACAGTGCGTTGCACAAAACCAACATTAAATAGATGCTGTGATTTTCACATTTTCACATGTAATTTGCACAAAACCAACTTTAAATTGATGCTGTCATTTTCACATTTTCACATGTCATTTGCACAAAATTAACTTTAAATTGATGCTGTCATTTTCACATTTTCACATGTCATTTGCACAAAACCAACTTTAAATTGATGCTGTCATTTTCACATGTCATTTGTACAAAACCAACTTTAAATTGATGCTGTCATTTTCACATTTCCACATGTCATTTGCACAAAACCAACTTTAAATTGATGCTGTCATTCACATTTGCACAAAACCAACTTTAAATTGATGCTATCATTTTCTTTTGGGTACAAAATGTAAGGGATGGCATGAATTTAAAGTCTTCGTTAAACTAATGTTGGTTTCGTGCAACTCAACGAAAATGTAGTAAACAATAATCTGCTTTGATTTTTTGTTTTTTTTTTTAATTAAATTAATTCGTCGAAATTGGCTCTTAGAGTCAAAGCTCCAAAGTCTTGAGCATCGACGCCGAGTTGCTGGCCTGTCGGTTTTGTATCGGTTGCATTTTGGGGAGTGTGCGACGGAATTGCATAATTTAATTCTGCCGAGCCCGTTCCATCATCGGACCACAAGATGTACGGCGATGCGCCACCGGTACATGGTGGACACCCCACCCACACGCACGAAACGTTTTGGGAATACATTCATTGTGCGTACTGCTAAGGAGTGGAATTCCCTGCCTGAGTCTGTGTTTCCTGATAGCTACAACCTGGGAGTTTTTAAGCCACTTCTAGGCAAGCGTGCTCCATCTTAGACCGCATCATCGCTTCCCATCAGGTGAGATAGTGGTTAAACGTAGGTATGCCTATCAACAGATAAAAAAAAAACAAACATAAACATGTATAAACTTACATACACCAACAATTGGAGCCTACTACCTAGGTTTATCAGCAAGCGTGCTCCACCTTAGGCCGCATCATCAGTTAAGATCACGTGAGTTGCGGTCAAACGCAAGCTTAGTACAATATTTAAAAAACCGGACGTGCGAGTCGGACTCGCCCTCCGAGGGTTCCGTACATATTAGTAGGTACATATCGATACATCTATACTAATCCATACCTACTATCTATACTTTAATCTACTTAATACTATAAATGCGTTTTTTGCGACATAAACGGCCGTATCTTTTTTTACGTTAACATAGAGGGTTGATTTTTTACAGCATCAAGGAACCGTAGACTTGAGTATATGGTTTTAATTTAATGGTTTATGGTTTTAATTTTTTTGGCGACACGGTTGGCGCAGTGGCTGAGCGATCGACTGCTGCGCAGCGTGTTGCGGGTTCGATTCCCGCCCAGGGTAAACATTTGTGCGATGAGCACTTGTGTTTGCCTTGTGTCTGGGTGTTGCTTATCTATATATGTATATATTTACAAAAAAAAAATGTATTTGTGTATGTATATCAGCTGTTTGACACCCATAGTACAGGGTCTCCCTAGTTTGGGGTCAGATGGCTGTGTGTGAAAATGTCCCCACATATTATTTCAACTCGATACCTCCACGCGTTCCCGAAATAAAGGGTCTTAACAGACAGACAGACAGACGGACAACAAAGTGATTCTATAAGGGTTCCGTTTTTTCCTTTTGAGCTACGGAACCCTAAAAAAACAAGACCTGTAGGCCATACAAATATTTGTACGGCGGGTTTGCGTATTTGTTTTTTTGTTTGTTGAAATCGAACTTGCGACACGGTATCATTCAGCTACAGCGCCATCCGTGTTGTCAGTCCCATCTAAATCCATTTCGACTCCAAAGCCATCCATAAATTGCCTATGTCCACTATATACAGACAGCGTCATCAACTGCTTACCCCTCACGCATTAAATTTTCTTCGGATAGGGGGTAAACAATTGACGACGCTGTCTGTACGATGACCAATGCTCCACATGGTATGGTATGGTATAACGGGCTGGTGTAATTTGCGTACATAGCCTGAGGGCACACATTCGGCACTATACAAACGAAACGATTTAATTACCTACACTACTACCAAATTAACAGACTGTACAAATACGTGCATGTATATTTATTTATTTATTTATTTATTTATTAGGTTAGCCAACAGTTATATACACTATTACATTTGTGGAGTACAATTTTACAAAAAATACATTTGTAAGTGTAATAACTACTTACTGGCTAACACAACATGCACACAAAAAAAAAACGGATAACATTCATTATTAAACGATTTTAAATTAAACAGTACAACATGAAGTATTGATTAATAAAATAATAAAAACAGGATCATATTAATTAAAACAAGTAAATTAATTAATTAAATCTTAAGATTATTATACAATTACGATGATTAAATTTTATTTTATTTTAAACAGCCCTCAGAACACAATTGATTTAATAAATTTCCCGATACTGTCATGGTGTATATCGATTACGTCACTGCAGCTGTTAATTATCTTGCATAATCGGGGAATAGCCGAGTTTGCACCAAGGACGGTTCTACGCAGAGGTGGATAAAGGGGAGTAACATTACCACGTGGGAGTCTGGTAGGGGCGCGGAATCTAAAAAGGCCAGCAGTATATGCATGTCTAAGCGTCGCTTGAATTAAAATCAGTTCCCAGAACAGTCGTTCGACGCGCAAAAAAGGTGAGGAACAGTTTCGGAGGGAGGCGGAGCGTGTCGCTACTGTATGATAGTACTAATATTTATACTGTGCTAAGGGTGTTGCTGTAAACCTTACTGATAAAAGAAGCAGTAGCCCTACTCATTAAAAGCCGTGAACATTAAAGCTGGTACATAACTCATTGTGAGCGCGACAATCGTGTGCTCAACACGTAATTGTGGCTCGACCACAGGCTAATTATTGTGCCACGAATTTACAGCGACGTTTTATTACGTAACTGTTTATGGCAACCAGTTGTCTATGCAGCAAAATTTAAAAAAATAAAACCATGCCCTACACTAGGATTTTATCCTGTGTCGTGGGTGCTTTTACAGACATATTTTGTTTTTCTTTTGTTTGTATAATTGTCTATTTAATTTAAATTCTGATTTTCATTTTAATTTTGATGTTAATTTTGATTTTAATTCTGATTTTCTTTTTACTACATACTTATGATATTAATTTAGTATAATTTTATTTTGATTTATTGATTAATTGCCAACCTTTTAATTTTTAAGATTTAATTATTATATATTTCATTGTTTTGTATTAGAATTTATTTATGACCTTTTTGAAAGTATTTCGAACTGTTTACAATATTTTAAAACTGGTTATACTTGACATTATTGGTTAATTATTATTATTTTTGCATTTCCTATTTTAATATTCATATATATTTTTTCTATTTATACAATTTCAATATATATATTTTTGCATGCAGTTTTGTAACTGACATCCAGTTAATGTTGTGCATGTCTGTAATAGGTATAAACACTAGCCTTAAGTCCACTCAAATGTTAATATAATTATTTGTGTTTATATTGTTGACGTGCCATGTTTCAAATAAATAAATAAAATAAATATAAACTCAGATATACAAACAGCCAAACCCAGAACAATTACCTGTAGGCTATATAAATATTTGTACCGTGCGGAAATCGAACCCGAGACACACCACACAGCAGCCAATCGCTCAGCCTCTATATCATCTCATCATTTCAACCTAAAGTCCACTGCTGGTCATAGGCCTCCCCAAGGGTGGGGAGGGGGTTGCCATAATCACCACGCTTGGCAGGATGTGCGATCGCAGTATGGTTGTTACAAAGGCACAGAGAACAATGCTGCCCATTCTCTGGTAAGTTCCTTAGTCGCCTCTTACGACACCCACAGGAAGATATGCGATGGTGCTATTCTTTACGTCCGACACCACACGGACCACAGGAGCCACCACACGGGCCTCTACGCCAACCGTGTCATCAATATCTTCTTCTTATATTGTAATTGCTTTCTTAATAGAATACCAATGATTTATTTAATAATATTAACGTAAAGAAAGAATAATAATTGGCCAATTTCAATGAAGACAGTCCGATGGCACAACAATCCGACGCGATCGGGGAAAGATCAGAGGCATTACCAACTATTTTAAGCGTGCTTTCAGATGCATTAGGCGTCACACCACCAACTTCCAAACTCCAGGCAGCTATTAAGAAGGTCCTAACGGAAAAGCCTTAACACATTGCCCGAAATGAGAAAAGGACCCAGGAGCTAACGCTTAGTAGTCACACTAGCCACTACAATACGAACGGAGCACAGAAAAAGAGATCAAGAAAGTAAAATAATCAAATAGATGACATAACAATTTGTGATCCAGAAGTTCTACATCGAGGGGCAGAATCGATAGAATGAAATACAAATTATGTAACTCACAGTTAATTAATAACCTAAAACTTTCACAGACATCCCGACCTTATTTTTGGTGTCTGCCAAGTTACATTAAAACTAAATACGTCATTATAACTTGAGTGCCACTTTAAAATAAATGTTGATTCAACAGACGCAATTTTTTTAAGCACTTATTTAAGCTAAATGTAATATAAGTAACAGTAATGAAAACTCTAGTTTACCACAAAGTTAGAAATGATAAGAAAAATCTCTGGTAACTTAAATCAAATTAAATTGGGGTTTGGTTACAGCTTAGACGCGAGCGATTGGCTTGGAACGGGGATCCTAGCAACTCCACATCTTCTTAACGGTATATTTCTATACCTAAGTGAAAACCATACAGATCGACCAGTTGATTCTATTATTTCTATTATTTATTTATTTATTATAAACAGTTTACAAAAAATCTTCACTTAAAACTATCCCCCACAAAACCGTTCTTACGGTTTGTGTGTGGGAACAGAACCAATGGTCACAAAAATATGGTTTATTTAAATGCAGACACTCATCATAATCATCATTCCCCTGGCGCATTCCCTATTTGGGGTCAGCCCTCCTGATACTTGACCGCCACTTGTTGCGAACTTGAGTCATCGCTGGCGTTAGGCCTAGCATCGTCATGTCCTTGGAGATGGTTCTAGTCCAGGTAGTCGGCGGGCGACCTCTGCCTCCCTTGCCCTCGTCTATATCCATCACTCGTCTCGTCATGTGGTGTTCATCCCTACGCAATATATGACCATACTAGCGTAACCGGCCTTCCTGCATCTTATGGTGTATATCAGCAACTTTAAAAGTGCCCCGGATATACTCATTCCGGACTTTGACCCAGACACTAAATTTGACAAAATAAAATAAAATAAAACTGCTTACAAAACTGCCCATCCGTTCTCCCTCATCCAGTAAACCACTTTCGTAAGTATAGTTTACCAACTATCGAGAAAGAACCGCTTAAGCAATAGGTATGGTACTCTTTTATCGAGCGTTCGGTCGCCAAAATAGTTCCTTATTCTAGGTACCTCAAATTTCCCTGCTGATACACACGGTACCCCTTGAGATTTTCTGACGTCTGACTACCTATAATGACTGTCAAAGATCTACGAATGACAGCCAGGACCAACGGCTTTACGTGGTTTCCGAGTCACTGCTGAGTCTCGGTATGAAATGGATGATCACTCATCCACAGAGCGAACGCAGCAAGCGTAGCTTAATAGCACAACACGCAACTAGGCCGTCCTAGTTGCGTGTATAAGTCATTCGTAGATCTTTGACAGTCATTATAGGTAGTCAGACGTCAGAAAATCTCAAGGGGTACCGTGTTACGTGGAATGTGGGGTTCAGACAAATAGACGCTCCATGGAAAACACTTGTATTCAGCCTTTTTCAGCCGTTGTCCCGGTCCCTTAGTCCCTGGAAGGGAACACGAGTATTTCTTTGCCCGTGGTTCCTTCAAGAAATATATACTGCCAAATTATATTGTATTTAGATATTTGAAATGCAGTCATCGAAAGGCCTGACAGAATAGATAAAAGCTCCTCAAATTGTGTTTCCTAAAGTATGTAGAAATGTATGAGTTTGACTGTAAAAAGCGATTTGGTCAAAAATATTTGGTCAAAAAGATTTTGGTTTTCCATTTTGGTAAGCAAAAAGACAAGGCGGGAGCTTCGCGAGAATTATTTAGTTTTTTTTTTATTTACGAAGAAAAGACCTCCGTGGTCCCTTCCTTCCAGAGACTACGAGAAGGGACCACGAGCGACCCCCTGTATTCAGTTGTATCTGGATAGAATGGAAGCCGACCCCAACATAGTTGGGAAAAGGCGACGCAGATGATGATTTCTGTATATCTGAAAACTATGTACTTATATTTGAACATAACTTTGTTATCATTTCTTTAAGGCCTATTCATACCTAAGCGGTATTCGCTACCGTCTGCGGCAGAGAAAACCCAGTGGGTATGCGGTAATATTACTGTTCAGACCTAAGCGGTATTGAGTTGTGAGGGGCCGGGATGCGTGCCGCTGCTCCCGCGCGGTATGTACCTCTACCCACAGCGGCAGCGAATATCGCTCAGGTCGCTCTAGCCGCGGTACTTGATACTAAATACCTGAGCGAAACCCGCGCGGTATGTACCTCTACCCACAGCGGCAGCGAATATCGCTCAGGTTTGAATAGGCCTTAACTTGTAATAATTTGTACATACTCTAAGTGTCTAAACACGCTATGCCAAAGTTACGCGACCGAAGTTCAGCACAATTACGCCTGCAATGCTATTTGAATTACTGACGACACACTATGCCGAAATTACGTCGCGTCATAGCGTACAGCCTAACTTCCGTCGGGCGTAAGTTTTTTTTTTTTTTTTTTTTCTTTATTTTAAGGGCTTTGTCGCTGAGCGATAATGTCGCCCTGTAACATCAACATAGAACATACTAACTACAGCCAAAATTATCTTTTTAAAACAAAAAATGCCAGTTTGTACAGGATTCTGGCTTGATCCGATAAAGGACAAGCCAGGATGGCATTACACTCTCCAATATCATAGTTATAAGTGGATCCGAGAGTGGTAAATCTTAGAGCTCCATTCCGGACACACTCCATCAACACGTGTTGTACATCTTCGACTACTCCACATTCCTCACAATTGGGTGACGTAACCTTTTTCATCAGAAAACTAAACTTTCTTGATGGAATGTGACCGGAACGAAGTCTTAATGCCATAACTAGATCTCTCCGACTTAACACACTTTGATCAATCCAATTATACACTGGGAGCTGTGGTTGGATAGTCTTGTACCAAATTCCCTTTTCTGTTGACCTCTGGTTAAAGTATTCACTCCACACCTCTGAACACCGCTGTTTGATTATTTTGATGTAATCAGTAAAAAGAGGAGGGATATTTACGGGGATTCCATCTGTCACGGCCTGGTTAGCTAGTAGATCCACTTTTTCATTGTCCTCTATCTGTACGTGAGACGGGATCCATTGTAAAATTACCGAAATTGAGTTATGATCAAATCTGAATATAGACTCCAAAATCGTGTAGGCTATCGGCACTCCTCGCACGGACGAGGTGCACCGAGCCAAGTGTTGCAGCGAGCTCTTTGAGTCTGTTAGAATGACAAACTTATTATGGCTAATTGTGTTAGAATAAGTAAGAGCCTCTGCTATTGCAATCAACTCGATATGCATAATGGAGATATCGGAGTCTATAGCAAGCTTGACAGATGTATTCAGTTGTGGGTCCCAAACAGCAGCCCCACTACCAGCACCAGATTTAGAACCGTCTGTGTAAATCTTATGGAAATCAGCATATTCCTCATCTATAAACCTCGTGCAGATTAGTCTCAAGCGGTTACAATCATAATCTCGTTTTGGCTTAGTTATACATGGAATAGTATGTTTAATCGCTTTATGGACGTTGATGTTGCTGACCCATGTCTCAAGAGAAAACATTTCAATCAACTCAACTGCGTGCATAGAAGAAGATTTAAGCTCTTTGTAAATTGAGGCTAATAGTGGTTGCTTCCTGCGTCTCCAGTATTGAGAATTATTAATGCTTAAAGTTAAAGCTTCAAATAAATTAATCGCATTGTTATCCCGTAAAGACATACATTTTAAGCAGAACTTGCTTCCTAGAAATTTCCTACAAATTTGTAAAGGGGGTAAATTCAATTCACTCTCCATCACATGGATGGGAGTGCTTCTAATAAAGCCACCAATGACGCGAAGAGCTTTATTTTGGACTTTATCCAATTTAGATAAATGGCATTGGTAGCTGCAATCGTATAGAAAACTACCATAGTCTAATCTGCTACGAATTATTGAAATGTATAGCCTACGTAGATGTTTCGGGTGAACACCCTAACCAGAACCCGCTAGCACTTTTAAAATATTTATAAATTTAAGAACTTTTTGAACTGACTCATTGATGTGTTTCCCCCACCTAAGGGACTGATCCAACCACATCCCCAGGTATTTAATGTTATTTACTACACAAATATTACTACCATTAACGTTCAGAATTACAGGTTGTCTGCACATACCTCTCTTAAAAATACAGACCTTAGTCTTAATTGGAGATATTTCTAACCCTAGATTACTAACTATGTAGTTAAACGTATTTAAAGCAACCTGCAGTTCTGAGACGACTGTATTGACATTGGAACCTGTTTTAAATAGAACAAAATCGTCAGCATATTGAGATATATCAACGTTCGTAATACTTTCGCAGATCTTATGAGTTGCGATGTTAAATAATAGAGGAGAAAGTGGGTCCCCTTGAGCCAACCCCCGACCCATAGACCTCCAAAATTCTTTGTTATTAATTTTAATTTTAAGTATTCTTTCAGTCAAGAAACTCCACAAATATGAGCATATTTTGCGACCCACTTTAAGTTCATCTAGTATGTTCAACAAACTAACGATATCAATATTATTGTAAGCGTTATTAATGTCAATAAAACAGCCAACAGTGACAAGTTTTGATGTAAAACCAAGTTGAATCTTTGTCGTCAAAGTATTAAGACTATCTAAACATGACTTAGACTTACGGAAACCTACAGTATTAGCAGAGAATATGCATCTATTTTCGAGATACCATTCTAACCTTTTGTTTAAAATTGAATGAAAAATTTTACAGAGGCAAGATATCAAAGAAATAGGCCGAAGAGAAGATGATAGTCCGGAGTCTCGTCCTGGTTTGGGAATAGGAATGATGTGAATATTACGCCACTGTCTTGGAACAAAACCAGAATCATAAAATGTGTTGTAGAGAGCAAGTAACAATAATTTACCAATCTCTGGGAGGTTCTTGACCATAGAAAATGAAATTTCGTCGCAACCAGGCGCAGTATCTTTTGATTTTATGGAATTTTCCAGTTCATGGATAGAAATTGTAGCTTCTAGTTTATTATTGAAGGATTGAAAGCAGGGTTCAGGGGGAGAAACGTAATCAGGCGTTAGGTCATTAAGGAGCCGTTCGGCTACACTTGAATCTATGTGCTGATATTTGGATTTACGGCCTTTTACCCATCTCATTTTGCGCCACATGTCACTAGCAGAAGTTGTTGAATCGATACTTGAACAAAAACTCCTAAAGGAACCTCCTTTTGCCTTACGTGTCACCCTCTGTGATTCCTGAATTTTTTCTTGCAGCAGTGCGTAATTTTGAGGCGTAGGGTTACGCCTAAACTTTGCTAAAGCTAACCGTCGCGCTGCCACGGATCGAGACAATTCTGGATTCCAATATGGTTTTGGTTTAAATTTCGAGCTGATATGTTGAGGAATAACAATCTGAGGGATGTGGGAATCTCCTGCCTTCTGTAACGTATTTTCAAAAAAGTCATAACATAGCTGCGGGTCTACGGGGGCGGTCGAGTCACGGAGAATACTTTGTACGGACGAAGCATACCTTTCCCAATTAGATTTTTTAAAATTTCTTTTTCTAATAGTTTGCTTGGTAACATTAAAATTGGTGATTAATTTTATAATTAGGTGGTCACTGCCTAGCGATTCATTAGTAACTTTCCAAATAAAATTCAAAGTCAAATCCAAAGAGATAAAAGAAATGTCGGGAGAGGATTGTTGCATAACATTATTAACTAATCTTATACGAGTAGGACTTCCATCATTAACTGAAATAAAGTCATGATCTATCATTGAGTCAAAAATCTGAGATCCTCGCTGATCGGTTTTATACGACCAGTTAGAATGGTGACCGTTAAAGTCACCTAAAATTAAAGTTTTATTACTTGCAATCGAAAATAAATGATCCCAATCTCTTTGTAAAGTACGAACAGTTGAAGGGCAGTAAATAGCAACTATATTCTCAATATACTGACAATTCAACAATTGAATGCACAAGAGTTCAATACCTGGATTAAAGTTCCTCACCTTACGTAATTGCGCATTAATCGATTTGTGTACAATACAAGCTACCCCCCCATAACCATCAACACGGTCAAGTCTAAAAACGTTGTATTCATTTAAATTAAACTGACTGTCGGGCTCAAACCACGTTTCACTGATAACGGCAATATGAATCTTATCTATAAATAAAAGTTGTTCGAACAATGCTGATTTCGGTCTTAGACTTTGTGCATTCCATTGTACAATATTAAATTGAAGCGAATTATTGTGACAATCCATTAATGAGTTTACTTACTATTGAGTTTTCTGGCAAATATTTAACTATAATTTGTACTAACCATTCTACAATTATTTTAACAACGCTGTATGATTTATCCTTGAACGAACCTTTATCCATTAGTCTATTTGTTATTTTACTTAAGACATAGGTAAATGACGTATCAATTCTATCATGGTCGCTTGGTGTCTTTCTACGATGAATACTTGACTTCTTTGGTTTATCTGTTTGCGACAATGTTTCTTGATCTTCATTCGTAGAAAAAATAGATGATACCTCCGACTCGCAGCCCATACCGTCAGCGGCCGCGGATGTGGTCGGACGCGACTGCCAACGTTTTTTATGTTGTGTTGGTTTCTGTTTTGATTCCGGTTTAGAATGCAAAGTTGAAGTCTGCTTTTGCCCAGATAAAGTAATACCTGATTTAGTTTTATCTGCATATGTTATTTGCTCGCTAAATGATTGTAATGGGTTAATAATTTCCTGTGAGATTTTATTACTATTTTCCTCTGATGCTACAATTTTATTAACTTGAGGGGTAAGAATAGGAGATGGAGGTACATATAACAACAACGCTTTACGGTATGTACAGTTATATTCGTACATTAACTCTCGTAGCCTTTTTTCTTTTAAGTATATGGGGCATTCCTTGTCTAGAGCTAAATGGTTAGCCTTACAATTTACACAAAAAAATGTAGTTTTATCACAATTTTCATGACTACCTCCACATCTAGGACATATATCTTTACTAGACTTACACATCTTTGCAACATGACCATATCTCCAGCATTTGGAGCATTGGGTAACGGGCAATATGTATCTCTCGACTTTGGCTCTCATGCCGAATATATTTATATGCGAGGGTACATGTGCACCTTTAAAACAAATGCGTAAAGTTTCGCTTGCAGTCCATCCATTAGAGTTGTTACCTTTATCAGAGAACTCCCTACATCTGCGGTTGAGACGTATTGCTGACAGAATTTTCACATCACAAGAGACATTAGCAATGAATTCTTCAATTGACAAATCCAATTCCATGTCTCTGATAATCCCATATGATACCGCTACTTCCCATGACTTTTGTGCGCGCCAACCCATATCGGTGAATTTTTTGCAATTCATAATTTTTTCGGCATGAGACTCATTGTCAAACGTGATTAATAATTTATACGGGTTAATGTATTTAACACGTAATATACCCACTATCTCATTAGTTTTAAATAGTCTGGCTAACGCAAATTGTTTCGGCAGCTTCTCGTTATTGTATATGCATATCTCAATCTCATCCTCCTTACTGCACCTTATCTCTTCTATTGGTGTATGTCTTCTCGCAACTTTCTTTCCTCGTCCATTTACCGTTGTCCAACTTCCCGATGAGTCATCCTCCCTATCTCTTTTTCTACCCAAATTATCGCCATCATCACCTTCTAAACTTTCCATCTCTTGTTGTGTAGGAACCTCCATATTCAAATGTATTATATCCTCTAAGTCCTCTCTTTGTGTATCACTACATTCATCTATTAACTCGCTATTCGGTGAAATACTCATACTTTACCACAACGAACGGCCTGACGGCCGGCCGTGGCGGCAACGATCGAAATATCGCAAAACCGGTAATTAGTGTTTCGACGTACACACGACTAATTCGCCCGAGGCGTAAATCGACACTCGGGCGTAAGTTCAGCGGCAACTTATTCTGTGAGCACTTATTAATAACAAGATCACTTTGTTTTGCGTCGGTCTGTCCAACTGTGTAGATAGCACGACACGACGCCACGACAGCGCTCGAGACACTGAATACACACACAAAGTTGCGGAACTGAATTTCTGCCGCGTAAGTTCGGTACTTATGGTGTGTCATATCAGCCGAATACATCGGAACGTAAAATCAGCCGCCGAACTTAGGTCGCGTAACTTCGGCATAGTGTGTTTAGACATTAATACAGTGGTTTTAATTAAAGGTACAGTCGAACAAGCTAATTGGTTTACAGGCAAAAATATTCATCTTTCTACTACACTCACAATATCTTATTTTAAAATGGTACCTATGTACTAAAGATGAAAAAAAAAATGGTTTGTATAGTAGAAAGATGAATATTTTTGCCTGTAAACGAATTAGCTTGTTCGACCGTACATCGTATTGACGTATAATTATAAAATTCCTGTTATAAAAAATAATTAATTTTAATAGTTTCTTTTCCATTGTTGTCCATACGAAACTACTTTTTGGAAGGGGCAACAAAATTATTATTTTCTTAATTAAGTATATGAAACAAATGATTCGGCTCTAAAAAAAGTTTACGCTAACACTAAAATAGAAGACCTCGAACTAAACTACACAAACAACTGACCCACAACGGTCGCCTGCCCACGTTACATGGCAACATACATCCCTACGATGCGCCAACATGACCCACGCACGTACAAGTGACGTCACGAGTTAAAACCCAGTAAGAGATGATAAAGTACATTTTAATACCGGGACTAAAATGAGATGGGACAATGCGAGGGTAATTCTAAATTTTGTTTGTTGTTTCCTAACTTTTGGAGAGCTGCGGAGTTGCAAACGATTTGTAAACTCGACGTGTTGGCGTTGTGTAGTTTTGAAAGTCTAATTTTGAATGGATGATGGAATTATTTAGATGTTCTTATGATTATTTATTTTTTGGGAAATGTTGGACTAAAATAGGAAGTTAGATGGATCTGTATGACTATTGAGTCACAATCTCCCTCGGTAAACACCAAGGTGAAGAGAGCTGACATACATCCATCTGCTTTGTCAATCCCTAGCTTCCCGACGGATGACAGCTCACTTCACCCCGATGTTCACCGAGGGAGCTAGTAACAGAATAGCACTGCTGTTACAATCTTCCTTGGTGAACACCTAGGTGAAGTGAGCTGTCATCTATCCCGATTATTGACAAAGCAGACGGACCGATGACAGTTTCTGTGTCCCTTAGTGAAGTCAGATTTAGATGACTCACTTCACCTAAATTGACCGAGGGATATTTTAGGGAATAGCGCTGCAGATACAGTTGAAAAGTATCATAATAAGGTAAGCTTTACCTATAATTGCGTGTGCATTAGATGTAGAATTATGTAGCCGGTTATTCTTTTTAATTGAAAATTTATTGTTAAATGCACCTCGTTGGTGATCCTTAAAAATAATCCTGAAATATATGTACCATCTTTATTTTTTATTGCTCGGTGGAAATACGTCGTAGGGATGTCGGACTCTTACGTGTTAAAACCACCGCGATGTTCCACCTTTGCCGATGATTCGATAAGCATAAGCATTCACCGCTTCAAAATAAGTATATGTACTCTAAATATTACAGCTTTGGCCTTCCTGGTTAAGGCTAAGCTCCAAACCCTTGAACATCGCCGCGCCGTTGCCAGTCTATCGGTCTTTTATCGGATACATCGGAGAGTGTGCTTTGGAATTTCACAACTTAATTCCCCATCCCCATTCCATCACCGGACGAGCAGGGATACGGCGAAGCGTCACCGCTATACGGTTGAAGTTCCACGGTCTCGAACCAAGCGCTTTGCTTGGACATTTATTGTGCGAACAGCCAGACTGTGGAATTCACTGCCCGCCTCTCTATTCCCCGAGACATAAAATCTGGGTATCTTCAAGGCACGAGTGAACCGGCTTATCCTAAGCAAGCGTGCGCCACCTTAGGCCGCATTGTCACTTAAGATCAGGTGAGTTGCGGCCAAACGCAAGCCTAGACCAATATAAAAAAAAATATTGCAACCCAAAAATGCTCTCATTAATTCAATCATTGCAAATGACAAATACTGGCTTTTTCGTCCGTTTTATTTAAGCCCAGACTAAGTTTTAAATTCAGTTTTCCAGAAAATGTTGTTTCCTCTTACAAAAATCTTATATTCCACTTGTACTTATTTACTTAAAAACTGTAAGTTGACTCACGACGGCGGCTGGCGTCGTGTCGGTGTTTTGCGGTCAAGTGGCCGCGCCAGTCATTCTTTAGTGTGAAATAGGTCTTATAAAAAAGTTTTTATGTTCACTTTTACGCTGTGTTGGCGTGGGTAACTATTTTTAGTGTCTAAAAAGATCTTCAAAGTTTCTAAAGCAATTCTCGTAAAAAGCCAAACGCAAGCCTATTAGAGCATTTAAAAAAAATGGATGCTGTATCCAAGACAGTTGTAATGTTTCATTGCCTCGACGATTTTCTGGAGGTTGCCACTGACGATTTAGGCATTCAAGAGTTGCAGCGGCAAACCACTGTAACTACCCACCCAAAGGGCACCCAATCATCATCATCATTTCAGCCCAAAGACGTCCACTGCTGGACATAGGCCTCCCCCAAGGGGGGATTTTATCATAATCGCCACGCTTGGCAGGCGGATTGGCGATCGCAGTATGGTTGTTACAAAGACACAGAACGCTGCTGCCCATTCTCTGGTAAGTCCCTTAGTCGCCTCTTACGACACCCACGGGAAGATATGGGATGGTGCTATTCTTTACGTCCGACACCACACAGACTGAAGGGCACCCAATAGTATAGAGTAACAAGCCAGTCCCAAAAAGAAAATACTATCTAAGCGCCAATCAATTTAAAAAAAAGTAAATGTTTATAAGAAATTTTAATGTTTAATATAGACTAAGAAAAACGACTTAACTGACTATGAATGTAGCCGGGTTCGTTGCACTAATTTCGATGGCTGACAGCCACAGGAACGCGACGAGCGGCGTATCATCCTTGAAAAAGCCAACCGCCTTCAAAAACTGAAAAGTGAAAAATAACTTTAGAACAGAACACACATTACTTTAGTTTCGGAAGTCGGTGGCAATACAAAACAACAAACAGAACAAAGCCACCGACTTCCGTAACCAAAGTCATGTGTGTTCTGTGCTACAGTTATTTTTCAGTTTTTGAAGGCGGCTGTCTTTTTTGTCAAAAAGCTTTTTTTTTTTGTTTTTTTTTATATTGATATAGGCTTGCGTTTGACCGCAACTCACCTGATCTTAAGTGATGATGCGGCCTAAGGTGGAGCACGCTTGCCTAGAATAAACCGGTTCACTCGTGCCTTGAAGATACCCAGATTATATGTATCGGGGAATAGAGAGGCGGGCAGTGAATTCCACAGTCTGGCAGTTCGCACAATAAATGTGGAGTCAAAGCGCTTGGTTCGAGACCGTGGAACTTCAACCGTATAGCGGTGACGCTTCGCCGTATCCCTGCTCGTCCGGTGATGGAATGGGGATGGGGGAATTAAGTTGTGCAATTCCAAAGCACACTCTCCGAAATGTACCCGATAAAAGACCGATAGGCTGGCAACGGCGCGGCGGTGTTCAAGGCTTTGGAGCTTAGCCTTAACCAGGAAGTCGTTGTCTATGAGCCTCTTGGCACGTCTTTCAATAACTTTCAACGCCTCCAGCTGGTACTTGGCAGATCCATCCCAGAGGTGCGAACAGTACTCCATGCACGATCGAACTTGTGCTTGGTATAGGTTCAGCATCTGTTCCGACGTGAAGTATTTTCGCACCTTTGCGAGGACTCCTAGCTTTTTGGCAGCTAGTTGGGCCTTTGACTCGATGTATGACCCAAAATTGAGACTCGACGTCAAAGTAACGCCAAGAAGCTCAAGATGGTCGGTGATCGGAACGGATACATTTCAGAAAGCAGGGGCCAGATTGAAAGGCCTCTTCTTGGCAGAGAAAAGACACGCCTGGGTCTTGGCTGCATTAAACTCGACCAGATTGGCATCGCCCCAATCGGAGACAGCCTTGAGGGACAAGTTTAAGCGCTCGACCATGGACTCCCTGTGAGTCCGGATTTCAGCCGCACTGGCACGTGCGCTGGATATGTAACTCTCTACAACTGTGCTGTCATCTGCGTATCCAATGGTACCGGGTTTCAGCAAATCGTTAATATGCAGCAGAAAAAGGGTTGCAGAGAGTACCGAGCCCTGAGGGACCCCGGCATTTATAGGCATTTGAACAGACGAGCAGCCATCAATGACTACTCGTATTGAACGATCTCTCAGGAAATCCGATATCCATACACAGAAACCAGCGGGCAAGCCAAAAGATGGAAGCTTGCTAATTAGGCCATCATGCCATACCCTATCAAAGGCCTTCGGGATGTCCAGGGAGACGGCAAGCGCTTCCCCATATTTCTCGATGGCCTCACTCCAGATGTGAGAGGCGTACGCGAGAAGATCCCCAGTGGACCGATTTCGGCGAAAGCCATATTGACGATCACTGAGGAGGTCATTAGTTTCAAGGTACGCCAGGAGCCTGTTATCAAGGACACGTTCCATTGCCTTGCAGATAATGGACGTGACCGAGATGGGCCTGTAGTTGGTAGGACCGGCATGACTACCTTTTTTGGGCACGGGCTGCACGTTGGCAAGCTTCCATGACTTCGGCACTAATCCAGACTCGAGAGAGAGCCGAAAGAGGCGTGTCAGCACAGGAGACAATTCAGGTGCACAGGTCCTCAGAACTATAGCAGGAATACCATCTGGTCCACTGGCCTTATTCACATCAAGATCGCATAACGCTTTTCGAACCTCCTTTTGGCGAATGCGGAAATTAGACATCGATGTCGTGCTGCCAGGCAAAGTCGGAGGAGTCGCGTCTCCTGCATCAAGATGCGAAGATTCTGCAAAAAGAGAGGCAAATAGGTTTGCTTTCTCTTCTGCAGTGTGAGCCAGAGTACCATCAGGCTTCAGCAATGGAGGAAGTGAGGGGCGACAGAAGTTCGACTCGACCGATTTAGCTAGGGACCAAAACGCTTTGCAACCCGCAGGGTACGAGGCCAGTTTGTTTCCTATTCGACTAATGTGGTCATGTCGAGCCTTCTGTAAAACCTTCTTGCAAGACTTGGCAGCTCTATTAAAGGCTGTCTTCTTCCGGCGTAAGTCTCTTGCTTTACGGTGACGAGCATCAACCCAGGCTAGGTAGGCCTCATGCTTCTGCGCTTCTGCGCGTCTGCATTGGGAACTAAACCATGGGCGAGCTTTGCCAGACAGAGATACGTCGGAATAAGGTATAAAAAACTCCATACCTTGACGCAACACTTCCGTCACGGCATCCGCGCAGGTAGAGGGGTCACCAGAAGAAAAACAGACAGGCTGCCAAGGGTAAGACGCGAAAAAACCGCGCATCTCATCCCAGTCTGCTGACTTGTACCGCCACATCCGCCGGTAGCCACTTGGGCTAGGAATGGATGGAGAGTAGACGGATACAGATTTCACCAGACAGTGGTCGGAGCTACCCAGAGGTGAAGAAACCGACACAGAGTAGAGGTCTGGATCAGTAGTGAGCAGAAGGTCCAAGCAATAGGCTGTGTGCGTCTCAACATCAGGAACCCTAGTAGCCCCTTGGACCAGTTGGGTGAGATTTAACGCTAAGGCAAGCTTTCGCATCTCTTTCCCAGCATGGTCAGTGTCCCGGTTTGGGGACAACCACTCCTTGTGGTGGGCATTGAAATCCCCCAGTAACACTAATTGGGCAGTAGGGTACTTTTGTTGAGCCGCATCGGCCGCCTCACTGAGATAATCTGTGAGTCTGGTCGTCTCCTGGTCTCCGCTGTGCGAACGGTAGACACAGGCATAGAGAATTTTCTCCATACCAGTATCCACCAGAACCCAAAGTACAGAAAACCTTCGGTCTTCAAGGTTACGGAGACGGCGAAAACAGATGTCGTCCCGGGCGTACAAGCACACTCCGGCCCGAGCCTTAAAATTGTGTTCCAGGGAGTACCCTGGGTACGATAGGTACGCCGTGTCAGTCTCATTGTCAGTCTCTCCCGTGTCATTTGCGTCTCCGTTAGAAACAAGAGAGCTGGCTTTTCGGTCTCAAGATGGAAGTGGACCGGCACGATATTTGAGTGCAACCCTCTTATATTGGTGAGGTGCACTTTCAGTGACAGGGAGTGCAACCGCTGTACTACCTTATGTCTCTTGCTTCTTTTGGGCATTATGGAATGAATTACGGTGAGAAGGGTGGAAGTAGAATGAGGCTTCACGCTGCTGACCAGCAGACACACACAACGCAACGACATTAGTGGGTAACTAATCTGGAGACTGCGGGGACGCCCGAGCCCCCCCGGGGATGTCCATCGGGCCCTATCGTCCGGTCGCCAACCGGCACGATGGCGCATCCCGGGATTTTTCGCGAGTTTGCGGGGCAGCCTCCCGAGAGTGGCTAGCTCCGATCGGGCCCCCTACTAACTGCGGTCGGCCAGCGGTACACCGTGCCTCGGATCCCGCTACCCTGCAGGACTAGGTACCCGATGCAGCTACAGTTATGCGTGTCAAATACGGTCTAACAGCTAGTGAAGCAGCTATTCCGACCCACCCTACTCAGACGGCGTCACTGGACATCGCACCGAAACACGGCAAGGCCGTTTGGCGGGGCGGCTTTACCCAGTGGGTAGTCACTAGCCACGGCCGAAGCCTACCACCAGTATGTTGTCGCCTGGTTTGCACCACCCAGGGACCACGTGTGGGGATTCGGGATAAGGGTGTAACCCCACAGACGAGGGCGACTCAGTCCCCAAAAAAGCTTTTTATTTCCTGTTTTTTAGTACGTCCGTCTCATTCAAATCCATTAAGAAACGGCAACACAGTTAAAACAGAGATTGAAAGTAACTACCTACTCAAAGATTAAAGAAATTATAACGTCATCTACCTAAAATATTTGGATATTTTTTGATTTTTTCAAAAAGTGCTAAATCAATTTCGATACAATTTATAAGGTACACCTGAGGTATACCCTATCCATCAAAAAAAGAATTTTCAAAATCGATGCAACATTTGCCGGAGAAATCGCGTAACAAACACAATAAAGAAGAAAAAAACATACAGTCGAATTTAGAACCTCCTTATTTTTGAAGTCGGTTGAAAAGATGGCCGTATGCCATCGTAAGCAGTCGGACCAACCCGGCTACATTCATAGTGAGTTAATTCGTTTTTGTCAGTCTATAGTGTGTAACAATACTCACGTTGAAATAGAAACACACAACACACACTCACTCACTCACCCACTCATACTCACACATCACTCCCGCACACACCTCCACTCTTCCTCCTTATTTTTCTCTCTATCACTCATTTTTAAATTCAGTTATTTGAAGGGATACCACAAGCCTAGATATTTAACCACTTTACAGAATTTAATCGCGTGAATTACCAAAAATATGACTATACTATGATTTGTAAAGACCACGCCGTCGGTAATATCTTCTGAAAAACATTTAATGTCATTGACCTTTCAAAATCAATTAGGTACCTACGAACCAATTTGACTGCCCGACTAAAACATTTTCCTTACTGACAACCATTTTAATTACTGGGAACGTCTAGATAAGCACGTAGCCATCCAATAATTGACCTATCAACGCTAAAATAAAAACAAATAATGATCTATTCCGGTTACCAATTAAAAATAATTGTGGACACTTGATACGGGTATCTGCCTCTAGAGAGTAAAAAATCTCCTGACTAAGTATCTGCTGGGGAAATAAGAGGTAAAGTAATCGAAACTGTATTGAATTATTTTGTTTTAGTGCACAGGTATAGCTCATTTTAAACAGACTTCAAAAAAGTAAGCAGGTTCTCAATTCGATAGTAAGTATTTTTTTTTCACGTTTGTACGCATAACTTATTTCCATAAGCCGTGTGGTGCCGGCCTGGAATAGCACCACCCCATTTCTCTGCGATATATGGGATATTGACCAGAGGATGTACTGCAGCGTCCTTTTGGGTACTATACCACTTACTGCGATCGCCATGGCCAACATACATCGGCCAAGCATAACGATTACGGCTGAACCCCCCTTAGGGGAGACCTATGCCCAGCAGTGAAGCGTCTAAAGGTTGACATGATGGTGATGCTGATGATGAACTTATTTCAGTGTAGTCCGATTTCGATGATTCTTTTTTTAATTGATAGCATATACCTTATATATAAAGTTTAAAAAAAATAACTCCCATTCTTAAACAAAAAATGCAATTAGCGGAGCTACTCTAAGACCCATCAAGTAAACTTACATGTACCAATCAATACCTTCTTAATACTTATCTATTCTTCAAATTTTATCCATGCATTTATTTATTTATTTTTTCAGGAACAATTCATGTTGAGTTTGAAATCAAAAAATATCATAATAAATTACAATCATAAAATTAACATATTCAACAATAAATTACTTATACAAAATAATACAACAAATAATACACAATAAAATTCAATTCAATTTACGAAGTTAATACAATTAAAAATTCAATAATATTACACCAAAATATAAAAAATAAAACATTAATAATATAGCAATATCACCCAGTCTCACATTAATTGATACATAAGAAAATAAATAAAAAATTAAATTGTGGATATGTCATCGTCTATTGAATACAGACATTTCTCCAATAGGAATGCTTTGAGTCTTGACTTAAATGAGTTTTTATAAATTATGATTTTTAAGTCCAATGGCAACCTGTTAAAAATCCGCACTGCTTGATATTGAGGACTATGCTGCACAATATTAAGTTGGGATATTATTTTGTTCATTTTGTACCTACTTAGCCATGCGTGTACAGTCACCAAAGAAGATAAATAACCAGTGTCGTCGGATATAGGTAGTTGAAGAGTACTTAAAACCCGATGGATCTTTTAATGAAATAAAACTTTTTTACTAAAAAGACAACCGTCGTCAAAAACTAAGAAGCAAAAAAATAACTTTAATTTTGCAAGTGCTTGGTTTTGTTTGTTGTCACGGCGTCGGCTCGGGCACTGAAACTCCGTCGCCGGCCCCGACACGGACGTGTGTAAACGAGTTCATATAAAATGTTCACACCGATATTTTTTTGAGCATGTGACGTGGCACGATCCATCCTCATCCCAGGCACGGCCCTAATATGTGTGGATAGACCTTAATACTTTGCCCAACCTCGAAATCAAACCCTGAACTCCACGTTTAGCAGTCGCACTTACAACCACGAGACCAACGGAGCAGTTAACCAATAGAAAACTGAATTGAAAACCGCATTATATTATGAACGAAATAATAAATTCAGTTTGTGTACCATTCATTATAATATGAGGAAGGCTAAATTCTAATCAAACACGTAAAGCCGTTGGTCCCGGCTGTCATTCGTAGATCTTTGTCAGTCGTTATGGGTAATCAGAAGTCAGTAAATCTGACAGCCAGTCTCACCAAAGGGTATCGTGTTACCCAGTGACTAAGGGCGGGTTGCTTCAACTACATATTGTTGTTATACTTTACTGACGGGTAATAGTCAAAATGGCGCTAACTATCGTCAACCCAATAAAGCTTTTTACAAAAAAGACAACCGCCTTCAAAAAGTGAAAAATAACTTTAGCACAGAACACACATTGACTTTAGTTTCGAAATTCAGTGGCTTTGTTCTGTTTGTTGTTTTGTATTGCCACCGACTTCCGACACTAAAGTCAATGTGTGTTCTGTGCTTAATTTATTTTTCACTTTTTGAAGGCGGTTGTCTTTTTTGTAAAAAGCTTTTTATTTTCCGCTTTTTAGTACCTCCTTCTCATCCAAATCTATTAAGAAGAGATTGAAAGTTAACTACTACAAAGATTGATGAAACTAAAACGTCGTCTATGTAAATTTTTTGGGTATTTGTTGATTTTTCAAAAAGTGCTGAATCAATTTCCATAAAATTTATATGGGACCACCCCTGAAGCATACCCTTTCCATAAAAAAAAGAATTTTCAAAATCGGTTTACGTTTGCCGGAGAAATCGCGTAACAAATCGCGCACATACTTAATGCAAATTTAAGACATATACGGTTTTCTCATGGATGCCATTGTCAGAACTGGACCAAATAAAAATGGGACCACACGGAAAGCACTAGCTTTCAAATAAAGAAAGAATCATCAAAATCGGTTCACCCAGTCCCAAGAAATCAGGTAACAAACATAAAAAAAATAAAAAAAAAATAAAAAAAATACAGACGAATTGATAACCTCCTCCTTTTTTGAAGTCGGTTGAAAAAATGGGTTGTTTCACAAAATCGCACGTCAAAAAGTTACTACTACCATAACCGATGCTTCATCCACCAGTCAACGTAATTTTGTGTTGTCGAGCAGCTACGTCAGACATCAAAATATGGACTCTCTTTTTGAATCACTTCGACTGACGGATTTTTATGTCATGAAACAACCCGTTACTTTTAACGAACGTTAAACATCTCACGGGTGTGTTGGGTTGATTTTGTGTATTTTATCTATGGGCTACAGTTGCCTGATAATACAGTTATTATTATTAATAGTCAAAAATGGCGCTAACTATAGTCAAAAAAAGCTTTTTACAAAAAAGACAACCGCCTTCAAAAAGTGAAAAATAACTTCAGCACAGAACACATTGACTTTAGTTTCAAAATTCAGTGGCTTTGTTCTGTTTGTTGTTTTGTATTGCCACCGACTTCCGAAACTAAAGTCAATGTGTGTTGAAGTTATTTTTGAGAATCTGTGCTGAAGTTATTTTTCACTTTTTGAAGGCGGTTGTCTTTTTTGTAAAAAGCTTTTTATTTTCCGCTTTTTAGTACCTCCTTCTCATTCAAATCTATTAAGAAGAGATTGAAAGTTAACTACTACAAAGATTGATGAAACTAAAACGTCGTCTATGTAAAATTTTTGGGTAATTGTTGATTTTTCAAAAAGTGCTGAATCAATTTCGATAAAATTTATATGGGACCACCCCTGAAGCATACCCTATCTAAATAAAAAAGAATTTTCAAAATCGGTTTACGTTTGCCTCAGAAATCGCGTAACAAATCGCGCACATACTTAATGCAAATTTAAGACTTATACGGTTTTCTCATGGATGCCATGGTCAAAACTGGACCAAATTAAAATGGGACCACACGGGAAGCACTAGCTTCCAAATAAAAAAAGAATCATCAAAATCGGATCACCCAGTCCCGAGAAATCAGGTAACAAACATAAAAAAAAAAAAAAAAAAAAAAAAATACAGACGAATTGATAACCTCCTCCTTTTTTGAAGTCGGTTGAAAAAAAAAAATGGGTCGTTTCACAAAATCATACGACAAAAAGTTACTATTACCATAACCGACCAGTCAACGTAATTTTGTGTTGTCACACAGCTACTTCAAACATCAAAATATTATGAAATCTCTTTTTGAATAACTTTAACTGACGGATGTTTATGTCATGAAACAACCCGTTACATTTAACGTACGTTAAATGTCGCACGTCATAGTAACTTTTTAACCGTCCGTGTGTAACGTTACCCAACTGTTTTAACCGTCCGTATGTAACGTTAACCAACTGTTTTAACCGTCCGTATGTAACGTTAACCAACTGTTTTAACCGTCCGTATGTAACGTTAACCGATTGTTTTAACCGTCCGTATGTAACGTTAACCAACTGTTTTAACCGTCCGTATGTAACGTTAACCAACTGTTTTAACCGTCCGTATGTAACGTTAACCGATTGTTTTAACCGTCCGTATGTAACGTTAACCAACTGTTTTAACCGTCCGTATGTAACGTTAACCAACAGGTTGAAACAACCCGCCCTAAGTTGTGGAGCTCAGACAGGCAGTCGCTCCATGTAAAACACTGGTATTCAACTGCGTCTGGTTAGACTGGAAGCCGACCCAACATTGTTAAAAAAAGACTAGGTAGATGATGGCTAAATTATAATCATCATCATCATCATCATTGGGACAAGCCCGCCACACTATTCCCTAACCACTGTAACTCCTGTAAGCCAGAATCAACAGTGGCGGCCACCAGAAAAGTGCCAGAGCAATGAAGCTCGACGAGTCCCAGAGAAACGATTCAACTGTCTTGGATCCCGCAACGAAATTAATCAGAAAAGAACAGCGGAGGAGTAAGAAAAACATATTTTCCACTTCCCTCCAACAGCTGATCAAAGCAGGAGACAGAACAGAACTAGGCAAATAGGCACAAAGGGACGTTTACAACTGGGAGAAACCCAGTTGCTAAGCACCACGGATTATAATTGACATAATTAATGGGCCCTAAAAAGTGAGCTGTTACATTAAATTTGATTCCAATAATAGGTATGGCAAAAACGCTTGAACGCATCATCATTCATCATCATCAGCCGGAAGACGTCCACTATTGAACAAAGGCCTCCCCCATAGAACGCCACAACGAGCGGAAACCTGCCGCTTGCATCCAATGGTTACCCGCGACCTTAACGATGAAATTCTAGTCAAGAAATTAAATTGAATATTCTAATCATGCAGCGTGAAAAACGAGCTTCCCTGAACTTCTACAGCTATAGACAACACCAAAATACACTGGTGGCCATTCCAAATATTCAATACACATTCCAATGTCGAAGATTCATAATTTGTAGGACTACAGCAAAGCCCACAAATCACCCGGTGTTGCCAGCTTTGAGCTTCGCGAAATATGCCAATATTTCCGTACGAACGATGAATAACAGCCGTGTTGCCATACTCAAAAAATAATATTTAACGTTTTGTTTGTGGTTTTTCATATTTTTTAGCATTAAGCTGAATTTATTTTGTTTGTGTTAGGGTTGAGATATAAATATGTAAATGGTGTATAACGGATTTTTTCAATTTGCTAGAATAATTGTTTATTAAAATTCGATGAAAAACCATTTATTAGAAAATTAAACATATTTTGTTGTTTTTGAAACAAGTAGAGTCATTAATCAATTTATTTTAGGGACAACACCAAAAAACCAAAAAAATCTACCTAATCATCGATTCTAAACAAAAAAAAATACAGTGACTGTTTGTAATGTCAAAATAATAGCTTTATACTAAACTAGCTTTTGCCCGCGACTTCGTCTGCGTGAATGTCGATTATAGTGGATGCAGACGAAGTCGCGGATTAAAAAGTAGCCTATGTCCTCTCCTGGGGTTCAAGCTATCTTCATACCAAATTTCATCAAAATCGGTTCAGCCGTTTCATCGTGAAAGCGTAACAGACAGAGTTAATTTCGCATTTATAATATTAAGTATGGATATACGTAGCACGGCATTAATACCAAAAAAATAATAATTTTAAAAATGTTTGTCTGTTTGTTTGTTTCGGTAAATCTCCGAAGTAGCTAGTCCGATTTTGCCGGAGCTTTTAACACTTTAAAATAGCTAATTCTCTAAGGAGTATCATACGCTACTTTAATTTTAGAAAAATGTTTAGGGTTTCGCCCCTGTTCACGGCCAAAACCAATCATAGTTCAAACAAAACATTGTACGACGCAAAGCATCATAAATTAGTTAACTTCTTGTAACTAGATGGCGTTGGCGTCGAATTACATCGCGATATCATTTACTTACCACGATTTAGTTAGGGTCTTGCGATTTCTTTGTTGAAATATACTGGCTACAGATCAGTATACAATTGGTTTAATTAAACTCAACCTTATTAGTATACACATTAGAATATTAGATCATAATTATAGTTCACCCTAGTCCAAATACCGGCTTTATTGGGTAGTGAGTACTTGCCCAGTGAGCTCGGTATCCACCACCTCAAAATATTAAGGGCGCGTATTCGATTTAGCGCAACTCAAAATCTAAACGATTGTTATGGCGGCACCACACTTCGCTATGCGCTATGCGTTATGCGCCTTATTCGCCCGCATACGACGAAGTGTGGAGGGTTTATTCGTCTATATTTGCTTTATTCGCCCGCATAACGCATAAGCGCGAATAGCAAATACGCCTATCCGTCCACCTGTCGGTTTTTTGACACACTTCAAAGGACACGAATAAGCGCAGCCACAGTCAACACGTCCATTTTGTTTTTTCAAAAGCCAAACACACCACATATGTTTGGCACACCGGCACGAAGTGTGGATGGCGTGTTTGTTGTACGCTCACATATTTGGCGAATATAGTGTAGCCGCATAGCAAATAACGCATAACGAAGTGTGGTGCCGCCTTTAGAATGTCGTAGCAGCATTGACACACACTAGTACTATGCAACGGTCTGTTTGTGTGCATCAGAAAAAAAAATACGCACGAAATAAGCACGAATCATTGAAATTGATCGGCAAACGACAGCGCGCGAGGTTTTACGGTACTCTTTAAAATAATTGTCTAAATTAAATGAGTTCGTACAAGGAACTGAAAAAAGTGTATATTGAGCATAACCTTTATTTTCATAAAATAAATATATCAGTTATATTTTTATTCAAATATTGGTGAAAAAAAATTGACAAAATGAACACTGTTTTCTAATATCTAATATTTTCGTAATTTTGGCTCTGTTACGCACTTTGAGACTGTATATCCTGTTGGAAAAACGCATAAAACATAATATTTTGGCATTCTGTAATGGTTGCATTCGTCCTGAAAGTTAACTCTGACATCTATTTTCGTAAAACGCTATAAAAGGATTGTCTTCGCTTTAATAAACCATCATTAAAAATTATACTTTTACTCTGTAGTTCCCTAAAACAAGACTTTATCTTTCCGTCACAAATCGAATCACACACGTCGTCACACGATCGTAACACGGTTGGCGCAGTGGCTGAGCGATCGACTGTCCCTAGTTTGGGGTCAGATGGCCGTGTGTGAAAATGTCCCTACATATATTATTATTATTATTATATATTATATTGTAAAGCTATTTTTTCGTTTAATGGCAAGTTTGGAGTTTCTTGCCTGTTCTTTTCCATTCTAAACTACCTTTTTGAAAGGGGGCAACTAGATTAAATTCGTTTTTCTTGTAAATCACGTTTATAAGTGCCATGCAATGGTCTAATTGAAACAAATGATTTGACTTTGATGTGACCTGAGGCCACACCCGCGACACTCCATAGAAACGAAACGATATAATTGCCTTCACTGCTGCTTAAAAAACAAACTGTACAGATACGTGCGTGTGTGTGCGTGTCTACGCGCTGCTCGAACAAAAACGCAGTTCCTAGAGCAGTCGTTCGACGCGGGGAGAGGTGAGGAACGGTTTCAGAGGGAGGCGGAGCGTGTCGCTACTGTACGGTAGTACTAATATTTATACTGTGCTGAGCCATCACAGAGATAAAGCAGCAATGTCTCATGTGTCAATTTGCCTGTCATTTCAGCGGCATCCATACTCTTCAAATCGGACACAGTTTGCTTTACGGCAACCTGTACTTCGTGGGCTATACTTATTTCTGCAGCGTTCCTGTGTTCGTGTATTACTGCCACGGACAACCTGCTTCACAAAGAGCTTCCTACACTATAAGTGCTCCCGCTGCGTTCGACCCCAGGACCCTCAATCACTGGCAGAAGCAAAGAGTAATATTTTTAATGGCCGCGGCGTACTCATTAATTAGGGCGATGGGAAGCGTGCCAATTAATCAATCCGTGGGTTGCGTGGCGCCAAACTGGTGAGATACACTACAGCTGTAGGTATTTCACCTAGATTTTATGTGTGTATAGTTTCTAAGGAATTGTGTAAGCTGAAAACAAACTGCCTAACCTTTTCTTAATTATGTAGGAGTATTTTCTAACTGAATATCAAAATCAAAGTCAAAGCAATTGTATTTCGATGAAACCGATTATACGGCTTTTGAAACGTCATCATCATTTCAGCCGTAATCGCTGTGCTTGGCCGATGCATGTTGGCGATCGCAGTAGGTGTTATGGTACTCAGAAGGACGCTGCTGCCCATCCTCTGGTCAATATCCCTCTGTCGCCTTCTACGACGTCCACGGGTAGAAATAGAATGGTGCTATTCGCGGCTCGGCTGGCACCACACGGCTGTCACAGCAAAGCATATCATATATATTGTTATCAGATATTTCAATATATTTGCCTAGCCTTTTCCTATGTTGGGGTTGACTTCCAGTCTAACCGGAGGCAGCTGAATACTATTGTTTTCTCCAAAACCCAGTCACTGAGTAACACAAAACCCTTTGGTAAAACTGATTGTCTGACTTCCTGCAATGGCTTCTGACTACCTATAACTATAACGACTGTCTACCCACGGGTATCGATGCGTTTGAAATGTGGTGCTGGAGGCGAATGTTACGCATACCGTGGACAGCCCATAAGACGAACAGCTCGATCCTGAACGAGCTCAAGATAACGCAAAGGCTCTCGAGCATCTGCCTTAGGAAAGTGCTGCAATACTTCGGCCACATAGCCCGAAAGCCCTCCGACAATCTGGAGAAACTTATTGTCACGGGGAAGTTAGAAGGAAAACGACCTAGGGGACGCAGCCCAACTAGATGGTCCGACCAAATAAGCAAAAACCTATACACAACGATCACAGATGCTCTAAACCACGCCATGGATCGTGGAAAGTGGAAGCAGCTCTGTCGTGGAGAGTCTGGTGGACGGGAGCATCACGACGCTCAGCAGTGAGCTTACGACTCGAGGAGGAGGACCCACGGGTAGAAATAGAGTGGTGCTATTCGCGGTCGGCACTTCACGGCCATTGAAATGTCAAGGAGTCAGTAAATTAGAAACGTTGAAGCTTATTGCTCGTTCCAAAACGTAGGTAGGTCTTTTTGGAGTGGTCGAACAAGAAACTTCACGGACTCTCTTTTCATTCAAGTATATACAAAATCCTGATTACATTATATTATGCAGCTGAATACCAGTGTTTTACATGGAGCGACAAAACTGTTAACATTGCATTAAAAATGCTTTTTACAAAAAAGACAACCGTCTTCAAAAAGTGAAAAATAACTTTAGCACAGAACACACATTGACTTTAGTTTCGGAAGTCGGTGGCAATACAAAACAACAAACAGAACAAAGCCACTGAATTTCGAAACTAAAGTCAATGAGTGTTCTGTGCTAAAGTTATTTTTTTTAATACAATGTTATCTTTTTATTTTCCGCTTTTTAGTACCTATATGGGACTACCACTGAAGCATACCCTATCCATAAAAAAAAGAATTTTCAAAATCGGTTTACGTTTGCCGGAGAAATCGCGTAACAAATCGCGCACATACTTAATGCAAATTTAAGACTTATACGGTTTTCTCATGGATGCCATTATCAGAACTGGACCAAATTAAAATGGGACACACGGGAAGCACTAGCTTTCAAATAAAAAAAGAATCATCAAAATCGGTACACCCAGTCCAAATAAATCAGAAAACAAACATAAAAAAAAAAAAAAAAAATACTCACGAATTGATAACCTCCTCCTTTTTTGAAGTCGGTTGAAAAAGAAACAGAGCATACGTACTACTAAAACTACATAAAGAAAACCAAGGAGAAATCAGGCAACTCGTTAAAAAAGTCTACCACACAGTCTAGGTACTCACGCCCACTAACGAAATATATCATTAAATATTAATATTATGTAAAAGTCTATGACCAAAACTCGCGTAGGTAGGTAGTTGATAAATAATTATGAAACCACATTACAGTGCAGCCCTATCAACGCGATGCAGGCGCTGCGTTGAGCATCCGCGCGGAAAATTCCCATACAAACGCACACCACTTTGCCAGTGAATGAAAATGAAAGTTATCGGCCATCGCGCAGATTGACGAAAAGTATGGTCACGTTGGGTGTAGATATAATTATTATTATTATTTTTTATTTACTGTTTTCTCTAATTTACTTTTTTACATGTATTTATATTTGTTTATTCATTTACACTATTTATTTTTTATTATATCCGTATCTGACAGTGGCATCACTTTGGGCCCTATCAGAATATCAGCGCTGTGACGTTTTTAAATGTTACAGCACAATGCTGAGATAGGGGCCTTTTGGCATCGTACAGGACCGATTTCGTTTCTTATTTTTTATTTTTTTTATTTTGTAATAATACTTAAACCTTGTTGTTATTTGTGTGTATCGTCCTGTGCGGGCCAATAAATGCTTTTTCTTTCTTTCTTTCATACCGGGCCGTACTTGTACTACGGTACAAGTACGGCGAGTACGAGTATAGAGTACCGAGCGAAACTGCCTATGGTTAGGTATAGGTTTAGGCGACTGTGCAACATAGGGTACCTATAGAGCACGCTGTCGGGAAAGTCCCCTAATATTACAAGACGTTGTATACTTTTGGTAACTATCGCTGATGATGGCTGAAACAGTATTTGTTAGGTGTAGGGCCCTCTACTGGTGAGAATTTTGCCAGTCTGCCCGCTTTACTGACTAGGTGTCGACTCTCAAAGGCGAGTTATGGTTACCAAGAATAAACAATAACTAGGAAAGCTGAAACTACTACGGTCTTATGAGAAATACTTGTGCAAACGTATAAAAACGGAACATATATTCATCGTCCGGTCCACTAGATATGGCCGTTTAAAGACGTGTTTCAACTACTACAATATAGGTACATACACACTATACCTAATCTACATCTACACTAATATTATAAAGAAAAAAGATTTGTATTTCTGTATGTTTATTATACACAAAAACTATTCCGATATAAAAAAATCTTACACCATTACAATGCCACATTAGCTCTGAGTAAAGGCTCCTACACACTATACCGGCGGCACAGCCAGCGAGTTTATGCAGCAAGGGTAAGCCGCCGACTAATCCGAACGCATTTGCCGCTAGCGGCCACAGAGCATCTTTCCAGGGGGCCAAGTCTGCTATTTTTATAATTTCGTCATTCCAACACCAGCACCAACAGATCCCATTGTCATTTTGCTAAAAGTACGTAATCTGCTAAATTCATAATGGTCAATCATTGGTCGGTCGAATTAAAAGCAATGGCTGCACTATGACGTTCTAATGGTAATTCACCGATCAAAGGAACTGTCAAAATTTTAGCAGTTTACCGCCTAAAGCCAGTCATTCAGTTGTCATTTTGTACGGGATTACCATTCTATATCATTTCTTTCAATGGCGTGTCGGTGGTTGACCATTGGAAAGTCGTAATGACGCCATTATATTATTAGATTACCAAACTTGTCAAAATCAACAATTAAGAAATCAATGATAGACCATTCTGACACTATTGTAATAGCAGACTTGAGGCCCAGGTGGCCAAGTCTGCTATTTTTATAATTTCGTCATTCCAACACCAGCACCAACAGATCCCATTGTCATTTTGCTAAAAGTACGTAATCTGCTAAATTCATAATGGTCGATCATTGGTCGGTCGAATTAAAAGCAATGGCTGCACAATGATGTTCCAATGGTAATTCACCGATCAAAGGAACTGTCAAAATTTTAGCAGATTACCGCCTAAGTCAGTCATTCAGTTGTCATTTTGTACGGGATTACCATTCTATACCATTTCTTTCAATGGCGTGTCGGTGGTTGACCATTGGAAAGTCGTAATGACGCCATTATATTAGTAGATTACCAAACTTGTCAAAATCAACAATTATGAAATCAATGATAGACCATTCTGACACTATTATAATAGCAGACTTGAGGCCCTGTTGTGACAGGAGCCTTTAGATAGACTGCATTTATCAATTGAGAAAATTAGGGATCCTTGAGAAAATTACTAGAGCTAGTTGTCTGTATTATGTTTAAAAAACACACTGATAAACTGCAAGAGTATGATTGTCTTCTCCACTCAACCTTCAAAGTTCAGTTTCCTACATCGCACATCGGTGTCTACAATGATTTTATTCCTACACCTCCTTGTTTGCTAATATTTCGTGAAAACCTTCGTGAATTGTTTTCGGCCCACTCGAAACGAGTATTTGATTTCGTTGCTCGGTTTTTTTACGTAAATATTTATACGAATATCATTCATGTAAATACCGAATGGACTTATGTAGGCGTTTGTGATCACGTTTTGTGGATTTTTATTTGTTTGTGTTTTGTATAAAATGTTAATTCTAAATCTGTTTGATTTATTTTGTTTTGTTGAATGGAAAGGTAAATCATATATTTGTTTACCTACGTTTGTGGAAAAGAGACAGAACGATAGATTATGTACCTCCACAATCCAGTTAGGAAGGCTGGTTGTCAGAGTTTCTGGCTTCTGACTACCCATAACGACTGTTAAAGATCTACGAATGACGGCCAGATCCAGGGGTTTTATTTGCTTTCTAAGGCACGGAGGGTTCTCGAAATGTACGGTCATTTATCCACTGTTTCTACGGACCGACCGCGGTAAGCCTTCACCGATCAATTCGTAAGGCTTTAACTTAGCTACAAGCCTCTTCATCTAACTACCTATCTCAATTGAATCGCCTCCCGCAATAAAAAATATTAAGAGAATCTGCGAAACAAAACTAGCGATCACAATAATTATGTTCACTTCTCTTGCTCAAAAAGGCCGTCATACCAGTAGCATACCAGAGCGGGGATAAAATAGCATTTCATCCTCTAGGGGATTTTTTTTTTTTTTTTTTCATTTTTGTGTGTCAAATATGACAATGAGCCTACAAAAACGAAAAAGTCTTTAGTCATAAGTAGAATAATCATGAATAAACACTCGACTTAGTACTGTTTCATAAAAAAAGAACCTCATTTTAATTTTGAAAATGGAACTAAAATCGGCGATCTCTGGTAAAATGCATGCAATGTGTTGCGGCTACAGAAGAAACAAAAAAAAGACATTGGCGCGAAATCTTTATAATTTTTCTCTAATTGCAAATTGAATTGGTAGTGACCGTAATTACTTTTAAAATAGTGAAAATGTCATCATCTAGTGAGAATGGAGACCCTAATTTACAAATAGAAGAGAAAAGAAAAGAAATAATTTTCAATCTGTTGCCGTCAAGGTCACAAAGCATTTATTTAAATACTTACGAAAAGTTTATGAAGTGGAGGACAGAAAAACGAGTGGATTCTCTTACGGAAGGAGTTTTTTTTACGTATTTCGATGAACTTTCCAAAAAATATCAAAGTTCAACGCTTTGGAGCACATATTCAATGTTACGAACAACCATACAGATAAAACATAATATTAATGTAAATATAAAGAAATATGTAAATTTGACGGCTTTTCTCAAGAAATTATCCACCGGCTACAAGGCCAAGAAATCCAAAGTTTTCACGAGGACAGATATAGAGAATTTCATAAATAAGGCACCAAATGAAAAACACTTAGCAACAAAGGTAGGTTATAGTTGCATTTGTTTTCTATTATTTTCATCAAACTAAATTGCTAGTTAGAGGTACCAAGAGTAAGTATGGAGTTTCTTGCCCATTCTTCTCCATACAAAACTACCTTTTGGAATGGGCACCTAGAATCGATTTTTTTTTCTCATTTGACGTTCAAAAGTGCCTTACAATGGTCTAATTGAAATAAATGATTTGACTTTGACTTTGACTTTGACAACCAAAATAAAGTTCTAACACACTTATTTTTTGTTTTACAGGTTGCTTTAATTTTTGGGATCAGCGGTGCCTGCAGAGGGATAGAACTAGCTAACATAACAGTGGAAGATGTCGAAACTGATACCCATCTCCAAGCCATAAATCTGCCCAATACAAAGACAAATAAGGAGAGGAAATTCGTTATAAGTGGAGAATTTCTCAAATGTCAAAGCCTACCAAGACTTACGGCCAAGTGGAGTGGGCACGCCGAGATATTTTCTCAACTATCAAAAAGGAAAATGCACAAGGCAAGTTATAGGCAAAAATAAATTAAGCAACATGCCAAAAGAGATCGCCACTTATCTAAATTTGCCTAATCCGGAACAGTACACTGGCCACTGTTTCCGAAGAACATCCGCCACTCTCTTGGCGGATTCTGGTGCAAATATAACAACGTTAAAACGCCACGGTGGATGGAGATAAGATCAAGTGGCGGAAGGCTATATCGAGAACTCCATTCAAAACAAATTCGATATCACCCAGCGTATCACAGAACGCATTAATATTCTCCCAACTAGCCCACGACCATCGACATCAAGAGATGACTCAACTGAGCTGATTCTCTATCCAGAACATCCGAACGAGGGACCCTCCAACCTGGAACTACGTGTACCTATCTCCCACGTTTACCCCACAGACAACTCAACATTTATCTTCACAGAGGACTGAAATTAAGTTACCGAGAAAAAACATCTCGTTAAATATCCAGAATTGTACAAATTGTACATTTATTTTTTAATAAAATAAACTACATATTTCATATTATATTGGATTGTTTTATTTTCTCGCAATCGTAGTGAAAAGTATAGTGTAACACACGGCGCTAAAACCCATTAAAACTCGGTTTCTATTTACTCTCGTACATAATGGGTAATTTTAGCTCCTTATAAAACAATCTACTATTTTAACACGAGTCTTCAAACTTCACAATTCAATAAAAATAGAGCGAGAATCAAAGAATGTTATCTCTTTTAACCATTTTATAGCTTCAAACGCGTTGCCGTTGGTGTTGGTAATATTAATAAAAAAAGTTCCACACTGCTAAATTAAATTTTAAATGTGACTCTCGAAAACACCTCTTTTTTATTTTTATTCTTCTTTTAACTTTTGACGTGTTTATGGCCAAAGGCTAAACAAAACACGTAAAAACACAAAAATGTTTATTTAGCCTGTAATACCATATAATTAGGTAAGCGAATTACATATTTAATTCATTATAATTATTACTTTTTTAACCGACATAAAAAATAGGAGTGGGCACATCATGGTTTTTCCTAACTTTTGCTTCTATTTTTCCTTCCTTGTAACATGACTAAATTATGGGTCAACATTGCTCTAGGAAGATCTGCTTACCATCACAAAGAGACGTAAACACACTCTTCACGGTAAGCGGTCCCTGTGGGGTTGCGTCGGCGATCATCTGTGAAGTGAGCTGCGGGCGAAACACGCGGCTTTCCTGATTCACTACACTACGACATTAGTCACGGGAACGGACTTGGGCCTGCTTTCAGTAATAATAATAATAATATGTGGGGGACATTTTCACACACGGCCATCTGACTAGGGAGACCCTGTACTATGGGTGTCAGACAGCTGATATACATACACAAATACATTTTTTTTTTTTGTAAATACATACATATATAGATAAACAACACCCAGACACAAGGCAAACACAAGTGCTCATCACACAAATGTTTACCCTGGGCGGGAATCGAACCCGCAACACGCTGCGCAGCAGTCGATCGCTCAGCCACTGCGCCAACCGTGTCGTCGTAATGTTGACATGTTGGGTTTACTTTTTTCAAAGGTGTTCTATATAATGTAGAGACACTGGCTGGTTTAGCCTTGTCCAACCTTATTAGATTGGTCAAAATCAAAGAATTATTTCAATGAAACAATTTACAGACACTTTTGAGTTATCAAAGAGTAGGTTATATTATATTATACATTTTAATAATTCAAAGCTTACCTTGCAAGCCAAAACTGCACAGACAAATATTAGTAAAGCGGCCATCTTGATAAATTTAATAATGATAGCTAGCAACCTCTTTTTATACCACACTGACAATGATTAAAAAAAAATATTAACACAATGACATCAAAATTATATCATAAAAGATAATGGCGGCACCACACTTCGTTATGCGTTATTTGCTATGCGGCTACACTGTATTCGCCAAATATTTGTTATGTGAGCGTACAACAAATACGCCATCCACACTTCGTCCCGGTGTGCCAAACATTAGACTAACCAATATGTGGAGCGTTTGGCTTTTGAAAAAATAAAATGGACGTGTTGACTGTTGCTGCTACTTTTACAGATTAGAGTATATGTCCGACACGACCACCGTAAGCGAGCGAACCCGAGTGAATGAGTGAAAGAAGTGTGGGCAGTCGACACGCATATTCGGCTTATCCGTGTCCTTTGAAGTGTGTCAAAAAACCGACAGGTGGACGGATAGGCGTATTTGCTATTCGCGCTTATGCGTTATGCGGGCGAATAAAGCAAATATAGACGAATAAACCCTCCACACTTCGTCGTATGCGGGCGAATAAGGCGCATAACGCATAGCGCATAGCGAAGTGTGGTGCCGCCATAACATAATTACGTTCCACGTATTACGGCACATTATAAAACTTATTTGGCAAGTAAATAATATCAGTGGCTTATCATATGTTGTAACATAGATATCTAGTGGCAACTATAGGAAACACAATTATTCCATACAAATTGACACCTACCTACGTTTAAGAACGAGCAACTAGCTTCATCTTTCTGACTAACTTTAGTCAAAGAACGAACAAGAAACTTGAAAGTAGGTAATACATAAAAACATTTAACAATTCATAAAAAATGGGTGCAAAGGTACTCACGAGACTTGATTTGTATACATGTGAGCTCGTATCAATACTAGTCTCATGCACACATCTATATCTATCTATACATATAATAAAACAGTAACAAAACTGTGTCTGTACATTGAATATATTAAAAAATAAATAATTGAGGGGGGTTTAGGAACAGTAATAGAGCACGAATCCAAAAAAAAAAATCTGTCTGTTTGTCTGTTTGTTTGTACACGCTAATCTTCGGAACTACTGGGCGGATTAGAATGATTTTTCTTTTGTTGTATAGGTATTAAGCCTGGGCAACATAAAGGCTATAATTTATCTTGGAAACTTGAACACCAGATGCAGAACCGCAACAAACCAGAACTATAAGAGATACAAAAATGGTACCATAGCAAAAATTGTTCCACGTGATGAGCATTTTCTGCTGAGAGAATAAATTTGAAGATCTGGAACACCTGATGTGGAACTCCAAGAGCCCAGCTACACCATGACACATATAGGAATGACGTCTTAGCAAAAGGTGTTCGGTCTGATGGGCATTTCCTGTTGACTTCTAAAAATCGAAGATCAGAAACATCTGATGTCAAAATCAAAGCTATCACTAATTTCACTGTATCTTATAAAATAACATAAGCTGGGAGTACCTCCACGCGGTGAGGGCGGTAACAGTTTCAGATCTTCGATTTTGCCGACCCCGTTGTCGCTGGCAAAAGCAACAGGATCCGCGTACGAAGTTGCGGGCAGAAGCTAGTGTATCATATATTATGTACGCGTCTGACGTTCGAAGTCTCAGCTTGCCTCTACCGTGTACCGAGCGCAAAGATGTCTACACATAAAAAAATCAGGATAAAAGCCATGGCAGTTACTAGATCACCAATCTCTAGTTCACGTATGTAATAAACTGTGTTATAATTTTGAAACAAGAACTTGACAGTTGGCCATGAGGACTGACAAGACGGATATGAGCGCTTCTCCAAAATCGTGGTTTTCTATGAACTAAAGCTGAACAGCACTGATGTTTTTAGTTCCCTATTGGCTAATGGTACCTACGTACAGTAAAAATGTTTACGGCTGAACATAGATTTACTTCTCGCTATCATACAAGTAATCACAAGAATTCCAACAGATATAAAAATAGCAATAACCTCGTACGACCCAAGTTCGTCCCACGAATTTATGGAAAATCCGCCATTTGACGCTCAAACGGACTCGGTCTGGGAAATTGTTTCGCATTTTCGTTTCCGTGCGCAAGGTGCATATTGCAAGCGATTGTAAATGCTCGCTCGGCTATACGAGCCGTCGAGCTGTGGCAAATCGAATAGCTGACCTCAAGCGGTTAGAGATTATCGGTTATTGGGACTTTAACTGGGGAAATTGAGAGTTTTTATTTACTGATAAAAAACTGAATGAGTTTGTTTGGAAGAGGAGAAGGTTCTCAAATCAAGACGTATATTTTTTTTATGTTTAACCACGCCTAACTTTTTGCAGTTTTTAGTGTTACCGTTTCGAATTTGGATGCTGCGAAATAGGTAGGTACTAAAATGAAAAAAGTAACCCTTTACAAAAAAGACAACCGCCTCCAAAAACTAAAAAGTTAAAAATGACTCTAATTTCAGAAATCGGTCGCAATACAATACTACAAACAGAACCAAAGACAGTTGACTTTTTATACGTATGCCTATCAAAGGTAAAAAAAAGTGAATTTTTACTTGTGATACTATATAGTTTGAGATACTATATAGATCACTTCTGTCCTTCGTAGATCTTTGACAGTCGTTATAGGTAATCAGACGCCAGGAAGTCTGACAACCAGTCTTACCAAAGGGTTTTGTGTACTGGGTTTTGGAGAAAACACAGGTATTAAGCTGCATCTGGTTGGACTGGAAGCCGATCCCAACATAGAAAAAGGCTAGGCAAATATATTGAAATAACTGATATGCCAATATAATGAAATAACTGATATATGAATAACTGATATATTATGATATGCCGTGCCGTACCAGCCGTGTGATGCCAGCCGCGAATAGCACCACCCTGTTACTACCAGTGGGCGTCGTAGAAAGCGACAGAGAGATATTGACCAGTCTAAAAAAATAAAAAAAATAGAAAACGTACTGCGATCGCCAACATACATCGGCCAAGCATGGCGATTACGGCTAAACCCCCCTTGGAGAGACTTGTGCTCAGCAGTGCGCGTCTAAAGGTTGACATTATGATGATGAATATGATATTTGTCTAATTTTACTATGAATGGAGTATCTTATATATAAAAATCTTCTGTGTATGAAAGTGAACTCCTCCTAAACGGTTGGACCGATTTTGATAAAATTGTTTGTGTGTGTTCCAGTGGATTCGAGAATGGTTTAGATTTACAATTGGACCCAGTAGGTGGCGCTGCAGTCGGGTTTTTCTTATTTTCAGGGCAGGACAACGTCTGCCGTGCCCGCTAGTAGTTATGTATATTTTATATCTACATTTCTTTTACATACAATTACAACAACAAAGTCGTCTCCAAAAAGCAGCAGTTTAAACAAACATTTCGCAGCAAACAGTTGAAATACATGCAAACCAGATACAGAAGGGTATCGGTTAATTAAATTAAACATACGAACGTAGCGCGCGATGTAATTAACGATGTGCTATTAAAGGAGGTAGTGCAGGTAACTGCATTACCAGGGAGCACCCGCCACGCGTGCCTGATGGCAAATGAGGTCGATTGTTGATAGGGGTTAAACATTGTAAGGGAAATAAAAGGGTGACCATGAGTAACAACAATATAGATAGGGTGTCCATGAGGAACAGAGAAGTATCTGTGTCATTTTATTAAGTGTTGGTGTATAAATAAACCGCAATTAATCATAACACTGGTTGTGAGTTTTTTCCGAGTGAAAATATTACAATGGAAAGCTCTGCCAAATATGTACAGTACCTACTGAGCTAGTAAGCACTGAATTATGATGCAATAGCCATTAGGTAATATGTCCATGGATAAACATTCTGGATGCTTCGAGAAGTAATTCAAATCGTAGAAGATAGTTTTTATAATATAACAAAAGGCTGTCAGACCCAAGCTCGGCTCAGAGTTGCAGTCATGTAATTCACCTCCCTCTCGCTATTTATTCTAATATAGTCTTCTGAAAGTTATTAATACGTTTTATTTAACGTAGTTAGCGATTCAAGTGTAGCGTAGTCGCTACAGTACCGAGTCGGTTTTTGTCCGATCATCAAAGAAGATACGGCATGGTTACCAAAACTTTTTCTTGAGGATACGGCAGGTACGATACGGAGTGAAATAAAGACGTCCATTACTAGACACTGAGCTTGATCTATATCAAGCTGTATCTCCTATCGTGCCCGATCCGATTGTTGTATCCGTATCATTTATTTATTATTTATTTATTTATTTATACTTCATGCACAAAGGTACAAAGGCGGACTTAATGCCTTAGGCATTCTCTACCAGTCAACCAAGGGTGGTGAAGAGATAACATGGCAGGTGCATATGAAAAAAAATATATATTAAAAAGTTAAAAAGATATAAACTTACGAATATATAAACTAAACATACATAATTTAATGTTTGGTATATAACATACCTATATAAAATATATATAAACATATAATATATATATATATATATATATATATATATTATATATATAAATATAAATAAAGGAACAAAGTATTATGAGATGACTCTGCTTATTTGTGCTGAAAATAAGTTCGCAATTTCCGCTTAAATGCATACTGGCTGGTGGCCGTTCTGATATCGAGAGGAAGCGCATTCCAGAGAAGAATGACCTGGATATGAAAGGAAGTATGAACAAAATCAGAAGTATGAGAAGGGCAAAGTAAGAGAAGGTTGTTAGAAGATCGCAGATTTCTAGCGTGTGAAGAACATAGATATTGAAAGTGGGACATTAGATAAGAAGGGGGGGAGAGAGAGTTGAGTAGGGAGAAAAGCGTTGTCAGTGCACCCAAACTTCTTCTCTGGCGAATGGGCAACCATTTCAACTCAGACCTGTAGTCGTCGTCGTGTATTCGTCTTACTGTTACAATCAATGATACGGATACAGTGATCGTATCAGCGAAATTATCATATTTGAATCCGCCTTAAGAGTTCACACTGTACTGAAATCTTACGGTACCGGAAAAGAGGGGAACCCGAGACACTACTTCTATATTGAACAAATAGCACGTCGGCCTGGTCGTCGTCGTCGGGAATCGTTTATCATTGAATATTAATTTGGATGGATGAAGAGGGAGAGGAAGACCAAAGAACAGATGGATGGATTGTCTGAAGAATGATATAAATGAAAAGGGAGTCAGTGAAAGCATGACGTTGGACAGGACGGAATGGAAGAAGAAAATATGTTGCGCCGACCACAAGTAACACGGGATATGGGCAGGAAGAAGAAGGAGTCTGCGTCGGCCTCTGACGGCGCCAGGCTAAACAATGACTTCATATAAAAATAAGCCTAACGTAACGCTTCTAAATTGGAAATACTTTCTAGAACAAAACCAGAGTGTTTAGACGAAATATTTAGTAAATTGGTTTCGACTAGCATGCCATAAACAAATAAATAAATAAATAAACTTTTACAGTATTTAACTTTCTTCTTTCTCCCGGCTATTATCGCAATTTATTTAGGTTCAGAAATACTTTAATTTTTCTCGAAATAAATCGTTCAATCAAGTTTAAAACGGATGTATTAATTAAAAAGAATTCCGTTACCAACATCAGATGATCACAATATAAATAAAAAAAAAACAACGAAAGAATTCAACGAAAATAAATTACGCATTGCAAACACGCACGAACTCAATCGCTAAAATGTTGCCACAATTAAAAATTCAGTTGGAATTCCCCACCTGGCAACACTCCAAGCGTTGAACGCTGGCCACCCAGTCGTCGGCGCTGAAATAAAAATTAATTATTATTGTCCACTTTTCAGTTGGCTTTATTTTACAACACTAGCTGTTTTTACGAGCTCGCTCGCTGTTGTATTTAATTAATTTGCATTTCATTTGTTTTTCCACATGATACTTGTGTTTGGGAGTGACTGCAGTTGTAATTGCAGAGTATATGCATTAAAAATAAAGAAGTAAATAGTTATAGTAGTAAGTTCCTAGAATAGTAAACTAATTGCAGATTTTTTTATATTGATTAGCATGCTTTGTTTTAACTTTCTGTAGGTCTAGGCGCCAACGCAAAAGCATTACAGTTTGAGTCGACTGTTTCTTATGTTGTAAGTTGATTAACATGCTAAAAACACACTAGGTGGAAAATACATATTTACCACCACCACCATTGACGGCTAAGCAAGAATCTCCACGCAATGGGTGCCTCAGGACGGTCCAGAAAGAGGTGGCAAGTGACCTGAACGCGTACCAGCAGGACTTGTGGGAGGTCTTTGCCCAGTAGTGAGACAGCATAGGCTATTCAAAAAAAATCAAGAAATTGTATTCAATATTATGGGGATGAGGTTAAAACGACCTCAAATGCTACTTTCCTAGACAAAGTTTTCACAAACAGCTAGGTAGAAAACAGCCTTATTTATCACTGGAAACGCACAGAAATCTTCCAAACTATTTCACAAAACAAACACATACAAAATAAAAAATTGCAATAAAGAAAATAAAACCAATTTGCTACCAGAGGAAATTCTTTTTAACTGCAAATCCGCCGCTATAGTGAAAACCGATAATGTTAAAAATACATTCAAAATATAATGGGTTACGTCCGTGATATCAACGTTGGCAACTTTTTAATCGAGTTTCAAATGCGATTCTCTGTTATTGTCATGCTAATCGGGAATTGAGAGTTGTTATTCCCTACGTAATGGTCTGACATTATTACCAGTATGTACTCAACCCAAATCAACGTACCTTGTCTAAATAAAAAGATTTTCAGCTGTCTATCATAGCAGTGAAATCGAGAAAAAGTATCAGCCATTCATTTTGTTGGTTTAATTATTGTTGGGGATGCCTACAGTTGGAGGTCAAGTGAAAGCTTGATAAACGGTGAAAGGCACCAAGCCGTATTTAGTACTGTGACGATAAAATACCACTGTTCGACGACTAAGTTTCTAGCTAAACGTTCTTCGGTTCTTGAGGCTCCCACTGACCACCTGTTCTTCACGAGCTGTAGGGTCCAGCCTTACTTCAGGAGGCTCAGTTCTTGAGCGTTCAGTTCTTCGGATCTTCAGGTTAGTTCTTCTTCTTGTAGGCGCTGCAGGTAGGAAATGAGTACGCTCGTCCGTTTATTTTTTCGGATTGGCATCTCGCAGGTCGGCCTAGGAGGTTGTCGGCTGCTTAACCGGACTTTCCTGTGGTGCATTAAAAATGATTATTTTTAGGGCCTCCAGCCAGGGCAAAATAACTTACAAACAAAGCGACTACACGCTAAGGGCACCCCCTGTGGGGTACGAGCCTCGGCTTAGGGCGTCGCTGTGGGAGAACAGCAAAGGGATAGGCTGGATCTGATTTCCATTATTTAGGGACAAAAAGAAAAGCTACAGGCTCAGCGGCGCGGGCTGGCACGCTGGCACGGGCAAGGGTTGGTTAGGGGATGTACGGGGTCGTCGCGGCGGGCCTCAGCGGCGAGGACGGAATGACAGCGGTCTGTGTCTGTGTTTGTTTACTGTACTGGCCTTATTGCTCTCCTGGAGGAGAGTTATAGCATCGTCAGGGTCGGTCAGAGTACGTCTCGGTCGTCGAGTCTTACTAATACGGGACGGAGTGAATTAGTTGTTTGGTACACATAATATTTAAATATGAATCTAGTTTAAAACATAGGACATTTTTACCCCGCTTTTGTATTCCCATTGGATAATTTTTTAGTACTTTGGTTTAATTTGAAAGTCTACGCAGGCGAAATAGCGGGCAGAACCTAGTTTAGCAGCAAACAAAATATATTGCAACCAAAATATAATTTAACGCCATCTATGATAAGTTTTCGTAACTAGGTCGCTCGCTGCGTAATCAACCTGCCTGGCAAAATGTGTTCAAGTTCGGAGTCAAGCATGTTATTCGAGATAACATGAGTTGAAGGTAGATGGCTGTTTAGAGAGGATCAGGTAGATAATATTAATAAAATAATGGTAATCTACCTACCTATTTTAAATATAATTCCTTGCAAAGGTTCGTTTGACAATTTGAATGTGAAAAAAGAAAACCGCCTTCAAAAACTAAAAAGTGATAAATAACTTTAGCACAAAACACACATTACTTTACTTCCGGAAGTCGGTGGTAATACAAAACAACAAACACAAAGCCACCGCCCCCGACTTCCGAAAGTAAAGTAATGTGTGTTCTGTGCTAAAGTTATTTATCACTTTTTAGTCGTTGAAGGCGGTTTTCTTTTATTTGAAAAAAACTTTTTATTTTTCGCTTTTAAGTGTTGAACATCCAAATCCATCAAAAAACGACGACACACTTAAAAGAGATTGTAAATCCTACAAAGATTGTAGAAACTAAAACGTCGTCTAAGTAATTTTTTTGGGAGTTTGTTGATTTTCTCAAAAATGGCTTAATCAATTTTGGTAAAATTTATATGGGACCATTTCGAAATAAACCCCTTTCTAACAAAAAAAGAATTTTGTAAATCCGTCTATATATAACAGAGTTATGACCGAACAAACATAAAAAAAAAAAAAAAAAAAAAAAAAAAAATACAAACATTCGAATTGATAACCTCCTCCTTTTTGAAGTCGGTTAAAAAGCGGCCAAGTGCGAGTCGCACTTGCCCATGAAGGGTTCCGTAGCAGCAAATAAGATTATAAAAGTTTTTTATTTTTATATTTGAGTTGATTGAATGAAAGGTAAATTGCGGTTTTCTAAAACTAAAAACTACTTACTAGATCTCGTTCAAACCAATTTTCGGTGGAAGTTTACATAGTAATGTACATCATATAAATTTTTTAGTTTTATCATTCTCTTCTTTTAGAAGTTACGGGGGGGGGACACATTTTACCACTTTGGAAGTGTCTCTCGCGCAAACTATTCAGTTTAGAAAAAAATGATTTTAGAAACCTCAATATCATTTTTAGTTGATGTATGGGTTTGATGAAAAAAAAATTTTGAGTTTCAGTTCTAAGTATGGGGAACCCCCAAAATTTATTGTTTTTTGTTCTATTTTTGTGTGAAAATCTTAATGCGGTTCACAGAATACATCTACTTACCAAGTTTCAACAGTATAGTTCTTATAGTTTCGGAAAAAAGTGACTGTGACATACGGACGGACAGACAGACAGACAGACATGACGAATCCATAAGGGTTCCGTTTTTTGCCATTTGGCTACGTAAGCCTAAAAATGAGGTTTCGCCAATAAGGTTTCAAGTGCGTACTGCTGTGCTGGTGGTAGCCGCATCGGTCAGTACGCTCTTTATCGTATACCATGCAACTTCAGTCAGACCTCGACAGTTACTTAAACGTTTCTAAATGTTTTCAAGTAGTATTCTCTTGTAAAAACATTAATTGGCTCTGGGTACACGATGGATGGTCATATAATTAATAAATTTAACTGTATTAGAGACCTTGGCGTAAGTAATCGGTCTAGTTAGAAACGTATAACGGCGATTGACGTACTTAATTCATTAAAGTCATTGTTCATTTATTCATTACAAGCTTTTATTTAACTTGCACTGTTCGTATATAAGTTGTTATTTCATTCATTTAGTTTGTGGAGAGTGCGCGTGCGTGTTGCGGAAAGAAAATTTATTTTTTATAATTACAAATACCTTAAAATCACAATGTCCGTAGCAGTTAAAGGTGTGTGTCTATCTATTTTGGTTATTTTAATATCCTGCTAATACCGTGATTATTCATTAACATACGAATAACAATAATATTACCCGGGGTCTAACTCCAAAGTTTGTGCAAAACAACTTTGTCCCGATCAAATAGTTACCATCAAAAACATAACTTAGAAAAAACTAAGTCTCGCAACTCAGTTCTTCTACCATAACAAGTTGCGAGATCCATGTAATACCAAGTCGGATAATTTATTCAGTCCCTACATAAGGGACCTTCTGTCTAAAGTTATAACGTAATTAGCTAACCGAACCATATCAATATTAAAAATCTTTTATGTTTTAAATAAATAGATTGACTTGGCCATAAATATAGATTGACTAGCTTTTACCCGCGACTTCGTCCGCGTGAATGTCGGTTAACGCGGATGCAGACAAAGTCGCGTAAGTATGGCAGTCGATCCTCGGATTCGACTCAGTAAAGAGTTCCTGCTCCCGACAATACTGTCGGTTTACCCGGTACAGCGCTGCTGTATATCCACATAGCTGTATAGGCTTGCTGCTAGCGAACGATACACTTTGTATTTGGGTGGCTTATGCTACTGTACGAACTGTAAACCTTAAGGGTTTGTTCGTTTATCATTGGGTGGCTTTGGCTGCTGTACGAACTGTAAACCTTAAGGGTTGGTTCGTTTATCATTGGGTGGCTTAGGCTGCTGTACGAACTGTAATCCTTAAGGGTTTGTTCGTTTATCATTGGGTGGCTTGGCAACTGTACGAACTGTGGGACCTTAATGGTCTGTTCGATTAACTGTATTGTTGCTGTACCTTTAACTTACTTTATTCTTGTTACTGATTACCATTTGTATTGTGTTTTCTTTACTAATAGTGTGTAATTGTTTTTACAGGTCTTGTTTATCCCTAATGGGATAATGGGAACGCCCATACTCCTGACGATGTACTATACCGCTCGGCACTCCTCCTCGAACGCTTACTGGCGATCCGACATCAGAAGTGGGATAGCCTCTTAATTATTCAGTCCCTACTTAAGGGACCTTCTGTCTAAAGTTATAACGTAATTAGCTAACCGAACCATATCAATATTAAAAATCTTTTATGTTTTAAATAAATAGATTGACTTGGCCATAAATATAGATTGACTAGCTTTTACCCGCGACTTCGTCCGCGTGAATGTCGGTTAACGCGGATGCAGACAAAGTCGCGGATTAATAAGTAGCCTATGTCCTTCCCCAGGGTTCAAGCTATTTTCATACCAAATTTCATCAAAATCGGTTCAGCCGTTTAACCGTGAAAGCGTAACAGACAGAGTTACTTTCGCATTTATAATATTAGTATGGAAGCATGGATTAGTATGGATTTGGCTTAAAAAAAATATTTGAAATAATAATTATACATATAAAGGTAATCAAAGGGTGTTTTTTTAATTATTTGCTTTTTATTTTACATATTTTTTCTTTCGACTGTACTGTTTTTGGCTTGAATAATAGATTTTTGGTATTCATTTATGCGTAGTCCCAGTCGCCGGAAACCTCAACTTTTTATGGTAGAAGAACTGAGTTGCAAGACTTGTTTTTTTTGACAAGTTATGTTTTTGATGGCATCTCATATTTTTTTTTTTGTAGATAGTCCTACTTTTTTTTCCTTTCCGGTACCTAGGTACTACTTCTTGAAAACCAACAACGGATTTTTTATAAATAAAAATTTAAAAAACCCCCAACGCAAAACATAAAAGTGGTTATTTCAAAAGTTAATACATTTTGTTGAGCCATAAAATGTTTGTTCGTCGTAATTTAGTTTCCAAAACAAAACTAAACTACGTTTAAAAAAAAAAAAAAGAGTTTACAAAAGTAGGTAATTTTCAAGTTTTTAATTTTCATTTCGTTAGTTAATATTCCTCATTCCCTTTCAATATAGTATACATTATTCTACTATTCAAGCCCGTTCATTTGATACCCATATTGAGGCAGTTGTGAAAAAAAAATGTAATTCGCCATTTTGTGGTGGCGACCATCTTGGACCGATTTTTATCAAACATAGTTAAGAACACTCCCGACTAATTCACCTTTCAAACAAAAAATAACAAAATCAAAATCGGTTCATCCGTTCGGGAGCTACGATTGCCACAGGCAGACAAACACAACAATTTCATTGTAAATCAATAAACAATAAGAGTTAATTAAATTCCATTTCACAAGTAACATTCATTTTATTAGTTAGAAGTTGTAAAAAAAAAGATGGTTTAAAATTATTGTAAAATTGGTGTAAAAAAGTAAATTCAAATACATTACATACATGAATAATATATATGTCGGAGACAGTTTATTAATCACATTGTGGGTGTTAACTAAATTTGTTATGATTTGTGTTTCTTATTGTTAATTTATGTGATTTTACTATCAATTATTGTCTATTAATTCGAAACATGATTTATTGTGTGTGCACACTGATTTGTGGTTACTTTATTTCGATAATTATTATCGATGGTTTTATTCAAAACAATTGTTGACACATTACTTTGAATGTAAAACGAATTACTTTATGAAATCACTATTGTTTATTCATGACAATTATCATTGTGCTATTTGATTACAGATCTTATTACATTCAGCACATTTTAGTGTTTTGTATCAAGTAAACGCGTGACGCACTTCCGTGCGCATGGACAGACTTGTATGGAGAGGTTGCAAGGTGGGGGGCATCGCCTTATAAAAGAGCGTGCACTCCGTAAGTATGGCAGGGATTAGCCCGTGGCTTATCCTATATTATTTCTAACTACGTCTCGTAAGAAATAATAACCGCACGGACCGTTAAGTTTGGTCTCTTCTGTGTTCGTACTGGTACAACAAGTGGGTACTGGTGCGGGCACAGAGGGCGCCACCGCCGCGCTGCCCGGTGTGTGTAGTTTCACCGAAGCGGTCGCGGAGGCCACGCCCCCACGATGCCGCAGCCTGGCGCCCGCAGCTCTTTCGGCTGCGGTGACGCCGGCTCCCAGGAGCTCCAACCGGTGTTGGACCGGGCTACGTCGCTGCCAAACATCGGCCGCATGTCATCCGGTGCGCCGCCTGCCGGAGCTCCACCACGACCATCGGCTACCGGCCCACCGACGCCATCGGCGACTGCGCGCGTTTCGCCGACGCCGTCGACGAGCCGACAGCCGGCAGTGTCCATCCGCCCCCCGGCATTTCGTCCTGTGCCTATACAGGCCCCGGGACCTGTCGCGCCTACGAATCGCACCGCCGCGCCCACAGTGCGCTCCGCTGCGCAGGCGACGCGCACCCCCGCCCGCTCCGTAGCGGCACACACGCGCCCCGCCGCGCGCCCCTCCGCGCCCCCTGCGCGTCTCGCCGCGCCTCCCACGCGCCCCTCCGCGCCCCCTGCGCGTCTCGCCGCGCCTACCGCGCGCCACGCTGCTCTGCCTGCGTGCCCTCCCGCCCGACCCCCCGTGCAGCCAATGCGCCCCGCCGCGTGCGCACCCGTGCACTCTGCGCCACCGCGCTCCGCACAACCGGCGACCTCCACCGCGAACCGAGCCGCGACAACAACGGGCGTGCCGCAGTCGCCGCCCCCACCCAGAAGCTCCGCCCAGGACTCCCCCGCGATGCTCTCAGCATGCTCATCACGAGAAGGGTCTGACCTCTCGGTGGCATCTGGGGGCTCCGATACCGGTTGCCGAGACGTATCAGAAGATACGCCCGTGCGAACCGGCTCTGTCGCCCCAAGTGACGCCCCGAGCCTCGAGTTAGAGGCACAACTCGATACCATCGCCAGAGCCCAGCGCCGACCCAGAAGCCCGGACGACGAGGCCGCTGAAGAGGCGAAACGCTACTGCACCGACCCGCCACTTCCGCAGCGCGAACCGCGCTGTCGAACCGGGGCCGGATCACCGTCTTTCGCCGAAGCTGCGCGCCGCTCACCACAACCTAGAGGCTCCACCCCGGACCCGACATCCTCTGCTGCACCCCCCGCACAAGGCACAAACGCAGCCAAACAAAAGAAGCCACGCTACCCTCCGTTGGTAGTGGAGAAGCTGCCAGACTGGGCGACTCATTTTAGGGCCGTGAGTGCTAAACTGGGCCACCCACCGAATGCCCGCCCCTACCAAGGCGGCATTCGCTTCTTACCCGAGAGTGCGGACGAGTACAGAGTCGTCCAGAGGTACCTCACCGACCTGGAGAAGTCGAGCGGCCTGTCTTGGTTCGCCTACTCTTTACCAGCCGAGCGCAACCTGAAAGTGGTCATCAGGGGTCTGCCGGCAGACACTGATCCCGCTGACATCGAAGAGGAACTCCGACTGCTGGGATATCAGCCGGAATACGTGCGCCACATAAAGGCGCGCGAGGGGAGGCCCGGCTGCATATTCCATGCAGTCCTTAAGAAGACGCCTGACATCAGGAGGATCTACGACACCACGGTTTTTCTATACATGCGTGGTGTCAAGATCGAGGCATGGAGGGGCAAGCGAGGGCCCGCTCAGTGCCACCGCTGCCAAAAGTTCCGGCACAGTTCGCACCACTGCCATCGCCCGCTCGCTTGCGTGAGATGCGGGGAAGAACACGCCGCCCGTGACTGCCCGCGCCCAAGGACGGAACCGGCCACCTGCGCCAACTGCGCGGGGGATCACCCGGCGTGCAACATAAGATGCCCCGTATTTCAGCAAGAGATACAAAACAAGCGTGCGGGCACTGTCGCCATCTCGCGGCAACAACGCCGCCCGGCCGGCACTACCCAGAAGCCCGACACAGAGGGCCATGAGGCCCCCAGTGCGTCGCTGATGGCTGCAGCAAACGGGCCCACAAACAGGGAAGCCCCTCCCTCGTCCTCGGGGCGGAGGAAGAAAAAGCGCGGGGGCAAGAAAAAGAAGAAGCCTCAGCCCCCCGCCAATCAGCTTCCACGACCGGACCATGCTCCTACTATAGCGCAGGCGACGACACACACCTCTGGCGCTTCTGATGGGAAAGAGGACCAACCGGCACCAAAGCCTCAGGCTGCCCCAGAGGCGGCACAAAACAAAGTTGTAGGCTCCAACGCCGCCCGCGACCAGCAGCGGCGCTGCGCACCACCACAGACTGGCGCTTTAAGACAGGAGCGTCACAAGGAATTTACCGCCTGCGCTATCCAGCTACTGATGGACCTAATTAAGGCCATCAGAGAGGGGCAAGACGCGGAATTGGTCATCCTCGACGGCCTGGCCGCTTTACTCACGCTCTGCCATGGCTAGGCCGTTGAGGATTCTACATTGGAACGCCCGTGGCCTTCGGAGCAAGGTCGCACCCCTCCGCCTCCTCCTCAAGGAACAGAAGATCGACGTGGCGCTAATCAGCGAAACTCTCCTGGGACCAGCGGACCAAATCAGGTTCCCAGGCTACCTGCTCTACAGGAAGGATGAGAAGTCGGCACTCGGCCACATCTACCGCGGTCTGGCGGTATTGGTGAAGCGAAGAGTCGTACATCAAGCTCTCCCTCTGACGTCGTTGGCAACTTTCTATGCGCTGGGAGTCCAGCTGCACTTGGCTGGCGAGGACGTCGATATCTACGCGTGCTACTGCCCGCCCGCAGCACCGCTTGACTTAGTGGAGCTGCAGGCGCTTCTGCATCGGTCGCCACACCCGACGGTCCTCGCCGGCGACATGAACTGCAAGCACCCGGCGTGGAACAGCCACACCACGAATCCCGGGGGGAGACGGCTCTTCGCAGACGCGGAAGCCTGTGGGTACACGGTGTCTGGCCCTGAGACACCCACCCACTACCCAGACACACGGGCCCATTCACCGGACGTGCTGGACATCGTGATCCACAGAGGCCTGAGCTGCCAGATCACCCAACAGGTGATAGACGACGAGATGCAGTCCGACCACCAACCAGTTCTCGTCGTCATATCAGAAATGCCGACCCGACTCTCTCCTCCAGCGCCACGTCGAAAAACGGACTGGAATAGGTTTAAGGAAGTGATGGAGACTACCACACCAACTTGGCCCATCGTCACCGCCGCAGACGTTGATGGACTGGCAGAAGAGACCACCGTTTGCATCCAGCGCGCCTACGAACTGGCGACAACAATAGTGACGCAGCCGCAGGGGTCTCTATATAAACCCCTGCCCAACCACCTAAAAGAGTTGATCGCCAAGAAGAGGCGCCTACGCAAACGGTGGCAAACTACTGGATGCCCGACTATGAAGTCCGAACTCAACCGTCTCGCGGAGAGAGTAAGGGCCAAGTTGCAGGACTTTAACGCCGAGAGCTGGGAGTCACATATCGACGCTGTTGAAGGAGACTGGCCTTCTATACACAGACTGTGCAGGCAGCTCTCGAACTCACCAGCTCCGGTGCGCCCGCTACTGCACAGCGACGGGGCCCCAAGATATATCGCAGCAGACCGTGCGGAGATCTTTGCTGAACACCTGGAGCGTCAATTCCAGCCGAACCCGACCGACGACAACGAGCATGTCGCAGCAGTCGAGAGGCACCTTGAGGAATACTTCGCCTCGCCGATAGCCCCAGAGGAAGACCCCATTTTCTTCTCGCCTTGCGCAGTCAGACGCGCCATACTGAAGACCAAGCCAAGAAAGGCCCCTGGAGCGGACGGTATCACCAACACAGTGCTGCGCCACCTGCCATACCGTACGGTAGCGGCACTGGCGCGCCTGTACACGGGGATACTGCGCACGGGGGTCTTCCCGACCAGCTGGAAGGAAGGGCGCGTCATAATGCTGCCCAAGGCGAACAAAGATGTGCTGAAGCCTGGGAGCTATCGGCCAATCACTCTGCTGTCAACATTATCCAAGGTGTTTGAACAACTCCTGCTGCGACATCTAACACCTCACTTGATGCCTCGCCCGGAACAGTTCGGGTTCCGCTCGGAACATAGTACGACTCTCCAGTTGTCGAGGGTACTGCACTTACTTACGGCGTCACTGAACAAGAAAGAACACGCAGTTGCAGTATTCCTCGACATGGAAAAAGCTTTTGATCGCGTTTGGCACGCCGGTCTGCTTTTCAAAATGTCGAAGTCAGACGCGCCCCGTCGCGTCGTAATGGTAGTCTCCTCCTTCCTCTCCCACAGGACCTTCAGGGTGGTGGTCGACGGTGCGCTGTCAGGCGTGCGCCAGATAGCGGCAGGGGTACCGCAGGGCAGTTGTGTCTCGCCGCTGTGCTACTCATGGTATACCGACGACATCCCCACGACGCAGGACACCACGCTCGCGCTGTATGCTGACGACGCCGCGTACATCGCAACTTCTATTAAAGCGAGACACGCGGCCGTCAAAATGCAGCGCGTCCTCAACTTGCTTCCCCACTGGCTGTCGAAGTGGCGTTTGTCGGTAAATGTGAGTAAGACACAGGCGCTGCTCGCTGGAGGCGCCCACCTCCCACCACCCTTACAGCTACAAGGAGCCGACATCGCGTGGTCACCACAGGCCAAGTACCTAGGAGTCACCATCGATCGTCGGCTCACCATGAGAAGTCACGTCCGAAAGGTCGCCGCAAAGGGCAGAGCAGCCCGCGCTCTGCTCCACCCGGTCCTCTCGTCCCGCCTCCCGCTGCGTGCCAAGTTGGGTGTATACAAGACGTATATTCGCCCGATACTCACGTACGCTGCCCCAGCTTGGCTCGCCCTCACTAGCGAGTCTAACAAAAAGCTCCTCCGCGCGCAGCAGAACCAAACGCTGCGGAAAATCACCGCTGCCCCTCGCTACGTGAGGAATAGCGTAATCCAGCGGGATCTTAGGATCGAGAGCCTGGACGACCACTGCAGGCGCCTCGCGTCAACCATGTTTGCGCGTGCCGACGCATCTGCTTGGCCCCATGTCAAGCATTTGGCGCCCTGGCATGCGCGCCCACCTGACAGGAGGCGCCTACCTCGCGACCTATTGTCGGACGCTGACGACTCCAACCCACCGGACTGACGCCTGAGTAAGCCGCCTTCACTTACACGCGGCTTACTCCCACAATAACACTCCACACACATACCATGCACCCAGTGTGCGTCGTGTTCTAAGTTAATATAGGCATGACGTGCACTGAACTCCATACATACGCAACTCCACAAGCGCATAAACTCACGCGTTGAATGTGCGGCGCGGGCTCGCAGTTCTATCGCTAACATGAACGGTGTAACACAACACATTGCCGCTCACACACACACAACGGCCCCTTAGTCAGCTCGCGTGACCGGCTCGACCTGGAAGCGTGTGCAGACGGGGGCCCACATCCTCAGCGGGGAGCGCCGTGAGTCGTCGCCTCTGTCGCTGGTCGTCTTCCGCTGGGCCTCCTCCGGGGAACCGGAGGTCCCACCTGGCGGAGACAGACCGCCGAGGTGACGTGAAGAACGCGGTACTGTAGTAAAGTACCGTGGCGCTCCTGCTGATTACCAATGCATCTACACACATTGGCATGTTGCGCCACCAACGCACCTGCCCCAGGCCAGGCCTAAACGGCCACCCAATGGACGTGCCCGTATTGACGGGCACCGAATGATACCGCGGGATAAGGGCGATGCCCGTAACCCGCCTGCCGCGCCCCCTGGCGGGGACGTAGCGACTACCAACGGAAGTATGGCAGTCGATCCTCGGATTCGACTCAGTAAAGAGTTCCTGCTCCCGACAATACTGTCGGTTTACCTGGTACAGCGCTGCTGTATATCCACATAGCTGTATAGGCTTGCTGCTAGCGAACGATACACTTTGTATTTGGGTGGCTCATGCTACTGTACGAACTGTAAACCTTAAGGGTTTGTTCGTTTATCATTGGGTGGCTTTGGCTGCTGTACGAACTGTAAACCTTAAGGGTTGGTTCGTTTATCATTGGGTGGCTTAGGCTGCTGTACGAACTGTAATCCTTAAGGGTTTGTTCGTTTATCATTGGGTGGCTTGGCCACTGTACGAACTGTGGGACCTTAATGGTCTGTTCGATTAACTGTATTGTTGCTGTACCTTTAACTTACTTTATTCTTGTTACTGATTACCATTTGTATTGTGTTTTCTTTACTAATAGTGTGTAATTGTTTTTACAGGTCTTGTTTATCCCTAATGGGATAATGGGAACGCCCATACTCCTGACGATGTACTATACCGCTCGGCACTCCTCCTCGAACGCTTACTGGCGATCCGACATCAGAAGTGGGATAGCCTCTTAATGATTCCGCATGGCTTCCCTAATTATCGTATGTCTTTTCCACTCTTGTTATGACAGCTTCCTCTCTTGAGATTACCTAGCGCTGAGCTAAGGCTGTTTTAATGGCATTCATAAATCACCTACCCACATTAATTTCATTGTTTGATTTTACATACTCCAACAGTTACCGCTACCCTTATTTACCTACCTAAGTGTCAAACCAATTGCTGTTTGTACTGTACTGGCCCATGTTTCCAAATATCATTTTCCGTGCTCATCTACTAGCATTCACTACCGAAGTACATGGAGTTTAAACTTCAACAAGAACTGAGTGTCTTGTCCCATCTGAAGAGAAAGTCTCATTTTCCTCTGACCTACACAATTCTTCTCAACCCTCTTAGGTTCAAACCAGGTACAATAGTATGTCACTTTAGTGACTACCGGAGAACAGCCGGGAGGTTCGAGTGAGTACTACTACTTTGAGTCAGTTTTCGAGCAACTAATCATCCGTGATAAGTTGAAGTCCGTGATAAGATAAGTGTGATGTACCCACCACTGATGTGATGTTCTACAACTATCTGGTGAGACGCTTCCATTTTGTTATGACTCTGGGTTTGAATGTACCTACTTTCATTACTGATACATGTGTGGCAAACTTACTTGTATGGTCAATATAAAGTGAAGTTTCATGTAATACTGAATGCTTATTCAAATCATAGTATCATATTATGCCATGAGAGATTAAATTATCTGAAAAGTAACTGTGTACCCCCTGATTATTGACATGTGTTGTGTGGTAAGGTAATGTGTTGTGAGGTAAGGTAATGACATGTGTTGTGAGGTAAGGTAATGACATGTGTTGTGAGGTAAGGTAATGACATGTGTTGTGAGGTAAGGTAATGACATGTATTGTGAGGTAAGGTAATGACATGTGTTGTGTGGTAATAAGGTAATGACATGTGTTGTGTGGTAATAAGGTAATGACATGTGTTGTGTGGTAATAAGGTAATGACATGTGTTGTGTGGTAATAAGGTAATGACATGTGTTGTGTGGTAATAAGGTAATGACATGTGTTGTGTGGTAATAAGGTAATGACATGTGTTGTGTGGTAATAAGATAATGACGTGACATGTGTGGTAATAAGGTAATGACATGACGTGTGGTAATAAGGTAATGACATGACGTGTGGTAATAAGGTAATGACATGACGTGTGGTAATAAGGTAATGACATGACATGTGTGGTAATAAGGTAATGACATGACATGTGTGGTAATGAGGTAATTACATGTGTGGTAATAAGGTATTAAAACATGTGTGGTAAGATACTAAACTTGTTTTGTGATATCAGGTCTGTAGTGTTTGATATTGATCAGAATGACCGAACGTTACTCGTAAGCTGTTTACTTGAGCTCTTTTCTGATTGTTTACAGATGATGTGATAAACTATTCACCCAAGGACGTGTGAAGATGCAGGGTGACCGTAACGGCGCGTGGCGTGATTTAGTAATGAAAATCAGTTAATTTTGAGGGTTATGGTTTATTGTTATTTTTTTTAATCATTGGGAATATTCTCACAATGCTGAGACATTTGCTGAAAAGTGGACTGACAAACGTATTCTTGTACGGTTAATAATTGTGATGAACTATGGTTAACTGACTCTTAGACAATACAACAGTGCCTGTAGATGGTTTAATTGAAATTATGGTTTTTACTTTGAGGGGATGATATGTACCGACAGATGGCAGTTGATCCTCGGATTTGACTCAGTAAAGAGTTCCTGCTCCCGACAATACTGTCGGTTTACCTGGTACAGCGCTGCTGTATATCCACATAGCTGTATAGGCTTGCTGCTAGCGAGCGATACACTTTGTATTTGGGTGGCTTATGCTACTGTACGAACTGTAAACCTTAAGGGTTTGTTCGTTTATCATTGGGTGGCTTTGGCTGCTGTACGAACTGTAAACCTTAAGGGTTGGTTCGTTTATCATTGGGTGGCTTAGGCTGCTGTACGAACTGTAAACCTTAAGGGTTTGTTCGTTTATCATTGGGTGGCTTGGCCACTGTACGAACTGTGGGACCTTAAGGGGCTATTAAACGACTTTTACAGATTTTAAACTGACAATCACGTCAAAATGTGCAGTGTAAATGATTTGAAAAAAATATATGTTTTAACATATATTTTACTAGAACATTCTCTTAATCATATAGAAAGTGAATATTTTTGATTAAGTTCATATTAAATAGTTTAATTAACTCGTGAAGTTGTGTCTGACGCAGACAAAACATTGACAATCACACAAAATCTACCAGGTATAATTATCCGAAACTTACACTATCTTACAGACAATTTTATTATCTATCTTTTAGTATACGCCTTTTTTTTTAATTTTGAAAGAATACTACTTTTATTTAATTTTTTCGACTAAATTTTGAAAGTTTTGGACGCAGACTGCGTCCGTTCTGCATCAGTTTTGCGTTCAAAACTCTCAAGGTTTAGTCGAAAAAATTAAATAAAAGTAGTATTCTTTCAAAATTAAAAAAAAGGCGTATACTAAAAGATAGATAATAAAATTGTCTGTAAGATGGTGTAAGTTTCGTTTAATTATACTTGGTAGATTTTGTGTGATTGTCAATGTTTTGTCCGCGTCAGACACAACTTCACGTATTAATTAAACTATATAATATGAATATAATTAAAAATACTCACTTACTAAGTGATTAAGAGAATGTTCTAGTTTAACATATATTTTTTTCAAATCATTTACACTGCACATTTTGACGTGATTGTCAGTTTAAAATCTGTAAAAGTCGTTTAATAGCCCCTTAATGGTCTGTTCGATTAACTGTATTGTTGCTGTACCTTTAACTTACTTTATTCTTGTTACTGATTACCATTTGTATTGTGTTTTCTTTACTAATAGTGTGTAATTGTTTTTACAGGTCTTGTTTATCCCTAATGGGATAATGGGAACGCCCATACTCCTGACGATGTACTATACCGCTCGGCACTCCTCCTCGATCGCTTACTGGCGATCCGACATATACATTGCTTTATTTTTTTATGAAATAAAAAAGAGAGAGATGACGGAGGTGCCTATCATTATGTGTGTTCATTTATTTCGTTTTGTTTAACGTATAACTCTAATTATACTAATAATCATGCAACCCCTCATGTGAGGGTGAAGGCCTCCTCCAGTCTTTTCCAATGTATTTTTTTAATGTTTTGATAAGATTATAATTTTCTAGAGGGTTGTAATCTACTACTCCCGCGGTGACCGGCCGAATTTGGAGAGTCGAAGTCTGAAGGGCAGAGTTCGATGCAATGATGTGTATGTTCGTTTGCTTGAGAAGGATTTGAGTTGTCTGTTTGTGGAGCAAAGAAACTAGTTATGTTTGATTTACTTCTCTTACTTAATTGGATATTTTTCTTGGATTTTGAATTATTTTAAGAAAGTGGAGACGGAGTGAGAATTCACTTTTAGGTTTGTTGTTTTTGTTGAGGTTGATTTTCTTCTAGAATAATTATTTTACCGTATTTATTTATTGCGAAATATTAAAAATAAAAAATTAATAAAATATTATGTTTTATGCGTTTTTCCAACAGGATATACAGTCTCAAAGTACATAACAGAGCCAAAATTACGAAAATATTACTATTAGGTATTAAAAAACAGTATTCAAAAAAGTACAAATCGGTTCATTTCAACAATTTTTTTTACCAGTATTTGAATAAAAACATAACTGATATATATTTATTATATGAAAACAAAGGTTATGCTCAATATACACAATTTTTTTCAGTTCCTTGTACGAACTCATTTATTTTGGACAATTATTTAAAAAAGCACTGTAAAACCTCGCGCGTTGTCGTTTGCCGATCAATTCAAAATGATTCGTGCTTATTTCGTACGTATTTTTTTTTTCTGTTGCTCACAAACAGACCATTGTATAGTACTAGTGTGTGTCAATGGTGCTACGCCGTTCTAGCAATCGTTTAGATTTTGAGTTGCGCTAAATCGAATACGCGCCCTTAAGGGGCTACTAAACGACTTTTACAGATTTTAAACTGACAATCACGTCAAAATGTGCAGTGTAAATGATTTGTAAAAAATATATGTTAAACTAGAACATGCTCTTAATCATTTAGTAAATGAATGTTTTTAATTATATTCATATTTAATTGGTTCATATATAACAAAAAAGGCGTATACCAAAAGATAGATAATAAAATTGTCTGTAAGATGGTGTAAGTTTCGTTTAATTATACCTGGTAGATTTTGTGTGATTGTCAATGTTTTGTCCGCGTCAGACACAACTTCACGAGTTAATTAAACTATTTAATATGAACTTAATCAAAAATATTCTCTTTCTATATGATTAAGAGAATGTTCTAGTTTAACATATATTTTTTTCAAATCATTTACACTGCACATTTAGACGTGATTGTCAGTTTAAAATCTGTAAAAGTCGTAGCCCCTTAAGAGGAAACACAAGGGCCGTTTTTCCATACAAACTTAGTCCCCTGTTTCCTCCCTGGATAATGCCAGTAGATCAATTATTTTTTTTTTAAATATCCATGGCTACTATTGGCATGTCCCTATGTTTTCCTTTTTTTCATAAATTTATTATTAAAAGAGATATGAATATTCAAAAACCTAAAAAATTGGCATGATTTTCCGCTGTGTTCAAACATTCAGAAAACAAATTTGACTTGATTATATAAAAAATAGAAAACATAGGAACACGGCAAAAGCCTTTCTTTGTTTTGGAGAAGAAATCAGGGGATAATATAATACGAATCATTGATTTTGTGTACTATTAATAGGTATTTTCGGTTAAAGCTGCAGTTGTCTCTATCGCGCTCTGCGGTTCGTTTTCGGGCATCGCGCAATAGATTTTACAAATACCTAAATTTCAATTCTCTAGCCCGTGATATTTCCTCTTAACGACTTTTACAGATTTTAAACTGACAATCCCGTCAAAATGTGTAGTGTATATCATTTGACAAAAATATATGTTAAAGTAGAACATTGTCTTAATCATTTAGTATGTGAATATTTTTGATTATATTCATATTCAATAGTTTAATTAACTCGTGAAGTTGTGTCTCACGCGGACAAAACACACTAGGTATCTTACAGACAATTTTATTATCTATCTTTTAGTATACGCCTTTTTTTAAGTTAAAGAATACAATCTTTTATTTTATTTTTTTCGAGTAAACTTTGAGAGTTTTGGACGCAGCGCATACGATTCTCTGGTCGCTCAAGGTCGCCGGCGTATATCCTCCTTAAGAACAAATATAATACAAGAAGTGTGAGAGAGAAAAGATTAGTCCAACCTAAAGTAACAAACTACTACGGAAGAAGAACGTCCAAATGTTTAGTGTCAAAAGTATTCAATAAAATTAAATAGATATTTTAAGAAACCATTGAACTCTAAGTAACGGTATTTTAAAATGTAAATTGAGAAATTGTTATTATTGAGAAATTGGTTCAGAATTCATTGTTTACTAATGAGTGAGCATTGATTACATTTTACGTTTTTTCAAAAATGTTAATTATAAATAACAATAGGTATAGTTAATTATAATTAGTTATAGCTAAATTTATTTTTTTGTTAAAAATATCCGAGCGCCAAGTTTGGTGAGATACAATATTGTAAAATTAAATTAAATACAGAAAAAAAATAAAAAAAAAAGTATTTATATGGGATTACAAAGTTATTTATTGTGTTGGTGTATCTAGAAAACTGGACCGAAATTGCTAAATATTTCAGTTTTTCCTTGATTTTTACACTAAACACTAATTGTATTCTTTTGGAAAGAATATTTTATAATTCTATTCGAATATTCGATTGCAACCTCTAGTTTGAACCCGTCATCAGGACAATACCCCCAAAAAGGTACATGCCTACTTGTACCAATCACACTTCATTCTTTTACATTTATTATTTAAATAAATTTAAAAAATAACTGTAAAAGAATGAAGTGTGATTGGTACAAGTAAGGTAGATATACGTACAACAGATAGGTATGACACCTTTGACCGTACCCATGTTCAGGCTTTGTGTAAGCTTTACGTAAAGAATCACAAAATTGGAATGCAAATCACGTGAAAAACGCGTCTCTCAGTCTTAGCATAGATTTCTCAGAGATATCAATGTTAGACAGAGCTCTGCACTCTCTATCTAAGATGTCATTATTTATTTATTATTTTCAGCCTATATTGTCCCACTGCAGGGCAAAGGCCTCCCTTTCTTCTTTCCAACCCTCTCTGTCCAGAGCTAGTGTGGACCAATCCCTCCTGTAAGCGTCAAGCTCATCCCGCCATCTTCGCCTAGGTCTACCTCGATGTCGCTGGACGTTTTCTGGGACCCACATTGTGGTTGCTTTAGCCCATGATATGTTCGACATGCGGACGATGTGGCCGGCCCAGTCCCACTTAAGCTTGGCTGCTTTTTGAGTGACGTCGGCGATCCGTGTCCTGGAGCGCAGCTCCGCATTCCTAACGCGGTCCGTTAATCTTACTCCCAGGATGCTGCGCTCCATCGCTCGCTGGCAAACCTCGAGCCTGGACCTCAGCTGAACAGTTAAAGACTGAGTCGTCATTGATAATACAAAAATGATTATTCACATTAACATGCTAGCTTCTGCCCGCGACTGTGTCCGCGTGGAATATTAGTACTGTAGAGACTTGCCCGCCAACGAGGCTTTATGTAATGAAGCCATAACTATTTAATCTATGGTTAGAACCTACTGGATGCTTTAGAATATATTATTTGAATTATGTAGAATATAGCTTTCATACGATGACATGTGATGTCAGGGAGACCGACGGCTCGACTAAGAGCGAAGGTCGTGTAAATCTTACCTCTCGTTAATCTTATTAATATAATCTTCTACAAGTTATTCGTACCTTTCATTTAACGTAGCGTAGTCCTACAATAGTTCGTAAAGGTGCAAGTGTAGCATAAACGTTACAAATTGGCGACAGGCGCCGGGTAAAAGATTTTTTTTCAGATGCGAAAAGCGAGTGCTCGCCCCCAGAGCGTTTAATATTCCAGCAGAAGTAGCTGGAAGGCCTATTAAGAGGGCCAGATTGATGATTACGCTGGTATAGCAGCGAAGAATTGTACGTATAATCGGTCTATATTATAAAGTGCACTGCAGACGAGCGATTTTTCTTGCATCGCCTAAAAGAAGAACAGAGAAGTATCTGTATCAATTTATTAAGTGTTATTATAAACCACGATGTATCGCCATGATCGTGATTATTTCCCTGGGGAAGATATGCCCTATTATTATGGTATTCAGGGTTTGGAGTTCGATGATTTCCTCGAACAGTTTAAAGTGGTTGCACAGCGCAAGGAATGGGAGGAAGCCGGTTATCCAGTACTTCTGGGTTGTTTTGTGAAGAGTACTGCAAACGCATACTACCGACTTTTCTTCAAGGATGGCATGTCTTTCGAGGAGACTTGCGATAAGTTAAGGGAAGAATTCGCTAATGATTGGCCCGCTAGAAGGAAGCGGCAACTCTTACAGCAGCAAGCCGTAATTCCAGTAGTGGAATCGGCGAAAGAAGTTAAGTCTGTCGATATTAATGGTTCATTTTCCCAGAGAAATGAAAAAGATGGCTGCCAAGCAGGCAGTGTTGAAAAAGATGTGGTTGCTGTGTCTAGCTGTCCAGAGAGCAGCCTAGATGAAAATGAGGCACAGGAGTCGGTCTCGTCCCCTCTAGAACACGAGGAAGAGAAGGATGAATCGGGTCAGTCCGGTCCGATTATTTTATTAAGTAGAAATCTTTCAGAGCATCCTGATGTCGAGGTGCCGAAAGAAGAAGAAGTAGTTAATGTTTTGTACCAGCAGGTACAAGATAGTGTTGTCACTGACGTTCAGGAAGAGAACTTGGTGATGGTAGAATGCAAGACGAATGTTGAGGCATTCGTTGAGGTGGAAGAAAATGTTTTCGTCGAGTTGTCGCGAATGGACTATGATGGTGCTCCGGTTAACCAAATTGTGTTACCAGAGAATATTGTTGTCGAGTCCTCGCGAGATATTGTGTATAATGGTGGTTCGGACAGCCAAAGTTTTGATAAAGCGAATAGTAAGGTCACGCGTGATGTGAAGTTATATAATATGGTTCCGCAACCCGCTGTAATAAATAAATATATAAAACGGAGTAAATTTAAATCCTTATTAATTTCGAAGCATAGGAAAATAAAAATAAAATATATTAATACATATATAGGTCGAACTGAGAACCTCATTCCATCGAAGTCGGTTAAAAATAATTTATTACGACTGGCTTTGATGAAGAAAATATTCGGTAGTATGAACTCTCCTTTAGGTAAATTTTATTATTGTCAATTTTTTAAAGATGATTTTATTTTAATTTTTATGCCTAGCTCTAAACAGTTTTGTATAATAATAGTTTTTACGGATGCGATTGAATTGAAACTTCTTGTTTATAATAATTCTAGGTTGTGTATTATTTGTCATTTTATTAATTATTGGATGTTATACAGCATAGTTGCCATGGTTATTTAGGTCTGTCATGATGGACAGTTGATGCTAGGTGTATTGTTATGTATGTGATTAGAAATATTTCGACATGATAATAATGCGTGTTTTTTTTGTATTTTCATATTCACTGCGAGCTGAAGTACGATGGGTGAATGGTGCCCACATTTCTTGAAGTACAAAAACGTGTATCTTATTCTTTTTTTTACTTAGTAGATTGTTTGATGTAGTTAGCGTAGGACTCCTACAGGCCTCGTTCACTGACGTAGCCAATTACGCTAACAGAGTATAATCTCTGCGTGAGCTGTCGATGACACGCATGGTTTATTAAGTGAACAAAGTTTGTTTCGAGTTTAGTCTTTTCTCATTTAATTGTAAACCTCGTATAGGAAGAAATATAGGTCACCAAGAATGGAAGATATGGATTTGACCATATCATTTTGTTTAGCGGGATGCACTCTAACCTTTTCGAGAGGGTTTTGGTAGAGTGAGGTTTGGACATGATGGCATGAGCGTATTTGTTGTTCGTTAATTCTTTTAGTTGATTACCCCATGCGTCATGGATTAAACCATCTCTACAGAGACGTCCTCATTGCAATTTCCCTCTTTAGAGTAGGGACTTACTATAGGTTTAGGTAGTTGTTAGGTTAGTTAGTCAATTATTTTGTTGAGTAGTAGACTAGTGTTGGTGTCCAGAATGTTCAGTACATGAATAAAAGCTACTAGTCCCTTTTATTCATGAAGGGGGCGTAGCTGATGTAGAGACTTGCCCGCCAACGAGGCTTTATGTAATGAAGCCATAACTATTTAATCTATGGTTAGAACCTACTGGATGCTTTAGAATATATTATTTGAATTATGTAGAATATAGCTTTCATACGATGACATGTGATGTCAGGGAGACCGACGGCTCGACTAAGAGCGAAGGTCGTGTAAATCTTACCTCTCGTTAATCTTATTAATATAATCTTCTACAAGTTATTTGTACCTTTCATTTAACGTAGCGTAGTCCTACAATAGTTCGTAAAGGTACAAGTGTAGCATAAACGTTACAGTACCTAGGTTGTTCCGAAAATTGTTTTCTATAGAATAAATACGATCTAGACGTTATCTTGTCAATTGATTTATCAATTTTCTTACCGTTTAAACTTTTCCTGGACTTCCTCAAATATTTCAAGACCAAAATTAGCCAAATCGGTCCAGTCGTTTTCTAGTTTAAGCGAGACTAACGACAAACGATTCATCTATACTAATATTATAAAGAGGAAAACTTTGTTTGATTGTAATGAATAGGCTCAAAAACTACTGGACCGATTTTAAAAATTCTTTTACCATTCGAAAGCTACATTATCCACGAGTAACATAGGCTATATTTTATTTTGGAGAAAAGTAGGGTTCCGTAAGATATTTGGGTTTTTCGGCCACAAGGTGTAAAAAATCAACCAGAAAAGTTACTTATTTTGCGTACGCTGCCTAAACTATAAAAGATAGAACCATAAAATGTTCTAATTAATTGTTGATCTTATAAATATCTACAAAAAAGTCCGCGACACACTATATCTATCTATGTCGAGTGAAGCACAACAACCATTTTTTTATTTAAAAATCTTGATTTTTTTTGGACTACATTTAAACGCGTTTATTTTAGTCATGCTATTAATCCTTATCAAAATAAATAATTTCATCACTAAGTACAGTTTATGTAGATAATATTTGGTCTTTGAATGATTAAAATTGAACGTTTGGTTTTGAAGTTATGGCGAAATTAAAATATTACGATTTCTGCTGCACGGCGCGTTGCGAAGTGGGCGTCACGAAGGCGGGGGTGCGCGTGCGGGAGGGGAGTTTAGATCTATGAGTAAGGTACCCGCGGGGCTCAGTCGTCTATACATATAATAAAACAGTAACAAAACTGTGTCTGTACATTAAATATATTAAAAAAAATAATTGAGGGGGGTTTAGGAACAGTAATAGAGCACGAATCCAAAAATATATATAAACTAGCTTCTGCCCGCGACTTCGTACGCGGATCCTGTTGCTTATGCCAGCGACAACGGGGTCGGCAAAATCGAAGATCTGAAACGTCTGATGTCGAATTCTAAGAGCCTGGGGACGGGAAAACGACGGGATGCGCGAGATGATTCGAGACGTTCAAAAAGTACAATTTTGAATCATACCTCCGATGGCGGAATATGTGACGTAGTCAATCAAAGGAGTATACGTTAATGAACTCCATTCCTTACCAACCCAAGGAAGGTCGCCATGACCTACGGCTATATCTTGAGACACATCCGATTCTTCAGATGATATCGACATTCAGTTCAGAGAATGTCAAAGTCGATCAAAATTCAAACGTTCGTTGCGCTCTTCTTCTGTCTCCTCATACCGTACTCCAGCAATTCTTTTTCTCTCACTTTCTAACTGATAATGAATATTTTGTTGTGTGCGTGTTCGGGACAATCTATACTATAATATTATAAAGCTGAAGTTTGTTTGTTTGTTTGGTTGAACGCGCTAATCTCAGGATCTACTGGATCTCAGGATCTCAGGATCTCAGGATCTTTTCTATCTTAAAAAAATATTTTTGTGTTGGATAGTCCATTTACCGAGGAAGGCTATAGGCCAATGCGAAGCTGGGTCGGGTCGCTAGTTTTCATTATATAGATAGATAGATGGACAAAAGATTGACGGCTAATTTCAATACAAATGTCTTTGGTCAAAATCATTGGCCAGTTTTGTGCAGTTATATTTTTGAATAGCGAGCGACATAGGAGCGGTGTCCGTGGCATTCTTTTTCACCAAGATAACGCACCTGCTCACACAGCTACTAGATCCATGGACTATTAGAATACATCGGGGGTACAAATGTTACCCCATCCTCCGCACAGCCCAGATATCTCCACGCCTTTTAATTTCAACTTTTTCTTAATCTAATTTTTTTTTTAATTGTCTAACAATTTTTGAATCAGCTCATGAATACTATACAATATATGTATTTCTGGCACTACGCATGTAAACTACGCTGTATAGCTTATAACACTCGGAAACAGTGTAGTTCAAATATATCAATGAAATATTTTTTGTAATCGGATTGGACCAGACCACTAGAATTCAGCACACAGAGATCTACTCAAAGAAAAACAGAAAAACGCTTGCCAATTTCACTAAAGACTGCATAGGAAAACTGCCTTTGTTATGCAGTATTAATAACTATAATCGCCTTCTTCTAAATGCTCATTTCCTTGATAGAGTAAAGCCACTGAATTAATATTTAGTTTAGTGCACGAAGCACCGTTCAGGATGTTTTTGTCCAACTGCTATTTTAGTCAAAACAAACACAGACTAAAAAAAATTAATTGAATTTAACAATGTCAATGAAATCTTGATATAGCTTTTGCCTGTGACTTCGTCCACGTAAATTGTATTATGGATCAATATTTGTTTAAATAATTAAATATAACCAGTAACACTCGGGGAAAAAAAAATTGGTTGTCTGTAAAGTCTGTTCACGGACGATAGTTTTACGTGATAACGTCATAAAGAAACATAATGGCTAACATATATAACATAAGCAAATAATGGCTTCCGTCGAGGTGGGCGGACCTTATTGCTTGGGCCGATCGTGCCTCTCTATCGCTTGTTCCACGCTCTCGCTTGCACGCTCAGGAACGTGACACTTTTTTGTGCGTGCAGCCGGTGTTCATTGATTCATTGTCACGTCAAACAAACTTTTTAGCTTTATAATATTAGTATGGATGGGTTATTAATGGTTCCATTTCTTGCTAGGCCCATATATACATATTTAGTAGTCTAGTAGTAGCGAATATCAAATGTAATTCCTATAATCTATCCTTCTTTACCCAGGTATCTTTATCGTGGGTGCCAAGCGCACAGCGATCGGTGCCTTCGGGGGAGCGTTCCGCAACACGTCTGCTACTGAACTACAAACGGTAGCAGCCGTAGCGGCTCTGAAGGAGGCAGGAGTTGCCCCTGAGAAGGTGGACACAGTAGTCGTCGGTCAGGTCATGGCAGTAAGTGACATACAGTTGTACTCTTTTTTGGAATGGAGACAAAGCATGACTGACGTGTTTAATGACCGTGTTTTGTTTTGTGCAGCCGTTTCATACTGACGGTATCTTTTTGCCCCGTCACATGATGCTGAAGGCTGGCATTCCCCAGGACAAGCCTGCCCTCGGAGTGAACAGGCTCAATGGGTCCGGCTTCCAGTCAGTTATCAACAGTGCACAGGTAAGCAACTTGTAAAGTAGAATTACTTATAACCACCTGCATTTCACCGATATTGTCGTCAGCTTTTAGCAAAGTAATTGAGGAGTTAAGTACAAGTGCTTTATTTCCAGTTGTGTTATTACATCCATGTGCTAGGAGATTGTTTGGTCAGTAACTGGCCTCAAATTTAAACGCCAGCTAATTCCAACCCGGAGAGCGAATGCAAGTCCAGCAGTCGCTGTTTCGCCCATGAGACCAACGAACCAGCCAAAAGCTAATATTTTGAAGACAGAACAGAAATATAAATTCCCCAGGGCGTTCGGAGGTTTGCCAAGTCGTAATAAATTGATAATTGTAGGCCAGATTCAATCGGCTGATGCCAACAATGTAATTTTAATCACACAGTGATATTGTTGATCTCTGCCAACCGTGGTGGTCAGAGCATTCAACCCTAATAGCGGTCATCAAAATTGTTATATTACAAAAAGAAGATGTTACAAAAGAATATAATCGAAAATAAAGCTTACACACTTTTATATCCTCCCAGGACATCTTAACTGGCGCTGCCAAGATCTCGCTAGCTGGTGGTGTATAGAACATGTCGCAATTACCTTTCGTAGTCAGGAACGTTAGGTTCGGCACAGCTTTAGGGTCCAGCTATACTTTCGAAGACACTTTGTGGGATAGTCTCACTGATTCCTACTGTGGCCTGTCCATGGGCATGACTGCTGAGAAACTTGGGGCAAAGTTCGGCATCACCAGAGACGAAGTCGACAACTTTGCGCTAAGATCACAACAGAGGTGGAAGACTGGTAAGTAACAATTCCGTTCGTGTAATTTAATGTGTCTGATTATTGAAATAATGTAGATGTGGACAAAAAAAAGGGTCCTTATCACTCCATATGTGCGATTGGAGAGACCCATGGCTAGTGGTAGACGTCTGATGATAATGACGAGACGAATTCGGATCCCTTTGTCCCCCAAAATGATTTCATCACCCACAATCTTTTAAAACATGTCGCAAGATATCATATTAAGGCGCCAATTTAAGAAACATTCTGATTGCTATACAAAAACCTTTTATAATTCCCAAACAGCACAAGATACGGGTGTGTTCAAAAATGAGATTACCCCTGTGACCCTGATCGTCAAGGGGAAAGAGGTTAAGGTCGAGGTAGACGAGCACCCCCGCCCTCAGACCACCATCGAGGGACTGAAGAAACTTCCTCCCGTATTTAAGAAAGAGGGTATCATCACTGCGGGTACTGCCTCTGTAAGTTATATTTTCATTCATTGAGTTATTCAACGAAATGGTATCAAAGATTCAGCAAACCAGACGAGAATTTGTATGTACAGTCGGCGTCAAAAATAGCTTAGCGCTTAATTTTTTAAATCAAATATTATGGGAAATACGCAATGGATGTAAAAACAAGATATAAACTCTTAGCTATTTACCTAAAATGTTGAAAATCTGTGCATGGTGTTATTCTTGTCTATTTAGATAACTATGTTTAAGGTAACAGCGTTAATCAATTGTCGCTGACTGTATAATGCGGCATGAACTAATAATTCCGAGATTCTCAAAAAAAAATACTTTTATTTTATCCCTGAAAACCCGATTAATATTCGATTAACTGTAAAATTAAATTTGTAATTACTTTGAAATTAATAAATAGTCAATCAGTCAATTGATTTAGCAAATATGACATCACAGAACCCTATTGTCATACAAAATGTATGGAGAATGGCGTTTCGACAGCCCATGTGTCAATTGATTGATGGTGTCTATATTTATCTTCGTATTGTAACTTCAACTAACCTCCTTCGTTACTCAGGGCATCAGTGACGGCGCCGGTGCCATAGTGCTGGCCAGCGAAGAAGCTGCCAATAAGGGTCTGAAACCCCTCGCCCGGCTGCTGGGCTGGTCGTGCGTAGGTGTGGACCCTAGCATCATGGGCGTTGGCCCCGTGCCCGCTATTGAGAACCTGTTGAAGATCACCAAGATGAGCCTCAATGATATCGACTTGATTGAGGTAAGGACAAATTATTAAATGCAAAAAACATTATTTAACTTATTTTTAAGGTTTATTAGAACTGTTTTGCAAATAATCTGAGAGAATGATTTTCCCACATAAATATGTGGATTTAGAATAGATCTTTAATAGTGAAAAATTCTGTTGTGCACGAGTTAAACGTATTTTAAGCTATTTATATCTTTTTTTCGCCAATAAAACAAGAAAGAGACAGATATTAATAAGAGCTGTCAATTTAAGTTTATCTAAAATGTTCATACAATTACAATTGTCATGTCAGAACGTATCAATTAAAAACGCGGCCAAGTTCAAGAAAAAACTAATTTGACATCTCCTTAGATTTGGCATCTTACTTAGTTCTTATCTTTCGCCATCCTTTTCTTCAACTGCCTGGCAGTAAGAGATGCCAACTGTCTAATTCTAGTATAGTTTATAAACAAAAGAATCGGCGCCAATATTAATCCCATTAGACAATTTTTCCTAAGCAAACAATAGCCATGGATAAGAGACGTGAACAGATCGATAGCAATGCCGTAATTCAGGCAATAGAACATGATGAACTTAAAGTTATATCAAGAATATCAAGATCTACTTAGTCATTATTATTATTTTCAGCCTGTATTTTTCCACTGCTGAACAAAGGTGTTTCTACATTATGTGTTCATACAGCCATTTATAATATTAGTATGGATTTAAGTTATTTTTGGGGCATAACTTACATACATGTATATTTGAAATCTCATTTTTCACGTTTTTCATGTCCGCTGTAAGTCGCTATTTTGAATTTTCTGTGACATCATAGAGCCTATAACCAGCCTATGACGCTTCTAACGACAGGTACTTCATTCATTAATCCATACTCCATATTTTAGTATTATAAATGCGAAAGTAACTCTGTCTGTTACGCTTTCACGATGAAATGGCTTAACCGATTTCAATGAAATTTGGCACGAAAAAAGCTTAAACTCTAAGGATGGACATAAGCTACTTTTGAATCCGCGACTTTGACTGCATCCGCGATAACCGACGTTCACGTGGACGAAGTCGCGGGAAAAACCTAGTATAATATACGATGAATAGTGTAAGCTATGTGTACACAGATGAACGTAGATGCATACCCTGCGTAATCGGTTAAATATACAAGTGACTACTACCCAGAAACACGTACACATAGTCCATATAGTTGGAAAAAAGCTAGGCAGATGATGACTCTACAGAAATACGTCCCTTCAAGAACATTGTTCATCAACAGATCAACGAGGCGTTCTGCGCACAGACCCTCTCCTGCGCGAAGGCTCTGAACCTTGACTTGGAGAAACTGAATGTGAACGGAGGAGCGACCGCCCTCGGACACCCCCTGGGAGCGTCTGGGTCCCGCATCATCGCGCACTTGGTGCATGAGCTCAAGTAAGGACTTGTGAAAACTGTTATGTATAGACACGAGCACATCAAGCAAAAATATGAACCTTATCCTTTTGCACTATAGGTACTAAAAATCTATCAAAGAAAGAATCATGGCGAGATTTGTACAAAAAAAAATAAGATGTTTAGAGAAGTTGAAATTCTAATTCTTATATTCTCGGGTACCTAAAGAGTATCTTCAGGCATTTACAATATTTTTAAAACCCCGCAAAAAAAAGTTCATAGTTTAACAAAAAACTCATTATTTCAGAACGAAACGGCGACTGACAGTAACAGTGACACTGACAGACGCCGTTTCGCAGTTCTTACATTGAAATTGCATCGTTTCATGAGAAAACATATCACAAAATATTGAATATTTTTCCCCACACACTTGCCATATCACTTGTCTGCCAATTTTATAGATCCGTTAACATCGCATTTCACTTTCTTTTGTTTATAAACACAAAATGGGCATCGACACGAAACGAAAAAGTGTTATTTTCGTTTCGTAATATTTTAATTATGCGGGGGTTTAAAAATATGCTAAGTATATCAATCTACTCCTGGTAATGTATTCTTCACATTGGAAAATATTTTAAACAAATGTTTCATACAAATGAATGTATGAATCTCGCCATGATTCTTTGACAGATTGTTGTAGTTTGGTGAGCTGGCCTCTGTGCTTTACGTGAACGAAAATGTTAACCTCCTTCCTCATTCCACGAATGCGCGCATGTGCATTTACCAATATAAACTGTGTGGAGCAAAAAAACAATAATCTGGATATATCCAGTCTTGTAGGTACTAATACAAGGATAGTGATATAGAGACACACCATTTACCAATATTTTTACACAATTTCTCTGAAACAAACACTTTATTCTGACCATGAAAACACGATTAATTTTCATTTAACGTTAATATTAGATTCTTTGTTGTTTTGAAGTCATTGAGTTGGCAAACAAGTGATCGTTATGGGTAGTCGAAATCCAGAAAGTCTGACAATAAGTCTTACCAAAGGGAGTCACTGGGTTGTGGGGGTCACATAGGCAGTCGCTCCATGTAAAACACGTATTAGTATCTAGCTACATCCGATTAGACTGGAAGCAGACCCCAAGGTAGTTGAGAAAGTCTGGTCGGATTATGAAAAAATCTATGGTAGAATTGCATTTTTATAGCTCATAAAAAGTATGTCAATTGATAGGGTAGTAGATACCACCCGGTACCGTGCCGTGGGTACTGTGTGGCGCCGGCCGCGAATAGCACCACCCCATTTCTACCCGTGGGTGTCGTAGAAGGCGACAGAGGGATATTGACCAGATGATGGGCAGCAGCGTCCTTCTGATTACCATAACACCGACTGCGATCGCCAACATGCACCGGGCAAGCATTGTGAACGGTTAAACCCCCCTTGGAGTAGGTCTATGCCCAGCAGTGGTCTTCTAAAGATTGATATGATGAGATACCACCCGTAACTACTGCCCTTTTGAAGATTAGCTTAAGTCAATAGCTTTAACTAGAGTGTAAGAGTAATTTCGTCCATTTCAAAAGATTGGAATGGAATCTTCTGTAATAAAACCTTTTCTTTCCCCAGACGTCGCGGCCTGAAGCGTGGTATTGGCTCCGCGTGCATTGGAGGAGGCCAGGGCATCGCTTTGATGATTGAGGCCCTTTAAACACCACTCCATAACTTAAGTTGTTCAGTCACTTGTATACACAGCTCCAGAGAAATCTCACCCGGAGCGGGTGAGAAATCTCAGCCGGAGATGGTGAGATTTCTCTGGAGCTGTGTGTACCGTCAGTCACGTACCTTCCTGGACGAGAACGAATGAGTGATAATACTAAGTTTATTTATTTTCTCTCACAATGGTTTCGTAGCACAGTTTTGAACAATATGAATAGACATTGTGAGAGCTAGTGCCTGAGGTAGGTTTTAGAAAAAAAACCTGTATTACTGGTCACCAGGCCCCACTTAGTGGCATCATATAAGCGGGCAAGTAACATGTTGAATGAGTATAAGAAGCGTAATTGTAATTAAAACCAGTAATTTTCAAATTGAAAGAAATTTTTAAAAGTGATAATTGAAATTAAATTGCACTTAATCATGTAAATAATACTCTTGTTATAATAATGTACTTTTTAAGAGCGCCCAACCCGTCATAATTATTTCCCATACAAACGCTGGTACGCGATTACGGCATTATAACAAATTATTTTCCAAATATTTTTAACACACAGGTATCTTGTGGTTTAAATCTAGTTTTGTATGAAGCCAAAAGTAAACTTTTTCGAGAAACAAATTCAGTAAACACGGCCAAAAATCAGTTTTTTTGCACAATTTTGTCTGAACTTTGGCCGTTCATAATGCACTGATACATTGAAAAAGTAAAAAAATAGCTTCATAGAAACCTTGCACATGTAATGGAGATTTTAATTTACTAACATTTTAACCAAAAACTTGTAAGGCTTTTTAAAAACACGTATGTCCTGGAACAAGTTTTGTGAAATTTCCGTGCGCCAATTTTCCTGTGATGTTATCGCGTTCTCACTCACTCGTTTGTTTTCGAGCTTTGCGTTGGTTGAAACCGAAAAATTTTCAGTCACGCTCTCGTTGGAGTTCGTTCGATGGGGAAGGGCGCTCTTAAGATACCTGTGCAAGATGTTTTATCGTATTTGTTATATAAATTCGTGAACTAATTGCCGAGAATGTAAATAAATATAAATATCAAGTCTTTAAAAGACACTGTTACTGTATGCTAAGTCAATAATATTTTGATAGCGTTTATACGGGCGGACTTTGGGGACTTTTTTATTTCATTATATGTTATAAAAAATATATAGTTCTTTTATTTGATTCGTTATGATAATATAAAGCTATAATATACCTCTCCTCTCCTCTCCTTTGTCTGTATTTAGGGGCGTAATCAAAAAGTTTATCATCATAAACAGCTTTCAGAAGTCTCACGGAACGCCTATAGTGGATCCAATTTATAATGCAATGAAAGACACTAAAAATGTATTTAATCGTAGACTCTCATAAACAAAAGAATTTCAAAGAGTTTTGGAAACAAAGTAAAAAATTAAATCCTAGGTCGGGCTTCCCTGTGCGTGTCGATAGTGAGACCGATAGTAGTAGTAGTAGTAGTATTAGTATCACGGGCTGGTGTCCGCAACTCCACGGGAAGTAAATCATTCGATCCACCCGAGCTCCCCAAGAAAGGCCAGCAGCGCCTTGACGTTGCTGGCGATCTCCCGTAGGTTACCTGGGTCACCAAAGTACTTTGCCCTGTATGAAGCGACCTCAGGGCAGTTCAGAAGCACATGTGCGGCTGTCTCGTCCGCCCCCATGCAGGCTCTGCACAGTGGGTTGTTTGTTACTACTATAACAAAAAGATGTTTATTGAAAGACTCATGGCCAGTTATAGCGGCTGTGACCACACGCAGCTGTTGTTTAGATAGTCGAATGGCTTGCCTCGTAAAGCGGCCCTCGATTACAGGAAGTGCTGCTTTGGCCTGCCTGCACTCGCCAAGTTCAGTCCACAGTCTTTGGTGTAGATCCTTGGTACGTTTCCTGGTGCGTAGGTGAGCGAAGGGGAGTGGCACTAGGGGTTCCGGACCCACCGCGCTTGTACTCGAGCCCCTTCTAGCGAGCTTGTCTGCAGCACCATTACCACGCGAACCGCTGTGTCCTTTGATCCATTGAATGGTGACATTCGTATATTAGTTCGGAGTTGACCGTGTAGCTGTTTAGAGCTTGTAGTACAGACATGCTGTCCGACAATATGCGAATTGGTTGTCCTACTACCTGCCTGTTTAGTATAGCTGAGGCTGCCAGGGAGATGCCCATGCACTCGGCCTGGAACACTGTGTTGTTAGCACCCAGCGGTGTTGCTGTATTGATGTTGTGGTCTTCTGACAAGACCCCAGCCCCCGTGCCGGTGTCTGTTTTAGATCTATCTGTGAAGTCTGCAGCTCCTTGGGGCGAAAGTCCTCACACCGCCGATCCTCATGCAGTTGAATTTTGTATTTTTTGTCGAAGATAAATTGTTTGGGTATCCTGTCGTTAATAACCTTATTTATCGGAAACTCCATACCAAGTTCCTCTAGTAACGCGGTGTGTTTGGTACTACTCTTGCTCCAGAGATTTTGTGTTTTTAAACGTACCGCTGTGAAGCGGCGGCAGCCCTAACATGACCTCCAGTGCTGCCGTGAGACCGATACAAAACGAATAGCAAACGTGTTTAAGGAGTATTTTAGAGTCCATTCCACTGTGCCGCAAGGGCTATGGTCGTGCGATGCTGGGAAGTCTGTACCGGCCTCCTCTCTCGGTTTTATGGCTGAAAATGTTAATAAAATGGTTAAAAGCTTATCGATAGGAAAGTCTCCGTGTCGAGCATCTATTATATGCAGGACCACATGTTTACCGTGTGCTTGCGATGTTTTAGACGATTTGTGTTCGTCACACCTAGATAGGTGTGACTCCATCCAAGCTCCATTGGTATCTACCAATGGAGCTTTTGGAGAGTGTAGTGGTCCCTGACGTGAAAAATAAAACGAACGATATTTCTGACAAAACTATAGGCCCATTTCTTTAGCTGCTATTATAGGGAAAATTCTAGACGGTATACTTAAGCGTCACCTCAGTGGACATTTGAATTTAAAAAATAAAATAAATATTTATTTAAATAAATCCTAGCCTAACCTTATCCTAACCTTTATTTCAGACTAATGAAGCGAATTTAAGCGATGCGCATTTTTAGTTCAGGGGTAAAATTTCCACTGACAGTGCAATACTGGTGCTCAATTAGACTGTAAGGTATTACGTAGATAATTAGGCCTGTAAATGACCATGACGAAAATTTTCAAATTATTGGTGGCGCCAACTTGAATTTTGATTTTGACCCTATATTCGCTGTCAGCATCCTCGAAAACCATGGAAACGACACCCATGACGATAAATTTGAAAACTGTCGCAGCCGCCAATTTGAATTCTTATTAAGACTAATGAAGCGAATTTAAGCGATGCGCAATTTGGATTCAGGAGTCAACTTTCCACTGACAGTGCAATACTGGTGCTCAAGCAGACTGTAAGGTATTACGTGGATAGGTAGACGCCTGTAAATGCAGCTTTTCTCGACCTTTCCAAGGCTTTTGACCTTGTACATTATGAAACGCTGTAGTCAAAGCTAAATAGCCTAGAGAGTACCACAAGAACTGGTTAAATATTAAAGATTTGGTATAGCTCGCAGAATAATTGTGTTAAGTGGGTTAATGCTCAGTCTGATACATATCAAATGGAGTGCGGTGTTAGGCAGGGCGGTTTGTCATCACCAGCCTTGTTTAATATATATATTAATCAGTTAAATGATTAGCTCAGTAAAGCTGATTTTGGCTGCTCGATAGATGGTAAAATTATAAATAATCAGTTATGCAGGCGATATGGTTTTGCTGAGTTCATCAATTAGTGTTCTCAGGAAATTAATGGCGATATGCGAGTCTTATGCTGCGTAACATGGGCTCGTGTACTCGTTGAATGTTAAAAAAAGTGTTCCGTTAACATTTAAATGTGGAAACAGCGCTCCAGATTTGATTCCTCTGGTGACGTTAAATGGAACATCTTTACAATCAGACAATTCGAATATTTAGGACATGTAGTCACAGAGGATCTATCTGATGATGCAGATATAGAGAAGGATCGCAGGGCATCGATAAACTTTTTACCATTTTATTAACATTTTCAGCCATAAAACCGCGAGAGGAGGCCGGTACAGACTTCCCAGCATCGCATGACCACAACCCTTGTGGCACAGTGGAATGGACTCTAAAATACTCCTTGAACACGTTTGCTATTCGTTTTGTATCGGTCTCACGGCAGCACTGGAGGTCATGTTAGGGCTGCCGCCGCTTCACAGCAGTACGTTTAAAAACACAAAATTTTTGGAGCAAGAGTAGTACCAAACACACCGCGTTACTAGAGGAACTTGGTATGGAGTTTCCGATAACTAAGGTTATTAACGACAGGATACCCAAACAATTTATCTTCGACAAAAAATACAAAATCCTACTGCATGAGGATCGGCGGTGTGAAGGCTTTCGCCCCAAGGAGTTGCAAACTTCAAAGATAGATCTAAAACAGACACCGGCACGGGGGCTAGGGTCTTCTCAGAAGACCACAACATCAATACAGCAACACCGCTGGGTGCTCACAACACAGTGTTCCAGGCCGATATCATGGGCATCTCCCTGGCAGCCTCAGCTATACTAAACAGGCAGGACAACAAGTCTGTACTACAAGCTCTAAACAGCTACACGGTCAACTCCGGACTAATAAACGAATGTCACCAAAAACTGAACAAGGTGAGTATTATCTATACTTTAATATTATAAAGCTGAAGAGTTTGTTTGTTTGTTTGGTTGGTTGAACACGCTAATCTCAGGATCTACTGGTTCGAATTGAAAAAATATTTTTGTGTTTTATAGTCCATTTATCGAGGAACGCTATAAGCCGGGCCGGGTTGCTAGTCAATGATATAACCATTCAATGGATCAAAGGACACAGCGATTCGCGTGGTAATGGTGCTGCAGACAAGCTCGCTAGAAGGGGCTCGAGTACAAGTGCGGTGGGTCCGGAACCCATAGTGCCACTCCCCTTCGCTCACCTACGCACCATGGTCAGGAAACGTACCAAGGATCTACACCAAAGACTGAGGACCGCACTTGGCGAGTGCAGGCAGGCCAAAGCGGTACTTCCTGCTATCGAGGGCTGCTTTACGAGGCAAGCCATTCGACTATCTAAACAACAGCTGCGTGTGGTCACAGCCGCCATAACTGGCCATGAGTCTTTCAATAAACATCTTTTTGTCATAGGAGTAACAGACAGCCCACTGTGCAGGGCCTGCATGGGGGCGGACGAGACAGCAGCCCATGTAATAAAATAATAATAATAATAATGTGTGGAGACATTTTCACACACGGCCACATCTGACCCCAAACTAGGGAGACCCTGTACTATAGGTGTCAGACAGCTGATATACATACACAAATACATTTCTTTATTTTGTAAATACATACATATATAGATAAACAACACCCAGACACAAGCCAAACACAAGTGCTCATCACACAAATGTGCTTCTGAACTGCCCTGGGGTCGCTTCATACAGGGCAAAATACTTCGGTGACCCAGGTAACCTACGGGAGATGCTGGCCTTTCTTGGGGAGGCGACACGCACAGGGAAGCCCGACCTAGGATTTAATTTTTTACTTTGTTTCCAAAACTCTTTGAAATTCTTTTGTTTATGAGAGTCTACGATTAAATACATTTTTAGTGTCTTTCATTGCATTATAAATTGGATCCACCATAGGCGTTCCGTGAGACTTCTGAAAGCTGTTTATGATGATAAACTTTTTGATTACGATATTATAGCTATATATTATTATAACGGATCAAATAAAAGAACTATATATTTTTTATAACGTATAATTAAATAAAAAAGTTCCCAAAGTCCCCTCCAAAAGTTAATACTTCTTAAACGCTATCAAAATATTATTGACTTAGCATACAGTAACAGTGTCTTTCAAAGACTTGATATTTATATTTATTTACATTCTCGGCAATTAGTTCACGAATTTATATAACAAATACGACAAAACATCTTGCACAGGTATCTTAAAAAGTACATTATTATAACACATTAAGAAAAGTATAATTTACATAATTAAGTGCAATTTAACATTATTATAACACATTAACAAAAGTATAATTTACATAATTAAGTGCAATTTAATTTCAATTATCACTGTTAAAAAATTCTTTTATTTTGAAAATTACTGGTTTTAATTACAGCTTCGCTTCTTATACTCATACAACATGTTACTTGCCCGCTTATTTATGATGCCACTAAGTGGGGCCTGATGACCTGTAATACAGGTTTTGTTTCTAAAACCTACCTCAGGCACTAGCTCTCACAATGTGTATTCATATTATTCAAAACTGTGCTACGAAACCATTGTGAGAGAAAATAAATAAACTTAGTATTATTACTCATTCGTTCTCGTCCAGGAAGGTACGTGACTGACTGTACACACAGCTATAGAGAAATCTCACCATATCCGGCTGAGATTTCTCACCCGCTCCGGGTGAGATTTCTCTGGAGCTGTGTATATAAGTGACTGAACCACTTAAGTTATGGAGTGGTGTTTAAAGGGCCTCAATCATCAAAGCGATGCCCTGGCCTCCTCCAATGCACGCGGAGCCAATACCACGCTTCAGGCCACGACGTCTGGGGAAAGAAAAGGTTTTATTACAGAAGATTCCATTCCAAACTTTTTAAATGGACGAAATTACTCTTACACTCTAGTTAAAGCTATTGACTTAAGCTAATCTTCAATAGAGCAGTAGTTACGGTTGGTATCTCATCATATCAATCTTTAGAAGACCACTGCTGGGCATAGGCCTACTCCAAGGGGGGTTCAGCCGTTCACCATGCTTGGCCGGTGCATGTTGGCGATCGCAGTCGGTGTTATTGTAATCAGAAGGACGCTGCTGCCCATCATCTGGTCAATATCCCTCTGTCGCCTTCTACGACACCCACGGGTAGAAGGGGTGGTGCTATTCGCGGCCGGCGCCGCACAGTACCCACGGCACGGTACCGGGTGGTATCTACTACCCTATCAATTGACATACTTTTTATGAGCTGTGAAAATGCGATTCTACCATAGATTTTTTCATAATCCGACCAGACTTTCTCAACTACCTTGGGGTCTGCTTCCAGTCTAATCGGATGTAGCTAGATACCAGTACGTGTTTTACATGGAGCGACTGCCTATGTGACCCCCACAACCCAGTGACTCCCGACTTATTGTCAGACTTTCTGGTTTTCGACTACCCATAACGATCACTTATTTGCCCACTCAATGACTTCAAAACAACAAAGAATCTATTATTAACCTTAAATGAAAATTAATCGCATTTTCGGGGTCAGAATAAAGTGTTTGTTTCAGAGAGATTGTGTAAAAATATTGGTAAATGATGTGTCTCAATATCACTATTCTTGTAATAGTACCTACAAGACTGAATATATATCCAGTCTTGTAGGTAGTATTACAAGAATAGTGATATAGAGATATCTGGATATCCAGATGATTGTTTATTTGCTCCACACAGTTTACATTGGTAAATGCGCAAACGCACATTCGTGGAAGGAGGAAGGAGGTTAGCATTTTCGTTCACGTAAAGTACAGAAGCCAGCTCATCAAACTACAACAATCTATCAAATTTGTTTGATAGATTTTCATGTTTATTGCAAAAGGATATGGTTGATATTCAATTGGGAAATTTGAAAGTTTGGCATGGCTTTGTGTGCTGGCGTCTATACCTACATAACAGTTTTCACAAGTCCTTACTTGAGCTCATGCACCAAGTGCGCGATGATGCGGGACCCAGATGCTGCCAGGGGGTGTCCAAGGGCGGTGGCTCCTCCGTTCACGTTCAGTTTCTCCAAGTCAAGGTTCAGAGCCTTCGCGCAGGAGAGGGTCTGTGCGCAGAAGGCCTCGTTGATCTGTTGATGAACAACGTTCTTAAGGGGACTTGTCGTAGTTATCATCTACCTAGCTTTTTCCCAACTATATGGACTATGTGGACGTATTTCTGGGTAGTAGTCACTTGTATATTTAACCGATTACGCAGGATATGGCCGCATTATCACTTATGATCAGGTGAATTGCGGTCAAACGCAAGCCTATTTAGTAGTAAAAAAAAAAAAAAAAGGATATGCATCTACGTTCATCTGTGTACACATAGCCTACACTATTCATCGTATATTATATTAATGAATGAGGTACCTATCGTTAGAAGCGTCAGAGGCTGGTTATAGGCTCTATGATGTCACAGAAAGTTCAGAATAGCGAGTTACAGCGGACATAAAAAACGTGAAAAATGACAATTTCAAAAATGTACGTCTATCAAAAAGATTATAATCTATCTAAATAGCCATTAATAGGAAGAGTTGGAAGGAGAGTAGAAAGGCTTTTGCCCTGCAGTGGGAAAATACAGGCTGAAAATAGTATAATGACTAGATCTTGATATTGTTGAAGTTATAATGTTCTATAGCCTGAATTGCGGATTGCTATCGATCTGTTCACGTGTCTTATCCATGGCTATAGTTTGCTTAGGAAAAGATCATCTAATGGGATCTATATTGGCGCCGATTCTCTTGTTTATAAACTATACTAAAATTAGACAGTTGGCATCTCTTACTGCCAGGCAGTTGAAGAAAAGGACGGCGAAAGATAAGAAATAAGTGAGAGATGTCAAATTAGATTTTTTTTAAACTTGGCCGCGTTTTTAATTGATACGTTCTGACATGACAATTGTAATTGTATGAACATTTTAGATCAAATTAAATTGACAGCTCTTATTAATATCTGTCTCTTTCTTGTTTTATTGGCGAAAAAAAGATATAAATAGCTTAAAATAAGTTTAACTCGTTCACAACAGAATTTCCACTAATAAAGATCTATTCCAAATCTACAGATTTATGTGGGAAAATCATTCTCTCAGATTATTTGCAGAACTAGAACTGTTCTGCAAATAATCTGAGAGAATGATTTTCCTTAATAAACCTTAAAAATAAGTTAAATAATGTTTTTTTGCATTTATTAAATTGTCCTTACCTCAATCAAGTCGATATCATTGAGGCTCATCTTGGTGATCTTCAACAGGTTCTCAATAGCAGGTACAGGGCCAACACCCATGATGCTAGGGTCCACACCCACGCACGACCAGCCCACCAGCCGGGCGAAGGGTTTCAGACCCTTGGCAGCTTCTTCGCTGGCCAGCACTATGGCACCGGCGCCGTCACTGATGCCCTGAGTAACGATGGAGGTTAGTTGAAGTTACAATACGAGGATATGGACTCGCGTTGCATTCCCCATAGATTTTGCATGACAATAGGGTTCTGTGACGTCATATTGGCCATATCAATTGACTAACTATTAATTAATAAACATTTAATTTTACAGTTAATCGAATATTAATCGGGTTTTCAGTGCTAAAATAAAAGTATATTTTTAGAGAATCTCTTAAATTATTAGTTAATGCCGCATTGTACAGTCAGTAACAATCGATTAACGCTGTTACCTTAAACATAGTTATCTAAATAGACAAGAATAACACCATGCACAGATTTTCAACATTTTAGGTAAAATAGCTAAGAGTTTATATCTTGTTTTTACATCCATTGCGTATTTCCTATAATATTGGATTCAAAAAATTAAGCGTTAAGCTATTTTTGACGCCTACTGTGTGTACAGTAGGCGTCAAAAATAGATTCAGCAAGCTAGACGAGAATTTGTATGTACAAATTCTCGTCTAGCTTGCTGAATCTATGATACCATTTCGTTGAATAACTCAATGTACGAAAATATAACTTACAGAGGCAGTACCAGCGGTGACGAGACCCTCTTTCTTGAATACGGGAGGAAGCTTCTTCAGTCCCTCGATGGTGGTCTGAGGGCGGGGGTGCTCGTCTACCTCGACCTTAACCTCTTTCCCCTTGACGGTCAGGGTCACAGGGGTAATCTCTCTTTTGAAGACACCCGCGTCTTGTGCTTTTTGAGAATTATAAAAGGTTTTTGTATAACAATCAAAATATTTCTTAAACTGGTGCCTTAATATGATATCTTGCGACATGTTTTAAAAAGCTGTGGGTGATGAAATCATTTTGCGGGACAAAGGGATCCCGAATTCGTCTCGTCATCATCATCAGCCGTCTACCACTAGCCATGGGTCTCTCCAATCGCACATATGGAGTGATAAGGATCTCTTTTTTTGTCCACATCTACATGATCGACATAGTACAACGACATCGTAAAATATTATTTCAATAATCAGACACATTAAATTACACGAACGGAATTTTTACTTACCAGTCTTACACCTTTGTTGCGATCTTAGCGCAAAGTTGTCGACTTCGTCTCTAGTGATGCCGAACTTTGCGCCAAGTTTCTCAGCAGTCATGCCCATTGACAGGCCGCAGTAAGAATCAGTGAGACCAGCCCACAGAGTGTCTTCAAAAGCGTAGCTGGACCCTAAAGCTGTGCCGAACCTGACCTTCCTGACTACGAAAGGTAATTGGGACATGTTCTCTACACCACCAGCTAGCGAGATATTGGCAGCGCCGGTTAGGATGTCCTGGAAGGATATAAAAGTGAGTAAGCTTTATTTTCGATTATATTCTTTTGTAACATCTTATTTTTGTAATATAACAATTTTGATGACCGCTATTAGGTTTGAATGCTCTGACCACCACGGTTGGCAGGGGAACCGATCACTTTTCCGAATTATTTTTGTCCGAATTTCATTTTACCGAGAACTATTGACCGACGTCTTTTTTGCTATATGCATTATTTGACATATTTTTAGATCGTCGAAGTATCATGTGTCATAGGTATTATTTTACCGAACTATGTTTTTCCGATTTACAAAATAACTTTTTCCTATTGGCCGAAGTCACTTTTGAACTATTTTCGTTTGCCAAATGATTTATTTGCCATATTTTCACCCCGTCAAAACAACATTTTACGGAATATTATTTGATCATAAATAATAGCTGGTTACTTGGTAGCATTTTCAACAATAAATTAAAATAGTGTCATAAAAAGTCAATATGTTACAAAATTTTGTGACAGAAATGAATCGCTGCAAAACCGACTTCTCGCAGTCTTGTCTGCCCTACAACTAGAGTGTAATTTAAGAACGCGTAGGCGCGAAGGGGTGGGCGGCCCGCGAGCTGGCTGGATTGGGAATAGCTAGCGTTTAAATTTGAGGCCAGTTACTGATCAAACAATCTCCTAGCACATGGAACTAATAACACAACTGGAATAAAGCACTTGTACTTATCTCCTAAAATTTTTTTATTTTATTTTATAATTTTATTAATTACTTTGCTAAAAACTGGCGACAATTATCGGTGAAATGCAGGTGGTTGTAAGTAATTCTACTTAACAAGAAGCTTACCTGTGCGCTGTTGATAACTGACTGGAAGCCGGACCCATTGAGCCTGTTCACTCCGAGGGCAGGCTTGTCCTGGGGAATGCCAGCCTTCAGCATCACGTGACGGGGCAAATAGATACCGTCAGTATGAGCCGCCTGCACAAAATTAAACACGTCAGTCATGCTTTGTCTCAATTTCAAAAAAGAGTACAACTGTATGTCACTTACCGCCATGACCTGACCGACGATTACTGAGTCCACCTTCTCAGGAGCAACTCCTGCCTCCTTCAGAGCTGCTACGGCTGCTACGGTCTGTAGTTCAGTAGCAGACGTGTTGCGGAACGCTCCCCCAAAAGCACCGAACGCTGTGCGCTTGGCACCCACGATAAAGATACCTGGGTAAAGAAGGATAGGTATTACATTTTCATAGAATATTGAAGTTCGCAAGACTACAAAATAGGTCGATATGGTAGATATGGGCCTAGCATGAATTGGTACCATTTAATACCCACCCATACTAATATAATAAAGCTAAAAAAAATGTTTTTGACGTGATAACGTCTTATATCGATGAACACCGGCTGCACGCACGAAAAAGTGTCACGTTCCGCCTGAGCCTGAGCGTGCAAGCGAGAGCGCGGAAAAAGCGATAGAGAGGCACGATCGGCCCAAGGAATAACCTCCACCCAACTCAACGTAAGCCATTATTTGCTTATGTTTTATATGTTAGCCATTTATTTCTTTATGATGTTATCAGGTAAAACTATCGTCCGTAAACCGACTTTACAGACAACCAATTTTTTTGTATAAACTGCAAATCTGCAGATTTGCTCCAAAGGTCTGATTATGAACATTATTTATGTTTCACAAATAAACTTTTGACTTTGACTTTGCTAATAAGAAGCTATGTTATTCCTGAGTGTTACAGATAAAATTTTAAAATTTAAACAAATGACAATGCCAGATCCTGCCCCACCCATGTACAGAAAAAGTAACCCATGTACAGAAAAAGTAACCCATGTACAGAAAAAGTAAATTAATGAAAATAATTGTAATGAATATAGAACCTTTCTATAGTAAATTGTTTTTCTTTAGAACTTGCGGATTGCGAAATACCTTGAATCCATAATAAAATTCACTTGGACGAAGTCACGGGCAAAAGCTATATCAAGATGTCGTTGACATTGTTAAATCCCTTGTGAGTAGGTAAACATGTTGTTTTTTGTCCGTGTTTCTTTTGACCAAAATAGCAGTTAGACCAAAACATTCCGCCCATTGTTCATTAAATAATTATATTATAAAAAGAGATAATGGTATGTTCTAAATGAAATAAATATTGTTGCATTTATAATAAAACATGTTAACTTGTGATGTTCTTTTATTTTTAAATAAAGGTATTTTGTAAAAACGGTTTTACTTATTGAAGGTATTTTAAATAAATTTTAAACCATTTCTTAAAATTTTGAATTTTAAGGAATGGCAATTTTTTTTTTGGTTTTGCTTAAAATTTTAAACCGCGAAAAGAATCACCATTTCTGTGGTTTGAATTCACGCAGTAGTATCCAGAAGATATAACTTATTCGTTGGGCTACGAACGCTTTATAAATTAATGCGAAATTATGTTATACCTACTATAATTTAGAAGACGATAGCGCGCTCACTCTACGAATGCGATGTGTGCGTGGCTGTCATTGTGAGTATTACGTACAGCAGCGATATAGTTTTGTGGTCTGCGTGGCTTGTTACTTATTTCTTTTGCCGTGTGTACATACAATCAGTGCTTAATAATCATCATCATCATCATTTCAGCCTAAAGACGTCCACTGCTGGACATAGGCCTCTCCCAAGTAATGGGGGGTTTTGTCATAATCGCCACGCTTGGCAGGCGGGTTGGCGATCGCAGTATGGTTGTTACAAAGGCACAGAGAACGCTGCTGCCCATTCTCTGGTAAGTCCCTTAGTCGCCTCTTACGACACCCACGGGAAGACATGGGATGGTGCTATTCTTTACGTCCGACACCATACGGACTTAGTAAAGCCACAACATATAAAGGGTACAGAAAGACCGCTCCCGCCATCTTCAAAAATAATTATCTAAACTTGCCAGACTCACTAGGGCTGCTACTGTATTGACTCTGTAGGTTTTATTTGTGAAAATATGAAATTTTATTGACACTGGTTGGAACGAAATATAACGAAATTTTCTTGTTCGTCTTGAAATGTCAATTATATCATTTATTCATTTTGACTACACGTGACTGTCGAGACTGAAGTCTGCTTGAAACTGCTTGAGATTGCCTATAAACATAATGTCAATGTGTGCGTGCTAAAAATGGCGGTTTGTTCTGAGTGGTCTCTCTGCCCGGGCGCAACGCAGCCTTACGTACTTTGTGGTAAAGCTAACTATAAGACAATAAACATTGATTAGCATAGACTTCATGTTGGCCAAAGCCTAGGTATAACCAAAGTTGGTTTGCCTTTTCTGTTGATAATATCATAGCTTAGCTAGACAAAGAAACGAAGTTCTTTCGGTCCAGTTTTCTAGATACACCAACAGCATAAATAACTTTGTAATCCCATATAAATTTATAGGATTACAAAGTTCATCGTACATTTCAGTGAATTAATCAGTGCACCTGTATATGTATAATATAATGGAATAAGAGGTGTCCCGAACTTCCCTTCCGTCACAGAAAGGCGGCCACTTTCTTCCAGGCAACCTTTGGTCTTACTGCGATATCGCAGGTACACATACCACGTTCACGACACCTCTTTTTACCTTAAGGATGAATTTCCAAAAAAAATATTGAAATAAGAAAAGCTTTGAGGCCTAAAGTAGATTAACTCAGGGAAGAAGGGAAGGTCGCAATAATTAAATACGGTAAAATAATTATTCTAGAAGAAAATCAACCTCAACAAAAACATCAAACCCAAAAGAGAATTCTGATTCCGTCTCTAGTTTCTTAAAATAATTCAAAATCCAAGAAAAATATCCAATTAAGTAAGAGAAGTAAATCAAACATAACTAGTTTCTTCGCTCCACAAACAGACTACTCAAATCCTTCTCAAGCAAACGAACATACAAATCAATAGCAACGAACTCTGACTTCGACTCTCCCAATTCGGCCGGTCACCGCGGGAGTAGTAGAATGGATTGTTTTTGCTGTGTATGGTATTACTAAAAGCAAGTCGGCTATCTATATGGCAAAAAAACATTTCCCAGCGGAAATAATTCAACTTTTTAGAATGTAGGCAATGTTGAGAACGTAGGCAATGTTACAGCAGTTGACGGTACTATTAATGTATGTAATGTATTTTAATTTACTTTTTTACACTAATTTTACACCATCTTTATTTTTATTTTTTTACACCAACTAGTTTATAAAATGTATATTACTTGTGAAATGGAATTAAAGTAACTCTTATTGTTTATTGATTTATAATGAAATTGTTTTGTAGAAATTAAAACATATTTATATATCTCTCAGTTATCTTGTACTTAGATAAAAGAAAAATTGTTAGTTAAAAGAAAAATAGTAGAAAATTTAATCATTCAAAAGTTGTATTATTATTGCATGATTACAGTAAGTTATTTAACATTATTTAATTGCAAGAAATCAAAGGCTCTTTATTTATTTGTCATAGTAAATGAGAGTTAACAATTTTAAATAAGGATTAACTTTAATTCACGTTTACCGATTGCGGCCCTAAATATTACTAACTAATGCAAAAAAAGAAGAAAATATCCATTACATTTTAAAACTAAATTTGAAATTGTTAATAGAGCTTATGTACGGTCACCAAAGGAGATAAGTATCCATGTCGCCGGAAACAGTTGAAGTTTACTTAGAAACCGATAGGTTTTTATGAATAAAATTAAATACAATTTATAGAGAATAAACAGTTCAATGATTTAATAAAATTTCATTTGAAAGCCCCCGTTGGTTTCTAAGAAATCTTCAACTATTCCCGACGACATGGATACTTATCTCCTTTGCGTACTGTACATCGCGAACAGTTTCCCATATGTATAGCCTATGCTATAACTACTTATTTTTATATTTTTTTTTATTTATTAGGGACAAAAAACAGTTACATGCAGAAAAAAACAAAGAAATAACAAACATGTAACCCACACCATTGTCCACGATTTAACAAAAGGTTAAAAGAAGAGCAAGACAAGTAAAAAGAAAAAGAAAATCAAAATGAAAGTCGCTGCCTCAATAATGCTATGCTTATGCTATGCTTAGCTTAACTTAATTTCACTTAACTTAAAATACACATAAATCACTCGCCAGACATAATGTCCAGAGCCATTCTCTTAAATAATTGCTTTGACAATGAAAATATATCCACTTCCATGAAATGCGTGTTGTAAGAATCAACAAGACGACGAAGAGGTACTCGTTCCCCCGCGTTAGTCCTACACACGTCTGTATGGAACAGTTGAGGCACGCGCCCTTCGAAAAACGCTTCTGGGTACCTTGTAACACAATTTGTTCGTCAGTATAGCCTATGCTATAACAACTTATATACACAAAAATCAGGGCCTAGGTCTAAATAATGCGCTGATGGATATCGGTTCTGCAGTATTCACATCCGGTCAAGCTTACGTGGCACTTTCGAGAGTTACAACTTACTAAAATAGACTAAGAAGCATTTACCGTCCAGACTTGACAAAAAATTGTAACATCAAAGCCTTCGAGTAAACTTCATTCTAGAGTCAGGGAGTGGGCGAAAAACTGTAGCTGAAGCTCAAGATGTAGAACCGGAAAAGAAAAAGAGGAAGAGTACTTACAAAAATAAGAAAAGCTCACAAGACAGATGGTGGGTTTTTAACCCCCGAAGCAAAAAACGACGGAGTGTTATAAGTTTGACGTGTCTGCGTGTGTGTGTGTGTGTGTGTGTCTGCCTGTGGCATCGTAGCTCCCGAACGGATGAACCGATTTTGATTGTGTTATTTTTGTTTGAAAGGTGAATTAGTCGAGAGTGTTCTTAACTATGTTTGATGAAAATCGGTTCAAGATGGTCGCGACCACAAAATGGCGAATTACATTTTTTTTTCACAACTGCCTCAATATGGGTATCGAATGAACGGGCTTGAACAGTAGAATAATGTATACTATATTGAAACGGAAAGAGGAATATTAACTAACGAAATGAAAACGAAAACCTTAAAATTATTTTTGTAAACTCTTAATTTTTTTTTTAAACGTGTTAGTTTTGTTTTGCAAACTAAATTACGACGAACAAACCGAACAAACATTTTATGGCTCAACAAAATGTATTATCTTTTTAAATAACCGCTTTTATGTTGGGGTTATTTTACATTTTTAATTACAAGAAAATCCGTTGTTGATATTCAAGAAGTAGAAGGTACCGGAAAGGAAAAAATAGTAGGACTATCTACAAAAAAAAATGAGATGCCATCAAGAAAATAACTTGTAAAAAAAAGCAAGTCTCGCAACTCAGTTCTACCATAAAAAGTTGAGGTTTCTGGCGACTGGGACTACAATTAACTAGGACTACGGTCCTAGATGGCGAATCCTTTTAATTTTAATATTTTTCTTCCGGCGACTGGGACTACGCATAAATGAATAACAAAAATCTATTGTTCAAGCCAAAAACAGTACAGTCGAACGAAAAAATATGTAAAATAAAAAACAAAATAATTATAAAAACACCCTTTGATTACCTTTATATCTATAATTATTATTTTAAATATTTTTTATAGCCAAGTCAATCTATATTTATGGCCAAGTCAATCTATTTATTTAAGACATAAAAGATTTTTAATATTGATATGGTCAGTATAAGATGTTGTTCGGTTAGCTAATTACGTTATAACTTTAGACAGAAGGTCCCTTAAGTAGGGACTGAATAAATTATCCGACTTGGTATTACATGGATCTCGCAACTTGTTATGGTAGAAGAACTGAGTTGCGAGACTTAGTTTATTTTACAAGTTATGTTTCTGATGGTAATTATTTGGTCGGGACAAAATTGTTTTGCAGAAACTTTGGAGTTTGACCCCGCGGTAATATTGTTGTTATTCGTATGTTAATGAATAATAACACACATACTGCGCACTTTTATAATTTATAATTTGTATGTGAAGTGATAATGTTGTAATTAATTATTATTATTATTTATTGTATATGGAACAAGATTAGCGTCTGTGATATAATTTTTATTGTGTAATTATCCCATCTATTTATTGTGATCATAATTAAATTCTAATTTATATAATTTATAATTTGTATGTGATCTGATTAGTGATAATTGTTGTAATGAATTATTATTATTATTTATTGTCTATGGAACCAGTATTCTGAAATAAATTAATTATTATTATTATAATCACGTTATTAGTAGGATATTAAAATAGACAAGATATATAGATACACACCTTTAACTGCTACGGACATTTTTGTGCTTTCAAGGTATTTGTAATTATACAAAATATTTTTTCTCTCCGCAACACGCACGCGCACTCTCCACGAAGTAAATGAATGAAATAACAACTTATATACGAACAGTGCAAGTTAAATAAAAGCATGTAATGAACAATGAATTTAATGAATTACGTCAATCGCCGTTATACGTTTCTAACTAGACCGATTACTTACGACCATCCAACGTGTACCCAGAGCATATTAATGTTTTTTTTACAAGAGAATACTACTTGAAAACTTTTGGAAATGTTTAAGTAACTGTCGAGGTCTGACTGAAGTTGCATGGTATACGATAAAGAGCGTATTGATTTAAGTATCTTCATGTCGTATGCGTATAGAAGAATGTGTGAATGTTGGAAATTTTTTTTTTGAGATGAATAGTATGAACATTAAAGGCCCTAAAATCGAACCCTGAGGTACACCGGAAGAAACTAAATTTCACTTAGATGTGTAACCTCGTAGGACTACAGCTTGTGGACGATTGTCTATGTAAGACGAGAATCATCGAAATAGGTCACTGTGTATTCCAGCAGATAAGAGCTTCCGATGAAGCACACGATGATGTATACATCGAAACACTTGCTGTAGTTGGTGTATATTACATCAACCTGATATTGGGCATCCATTCCAGCTATTATTATTTCATTTGACAGTACCAGGATTGAAGTAGTAGACCCTTTCAGGAGGAATCCATGCTGTTCATCACTGAACTGATATTTGAATGACTTGGGTGTAAACTACGCGTTCCAGAACTTTAGAAAATAAGCATAATTTTGAAATGGGTCGGTAATTTTCTACGTTCGATTTATCACTCTTCTTAAAGACCGGTGTATTGCATGCCGATGCTGAATTCCATATCTTAGCCACAATACCTTCCCGCAAAGATTGCTCAAACAGTAGGCAGACTGGTTTGAATAGGCTTTCAGCACAGCGAATAATAAAAATTGGTGGAATCATGTCCGGCCCTCCAGATTTATTGGGCTCTAGGCCTTTTAGTAGCCCCTAGACTGTATTTTGGCACACTCTGATAGTACTGAGACTTACTGAGCTAGGTGAAGGTGTGTATACACCACTCTCCAGATCGGCTGGTTCCGAATTTGGGTCTCGAAAGGTCGATGGAAAAAAAGAAGCGAATAATTCAGTCATTCCCTCGCCAGTGTCAGCACATGTGCCTAGATAGTGCATTACGTTGGATAAAGAATGGCTGCCCTACTTGCTCTTTATAAATGACCAAAAGACTTTAGATTTTGGCAATGGACGATTCAATTTTACACATATGTGTCGAAACATTTCTTTTCTATTTGCCTGGCTCGGTTTCTTAAAATTGAAAAAGAATGATAGTCGGATAAATTACTATATTTTTTGTATTTACTGTGGAACTTACGTTTTTCTTTTAATATTTTTATTCGCGCACTACTATATCAAGGTGGACTTTTTGGATGATTTACGGGAATGTGGAGGTCCCTAAGTTCATATAGTTTATCATAGAAATTTATGACTGCCTGGTCTATGGAGGTAACAGTCAGGATGGAGTTCCAGTCTACCTTATCACGTTCTGATTCAATTGCAGGGTAATCGCATTGGTGAAATTTGTATTTTAAACATGGTTTTTCAATATATTTGTGAATTTTGACGAAATCAGCATTAATTACAAGTGGTTTGTGATGCATATCGACGGGTCTGGCAAGAGGATCGCTGCACTCCTTCACTTTTAATGGACCATTTGAAAAGGCAAGGTCTTAAGAGCCTACCGTTGATATTAGGCTCACCATTAAATTGCACTAAGTTACAAGTATCAAAAAAATCTACAAAGTAGCGGTTGGATAAACTTGTGGGATTTAATTCGAATCCGCCATCAGAATTATGCCATTCTACATCACTGCCAAAGTTAAAATTACCAGCTATGATAAACGTGTCTAAGGGGTGTGTTGTCACTAGATGGTTAAGGGCGTGTATTCGATTCGTGACGAAAACTTTACGTTTTCTCGTTTTTCCCAGAGCAATATCGTAATGATGTGAGCAGATTTTTCAAAGAAAATTACGGTTTTAGAAAGATTAAGTCTTGATTTAGGGAACTGCAGAGTAAAAGTATATTTTTTAATTATGGTTTTTTAAAGCGAAGACATTCCCTTCATAGCGTTTTACGAAAATAGACTCCTGAGTTAACTTTCAGGACGAACACGACCAATACAGTATCCAAAATATTATGATTTATGCGTTTTTCCAACAGGATATACAGTTTCAAAGTACAATACAGAGCCAAAATTACAAAAATATTACTATTGCATTTTAAAAAACCATATTTAAAAAATACAAAATCAGTTAACTTCAAAAATTTTTTTTCACGTGGTGTTGAATAAAAACATAACTATTTATTTTAGGAAAATAAAGGTTATGCTCAATAAACTGATTTTTTTTCAGTTCCTTGTACGAACTCATTTGTTTTAGACAAGTATTTTTAAAACACTAAAAACCCTCGCGCGCTATCTTTTGCCGATCAATTTCAATGATTTGTGTTTCTTTCGTTAATTTTTTTTTTCTCATGCAAACAGACCATTGTATTGTACTAGTGTGCGTCAATGCTGTTACGCTGTTCAAGCAATTGTTTAGATTTTGAGTTGTGCCAAATCGAATACGCGCTCTAGTCTATGATGGAAGTTGTGTAATTGCACTATGTAGTTATTACCAACGTTTTCTTTACACAAATATAAGCAACATATGTGTAACTTACTGCTGGTTTGGTCCTCTTCAGAACTTCAGCAGTAGAACGCCATTCACATAGTTCCACTACGGTCAAATCGTTCCTGACCGCGATGAAGGCGCGTCCCTGTGCAAAAGGCAGCGCTAGCCATTTTTTGTTCAGTTTTTCGCACCAAAATACTCTATAACCAAAAGAAATATCAACAAATAATAAATAGATTAAATATCTACATAATCTTGACTTCAAAATGGTAGATCTGATTTTTGTTTACGAAGTATATAGTATTTAACTAATCTCCTCACAAAGAAACCACAGAAATGAGAAATAATTATTGAAAACATGCATCTCCTCGGCAAGTAACCATTAATTCGATTTTTTGCTAACACAAAATAGGATAGGCAATTTATTAATGAACATTTTGGTAGATTTTTTTTTCAAAATCCCAAAATGTGATTTCATAAAGTTTTCGTTTCTTTTTTCATTCTAAAATCTGAGCGTGTTCGCTACTGTATCTCTTGCGCGGCGAAGAGGGAACGAATGCTCAAGGTTATTTGCTCAGGGTACCGCCTTAACACACTACCCCCGCGAGTTTGGCCTGTCCTACTATAATCCCGGTCCCGTCTCCACACAATGTATCGTCCGTCGAATAACTCACTATCACAGATACTGTCAATTAACCAGGTCTCAGTAAATATAACTACTTCGTACGAATTCATACAAACATTACGGTTTAAGTGGTTTTGTTTTTGTGCGCAGACTACACAGTATTAATCATTTTTAAATCTGGGGTAATCCTTGATGCGCACCCATTTTGAAACGCACCCAATGAAGCGCACCTAAAGTAAATCTAATCTCAAAAAATTAAATTAAAAATATTATAGTCTTATTCTTCGAAATGCACCCACGATAAAACATGAAGTGCATGAAGAATTTGTAATGAATGATATCGATTGAAGACGTTTTAAATTCTGTTTATTAAAACTACCAGGAGAGTAGAAATGAACTGAAAGTAAGTAGGTAAGTGCTTAAGCGACTCACTATTTAGGGTTTAGGCGCAAAAGGCCTAATTCTCAAAATGGCAACAAAGTCGCAAAAGGACTAATTCTCAAAATGGCAAATTCTCAAAAAGCCGAATTCTCGGAATGGCCAATTCTCAAAAAGCCTAATTCTCGAAATGGCCAATTCTCAAAAAGCCTAATTCTCGGAATGGCCAATTCTCAAAAAGCCTAATTCTCGGAATGGCCAGTTATCAAAATGGCACATTGTACGTACAGTACATATTTATTAAATTAAAATTTTCTGAATACCTGTTATTATTTTTATTATTCTGAATGTACCAGGCTGCAGTAAAAGTATCGGGAATGGAATATTTCCACTGTTCCTGTCATATTAAAATCTTTTTAATTGAAAACTCCTTGGTTTTAAAAATCGAATACCATTTATTTTTATTTTTTTAAATTCTCGGTCTTGTCACAAGGTTTTGTCAAACTTGTTTAGTCGTTGAAAAAATGGAATTGACTCGAGAAATTCAAGAGCGATGATTTATTATGACTATCGCTGGTTTGCTGAATTTCAACGTGGACGTGTCAGCAAGCTCAGTGATGATCCCCGTCAAGGTCGTTCAAAAACTGCAGTCACGCAAGAAAACGTTGATGCTGTGCGTAAGCTGATTGAGGAAGATCGACATGTGACATACCGCGAAATTCAGGCAACTTTAGACATTGGCATGAGTCAAATACAAATAATCTTGCATGAACAATTAGATGTAAAAAAGTTGTTTTCCCGATGGATACCGCATTCGCTCTGTGAAAAGCAATAAGCGGCTCGCGTTACTTGGTGCGTCAGAACTTTCGAAAGATTCCACGCAGGATCCTCAAATGCTGTATACAACATCGTATCAGGTGACGAATCCTGGATATATGCGTACGAATACGAAACAAAAAACCAGTCACGAGTTTGGGTGTTCGAAAATGAGTTAAATTCAACAAAAATTGTTCGTTCACGGAGTGTTGCAAAAGAGAACTGCAACCGCCGCATCATCCTCCATCACGACAATGCGAGTTCTTACACCGCGCACAGAACAAATGAGTTTTTAGAGCAAGAAAACATAGAATTATTAGACCGACCGCTGTACAGCCCCGACCTAAGCCCTAATGATTTCTATACTTTCCCTAAAATAAAGAATAAATTGCGTGGTCAGAGATTTTCATCACCTGAAGAAGCTGTGGACGCCTACAAAACGGCCATTTTGGAAACCCCAACTTCCGAATGGAATGGTTGCTTCAATGATTGATTCCATCGTATGGAAAAATGTGACAAATTTCGCGGAGAATACTTCGAAAAGCAATAAATACATTTTTAAATAGTAATGTTGTGTCACTTCCTTGATTCCCGAAATTTTCAGTGCCGCCCTCGTATACCTAAAATATTTTATGTATTGGTCTTTGTATTAATTATTTCATACCAAGTTTACGAAATACAAAAAATATTATCAAAACATCAACTATATTATGTGTCTCGTAATTATACATTAATAATAATTATAATAATAATAGTTATTTATTTGTACATACATTTAACACACAGTAACATTGTATAAGCAAATAAATCAGTATAATTGTACAAACAGTGAACAATCGAAATGTAAATGAACAAGTTGACTCCTAAACTAAGTAAATACATACTTGTATCTCAGGAGCCATAGTTCCTCCTCAGAGATGATCAACAACAAATACTTACAGACAAATAATATAGCTTATACGGAAACTTAATCTATACCTACTTTACTAAGTTATATTCATATTTTAATATTATTTGTGCCGTGTGGTGCCGGCTGAGAATAGCACCACCCCATTTCTACCCGTGGGTGTCGTAGAAGGCGACAGAGGAATATAATTATTGACCAAAGGATGGGCAGCAGCGTCCTTCTGAGTACCATAACACCTACTGCGATCGCCAACTTATCCCACCTCCACCCCCCCCCCACTTGGAGGAGACCTATGCCCAGCAGTGGGCATGTAAAGGTTGACATGATGATGATGATTATATTGTTACAAGCAGAACCGGCAAACGTTGTTTTGCCCATTTGGTAGCCAAAAAAGAAGGCAAAAGACAAAAAAAAAACACGAATAATCCATACTTTCCATACTTTATTCCATAGTATGAAAATAAAAATATTACTTAGTAAAGTATAGATTAATTACCCGACTACGGCAAAGCCAAAGGAGGGTTATGAGTTTGACAGGCTATGTATGTATGTATGTATGTATGTATGTATGTATGTATGTATGTATGTATGTATGTATGTTCATCTGTACGCGCATAGCTCCTAAACTACTTATCAGAACTGAACAAATGAGGTATCGTTAGAAGCGTCTTGATCGTCCGCTGGTTATAGGCTATATGACGTATCACCGAATCCAATGTGGCGCCCTCTGGCGGACAAAAAAAACAATATTAAAAAAAAAAATTAAGACAATCATACCGTGTTTGGTATCATTGGAAAGGGGTTCACTAGTACATTTCAAATTTATATAATATTTAGTGGTAATTTGTCACAAATTATTGTAAAAAAAGGAAAGATTACCAAATAAAGTAAGATACGCATTCCGTGTTTAGTATCATTGGAAAGGGGTTCACTAGTACCTATTAAATATATAATACTTAGCTGTGACTCCAAAATGGTTTAAATAAAAATATAAAGTTTAAAAACTAAAACCCGACCACAACAAAAAGTGATCTAAAAAGTACAAAACAAGAAAATATTTCACACAGAAATCAAGACATAGGTACAAAATGGTCAAGGTAAGCCGTGGTTGCATGCCATTATATTCATGTTCATCGCACTCATATGGGATACAGGCATGCAACCACGGCTTACCTTGACCATTTTGTACCTATGTCTTGATTTCTGTGTGAAATATTTTCTTGTTTTGTACTTTTTAGATAACTTTTTGTTGTGGTCGGGTTTTAGTTTTTAAACTTTATATTTTTTATAATTACGAGACACATAAATATGATGCTTTTATAATATCCTTTTGTATTTCCTGTTTTAATTTATGTTTTTATACTTTAGCGACTTTTACTTAAAACTGAGTCTGAAATAAATGATACAAAGACAAATACATAAATAAATATATACATTCAAAATAATCAAAATAATATAATTAGAAAGTTTAATTTAATGAAAATGTACGGTTGACACGACGACGACGACAACGACGTACGGAAATATGTCATTTTGATAATAGCCATTAACAGAATTGGCCATTCCGAGAATTGGCTTTTTGAGAATTGGCCATTCCGAGAATTAGGCTTTTTGAGAATTGGCCATTCTGAGAATTAGGTTTTATGAGAATTTGCCATTTTGAGAATTAGTCCTTTTGCGACTTTGTTGCCATTTTGAGAATTAGGCCTTTTGCGCCTAAACCTTCAAGAACTATGGAATCATGAAAGTATTTAGATACTATATTATCCCCAACGACCCGAGAAAATTTTTGGCCTAGAACAAACATTTTGAAAAGGTTAAAGTATTACAGCATTCACAAAACTTCATAACTCAATCAAACACACAGACATATTACGAAAATTTGGTCAAATAGGATTCACAATCTATGATCACTACGAACCTGAAGTCAATAACAATAAGGCTTATTTTCGGAGTTGTAATCCGCTCGCGTCTAAAACCATTAATAAGATGAAGATTTTTATCAAGGCGTAGGCCATGATCGATTATAATGTAGGCTTCTTATTTAGAAGGAGTCATCAACCGCTCCTGAAGATACCTATGGCTTTCAGAGTATAGCCATAGATATAGGAAAAAGATCAAGGGGATAGCCCTTAATTAGTTTTGATGTAGGCTTATTTATAAGGAGTCATCAACCGCTCCTAAAGATACACCTATGGCTTTCAGAGTATAGCCATAGATATAGAAAAAGATCCATCAACCTCAGTAGTTGACGGTAGCTAATTAGTCAGTAGATCCATCAACTTTAGTCGTTGATGGAGGCTAATTAGTCATAAACTAACGAAGAGTTAGCATATAAGAAGGTTAAGTAACTTATACCTAAAAGTACTTCTTAAGAGTTGTAAAAAAGAGATTAAAATAATCTTAATGGTTTAAGAACCAATGAATTAAAAATTATAGAGTTTTATTAAGCCGAAAGCCGAAATTTCTCTCTTTTTCTGGTTAACTGGGTGCACTTCTATTCTTGACTGAATAATATCTTGTGCTAAGAACGCACTTATTTCCAGGCAATACTGTGCCACTTTTGATAGGGCCATTTTGATAGTTATCTGAGTACGTCCACCGCTACCGCCGCCGCCGTCCCAACTAGACGAGCTGTGGTATACCATCGCAAATCGCATCGCTCGCCGCGTCTCCTGACGGGGCCGCAATTCGCGTCGCTGTTAGCTGTGGCCAGGCCGTAAGCCTATTCAATAAAAGAAAACACAGAAGGTATAGTAGAAGTAAAGAGCAGTATTTGTAGAGTTTCGTATATGAGTAGGTTTGAATAAACAACCACAGGATATTGTCCTGTAGCTGCCGTGAAATGTCTCAGTCCCCAACTCAGTAGTGACCACTATGTGGTTTTAAAAACAGATCCAAGCGAAGACTGAGTCCGATTACCCGTGGGTAAACGCAGTGGTGTGCAAGTGTGTGGGGTGCAGGGTAATGTGGTTTAGTAGAGAGTAAAAGTGTATGTAAGAACGACTATAGGATATTCGTCGCATAGCGTCGCGTCGCACGTCGTATAGTAAACCAAACCCCAACTTGTAAGTAACCAACGAGTGGCTTAAAACTCACAAGCGATGAATGGGTGCCAATTACCAGAGCTAAGAGGATTGTGTGTGGGGATGTAGTGTAAGTTTTTGTATGGTATGAAGATATGTTGAGTACAACGAGGAGGGCTGAGGAGGAAAAAATAGTATTATATACACATGAGTCTAAGCCAAATAAAAAGTCAAAAATAAATAGTCCTAATGATCTAGTATGTTTAGAATTTTGAAATAAATGAAAGAGCTAGCTATGATTTTAACGTTGGGCTCCGAACGTGGGGCGCCAAAATGTAACAAATCTACTTGATTCTATAAAATAAAAAGCTAAATAGACTTGCACATGTAAAATTAACTAACAGTTGACAACTGATATAGAAGTCATAACAAAAATAATAATTTATATTGATTTTCAGCTAATTTCAATTTAAATAGGTACAATTTAAATTAAAAACGACTCTTTTAAGAAGCTACAAAGAACAAAGTATTATTAAATGTTGAATTTCCGTTAATTATATGAAAAACAAGAAGTATAATAATAATTGTAAGAAAAACAATTCGAGAACTATGGAATCATGAATGATAAATGTAAGTAGTATTTAAATACTATACTACCTACCTACCGTACCTACCCTACCTGCCCACCTACCTTACCTAACTTCGCTACCCTATTTACCTACTCTACCTACCCTACCCTACCCTACCCCTACCCCTACCCCTACCCCTACCCCTACCCCTACCCCTACCCCTACCCCTACCCCTACCCCTACCCCTACCTAGACATATACACAAACCTTTTTTACAGTCCCTTCAACCGATTTTGACTTATATTGCGTTGGTGGCATGACAAATAGCAGCTGCAAAAAACAGTTTTTATTGTAACCACTTTTTTGCCTCTAATGTCATCCTTAAGTCTACGGAATAAAAGTCAAAATCGGTTGAAGGAACTGTAAAAAAGGTTTGTATATGTCTAATCTTATTGTGATCGAAGTATAGGTTTGACACAGTAAGGTTTTCCTAAATAGTCCCCCGAAAAATACCCGTAATTTAAAAAAATGTGTATTTACTTTGCACATCTGTGTTTGGGTCATAGAATTACACTATCCTACCAAATTCACCTGATTTGGCCCAGTAGATTCGGAACAAATAGGCCGTGACAGACGGACGGACAGACAAACGCACGGGTGATCCTATAAGGGTTCCGTTTTTTAAGCTATTCATTTCAGCCCAAAGACGTCCACTGCTGGACATAGGCCTCCCCAAAGGGGGGATTTTACCATAATCGCCACGCTTGGCAGGCGGATTGGCGATCGCAGTATGGTTGTTACAATAAAACAGAGAATGCTACTGCCCATTCTCTGGTAAGTCCCTTTGTCGCCTCTTACGACACCCATGGGAAGATATGGGATGGTGCTATTCTTTACGTCCGATACCATACGGACTCTTTACGTCCGACACCACACGGACTAAGCTATTGCATAGCTTTTATCACGGGCTTTGAGCGCGGCAACCGAATCAAGAAATTCCGCAACGAAAATAAAACCTGACACCCCCCACTCCGCCTACCATGTAGCTCGGGCGAGCGTTCGCTTAACGTGTATGTATATGGTATATGTATAATCATAAAATATTTTATATATATAGGGTGACTGGTGATTAGTGTACGATACTTAAACACGTGATTGTGTTCATGATAACAAACAACTTTCCCGAAGAAAAAATGTTTTTTGTACTGGTTCACTTTTATCACACTAACACATCAGCCGTACGAAATATACGCGCGCGCACGCCTGTGACCTAAAGTGAACCAGTACAAAAAAAAAATTACTTCGGGAAAGTTGTTTGTTATCATGAACACAATCACGTGTTTTAGTATCGTACACTAATTACCAGTCACCCTATATATAGGGTACGGGGGGGTATGGGGTAAGAGGGGTAGGGGATGTGGGGGGGCGTGGGGGGTTGGTGGGTAGGTGTACCTATGCATATATAATATATATAAAATGCTATGCAATAACTTTACCGCTGCAGTCCCCGAGTGCCACAGTGTTTTTTTTTGTACGGAAAAACAAAGAACTCAACATGTTAACCTACAATTAAGTTTGCAATCAAATTACAAAGTAACTGAGTGTACTCATTGTTGAAAATCCTAAAGTAAATTAATATGTAGAGTTCTGGTATCACACAAACGTATAATAGAACTAGGAAAAGCATTAACACATTTAAAATACGATAGAGTTAATAGGTATATCAGAAGTTCGGCACCTCAGAAATAACATAGAAGAATACGAAAAAAATATGCCGTCTATGAGGCAATGGATAAAGCATACAACGATTTTATAATATATTTTAATAACTCTCACTATAATTAGGGCCTTTCAGTAGAAAAATTTTAATTTCAAACATATCAACAATATTTACAAGAATAATAAAAAAATAAAACTTAAAATATGAAACTAAAAAAAACTAACACAATAAGGCATCGTAGAATTCGTCCACATCGCCGTCATCTGGAAATGTACCCAAGAGACTGGCGGCATTGCCACGTTGGATGGCAATGCTTAATCTCTGACCAAGGTAAAAACCAGCTCTTGGATCACGGGAAGTGTCAACCAACCTTTTGGACATTTCCTTAAAAAGAAGATGAGCACTCGGACCGCACGACCCGAGGGTTTCAACCCCAAACGGCTCGAGAATAATGTTCACACCAAGGTTACTATACTTTCGCCGTTTGAGGTCTTCTGCAGCCGCCGCCGCAGCACCAGCACAGCACGCTGACCAAGGAAGATGGGATGGCGCAAGAGTATCGGCGCACGTAGCGTCCCACACTATAGGCCTACCCAATAATATTGTAAAAAAACATAGAATTAATATCCTCCAAAAACATTTGGAACAAAGTGGAAGTTTAAAAAAAGGGATATAAATAATTACGGACAAATAAAAAGGATTGATGGTCTGAAAGAGTCGGGAAATGTTGCTGTTTATAATCGAAAAGACATAATAAACATTGCTACAATATGTTATTAAAAACTGTACATTACACCAGACCTAGCCAGAGATACAACCCACATTGAAAATGATTACATCGACGTTGAAACGCCACAATCCCACATAGAACCAAAAAAACGTACAGAAATTATTGAAACATTAACAAAAATGACACCAGATAAAAGTCCAGGATCAGACAGCATTACTAACGACGCCATAAAAGCTGTTTCTCTAACAAAATTATTTAATTTGATATTTGAAACTGGTGTCACACCATATCAATGGTCTGAATCTATTATTGTCTTGCTATACAAAAAAAAGGAGACTCAAGAGACATCAGCAACTACCGACCGATAAGCCTATTATCAATTATATATACAATTTTCTCTACCATAATCAATCAAAGAATTAGTACAACGTTAGAGAAAATTCAACCTATTATACAAATGGGATTTAGAAATATTTTTTTTACTATAGACCACATCCACACATTAGAACTGATAATTGAAAAATATCAAGAACAACAGAAACTGCTGTATATCACATTCATTGATTATCTAAAAGCTTATAACACAATCTCACATAAAAGTATATGGCACACTCTAAAAGACTAAAATGTAGAGGAAAAATACATAACAATACTCAAGCATCTATATAGTAATGGCTCAAGTAGAGTCAAATTGGAAACCACTAGCCAAAAGTTTACAGTCAGGAGAGGAGTCAGTCAAGGAGACCTCTTATCCTCTTATAGAATTTTTATTGCGATATTATAAAGTCTATCATAAGCAAATTAAACTGGAAAAATTGTGGTTTATATATCCAGGGTAAATACCTAAACCACTAGAAGACAAGTAGTTCTAAGAATTATGTAATTAAAAATAAGAATAGATATATATGACGGTTAAAATAGTATTAAGAACATGTAATAGTATTAAGAACATGTAATAGCAATAAGAAATAAGATAGAATAAGAACCACTGTAAAAGTTTAATACAAAACATGTGTCGATGTGTTATACTGTACTCGAAATAAAGAAAAACAAAAGAGGAATATAAAATAGAATAGTGACAAGTAGAAGGGCGTCCTACCCTTAAGAAAGAAAGCTGAATGAATAAAAGAAAGATAAAGTATGTAGAATGAAATTACGAGAGGAATAAAAGCGAGAACTGGTATGAATGTAGTCAGACTAGAAAGATTTTTCGCTTTTTAAAGAACTATGATGACCAATGTCGGTGGAACACTAGAAAAAAAAACCACTTGCGGTTTGCAAACGACTTGGTTTTACTGTCAGAATCGAGCCTACAACTACAATATATGTTAGACACTCTACATAAAGCAAGCATACAAGTGGGATTACAAATGAATATCACAAAGACCAAAAAACAAAAGTAACAATCGAAAATGACCCATTAGTTTATGTGGATCAATATGTATATTTAGGAAAACCAATTGGATCTAGAGAGATGGCAATGAACGTGAAGTGAAGAGATGAGTCAAACATACTCGTAATAAGTATTGGAGTTACAAGGAGATATTTAAAAACGAAATGCCTATCAAGTTAAAGAAAAAAGTTATGGACTCGTGTCTCATTCCTTGTCTGACGTATGTATGTCAAACATGGAAGTTTACCAACAAAATCTATACATATAATAAAACAGTAACAAAACTGTGGATGTACATTGAATATATTAAAAAACAATTAATTGAGGGGGGTTTAAGAACAGTAATAGAGCACGAATTCAAAAAAAAATTCTGACTGTTTGTCTGTTTGTTTGTACACGCTAATCTTCGGAACTACTGGGCGGATTTGAATGATTTTTCTTTTGTTGTATAGGTATTAAGTCTGGGCAACATATAGGCTATAATTTATCTTGGAAACTTGAACACCTGATGCAGAACCGCAACAGACCAGCTAAACTATAAGAGATACAAAAATGGTACCATAGCAAAAATTGTTCTACGTGATGAGCATTTTCTGCTGAGAGAATAAATTTGAAGATCTGGAACACCTGATGTGGAACTCCAAGAGCCCAGCTACACCATCACACATATAATAGGAATGACGTCTTAGCAAAAGTGGTTCGATCTGATGAGCATTTCCTGTTGACTTATAAAAATCGAAGATCAGAAACATCTGATGTGAAAATCAAAGCTATCACTAATTTCACTGTATCTTATAAAATAACATAAGCTGGGAGTACCTCCACGCGGTGACGGCGGTAACAGTTTAGGACTGATTTTTGATGACGATGGTATATCATTGAAAATTTGACTCTACTGGCCAAAATTCCCATTTATTTTTTTATTTTATCGAATAAATATGCTTTCGGGCTTATGTTATTTGGGTGTTTAATTTCCTTTTCCATTTATCTTCGTGACACGGTAGCCTACCCGGTAACGCAGGGAAACAGTCACTTAGATTTTAATTGATCAGGTATCTTCTTTACAATAAAACTATAACCATGCCTAGAAAGAGGTCAAATCTTTCCCAATGTTCCAAAGGAGCTAAAAGATTGAGGATCATAAGATCCCAAGAATCTACCGAAGAGCGTCAGGAATCTCTTCAGATCGCGAAGCACGCCTGCGTTCTCAGCGTATTTACGCATCTACATCCAGGTCTCTAGAGACCAGTGAAGAGTATGATGCGCGACTGACCGCTGATCGTGATCGTCATACATTCTCGCGAGTCGGAGAAGTTCACGGATAGAATCAGAAAGCTGATTTTTGTATTTAGTAGACTTCGCCATATTGCAGAACCCCAAATTATTAGGTGTACATATTTTGCTCTTTGTCAGTCTCTCTTATCGTACTGTATATGTGCTTGGGGTGGTGCACCCAAAACGGTACTCTTGAAGCTAGAACGAGCTCAGAGAGCCGTACTGAAGGTTAGTACCTTTCGGCCCATTCTTTTCCCAACTGAAGAACTTTATAGGAACTGTAAGGTCCTTACAGTCAGACAATTATTTGTACTGCATATACTACTCTATCAGCATCAAAGAACCTCCTATGAAATAATCACCACCAGACGTAAAGATAAGGTGTGTCAACCCTTCCGCTGTATATACACTTTTACAAGAAGATTTCCTTGTTTTCAAGGTCCTCATCTCTACAATACTCTTAACAAAATACTGAACTTTTACTCACTCCCTATAATGTCTTTTAAAAAAAAACTAAATACCTGGCTACAAACACTTAATTACAACAACACTGAAGGCTTACTGTCAACTCAATACAGCTCCCGTTAAACCACATCTATCACTTGCCCATTGCTCGCTACCATCACCCACAAATATAGAGAAAACACATACAAGTAAACACACACACACACACACATACACACACACACACACACACACACACACACACACAGACCATACACTACACAATCACAGACACACCCCTTCACACGCTGCACTACTTCACTCATGAAATATTTCGTTTTGTTTATTTTCTTTTCTAAATAGTTTATTTGTCCGTTTACATATTCCATATAATGAATCAGTTGTAAAATTAGAAAATGGCATGTATGTACCTAAATGCATTTAAGATACATCCAATAAAGGGTCGGGCCCAGCATCCTTAACACAAGTTGTCTTGGCAACTTAGCAAGGGTGCTGGTGTCGCCACGCTACTGTATATTTACCTTAAACTGTTCTACTACCATGTATTTAATGTAAAATGTAAAACTTGATGCAAATAAATTATTATTATTATTATTATTATTAAGAGAATTGCGCTTGAGTTCTCAGCGTATCTACACATCTGCTGCGGAACGTGATGCGCGACTGTCCGCTGATCGTGAGCGACATGCATTGTCTCGCGAATCGGAAACGTTTACCGATACAGAATCACGCTTGAGATCTCAGCGTATTCGCACATCTACTAACAGGTCTTTTGAACCGAATGATGTACGTGATGCACGACTAACTGCGGATCGAGATTATCATACACTAGCGACCCGACCCAGCTTCGCATTGGCTTATAGCCTTCCTCGGTAAATGGACTATCCAACACAAAAATATTTTTTTAATTCGAACCAGTAGATCCTGAGATTAGCGCGTTCAACCAAACAAACAAACAAACTTCAGCTTTATAATATTATAGTATAGATTGTCCCGAACACGCATACAACAAAATATTCATAATCAGTTAGAAAGTGAGAGAAAAAGAATTGCTGGAGTACGGCATGAAGAGACAGAAGAAGAGCGCAACGAACGTTTGAATTCTGATTGACTTCGACATTCTCTGAACAGAATGTCGATATCATCTGAAGAATCGGATGTCTCAACATATAGCCGTAGGTCATGGCGACCTTCCTTGAGTTGGTAAGGAACGGAGTTCATTTACGTATACTCCTATGATTGACTACGCCACATATTCCGCCATCGGAGGTATGATTCAAAATTGTACTTTTCCAACGTCTCGAATCATCTCGCGCATCCCGTTGTTTTCCCTTCCCCGGGCTCATAGAATTCGACATCAGACGTTTCAGATCTTCGATTTTGCCGACCCTGTTGTCGCTGGCATAAGCAACAGGATCCGCGTACGAAGTCGCGGGCAGAAGCTAGTAAATAATAAAATAACCACATGTCAGTACAACCAACCAACTGTAAGTATTACTGTAACTGTAGGTAATGACGTATTAAAATATAAAATAACAAGCCATTTATTCGAATGACGTATTTGGTGTTATCAAATACTTGTATCTTTCGAGAATAAGCTTTGAGACAAACAACAGGTACTCACTCTTGATTGACTACCTATTGTTACGTGTGGGTCTTTTATTATTTTTGTTTAATGGTCTATACAAAACTAAAATTTATTTTGGTAGCCGACTCATTGTCGTACGTTAAGATTTAAGAGAAGATAAGAAAATTTAATTCGCAGTTATGGGGATGGCGACCGAGACGTAGCGCACCGGATCAACGCAGGATGAAATGGCGACAGGTCTGGACGGGTCACTGGAACCACTTGTGACCCACGGATGCCCCTCAAGTTAAAGGGGAAAATCTACACGTCCGTGATAAGACCTGTCGTACTGTATGGATCGGAATGTTGGGCCGTGAAGAAGATGGATGAAAAAAGATTGCACGTTATAGTATTTCGGTTCAACTCGAAAAACTATATTTACTTTTCATAGGCATGAAATCATTAATCGCACGATATGTCTACATTTTATAATATTTGTTGTATGGATTCTTGGAATCTTATAAGTAATATATAATGTACCCACAGTTATATGTGCTGGTTTTGTCTGTGTTATAATTGTATTCCTGTATCATCTTCATTTCATAATTATCATTCATTGTTTAATATTTGTTTGTTATTTGTAACTTGGAATTTTATGAATAGAATGTGTTGATCTACTTACGTTTTTTTATGCTGTTCCTGTCGTCATCCTTTGTAATTTATTCCGGTATAATTGGATCAAATTAATATTTACAAACCTGAAAAATAAATAATGTTTTCCTTTGACATGTCTGTCAGTGACAGTCGTCAAATTGACGACTTGCCAACATTTCTTCTAAAAATAAGTTTTCGGCTACTAACGTAAAACCTCTATGTTGTATATCTTGTAAGCTTGTTTGTCTGTGTTAGATAGTAAACGGCTGAACACCCGCTGTATTATCGTGTGTTTCTTTAGATCTTATTCGCACTAATATTATATTAAAAAAAGTATTATAATTATGGGCAAACGACAATTATTAAGTCTGGCCGGTATTATAATACCTTGCTATAGAAAAGCAATTTGACCGTTCTAGAAAGATGATTCATAATTGGATTTTTTATGAATTTTGGAAGAGCGGTCAGAAAAGGAACCTGTCAAATGGGGGAGTCTGGATTTCGGAGCCGTTGGATAAACACGCGGATTGCTCATACGCATACGTTGCTGGAGTCTAGTTCTTGGAGCCGTTAGTTGAACACGCTGATTGTTCATACGCTTACGTTGCTGCAGTCTAGTTCTTGGAGCCGTTTAATGAACACGCTGATTGATCATACGCTTACGTTGCTGGAGTCTACTTACTGAAGTCTACCAGTCTGCAACCGAGAGTCGGTTTTCTAGGATAAGTCGAGCTGTCGCGTGCCTCTTGCTGCCCAGGGCTGGTCCTACTGACCGCCTGGGGGGGCCTCCGTCCCCGAGCTGATCGCGTCAGACTTCTCTTCGGCTGATCCTGTACGCCGGCCAGGCTGGGGATCATAATCCTCCTGGATACTGCCTAACCATAGTGCGTTTAGGTCAGTCCTTATTTTTATACTTACAATTGTTTTTGATACTCATCACATTTTAACTTTCGTGTGAGAGCTATTAAATTCAATACGTACAATTCTGCATAGCCTTTTATTTCTCGTAAATTATCAGAATTGTTACAACGTAGCGGAGATAAGAATGTTGAGATGGATGTGTGGAGCTACCAGAATGGTTAAGATGAGAAATGAATATATTAGGGGAAGTATGAAAGTGGCGCCAGTGACAGAAAAGATGAAAGGAAATCGTTTGTCTTGATATGGGCATGTGAAGAGAAGATACGAAAACCATGTGATCAAAAGTGCTATGAATATTAATTTGGATGGATGGAGAGGGAGAGGAAGGCCAAAGATTGTATGTATTAACGGTCCCTTACGTCAAAAACTATATATTATTTTTCTTACCTTATGTCATTGTATTAGAGTGCATTTTTCTATGTACGTATGCATGCCCATTTTAAAAGTAAGTAATATAGAAGGCAAGCCTGGAGGAATCAGTATGATTTCAATGAATTAACTTTATCAACACAGACTTCCAATATCTTTGAAAAAGTACAATGATTTAAAAAAATTGTGAGCTGCTGACGTCACTGTACCGATGGATTCTGGGTAGATAACAACAGAAATCCCGGACGTGTTCTGCGGTAATTGAGAAACGATGGATCTATCTCAAAATGTTATCATCTATCTATACATATAATAAAACAGTAAAAAAACTGTGTCTGTACATTCAATATATTAAAAAAATAATAATTGAGGGGGGTTTAGAAACAGTAATAGAATACGAATCCAAAAAAAAAAAGTCTGTCTGTTTGTCTGTTTGTTTGTACACGCTAATCTTCGGAACTGCTGGACGGATTTGAATGATTTTTTTGTTGTTGTATAGGTATTAAGTCTGGGCAACATATAGGCTATAATTTATCTTGGAAACTTGAACACCTGATGCAGAACCGCAACAGACCAGCTAAACTATAAGAGATACAAAAATGGTACCGTAGCTAAAATTGTTCCACGTGATGAGCATTTTCTGCTGAGAGAATAAATTTGAAGATCTGGAACACCTGATGTGGAACTCCAAGAGCCCAGCTACACCATAACACATACATTAATGACGTCTTAGCAAAAGTTGTTCGGTCTGATGGGCATTTCCTGTTGACTTATAAAAATCGAAGATCAGAAACAACTGATTTGGAAATCAAAGCTGTAATTTTTAAAATTTAACTGTAAAGCTATCACTAATTTCGCTGTATATTATAATAAGGTGGGAGTACCTCCACGCCGTGAAAGCGGTAACAGTTTAGGACTGATTTTTGATGACGATCGTATATCATTGAAAATTTGACTCTACTGGCCAAAACTCCCATTTATTTTTTTATTTTATTGAATAAATATGCCTTTGGGCTTATGTTATTTGAGTGTTTAATTTCCTTTTCCATTTATCTTCGTGACACGGTAGCCTACCCGGTAACGCAGGGGAGCAGTTACTTAGATTTTAATTGATCAGGTATCTTCACAATAAAACTATAACCATGCCTAGAAAGAGGTCAAATCTTTCCCAATGTTCCAAAGGAGCTAAAAGATTGAGGATCATAAGTTCCCAAGAATCTACCGAAGAGCGTCAGGAGAGACTTAATGTTGTTCGAGAACATCAGACTGCAACTCGCTCCGTGGAAACCTCTTCAAATCGCGAAGAACGCCTGCGTTCTCAGCGTATTTAGGCATCTACATCCAGGTATCTAGAGACCAGTGAAGAATATGATGCACGACTGCACGGATAAAGAATTGCGCTTGAGTTCTCAGCGTATCTACGCATCTGCTTCTGGGTCTCTAGAGACAAGTGCGGAACGTGATGCGCGACTGTCCGCTGATCGTGAGCGACATGCATTTACCGATACAGAATCACGCTTGAGTTCTCAGCGTATTCGCACATCTACTAACAGGTCTTTTGAAACGAGTGATGAACGTGATGCGCGACTAACTGCTGATCGAGATTATCATACATTGTCCCGAACACGCACACAACAAAATATTCATAATCAGTTAGAAAGTGAAAGAGAAAGAATTGCTGGAGTACGGCATGAAGAGACAGAAGAAGAGCGCAACGAACGTTTGAATTCTAATCGACTTCGACATTCTCTGAACAGAATGTCGATGTCATCTGAATTCTTCAGATGGCATGGCGACCTTTCTTGGGTTGATAAGGAACGGAGTGCATTTACGTATACTATTATGATTGACTACGCCACATATTCCGCCATCGGAGGTATGATTCAAAATTGTACTTTTTGAACGTCTCGAATCGTCTTGCGCATCCCGTTGTTTTCCCGTCCCCGGGCTCTTAGAATTCGACATCAGACGTTTCAGATCTTCAATTTTGCCGACCCCGTTGTCGCTGGCATAAGCAACAGAATCCGAATCGTTACAAGGCCGACCCCGTTAGTCTTTTTAAAAAAAACAATTATTCTACCGGAACCACTTTAATTCATGAAACCACAGTTACACTTTAGATTTAAGAATAACTAAGAAATAACTGCACAATTAAACGTTACACCAACTTAAATTTGACTGTCTATAATCTCATTTATCTCTCGAGATAATTTTGGTATACGCGACGGCGTGACGGCGTCCAGAATCTAACTAACTGAAATTATATTATAATTGCACTAGTATGCGATAACTGCAATTCAGCGTTTACTTTACAATGGAAAAATGAGTAAAACTGTAGAGTGCAGATGTCGGCTTTATTGCCTTGTAATAAGGGTTATAACAGCTCCCCCTTTTTGACGAAGCTCTATCTTATAAGATGAGCGAAGTAAAATAGAAAAGATTAGAGATGCAGTGAATGAGATTTAAGATAGTCATTTACACAAATCGTTACAGATATAAGTAAAAAGTAGTACATTAACTTAAACATTATAATTAAACATTATTAAACATAGCAAGACGTAGTAGTTTATAATGGAAAACAAACATCATAATGTATAGTATTTTAAAAGTTTAAATTCCTATTTGATGGGAATTTGGCCTTATGGGCAGTAACAGTAGATTTATAATTAGTGTATCGAACTGGTAAAGATTGAATTGACTTATTGTCTTCATCGGATGCTGATGACATTTCAGTCATCTCGACAGAATTAGAGATTTTGGATTTGCGTTTGGAAGTTTTCTGATTATAACATTGATTAAATATTTGCACGCAACATCCAGAATTAGTAGCATTTTTATTTTTAAAGTATCTAAAGACCTTATAAGCTACATATAAAAATAAACACACAATTAGAATATAAGTAAAGGTAGAATAATATGGACCATATTTAATAAAATGAGATTCTTTTTCTAAGTTATTTAATTCTTGCTCCAAATTATCCATTTGATGAGTTGCATATTTAAGAGAATCTAAGTTAATTTTGCTTAAAGAGATTGGCGCCAAATGTGGCAGGCTTTTATTAAATATGTCCTTCTTACAACAGTCGTCAGTTGTTATGTCGAACTTAATATCTAAAGGAGACTTAGTACTAAGAGAATAAGAACTAGACGTCATTAACTGAATAGTTTTAGAGTAACCGATACAGTTTGCGGTTAACTTCACAATTCCTGTACCTATAATTGAATGGTCGCTAATGTTATCATCACATTTAATCGTCAATTTATTTGTATTTGATTGAACATAAATCCATCTATTATTTCTTAATTTTTGCCAAATATCAATTTGACCATATAAAAGTTTGGCATTACATTCTGTAGGTAACGACAGTGTTACTTCGGTTAATATTTTAGATTCACAGTTTGGATTACTTATACACGAATATATAGTAGTTAATTCACAGATAGAATAGTTATTATTATTTATCTTACATTTATCAAGAGTGTCCAGCATAGCATAATGCATCCTGTCGTCACTTAAAGCGATATAAGAGTTAGAAGGTTGAATCAATGCAAATGTGCTATGTGAGTCATCATGCGGAGTAGGTAAAGGTATGTTTTTATAGGTCATGAACTTATCAGGTGTTATTAAGGGAATTTGTAAAATAAAAATGATCTTATTGTTATAGTAGTAAGAGCTAAATTCGGAAGCATCTATTATAGAATGAATATTCTGAATACTTAAGGAGACTGGGAAATCTAACCTTTTGCTGACTTGACTACTATGTTTGGATAATTCAAGATAAAGATTAGATGGGCTTATAACACTAGGATGTAGTATATTAACTTTAGAAAATAAAATAGAATTTACCGTGGTATCCAGTAGATTAGAAATACTAAGTAAAGAACCTTCGATTATATTAAGAAGGTTATTTAACCTTGATGTATATAGCAGTAAGTTGTCGGTTTTGGTGATTTGGGAAAATATTTCGTTCATCTGATTAATTTGGGAGTTTAATTTATTTTCGTTTTGATTAAGTTTGTATATAGTAGTGTTAAAATTATTTATGGTAGACTTAATTATGTGAATGTTATCTCTCATTAGGTGATATAGTTCTGTGTCGCTCTTTTTACATGATTCGATTGCAGCATCATACTTTCTAGCGTCGTCAGCATCTAATGTGCCAAAAAAGAACTTTAAGATTTCACCTCCAAATTCTAATGAGCGTTTTACTTTATTTGTTGATCTATTAGAGATGATATGTGATAACGATTGTAATTTAATGTAATTAGCCTGAATTAAAACTTCGATAGGATTGGAAATATCTTTGCACATGTTGAAATCTTGCGGATCCTGTGATTGTATTTTGTTACAGAGATTCAACGTTTCATGTAATAGAGTTTCGATTTTGTTAAGATAAGGTTCTAACGAGATTAAATCGACGTGAGTGATAACTTTCCAATGATCACTGTAGAAATGAATATTATTAGTAGGTTCAAAATAAATTCCGGGACTATGGTAGATTGGAATGATGCTTGATTCGGTGAGGCTGTGGCTTAAAATGCCATGACAGCATAGCGTTCTGAAAAGAAACATAGTATATGTTAAGACGTTGAAGGTTTTATTTCGTTGGTGTGATACTTTACATTTTTACGACCTACTTGAAGGGTCACATTATGTTTATTGTGTACTTTTATAATTTTGTAAGGGCCTTTCCATATAGGCGATAACGCTTTGCGAAGTCTGTGATGGTGTTTTAGGTACACCATATCTCCCGATTTGTACGTGATTTCACGGGAGTTTGCGTCATAATATTGTTTTGATTTGTCCTTGCTATTTAGAATATTTTGGACAGCTTTTTCGCGGCTAAAGCGCATTCTATATTGTAAAGCTCTGATATACTCGTTGTATGTTGTGTTACCAGAGGTTTCGTATAAAGAATTAGGAATGCATGGTTTATAACCATATAATAATTCATGCGGAGTGAAATTAGTTGTGCAGTGAGGAGTAGTATTATATGCTAATATTGCAGTGAATAAATAACAATGCCAGTCGTTTTGATTTTCGTTAACGAAAGATTTTAGGTATTCTTTTAAAGTAGCATGTGAGCGTTCAAGAGCTCCATTAGTTTGCGGGTGATACGGAGTAGTGAAAAGGGCTTTGACCTTCAAAATATCTGTTAATTGTTTAAATAATTCTGATGTAAAACAAGTACCTAAATCAGTTAAAATGGTTTTAGGAAAACCGAAAAGAGACATAAAATGTATGAGGTTTCGAGCTATTTCTTCACTAGTAGCTGTAACTATCGGATAGGCGCTAGTAAATTTGGTTAGATCATCTTGTAGTGTTAAGATGAATTTAAAATTTTGGAAACCCGCTTCGGGTAAGGGACCTACGACGTCAAGGGCTAGTCGTTCAAATGGCCTAGTAGATGTAGAAGTTATCTCCATAGGAGCTTTATTTGATTTTCTTAAAGGTTTATTGATTTGGCAAAGCTTACATTTTTTAACATATTGTTCAATGTCAGAGCGCATGCCTTTCCAATAATAGGCAGCTTTGATACGTGAATACATTCGTTGTGATCCTGGGTGACCAGCGATAACAGAGTCATGATTTTCTTTTAATATTTTAGGAACTTCTATAGGAGTAGGATAAATCAATTGATTTTTATAAATATGAATTTTAATGTTGGTATCGTGAAAAATATACGATATCATATTATAGACTTTAGTATAAGCTAGTTTAGAAAATGGATCACTAAAATCTGGTAACGCGAGATCAGTTGTATTTGGACAATCGATTAGTAGATTTCTGAGTTTCATTAATAAGTTATAGACATCTCTAAAGTTAGTTTGTTCATAATGATGAACTTTTGTAAATAGAAAATAGTAAGATTTATTTTTATCGTCGACGCGATGTATTGTAAGAGGTTCGCGTTCGGAATTTAGTAAATCAGCCGAATTATCGAGCTGTGATAATATTTCTTCGCAATAGGGCATAGAATAATCAAAGTCTAAAGAGACAGGGCAAGCTATTGTATTTAACTTGGATAAGTGTAGACCCTGAGTACATTCTTCTATAATAGTATTTGAAGTAGGAAGCTGATTAGTAAATTGATTTTTAAAATATTGTTCATAAGTAAAATTATTTAAATTGTTAACATCAATAGAATTAATAGGGCAACCAGATAATGCATCTGCGTTAGAATTAAGTTGAATGTGTAGATGAAAGTTGAATGTGTAGATGAAAAGAACTACGAAGATGAAATAAACAGCACACTTAGCACAATAATTAATTGGCTTAATAAAAATAATCTAGTCATTAACTTAAATAAAACTCAAGTCATGCATTTTCATCAGAGGTTACAGCCAAAAAAGGTAACTACTCAATATAATGACCAAAAAGTAGACACAACCTCAGTGACTAAATTCTTAGGAGTGCATATTGATGACAAATTGTCATGGAAACCTCATGCTGAAAACGTGTGCCAAAAACTAAGTAAATCTGCCTATGTGCTTCATAACCTTTCCAAAAAAGTAAACATAGAAACCTTAGTGATTGCCTATCATGGATTAGTTGCTTCAGTTTTAAGATATGGCGTCATATTCTGGGGTAACTGCAGTGAGAAAGATAGAATATTTAGGGCCCAAAAACGTTGTCTCAGATCAATGACAGGTCTTAAATCCACTGACAGTTGTCAACCAGTATTTAAATTACTAAAAATTATGACATTACCTTGCTTGTATATACTAGAAGTTGCTCTATTCGTCACTTTAAACAAACACTTATTTTCCTCAATGGTTGAGATAAGACAACGCACAGGATCAATAAGAAGCCAGTATAAAAATCAATTATACACAGGCGGGCATAAAACAGCCCTACTAAAAAATAATATTCTATCTATGGGACCGCTTATTTATAACAAACTACCTAAACATTTTAAAGAATTACCCATAAAAAAATTTAAAAACCAATTAACTAAACTATTGCTAGAGAAATGTTATTACACAATTAAAGATTTCCTAAATGATAAAACTTTATAGGAACACGTTGATGTTTGTAAAATAAAATAAAATAATTTTATCGTTTTATTCTAAATTTCAAATGTACTTGTATATCAATATTATACTGACATCATATATTAGTTAATGTTTATTGGTAATTTTGTATTAGAATTATATTGACTTTACTTAAACTGACATTATACATATTGACATTATCTATATTATACATTTTGTGTGGTTGTTGTTAGAGTATTGACTATTGTGTATTTTGACATCAATAATTTTTACATTGTTATATTTAAACTTACATTTTAATTATTAATATTTTCAGACAGATAAATCCTATTAAATATGACTGAGTAGAACTAGTAATAATAATTGTAATGGTTGTAATTGTAATTATATTATTAAATTCAAAATTAATATTTTGCATGCCGCAAGGTAAAATGTATCGGGACAATTTACAAATATTCCAACTAATATGTATACCTACATTATTAGCAAATAAATGATTTCTTTCTTTCTTTCTTTCTTTCTTTCTAAGACGACCTTGTTTATAGACAATTTCGTAATCATATTCCTCGAGTTTGAGGCGCCAGCGAATAAGTCTACTGCCGGGATCTTTAACATTAAATAACCATACAAGGGGTCTATGATCTGTGATTATTTTAAATTTGTTTCCATATAAGTATGGACGAAAAGTTTTAACGGCAAATAAGATGGCTAAAAGCTCTTTTTCCGTAGTTGAATAGTTCCCTTCAGGTTTATTTAGAGTACGCGATGCGTATGCGATTGGCTTATCTTTGCCGACGGGACCTTGAGATAATATTGCACCAACGGCGTAATTACTAGCGTCGGTAGTAACGTTAAAAGGTTGTGAAAAATCGGGGTATTGTAGAAGAGGGGCGGTAATTAGTTTTTCTTTCAGGAAATCGAATGCATGTTGCTGTTCTGTATTCCAGTGGAAGACAGCATCTTTCTTTAACAAAGAGGTAAGTGGTTTAGTTAACTTAGAAAAGTTTTCAATGAATCTGCGATAATAGCCTATTAGGCCTAGAAATGACTTAATGTCTTTAGGATTTTTAGGGATTGGAAACTGCGATACAGCGTTAACCTTTTCAGGGTTTGGAGAGACACCTTTATCGGTGATAATATGGCCAAGGTAAGTCACTTCATGTCTAAGAAACTCACACTTGTCCGGTTGGAGTTTAAGATTATATTCACGAAATTTGTCAAATACTAGTTGTAATTTATGCATGTGATCTTGTAGATTTTGACTGTACACGATACAATCATCTAGGTAGATATAGCAATGGAGGCCTTGTAAGCCTGATAACACAGTATTCATAAGACGCTGAAATGTGGCAGGGGCATTTTTCAGCCCAAAAGGCATCCTGGTAAACTCATAGTGTCCAGACATGCTTGAATTTGTGCTAATTGTGAAACCCGTTTTAGGTGCGTCCTTGGGACTGGTCTTTAATTGATGGAAGCCACTGGTAAGGTCCAGTGTGCTGAAATATTTGGAATGACCTAATTGGTCCAAGATATCAGTGATAAGAGGCAGCGGATAAGTTTTGGAAACAGTGACGTCGTTGAGGCGGCGGTAGTCAATGACTATTCGCCATTTTTGTTTGCCGGAAGCGTCCATCTTTTTCGGTACTACCCAAACTGGAGCACTCCAAGGCGAAATAGAAGGTCGGATAATATCCTGATCTAGCATTTTACGAATTTGGGAGTCGACTTCCTCCTTGTGGCATTCGGGGAAACGATATGATTTAACATTAATCGGTGGTGCATCACCTGTATTAATAGTATGCTCTATAGCATTTGTGAAGGTTAAGGGCTCACCTTCGATATGGAAGATATCTGTGTATTGGGAGCAACATTCTAAGAGTGACTTTTTCTCTTCATCATTGAGATGAGAGCAGCGAATAAGACTTAGGACTTTATCTATACGCTCAGATTTATTGTAGGAAATAGAATTAATGTTGTAACAAGATAAAGAATCTGAACAATTACTTTCAAACGGTGTCACGTTTACGTAATAATCTTTCACTTCAATGTCAGTCTCCGTAGTATTTAAGATAGTAATGTTTGTTTTCTTATTTGATTTGATTGAGACAATGCAATTAGCAACATAGACACCTTCACTTAAGGTATGATCTAGTACGAGAGCTTCATTGTTATGATAAAGCTCAGGAGAGTAATTAGATACAGTGCACTCGATAACCGCTTCGGAACGAGCTGGAATGTTATACGACGGTTCAGTATAAATAATAGGAATAGAATGATTCAATACGGGCATTGATTTAGAAGAGTAATCGATATTCGATTTAAAATAATCGCAAAAATCGCTACCAATAATTCCGTCGTAATTATGAAGATTGATGTCATCTTTAGTGACATGAAATTTGTACTTATAAGTATTATCTGATAATTTAAACATCATCTGAAAAGTACCTAAAGTTTCAACAGGGTTTTCAGAGCTATTAATGCCCTTTAACTTTACAGTTTCAGCAGATAACTTTGGAATTTCTAGCAAACAGGAACCTTTAATAATACTGATGGTTGATCCTGTATCGATAAGGAAACATAACTGTTTTAAGGCATGATTAGTAGATAAGTAAGTATGAGGTAAGGCTACCTTTTTACAAAAATCGTTAATTTCGTATATAGGTTTAGATATAGGATTCATATTTAAGTTAGATGTAAGTAAGTTATGTTTAGAATTAGTTTGAGAGCTTTGTAAAGCTTTGTGACATAAGTGACATTTTATTTTATCTCTAGGAATAGTACGACTCAGCTCGTTGGCTTGAGATGTAGATCTAGTATAAGATTTAGTAAGATTTATGGAAGTAGCAGGACTCAGCTGACTTGACTGAGGTGTAGATTTAGTAAGATTAGTAGAAATAGCAGGACTCAGCATCTTTGACTGAGATGTGGAATTAGTAGGACTCAGCATCTTTGACTGAGATGTAGATTTAGTAGGACTCAGCATCTTTGACTGAGATGTAGATTTAGTAGGACTCAGCATCTTTGACTGAGATGTGGATTTAGTAGGACTCAGCATCTTTGACTGAGATGTAAAATTAGTAGGACTCAGCATCTTTGACTGAGATGTAGATTTAGTAGGACTCAGCATCTTTGACTGAGATGTAAAATTAGTAGGACTCAGCTTCATTGACTGAGATGTGGATTTAGCAAGACTCAGCAACTTTGACTGAGATGTAGAATTAGAAGGACTCAGCATCTTTGGCTGAGATGTAGAAATAGTATAAGTCGTGTCGTTATAATTATGTATGGATTTTAGCGGACACGGCACCAAAATCCGATTTAGTTTAAATTATCATGAGATTCAGTGTGGTTATTATGATCATTGGCTTCACATTCACATGTATGCGTAAATGCATTGGTAGAGCTATTAGGCGAGTTATGATAGCGCTGCGCGGAGTCTGTATTTTCGCGGCGTTGCATATTAAATTGCCTTTTACGACATTGCTCTATAGTGTGGCCGAAATTTTTACAATATTTGCAAGTTTGCACGTTAGAATTAGTATTTGAGTTAGAGTTAGAATTAGCATTAGAATTAGAATCTTTAGAAGAATTTGATTGGGAAATGAAGACCTTATGGTATGGTTTTTGGGAATTGTAATTAGGCTTTTTGTTCCTAAAACATTCTGATGAATTATGGCCTACTTTGTTACACGTTGAACATTGTTTGACTGATTTAGAATTAGGTTTTAATAAGTTATATAACTTTTCCTCATCTATAGCGTATTGAATCGCTTCGTTGAGAGTTGTAGGATTTTTACAACGAACAATGTTAGATATAGAAGAATTTAGGCCTAGCATGAATGTGTTGAGGGCAAGGTCTTCCATGGCTGCTATACGGCCAGGTAGTTCCTTTTCGTCTTTACAGCTGTGATGAGTGTCCGACTGAATTCGGGTCAATATTGACTCGATCCGTAAGGAATACTGCGTAATGTCTTCGTTTGGCAGTTGTTTGCAATGTTGTAAGTCCGATAAGAGATGTGTTGCGTGTTTTTTTTCGCCAAAGGTGGATTTTAGGAAGGTTTTAAGTTCTGACCATTTTTCGAATGATTTTAGACTACACGCCACTTGTGCTTTCCCTTCCATCTGGGAAATTATGTACTTACAAAGCACATTTTGTTGATCTTGTGTGGCCAGAGACATAGCATTCTCACAATTTGTGAGAAATGCAGGTAGCGTCTCCCTGTCCCCATTATAAGATTTGACGAATTTAGTTAAGACGGACAAGGTAATTTTTTCGGACATCTTTTCGTTTTCTAATTTAAAAGACATAGATAGTTATTATGATATGTTGGACAACTCAACTTTTATAGTTTACGGACAATAAAATACGTGAAACAGTGTAGATACAAGAAGTTAGAAAAATATAGCAATGACTTAGAAATACGATTCAGAGGCGCGATTCACTTTGTAATTATATACACAAGAAACACTCACAGTAACACGAAGCTTAACATTGGCGTTATGTTGCGATGACGCGTTGGAGCTGGAATTTTCACACGGGTCGCTGTGTGAATTTCTTGGCCTTGGATGTGGTGAGTTAGACCCTGGAGCTGATGATGGTGCTGGTGATGACGTCTGGAGCGGGCTCACGCTATAGAGCGGAGGCTGACCGTCGTGCAATGTGTGGCTGGAGCGGGCTCAGGCTGAAGAGCTGAGGCTGACCGTCGTCCAATGTTTGTGGCTGGAGCGGGCTCACGCTGAAGAGCGGAGGCTGACCGTCGTCCAAGGTAGTGACGCAGGCTTCGCCTTAGGCCAAGTCTTACTGTCGGTCAATGAACGGGAGGCTCGGGATTCGGGATACCAGCGTCTGTCTGACTCAATGTCGTAAGACTTTGTCTCTGGTATCCCACTTCTGACACCAATTTGTTACAAGGCCGACCACGTTAGTCTTTTTAAAAAAAACAATTATTCTACCGGAACCACTTTAATTCATGAAACCACAGTTACACTTTAGATTTAAGAATAACTAAGAAATAACTGCACAATTAAACGTTACACCAACTTAAATTTGACTGTCTATAATCTCATTTATCTCTCGAGATAATTTTGGTATACGCGACGGCGTGACGGCGTCCAGAATCTAACTAACTGAAATTATATTATAATTGCACTAGTATGCGATAACTGCAATTCAGCGTTTACTTTACAATGGAAAAATGAGTAAAACTGTAGAGTGCAGATGTCGGCTTTATTGCCTTGTGATAAGGGTTATAACAGTACGAAGTCGCGGGCAGAAGCTAGTTATGAATATTTGAAACTTCCATATTCTAAAGCTACTGAAGATAAGTTATTACAAAGTGCCAATGATGAAACCACTCATGATGAAGAGAAATAGATTTTTAATTATTTAAGTAGTTTAGGTAGTTTATTTGAGTAATGTCAGTAGTTGTTGAAAAACTATGGGGCTATGGGTTGGCTATGGACTATGGTTGGTCTATGGAACTATGGGTTGTAGAAAAGTTATAATAAAATGTAAGTAATTATAAATAACTAGCTTTTGCCCGCGACTTCGTCTGCGTGAATGTAGGTTATCGCGGATACAGACCAAGTCACGAATTTAAAAGTAGCCTATGTCCTTCCCCAGGGTTTAAGCTATTTTCTTACAAAATTTTATAAAAATCGGTTCAGCCGTTTCATCGTGAAAGCGTAACAGACAGAGTTACTTTCGCATTTATAATATTAGTATGGATTAATAATAAAAAAGGTTAATCATTATAATTTTGTTAAAATTAAAGTTATGGAAATGTTTAGGTTTGTATTGATCCACAGAGATAATTTTGAGTTTAAAAATTTTACAATATTAATAAAAACATTTTGGTATTTTTTATTTTACCTCATTACCCTTTGTTTGTCTATATATTATTGACTAATAAAAAATCTTTAATTACCTGATCCAACACTTACGATTCTTGACTCGATTTAACAGAGTTAATAGTCTGACGTCATTTGAAACTCGTGCGCAAAAAAAAGTTAGGGTTTAATGGACACTTTTTTAAATTTTTTGTATGTAAGGGACAATGCTATCTTTGTAACTAATGCTACAAAGAATGGGTAAGTAGATTATATCAAGTTTTTTTTATATCAAAACTGCATAAACCACTTCAACATACCCTAAAAAATAAAAAGTTACGATTACAATAAAATAAAAAAAGTTTTTTGACTCCCCTGAAAAGTACCAATTTGTTCCTTACGTCAAGTTAGATTACGGTCAACGATATCGTAAATGGGATTCTACGACAAATGCAGTACGGAGTGCGGGTGTAGATATTTTCGGTGATAGGGAACGTAAAGCATTTGCTGATTTATTATTTTTCTTATTTAAATTATCTAGATGCGTTTTCCAGTTTATATATGAAGGTCATAAGTATCTGATTAATGTGCTTAATTTGTCAGTTACTTCCATTGTAGCCATTCACTAATCACTGGCACTATCTTTTCACACGCTTAGGTACCTTCTACCCAGAGATGAATAGGGTATTTTATTCTATACGAAAAAACAAAACTATAAATATGTTGTTCAGACAGTTTAGGCATAAAGCAGTCGGAAAATATAAGTTTTAGTTCATAAAATATTTTTTTTTTATTTAATTCAATTCATTGATTTCCGTATTTTTAATCTGTTATAAAACACCATGAAATAGTAGCGGCCATGTTATTACGCCGTACGGCTGTGTAAACAAAATATTGTCAACTGTCAGTCAACCGATTGGCGTAATATAGGCTTTGTACTTTTATTATTTTCGTAACCAACGTAATTTTTTCATTATTACACCTATTACAAAATATGCTTTAAATTATTTTTAAATTATATACAAATATCATATTTAGAGCGCATTTGATACAAATCGAACTGACGTCATTTACGCTGTCCAATATGGCGTCCAGTAAGAGGCGTAGACGCGCGAAATTTGAAAATTTAAAATTTAAATGCATTTTTATGGCGCTTATCGAATGAATAAAAATTTTCTTTTTGTCTGACTGAATACAGACACAATTATTGATATTATGAACACAATAGGGGACATGAAACGCTACCCTGTGATACTCCAAACCAGTTTTCAATAGGTAACTAGTTTATCTAGCTAGAAATTATAACTTAATTATTAGTAAAGAAATCAAAAGCAAAAAAAAATTAGTATAGTATGCAACTGCTGTTCAGCATTGACAGGACGCAATTATGGCAGTTGCCCACAGTGAAAAAAGGTGAGTAAACATACTTTTAGTATACCTACTTTAAAAAAAGAAACGTTGCCACACACTAGAATGTTCTACTGTATCGTGTGTGCGTTCACGAACATAAACTCACTTACACAAATAACCAGATCTGGAACAACAGTCTATAGGCCATCCGTATATAAGTTCTTTGCGGGAATCGAACCCGCAACACGCAGCGTAGGATGCAATCGCTCAATCACTGCGCCAACAGTGTCGTCAACTTACTTGTGTTATTTTTTGGGGAACATTAAACCTTAAAGACATTTGACGTGTTCGTGAGCCTACTTCGACAGTGCTTTGTCCTACTGCTATCATTTATGAACATTGCAATATCACGGTCTCAAGAATTTCCACTGTCCACCAGATAGTTCATCAACCTCACAAAGACCCCCCCCCCCCTTCCTACCTATTGGCCTAGCTCTGTTCCTTTGATTATTTACACTATACAAGTAAAACATTTTAACTAAAAATATGTAGCGCCTATTACAATTTATCTGCAACCTGTCATTTTCATTGTAATTATTTTTGTACAATATATATATTGTACTTACGAGGAGCTCGTGGCTAAGTTAAAGCAGTACAGACCGATCGGTCAAAGGTTAAGCTACCATGTGACCATCCCTTTCATACCGAGTTCCCTCCGTGCCTCGGAAAGCACGTAAAGCCGTTGGTCCCGGTTGTCAATTGTAGATCTTTGGCAGTCGTTATGGGTAGTCAGAAGCCAAAAAGTCTGACAACCAGTCTTACCAAGGGGTATCGTGTTACCCAGTAACTGGGTTGTGGAGGTCCGATAGGCAGTCGCTCCATGTAAAACACTGGTATTCAGCTGCATTCGGTTAGACTGGAAGCCGACCCCAATATAGTTGGGAAAAGGCTAGGCAGATGATGATATATATTGTACTTTCCTCATTGTTTGTACATAATTGTTAATTTGTGTGCCGATAGATGGCGATGTTAGTTGAGAAGCGATTTCTAGAAGTCGGTGTTAAGATTTTCCGCTCATTAACAAGGTCGCATCATTTGTTATGCCAAAATGATGAGTAAGACACAAGCGCTGCTCGCTGGAGGCGCCAACCTCCCACCACCCTTACAGCTGCAAGGAGTCGACATCGCGTGGTCGCCACAGGTCAAGTACCTAGGGGTCACCATCGATCGTCGGCTCACCATGGGAAGTCACGTCCGCAAGGTCGCCGCAAAGGGCAGAGCTGCCCGCGCTCTGCTCCACCCGGTCCTCTCATCCCGCCTCCCGCTGCGTGCCAAGCTGGGTGTATACAAAACGTACATTCGCCCGCTGCTCACGTACGCAGCCCCAGCTTGGCTCGCCCTCACTAGCGAGTCTAACAAGAAGCTCCTCCGCGCGCAGCAGAACCAAGCGCTGCGGAAAATTACCGCTGCCCCTCGCTACGTGAGGAACAGCGGGATCTTAGGATCGAGAGCCTGGACGACCACTGCAGGCGCCTCGCGTCAACCATGTTTGCGCGTGCCGACGCATCTGCTTGGCCTCACGTCAAGCATTTAGCGCCCTGGCATGCGCGCCCACCTAATTAAACGCCCCATTACTAATGCATCCACGCACCTGCCCCAGGCCAGGCCTAAACGGCCACCCAATGGACGTGCCCGTATCAACGGGCACCGAATTATACCGCGGGACAAGGGCCATGCCCGTAACCCGCCTGCCGCGCCCCCTGGCGGGGACGTAGCGACTACCAACAGGCAACAGGCCAAAATGATCTCAATTGGTAATATATAGTAACACAGTAGTACAGTTGTTTTATTATCATACTAGTTACGACAGTTTGAGAGCTGCAGTGTCTGTGACCACCTAGTGTGTGTGGTCCAGTGGAGTGAACTGGTTGTTCACTCATTATCAAGCAGGACACAGAACAAAGCCTTGATGATGTATATAATCAAAGCTCTGTTACAATATATATATATTGTTGCGGCGTACGCCTACAAAAATAATGATAATGAAAATGACAGGTTGCAGATAAATTGTAGTAGGCGCTATATATTTTTAGTTAAAATGTTTTAGTTGTATAGTGTTCTCGTTCATTCCATCCTTGACCGGCGATCTGCAGTGCAATTCTGTAAGAAATCACCCGCGAATTCGAATCCTATCTTGAAACCCTATTTCACTTGTCTAAAGTGAAAAGTATTTAGTATTCGCTAAAATAGTTATGTAAAAATTGCTCGTTTCACCTATGTTCTCGTTTAGTGATGCTAGCGTAGTTTCCATCGATTTACAGAATACTTAAGACAGTTTTCACCGCGGAATCAGAAGTGAGAACTGAAGTGAATTCTTACAGAATAGCATAGCTGTACGCAATATTTTTTACTAGCTTCTGCCCGCGACTTCGTCCGCGTGAAAGTCGTTTATAGTGGATGCAGACAAAGTCGCGGATTTCAAAATAGCATATGTCCTTCCCCAGAATTCCAGCTATCTTCATACCAAATTTCATTAAAATCAATTCAGCAGTTTCGTCGTGAAAGCGAAACAGACAGAGTTACTTTCGCATTTATAATATTAGTATGGAGTACGGATTACTAATGAATGTAATGTTATTCGGGACTTTGATTTGGCACCAGTACACCACAAAGATATAATAATATAACATCATATGTGGGGACATTTCGCACATGGCCATCTGATCCCAAACTAGGGGGACCTTGTACAGTCAACAGCAAAAGTAGATGATCAAAATCAGAAATTCAATACTAATGAACGGAGTTCGCGTCAGAACTGTGTGGCGTCGAAGTGATTCAAAAGTATGTGTGTGACAATCACATACTTTTAATAAATAAACTAGTAATAAATTGTATAAATTAGTGTTAGTAAATTAGTATTGAATTTCTGATTTTGATCATCTACTTTTGCTGTTGACTGTACTATAGGTGTCAGACAACTGATATACATACACAAATACATTTTTAATTACATACATATTATAGATAAACAATACCCAGACACAAGGCAAACACAAGTGCTCATCACACAAATATTTATCCTGGAATCCAACCCGCAACACGCTTTTCAACTTTTCTGATTAATTGTTGCGGGATCCAAGACAGTTGAATCGTTTCTCTGGGACTCGTCGAGATTCATTTCTTCAGCGCGTTTCCGCTTGTCGCCACTGTTGCTTCTGACTTGCAGGAGTTGCAGTGATTTGGGAATAGTATTGTGGGCTTGTCCCAAAAAAAAGAGATGGTTCATAAATCTGTTGTGAATGAATAGACTGTTTATGTTTTAAGCACTGCTTACTGTTTTGTCCGAAGATACCGACAAAAAAAAATTAAATACCTATCCGAACAGTCATTTCCAGGGGTGTACATAGTGACCGGTAAACGTACTCCTTTCGGCAAATTCGGAGGCCTGCTGCGAGATGTCTTGGCCGAGGATATGTTCGCAACACAAACGAAAGCCGCTCTAAAGGCTGTTGATCCTGTGCCGAGGGATCTGGTAGAGACCGTCAGGCGTCAATATTGGTCAGGTGAATTAACATGATATAGGTACCTACTGTAAGAGATCCTGATGGAGTATTCTTACTGGTACCGGGATATGCGTGATCGTAATAGGTTTATTCTATAAATAAAAGCACTGAAACTCGGTACTGGTTTATATTATCAGATACTTGTAGTGTGCCCGTGACAAGATCAGGCTAGGAAGTCCTAATGTCAAAACGTAAAGCAATACAAGTCTACTATTCAAACTTATTCTAGAAGCTTGCTGAGTGTTCCGTCATAGAGTATAATATCTAATGGATATTATCTCAGAAACACATCAGATCTCCACAGTACTCAACGGCACGGAATCTTCGCCAAGTGCTTATCTCGCAATAACTAAAACTTGATGTTTCCAATGATTGTTTCTTATCAGAGCAGGTCAAAAAAAATAGTTAATTAGTTAATTAGTGAGTGATATTGAAGGACACGTCAATAATTCGATTAAACGAAAGAAAACTCAAACGGTTAACAACCACGCAAATTCTAAAAATATCGTACAAAATGTTAAAGTTACCTCTGCGGAAACTACGCTATTCTACAACAACTAAGGGATAAAAAGTAATCCAAAAGGTACGAACCTAATAATAATCATCAAATATATTGAGAATATTTAACAGAAATCATCCTTATTGTGCCTAAAATTCCTCTACAAGTAACGCCATCTGTCATCAACTATTAGTACCATACAACAAATTGTTACATCTTCCGCTACTGCACGGTAGAGGTCGTCACCACTATAACAAATACATAACTAGTACATCTCACTAGATGGCGCCCGCACCCTTATGTTCAAGATGTCAACAAAAAGTACCCATAAGAGAACACCTTACTTGCACACTATGCAAATACAGAGATACGACCTAGAATACGCAGGTGTCTCTAAAGATCATTATTTGAAAACAATGACCCTGGAACATAAAAAGTCGTGGAAATGCCAGACTTGCATATGAGAAATACTTATGTCAGGAAATACAGATACCCCCATACGCACCCCGAGAGACCTGGATTACACCCAAAACGTACCCTCACCATCAGAAGAACATAATATCACCCTGAGAAAGAAAACAATTAACTCCACTATTTGCTCTGACGGGGAACACCCAAATATTCCGAAATATTTTATTCCGAATTTCGATATTCCGATTTTCAAAAGTCCGAATTTCATAATACCTAAAAATTATAATCTCTATTATTTAAAATCACGAAAGTTATTTTACCGAATGTCGTAAATCCGATTTGTTTGTTTTCCGATTTTCATATGTTCGAAGAATCAAATGCTCGATGAGTTCTCGGTCCGAAAAACGAAATTCCGAATTTCAATATTTCGAATAAACTGTTAAAATTAGGATTCTGATTCAATTCAGCTACGCATATATATTCAAAATGGGGACACCATTTTGAATATATATGCGTAGCTTGTTTCGCAGACAGAAATTTCATAGAATTTCGTTTCCCAGAAAATATTTCATATAATATTTGGTTCTTGTATTTTTATTTCGACTATTAATGTTTCAAAGACTATTTACTTGAATGAAACATATTTCACAGAAACACAATTCAAAGAATTTTTAATCACATTTTTTTGTTTAACAAACTTATCAAACAGTCGAATTACTTTTTAACAAATATTGTTTATTCGGTGTATTTTTCTATGGAATTTATTTCAACAAAAATATATAGGTATAAAAAGAAAGACAATAACAAAAATAATCTTAAAAAGTCAATATGTTGTGCTACAAAAGTTAATGACAGAAACGAATTGCTGTGAAACCGACTCCACGTAGTCTTGTCTGCCCTACCCCTAGAGTGTAATTTAAATTCGCGTAGGCGCGGAGGGGCGAGGCGGCCAGCGAGCTGAGGAACAGGTGGTTTTAACGCCCGCCGCCGCGGCTGAGGCTGGCCGGCGAAGCCGGCCAGTAAGCCGAAGCTGCGGTGGTGAGCGTGAATACCATCTGCGACGATAAGCTCGCGTGGTACCGCCGGAGCCCCGCAACGCCGTAGCCGTGACAGAAACCATGCCTGCTGCATGTTGCATGTTCGCTTGCATGCTCGCTTGCATGATGCATGCTTGCTTGCTTGCATGCTGCATGCTTGCTTGCACGCTGCATGCTTGCTTGCATGCTGCATGCTTGCTTGCACGATAAACGATTGCACGATAACTTTAAAGATAATCGGAATTTTAATAATCGGAATTCGTATTTTTGATGTTCGGAATTTTCATTATGTCGGACTTTTTGTTATTCGATCTTTTGAAACTCGGTATTTTGAGAATAGTAATTATAAACGTTCGGAATTTTGAAATTGTAATATTATAAAAATAGGATGAATGATAAATCGGAGTTGCCATATTAGGAATTTTGAACTATTCGGAATTATGAAAATCGGTATTTTGAAATTCGTATTTCTGACTTTCGGAATAAAGTTTTTCGTATTTATGTAGTGTACCCGCTCTGACGATCTGAGTGTTTCAGTAGACACTATTCGGACACAAGAAAATGCGGAAATACTGAACGATCATATTCGCTATCATAATTATGGTGCGCGCGCGCGTAGTATACGTAAATATTACAGACTTCAAATAAACGAAAACAAATTTTTTTTGGCTACGTTATTTAGTTGAGGTCAAAGTCGTAGAACAAATGTTATTCTTGGTGATGATACGAAGTCCAGATTAAGAGGTTTTGGATATTTTTTCAATTTCCCTGTATAGAGTAGGAAGAAAAGGCGCAAAAAGCCGGCCACTAGTCATTGAACTGCTCAGTAAAAGAATGACTAAGTACATTATATACATTATAAATCAGCCAGTGTTTTCACTGGACTATTCGTATTTGAATTTTTGGATGCAAATGCAAGAAAGGAGAGAGCACAGATGCGAGAGGAACTGTTTAAGGCCAGGAAAAATGACGTTCATGCTATAATAAAAAAGAATCGTCTATATTTATATCTCCAGCAATTGTAGATCTTTTTTTTAATGGGAATATGCCTCAGGGTTAGTCGCATATAAATTCTATAATAAATATAATTTTAATTTTTTTTTTGTGTTACTGTTTCTTAATTGATTTGGATGATAAGAAGTAGGCACTAAAAAGTGAAAAGCAAAAGCTTATTTTTCAAAAAAGACCCTGCAAAGCTCTACCTTAAGACAACTAACTAACCCTATCTCTTTCTCCATGTCACTATCTACCCGTGTGTCAAATTGTACCCATCAGCTTCAAGGTTTCCATCATCATTCTCGGTAAACTTTATTTTAACATATTTTAAAATCTCAAACTTGTTTTTATTAATGTACAAAAATTCATCATGATCTACCTATAATTTTTTTACTGTTTATTAACCCCTTGTATCAGAACGCAGATCTACGCGTTACAGTAGCGTTTTAATTGGGTCTGTAATTACGGCATACGAAGGGCTAAGCCATTTTTTTTATTATTCAATGTTTTATTATTATTGAATGAGTTTTAAATTCAGATCATTGTATTGTTATTGGATGACTAAGTTTCGAATTGTATTATTTGAATTGGTTAAGCAATTAATATGTACAACTAAGTTTCATCTTTTAACACAAAAATAATACTATTACGTCAATAAAGTACATTAATATTATTATTATTATAACACCTACTGCGATCGCCAACATGCGTCGGACAAGCATGACGATTATGGGTGAAACCCCCTTTAGGGGAGACATATGCCCAGCAGTGGGCGTGCAAAGGTTGACATGTTGATGATGATGATTAGGTACGTATTAAAACATTTGTTGTTCATTGTTCATGTGTTCAATTATCAATTTTCGAAAAGTAAATAATAGACAGTTCTATATTTTCCTTTCGAAAATTGAAGACCACACAGACACACACACACACACACACACACAACACAACACACCATACACAACACAACACAACACATCATAAACATGTACCTAATCGTTTGATTCAATATTGGTGAACACAGGCGTTAGTCATCCTATTCTATCTCGTTTCCAAAAACAAAACGTCTGTTATTTTTATACACATCAAAAGTGTCTAGGGCCGTTCTTATTTTAATGCCTTATTGAAATGAAATGTATGTCTATTTAGATTGACTAAATAAAATATTATCGTATGTGTAGATCGACGAAGTACCTACCTACTCTCTGCTTTTGCAAAACTTTTTGCGATTTTGGATTATTCTGGTTTTTTCACCTTGGTGCCTTAATTCTTAATTCATTAAAAAAATAATTCACAGATAAAAATAAAAGTTTTTAAGGTTGTTGTTGCGTAAAATAAACAATCAGTAGTCTGTATTTCCGCTGTTAAAGCGTATAACAGAATCGCAGCGATTCGGGCAAACTCAATAACAGTTCATCTAAATCACTTTGCGTAAAGGCCGCCCACGCTCATTGTAACACGCGAAAAAGATTTTCTGGTGTGTGAAGAATAATGAAGGCAATAATTTCGTGGCTATCGTGTGACTTTTGACCAGGTAAAAGTATATCTGTGATCTTTTTCCATCACATTACATGTGTGAATTTGATAAAGAGTTCAGAACGGCGGTATTTGCGCACGTATGTCATGGCGTCTTGTGTACGCTCGTGCATATAGCGTAGTAAAAGATGACGGGAGCACCGCCTTCTGACCCAGGTGCTCACCATCAACGTTCTGCCTCCCTATGGCATCTCTCATGTATATATAACTATCAGCCCTCAGCTGCTCCTGGTTGTTCCTGATATAGGTCAACTATTCCGTCTCTGTTTTAGCGTCTACGCAAATGTTTCATCCCATATTTTACCCTGTTCTGGGATGATTTTTAAAAACGCTGATACATGTAATGTTCCTGATATAGGTCAACCTCTCCGTCCCTATTTTAGCGTCTATAAAAATTTTTCATCCCCTATTTTACCCTCTTCTGGGATGTTTTTTTAAAAACGCTGAGTCATGTAATATTCTTGATATAGGTCAACCTTTCCGTCTCTGTTTTAGCGTCTATACAAATTTTTCATCCCATATTTTACCCTCTTCTGGGATGATTTTTCAAAAACGGTGATAAATGTACTGTTCCTGATATAGGTCAACCTTTCCGTCGCTATTTTAGCGTCTATACAAATTTTTCATCCCCTATTTTGCTCTCTTCCGGGATGATTTTTAAAAAACGCTGACACATGAAATTATTAACCAAAAGACAAATTTTCATGGTTTGAACTACAAAACTAACGGGTTTCCTATTTATACATTCATCCCCAATTTTACGCCCACGGGAGCTGATTTTCCAAAAACACGGAAACACGTGGTTTTTTATTTATAACCAGAATGATAAACACCAATTTTCATGGTTTAAACTACAAAAATGATGATTTTTCATTCAAACTTTCATCCCCTATTTAACTCCCTTAGGGGTTGAATTTCGAAAAATTCTTCCATATTCCTTATCTACATTATAAAGGGAAACTCGGTGCAAAATTTCAGCTTTCTAGGTCCAAGGGTTTGGGCTGGGCGTTTATGAGTCAGTCAGTCAGTCAGTCAGTCATTCATTCAGTCAGTCAGTCAGGACTTTTCTTTTTATTTATATATATATCTTTTGATCGAAATTCCATTTTTAAATGACGAAATTTACTTTAAAGTATCCATAGGAGCTACAAAGAACAGTTGATCTTTATTAACTAAAGTAAAACCACGGAGACCATGCTTGATCCCTAGACACTTTTGATGTGTGTAGATAAATTATCTCAAGTGTAAACTATCTCTCATTCCTGACGCATCTTCTATGTGTAGTGGCAAAACAATTGAAGCCGAACTATTAATTGTATAGCGGGCGGTCGACGATCGACCTATTGACCCAGCCAGGGATGAACAACATTTTTTTAACAAATCAGTACAGGTCAGATAAATATTACGTACCTATCATGACTTTTTACCTAATGTAGTTTGAGGATCGTGGCAATAAAAACGAAGAATATAAACGAACTACTTTTATTAAAATATTTTATAAACCTTCTTAGAGCTATAAACGTTCAAACACACACCGCTTATTTAACCATCCTCGCCATCTTTCTATTATATTCTCCTCCTCTCTCTTTCCATCTTTTGTCTCACTCACACCTTTACGTTTCATTCTGCACACCATCCATACATTACATTCCATTTTCCATCCTACATTCGGTTGTCCTGCTCTAATATTGATATAATTTAATTATTTTATTGAAGTTAGTGTACTTATAATTTATTTGCAAAAAATATAATTTTGTATGTCTTAGTTGGTAAAACATGGTAAACTGCACATTCACCAAACATCTAGTACTATAATTATATCCAAATGTGCGATGCTTAGAAATAAAGTTATATGAATTTGTAATTTTATAGTTAATGAGTAGGTACCTACCAGCTTTTCCTTATTTTCTCAGTTTTAGTAAATGGAGGTGTGGCGGTATTACTTCGTAAACAATTACAATCGGATATTCTCTTATTATTTCAGTACCAGAAGAATGTCCGTGGAGTTTTGTTGCTCGTTGTTCTCTATAGAGACTTATCTACCTACGTAGGTAACTTGTTTGAATCTTCTGACTAACTGAATAACTGCTTTACAATTAATAAAGTCAAATGTTTTGATTGAAATAATTAGGTAGGTACTTGGACTTTGACTTCGATATAAACTTTTTTAATAAGTTACATTTAACATTAACATTTCTGAACCTTGCTTTGTGTTGTACACACGACTACACATCAAGCTATACATTTCCAGTATAAGCTGATCTCGTATAGTACAGAATTTTCATACAATGAGAGTTCACCTAGAACTGGAAATGTTTAGCTTTATGTGTAGCCGTGTGTACGTAGTATATAGGCGTATTGGTCGAAGAGTAATATCGAAAAAACAACTAAGAAAGTATGTGTGTATTTTCTGTTTATTCATCCATCAATTGAAAGCGAAAAAATGTTGAGCGCTTCTCTCTTTTTCGCGATGCGCGACGACCTTTCGCGCATGCGTACAACAACTAGTCTGCTGCGCGCGCGCGTTCTAACAGACGTATTGCGTGTAAATTCAAAATGGCGCCGGTTCAGATAAACGAATAATTGTTGTTTATCAATAAAATAAAAAAGCTTAAAGTAATTAATTAGCTCTAAAATTAAAACAAAGATAAACGGTGATTCTGAAAATAGATTGTTACTAAGTGATGTTTGAAGTTGCTGATAGTATTTGATCGGTTAATTCAATTAATGAGATTTTATATTCAGAAAGTAATTAACTAAATTGGCATTAGTTAATTAAAAATCCCAGTAAAAGAAAATAAATACCATAGAAAATTAAGACTATTATTCTAAAAAGTTAGTAAACTACAAATATAGGAACTCGTAAAATCTAAATTCATACCTTAAAAGTGGTAATTTGTTTACACTACCGTAATATCCGAAATAAATAAAACAACTCTGAAGGAAATCGTAAAAGTTTAAACAAACTTTCTTCAACGTAATGACTTCCTTCCAATTCTAAAATGGGATTAAAATCTTTTTAGTGATCAAGAATTAAAGTGATTGTGATTTGGAGAAACTCCGGAACTATGAAAATGTTGTGGTTTTGCCTGTTACTGGCACTGGGATCAGCCAGTTCCAGATCCCTGAATGAGACGGAAAAAGTTGAAAATATTAAAGGGTGAGTTTTCATTTTGTTTCTTTCCCTAACAAATTAGTACCTAACAGATTAATCTAACTCAAAAAATCCGGACAAGTTCGAGTCAGACTCGCCCACTGAGGGTTCCGTTCGAACTCCGTGGTTTGGTCACCCATACACTTTACCTCGATGATTGATAATTTACTGAAAGTGTTTTCGTATTTTGAATAAAGACTAAGTATATTTTTTATGATTTAATTACAAATGTGTAGTTTTTAGACCTTTTCTTGTACTTGTAGTATAAGACGATATTACTTGCCAAATTTCATAGTTCTAGTCAATGGGAAGTATCCTATAAATTTAGATTCCCTTGAGCGTGTCGAAATTTACGTTTTTTTGCGACATAAACGGCCGTATCTTTTTTTCGCGTTAACTTAGAAGTTTATGTTTATCACAGCTTCAAGGGACTGTAGACTTGAGTATATGGTTTTAATTTCAACTCGATACCTTCACACGTTCTCGAGATAAAAAATCTTGACAGATAGACGGACAACAAAGTGATCCTATAAGGGTTTCGTTTTTTTTCCTTTTGTAGTACGGAACCCTAAACACAGTTTTTTGGGAAATCGTAAAGTACGTTATGGTAATCATGACATGCCAAAGATGATGCGGAGGCTCGTTGCTAAATGGTTCGGTCAAGGTTAAGCTACGCTTGACGCGGTCGGTCTGTGGATGGGTAACCATCAATTTCATACAGACATCCCTCGAAAAGCAAGTAAAGCCGTTAGTCCCGACTAGCATTCATAAATCTTTGGTAGCCGTTATGGGTAGTCAAAACCCAGACAGTCTGACAACCAGTCTTGCCAAAGGCTTTCGTGTTACCCAGTGACTGAGTTGTGGAGGTCAGATATTAAGTCCCTTCATGTAAAACACTGGTATTGAGCTGCATTCAGTTAGACTGGAAGCCAACCCCAGCATAGTTGAGAAAAGGCTAGGCAGATGATGACCTTAATATCTTTTAAGGAAAATACGATATTTTGAGATAACGTGTACCATTTTCAAATTCCCCTTAACAAACGTAAATATTACATGAGATTATGAATGCCCTTATCATTTTTGAAAAAAAAACATCGAGTTTAATAAGTGTTAACCAAAATTGCACTACATACAGCCCATTTGCATTAAGGCGGTACCCTGAGCAAATAACCTTGAGCGTTCGTTCCCTCTGCGCCGCGCAACAGATACAGTAGCAAAATAAGCTCAGATTTTAGAATTAAATCTTTATAAAATCACATATTGGGATTTTGAAAATAAAAATTCTACCAAAATGTTCATTAATAAATTGCCTATCCATTAGTGTTAGTAAAAAATCGAATTAATGGTTACTTGCCGAGGAGATGCATGTTTTCAATAATTATTTCTCATTTCTGTGGTTTCGTTGTGAGGAGTTTAGTTAATTAATATACTTCGTAAACAAAAATGAGATCTACCATTTTGGCAACTTTGACTTTGACTTTGGAGTCAAGATTATGCAGAAATTTAATCTATTTTTTATTTGTTGATATTTCTTTTGGATGTAGAGTATTTAGGTCCGAAAAACTGAACAAAAAACGGCTAGCGCTGCGTTTTGCACAGGGACGCGAAAGAAAAGCTTTTTAACAAAAAAAAATCCGCCTTCATAAAGAAAAAAACTGCGTTAATTTCGTAAGTCCGCGACTTTTTGGTTTGATTTGTAGTATTGTATTGCCGTCGATTATTTGTTAGATACTAATATTCTACTTATCCATTAAAATAGAAACACCAAAATCGAACTAAGTACACTGTAAGACATTCGTGGTCAAACATAAAAAAAATATACGTGATGGTGAAAATCTTCCTTTTTTTGAAATCAGTTGAAAATTGTGAGGCATCGTTCATTGACCAAATACCAATCACTCTTCAGTTGCACTGATGACTCACTATTTTCTTAACACGAATGGACGAGAGCAACACTTTGAGAATAGATCCTCTGGTTCGAGAGGATACTACAGACTCTGCTCGTAGTACAGACAGCGTCATCAACTGCTTACCCACACATTTAAATTTCTTCGGATAGGGGGTAAGTAGTTGCTGACGCTGTCTGCACAAACGGTATCTCTGCAATGAAAACATGTTTCCTAACCGGTCTAAAGCCTTATTACAAATCAAGGATCCCCATTTTTTACATAGGGATACGATACATCCACAGAGAACCTACAGATAAATCAATTTAGTCCAAACAAATATATCCCCTAAACAGTTTCAGCCAATGACAATCGTGAGTTCTCATCATCATGCCAACCTTTAGACGCCCACTACTGGGCATAGATCTCCCTCAAGGGGAGTTCAGCCGTAATCGCCATGCTTGGCCGATGCATGTTGGCGATCGCAGTAGGTGTGTTATGATACTCAGAAGGACGCTGCTGCCCATACTCTGGTCAATATCCCTCTACTATTTTTATTTTTGTTGTTTGTATGAGATGTTTCCCAGCAGTGGGATAGCATAGACTGAAAAAGAAATTAAATAATCTCAGGAAGAGATCTCCCTGAGATTATCTGTTTTTTTTTTAAGTCTTTTTAACCAACTACAAAAAAAAGGAGGTTATCAGTTCGACCCGTATGTTTGTATGTATGTAAGCATGTATGTATGTTTATCCGCGATTATCTCCCGTTGGGCTGAACCGATTTTGATGCGGTTTTCAGAAAAGTGTTTGTTACATTTTGGAGAAGGTTTTAGTATACAACAAACAGAAATTTATTCAGCGCTTTCTGAAAAAAACAACAATTACCGAGAAGACGTTTTCGTTTCTTTCTTTGGAGGACTTACAATCTCTGTTTTAACTGTGTTGCCGTTTCTTAATGGATTTGGGTGATAAGGAGGCACTAAAAAGTGGAAAATAAAAACTTTTTAGAAAAAAGAGAACCGCCTTCAAAAAAACACTAAAAAGTGATAAATAACGTTAGTACAAAACACAGATCGTCATCCGTGTTTTGTGCTAAAGTTATTTATCACTTTTTGGTTTTTTTTTGAAGGCGGTTCTCTTTTTTCTAAAAAGCTTTTTTTCTGTATCCTCTTCATCTTTCGTTATTTTTAATAGAATTTATGAAATCGGACCCACTGGTCTGATTTCAAAAATTCTTTCACTGACAGAAGGCTACACTAATTCTGAGTGATAGGCTACTGCTGGCTTCTAAACTGACGAAGTTGGCAGAAACTAGTCACATCAAACCTGTCCTACCCCTCCTCATCCATATAAGTTAGTCTGATTCTGTAGCTGTCTGTTCGCTTAGCTTCTAAAACCTCGTTCTCAACGCCTTTGGTACCAAAAAAAAGGATCATTAGGTACCTACCTACTTTTCATTTTTCAATAGACGGTTGTCTGTTATTTTTTTTTGCCAGATACTTTAGCGCCTGGCTGAAATTATGGCCCAAGAAAAATGTCGGGCAAAATGTATGTTGGTTTTAAAAAATGTTCTGTATAATAAAAACCACCTGAATCTGAGAATCATATTTCATTTCCATTCGTAACTTACCTGAATATTTGCTAAAATAGTTCTCACTTAGTGGCGATAGCGTAGTTTAGTTTTTACCGCGGGATCAGAAGTGAGCACTTAAGAACAATTGAGTTTTTACAGAATATCATTGATATACGCTTGAACGTAAGCGAGGCAGGTACCTTTTGTACCTGATACCTGAAAACTGACTCACCGATAATGTAGCAAGTACACATACCTACCTTCTTCTTTAACCTTTTCTATATCTTGTTTTTTAGTACTTTGCCCCTCACTAGGACTTTCTCGTATATCGTGGGTGCGTTTACTCAACTCAAAACCATTTATTTTAAATAAACCATTTACAGGCACTTTTGAATTGTTAGAGTCAGTCAGTCAGAAAGTTGAAGCTAGTTGCTCATTCCAAACATAAATAACTATAGGATATATTCCAAACATAAATAAATAATAATAACAATAGGTTTATATGGAGAAGAACGAGCAATTAACTCCATGATCACTCTTTAAAATCAATAATAATATTAGAAAGAAAGAAAGAAAAAGCATATAGGCCTGCACAGGACAAAACACAAAAACACACAACTCTATTACACAAATCTATTATCAAAATCGGTCAAACAATACCTAGGAATTATCAAAAGACCGATCGAACGAATCACATTTACCAATAAGAGAAACGATGATTCATTAAGTACCTACAGTATCGCTGCTTTCCTCACAAGGATTGCATGCGTAATTACATAGTTTTATTATTGTTTTGATTTATACCTGAATTAATCTAATTACTTATCCGCACGTTCATTTCCCATTAAAAAGGAGACGAGAACTTGATAATCCAGACAGACACAAACGCAGTGTTTGAGTTGAAGCCCGGTTTCACCAGAGCAGATAACTTTTTTTTTTTTTTAAATCTTGATTTATTTACGGGGTTTTTTCTAAACAGAATATGTCACCCCGATGATTTAAAACAAATTATTTATAAGTACATCTTACTATACACTAGTCTACCCGCAACCCTATACCTATTATAATAATACGATAAAGCGTCCTAGCTACATCTGATAACGGCGAGGCTAGAACGCTGTTATAGAAGCCTACATTAAAACTATGGACAAAAGCTTGCCGCCTTTGGACCCCAATACGAACACACTCCGTTAGGATATGATGCACGTCTTCTATATCTCCACAGACAACACAGTTGGGAGATTCAACTTTGAGCATCATGAATCCGAAACTATTGAGTGGTATGTGGCCGGAACGGAGTCTCAAAGCCGTCACAACCTCCTGTCTTTTCATCCCTCCCTCGCTGAATCAAAGCATCCGTGGAAGAGTTGGCTGAATCGTCTTATACCAAATACCTTTCGTTAAAGACCTTTTATCAAAATATTCTGCCCAAGATTACATACCTCTGTCTCTAACTAAGGGTAAGAGCTCAGTGTGCCAAGGACTACACGGATAAATTTCCCCATCTGACCCGGCTTCATTTGCCAAGCGATCAACCACCACATTACCTTCTAATCCAACGTGAGAGGGGATCCATTGCAATAAGAGCAGATAACTTACGGGCGTAATCACGTGCGATTTTTGTGCATGCTGTGGTCTCCCTGTAAGTGAAGAAGTACACCTATAATACTTTAATGGTATTAACAATATGTAACGTTTCATCATCATCATCATCATTTCAGCCTAAAGACGTCCACTGCTGGACATAGGCTTCCCCAAGGGGGAGTTTTTGCCATAATCGCCAAGTAATTTTTAGTGTGTGTAATGTTTCATCTTATGTTGAAGATAATAATACAAATAAATCATAATAATATTTTGTTTATTTATGACAACTAGACCCAATTGTTAGTAACAATGCTCCTAAAAATTATTGTTAGTAAACAAACGCAGAAACAAAAAACAAAAAAGACAATGCGTGGTTAGCTGTGGGATCTTCTGACATCCACAGCATGCGACAACTAAGGTGCATCGTACTTTTCTATTAACATACTTAGGATGCCGTTAGAACTAGACCGCGCTCTCGACAAGATGGAATTTGTTTTATTGCATTATGGCGTAAAAATCATCGGTATGGGCTAATGCGAACATAACGGACGTACTACAATAGCGCGGCAGTTCCAACAGCATCCTGAAGCAGTAATTATGCTGAATACGCAAGGCGACTAAGTATACCTTAGCCACAGGCGTCTAACGTGCTAAGTGCACCCCTTATGGGATACGGGCCTGGGCTTAGGGCGTCGCTGGGGGTAGGCAGCAAAGGAATAGGCTGGATCGGATTTTGGATGATTTGAATACTACAAGCTCAGCGATGCGGGCAGGCATGAGCAAGGGTGTGGGAGGGGACATACGAGGTCGTCGCGGCGTGCCTCGGCTCGTGCTAGTAGCCCTATTACTCTCCTGGACGTGTGCAGTCAGATACTGCTGTAGTGTTTCGTGTGAACAGATCCACTCCAACGCGTGCAGGCGCTGTTCGAAATACTACAGCAGTATCGACCGCGATTGCGTCCAAATAAGCCCGCCCCGATGTGGCCGGATCTTTAGTAATAAATACCTTTGCTAGATTCCAATCTAACCTCACTAAAAAATAATGCTCTAACACAGGGGTCCTTGAACCATAGGTCGTCCCTGGAAGCACCAGCTGTGGTCCACGACGTCATTACATAATTATTAAACAACAACGAGTCGACGACGCGTCTAAGGACCCAAAACTGCTAATTAAAAATACGCATTTCCACACTATAGTACTCATAGTACTTCATTTCATTTTTCATTTCATTTCATTTCATTTTTGCTTTGGATTAATTTTATACTTTTTTGTATTTATAGAACAACCGTATGGATAATTATTATTATTACTGCTAAACAGTTGGTGGTCCATGGCAAGACAAAAAAATTGTCAAATGGTCCCTCAACGCCGAAAGGTTAAGAACCACTGCTCTATCATAACGCAAATGAACATCTATAAGCTCCCTACAGTTCAATCAATACGCTGCTATTTTAAACTACATTAATCAAAGCACTCCAACAGGCTGTAAGCACAGCCCTGCGGCAGCTTGTTTTAATAACATCCAGATGCATGTAGTTCTAAGAACAAGTTAATGAGTGCATTCATACGAGGGCCATTTGAAACCCGAACGATTATAGTGGCTTCATGTTCTGGTGTTGGCAGAGTACCTAGTTACTTACTTGATAAAGTTAAGTTCGTTATTATAAATGCGAAATGATGTTGTACGAAGTGATTTTAAAAGACTGTTCATGAAGTTCTTTTTTGCTCGTTTTTTTTCATAGAATCTATTGTTTAGGACGAACAACTAGGTTTAGCTTTTTGACAGACTGACTTCTGGACAAGTGCCTGTAAATCGTTTATTTGAAATAAATGATATGATTTGATTTGAAATAGCGTCGGTCTGTTTGTGACCAATTCATGACTGAAGTGCAAACCGATTTCGATTAAACACTAAAAACTGTTGGCACAATGGCGTGAGTCAATAATGTCACCTCTCAAGATGTTTTTAGGTTAAGAAAAACGAATTAACTCACTGTGTTGTCAGGTTCGTCCGACTAGTTTCGATGGCATACGGCCACTTTTCTCAAGGAGTTCCATAGGATGACACACTGCCCGTCGCGTTCCTGCGGGCACTCAACCTGCTCTCCCATGTGCACTCCATTGTACCACAATATCATTGTACCTGAGGAGGTCAATATTCGCTACTTATCATAAATAATAATAGTTATGCAAATTACAGACACAGTTACATTTTTCTGTCACAACAAAACTATCATAAAAAAAAGGAAAATGAAAATCATTTACATACAATTACAAGTCCCCATTAAATCATCACAGAACATATTTATATTGTAGTTTATATCCAAGGTCGATTGGACCTTGATTTTTATGTCCGCCATTACGAGGAAGCGGCTATTCAAGAAAATTGATCTCATCATTTTTTGTTCTATGGTATAATTGTACTCTTCATGTTATCGAGACGTAAGGTAGACATCAAATGTGATGGGTGGAATAAAAACATGGTATGCGCGTGAGCATCGTTGATATGTACAGACGCCAGCACATCAAGCCATACCTAACTGTCAAATTTTCCTAATTAAATATGAACCTTATTGCTTTTGAAATAAAGTTGAAAACCTATCAAAGAAATTTGACAGATTGCAGTAGCTTGGTGTGCTGGCCTCTGTACTATATGATGGGAATTTCGGCGCGTGTGGTTTTTTGCCGAAAGTTGAGGAGGAAAAGCAGTCGTCATATTTGTGAACGGGCGTTGTCAGTAGAGATTGGTCAACTCTTAAACTGTCATGGCTTTTAGCTTGATTATTTTTTATCCGACTGCGCCAGAAGGAGGGTTATGTTTTTCGAGTGTATTTTTATGTTTTGTATTGCTAGATTACCTTCATCGTTTTCACATATAGAAGAAACAAGAATAATGTAACTAGTATTTTGTAAAAACTTGATGTAAAAGAGTATCCGTGGGGTTTCTTCCTCGTTCTTCTCCATAGAGTACTATTACCTATGTTTTGGAACTTTCTGACTAACTGACCAAATCCTTGACAATTCAAAATTGCCTGTGAATGGTTTAATTGAAATAAAAGCTTTGACTTTGACTTTTACAGTTTTATTCCATTGCCAAGTCATGGTTGATTGTTTTCTTATAATACACATGTTTTTAAAATCATCCAGCATATTAGACTGAATATTTTTGGACTAAGCAGTAACATTTCGCTGATTTGATCTTGTGCCCTTTGTTAGTTCCACATGTTGTTTGTTCAATTGCCTCATTTAGTGATAACTCTCAGGTATAAGATCAGATTCTTGGGCCAAAGAGTCCGCATTATCATACAACGTGCCAATACTGTCAGCCTTTTCGGCACTAGATCCATTGTCAGCGATGAAGACGAGTTTTTTAATGGCCTATAGACTCCCCCAATTATTTTATCAAGTTTTGCTAATATTTAATTAGGACATACCCAGTTTTAGAATATGCAAGCATAACTTTCGTTGAATTTTGGTCACTTACCTAGTTATCTGAATGCATTGTGGCTGCAACTTTGTGTAGGACTACCTCACGTTCTAAAAAAAACGTGACAGAAAGACGTGTCAGTTAGATACCAGACTTCTTAACCCGCTAATCACCTTCTACCTTTCTTCCAGAAACCCATGCACAGACAAGAACCACCTACTCCTGACTCCAGGGGTCCTGACTGCGGGCAGCATGAACCGCGCATGCGTATCGAGGTTCTTCACTGAAGGACCTGCTCGCTTGATACTGACCTTGATGACTGAAGTCAGGCAGTCAGTCTCAGCGTCTACAATGCTTTCAGGTAACGTCATTTGTTTCAGATGGCTTTTGCTCGCGACTTTGTCCGCGTAAATGTCGGTTATCGCGGATGCGGACGAAGTCGCTGATTAAAAAACCTGTATCCTTCCGCAGGGTTCAGGGGTTATGCCAAATTTCATTAAAATCGGTTCAGCCGTTTCATGGTGAAAGCGTAACAGACAGACATACTTTCGCATTTATAATATTAAAAGTATGAATTATGAACGAATTTCGGTCAGAGTAGCCAATCCTAACGAAGACTAACCTGGTAAAGCAAACGATAGGTATTATAAGTAAGTACAGGTGGAATGGCGTGACAGGTACCGCGGTAGACCACGAATGAGATGGCGGGGCAACTAGGACGGGTTCCTTAAGAATTGGCTAGACATCGAGTAGTCGAGACCGATGGAAGAAATGAAGGGAGTCCATTGCCTTGCAGTGGAACAGTACCAGGTCGAATGCACCTGTGTTTATCAACAATATCTTTTGCTTTTCACCTGTGCTTTTTACCAAATTCCAGTCACAGCAGTAGGCGCGAAGATTACGCTAGAGATATTACTTAGTGCACAAGTATGCACATACTTTCCTCTTCTTTCACTTTCATAGTATGATGGGACAGTAATCCAACAAAACCGGGGAGAGATCTGATGCCGGACCAACTGCTTTGCTTTCCAAGCCACTTCAAACTTCAGGCTGCTACTAAAAAAATAATGGAAATACCCAATAACATTTTGTCCGACATGGGTATTGTACTCAAGAGCTAGTTATAAGCAGTCGCACTTGTGACTACGAAACGACCAAGGCATTTATTTACTTAATCAGACATCATGCACATAAGTGCAAAGGCGAACTTAATGCATTTACACTTTACCTTCTTATCAAATAAATAGAAATAGTTCGAATTGAATTCGATCATTCTATGTTTAAATTTGACGACACAATTGATACAGTGACTGAACGGTTTGCTGCTGTGCATTTCGCGGTTTCAATTCCCGCACGGATTAATATTTGTATGGAGACGTAGAGTTGCGCTGACAACAGCCCGTTATACTATAATTTACTCGTTTAAAAACAACCTTTTACAATTTATTATAATCTTGTTCTCAGATGATGGTGGCTGCCTGGACATCAACGTTCCTCTGCTGCCAAACAGTAAAGCCGATCTGATCGTGAACATCAAGTGAGAATACAGAGAACAGTTTCTATGAAGCTATTTTTTTACTTTTTCAATGTATGTGTGCATTATAAACGACCAAAGTTCAGATAAAAATCGTGCAAAAAGGCTCATTTTCGGACGTGTTTACTGTTTTTGTATTTGTTTCTCAATACTTCGTTACATAGGAACCTAGATATTATCCACAAGATACCCGTGTCTTAAAAATATTTGGAGGAAAATTTGTTATAACGCTGTAATCAGGTACGAGCGTTTCTATGGCGGGATCCATACGTATGACGGGATGGGCGCTCTTAAATACGACAGTGTTATAGTCTTATGGTGACACATCACTTGGTGTATTTGAATAATTGCATTAGTTGGTTAATACAAAATATCATCATCATCATCATCATTTCAGCCGAAAGACGGCCACTGCTGGACATAGACCTCCCCCGAGTCTCGCCACATTGACCGGTCCCATGCGACTCGCATCCAGCGGATCACCGCAACCTTTACCAGGTCGTCGGTCCACCTAGTGGAAGGCCTTCCAACGCAACGTCTTTCGGTTCGCGGTCGCCACTCCAGAACTTTTCGGCCCCATCGGCCATCCGTTCTACGAGCAATGTGCCCTGCCACTGCCACTTAAGTTTGGCAATTTTTTGGGCTACGTCGGTAACCGTCTTGCGGATGTCCTCAATACAAAATTCTAATTGAAATGAAGTCGATTTTGTATTATAAAGGTCAATATTTGTACAAATACCTACGCCAAATGAAGTGCCGGCATTAAATTCGCTTATACAAATATTTGTTCTCCTAAGCTGTGGAGTTCATCACCCTACTCCTTTATTTAAACAGTTGAAAAACAAAAAAATAGAAAATAGATTTGCACTATTGAAGTTAAACAAACAAAGTTTATAAGTAACTAGCGGGCGCCCGCGGCTCCGCCCGCGTGAATGTCGGTTACCGCTGCTAAAAGCCTACTCAGGAAAGACACGGTCAGCAACATGATTCCCAGGTCTATTCACAGACACCGACACTAACATCGACGACGCAGTCATCATCCGCAGGCTGCACAGATTGTCTTTCTGTGGATGTTAAAGTTGTTAATGATGAAAATATTTAAATGTACCTAATTAATGCTAAGTTTTCACTTCTGCCGGCAGTCCCGGAGTGCAACCCGTTGTTTTAGGATAGATAACTAAAGCGATTATTGTAGAGCTTCTCTATAAACAACATTTGACGTTAAATTATTTTCAGGTAACAAAATATACTGATGATCCCGACCCGTGATAGGGCAACGTAAAGTTGCCCATGCGTAAAACATTATTTTCGTAAATCAATTCCTACTAATTTGAATGTTTGACCCTGGGATTTGTTTATAGTTAGTGCGAAAGAAATTTTTACAGGAAATTGAAGCCTTTTGAAGGGTCTAAGCCGCGCGGGTACCTTACTCATGGATCTAAACTCCCCTCCCGCACGCGCACCCCCGCCTTGGTGACGCCCACTTCGCAACGCGCCGTGCAGTAGAAATCGTAATATTTTAATTTCGCCATAACTTCAAAACCAAACGTTCAATTTTAATCATTCAATGACCAAATATTATCTACATAAACTGTACTTAGTGATGAAATAATTTATTTTGATAAGGATTAATAGCATGAGTAAAATAAACGCGTTTAAATGTAGTACAAAAAAAAATCAAGATTTTTAAATAAAAAAGTGGTTGTTGTGCCTCACTCGACATAGACAGATATAGTGTGTCGCGGACTTTTTTGTAGATATTTATAAGATCAACAATTCATTAGAACATTTTATGGTTCTATCTTTTATCGTTTAGGCAGCGTACGCAAAATAAGTAACTTTTCTGGTTGATTTTTTACACCTTGTGGCCGAAAAACCCAAATATCTTACGGAACCCTATTTTTCTCCAAAATAAAATGTAGCCTATGTTACTTGTGGATAATGTAGCTATCGAATGGTGAAAGAATTTTTAAAATCGGTCCAGTAGTTTTTGAGCCTATTCATTACAATCAAACAAACAAACAAAGTTTTCCTCTTTATAATATTAGTGTAGATGAGATTAAAAGGTGTTCAGATAAAGTCGAACATAGGCTTTGTGGATGCGTGTCCGGCCAAATTAGACGGTGTTAGCCTGTTTTGATTTTGGTTAGACTTATTACATTTTACCAATCACGGACGTGATACATTTTTTTAGAATAACATGATACAGACGACGAATCATCATCATCAGCCTTTTCCCAATAACCTGGCTTCCACAATAACCAGTAACTGAATATGAGTGGTTTACATAGAACCACAGTAACTGGGTAACACGATACTCCTTGGTAAGACTGGTTGACAGATATTCTGGCGTCTGACTACCCTTAACAGCTGCCACAGATCTTCGACTGACAACCGGGACTAACGGCTGTCATTACAACAACCATACAACACGATGCCCACGATGATCCCATATCTTCCCGTGGGCAGCAGTATTCTCTGTGCCTTTGTAACAACCATACTGCGATCGCCAACCCGCCTGCCAAGCGTGGCGATTATGGCAAAACCCCCCATTTCTTGGGGGAGGCCTATGTCCAGCAGTGGACGTCTTTAGGCTGAAATGATGATGATGACAACACGATGATAAACAACTTCACATAGTTTCAAAAGGCTAAGCTAGGCATGTGTGTGCCGTGTGGAAACCGGGTGGTGTCGGACGTAAAGAATAGCACCATCCCATTTCTTCCTGTGGGTGTCGTAAGAGGCGACTAAGGGAACATACTAGAGAATGGGCAGCAGCGTTCTCTGTGCCTTTGTAACAACTATACTGCGATTGCCAACCCGCCTGCCAAGCGTGGCGATTAAGGCAAACCCCCCCCCCCCCCCCCCCCCTCTTGGGGAGGCCTATGTCCAGCAGTGGACGTCTTTCGGCTGAAATGATGATTATGAGGCATGTGTGTGTGTGTTGAATGTTGTAATGGCCCAGTGGTTAAGGCACCAGCCTCTCATGCACGAGGTTGGGTTCGCCACCGGGCACAAACAAATACCAATGTGACATTGTCCATTTCATATGTACAGACGCCAGCACATCAAGCTAATACAATCTGTCGAAATTCTTTAATAGATTTTCGACTTTATCGCTAAAGCATAAGAGCTGCCCCGCCCGCCCGCCGCCCGCTGCTGCTGGGGTGCTGATGGGGCTGCCCCGATTCTGCAGCGCGTCAGGGATGTTCGCCGAGTCGCAAGTAGACTGTTTCTATTCAACTATGCGAAAGCGGTGCACATCCCTGGTGCGCAGGGTTCGGGCTAGCTCCAATAGCATCCTGAGGGCATTCGCGCTGAGGTTCGATTGCCAGTACCTGAACCATTGCTGTATGGTTCACTTACTGAGCAATCGAAATCAGTAGGTAACATAATGTGTGTATTTTAATTATATTTTTTGTTTTATTTAATTGTTTTATGTTTCTGGTATTGTTATAAATGTGTGTGGCTATGATCCTTTGTGGTCGAATTAAACGTTTTATTGTTATTTTTATAAGGTTCAAAGTTGATTGGGAAAAATTTACAGTTTCGGGTAGCTTGATGTGCTGTCGTCTGTACTTTCTAAGTTTATCTTGAACATCATCGACACGGTTGAAGGAAAACCTGGAGTTATAATAAAATTAATATAACTCTGAATTCGCCAATCCACCTCAAGATCACGTGGTGATCAATGCTCGTGCCTTCTCTGTATGAGAAGAGTCACACCCCCCCCCCCACCCCCCCTGAGGTGCCCTGCAGATAGACAATAATAGGATCACAAAATATAGAGGGTACAGAACAACGACCATATAACCCGGTCATTGGTACAGAAGGACCGCTCCCGCCATCTTCAAAAATAATTACCTAAACTTGTCAGACTCACTAGGGCTGCTACTGTATTGACTCTGTAGGTTTTATTTGTGACAATGTGAAATTTTATTGACACTGGTTGGAACTCTTTGCAATTTTTTATAACAAAATTTTCTTTTTTGTCGTGAAATGTCAGTGTCTCTCATTAATTCATTTAGACAACACGTGACAGTCGAGTCGTAAGTCTGCTTGAGACTTACGACTCGACTGTCACGTGTTGACTGCTTGAGAATGCCTATAAAAAAAAAAAAAAACTTTTATTTGACACTGAAAATACATGTTCCAGTCCAGTCGTAATTAGTTTACACAAAAATGTATTTCCACGAATCTGATCCTAACCCCCAAACTAGGCCTGGACCTGTATCTTGGGGGTCAGCGTTCAGCCATGGGCTCAATTTTATTGTTGATCAACAATATTACAACGTTGTGGAGGAGAGTCGGATACATAATTATAACCCAGTTCTCCTTCTTACCTGACTTCTCACTTTCAATATTTATGCTCTGCGCACAACAAGAATCTTCGTTCTTCCAATAATCGTCTTCTACGATGTCCTTCTCACCGCTCTGGTTTTCTTAGATCTTCTTTTCCTGTCCAGGCGGTTTTCCTTTGGAATGCGCTTCCCCAGAATATCAGGACGGCCACCAGTCGGTTCACGTTCAAAGTAAAAGCTCGCGAATTCTTTCTTAAAAATTTGGCAGACTCGTCCCACTCTTAATTTGTTGTATAATTTCTCTATCTATGTATTTTAGCTCTCTACTCTTTATATTTTATTTGTATGTATGTATGTAAGTATTTATTATTTTATTATTATAAATAAGTTTCGTTACGCCTACCATGTTTTGTCTCAGTATCACCCTAAGGTAGACTGGTAGAAAATGCCTAAGGCATTAAGTCCGCCTTTGTACAGTGTTTTTTATGTACATAAAGTTTAATAAATAAATAAATAATTCACAGCCAGGGTAAGTGTCGTTTAATAACATGTAGGTAAAAATAAATTATCTATTACAAAAGAAGGTAGAACATTTATACAAGGTACATATAACCTATAAACGTAATGTCAATGTGTGCGTGGTAAAAATGGCGGTTTGTTCTGAGTGGTCTCTCTGCTCGGGCGCAAGGCAGCCTTACGCACTTTGTGATAAGATGGTATTACAATATATATAAAATAATAATAATTATAAAATTATGAAAAATAAGAATTTAATTAATTAATAAATAAATATTATAAACATCTCGTTTGTAGATAATTTAGTCAGACATTAGGACTCAATTACTAATTGTCATGTTTTTAGAGACTCTATGGTTAATTGATAATTTTTTAGTTAACTATACATCCTACGTTAATATAGTATTTATCTAAAACAGAGCTTCTTCTATTCTACCCATTTGCTGTGCCCGATCAGGGTCCATAATGATCCTAACCAAACACCTACCACCTAAGCATATTTGTACTTATGGAAAAGCAATAAAGATATTGAGTATTGAGTATTGGGTTACTTTGGTGCGCTATGATCGTCAATTCTGGTCGAATTAAGAGCCGTGTATTGTAGACTGTGAAGGTTATTATGTGTTCTATAGGAGGGACACAGGGGGAGGACAGTGAGACAATTCTAGGCTGGTATTATTCATATTAGGTAGACGATGATAGACATCAGTGTCTACCCTCAGTACCTTTGCTAAAATGTAGAATGTTAGTGAATAGACTAGTCACAATGTTCATATACACCTTCTACCACCCAGGTACTCCGAAGCAGATTGCGTGTGGGAGCGTCGGATCCCGCTGCGTATATCAAGCGGCCGCGTGGTCGTGCTGTCCACGGAGCGTGCACGCTACCGGCCGGGAGAGCTGCTTCGACTGCGCATACTTGCGCTCAGGCAGGATCTGGCACCGTCGCATGGATTGGTGAGTTTATTAGTCAAAATTGTACTATCGTTTGTCGATCAAAAGTTGTGTCGCGCTAACGTTTGTCGATCAAAAGTGGTGTCGCGCTATCGTTTGTCGATCAAATGTGGTGTCGCACTATTAACTTACATCAAGCTGATGTGCTGTCGCACCACTGATGGTCGACACAACGTACTGTCGACCTATCATTTGTCGTGTTTGTCGCAACTTTGAGGTAAAGTCCTTAAATAAAGGGAGAGTACGCGATAGAATGGACTACACGATTTCAAAGTTACGCTATACTGATGTACTGTGATTTTTGTTGGGTTCCAAATATTCTCGACCTTGTAATATCTACATAGTATTAAACAAAGTCGCTTCCCTCCATCTGTTCCTCTGTAGCTTCCTCCGAGATCTTTTAAACTATGTAACGGATTTTTATTAATAGAGTAGGTAAGTAAAGAGTGTGAAGTTTATTAAGTAGCGTTATTTTCTGTTATTTTAGTTACACGTTTTTTTTGGATATGTCACGCAGGTCATCATTAAATGAATAGAGTATGTAAAATTCGTGTTTATTAGCATGATCTTGTTCAGGGGCGACCTTCAGCAAGGTCCACGCATGGCCTTACACCTCCATTATACCACAAATATTGTATTGTTGAATAATTATTATCGGATCGCTGTTGTAGAATTTTAACAATGTCACATCCTCGAGTATTTTACTTCCTTTTTGTAATTTTTTGAACCGACGCGACGTAAATATTTTAAGTGTAGTTATACCCTGTTCACAATAAGATTAGCCATAAACACAAACCTTTTTTACAGTCCCTTCATTCGATTTTGTCTTCTATTCCGTACGTTTAAGGATGACATTAGAGGCAAAAAAGTGGTAACAATAACAACTGTTTACTGCATTTGCCATTGTAATGCTACCAACGCAATATGAGTCAAAATCGGTTGAACGGACTGTAAATAAGGTTTTTGCAAATGTCTAATCTTATTGTGAACAGGGTATAGATAGATAGATGAAAAATTTATTCGATGCACACAAAAGACAAGATGAAATAAGGATTAGGACAAAATGAGGTGTGTGTCTCAAGGTTGCACCAAATGGGAGTCCAGCTCAGCATGTGTCAGGCAAGTATACCTGACGCTGATATTCTGCTGAATCCCTGTAGTAATATGCGGACGTCGAGCAGATGAGATATATTGGTATTAAAAGGTGTTGTGGTAAGGTTTTAAGCCTGTCACAGACGTAGCTGTAATATAAATGTGCGGACTGAAGTTTGCGTTGCGAATGTAGGTTTTTAGAGCTACCGAAATGAACCTGTTTTAATTAATTCTGTTGTTCAAATGTAATACGGCGCAAATATGATAACCTTCTTGGAAGCTATATATTTGAGCCGTTTGGGGTGGAAACTCTAGGGCCATGGGGTCCGAGTGCCCATATTGTTTTTCGTGACATCGCCAAGCGGCTGGTCGACTCTTCACGTGACCCGAAGGCTGGTCTATTCTTAGGTCAAAGAATCAGTATTGCCATACAACGTGGCAATGCTGCCAGCCTGTTGGGCACGTTTCCCGTTGACAACGATGTGGACGAGTTTTTTGATGCCCTTTGAGCTCCCTGCCTTTTTCTTACAATTGTACATAATATTATTATTTAGATTTAAGGTACTAAGTTTTTATTGAAATAAAGCCTATTAAGTAGTTGTTGTTCAAATTAGTTAAATCGTGATCGCATCACAAAAAAAATGGCAAAAAAAAAAATTGTCATTTCCTTGACTAACATACATCCAAATTCGTTAATGCACAAACATGTACGTACTATGCTGTACCGGCTGCTTCAGGTGCCTAAACCTCAAACAGAGTAAATATAATAACTACCTTCTTGGAAACGATTAATTGACCCGTTTGGAGTTGAAACACTAGAGCCATGACCTTGTTTTTCGGGACATCGGCAAGCGGCTGGTCGACTCATCACGTGACCAGAGGTCTGGCCTATTCTTAAGCCAAAGAATCAGCATTGCCGTTTAACGAGGCAATACTGCGTGCGTTTTGAGTTCTTGTTTAATTGACAGAGATGAGAGATCCTGTAAGCTCTCCCTGTATTGCACATAATATATTATTATTATCACTACCAATATCAACATACATCTATACATATAATAAAACAGTAACAAAACTGTGTCTGTACATTGAATATATTAAAAAAATAATAATTGAGGGGGGTTTAGGAACAGTAATAGAGCACGAATCCAAAAAAAAAATCTGTCTGTTTGTCTGTTTGTTTGTACACGCTAATCTTCGGAACTACTGGGCGGATTTGAATGATTTTTCTTTAGTTGTATAGGTATTAAGTATGGGCAACATATAGGCTATAATTTATCTTGGAAATTTGAACACCTGATGCAGAACCGCAACAGACCAGCTAAACTATAAGAGATACAAAAATAGTACCATAGCAAAAATTGTTCCACGTGATGAGCATTTTCTGTTGAGAGAATAAATTTAAAGATCTGGAACACCTGATGTGGAACTCCAAGAGCCCAGCTACACCATGACACATATAGGACTGACGTCTTAGCAAAAGTTGTTTGGTCTGATAGGCATTTAATATAATATAATATAATATAATATGTGGGGACATTTCACACACGGCCATCTGACCCCAAACTAGGGAGACCCTGTACTATGGGTGTCAGACAGCTGATATACATACACAAATATATTTTAAATACATACATATATAGATAAACAACACCCAGACACAAGGCAAACACAAGTGCTCATCACACAAATATTTACCCTGGGCGGGAATCGAACCCGCAACACGCTGCACAGCAGTCGATCGCTCAGCCACTGCGCCAACCGTGTCGTCAAATTTCATTCATTCTCAAATTTCATTTTCAAATTTCCTGTTGGCTTATAAAAATCGAAGATCAGAAACATCTGATGTGAAAATCAAAGCTATCACTAATTTCACTGTATCTTATAAAATAATAATAATAAGCTGGGAGTACCTCCACGCGGTGAAGGCGGTAACAGTTCAGGACTGATTTTTGATGACGATGGTATATCATTGAAAATTTGACTCCACTGGCCAAAATTCCCATTTATTTTTTTATTTTGATCATTATATATTAATTTCAGCGTATCTACGCATCTGCTGCGGAACGTGATGCGCGACTGTCCGCTGATCGTGAGCGACATGCATTGTCTCGCGAATCGGAAACGTTTACCGAGACAGAATCACGCTTGAGTTCTCAGCGTATTCGCACATCTACTAACAGGTCTTTTGAACCGAATGATGAAGTAATGCACGACTAACTGCTGATCGAGATTATCATGCACTAGCGACCCGTCCCAGCTTCGCATTGGCCTATAGCCTTCCCGTATAGATTGTCCTGAACACGCACACAACGAACATAGGACTACTTAGGAGTAGTCCTATTCTCACGGGAAGCCGGGGCGGGTGCTAGGTGTGTTGGGTTAATTAATCAAATATTCATAAGTAGGTACAGAAGGATAGAATAGGATTTACGGCACCATGTAAGTACTCTGCTCTCGAAGCAATCCCACCACTTGTAGCTGTTCATTACTAATAGATTGCTACGGTATGGCAGTATAGTATAGAGGATATCTTTAAGGTCAGGGCTGACTGTAACTTAATACGATGGGGTTGGCAAAACCTGTGTTTCTGGATATCTTCTTCTTTTTGGTACTTTACTGCATTGTCGACAACTACTTGTTTTTCTCCAAAACCAGTATATATTTTTGTTATCGGCTGCATTACTGTGTTAACACAATATGTGACCAAATGTACAAAGGCGGACGGGCCACAGCAGACTAGCTACTTTTAGCATCTGCGATCGACCATTTAGCCGCGTTTTAGAAGCGACCAAGTCGCTAAAACGCACGATTCTGATACCGCGTCCGAACGCAGAAAATCGCCAAAACACGATGCAGCATCGATACAGTCGCAAAATGGCTGATCGCCGATGCTAAAAGTAGCGTGTGTTTTGTGGCCCTTAGGCATGTCAACCAAACCAGTATATTCAGGTTTGGATGCTACCGAATTTAGAAACACTTGATATAATTTAAATTGTCTTCCTATATGCGCAACATACGACACGGTTGGCGCAGTGGCTGCGCGATCGACTGCTGCGCAGCGTGTTGCGGGTTCGATTCCCGCCCAGGGTTAACATTTGTGTGATGAGCATTTGTGTTTGCCTTGAGTCTGGGTGTTGTTTATCTATATATGTATGTATTTGTATGAAAAGAGTGTTCGTGGAGTTTCCTGCTCGTTCTTCTCCATAGAGATTAGAGACCTACCTACGTTTTGGAACGAGCAACTAGCTTCAACTTTCTGACTAACTGACCGACTCCTTGACAATTCAAAAGTGCCTGTAAATGGTTTAATTGAAATAAATGCTTTGACTTACACTTTGACTAAAATCATATACTTTAAGGTATTACACCTTGCGTTTAGTTTCTGTAGTCCCCTTAATTGAAATATACCTACTCGTACTTATGCTTTGACGTAAGTGTCACTCTCAATAATCATGCTTTTGTTTTTCGTACTTTCGTCGACAATTTTAAAGTCTTTTTATCATGTTGCCATCCCTATCTAACTTGTACCTAGTATCTTAACCACAGAAACAGGTTGTGAATACATGAATAGCAGCTGTTTATTCCCGCTACCTAGATCTGGTTATGAAAACAAGGATTTAAATGAAGTTGATAGGTAAATATTATATTATCGTCTATATATATCTTCTTCTATATAATAAAAAATAATTGCTGTTCTGTTCTGTACTGTTTGGCTGAAACTCGAGAATGGCTGAACCGATTTGGCTAATTTTGGTCTTGAAATATTTGTGGAAGTCCAGGGAAGGTTTAGACGGTGAGAAAATTTTTTAAATCAATTGACAGGACAACGTCTGTCGGGTCAGTTACTTATACATAATTTCAAATTCAAAATTTAATATTCTGTTGATGACGAAATAGTAGATTGCTTTTATGTTTACAAACCAGGTTCATATATTGAAAAATAAAGAAAATCTTTTTGAAGATCGTGAATCATTGATTGTTCTTATTTTTGTTTCATTCTAAGTAGCAATTTTTATTCGGGTTCGACACGATTCTACTGCTTTATAAATTTCGAAATGTAGGCCAAAAAATGGCAACGAATTCAAACCAATATTTCATGGCCTACAGTTACTTACCTAGTTGTTGCGCGTAACATGTAAACAAGCATACACCATGCATGCAGCAAGCAAGCATGCAGAATGCAAGCAAGCATGGTTTCTGTCACGGCTCCGGCGCTGCGGGGCTCCGGCGGTCCCACGCGAGCTTATCGTCGCAGATGTGTTTTACGCTCACCACCGCGGCTTCGACTTGCTGGTTGCGGCTGCTCGTTTGTGTATGTGAGTTTGTATGTTTGTAAACACACAAGAGAAATTCAAGTATGCAATCTTTTTTTACCAAACATCAAAACCAGAACAGTTTTGTCAGTCTTCTCACACAAATATTGTCAAAAGATTACTAAACATCACTGCTTATTTCCTCAACATAAAAACAAATCTCAAAAAAAAATAACAAAACATAAAACAGCTTTTCCACTTTCGGCTTCAGACCAAACAAAACTCACAACTAGGTTCACGGAAAAACATCGTATTAAATAAAATAAATATTTACTCTGCAAAAAAGTGCCGCGTTCAGCAAAAACATAAATCATTATAACTTTAGTGTGCCAGTGACACTGTTTGCGCGTTTGTTGGAATATACGAATACAGACTTTAATGCATATTAACTATGGCATGGTGTCGTATACCAGGCTGGTGTCCGCAACTCCACGTCTCAGCGCGTATTTTGCGTACAGAGGGCTAATAGGCCTTTGTTCAACAGTGGATGTCTTCAGGCTGATGATGATGATATTGAGTTCTATACATGATCCGTACCTAAAGAAATCACGCAGACGAAGTCGCGGGTAATACTTAGTTCATCATAATCGTTCTTTGACTCTTATTTTTATTTATTTGGAGTGTCCTTCATGTCATCTACTTCTATGTTGGTACGTCTATGTGATATCTCAGTATTAATTCCATTTCTAGCTTCATGATCTTTCACACAATCTATCTCTTACTTTTTTGTCATTCCCTTCTTTTGACATTCACATTACCATTCGAAAAATATCATTCCATAAACAAATTGCAAGTTTCTTGCATGTAGACACTTCAATTGAAGCAATCAAGACATTGTTCAGACGGTGCAACTTTCATTATAGTTTCAATGTATTGCATTCAACAGGCAAACTAAAGTGCACTGTGTAAGGGCGTGGCTTAAAGGAATAGGGGAAGCAAGAATGCAAAAAAAAATCCATGTATATCAGAGATAGCACATTAACAAAAAAATTAATACATTCTTCTCCAATCGGACACTCATTACTGAGGATCGTAGTCACTGGATGCCTTTAAGCGGACAATCTGCCTCCATAGACTCCAGTCCAAAGTTGCCATCACCGCCTGCTGTAATTTTCTTGAGAACGTAGCTTCTTTTGCTTGGTCTGGCCTAGTCTTGATGATCGGTCTCGTGCTCTGTTTCCTTTAGTATTACCAACAATGACCAGCTTTTGGAGACTGCTATTTTCCCTTCGCATTATGTGACCGAGAACTGCGCTACAGTTTACCTACAGCGGATTACTATCGTGTCAACCTTTAGACGCCTACTGTTGGGCATAGGTCTCCACAAAGGAGGGGTTCAGTCGTAATCGCCATGCTTGGCTGATGCTGCTGCATGTTGGCAATCGCGAGTAGGTGTTATGGTACTCAGGAGGACACTGCTGCCCATGCTCTGATGAATATCCAATAGCTATAAAGCCAGAATATGATGGTCAACGATGATTGTATTTCGCCAAAAATCCCGTATCAAACCTGCCTTCCCACTTCGGTACAGAAACTCCATAAGAACAGTGCTAGTGACACGGTTAAATAAAACTTGTTTGCACACCCTGCCAGGATTTCTCTTGTGGCCGTAAAAATTAAAACTATATATATAAAAGAACTGCAATTTCACTTTTTGTTGATATTGGATTTAAATGTAATTGCTTTTTGCAATCTGAGGGGCAATTAGGTAGATTAACCTCTCTCAACTTTTAGAAGTCAAGTTTCTTATATAAGTCAAATTGTTACTAATAAAGTGAAATATATGTCTGAAATAAGGAATGTATTATTATTATTAACTAATAATTACAAAACAGAACTTTTCTAAAAAAAAAACTCGATTCAGTTTCAATTAACTGTAAAATTAGAATATTAGTTACTAATAATAATTAGTCTATTGAGTTAGCAGATGACTACCTACAAGTGACTTCATAAGTTAAAATTGCCCTACGAAGTCTATGTGGGAATCGCGTTTTGACAGTTCTTTAAAAGTATCATCATCATCATCATCATCATTTCAGCCTAAAGACGTCCACTGCTGGACATAGGCCTCCCCGAGGGGGGGGTTTTGCCATAATCGCCACGCTTGGCAGGCGGGTTGGCGATCGCAGTATGGTTGTTACAAAGGCACAAAGAACGCTGCTGCCCATTCGCTGGTAAGTCCCTTAGTCGCCTCTTACGACACCCACGGGAAGATATGGGATGGTGCTATTCTTTACGTCCGACACCACACGGACAAAGTTTAAAAGTTTGTCAATTCATTTTAGAAAAAAATGTGAGGTTAAAATTATCTAATCAATTCTCATATTTTCTTCTCTGTCTCAATCTGTCAAAAATAATAATAATATTTTTTGGGGACATTTCCCACACGGCCATCTGACCCCAAACTAAGGAGACCCTGTACTATGGGTGTCAGACAGCTGATGTACATACACAAATACATTTTAAATACATATATATATATGTCGTATCCGGTCAATAGTATGAACGTGAAACGACGAATCGCAAGCGTGCCATTATCGAGAACACGTGATCAACCACCACCATTTTGGCGCGCTTCTACAAAGTCGTGATGTTTTCAGCCGACAGCGAGGAAGACATTCAGAATCCAGTGTCTGATCGCATCGGAGCTAATACGTCCCGAAACTGTACTTACGATTCGTTGTGTTAAAGTGTAGACCAGTGCCGATACCTTTGAAAATGTTTATTTGAAATTGAGTTAGTACTAAATTGTGGTTTTAATAAACGCCGTGTATTGTACCCTATACCCAGTGTGTTTTCATTGCACGAAACCCATATTCTGCCCACATGATGACTGAATCTAATGGACTAAATCCTGACTGATCTGACATATAGATAAAATGAAATTGCGACTAAATTTTGACCGTTTTCAATAATTAAAATTAGAACTGGGTAGATGGCAACATTATCCAATAATATCATGACAGAACTTTAAAAAAATGACAATTAAAAAGAAGTGACGACGTCATAAGTATAAATTGGGTCGCTGACACTACCAATCAGTTGACATACTTTTTACGATCTGTCAAAATACGATTCTTTCATAGATTTTGAATGGCAATTTATACTTATGACGTCATTTGTAAGTAGTCATTGGTCAACCCAATTATAACAACACTAAAAACTAACGAAACTAAATATCTTATTTCAAATCGGGTTTTCAGGGCTAAAATTAAAGCTTTTTTTAGAGAAGTCTTGAAATTATTGGAAATATCTAATGACAATTGGGTAGCTACCCAATAGTCATGGGAGAGTTAGCAGCTTATATTTATAAAAATACTAGCGACCCGACCCAGCTTTGCATGGGCCTTTAGCCTTCCTCGATAAATGGACTATCCAACACAAAAATATTTTTTCAATTCGAACCAGTAGATCCTGAGATTAGCGCGTTCAACCAAACAAACAAACTCTTCGGCTTTATAATATTAGTATAGATTTAGATGTCAATTGCTCAGTGGTGTCATGTACCCTATTGACCTTCATAATAATAATTATTTGCAACTAGTTAATGCCTGCGACATCGCCTACGTTATTCTTAGGGAGGGTTGCTTAAACTATACATTACTGACCGGTAATAGTCAAAAATGGCGCTAACTATCTTCAAATAAAAAAAATGGGTTGTTTCACAAAATCGTACGTTAAAAAGTTGCTATAACCATAACCGACCAGTCAACGTAATTTTGTGTTGTCAAACAGCTACGTCAAACATCAAAATATTATGGAATCTCTTTTTGAATAACGTTTAACGTACGTTAAAAGTAACAGGTTGTTTCATGATATAAAAATCCGTCAGTTAAAGTTGTTCAAAAAGAGATTCCATAATATTTTGATGTTTGAAGTAGCTGTTTGACGACACAAAATTACGTTGACTGGTCGGTTATGGTAGAAGTAACTTTTTAACGTACGATTTTGTGAAACAACCCATTTTTTTGATTTGACAATAGTTAGAGCCATTTTTGACTATTACCGGTCAGTAATGTATAGTTTAAGCAACCCGCCCTTAGTCGGTTATCATTTTTTTTTTAATGGGACAAGCCCGCCACTCTATTTCCAAATCACTGCTATTCCTGTAAGCCAGAATCAACAGTGGCGACCACCAGAAAAGCACCAAAGCAATGAAGCTCGACGAGTCCTAGAGAAACGATTCAACTGTCTTGTGATCCCGCAACGAAATTATTTAGAAAAGATTTACACCTCCGCTGAGTAAGAAAACATGACGGTCATCAGCGGGTTTTTTTTTTTTGGCGAAACCCTATATTTTTAGAAAATAAAAGTAGCCTTAGTTACTCCTTATAACATCAGCTATCTGCCAGTAAAAGTCCCGTCTAAATCAGTCCAGCCCTTTTAAAGATTAATCGGAACAAACAGATAGACAACTTTTTTGTCATAAGTTTGTTGTTTGTTTGTTTGTGTTGTTTTTGTTTCATATGCATTCAGTAAAAAGGTGTTATTTTCACATTACAAACAGACACTAATTTTATTTATTTCTATATAAGTATAGAGGTCTACAAGATGGCGGCATGTTTTCTTTACTGCCGTTGGTACCCAATCGAAGTTACAAGTTTAGTACGGTATTGCTTGAGAAATAATTAAATCAATAGGCAAGTTAAGCGATTTCTATGCTAATTGTCAAGCTAGTATATAATAAAGTCTTCATTTTGTACTAAACGGGTACTACCAATTTAAAAACCGATTGAATTTACGTTCACTCCGGTCTCATCGGTCAGTATATTCAATACAATATATGTATTGTATATTGTATAGGCACAAACCTAATTGACGATTCATGCAAACTGAAGAACAATGATGATCATTATTATTTTCGTTTCAGAATGCATTTTGTGTAGACTAATTCAACAAGTTGTTTAGTCACTAGGTTCGTGTTTATATAGACTCATGGCACGTGTTTTATTGTAAATCATAATAAGAATGGCATATGACTTCATAAAGGTATTCATTCCCAAATTCTTTTCAAGGCACACAAGACGAACGGTCTACTTGACGTTTAGTGGTCTTCGCTTCCTACTGGATTATTTAACCGAAAGTGTGACTGTGGAATTCACTCCCCGCCTCTCTGTTCCCTGATAAGTAGGTATAATCTGGGTGTCTTCAAGGCACGAGTGAACCGGTTCATCCTAGGCAAGCGTGTTCCACCTTAGGCCGCTTCATTACTTAAGATCTGGGCCTCAAGTCTGCTATTACAATAGTGTCAGAATAGTCTATCATTTATTTCGTAATTGTTGATTTTGACAAGTTTGGTAATCTACTAATATAATGGCGTCATTATGACTTTCCAATGGTCAACCACTGACACGCCATTGAAAGAAATGATATAGAATGGTAATCTCGTAGAAAATGACAACTGAATGACTGACTTAGGCGGTAATCTGCTAAAATGTTGACAGTTCCTTTGATCAGTGTCCTACCATTAGACGTCATTGTGCAGTCATTGCTTTTAATTCGACCGACCAATGATCGACCATTATTAATTTAGCAAATTACGAAGTTTTAGCAAAATGACAATGGGATCGTGTTGGAATGACGAAATTTTAAAAATAGCAGACTTGGCCCCCTGCTGGTGAGTTGCGGTCAAACATAAACCAATAAGAAAAAAAAACCCTGTAATTACACTGACACTTTTACCCTGCAAACCGTAGCACAGCAACGTTACTTTACGGCAGAAATAGATACGGTAGTAGTAGTTTCCCGAACAAGCTCCTTGTCAAAAAACTCTACTACTTTCTTTTATCTCTTTCTAGTTCCTCTAACTCTCATCATCATCATGTCAACCTTTAAACGCTCACTGCTGGGCATAGGTCTCCCCCAAGGGGGGGTTTAGAGGGAATCGCCATGGCTGGTCGGTGCATGTTGGCGATCGCAGTAGATGTAATGGTACTCAGAAGGATGCTGCTGCCCACCCTCTGGTGAATATCCCTCTGTCTACGACAACCACGGGTAGAAATCTAACTCTTAACTTTAGCAAAATAGTCAGAGACTTAAACAAAACCGTTTCCCTGCTATATTTGGATCAGATTCCGACCTACTACCAAACAATGACGAACAGAAAACATTCGCCCAACAAAACTAAACAAAACTGTAAAGTGGTCTATAAAAAATGAACAAAACATGCGTCTACACATTGTGTCTGATCGACAAAACGAATAACGATCCGTTTACAGTTACCTGTCTAGATGAGACCGGTCGACACAATAACATCGATAGTTGATGGGAGAAGTTCGGACACCGATAGGTATATAGATGCGTTTGTTATTGGAACCCGTGATCAAAATATTGACACCATTATTTATTTATTTTTAGTTAGGTTAGCCAACAGCTTCGTATACAGAAGCTATTTCAATCTTAGGTAAAATGCATAGTAAGGTACGGACTTTTACAATCGCCAATTACAGGTCAGCATGTTAAAAATTAAGATAACAAAAATATTTCTGAGGCTAAAATTATTCTAGAAGTTAACTTTACTAAATAAAAACGTAAATTAAAATAGTAACTGAATACTTTTATGAAGAAACAGGAATAAAAAAATAATTAAGAGACATTAAAATGTAAATAAGCAAAAAAAAACTGAGAAAAAGGTAAATCAAAATTTATAGCCAATTATCAAGTTGTATTTTTCGGGACTTTAGTATTTCGGTTTTAAAGATTTTAATAGTATTATCTGGTACAGAATTTGTGAATGATGCTCTCCCCGATGACCTAGATCTCTCCATATTTGTACTAACTCTTGTGGATTTTTTTCATAGCATCTTTGCAGAAGACCCTTTTTCTGAGCAACAAGTAGACACAATAGTTAAACAATCACACAAACAAACTCGAACAAATCAAACTAAAAATCAAACAAAGTAATCAAATAACCTGTTCGTAGGTATTTTGAAATTAAAGAAACACATTTGAATCATTAAAAAAAAAACACTTCAAAATCACAATGCGAACCAGCCAACTTTGATACTCAGTACTAAGTATACACAGATTTGCATAACAAATCGATTTAACTTCACTACAATGGTTTTGTAAACTTCTATATATTCGAAAATAGGGTCAATATAGGTGCAGCTTATGGCTTGAATACATGCATTTTAGGAGCATTCGAGAATTTGATTTTTCCGGGTAATTTTAACTGGTACTTTGACATCCGGGCATTGTAACCTGCGCAAATAGGATTGGTTGTATGCATTTGGATGTGATAAGGTGTGTTGGTTATTGCAGTTTGGGACAAAAGGTTCACATGTACAACCTTCAATATTATGGAGTCGTCAAGTGATTTACATATACTGAAGCAGTAGACGAATTTGAATTTAATTTAATCAAATTTAATATGTGAACACTATCTATCTATACATAACTTAGCTGTCATTTCTTAACTTGTAATACTTTGTACATACTCTAATTTATTGGTTTTATGCAAAGTAGTACATCGTATTCATGTATATTATAATATAATTCTTGTAATTGCATAATATTATAAAACATTTTTTTTTAAGTTTAAGTATGGGGTTTCTTGCCCATTCTTCTACACACGAAACTACATATATAGGACAACTAGATTTGAATGTTCCTAAATGGCGGTTAAATAAATAAATAATAAATAAATAAATAAATATCTTGGGACAACTCACACACGGTCATCTGGTCCCAAGCTAAGCAGAGCTTGTGTTATGGTAACCAGACAACTGATATACATACTTATATAATTTATAAATACATACATATTATAGATAAACACCCAGACACAGAACAAACAATCATGCTCATCACACAAAGTTTGTCCTGGGTGGGAATCGAACCCACGACCTCCGGCTTAGCAGTCAGGGTCAGTGACCACTAGACCAACAGGCCCGTCTAAAAGTGCCAATGTGTGAAAATTCTATAAAATTCTGTAACTGTTTGTCATAGAAACCATTCAAACTAACTTACAAGTAAAGTAATGAATCTGAATATAAAAGAAAGTTCTTTTAATTAGCCACAGACCACCCAGCCAAAGCCAAGAACTTATCTTGAACAAGTTTACCAACACACTCGAATAACCACTTTCTTCCTTAACCGTGCGAAATCTTAATGTTCCACACTAACATCGTAAGTGCAGTAAATATTTACTTAAGTTTAAATTATTAGCTCTTTTTTGCGAGGAGAGTTTCTCGCTTACCTCGTAAAAGTAATTTATGCAGAGTTAAAAGTTGAGTCATGTAAACATCGCAAAGGACTGATACAATCAGGGATTTGGTCTAATTCTTATTTCACTAAAACAGTTCAGGAATTTGATCAAATCACTAACGTTCTTCAGGGAAATGACCCAACACAGTGGTTATTCAAATTCTTTATTGTAAACTGAAGTGTACAAAATTTTGAAGATGTTAACAATAGGTAGATTCTTGGAACTTAGTTACCTGTTAAGGCATTGCAATTTAAATGGTTATAAATATAGTAAAAGAAATTTCAAACTTAATATTACAGTTATACAGTTTAATAATTCTCCTCTCAATATCTGGAGCTCCTGTTTCAGTTTGCATTGTATTTGACTTTTTAGGGGGTGTGAGCCTGGAGATCTGTCATACAGGTTCCGAACCCAGTAACTGGTCTCAAACACGTTATACCGATAAATGTAAATTGATGCTATCAATAAACAAAGGTACCTATTTGAGAGATTCTACTTTTTTCTTACTATTTTTGTACTTTTTACTTTATTTATTTAAAGGTTCTCCCACACAGGCGCGTTATTATCGGTCGATACCACATGCGTTTTTCCGATAATGCGTCGCGATTCCTCCCACTTCTATTGCTTCGTTATTATCGCAGCAGTGTGTAACTTCGTAGCCATGTGTAGTACAAAATGTACTGAAAACAAATATCGCAATAACGCAACCGATATTGTCGGCCGATAATAACGCAGATAATAACACATTCGTGGTCACAAAACATTCCCAATAATTTTATTGTAGTTTTGGCCCTAAATTGAATTACTTCCTTCGCGCTTACCATTTATGTAAAATGATAGTTTAAAAAGTTTTACGTGAGAAATAAATAAAATGTATTATTATTGTCATTCTCGCTTCTACACGGGCGAGAAAATTGTCTCGTATGAATGAGTCTTAAAGCTCAGAGCTTGGATCAAGGTCATTAGGTTAAGGCTGTAACGGTAAACATGATTCATCATAATCTGTGTTTTATTGATCTTAAGTGGTTTGTTACTTCGGCGTCGTGATGGTTTAAGAGCCTGTTAATAGTAGGGTCAAGGTTTCGATGTATTATGATGTTTTTATTGTTAGTTTTTTATGTATAAACTTCTTTTATTTTAGAACTTAAATCAATAATTAAATATACACAAAACTTATAAATAATAATGATATTCTGACCCTGTTCCAGATACCAGTGGGCTACTATTTTTAATGTTTTTTTTTTTTGTTTAATGTTAAAAAAATATAATTTGTATATATGATGATAATAGTACCATATATAATTTTATTTATAGTAAATCTGCATTGTAATGTGGTTGCAATGCTGAGGAGTTTTGAGCCCAAGAATAATTTTGATGTGAACCCGAAAATGCAAAAAAGATACAATGAAAGACATATAGAAAGGAGGCCCTTGTGTATATTTATGCTGCTGTATATAAGCATTAAGTCCGCCTCTGTACTTTATGCTTGAAGTGTTATTTAATAAATAAGCACCTTAACCGTGTGGTGCCGGCTGCAAATTGCACCACCCCGTTTCTACGCATGGGTTTCGTAGGTAAAAGGCAACAGAGAGATATTGACCAGAGGATGGACAGCAGTGACCTTTTGAGTACCATAACACATGCATCACCTACATGCATCGGTCAAGCATGGCTATTACGGCTGAACAACCCCCCCCCCCCCCCCGCCTTTGGCAGACCTATGCTCTAAAGGTTGACATGATGATATAAGCACCTGGTTCTCACAGTCACGACGTGTAGCGGCCAATAAATGTCTGACCTATGCATATCTGAGTTCTCTTTTTATGGACATAAATTTATGTAACAATAAACATGTCTACTGCATGATTGACATGCTAAGTCGGCATGATTTTTAACCGACTTCAAAAAGGACGAGGTTATCAATTCGAATGTTTTTTTTCTTCTTTTTATGTATTTTCGGGCATAACTCTGTCATATATAGACGGATTTGCAAAATTCTTTTTTTGTTCGAAAGGGGTTTATTGCGAAATGGTCCCATACAAATTTTATCAAAATTGATCCAGCCCTTTTTGAGAAAATCAACAAAATCCCAAAAAAATACTTAGACGACGTTTTAGTTTCTTCAATATTTGGAGGACTTACAATCTCTTTTATGTGTGTCGCCGTTTCTTAATGGATTTGGATGTAAAGGGAATACAAAAAAGCAAAAAATAAAAAGATTTTTAAAAACAAAGAAAACCGCCTTCAAAAACTAAAAAGTGATAAATAACTTTAGCACAGAACACACATATTATTACTTTTACTTTCGGAAGTCGGTGGCAATACAAAACAACAAACACAAAGCCACCGCCACCGACTTCCGAAAGTAAAGTAATGTGTGTTCTGTGCTAAAGTTACTTATCACTTTTTAGTTTTTGAAGGCGGTTTTCTTTTTTTTGAAAAAGCTTTTTATCTCCAACATCGTCAACATCATCGTCATATTTCAGTCAATTTACACAAAACCTTAACTAATTATATACTTAAACCTTCCTCATTAATCACTCCGTCCATTGGTGAAAACCTTATGGAAATCCAATCAGTAGTTTTTGAGTTTATCGCGTTCAGACAAACACAGTCGTGGTAGGAACTTTATTTTACAATATGTAGTGAAATATGCATCCACCACGTGCCTAGCCTTTTCCCAAGTATTTTGGGGTCAGTTTCTAGTTTAACTGGATGCAGCTGAATGCCAATGGAGAGACTGCTTGTCTTACCTCCACAAAGTTACAGCCCAGCTTCTGGGTAACACAATACCCCGTGCTAGAGACTGGTTGTTAGACACAACCAGTCTCTAGCACGGGGTATTGTGTTTTTGACTTGAGACAATTCAAAACGACTGTCAAAACTCTACGAATGACAGTTGGGACCAACAGTTTTACATGCTTTTAGAAGCACGGAGAGGTCTTGGCATGAAAATGTATGGTCATCCATCCACGAAGCAAGCGCAGCAAGCGTAGCGTATCCATGATCGCTTGGTCCGTATGACTTTTACTTAGCCACGAGCTCCTCAGACATGAATTCACTAGTAGTAAAATCTGTGTTCATAGGTATATTTTCAACCGACTTCAAAAAGGTTCTCAATTCGATTTGTTACGCGATTTATCTGGCAAATGTAAATCATTTTTTTTTTAATTCTTTATTTTATCGATAGGATATGCCTCAGGGGTGGTCCCATATAAATTTTATCGAAATTGATAAGGCAGTTTTTGAAAAAATTTACATAAACCCAAAAATTACATAGACGACGTTCTGATTTCTTCAATCTTTGGAGAACTTTTCTTTCGTTCTCTCTTGGAAGTCGGTGGCTATGTTCCGTTTGTTGTTTTGTATTGTCATCGACTTCTGAAACTAAAGTCATGTGTGTTCTGTGCTAAAGTTATTTTTCACTTTTAAGGCGGCTGGCTTTTATGTAAAAAAACTTTTTTTGTGATACATTTTCAGATTGAAGAAGTCTGGCTGGAAGGTCCCCAAGGTGCGTGGGAAGGGTCGCGGGTGACAGAATGGCAGCGCGTGCGCACTCGCCTGGGACTTGCTCTCCTCCAGTACCAGTTGGACAAACTAGCTCCTAGTGGCAAGTGGACGCTGAGGGCTAAACTGACAGATGGCTCACAGGTATGATATTATAGAAGAAAGAGAAATTGTTGTCTTATATATGTCGGATCGTCAGGTGCGATCGAGGACGAGTGCCGAGCGGTATAGTACATCGTCAGGACTAAAGGCGTTCCCATTATCCCATTAGAGATAAACAACATACCTGTGAAAACAATTACACACTATTAGTAAAGAAAACAATACAGATGGTAATCAGTAACAAAAATAAAGTAAGTTCAAGGTACAGCAACAATACATTTAATCGAACAGACCATTAAGGTCCCACAGTTCGTACGTTGGCGAAGCCACCCAGTGATAAACGAACAAACCCTTAAGGTTTATAGTTCGTACAGCAGCCTAAGCCACCCAATGATAAACGAACAAACCCTTAAGGTTCATAGTTCGTACAGCAGCCTAAGCCACCCAATGATAAACGAACAAACCCTTAAGGTTCATAGTTCGTACAGCAGCCTAAGCCTTAAAATAAAACCATCGATAACAATTATCGAAATAAAGTAACCACAAATCAGTGTGCACATACAATAAATCATGTTTCGAATTAATAGACAATAATTGATAGTAAAATCACATAAATTAACAATAAGAAACACAAATCATAACAAATTTAGTTACACCCACAAATGTGATTAATAAACTGTCTCCGACACGGCCAGACTGACATTCTACACGTCCTCGTGTAGTTATAAAGTTCTTGGTAAATATCGATCGGCCTTTCTGACAAAAAGCTTTAATTAGCAAAAGGTATGTTGTAACGAAAAATCCTGAATTAGTCCTGAAGTAATATCATTAGCAAAACTTGCATCATAACCAGTCAAAATAACCATACTGTTACAGACAATACATAGCTCAACAAATCAGCCGAAATCACACCATGGGATACGACAAGTAACTTGAAGTTGAATAGACAACCAGCATAGGCGTCAACATAGACAACCCGCATAAGCGTCAAGTTCAACATTCAAATCCAGGAGTCAACATAGACATCCGAATAAAAGTAGAGACATAGTCTCCCAGCCGAATTCACACCATGGGAATCGACAAGTAGCTTGAAGTCGAATAGACAACCAACATAGGCGTCAAGTTCAACAAACAAACCCAGGAGTCAACATAGACATCCAAATAAAAGTAGAGACATAGTCTCCCAGCCGAATTCACACCATGGGAATCGACAAGTAGTTTGAAGTCGAATAGACAACCAACATAGGCGTCAAATTCAACAAACAAACCCAGGAGTCAACATAGACATCCAAACAAAAGTAGAGACATAGTCTCCCAGCCAAATTCACACCATGGGAATCGACAAGTAGCTTGAAGTCGAATAGACAACCAACATAGGCGTCAAGTTCAACAACCAAACCCAGGAGTCAACATAGACATCCAAACAAGAGTCAACATAGACATCTTGTCAATTAAGCTATGGTATGTCAGCAGCAGATGATTATTATCAGTGTCAACATTGACATCATTAAAATTGAATGGACATTCAAGCATTTTTTCATACATGATCAAGACTAAATTTTACTGGCACTCAAAGATTTCAACCAATATCATGTTGGATCTGCAAGAAGTACAAAGTTTCCAACGAAGTCTCCAACTTTAACCTTCGGCACCCAGGGCTGCTTGTTTTCTTGCACGGGACAGATTTACTTCTATCTCCACACTGTCAACAGCTGAAACAATTGTTAAACTATTAAACAGTTGTATTATGAAAGAAATACAGCATTGGTCAATAACATTAACTCGTGTAATGAAAGCACTATTTTTTCTGTCATATTAACTGCAAAAAATGAAATTATAAATCTCACAGCATACTATGATTGATCCAGTATCACATGGAAGCTCAAAACCCTAGCAAACAACTATTTCTACTTCACTTAGAATTTGTTCGGTACATATTATCCCATCAAAGTCACAGCATTCATTTCAATTAAACCATCTACAGGCACTGTTGTATTGTCCAAGAGTCAGTTAACCATAGTTCATCACAGTTATTAACCGTACAAGAATACGTTTGCCAGTACACTTTTCAGCAAATGTCTCAGCATTGTGAGAATATTCCCAATGATTAAAAAAATAACAATAAACCATAACCCTCAAAATTAACTGATTCGGTTTCGGTCGGTTTCGGTCACCCTGCATCTTCACACGACCTTGGGTGAATAGTTTATCACATCATCTGTAAACAATCAGAAAAGAGCTCAAGTAAACAGCTTAACGTTCGGTCATTCTGATCAATTTAAAACAAACACTACAGACCTGATAACACAAAACAAGTTTAGTATCTTACCACACATGTAATTACCTTATTACCACACATGTAATTACCTTATTACCACACATGTAATTACCTTATTACCACACATGTAACTACCTTATTACCACACATGTAATTACCTTATTACCACACATGTAATTACCTTATTACCACACATGTAATTACCTTATTACCACACATGTAACTACCTTATTACCACACATGTAATTACCTTATTACCACACATGTAATTACCTTATTACCACACATGTAATTACCTTATTACCACACATGTAATTACCTTATTACCACACATGTAATTACCTTATTACCACACATGTAACTACCTTATTACCACACATGTAACTACCTTATTACCACACATGTAACTACCTTATTACCACACATGTAATTACCTTATTACCCCACATGTAACTACATTATTACCGCACATGTAACTACCTTATTACCACACATGTAACTACCTTATTACCCCACATGTAACTACCTTATTACCACACATGTAACTACCTTATTACCACACATGTAACTACCTTATAACCACACATGTAACTACCTTATTACCACACATGTAATTACCTTATTACCACACATGTAATTACCTTATTACCACACATGTAATTACGTTATTACCACACATGTAATTACCTTATTACCACACACGTAATTACCTTACCACACACGTAATTACCTTACCACACACGTAATTACCTTACCACACACGTAATTACCTTACCACACAACACATGTAATTACCTTACCTCACAACACATGTAATTACCTTACCTCACAACACATGTCATTAACTTACCTCACAACACATGTCAACAATCAGGGGGTACACGGTTACTTTTCAGATAAACTATCCCTCAAACCTGTAACTACATTATTACCGCACATGTAACTACCTTATTACCACACATGTAACTACCTTATTACCACACATGTAACTACCTTATTACCACACATGTAACTACCTTATTACCACACATGTAATTACCTTATTACCACACATGTAATTACCTTATTACCACACATGTAATTACCTTATTACCACACATGTAATTACCTTATTACCACACATGTAATTACCTTATGACCACACACGTAATTACCTTACCACACACGTAATTACCTTACCACACACGTAATTACCTTACCACACACGTAATTACCTTACCACACACGTAATTACCTTACCACACAACACATGTAATTACCTTACCTCACAACACATGTAATTACCTTACCTCACAACACATGTAATTACCTTACCTCACAACACATGTAATTACCTTACCTCACAACACATGTAATTACCTTACCTCACAACACATGTAATTACCTTACCTCACAACACATGTAATTACCTTACCTCACAACACATGTAATTACCTTACCTCACAAGACATGTAATTACCTTACCTCACAACACATGTCATTAACTTACCTCACAACACATGTCAACAATCAGGGGGTACACAGTTACTTTTCAGATAAACTATCCCTCAAACCTCGGAATCATGCATCATATTATATCATCATATTTGTTTAGCTAAAAATCAACTATTGGACATAGTTGTATTATCACTGATTTATATTCAGATGGAATATCAGTATCAATTTTATTCGGAGTTTCAGGAATAGAGCATAGCTGTTACAACCTCAACTTTCGTAATGGTAACAATACTTTCGGTTATAATAACCCCAAAATCTAAATTTAATATCTCACGGCATAATGTGATACTATGATTTGAATAAGCATTCGGTATTAAATGAAACTTCACTTATGGAAGCGTCTCACCAGATAGTTGTAGAAAGAACATCACATCAGTGGTGGGTACATCACACTTATCTTATCACGGACTTCAACTTATCACGGATGATTAGTTGCTCGAAAACTGACTCACAGTATCTTCACTCGAACCTCCCGGCTGTTCTCCGGTAGTCAGTAAAGTGACATACTATTGTACCTGGTATGAACCTAAGAGGGTTGAGAAGAATCGTGTAGGTCAGAGGAAAATGAGACTTTCTCTTAAGATGGGACAAGACCATTCTCAGTTCTTGTTGAAGTTTAAACCTCATGTACTTCGGTAGTAAATGCTAGTAGATGAGCACGGGAAATGAAATTTGGAAACATGGGCCAGTACAGTACAAACAGCAATTTGTTTGACACTTAGGTAGGTTAATAAGGGTAGCGGTAACTGTTGAAGTATGTAAAATCAAACAATGAAATTAATGTGGGTAGGTGATTTATGAATGCCATTAAAACAGTCTTAGCTCAGCGCTAGGTAATCCCAAGAGAGGAAGCTGTCATAACAAAAGTGGAAAAGACATACGATAACTAGGGAAGCCATGCGGAAGCATTAAGAGGCTATCCCACTTCTGATGTCGGATCGTCAGGTGGAGCGATCGAGGAGGAGTGCCGAGCGGTATAGTACATAGTCAGTACTATAGGCGTTCCCATTATCCCATTAGAGATAAACAACATACCTGTGAAAACAATTACACACTATTAGTAAAGAAAACAATACAGATGGTAATCAGTAACAAAAATAAAGTAAGTTCAAGGTACAGCAACAATACATTTAATCGAACAGACCATTAAGGTCCCACAGTTCGTACAGTGGCGAAGCCACCCAATGATAAACGAACAAACCCTTAAGGTTTATAGTTCGTACAGCAGCCTAAGCCACCCAATGACAAACGAACAAACCCTTAAGGTTCATAGTTCGTACAGCAGCCTAAGCCACCCAATGATAAACGAACAAACCCTTAAGGTTCATAGTTCATAGGTTCATAGTGTCAACAATTTTTTGAATAAAACCATCGATAACAATTATCGAAATAAAGTAACCACAAATCAGTGTGCACATACAATAAATCATGTTTCGAATTAATAGACAATAATTGATAGTAAAATCACATAAATTAACAATAAGAAACACAAATCATAACAAATTTAGTTACACCCACAATTGTGATTAATAAACTGTCTCCGGCATATATATATTTTTTTTTTCTTTCAAGCTTGTTGCTTCGCCTTTGTGTCAATGTTCTACATCTGACTGTGAATACGAACAATCTGCACATCATATCTTATGGGAGTGTACTCTTTGGCAGAAAGAACGCAATATTATGTTGGATAGTGTACAGGCTACATCCGGTGCAGTTTATTATGCGGACCTTGTGGAAACTAGAACTGGTTTCCGTGCGTTCAAGCGTTTTTGCCATACCTAATATTGGAATCAAATTTAATGTAACAGCTCACTTTTTAGGGCCCATTAATTATGTCAATTATAATAATAATAATAATAATATAATAATATATTCTTTATTTCAGACACAGAGATCTATAGTTAAAAAGTTAAAAAGTAAATTACAGTAATTAATAAAAAAAATAATAATAATAATAATACAATTTCGGTCAGTACATAGTAACTGTTTCATTGTGTAATCTGTACCCAACGACTATATGTTAATGACGTTATAAGCCTATCTGCCAGGCCGCTAACAATGGTATTTGTACACTTGTAAATTCTGGACATAAATGACGCTATCCTCTTCCTCTGGATGGCATTAAATGAGTCGATTCGCGCTTCCGTAAACATTTCTGAAGCGCTGCAAAAGCGCTTCAAACCCATCAGTTGCCTAAAGATGTTATTATAAGCTACTCGTATGGCATCGTGCGCCCTCTTGGTATAATCAGTCCAAAGTTGACAAGTGTAGAAACTCTAGCAAAAAGACCTAAAAAGAGTAACTTTCACCTCAGGAGCCGACTTGGAGAACTTTCTTATTAGCATATTGCCCGTCACACATAGAGCTCGTCTCTGTCGTTCGACATCCGCGTCATCCTTCAAATTTCAGTTTACGATATGACCAAGGTATTTGAAGTTATCAACCATCATAACATGTTGCCCTTTAATAATAATTTTTGGTATGTTTTCCGGTCCCTTACTCGATCTGAAAACCACCAACTCAGTCTTTTTAACATTATAGACCAAATTATGATCTGTAGCATACCTTTCACAGGTTGCAATAAGTCGTCTCAAACCTTTAATCGAAGGGCTGAGCAGCACCATGTCATCTGCGTAACTCAGGTTGTTAACGTACCTCTCATCCAAACGGAGCCCCACAGGAGTGCTGCTCAGCTCCACGATCAAGTCATTCATATAAATGTTAAACAGATCGGGAGAGGTGAGCCCGCCTTGTCGAACACCACACGGGAGACGGAAACTGTCACATAACCCGGCACCCCATCTGACGTTGTTAGTCTGATTTTGGTACCAGTACTCAAGAAGACCAACAACCTCAGAGGGGACACACGTGCTACGTAGCTTTGCCCACAGTAAGTCATGATTAAGTGTGTCAAAAGCACGACTTAAATCTAAGAAACAGGCATATACAGTGGTCTTATTCTGTTTTTAATAGGCAGTAACTTGTTTTAGAGCAAATATTGCCATGTCTGTCGAAACATGAGGGCGAAAACCAAACTGACCATCATCATAATTGACGTCGGAGAAATGTGAATGGATGACTCTTTCAAACACCTTGGCCACTATCGTAGCCAGAGATATGGGCCTATAGTTTGCCATGCTCGAAATATCTCCAGTTTTATTTTTTGGAACAGGAACAACAATTGTTTTTATCATTTTCTCAGGTAAATAACAATATCTCACACAAAGAGAAAAAAGCCATGCTAACACTAAACAGATATGCTTGCCCGCATTCGGTAGATGCTCTATGGTAAGGCCGTCGTGGCCTGGAGACTTACCTCGTTTCATATTCATCAATATAGAACCTAGTTCTTTTGGAGAGACTGTCAAACTCAAACTCAAACTCAAAATCATTTATTTCAAATAAACCATTTACAGGTACTTTTGAATTGTCAGAGTCAGTCAGTCAGAAAGTTGAAGCTAGTTGCTCGTTCCAAACAGTAGGTTTCTATGGAGAAGAACGAGCAAGAAACTCCATGAACAACACTCTTTTAAAATCAATAATATGTTACAAATTTCGGTTACATCATTGATATTGAATCTAGGGTACAATGTGAGAACAATGTAACAAGTCGTGTACGTTAAAAGAGGTTTAGATAAAAATATAATCATAATAAACAATTCAAAATAAAATTAGAATAACCGAGGCAGCTAAGAGATGATCAGTCCCAACTAACGGCGCCCGTTCACGAACATGACGCACGGATCGGCATCATTTGACTCAACCATTTTGAAGGGAACCGAATGATCCAACACGCGCGCCACCGTCAGCGAGACATTCCAGTGAGCATGACATACTCCCAACCGCCAGGGCACATTCAAGTCAATGAAAGACATACCTCGTAAATGGTAGCTTTAAATAACACAGTGCTCACATGTATGTGCTATGAAAAATTATATAATACTAACAAATTGAGTTTATACAATGCAAAGATAATGTAGATCTATATCTTCAGCAGCTCCAAAAATAATTAAAAATGCTAATCAATGAATCTATGAACCCTTATGGCTGTGGAGCTAGACCAGCATCCAGCCAAGCATTTTTATCAGTGATGTATTCACCCAATGAATAATATGCTCGGCTGCATAGTGTGCGTTTTATATAAGACTTAAATTTTGTCTCATTTAGTTGAACAATGTGGAGAGGTATTTTATTGTAACATTTTAAACAGTACCCCATGAAAGAAGTATCTACTTTAGCCAATCTGAAACTCGGTTGAACTAGTTGGTCCCTATTTCTAGTGTTATAATTATGTCTTTCACCCCTTTTACTAAAAAGATGCAGATTTTTTCTAGCGTACATTATGTTTTCATAGATGTATTGACAAGGTACCGTCATTATTTTAATTTCCTTAAACAGTTCCCTTAGAGAATCGCGCATACGGAGATTGTAAATGGCTCTGATGGCTCTTTTCTGCAGAATAAAAATAGACTCGATGTCTGCAGCTCGTCCCCACAGTAAAATACCGTAAGACATTATACTATGAAAATAACTAAAGTAGACCAGTCTCGCGGTATCCACATCAGTAAATTGCCGGATTTTTCTGACAGCATATGCTGCCGAGCTTAGCCGTCCAGCGAGAGATGTTAAATGAGGACCCCATTGTAGCCATGAGTCGAGCGTGATCCCCAGGAAAACAGTTTTATCAACGAATTCTAGCTTCTCATTATTCAATACTATGTCACAGTCATTACTTTTGACATTTGGTAAAGAAAATCTGATGCACTTAGTTTTTTTTTCATTCAATACTAAATTTTTCGCCGTGAACCAATTTTGGACTTGCAGTAAGGCGCTACGTGGTCTAGGTTCTGGGCTCGTCTGTCTATCTTAAATATTAAAGAAGTGTCATCAGCAAATAACACCATTTGTGGTTGGTTTTTTTGAAGAAGATCATTAATATACACTAAAAAGAGGAAAGGACCCAAAATTGAGCCTTGTGGAACCCCCATTTCTACCTTTAAACCATGTGAATTCACCCCATTTCTTTGGACTTGCTGCTGCCTATTAATCAAATAAGATTTTACTAAACTAAGCGCTAGTCTACCTAGTCCGTAATGCTCAAGTTTCAAAAGTAGTGTGTCATGATTTACGCAATCAAATGCCTTGGAGTGGTCACAAAAAATTCCTATGGCATCTTGCGCCTCTTCCCACGCAGTAAATATGTGTTTTAATAACGTGACACCAGCGTCAGTCGTACAACGTCCTTTCGTGAAACCATACTGTTGATCGTGTAAAATGCCATTAGTGTTAAAATGATTAAGCATCTGATTAAGCATAATCCTTTCAAAAACCTTGCTGAAAGCCGGCAGCACGGACACGGGTCTATAATTATTAGTGTCTTTACTGTCACCGGATTTGAAAAGAGGTATGACCTTACTAAACTTCATTAGATTCGGGAAAACTCCTTGGTCTACGCACATATTAAATATTAAAGCCAAATAAGGCGCTATTGTCTCAATTATAGACGTACAAACTTTAATAGACATCCCACAGATCCTCAGCAAATTTTATCTTGATTTGCCGAAAAGCTTTTAAAACGGTCACGGGGTTAATATGTTTAAATTGAAATTCTACCGGGCAGCCTGGTACGTTCGCTTTTAAAAAGGCAATTGAAATGCCAGGTGAAGAATTTAAAGCTTCCGTGGTTTTAATTGGTATGTTGGTAAAGAAATTCACAAATTCATGCGCTACTTCTATGTTAGAGCTTAGGGGACCACGTGGTGTCTCTAAAGTATACTCAGTGTTACGAACTTTTTTCCTACCAGTCTCGTTATTAATAACTTTTCAAACTGTCTTTATTTTATCGTCTGCCGATTTGATTTTGTTGCTAATGTATAGGGCCTTCGCTACCCTGCAAATATTTCTAAAAGTTTTAGAATAAGTAGCAACATACTTGTTGAAAGTATCCGTGTTAATGTAAGGCTTAAGGCCATAAAGCTCAAACAGTCTTTCCCTACTTTTTCTAATACCTCTAGTTGCCCAGTCACTAAATACAAACTTAGGGCTAATATGTTTTGTCTTTTTTTCAAAATTATTATCGAATTCAGACTGCACTACAACAAAGAAATCATCATACAATTTATTTGCATCGTTTGTCGTATAGTTAGTCTTCGGTTCATGGGCAGTGGAACTCTGTTGCTTACAGTTCATATCACTGCTTTCTTCCATATTATTCTGTGCGTTAAAATGTTTCCGAAATAGGTTTGCAATGTTGATCTTATCTTGTTCCCCTTCTATATTTAGTGGTAAAGATTTTTTACTATCCATCTTTTTGGTTTCCTTCCAGAAGTCAATAAAATTACCAGATGCTCGATGACGGGCTAGCATATCCAGCTTAATTTTTTCTTGATTAGTTTGTACGTATTTAAGCGCGGATTTAAATTTGCTACGTGAAACCACCATAATCTCATAGTAGTAACCCGAGCATGGCCTACCCATTTCAACCCACAGTGCAAAATTCTCCCTAGCTTTTATGTGTGTATCCCTAACGTGAAAATTCCATCCCACAACCTTTTGTCCTTTTTTCTTTTTGGCAACAAAACTATGTGCCGCTGCCGCACGCAATGAACTTATAATATCATCATATAAACTATCTATATAATTGCAATCGGCCCGGTCATTATACATTACATCATTAAAATTTCCTGCATTTACAATATTATAGTTACTTATAATATCACTAAGTTTATCATCACAAAATCTGAAATATTTATCTATTTGTTCAGGCTCCCTATTACCCCACAGGTATTTAATATTATCATTTATCGTGTCCTTACACGTCTCTTTACGTCTAATACCATTTAAATTACAATTAATAACAAGAGGAAAGTGATCTAACCAGAATGAGTCATATTTGACTTGTACATCAGTGACAAGGCAGGCAGCAGCGGCAGTTACCACGCAGTGGTCAAGCCACCGACACGAACCGTGGGCCTCACTTACGAAAGTGTAAGTGTTGGAATCTAACCTATCTAAATCTAAACAAATTAAGGATTGCTCGGTGCAATAATCTACTAACTCTTTTCCAAAAAGATCCGTGGTGCTTAGCAACTGGGTTTCTCCCAGTTGTAAACGTCCCTTTGTGCCTATTGGCCTAGTTCTGTTCTGTCTCCTGCTTGATTTGGAGGGAAGTGGAAAATATGTTTTTCTTACTCCTCCGCTGTTATTTTCTGATTAATTTCGTTGCGGGATCCAAGACAGTTGAATCGTTTCTCTGGGACTCGTCGAGCTTCATTGCTCTGGGGCTTTTCTGGTGGTCGCCACTGCTGATTCTGGCTTACAGGAGTTACAGTGGTTAGGGAATAGTGTGGCGGGCTAGTTGTCTTATATTATACTCATGATCGACTGCTTTATTCTGATTTGACTGCCTCGTTGGTCTTGTTGTCGCAAGCGCAACTGTTGAGCGTTGGGTCTGATCCCCCCCCCCCCCAAGCCCCCGGCCAAGGGTAGAGGTGGAACACTGGGGTGGGTCTAGTCGGTAAGAGTCCGGCCTCCGTCACCCCCGTGAAGGAGGAAGTCCATGAGGATGTATGTCAATTGATTGGTGGTGTCATTTATTACAATACTAAAATAATTAAAAATAAGAAGAGATTGGTAAAAGCAAAAATAAAAACCAATAATTAACAAGTAAATAAGAGTACCTAACGTAAAATTCATAAACCTATAAACTCATCTTTCGTCCAACATCTCACCAAATCTCATTAGGAGCTCTCATTAGGAGCCTGAAGAGCTGACATTAATTTTAAACTTGGTTGCACAACCCACTGTTTCCATATGCTATGTGTTCTGTTTTGTTGTTTCTTTTTTGTGTACAAAAATAGACTTATTTATTTTTATTATTATTTATTCATTTCGATCAAAGAAATACTACCACTTTTCATTTCCAGGGTTCAACAGTGTTCTGGGTGGGCAACTACGAGCTTCCACCATTCCAGCTGACCGTCCGCCACGCACCCAAGGTGTTGCGGACCAGTGAGAGATTGGTGTGGCATGTTTGTGTCAGGTAATTATGAACATATATGTATCAGCCTGAATTTTCCCATTTCAAGGCAAAGAGCTCTCAACTCTCCTTCCACTTTTATCTATCAAGGTCTATTTGGGACCTGACTTTGTCGAAGAAATCAAGATCATCCCGCCATCTCCACATGGGCCCACGTAGAGGGACCGATTGGATCGTGCGTTGGGCTCAATGATCGTCTGACATGTGTCCAGACTAATTTAATTAAGAAGATGTTTTTGTTTATTTATCGGAATGTACATCCACAGATAGATACATAAATAAAATACCAGTCTATTATTTTCTCACTGCAGGGAAAAAGCTCTTCTCATACAGAAAAGTCACTAGCATTGATTATATAAAAGTCCACAGGTTTCTTGGTGGGAAATTACTTTGTTTTATTCTATGTTATGATATTGGATGTGCATGCCGTGTGGTGCTGGCCGAGATTAACACCATCACATTTCTACCCGTGGGTGTCGTAGAAGGCGACAAAGGGATATTGACCAGCGGATGTGCAGCAGCGTCCTTCTGAGTACCATAACACCTACTGCAATCGCCAACATGCATCGGCCAAGTATGGCGATTACGGCTGAACCCTCCTCGGGGGAGACCTATGGCCAGCAGTAGGCGTCTAAAGGTTGACGTGATGACGATGATAATATTGAACTTCAATTATGTCAAGGCTGTGATAGGAATACTCGTAATACCAGTCTGTTATTTTCTCACTGCAGGGAAAAAGCTTTTCTCATACAGAAAAGTCACTAGCATTGATTATATAAAAGTCCACAGGTTTCCTTAGTTACAATGTTTTCCTTTACCGACATCAGTGATGTCCAAGATAAACTTAGAAAGTAAAGAACCAGAAAAACTCACATTGGTACTTGTCTATGGTAATGAAGGAATAGTACCTGTGTTTGCGTACACACTTGTGCACTAAAATATCTCGTGCGTACTCGTCTAACCTCCATCAAAATTGGCTGCAGTGATTCAGAGCCAGAATGATTTATATGATTAACGCATTACGTCTAGAAAATAACCTTATAAACATAAAACTATGTCCTAATTGATCACAACACAACATTGTTAGGGACCTATCTAAGGACTATAAATTAAAAGCAGTAGACTGTACAACTGACTAATACTATATTGCAAAATACGTAAAACGGTAGCGAAGTTACGAGACGTTAGGCCCCGCGTCCCGCGTGGCCTCGCCTCTCGCCGCCTTTAGCCCTCGCCTATGCTTGCTGAAGGTCGTCGAAGACTCCCGAACAACATCAACAACAACAATATACAACAACAAGAACATTCTATCAATCAATCCAGAACGCTTTACAATAACATTCATTTAATTAATTTCATCAGGTACCCATGGTCTGAAGCTGTGGAAGGTATGTTAGTCATCCGTCTCCGCGGCGCTGGTGGTGGCAGCGGTGGTATTCGAACTGCAGTACAAATAAGAGCTCCTAAGGCTTGCCATAGACACGCTGCAGCATCCAAGAGAGTTGGGTTGGATGGAACTAACCCGCCCGATGTTATCATCGCTGACTTTTCTTTCCAAGTAAGAACCTTTAAAATGAATTATAGCTATTATTAGCGACACACCGCGGCTTCGCATGGGTGCAATGTAGATCAAACTATACATATAAACCTTTAAAAACTCTTTAAACGTTCCTCTTGAATCACACTACCTATGCTCCGTTTACAATAAGATTAGACATTTACACAAACCTTTTTTACAGTCCCTTCAACCGATTTTGACTTCTATTCCGTAGGCTTAAGGATGAAATTAGAGGCAAAAAAGTGGTTACAATAAAAACTGTTTTTTGCAGCTGCCATTTGTCATGCCACCAACGCAATATACGTCAAAATCGGTTGAACGGACTGTAAAAAAGGTTTGTATATATGTCTAATCTTATTGTGAACGGAGTATAGCTATTATTTATTGCCGCATTTGTTTTAATGTGTATTATATTTAATTTATATGAATTTAAATGTATTGTTTGACATTATATAGTCCTAATGTTAATCAAAATTAAAAAAATAAATAAAAAAACACCTATTCAATCATAATAATACTCGTATATCGTATTATAGCATAAAGGAGCAACCTGTATCTCCAAATACATTCCTCAACTACTAGTCTATAGTGAGATAAGCGGTCACTAGTCCGCTTGGTTGCCGATGTTCGCCCGCCAATATTACGTACCAGGTACCTGTAATTTGCTTATACCCTCTTTGAGTAAATATTACATACCTATGTTTTAGTTTTAGCTCATGTAGTCGATGATTTTGATGCACGGTAAAACTCTAATGAGTTTATGTTTGCATCATCTCAAATATGTAATACCTTTATGTAATTTTGATTGCTAAACAAATTAAAAAAAAAAATGTGTATGTGTAATTTATCTGTTGTTAATTATTTTTATTTTAATAAATTTTAATTTCAAACATATCAACAATATTTACAAGAATAATAAAAAAGAAAACCTAAAATATTAAACTTAAAAAAAACTAACGCAATAAGGCATCTTGTTATTATTTTAATGTACTTGTGTTTTATTTGCTATGTAATGTATGGACTATGTCTGATATAAATAAAATTATTAATTAAAAGATCTAAGCGTAAGAGGGACAGACGGTGGGAAATTACTTTGTTTTATTCTATGTTATGATAATCGATGTGCATGCCGTGTGGTACTGGCCGAGATTCAGCTCCTCCCAATTTTTACTGGGTGTCGTAGAAGGCGACAGAGGGATATTGACCAGAGGATGGGCAGCAGCGTCCTTCCGAGTACCATAACACCTACTGCAATCGCCAACATGCATCGGCCAAGTATGGCGATTACGGCTGAACCCTCCTCGGGGGAGACCTATGGCCAGCAGTAGGCGTCTAAAGGTTGACGTGATGACGATGATGATATTGAACTTCAATTATGTCAAGTCTGTGATAGGAATACTCGTACTTTCAACAAGCCAGAACAAACCAATTCACAAAAAATGAAGTGTTAAGAGCGCCCATTCCGTCATATTTCCCATACAAACGCTCGTACGCGATTACGGCGTTATAAAAAATAATTTCCTAAATATTTTTAATACCCAGGTATCTTGTGGATAAAATCTAGGTTTGTATGAAGCCAAAAATAAACTTTTTTGAGAAACTAATTCAGTAAACACGTCCGAAAATCAGGTTTTTTGTTCAATTTTATCTGAACTTTGGCAGTTCATAATGCACTCATACATTGAAAAATTAAAAAAACAGCTTCATACAAACCTTGCACATGTAATGGTGATTCTAAATTACAAACATTATTACCAAAAACCTGTAAAACTTTTTCAAAAACACGTATGTCCTGGAACAAGTTTTGTGAAATTTCCGCACGCCATTTTTCCTGTGATGTTATCGCGTTCTCACTCACTCGTTTGTTTTCAAGCTTTGCGTTGGTTGAAACAAAAGAAATTTCAATCACGCTCGCGTTGAAGTTCGTTCGATGGGGAAGGGCGCTCTTAATCTTTTCTATTCAACATTGACCTGATTTTGTAACACATTTCGCATCTCTACATAGAATAAAACAAAGTTGCTTTCCAACTCCTCTCCCTCTGTGCTCTTTGATATTTTAAACTGATCAACGGAATTGAATGCGGTTTTCATCAATAAATAGTATTGCTTCAATAGGTTTGTAGTGATTCAAGAGGAAGGTTTGTGCCTATAGTTTGATTGTTTGTAAATTGGTTGAAATATGACGATAATTATTCAAGATGTCGGAAGAAATCAAGCCGACACATCTAGTTTCTAATTCAAATTTATCTACATTGTTTACATCATTGATTGTAGTCATGCTCGTTTTGTCAGAAATAAGCTTAAAAATGTTGAAGATACTTAGAAAATTGATGCTAGCAATACTTTCTATTTTCAGGAAGAAGGCACCAGGATATGGCAGAACACGACAGTCGTATCTCAAGTGGTCGATAAACCCATATCCTTGGAATTCCTTACCAAACATCGAGCAGTCATCTCACCGGGATTACCATACAAACTAAAGGTAAGTTCACACGGTCATAATAATGCGAAAAGATAAGGTAATTTAATTCAAAGTAAGTTATAAGATAACGTTGATGCATATCTTGTTTTGAACTTGAAACAATGTAAGAAATTCCCTCATGACTCACTCTATTTTAGTAGAGATCTTCATTCTTTGGTTGTTATTTTTAGCGTGGGAAAACAGAGCTTGTTTTGCAGTTGTTTTAAAAAATTAATGAAACTGTATTCAGTGGTTCATCCTCTTAGATATTCACAAACCTTTTCGTATGTTTCTACACAATTTAAATACATCGAAATCATGATAAGAAATTTATCATCATTTATTTATTAGGTTCACCAACAATTGTCCACACCATAGTATGCATTAAATAACATTTTTTTTTTACTTATAACTAAATAAAATTATGGTAATTGTAAACCTAGGTAAGTACGTGGACAGTTTATAAGCCAACTTAAAACTAAACATTAGTTCTGTAACAATAGGGTATTACACCCATTTTTGAAAAGTGTCTCAATGAAATTCTGTAGTGCTAATATGCCACCAAAAAAAACACATAATTTTTATTCAATCGATAAGTGCCATAAAAATGCATCTAAATTTTAAATTTTCAAATTTCGCGCGTAATTTGACGAAAACGCCTCTTACTGAACGCCATATTGCTCAGCGTAAATGACGTCAGTTCGTTTAGTATCAAATGAGCTCATATTAAATATGATAATTGTATATCATTTAAAAATAATTAAAAGCATATTTTGTAATAGGTGTAATAATTAAAAAATTACGTTGGTTACGAAAATAATAAAAGTACAAAGCCTATATTACGCCAATCGGTTGACTGACAGTTGACAATTTTTTGTTTACACAGCCGTATGGCGTAATAACATGGCCGCTACTATTTCACGGTGTTTCATAACAGATTAAAAATACTGAAAACTTTGAATTGAATTAAAAAAATTGTTTTGTTATTTTATGAACTAAAACTTGCATTTCCGACTGCTATATGCCTAAACTGTCTCAATAACATATTTATAGATTTTTTCTCGTATAGAGTAAAATACCCTATTGCTAAAATAAAGTAACAACATGAACACTACATCAACTCTGATAAACAGTTCAGGATTTTAGATTTATGCTTAGTGAGAGAATCAAAGTAGAAATCGATTCAAATCATCTTCCAGTTCTTGTCCCATGTTCATCCATTCTGTCCTGTCAACCGTCATGCTACATCCATCCTTAAATATATATCTGATATTCTGTGAGATGTCCGTGTGGTGTCCGACGTAAAGAATAGCACCATCCCATATCTTCCCGTGGGTGTCGTAAGAGGCGACTAAGGGACTTACCAGAGAATGGGCAGCAGCGTTCTCTGTGCCTTTGTAACAACCATACTGCGATCGCCAACCCGCCTGCCAAGCTTGGCGATTATGGCAAAACCCCCCCTTGGGGAGGCCTATGTCCAGCAGTGGACGTCTTTCGGCTGAAATGATGATGATGATGATGATTCTGTGAGAAACAGTATGCGAGGGTGTCCACTGTTTCATGTTAGTAAGGGCCCGTGTCCTGTCGGCTACGCATGCAGGCTGCCCGCATCCTATCATTTCATACATGTTTTTCCTATCATGCGGACAGAACGCGCTCGAAACGCGGATTGGCTGCGGGCGAGCAGCCCTTAGTCATTTATTCATTAACAAGAAAATTGTACCTGAATTTCAAAGTCAAAGTCAAAGTCAAATCATTTATTTCAATTAGACCATTAAAAAGGCACTTTTGAACGTCATAATAAAAAAATATAAAGTTGATTCTAGTTGCCCATTCCAAAAGGTAGTTTCGTATGGAGAAGAATGGGCATGAAACTCCATACTTACTCTTTTAAAAATAAATGTGTACAATATTTTGCATTTACAGTTTACAGTTATATAACTATACGTGAATACGATGGACCTTGCATAAAAACACTATATTGAAGTATGTACAAAGTATTACAAGATAAAGAATGACAGCTAAGTTATATACATAGATACATAGTGTTCACATATTATTATTTACAATTATTGTAAAAGTAGACAACCACTCCATACATTTCAACAAACTAAGAACCTATGAACCAGTGTGTGACCCAAAGCAAGAATTAAATATAATGTATATACTAAGTATAAATTAAGTAGTTTTAATTAGCAATCCGTTTGAATTTGTCTAGACTGTAGATTGTCCTATGGAGCCCGGACCAGCATGTTTCCAAGCATTCTTATCATGGATATAATCCTCTAAACTGTAATATGCTTGTTTACAGAGTGTACTTTTAATATATGTTTTAAATTTTCTTTCATTTAGTTGCAATATATCACTAGGAATTTTGTTATAACACTTAACACAGAACCCCATAAAAGATTTATGAACTTTAGACAATCTAAAATATGGTTGAGCTATTTTGTCTTTGTTTCTAGTATTAATATTATGTCTATCACTAACCTTATTAAATAAATGTAGGTTTTTTCTTACGTACATAATATTTTCATAGATAAATTGGCAAGTCACTGTCATTATATTAATATTTTTAAATAGTTCCCTAAGAGAATCGCGGCGACGTAGATTATAAATGGCTCTAACAGCTCTTTATTGTAAGATATAAAGGGATTCAATGTCGGCAGCCCGACCCCACAGTAAAATACCACACGACATAATGCTGTGAAAGTAGCTAAAGTAGACCATACGCGCAGTTTCTACATCTGTCAACTGTCTTATCTTTCTAACAGCGTAAGCTGCGGAGCTTAGTCGCCCCGCAATAGATGTTATGTGAGGTCCCCATTGTAATTTCTCGTCTAGCGTGATTCCTAGGAAAACCGTTTGACTATTAAATTCCAGTTTCTCTCCATTTAGAATGATGTCACAATTGCTATTCCTAACATTTGGTAAAATGAATCGAATACATTCGGTTTTTTTTTCATTAAGTACCAAATTGTTTACCGTAAACCAATTTTGAACCTGAAGAATAGCGTCATTTACGTCGTCAAGATGTTGTGACCGTCTGTCTACTTTAAAAATCAATGAAGTGTCATCGGCAAATAACACCATCTTCGGTTGGTTTTGAAGTAATTAACATTACACAATTACAGAGTTCTTCTTAACCGTATGCGGGCGCTGTTCTTCTGCCTTCAGTTGTTGTTTTTACTGTAACGCGGATCGCACACGTGGTCATAGTACGCACGAGTTTAGTCACTGGTGACACGCACGATACTGCAGCGGCAAACGAAATCTTTGTCCTGCGTCTTGCCAGGAGCGTGCTATCACCCGCATGCGGACCAGTTCCGCACGCGGGCAAAAATACGCATTAAAGGAAAAGGGCCCTTAGTAGCGAATAATTGTTTAAGACACAATTTGTCTAGTTTTATTATATAGACATTTTATCGAGTGTTTCTATGTGAATTGATGTAATTGGAGTTGTACCGTGTTAATTAAGTATAAAAAAAAATGTGAAATTTAAAATATCATACAATCCACTTTAGATATGAATACAGTCATTTAAAATCAAAACAGTTCTACCGTCTCCGACTCCTTCATTGTTAAAATATTCTTTAAAGATTTCTTTTTTTTTTCTTTTTTTTTTTCTTTTGATAGGCATACGTTTGACCACTATCTCACCTGATGGGAAGCGATGATGCGGTCCTAGATGGAGCACGCTTGCCTAGAAGTAACCTATTCACTCTTGACTTAAAGACTCCTAGGTTGTAGCTATCAGGGAACACAGACTCAGACTTTATCCTTATCAGTAACTCTACAGGTCAGTATAGTAATAATTCAATTCGAAATGGTATGAGAATAGAATATTGATTTAAGCATCTGTGTTTTCACTAAAAATTAACTCGTGTCTCCTTTGCCCACTTATCTCTATTGTCTGGTAAGCTCATCTGGTAATCGTTAAAAACTTAAATCAAAATCATAAATATTTATTTATCTAATAGGCACTAGATTATAAAATGCTCCAACGTTAAATAAAGAGGAGCGTGGTAGGATAATCCTGAATTACAGAGCACACGGCTCTGTTAGATAGGATGTTATGTTATTTTACAAAGTTTGAGATGAACTAAAGGTTGATAAGACTAAAATTAAAAGTACATAAAAGAAATTACAACATACGAATTAAAAGAAAAAAATAATATCTGTACTAATATTATAAAGCTGAAGAGTTTGTTTGTTTGTTTGGTTGGTTGAACGCGTTAATCTCAGGATCTACTGGTTCGAATTGAAATAATTATTTTTGTGTTGGATAGTCCATCGGTTTATCGAGGAAGGCTATAGGCCCATGCGAAGCCGGGTCGGGTCGCTAGTCAATCCTAATTCCACTAAGTAAAAGTAGACAATTAAATAAACTTCTCCTTTTCGAATGGATATATATTTTAATTTATATTTATTTTGATAGCGGCTTTGCCCTATAGGTAGCCACACTTATCGCGGCATCAGATGGTAGGGACACTAAACTTAGGTGTACTAATTTTTATTTAATTTAAAACGTTGCCCTTGGAATTTCTCCTGTGTCGTGGGCGCATATTAACTCACATACCCAATTATAATCCTTATTTGTGTCTAATTCTATTTTACAAGCACTATATCCCAATCCAGGTAAAAGCCACTCGTTGGGACGACAAGCCAGCATCAAAAGAGCTCGTCCGAGTCTGCCGCTACCCCTCAACCCAACCAGCTGCCATCGCACAGACCACGACGAAGTCTCGTGAGAGCATGTGTGCTGAAGGAGCAACGGATGCCAATGGAGTAGCACGACTGCTTTTCGCTGCAGGAGATGACGCAGCACCTTTCTATAGGTTTGAGGTGAGGTTTAAGATTCATTCTTGGTAAAATTAGAACGCTGTTTAGTGCCGGTCGCGAATAGCATCAGCCATCCCATTTCTACCCGTAGGTGTCGTAGAAGGCGACAGACGGATATTGACCAGAGGATGGGCAGCAGTTGAATACCATAACACCTACTGCGATCGCCAGCATTCATCGGCCAAGCATGGCGATTAAGACTGAACCCCCTCTTGGGGGAGATCTATGCCCCGCAATGGGGGTCTAAAGGTTGACATGATGATGATTGAAAATTAGGAGGAAAATATGTCTTGAGCTGAAAAAAGAGAACCCTTTAAGCATGGGTTTTGGGTTTTTCAAATAAGTATAGAAAGTTCTATAGTTAACTTACCATAGCGATTATAAATCAACGGGCTATCTGAATGAGGAAAGAAGGAGTACACCTGTGTTTGTGTACTGCACTATAATATTTCCTGCGTACTTTACTAGTCTCCATTAACATTTGGGACCTTGGCCGGAATGCGGTCGGGAGAATAGTATATTTGTTTGTAGACCGTGTCACCTAAATCTCTTCGTTTAATCCTCTACTTGTTTAAGATCTTTGTACACCCAAGAAAATAAGACATCAAACGTCGAAGCAGGGTACATTTTTAAAAGAAAAACCTCTTATCTTTCTTTCAGGCCCAACTATCAAACGACACAACCACATCAGCAGTCCCATTGTCCTTGCCAGTTCGTCGCTCATCCACTGTGCACGCCGCACTAGGTCCTCTGAAACCAGATCCGCGCCAAGCCAGGACCTTCGTACCACTGTATCTCAATACCAACAGTACTACTAAACCTTACACTGTTCATTTTGTGGTAAGTCTTGTTGTGCGTGTATGATGTCTGATGTCTGCTGGGCAAAGAGCTGCATCATCTTGCCTAACTTATCTATTACGCTGAATCTCTAATGTTTCTTTTATTACACTTTATCGATAAAGACTAGATTTAAATTCTTAGTTTCAAGGACATACTATCTTTTCAACTGGAAACTGTTTATAATAAAAATAGATGCTGCTGCAATGGATGCTGCAGCTTCTTCCAGATAAGTAAGATACTACACACTAATAACATTTCTTGCCACACAGGTCATAACACGAGGAGGCGTCATTTACCGCTGGGGTGCCACAACCCAATGCCCCACATCCAACTCCGCAGACCAGATCCACACAGGAAAACGGAACAGCAAATGTAACGTCGAAAACGTTCAAAGAGATGTTGTGATGACACAACGGAACGTTTCTCGCAGCATTATACAGATGGCCAAACGGAGTGCCAGATTCCCTGCCGGAATTCCTGAATTCCCTAAAAGAAGCTTCCTCAAGAGTACAGGAAGCCATGATGTCCTCTTGGCTCCAAAGGACACTTCGTTATTAAACATCAGTACTGATGTCTTAGATACGTTGTTGGATAGGCATCAGTTGAGGGTGATGCTGCCGATCAAGGTGTCCCATCAGATGTGTCCTGATAGTCATCTGATCGCGTACTTCTATCATGATGGAGAGCTTATCAGTGCTAGCAAGCATTTTGATATGGATGACTGCTTTGTTAACAAGGTCAGTTCTTTTAAACTTTTGTCTTTTGTTCTGAAGATGAAGGGAGTCGCCGAGAACGACCCAAAAAGAGGTGGTAAGGTCCAGACTTTGGTGAGGCCTCTACTCAGCAATGGGACAGCATAGGCTAGAGGATTTTGTATTAGTTTATTCAGGCGTATTATATGTATTATGTACTACATTTTGCCCGCGACTTCGTTCGCGAATGTCGGTTGTCACGGAGGCAACTTGTCGCGGATTAAAAAGTAGCCTATATCCTTTCTTGTGGTTCAAACTAAGTCTGTGCCAAATTCCATCAAAATTGGTTCAGTAGTTTAGGTGTGAAAGCATAATTAACAAACCAACTCACTTTTGGATTACTATCTACACTATGCTAATATGAATGTGCCCTTTAACCACGATTGTATGCGCCCCTAAACTCGGATCTACAGTCTATTCCAGTGTTGCCTTATTCAAAGAGTCTTGACTATCCTGAGATGTATCACGAAGTATTTAACTTATTATCTAGCCTGTGTATGTAAAGTGATAGGTTATCCAAAGAGGCCTTGTTCAACATGTTTCATTTTCTACACAGGTGGAAGCAACATGGTTGTCCCGTCAAGTTCAGCCAGGATCCACAGTGTCTCTGCAGATTTCTACTCCTGGACCAGCCTTATGTGGGATTTCTGTTCTGGATACTGCAGCCAAGTGGCCTTACCCGCCACAGTCGCCAAAGGAACAGCTTATGACAAGTCTAAGGAGACTGATAGACAGTCACAGGAACTTGACAGAGTATGATGTAGCTGGAGTCTGTTTTCTTAGTAAGTAACCTCCCATTTTTCGAAGTAATTGTAATGATAATGATTTCGGAAATTTAATGCTGTTTAATTTTATGCATAACATTGGGATTTACAGTCACCGAAAGTGACTAGGGTCATCGGTTATAGTTGAAGTTTGCTTAGAAACCGATGGATGTTTTTGAGTGAAATTTAATTCAAGGGCGCGTATTCGATTTAGCGCAACTCAAAATCAAAACGATTGCTAGAATGGCGTAGCAGCATTGACACACACTATTACAATACAATGGTCGTTTGTGTGCTTCAGAAAAAAAAAATACGCACGAAATAATCACGACTTGACGACACGGTTGGCGCAGTGGCTCAGCGACCGACTGCTGCGCAGCGTGTTGCGGGTTCGATTCCCGCCCAGGACAAACATTGGTGTGATGAGCGCTTGTGTTTGCCTTGTGTCTGGATGTTGTTTATCTATATATGTATGTATTTACAAAAAAAAATGTATTTGTGTATGTATATCAGCTGTCTGACACCCATAGTACAGGGTCTCCCTAGTTTGGGGTCAGATGGCCGTGTGTGAAAATGTCCCCACATATTATTATTACTATTAATCACGAATCATTGAAATTGATCTGCAAACGACAGCGCGCGATGTATATCCTGTGGGAAAAACGCATAAAACATAATATTTTGGCATACTGTAATGGTTGTATTTTTCCTGAAAGTTGACTCTGACGTCTATTTTCGTAAAACGCTATGAAAGGATTATCTTCGCTTTAAAAAACCATAACTAAAAATTATACTTTTACTCTGTACTTCCTTAAATCAAGACTTAATCTTACTCAAAACTGTAATTGTCTTTAAATAATCTGTTCACATCATTACGATATTGTTCTGGGCAAAACGCGAAAACATGAAGTTTTCGTCACGAATCGAATACATGCTCTTAATTTAAAAACAAAAGTTGCCCCAAACTAGGATTTTCTTCTGTTTCGTGGGTGCGTTTTGTAACGAGTATTTTCTACTCGCTACATAGTGTCGACCTCTCTCGTCATTTTTTGGAAGTTTTCACGGTAATGCAGTACACACACTTCAGACATTTGATAGATTGGCTAGGATTTAGTAGAGTAATCGATAAAACCATAGACCATTAGTTTGACAGGTGTATTGTTTTTTTTTGCTGTCATTCGATATGAATTTGACGTTTCCGTTTTGGCATAATTAAGACGCACTTTCCGACCGAATTCACTAAGAAGATGCACGAATAAAATTCTATTCCGTGCCAATCATTAGATTGTAATATTTTCGGGGTCCGCCTCTGGTAGGATCCGCTTTGTTGTGATGTCAGCAGCCGTGCCGCGGTGATATTTTTGAAACCCACCTATCTCGCCATCGCATTTTGGATGTGCTCATAGCACGAGCGATTGGCATGCTTTGCTTTCGTTAAAGTACGCCCCAAAGGCGTTCTTACTTATAGTTTGGATTTTCATCTTAAAATTTAACTTCATCATGGATGAGCTGATGCGCTTCACCTCGTGTCTCCAATCAGGTTTAATTTAAATAAGTTTTTCTCGAAGCCTGTGGTATGTTAACTTAAATTCTTTCTCGTAGTTTCCACTTAAAAACGTGCAATACTGACAACTTAAACATAAAATTTAATTATAGAATTTAATAGTTATAAAACAACCTGCCCTTCAAAAAGAAAGGGGCTTTCTAATATTGTGTTCGCCACACTGCCTGCGATAGAAATAAATGAGCTATTGATAAAGAATTTGCAGCTTAATTTCAGAAATCTCCGACCTAGATTAGAAGTCCTGTCCTTTACCTATTAGCTATCCCGGATTACCTTTGTTTTAAATTACCTAGTGAGCTCTGGCGCCCGAATCTTATTCCTTTTAGTTATTTTTGTTTAATTTTGAGCTCCCTAACTTCTCAACTTTAGAATCACACCCATAGTTTGTTAGTTAGTTAAATAAATCTAGACCCCTTTAATTCTTATATTACAATTGTCGCACTAGAACAGGGACTTGAAGCAGGTTTGTACGGTGAGTACAGTCAGTATTGCACACTAAATTCATTTATATTTTAACTAATGAGTCTATTGTTTACAATATTTAGTTTTCATATTGTATTTCATATTGTTTTTACATTGTAATTGATCTAGTTTATAAACTTTGAATAATTAGACTCATAAGTTGTAACTTAGTTTGGTATTGTATTTTGTAAACAATGTTTTAGTTTTACATTGGATAATTTGTTTATTTTCTTGTGTTTTTAACATGTTTTTTCCTTAGCAAAACCAACAATTGTTAAGTGTAGACCGTGTTATTGTTAAATCTCATACAGTGATATAATTCATATCTAAGTTAACTTTTTATGTTAATAATTAAATTTAAACATTAAGTACATTATTGTGCACCTAGTTTATTTAATTTTAAGCCGTTTTGTGAGTTATTATTGCACTTTTTAACGTTAAATAACTTTGGAAATACCACATTGATTTTGATACTTAACCTCAAAACTTTAATTTTATTTTTCAAACTTTGATTTATTTTGAAATCCTTTAAGGTTTAGTCCTTGCTTTTCGTTGCTATTTGCCTTGTTACTCGTTAGTCATGGAGGACAAGGGAGTTCAGTTTCCACCGCCTCAGGATTCGGTTGAGGTCGAAGCTTCTACTGCTGGTGATGCTAATGTTGTTGAGAAAGGTCACGAGATGGCTAATGCCACCGATGTTGGCAATCCTTTTGAATCTGGAATCGCACATTCGTCTTCGGATTTTACAGCTCGAGCTTTGCCTTCTTTTAACTCCTTGAATGCGCTTGTTAACGAAAACATTCGTAAAAACTTTCCTCCTCTTACTAAACTGCCTGATTTGAAAAAGAGCAAAATAATTTATGATGGTAGAACTTGTGTTCGTGATTTTATTACACAAGTTGAAGAATATTTTCTTTATAGAAATTACAACGAAAATTTGCTGGTTGGTTCTTTTACACTTTTGCTTGATGGTATTGCACTCAAATGGTTTAGATCTATACGAATTCATATTCCTTCTTGGCATGAACTTAAGCTTGCACTTTTAAAGCGCTTTGATAAACCTAATTTTGATCACTTTTTAGAAAATGAGCTCCGCACCAGGAAACAGAAACAGTCTGAGTCGCTTCCTGATTTCATTACGGAAATTTATGATATGGCTAGTCGTACTTCAGTACCTTTATTTGACTACACTTTAATTAACGTGATACAACAGAATATGTTACCAATTTACACACCCTTTTTGTTTCGTAGACAAATAGATTCAATCGAACAATTTCTAGAACTTGCAAAAGACTTAGAAGTTGTTGTAAATAGAAAACCTTTTAAAGAATCAATTAAACCCTCTGTTAAATCTAATGCCGTTTCTAATGATTTAGTTTGTTTAAAATGCAAAAAACCTGGACATTTATATAGAAATTGCAAGTCTATTCCAGGTGTTGTTTGTTTTAAGTGTCATAAAGCTGGGGTCACTTCTAAGACTTGTGACGTTTGTAATTTGGATACTAAAAACTCGCAAGAGTCAAAAAACTGATTAGGCAGCATCGAGCCCACGTTTTTGATAAAACTTCGAGCGTCTCGATGTGTGAAAAAATTGTTAGAAGTCACAAGCCTGATGATGTTACCCGTGACAAAGAATTTTCCAACTGGTTAGATTATTTAAAAACCTTTTTTAATATTTATCGTTCGGCTCCTATTCTATTTACAAAACAGAATGATGCTAGACCATTTTTAACTTTTTTTGTTGGTAATCAAATTTTTTCAGGATTGTTGGACAGTGGTTCCGATAAATGCATTTTAGGCTCAAATACACATGAACGATTTTTACAGTTAGGTTATAAAATTAGACCTATTAGTGGCGCTGCTTGCACTGCGGATGGCTCCGCCCGGAGAATTATTGGTGCCATGGATTTGCCAGTAACTTGTGATAATATAACTAAATCCGTAGAGTTTTTAATTATTCCTTCTTTTGATCCATTAATTATTTTAGGTTTTGACTTTTGGATTAAATTTCATTTAGCTGAAGAATTGTGGAAGAACATTATACTTGTTCCAGAAAATAATAAACAAGTTTGTTCAATTACCTCTATTTCTGAACTTTCTCCTTCTGAGAAACAAAAATTAGATAATATTATTGCTTTGTTTGAAGATATTTCTTATGAGAAAAGAGGTTTAGGTCTTACTCATTTGGTTGAACATAAAATTAACGTTACTAGTGAACCTTTTAAACAGAGATATTGGCCTCTGAGTCCTGCTAAACAAAAGGAACTTTTTGATGAAGTAGAAGTTTTATTAGGAGAAGGTATTATTCAACCCTCTAAGTCTCCTTGGTGTTCACCCGTATTGGCGGTAGAAAAGAAAGATGGAGGTACTAGATTGTGTTTAGATTCAAGACGTTTAAATTCTGTTACTATTAAAGATTCTTATCCCCTTCCTTATACTTCTAGAATATTAGATAACCTTAGAGGTGCTAGATATATTAGTACTATAGATCTTTCTAAAGCATTTTTGCAAATTGCACTTGAAAAATCCTCCCGCGAAAAAACTGCTTTTGTAGTACCTGGAAAAGGTCTGTACGAATTTGTTCGCATGCCATTTGGTCTCACAAATGCACCAGCTGAGTTGCAGAGACTAGTAGATAAACTTTTTGGTCCAGAGTATGATAATTCTGTATTCTGTTATTTAGATGACTTAATTTGTATTAATTCTGATTTTAATAGCCATATAGCACAGTTGCATAAAATTCATAGTATATTAAAAGAGGCAGGTTTAACTGTAAATTTAAAAAAGTGTAATTTTTGCAAGGACAGACTTCGCTATCTTGGTTTCATTGTTGACAGTAATGGTTTACATACTGATCCTTCTAAATTAGAGACAATAGAAAATTTCCCACGCCCAGAAACAGTAAAACAACTTCGCAGTTTCCTTGGTTTATGTTCTTATTATCGTAGATTCATTTGTAAATTTGCTGATATTGCTTCTCCTTTAACTAAATTGACAGCAGGTAGTAAAAATTCTAAAAAGTCACTTACTTGGAATGACGAAGCTGAAAATGCATTTCAAGAATTAAAACATTCTTTAATAACTTCTCCTGTTTTGCAATGTCCTAATTTTGAAAAACCTTTCTTTTTGCATTGTGATGCCAGCTCTGTGGGCATAGGTAGTGTTTTGAGTCAAGAAGATGATAATGGTGATCAACATCCCATTGCTTTTTATTCTAGATCGCTTAATAAATGTGAAAGAAATTATAGTACCACAGAACGTGAATTATTAGCTATTTTAGATTCCATAGAACATTTTAGACCTTATATTGAAGGAATGAAGTTTACTGTTATTACTGACCACGCTTGTTTGAAATGGCTCCTAGGTCTCAATAATCCTAGTGGACGCTTAGCTCGTTGGGCTGCTAGAATTTCTCAATTTACTTTTGATATTATTCATAAAAAAGGTTCATTACATTTAGTTCCAGATGCTTTATCTCGTATAGAAGTCACCGCTATAACCACTCAGGATAATTTAGTCTCCCCTGATGATGATATTATTGATCCTTGGTATAGAAAAATATTTATTCAATGCCAGAAATCTCCTAGAAAGTATAAGAATTTTAGAGTCGAAAATAACACTTTGTATAAATATTGTAAAAATAAATTTAACCCTCATAGTCTTTTAGACTGGAAGATAGTTATTCCTAAAGAGAATATCTTAGATACTATTAGGTCAAATCATGATGATGTAAATTCAGGTCATTTAGGTATTCATAAAACTTTAAAGAAATTAAAACAACATTATTTTTGGAAAGGTATGTTTAATGATGTTCACCAATACATTTTGTCTTGTGATACTTGTAAAGCTTACAAACATACTACTTCTCCTCCTTTTGGTACGATGATTAATCCTAAAAAGGTTGATCGCCCCATGCTTATGCTTTCAGTAGACATAATAGGTATTTTACCTAAAACTTATTCTGGTCATAAATACATACTTTCAGTTGTAGATGATTTTACTAAATATTGCTGGTTCTTTCCAATGATTAATGCAACTACTAGAGTAATTTGTAAACATTTTGAAAAAGAAATATTTCTTAAGTTTGGTTGTCCTAAAATAGTAGTTTGTGACAATGGAACTCAATTTACTTCAAAACATTTTGTAGAATTCTTGAAAGGTTTTAATATAACTAAAATATTTTATAACACATTGTATACACCTCAAAATAATCCTGTTGAGAGATATAATAAAACAGTCGAAACTTGCATATCGTGTTTTGTTAAAGACGATCATAGGACTTGGTCAAGTTTTTTGCCCAATGTTCAATTAGCTTTAAATAATAGTGTAAATCTTGCTACAGAATTTACACCTAATTTTCTTATGTTTGGTAGGGAACTTGTTTTAGATGCTTCCTTACATCATTTTAGTAACTCTGTTGATAATTTATCTCAACTAGAGGTTTCAAATAGGATCTCCTATGCAGTTTCTCTTAATTCACTTAGTGATATTTTTGTTAAAGTTCAAGCTTATTTGTTAAAAGGGTATAAGCGAAATGCCGCTTATTATAATAAGGGTCGGAAAGTCATTTCTTTTGATGTGGGTGATGTTGTGTGGAGAAGAAGTTTTGTTCAATCTCATGCACCTGCTTATTTTTCGGCTAAGCTTGCACCTAAGTTTTTAAAGTGTGAAATAACTGAAAAAGTTTCTGATAACGTTTATGTTTTGAAAGATTTAAATAAGGGTTCCGTGGGTCGTTATCATGTAAAGGATATAATTAAATTTTGAAATTTTGGGGAATTCATAGGTTTGGTTTTGGTATTGAGTATTTTTGTGTGAAGACTCGTCTCTGATAGAACGATGAATGAAAGGTTATGACGATCTGAAGGTTATTATTATGTTAGGTAACTTCACTACAATTTATTAGATTCCAATTCAATTCTTACTAAAATAAACTTAGGTCATTTTGGTTAATTTAGAAATACCTACTCTTTACACTATACATTTTACACATCAAAGGATCTTATCTTGTTTGTTTTGTTTGTTTGTTGAGATTGTATGGGATCTTATATCTTTTCTTTCTTTCTTTTTTAAAGGTAATCCTTTACTTGTTTACATTTTTTTTTGAAAAAGAAAGAGCCTATACAACCTTACACTTTGGGTTTTTTATTACCTAAAAAGATTTTAAAACTTAAATATCATTTCAAGTTTTTTGTAATCTTTCTTTTTTGTAGGTTAGAATCATTCTATTTCTCTCATAGTTTTAAATAGTTATTGAATTTAATTCTATTTTTTTTGCTGTTTGTTGACAGTGTTGTTTTTTGTCTAGATATTTCTTCGATGCTAGACTTGGATTTGACTTTGTTAGTAACGCGTTCATACCGGATTTTGCTTTTGAGGTCATTCTGTAACTTTTGTTATAGAGCGTCCTACCTTGTTTTGGCGGTCATTCTGAAACTTTTGTTAAAGAATGTACTTTGTTTTTGGATCTTGGTGTAATTTTTGACCTCGATTTCATCTTGGCTTTCGCCTTTAGGTATTGTGATTTTCCCCTTCGGTAATCCAATATATTTTGTTTGTTTGTCTGTGCTTGGAAGGTTGGTAGAGTGGAGCCAATCACAGCTTACATTTGCCCTTTTGCCCTTGTGTTGGTCATTGCTGTGCCAGTCACAAGGTGAAATTTTGACTTTCGTCATACCTTTTTAGATAGAGCCCTTCAACTCTATCTAACCTTTTTGTTGGAGATCAATACTTTTGGATAGAGCCCTTCAACTCTATCCAACCTTTTTAGATAGAGCCCTTCAACTCTATCTAACCTTTTGTTGGGAATCAATATTTTTTGATAGAGCCCTTCAACTCTGTCTGACTTTATTGATTGGAAATCTATACTTTTAGGTAGAGTCCTTCAACTCTATCTAGAATTTTTGTTTAGGTATTGTTATTTTTAATTGGTTGTTGCTGAGATAGACAGAGGCTATGGTGCCTAACTGTACTCAAAGCTGAACTGTAGGTTAGTTGAGGATAGTCAGCGGCGATAGTGCCTACCTGCACTCCGGATTAGTTGGTAGAGATGTGTAGAGTTAGTCAGTGGCGATAGTGCTTAACTGAACTTAAGTAGAGTGGTTTAGATTAGTAGGTTGGCTGAAGTTAGTCAGTGGCGATAGTGCTTAACTGAACTTAAGAGGTGTAGGATAGTTTAGTAAATTAGTGTAAAGTTAGTCAGTAGCCATAGCGCTTAACTGTACTCAAAGTTAGTGTTTAATGTTTAGTAGTTTTGTTCAAGATTTAATCAGCGGCTCTCGTGCTTAACTGAATTTAGATTTGTTTAGTGTTTAGTCTTGTTAGAGTTTTAGTCAGCGGCCCTCGGGTTTAACTGAATTTGGATTTGTTTGTTGTTTGGCTTTGTTGATCGGTGTAGTACCGACGTTTTAGTCAGTGGCCATGACGCCTAACTGCACTATGATAGTTTTTTGTTTTTGAATTTTTTGTTCACTTCGTTTTTCGTTGTTTCTTTCTAATAAAAGAAAGTTCCTTTCTTTTATTTTTCGGGGAGGGATGTAATGTAACGAGTATTTTCTACTCGCTACATAGTGTCGACCTCTCTCGTCATTTTTTGGAAGTTTTCACGGTAATGCAGTACACACACTTCAGACATTTGATAGATTGGCTAGGATTTAGTAGAGTAATCGATAAAACCATAGACCATTAGTTTGACAGGTGTATTGTTTTTTTTTGCTGTCATTCGATATGAATTTGACGTTTCCGTTTTGGCATAATTAAGACGCACTTTCCGACCGAATTCACTAAGAAGATGCACGAATAAAATTCTATTCCGTGCCAATCATTAGATTGTAATATTTTCGGGGTCCGCCTCTGGTAGGATCCGCTTTGTTGTGATGTCAGCAGCCGTGCAGCGGTGATATTTTTGAAACCCACCTATCTCGCCATCGCATTTTGGATGTGCTCATAGCACGAGCGATTGGCATGCTTTGCTTTCGTTAAAGTACGCCCCAACGGCGTTCTTACTTATAGTTTGGATTTTCATCTTAAAATTTAACTTCATCATGGATGAGCTGATGCGCTTCACCTCGTGTCTCCAATCAGGTTTAATTTAAATAAGTTTTTCTCGAAGCCTGTGGTATGTTAACTTAAATTCTTTCTCGTAGTTTCCACTTAAAAACGTGCAATACTGACAACTTAAACATAAAATTTAATTATAGAATTTAATAGTTATAAAACAACCTGCCCTTCAAAAAGAAAGGGGCTTTCTAATATTGTGTTCGCCACACTGCCTGCGATAGAAATAAATGAGCTATTGATAAAGAATTTGCAGCTTAATTTCAGAAATCTCCGACCTAGATTAGAAGTCCTGTCCTTTACCTATTAGCTATCCCGGATTACCTTTGTTTTAAATTACCTAGTGAGCTCTGGCGCCCGAATCTTATTCCTTTTAGTTATTTTTGTTTAATTTTGAGCTCCCTAACTTCTCAACTTTAGAATCACACCCATAGTTTGTTAGTTAGTTAAATAAATCTAGACCCCTTTAATTCTTTTATTACAGTTTACAAACATATAAACTCACATACACAAATAGCTGGCGATTTTAAGCCATGCAAATATTTGTTCCGAATTAACGAACTGTGTTTTCTCTATTAATTTAATTTTATTTTATAAAATTTATCGGTTTCTACATAAACTTCAACTGTATCCGCCGACTCTGGTTACTTATCCCTTTTGATTACTGTACATTCAACTGTTTTTGATGGATATAAATGTAACACATTTGATATATTGAATTAGTTTGACGTAATTAATTTTACTATTGATTTTATTATTGATCTTAATAAAAGTGTTCCGCGGGCGCTTCAATTTTAACACTCTTTTACTCACAGGTTTTTCTGCTTTAACAGCCCTTTCCTCTACATTAAACTTAATGACAATCTTAATATTTATTAAGATCTTAATATTCATCAATCATCATCAATCTCATCAATCATCATCAATCATCATCAATCATCAATCTTAATACGGAATACGGATTCGGAATTACGGAATCGAATGGTACGGACGTGTCGACAACATTTTAATAAAATAAATAATCACCTCCAAATAAAAGTGAAACTTAGTACTATACACCCAAGTGCGCAATTAGCAATTAATCATTTGCGAAACTTCGGTCGTTATTGCTTCTGATCAACATCCAAGCGAGCGGTGAGTGGCAAGCATTCTCCCCTCGGACCCTACCGGTGAAAAGAGACGGGCTACGAATATTCATCTCGCTCTCGTCGTGGTGCTGCGCGGGCGCGCTCCGAACATCCCAAGTAAATACCTTTGCATATCTTTAAAAACAATAACACACGATGAGTGTCGTTCGATCGCCACCGCAGTCGCCTAATACGTATGACGAAGGCAATAGAGTTCCTATAGCAATAGCAAGTGGTATTGGAAGATCTGAGACGGCTGGTGGTTCGCAACCAGATTTGCGTAAAATTGCCTTATCTGACTCTATCAACCAGGTAACACATCGTGCCAAAAGAAAACAGCCGCATGACGACTTTGGTGCACAATTCGAAAGATTCGAAGATAAAATGGTATCGCTTTTAAATGATATGGCTAAAACCCAGGCTGAAAACCTTAACAAGATATCCCAAGATGTTTCGGCTATAAAGGAAGAAATAAGTCAGATTAAGCTAACAACTGATCTCTTGTCCTCGGAACAGGTCAAAATAAAGTTGGAGTTAGCTAATATCTCAGGCTTCCGAGCCAACATTGAGAAAAAAATGGACACTTTTGAAAATGAAATAGCTTCACTTAAATCTGGGTCCGTCTCCGCGATTACCACACCTCTGTTTAACTACGAAGACATTATATCGGAGACCTATGACCGATCTCAGAGAGAAAAAAATGTCATCATACAAGGGATAGAAGAAATAAGATCCTCAAACTCTGAAGAGAGACAAATCCATGACAGCCAGGAGGTAATGAAGGTTATAAAGATGGCTATTTCAGACTGCACGGAACCAACCAAAACCATACGACTAGGAAAATATAATTCTAATGCATCTAGACCTATAAAGGTCATATTCTCGACATCTGAACCAGCGAAATCCATTCTTCGCCATAAGTCAAGCATACAATCTGAAAATATAAAGATCTACTCTGATGAGACCCCCTATCAACAAAAGTATCGGAAAAATTTAAGAGACGAACTGAAACGACGAGTAGACGGAGGCGAAACGGATATAACAATAAAATATGTTAAAGGAATACCTACAATTACGAAAACTCAGCCAAAAAACTAGCGATACAAGGTTCAGATGATGCCACTCTAAACACTACATACGAAGTAACCAATTCCTACAACAACTTAATAAAAAACACTAAATCTCTAAAATTTCTTTACGCTAACGCACGTAGCATAGTGAAGCCAGGAAAGCTAGATGAGTTAAACTGCATTATACAACACAACATACCTAGTCCTGTGCATGTGATCATACTATCGGAAACCTGGATCAAGTCCGAATCTGAAGCCAAGACTTTAAAACTGCCAAACTACTCCCATTACTATAATATTAGAGAAAACGCAAGAGGCGGTGGAGTATCCATATTTGTTCATGACTGCTTAAAACACAATTACATTGAGGATCTTTGTAAAGAGGATAATCACTACCTATGGGTTCATTTAGACAAATACTCATTGGATATAGGTGCCGTATATAAAACACCAAAATCAAATAATAGTGACTTTTTGGAGGAATATTCACAGCAGCTGACGAGGAGGAAAAGATCTTTAGTGTTTGGTGACTTCAACTACGATCTGCTTAAACCGAACCGATCGACTAAAAATTATACAAAAATACTATTAGAAAATGGACATCTAATCCTAAACAACATTGATGAAAAATTTAGTACCCGTGATACTGCTACAAAAAAATCGATCCTTGATCATGTCTCATCCAACCTAATGAATCATAAATTTCATGTAACTATTGTGGAGTCTCCAATGTCGGATCACAAGCAAATCTATCTCGAAGTTGGCAAATATGCACCTGAAATGAAAAAGAAAGTAAAGTACCATACCTTAGATTACACAGCGCTTTACCAATCGGTAGAAAGTAAAATTATGTATGTCTCTGAGAGTGACTACGAAAGCTTGGAACACACAATAAAGGAAGCAGTAATTGAAAATAGAATACCGAAATTCAAAATTCAAAATACGTTAAAATCAGACTGGATCAATAAAGATATAATTAGAATGCTAACTAAAAGGAATCAGCTGTGGTCTGCTTGTAAGGAAAATCCCAATGACGACTTAATAAGAAACAATTTCATAACCCTACGAAACAATGTGTTGGAACAAATTCAAAATACTAAAAGTTGTTACTACTATAAAATGTTCAAAAACTGTGAAAGAAAACCTTTAAAAATGTGGAAGCTAATCGGGAACTTAGCTGGAAACAAGTCTAAATCATGCTCCGCTCCTTCAAAGCTAGATACACCAACCGGTCAAATCACGGACAGTAAAGAAATATGTAATTATTTTAACACCTTTTTTGCTACAATAGGGTCTGTTTTAGCCAATAAAATTACAAGCCCTAGGGAACAAATACATACTCAGCCAACAACACAAGCAACCACATCTAGTCCAAATGAACTACTAAACATAACCCCAGCTACTGAAGCAGAAGTCAGCAAAATCATAGACAATCTCAACTCAAACACTAGTGCGGGCTTAGATGGAATTAGTTGTAAAACCATAAAAAGTATTAAAAATCTAATATTAACTAAACTCACGATGAGTATTAACTATTGTTTACAAAACGGTCTCTTCCCGGATTCTTTGAAAATAGCGAAAGTCAGTCCGATATTTAAGTCAGGGAAAAAGACTGACCCTGGTAATTATCGCCCTATCTCTGTCCTACCAATAATCTCTAAAATATTCGAAAAAATATTATATAAACGTTTAGATGATTACCTCAAAACTATAAACTTCTTTTCTAAAAAGCAATATGGTTTCCGCGCAAAATCCAACACTCTAGCTGCAACAATTGACCTTGTGACAAATCTCAAAAACAATATCGATGAAAAACGCGCAGCACTTGGTATATTTATTGACCTGAAAAAGGCATTTGATACGATTAGCCATAGTCTCCTTCTCCAAAAACTGCATGAGATCGGTATCAGGGGTACTGCCCACGATATGTTCCGGTCTTATCTATCTAATAGACAACAAACTGTTCGGATTGGTGATACGCAAAGTAGTTATGAATCTTTAACTTACGGCGTACCGCAGGGATCCATTCTTGGTCCCCTGCTGTTCATATTATACGTGAATGATATACATAACTTAAATCTGGCGGGTGACATAATACTTTATGCTGATGATACAAGCCTATTTTTATTTGGAAACAATATCGAAGAGGTCATCGAACAAGCACAACAAGATTTAGATACTCTCTCTAGATGGTTCCAAGACAATTTGCTCACGGTTAATACCTCTAAAACCAATTATATTATTTTTAGTGCTAGAAACAAAAACGTCGCAAACAACTCAAGTCTATACATAAATAACGAACCTATAACCCAAGTTTCTTCAGAGAAGTATCTTGGTCTCCATCTAGATAAACATCTGACGTGGCAGACACATCTCGATAAATTAAGATCTAGACTATCTTCTGTCATAGGCGCGCTTCGAGGGATTGTTCGCTGTTTGCCGACATCTGTTAGGTACATCATTTACAACTCTATGGTAAAACCTCACCTAGAATACCTAATAGAGGTTTGGGGTACTGCTGCTAAAACACATCTAAAGCAAATCGAAACTTGTCAAAATAAAATAATAAAACTCTTATTCCACTACCACTACCTAACTCCGACAGAAAAAATTTATAAAGAAACTAAAGTGATGACACTATCACAGATATATAAATATAATACATGCCTGTTAGTTCATAAGCTATTAAATAAAAACATACACTCTAAACTAACATTTACAATAAAAAGGGAAACACAAAAACGTAGTACTAGACGAAAAAACAACATTTGCTTAAGACCGCCACGAACTAATTACGGAAGGAAAAATATACTATACGAAGGAGCAGAGTTGTATAATAAATTACCCAATGACATTAAAGAGATACAGTCCTTTACTTTATACAAAAAAACCATAAAGTACCACATCTTAAAAGATTTTTCTAGGTTTTAAATATAACCCACCGGACCAATTAAGTAATTTACATCTGTAACAATTGTCATTATCTACTACTTTACTAAGTATAAAAATAACTAGGATACCTACTCTGCATTTCCAAAACATCACAGTAAATATAAATGTAATTGCTATTGACTTGCCTTTAAGAATCAATATGTAATAGTTGACTTTTTCCTCTTACCCACAACATTGTAAAAAATTGTGTGTCTACAGTACTAACAGTACTAACTTACTTATTTACGAGTACCTACCTTCTTTGTAAGTAATTCTTATATTGAGTTTTAAGATTACCTTGTATTTCTCATAATAAGTGATTTGTAATCTTTTTGAGAAATAAATGTCTGAAACCGTAATATTTATTTGAGAGAACTCCATTAAACAAACAAGAATGCAAAAACAAACTGTTAGGTTTTCTGCTCACATGCGATTATCAGACTACCGAGGAACTTCTAAAAACTTTAAGATAAGTAACAACGCTAGTAGAAGCATAGTTAACGCACGCACTCATACACCTACACTCACGCACACCCATACACTTACACATATACTCACTCATACACATACACCTACATCCATAATACACAACACAAACACGAGTCACAAATTGTATTAGAATGTGCTAAGTAATATTACTTTACAGAATGTTTAAATTGTGTAACGTAACACTAATTATTATTACAACCACTGTTTATTATTGTTCAAACTTCAGGAAGTATGTGCACTGTGACCTGAAATACAGGTTCAGCCTAGCTCAGGCACAGTTGCTCACCTTTTATTACTGATAATTGTTTTACTGCATTTATTTCTGTTCTGTTACATTTTTATATGAACATATAAATATTATTATCACCATTTATTCATCATTATTATTATTATTATTGAGAAATTGTCGGTTAAGTCATTTTAGCAAGACTTAACTTTATTGATAATTGGATGGTGCGTTACTTAAAATGCGTGAGAGACATTCAACTTCCACATTTGTCACATATTTATGACACTCACTGGAGGTATGTCTCGGACTCTCACAGTATTTTTTTCTTCGAGTCGGACACTCACTAGGTCTATTTCTTCTTTTTGAGTCGATGGTGTTTGTTTTTTGTTAGACTACTTGGGCCCAGTAGGTAGCCACATTTATCGCAGCATTAGTGGCGTTTTTAATGTCCTCTAAGGAGTAGGTGTAGGGGCATTTTGGGCACTGTAGTAAGTTGGTCATTGTCTGGTCAGAAGCACCTCACTCAGACTGGGTGTCGGTGGGATCTATAATCCCAGTGGCCTACTTGGGTGCAACAAAGTTGGGTGATGGTGGGTGATGTTAATTATAACATAGGCTTTATTTTTAGATTCCGACAGTCCAGACATTCCTTCGAACAGTATAGAGCTGACAGCATCCTGGATGGCTGCCGCAGGAGTGAGACTGTTAGGAGGAGACATGCCGGGGACTCGACACTGTATCCCTCGGCCGCCAGCCTTGCTGGTGACTGATGAGACCACTGTTCCAAGGAGTGACTTTTCTGAGGTAAGCAAGGAATTTTGTAACTAGTTCAAGGCTCTATCTGTACTCTTTGACTATTCAAAAGTGCCTGCAAATGGTTTAATTGAAATAAATGCTTTGACTTTGACTTGACTTTGACTCAGTTGATTAATTTCTCAATGAGATATTCTGTCAATCCTATTATTTTAAAATTATATTTATACAGAACTAGCTTTCGCCCGCGAATTCGTCCCCGTGAATGTCGGTTATCGCGGATGCACACGAAGTCGCGGATCAAAAAGTAGCTTAAGTCGTTCCTTAGGGTTCAAGCAATGTTCATCCCAAATTTCATCAAAATCGGTTCGACCTAACCTTCCCTGGACTTCCACAAACATTTCAAGATCAAAATTAGCCAAATCGGTCCAGCCGTTCTCGAGTTTTATCGAGACTAACGAACAACGATTCATTTTTATTATATACTAGCGGGCCTGGCAGACGTTGTCCTGCCCGTAAAATAAAAAAAGTCTACAACTCGACTGCAGCGCCACCTACCGGGTCTAATTGTGAATCTAAACCATTCTCGAATCCACTGGAACACACACAACAAATTTTATCAAAATCGGTCCAGGCGTTTAGGAGGAGTTCACTTTCATACACACGCACAGAAGATTTTTATAATATAAGATAAGTAGACTAGCTGACCCGACAGACGTTGTACTGTCAATTGATTTTTCAAATTTCTCACCGTTTAAACCTTCCCTGGATTTCCACGAATATTTCAAGACCAAAATTAGCCAAATCGGTCCAGCCGTTCTCGAGTTTTATAGAGACTAACGAACAACGATTCATTTTTATAATAGACTAGCTGACCCGACAGACGTTGTCCTGTCAATAGATTTTTCTAATTTCTCACCGTTTAAACCTTCCCTGGACTTTCACAAACATTTCAAGATCAAAATTAGCCAAATCGATCCAGCCGTTCTCAAGTTTTAGCGAGACTAACGAACAACGATTCATTTTTATTATATAGATAATTATAAAGTCCAAGGAGTTTTCTCAATACAAGTTGTTGATCCCCCAGGCATGGCTGTGGCGTCTGTTCAACATCGGCGCTAACGGCACCGCAGTGGCGCGCGCGCAGGCACCGGACTCCATCACGAAGTACGAGGCGGCCGCTGTGTGCGTGTCGCGGAACGGTGTGGGGATATCTGCTCCTACTGTTATACAAGTCAGTACTGTTTCTTATGTTTGACGGGATGCTCAAGCGGCTGAGACACCACGTGTCGTTCTTGATTTTCCAGTGTGAGCGTGTACGTTGCAGGTGTTCAGAAAATAATACTCGCAAAATAACTCAAGTAGTTTTCTTAAAAGTATTGAAACAAAACTTCACATTAAAAAGTAAGGATTACAACGATTAAAACTGATTAAATCAAGTTACAATAGTTGATCAACTTTAAATTAGAGCCAATGCATTTGTGCGTGTGCACCGCGCGACGAATGCATCAAAAGTGATCAGCAACGACGCCATGACATTGACCACCCCATTTGGTGTTACCTGCTCTAGATTTAAATTACCATTTAGCCGCATACAAAATGATTAATCGTTAAAAAAAAATGGGTGCGTGTACTTATGTACGAGCGTGAGAAGTCATTAAAAAAAAAGCAAAAAAAAGCAAAAAGCATTATTAAAAAAGTATATAAGCACAATTACTCCCGTGAGAATTTTGTGTGACGCTGTGCGCGCGCATGCGCGAATCGTAAAATTTCACTCTCATCATTTTTTCATAACGCGCCTAAAGAAGTATAACTTCAAAAATAACAATACTTTCCCAATAATAAAAAAAATAACAAAATAAATCACAAATTGAAAATTCGAATATAGTTTTCGTTACCTAAACTTGTTCGTCCTTCCCATTCAAAATAAGACCCTTGAGCGATAAAATAAATCATTCGACTATTTCAAAAATAATCATAAGTCTAGCACAATAGACTTGATTAACAAACAGCTTCCCACTTTTAAAAATATTCCTTTGTTTTAAAAGGCATGGAAACAATAGAAGTTCTATAGCGGGGAGTGCTTTGTTCACGAAATTCTTTTGTTTACCTAAACATGGTACAGTTTGCAGCCATGAATATGACATAAAGTATTTAAAAAAAAATATCTTTGTATGCGTCATCTCGTCTCGACTTTGTTCTCACATTGTACCCGTAGATTCAACATGAATGATGTAACCTAAATTTGTAATATTTGAACGAGCAACTAGTTTCGACTTTCTGACTGACTGACACTTCGACGATTCAAAGTACCTGTAAATAGATTTTTTGAAATATTTGGTTTTGAGTTCGAGTTTGTCTCTGTCTAATACTACTAGCTGTCTCTTTCTAATGCTCGATGTGTCGGATTAAGAAAATGATTCGTACCTCAAAAACATGTCATGGAAAATACTTTTTTGAGTCACTATATCATCATCATCATCTTCCTACCCTTGTCCCATGTTACTTGGGGTCAACGCAATAAGTTTTCCTGTCACCCGTCATGCTATCACTGAGTTCCATTTCTTTCATATTATTCTTCACACACTCCATCCATCTTTTCTTTGGCCTACCTCGTTCTTTCGATCAATCTACATGTATGTATATTCATAACTGATTTAGTCACATGCGTTTCATCCTTCCTCTTTACATGCCTATACCAAGACAAACTATTCCCTTTTAACTTTTCTGTCTCTGGTGCCATTTTCAAACTTCCTCTGTTACACTCATTCCTTACCCAATGCACTCTGATCACTCCACAAGTAACATTCTCATTTCTCTCTGCTACGAGCAATCTCTTTACATCCATCTTCAAGACGGCACAACATTCCAATCTATACTGTACGACAGGTCTTATCACAGACTTGTAGATGGTTCCCCTTAACTTAAGGAGCATGTGTCATCATCATCATCATCAGCCGAAAGACGTTCACTGTTGAACATTGGCCTCCCCCATAGCCAACACGAACGGCAACATGCTGTGCATCCGCCGGTTACCCGCGACCTTGACGATATCGTTGATCCAACGCTGCGTCTTCTGGATCGTGGTCGCCACTCGAGAACCTTTCTTCTCCATCGGTAATCGGTTCTTTGATGGCGGCGATGTGGCCTGCCCATTGCCACTTCAACTTGCATATAGGGGCATGTGTATTCTTTTGATAAATGATAATCAGCAATTTGTCGGAAAACTGACCAACCACAAACATAGACATCAAAATCCTTGTCCTGTCAACAAAATTTCATCAACTTTAATTACTTTTGTTGACAAAAATATATCTAGACTACGTTTGTATGAAGCTCGCTGTCGGTACAGTTCTCTTAACTTCCAGGTACTTCTTACTTGTAATCGTTTTTAGATAATATTCTCTTGTTACCATGAAACCAATTTTCGTATCCAGGTGTTCCGCGAATTCTTCATTCACGCTGATAGCCCCAAGCGCCTTCGACAAGGAGACTCAACTATTATCCGATACAGGATCTTCAACTACCTGTATGAACCTCTTAGTGTAAGTATACAAGAGAAGTTATAATGTGCCTCTTATCCTTTGTTGTGGGGAAGAAGATACACTGTACGCAGTGATTCGACTTGATGATGTTATTATAAATATCAAGAGTGTTAAAAATTTTCACAAACAAAATTTTAGTTATACAATGTGGCGATGACAATAGCACAATAAATTAAACTTCGTACACATAATGACGTTAATAGTCTGCATACAAAAAAACAATCAAATATATCCAGTAGTTTAGTCACAGGACAAAGAATTAGGAGGAAACTAGTATTACCAGTGTTTTCATTTGTTGCCGTATCAGACGGCAAAGGCAGATAGACTGCGTGGAACACTGAGAGTGAAGCCAAAAAAGCAAATACAAACTCAAAAGCGAATATCTACAACGCGCTTCATGCTGTACTGACACGAGTCAGTATAGCACGAAACGCTGCATCGTTAAAAAAAAAAACAAATAAAAATACAAATACAAATTCAAAAGCGAATACAATCACGAGAATGTTGTTGTCGTTTTTTAATTTGTATTTGCTTTTTTGGCTTCACTCTCATTGTTCCGCGCCGCGCGGTCTATCTGTCTTTTGTTTCATAATCTGAGATGTGAAGATTCAAACATCGAAAGAAAGTCAATCTGTCACAAGTAAGTACAACTTTACTGATCTTACATTCCCAGGTCCAAATCCAAATCCTAACAGACCCCAACGTAGAAGGTCCTAAAGATCTCGTGGAGTCAGCGTGTGTGGGTGCGCGCGCGTCGCTGGCGCGGCGCGTGGAGGTGCGCGCGCGGGTGGCGGGCGGGGCGGGGGGGGCCCGCGTCAGCATCCGCGCCAAGGCCGTCAGCGACGGGAACTGCGGGAATGTCACTAGCGGGAGGACTGGCGTTAGGTAAATATGTATAAGAGAGAAGAATATAAGGTGCTATAAAAATATCTGCCACGGCTGCAATGGGAGACAGTATTGTGTTTATAGATTACAATAGTAAAGATAAATTATTGATCATCACACTTTTTTCCCTGCGTATTATTGTGTACCTAGTAGGTTAGATAGTGACGAACTAATCAGCTGATTTCAGTTTTCATTCACAGAACAGATAGAAAGAGATAGCAGTTGTTTTCATTGACGAAGCGACACATCGCGCGTAATTTGTGAAACGCGTTATGCAGAGTAGAGTCAATGTTTATTAAACTACTTTATTTTCTCAAATTAAATTAACTATTCTGGGGTTCGAAAGTTCTTCGCTATTGTAATCTATAAACACAATACTACCTCCCATTAAAGCCGTGGCAGATATTTTTATAGCACCTTATTTATTGAGATTCTATAAACTTGTGAAACCGCTTCTTCTTACCTGCAACTATCTATTATACCTATAATATATTTATGTCAAAAAGTTAACTTTACAAGCGTGTACTTGCTATATATTCATTTTTCGATACCAAGCAAGGTATCGAAAAACGAATTTATACCAAAAATAAATTGTTTGAGCTATCTTAAATGACAATGCCAGATCCTGCCCCACCCATGTACAGAAAAAGTAACCCATGTACAGAAAAAGTAAATTAATGAAAATAATTGTAATGAATATAGAACCTTTCTAAAGTAAATTGTTTTTCTTTAGAACTTGCGGATTACAAAATACCTACCCACAAAATACAAACTCATTTTACCTAAAATATAATTTAACCTATTATCAATGTCATTATTGTTTTTAGATTCAAACGGAAACCGCAAGTTCTACAGTCACTAAGACTAATGTTTAGTTATCAGCAATAAATAAACAGTAAGATGCTATATATTGCACATGACTTTGATTGAGTGGGGCAAAGTTTTATAGAGTTTCTGGCATTGTCCTTCTCTCATGTAAAAGCAATTTAGTTAAATATTAAATTGGTAAAAAAAATTTAAGATAGCTCAGAAATAATTTTTTTGAGAGAGTTTTACCGAGCAAGTACACGAAAGTAAAGTTAATTTTTTAACACCTTTCCTATATATGTATAAATCTCTGTGGACACACACGTAAATATAAAGGCCTTTAGACCCATGTTCGGGGGTGAATGAGTTGAGGTTGAGACGCGCCCGATATGTTATCCGAGATGATTCTGACTAATTTACTTAGGTAATACATATACAAGGCATAGAGCGCAGTGTCGCAATAGGGTATTACACCCATTTTTGAAAAGTGTCTCAATGAAATTCTGTAGTGCTAATATGCCACCAGAAAAAATACAAATTTTTTATTCAATCGATAAGTGCCATAAAAATAAATAATAAATAAATAAATATCTTGGGACAACTCACACACGGTCATCTGGTCCCAAGCTAAGCAGAGCTTGTGTTATGGTAACCAGACAACTGATATACATACTTATATAATTTATAAATACATACATATTATAGATAAACACCCAGACACAGAACAAACACTCATGCTCATCACACAAAGTTTGTCCTGGGTGGGAATCGAACCCACGACCTCCGGCTTAGCAGTCAGGGTCAGTGACCACTAGACCAACAGGCCCGTCAAATGCATCTAAATTTTAAATTTTCAAATTTCGCGCGTAGTTTGACGAAAACGCCTCTTACTGAACGCCATATTGCTCAGCATAAATGACGTCAGTTCGTTTAGTATCAAATGAGCTCATATTAAATATGATAATTATATATCATTTAAAAATAATTAAAAGCATATTTTGTAATAGGTGTAATAATGAAAAAATTACGTTGGTTACAAAAATAATAAAGGTACAAAGCCTATATTACGCCAATCGGTTGACTGACAGTTGTCAATTTTTTGTTTACACAGCCGTATGGCGTAATAACACGGCCGCTACTATTTCACGGTGTTTTATAACAGATTAAAAATACTGAAAACTTTGAATTGAATTTAAAAAATTGTTTTGTTATTTTATGAACTAAAACTTGCCTTTTCCGACTGCTTTATGCCTAAACTGTCTCAATAACATATTTATAGATTTTTTCTCGTATAGAGTAAAATACCCTATTACAAACAAGTCAGCGTACCTGCTGACATGTTTGTTATTGTTCGGGGATTGACCCGAAAACCCCACTTGCGCTAGGCAAGGTTATCTTTTAACTCTGAATTACAATAAGGTGTTGCGATAGTCGTGGTCTCATACATTCTACCATTTCTGGTGCACAAGTATTTTGGTATAGCTTAATTTAAACAATCTAGTTAACTGCTAACACCCAATATAGATATTTTGTAATTTGACTCGATTTAGCAATTAACTCCGAGTTAGTTTATAACGCAGGTTGACCTTGAACTAATATTTGATATCTATTTCAAGTGACGAAGTAATAATCCGCATTGCTGTTGATCCTGAAGGCGTACCAATCCGAGAACAGAAATCTATTCTTCTTTGTGGAAACAGTAAGTTCTTCTTCCCATACTTACCCATGTTATTTACTTCTTCTTCATCAGGCATCCAGCACTAACAAACACTATTTATAGGTAGCACAGAATACAGCAAATCGGAAGTACTTTGGGACTGGCCTGCTGTCGACGTTGTACCCAACTCTGAAACACTGACCGTGTGGGCAGTCGGCGATGTTACTGGACCTTTACTTTCTGTAAGTTCTCATGTTCTCCTCAAGAACCGCTCAATCTAAATAAGTACATTATCTGCTTAGCTTTTTCCAACTATTTAGTGAGTCCGTATGATGTCGGACGTAAAGAATAGCACCATCCCATATCTTCCCGTGGGTGTCGTAAGAGGCGACTAAGGGACTTACCAGAGAATGGGCAGCAGCGTTCTCTGTGCCTTTGTTACAACCATACTGCGATCGCCAACCCGCCTGCCAAGCGTGGCGATTATAGCAATACCCCCCGTTGGGGAGGCCTATGTCCAGCAGTGGACGGCTGAAATGATGATGATGATGATTGGTGGTGGGCTTTTAAGTCTAAAGCGAATGTAGCTGAATAAGTATTTTACTTGGAGTGACTGAGGAGATCCGCTGGATGCGAGTCGCACGGGACCGGTCAATGTGGCGACACTTAAGGAAGGCCTATGTCCAGCAGTGGACGTCTTTCGGCTGAAATGATGATGATGATGATGATGACTGCCTATCCGAACTCCACAATCCTGGAGGGTGTTTGGTGTTAGATTTTCCTGGCTTCTGAATACTCATAACGACTGTCAAAGAACCACGAATGACAGCCGGGACCAACGGTTTTAAGTGCTTCCCGAGGCACAGAGGGGCCTCGGTACTACAAAACTACTTTCACTTAGTACGCAGGAAATATTATAGTGCACAAATATGTGCGAAAACACAGGTGCACTCTCCATGGTCTGATGTGATGGCAATCGGACACAGTCAGAGAGAGATCAGGCATAGGACCAACGGCTTTACGTGCCTTACGAGGCTCGGGGGTGTTACACCGCAAACTTCCAAACTTCCGGGCTGCTAATGACAATTTCCTAGTGGAAAAATCCCATAACACTTCGGACGCCCTGGGAATCTAACCCCACGTCAGCAGTCAGTGCTTACGACCACGAGACCAAGCTGGCAGTCAAAACTATCACTTCAATACTACTAAGGCGTATTCCCAACAGGATGCAGACTCCTTACTTACCATACCGCGAGGTTGTGGTGAACAGAACATGGCGCAACTGGCTACCAATTTGCTGGCGCTTGCTCAAATGGATCCGTCCTCCATCGCTGCTCTCACTGCAAAGGAACATGTGGCTAGAGGTATGTATTTAATTTTATTATCATCTCATTTTCATGCCCGTGTCCCATGTTACTTGGGGTTGGCGCAACACGTTTTCTTCTTTCATCCTGTCCTGTCAACTGTTATCATTGACTCCCTTCTTTTCCATATCATTCCTATCAACATCCCTATTATTCCCATTTCCTTCTTTTTTGTTGCACCTTCTAAAGTCAAATACTGCTGGATGTAGTCCTCTTCCTGACGATCATGTCCCCAAAGACCAGGCGTTTTGAAGGCTTCCCCCAAAAACCAAATAAAAAATACCTCTTCTTTAATTGAAGGGTACAAGCATACTTAGTTTCCATAGGATTTTAAAGAGTCTCTTACTTTGTATGAATGACTAAAATGAATAAAGCTCTTTTAAAATTATCTCTACAGTCTTAAGCCAGCATGTTGGATTGACACTAAGCAGCTGTGTGCAAAAGCACTTATGATTAGATTTGCCCAAACCATTTCTTTTATTTTTTTTCAAAGGTGATCTTCACATGCTGTGAGATGTAAAAAAAAACTACTTTAACACTATCATTCCTATCCTCCTTAAATCTATATCTACACTAATATTATAAAGAGAAAAACTTTGTTTGTTTGTTTGTTTGATTGTAATGAATAGGGTTCCGTAAGATATTTGGGTTTTTCGGCCACAAGGTGTAAAAAATCCACCAGAAAAGTTACTTATTTTGCGTACCTACGCTGCCTAAACTATAAAAGATAAAACCATAAAATGTTCTAATTAATTGTTGATCTTATAAATATCTACAAAAAAGTCCGCGACACACTATATCTATCTATGTCGAGTGAGGCACAACAACCATTTTTTTTTTTTTTTTTTTTTTCTAGTTAATATTATAAATCTAGAGGTCTTGTTTGTGTGTTTTTGTGTTTAGACATCCGATTCTGAAAATTCTTTATAGAAACTTCATCCCGGCCGGACGAAGGCGCGGCAAAACCTGATAACTGCAATAACATTAACCTTTACTCCCAGGGTTCACCCGTCAGCTGCAGTACGTACACCCAACAGGTGGATTCAGTGCCTTCGGTTCGTCTGATGCCACTTCTTCCACTTGGCTCACAGCATTCGTAGTCAAACATATGAGAAAAGCTCACAAAGTAAGTTAATATTTGTGTGATGAGCACTTGTGTTTGACTTGTGTCTGAGGGCCGTCTTTAACCTGTTGGGGGCCCTGGGCACCATATGATAATGGGGCCCCTATGACCTAATCAGAGCACTAAGTTGTTAGTTCAAACAAAGAAAGTAGATAAGCAAAGTTCTAGGTTTATTTATTTACAGTGACATTACATAAATAAGAGGTACCCACTAGATTTGAGATGGGCAAAATCTTTAATCACTTCTTCACCTACATGGACATTAGCGACAAACTGGTTAAAATCTCTTGATGCATTAACATATTAACCTTTTTAATATGGAGGAGGAACGATCGCCACTGCTGTTACAATCTTTATGCTTAAGAAGATTTTCAATACGATTTCTGTTTTTTTTTTCGATTTCTCATTTGGAAATGTGTCTTCAATTTTGTTTTTTTTTAATATTATATGTTCACAAAATTCTTTCTTCCTTCATTTTTACTATGAACAATTTTCATGTATTCTGTATAATGTATATGTTACGGCTAATAGCCGAAGTGCGGCTACACCTAGTTTAGGCCGGCAACTTGGTGCAGCCGTCCACTTGCGGTTAAAGTTACATGTACATCCTACTTATCCTCGGTTAGAACCAAGTTTAGCCTTCATCATAGCGGCTAGAACTAGGTGCAGCCACACTCCGGTGGTTAAATTGTCTGTTTTTGTGCTATTGAACCGGAAGAAGACAGAAAGAGGAGCCCCGCGCAGCGTGACTCCGTCGACTTGACGTCGACCGTCTACTTCTGCTCAATGGTTTGGTTAAAAAATAATCAAGTCGGGGTACCCCAAGTCCCGAGCTCGCAGGCTACACCTAAGTTTAGGACACGCCATAATTTCGGCAGTAAGACCCGTCATGGAGGATTGGTTAGGGCGCCGGCACGGCGCCCTTACGTTCCGGCTGACGCAGATACTGACCGGACATGGCTGTTTTGGGAAGTATCGGTGTCGCGAACAATTGCCCGGTTGTCACCACTGCGGACATTGCTTGGAGGACACAGCGCAGCACACGCTGGCAGAGTGGCCAGCATAGGCAGAGCAGCGTAGTGAACTCTCCGCAGCAGTAGGTGACCTCTCGTTCCCAAACATCGTTTATTCGATGCTCCAGAGCGAGAGTGCGTGGGAGGCTGTTGCCTCGTTTAGCGAGCAAGTCATGCACGCAAAAGAGGCGGCAGAGAGGTTGAGGAAAGCAACTGCCTCACTTTCCTCCAGGAGAAGACGTACCGGGCGCCTAAGGGTGCTTAATGACCTCGAGCCTTCATGCGTTGCCGGCCTGCGGGTGATCGACTCAGGAGCAGTCCACCACCCAACCAGATGCAGGCCCATGTAGGCGGCGCGTCGTGTTCCGCGCGCGCCACTATAGAGGATTCGGCGGCGTTTAGACCGCCGAAGTCGACGGGACCCGCCTACATCATTGGCGGGTCATAGCCTGGCGGGGGCGCGGTGCATGCGTGAGCAAATCCCGTACCCCCGCCCATAGGTCAGTCGAGGAACACCATGGTGGTTTTAGGCGGTAAGAGACCGGCACACCCCCCGTCTTCCCCGGACGAGGGACAGTCCATGAGGATTTCCCCAAGTTAAAAAAAAGGCTGCACCTAAGTTTAACTGCTACCGGCTACACCTAGTTCTAGCCGGTTAAAACTAGGTGTAGCCGCACTTCGGGTTTTAGCCGTAACATATGCATTCCATTTCCAACTCTTTCTCATTAACGTCTTTATAGTTAACGACTGACTGTTATTAGCTGTCTAATGTTCTTAAAGGAACTTAATCGCTGTTTTAGATGAATGCGTAGTATTATAACTGAGGAATTCCTCTTCCTCATCCTCATAATGCGGAAGTTCCTCATTTTTTAACGATTCCTCATCCTCTTCTTCATCCCCAAAATCAGGCATAAAATATTCCTCTTCCTCTTCCACATCCTCATTCATTAAGAGGAATTTATGAGGAAGTGTTGTTGATGTATTCAATGTAAATAAAAGTAATCTCCGTCTTTTGCTCGCTGCATTAGGTACTTTCACGATCAGGCTCGAACGTGTTTTAGAAATGTAATACAGCACGCTATTGTGTGTGTGTGTAGTACTGTACTGTAGTGTACGTACCCAGCCTACTGTAGCCACTTAGCCAGTCTTAAACACATTCATTATACCGATACCGAGAGCCTACCATCAACGAGTTCTGGAGCTAACTTTTCTACAGGCAGATTTTTACAATCATTGTTATCTGAGATGCTGGCCTCAGCTCCTAACAGTGATGATGAAGAAAGTGCAATCGCACCCATCGACAGATTTGTTATCCTGAAGTCTCTAATAGTTAATTATATTAAAGAGAAGAGAATAAGAAGTCTTCAAGAAGACAGCCTTTTGTGGTGGAAAATGAACCCCAAATATTTTGAACTTTACAGAGCTGTGCGCCAGTATCTTTCAGCCTCTCCATCAAGTGTCCCAGTGAGCGCCTTTTCAGTTGCGCTGGATTAGTTTACGAACAGAATTACGAAACCGTCTATCTGGAGAAACAGCTTCAAAGTTAATTTTCATTAAATTCAACCTCCCTATTGTGAATTTTGACTATTAAATTGTTTTTTTTTTCTTTCTAAATAGTAAAGGGCCCATTCGCAATCTTTCTTTTATTTAAAATTTCAATTCCAAATCACAGGTTCTATCTTGCTCTTCCGCATCCTCTTCCTCATCCTCATCCTCCTCTTCATATCCTCATCCTCATCCTCTTCCTCAAAACGTATTTCTAATAGTTCCTCATCCGCATCCTCTTCCTCTTAACCACTTCCTCATCAACCCTAGTATGTATTATAACGTATCAATTATGGGAGGAAAGGTTTCTACTTTGATTTCTATTTTTCCATTCAGTTGAAATTACCGTGCATAGCCATCGAAAAACTGGCGTCAGTTTCTACGTCTTGTTCTTTGAGATAGGTCCTTATAATCAGATTCTGGGTTTTTATTCCTTGGCCGTCGATTCAAAGTAATTAAAGGACAATGCCAGAAACTCTATAGAACTTTGCCCCACTCAATAATAGTCATGTGCAATATGTAGCATCTTACTGTTTATTTATTGCTGATAACTAAACATTAGTCTTAGTGACTGCAGAACTTGCGGTTTCCGTTTAAATCTAAAAACAATAATGACATTGATTATAGGTTAAATTGTATTTTAGGTCAAATGAGTTTTGTATTTTGTGGGTAGGTATTTCGTAATCCGCAAGTTCTAAAGAAAAACAATTTACTATAGAAAGGTTCTATATTCATTACAATTATTTTCATTAATTTACTTTTCTGTACATGGGTGGGGCAGGATCTGGCATAATAATAAAATCATCAAGTGAAGTAAAAAAAAATAGTTGTTTGTATATTCTTTCAAATATTGGTTACAGCTCCAAATTTCCTATAAATATTATAATGTCTCTAGTTTCGTCTTCTTTGTTTATGACCTTAATGCAAGCCGCTTACTGCATCAGCTCGGACTGACCATCTGGTCAATAAAAAGACTTTTGAAAACTATTTTTCAACCTAAATGTTCTGTCAATGTATTCCATCGGTGAGGAGAGGCCGAAAAATAGTTTTGTATTTACTTAACCATTTCAAAAAACTTGGTTGCCTCTGAGGTATATATAGGTTGTAGACACTGGTCTACAACCAATAAGAAGTATAGGTACTGATACTTCTCCGTCATATTTGAGGCTTTGACTTCTGCAATATACTATGAGAATATCATGATTTTCTAAAAATAAACATGGTTTCCGCTAATTACTTTGATTTATACGTATAAATTTCTGAAACCTTTCAACGAGAACATGGTCTTTTACGTATTTTAAAAGTTCTGGTCAAAATGAGATAGATTGGGCGTACCGTCAAGCTCATAGAAAAATATTTTATTTCTGCTAATTTAACTTAATTTATAATTTTTTTTAGGACCTGTTATTCCATTTCGTCCATATAGGTACTTAATACAGATTTTTTTTTAAACTGTTGATAGGCATACGTTTGCAGCTAAATAAGAAAATAAGGAATGTTACCTTTTCCAGGATTCCCAAATATTTTATTAAATTCACTCAGTAACTCCACACGTCCACACACAAATAATTTTCATTGTTGGAAGTTCCGAGGATTTAATTGTCACCGCAATACTGAAGCCCTCTCGGTGGCAAAAATTGACTACTAATTTACAACAGCTACAATCCGTTTACATTTCTCCAGGACTCTTCTTTTCGATGTTGTTGTTTGTTGTTGTTAGAAAGGATTTACATGAAAACAAACTAGAGTTTTTTCAGTCAACCGCTTTACTTCGTGCCAGACAAGTCACCTTAGGTTTACTGGGCTTTTTTGATGTGTTAAAAATAATAATGTGCTTCCAATCATTAAATCCACTCAAAGAGCATAGATTTACATTACAAAGGATTTACATGAAAACAAACTAGAGTTTTTTTTTTAATTATATGAAAAATTAGTTCACTGAGTATTTAGTCTTCAAAATAGTGTAGTTAGTGTCCCATTAAATTGTATTTTTTTTTATATGTTTGAATTAGATATCGGTTATCGTTTTGTGATCTGGCAGGAATTGGGGGCCCCTATCGATCGCGGGGCCCTGGGCACGTGCCCAGTGTGCCCAGTGGGAAAGAGGGGCCTTTGTTTATCTATATATGTATGTATTTAAATGTATTTGTGTATGTATATCAGCTGTCTGACACCCATAGTACAGGGTCTCCCTAGTTTGGGGTCAGATGGCCGTGTGTGAAATGTCCCCACATATTATTATTATTATTCACATTCATTTATTTAAATACACATTAAATTACATTTTTAAATATTCATACAAAAATAAAAACATATAAAAATATAAAAAAAACAGTACCTCACCGGTATCGGGAACAGGGTCCAAGCTACCGGCGGTCAGGGCTCCATAGAGAGATGTTGGTCGAGGCTCTTGGCAATTAAGCCATTGGCTGTAACAATTATCGGCACAATGATCGCTGAGTCCACATTCCACATGTCGACCACCTCATGGGCCAAGTCAAGATACTTTATCTGCTTGTCTTTCTCGGCCTTCATGAGGAACAGCTATGTCAATAATCATTGCGCGCCTCTCCGATCAATCCACCACCACTATATCAGGCTTATTGGCTACAATAGTCCTGTCAGTGATTATGGATCGATCCCAGTACAATGTGACATTGCCATTTTCAAGAACTGGATCGGGCACATACCTGTAGTATGGTACTTCTGATTCCACGAGGTTGTAATTCAGAGCAAGTTGCTGATTATTATTATTATTTTCGTACGTCTTAAATAAGAAAAATCAAAAACGTTAAAAAGCTTAATGAAGCCCTAAAACAGACCTTGAAACCGTTTGTCTCTTTTGCGGGGGGAAATGCTATCAGTGTCTGGTAGGATTACTCAAGGTCCAGGTGGTACGGTTTTCAAAGTCTCCGGGTTCCTTCCTTTGGGTGTCCGGGAGTCCTTGACGGGTTTAATCCAATTTTATTATAATTTCTTGGTAATAAAAGTCTCACAACAACACACACCCACACATCACACACACACACACACATATATACACACACACACCACACCACATATCACACACACACATTACGAATAAGGAAACGAAGTTTGTATGTACTCTAAATATTATTATACTCTAACAAATACGTTAGGAAGGTTGTTTTTTCTAGAGAGCTAAAGCAAGTTATTTCTCTACAGCTCCTTTGGCCAAGCCTACAAGTTCCACCTGCAATAATACGAGCCGAGCGCTGGTTACTCAGCCAACAGATGGAGAACGGATGCTTCAGGAATGAGGGCCAAGTGTTTCATAGAGAACTTAGGGTAAGGACTTATCCTATTCACTCAATAACCTTTAAAAATCAAAGTCAAACTTGTAAGATTTTTGGGAATATATTCCTTTTCTAAATTCCAGGGCGGACTCAACGATGAAGGCGAAATCGTAAGCGTCGCCCTCACCGCTTACGTCATAACTTCCCTTATCGACAGCTCCTCCCCTCTCCCGTACAGCGTCATCCTCAACACCCTCTCTTGTCTCCGAGCCTTCCCCCCTCTTAAGTCCAAAACGCCGACTAGGGTCTACGCACAGGCACTCTTGGCATATGCTTATATGAAGCTACAGAATTATGAAGAGGATCTTAAGAGAACTAATGAAGCTATCATGAGGAGAAGCGTGGGGGGGTTGGAGCAAGAGGAGGGGGTCCGTCAGGTCTTGGAGCTGCTGAAAGTGGCCAGGAGAAGTGGAGACTACGTGTGGTGGGAGGCTAGTGAGTAGATTTTCTTTTTATAAATTGACCCACAAAACTCCAACGAAACTTATTTTTTCATTCAATAGTTTATTTCAGTCGCTACGTAAGCGTTGGTTAAGCTACGCTTGCCATGGTCTTTCTTTGGACGGTTAAGCATCCATTTCATACCGAGACCGTTCCGTACCTTGGAAAGCACGTAAAGCTGTTGTCGTTCGTAGATTTTTGAGTCGTTATGGGTAGCCAGAAACCAGAAAATATGACAACCGTATCGTGTTACCCTGACCTGTTACCCAAAGGCTGGGTTGTGAAGGTCAGATAGGCAGATGATCAGATGTAATCCTTGAGGTGGTAGATATGACTTGAGACACTGTTACGTATAAGTTATCCCAATAGTAGTTATATTTTAATGTCTTTTAAAAACCATTCCATATAATTTCTTTGTCATAAACATAGAAGAACTGCAGTCGTTTTAACATCTAAACAAGGAGGTGTCAAAGTATTGTCCTTTATGTGCTGAATGTAGGTGAAATGCCACCATTTAAATCTGACAGGAAACCTATCAGTCGCGGTAGGAGAACCTAAAGACCAAAATCCCGTAATTAAAAGCATCTTCTCTCTCATAATGCGATCGCTCTTAAGGCGGATCCACATTATGATAATTTGTCCGATCCGATTACCGCTTGTTATGGACTCCTTTATTTTACTTCATATCGTACCTGTTGTATCCTTAGAATTAGTAGAAGAAGAAGTATCGGCAAACCGTGCCGTAACCGTATCTCCTTTGAAGATCGGACAAAAATCGACTCGGTACGGTATTGAACGGGCCGTATCACGCTTTGTATCAAAGCAGCGTATCATGATCGCGTATCAACACGTGTACAGATAGGCGACCATGTTGCCAATCTGAACGGGTGATGATACGCGATCATGATACGCAGTCTTGATACACTGCTCGTGTCATACGCGTCTAGTTCGGCGATTATATTACGCGTCGGCGATCGGATCAGGCAAAGGATCATGTGGATTCGCCCTCAAACATACGGGAATTTTCCTTCTGACCTTGTGCAAAAGTTATGAAGAATGTTTTGTCTTTTCGCAGACAGCCTATCAACCTCGATAGAAGCGACATCATACGCGCTGCTCGCGCTACACCTCGCGCCGCGCTCGCTGTCGCCCAGCGCGCGCACGGACGCGCCGCCCGCCGCGCGCTGGCTGCACGCGCACCGGGGGGCGCGGGGGGGCTTCGTGTCCACGCAGGTAGGGGCAATCCCTCCACCTCCCATGGCCCGGATGGGCCCCACCGACATCAAGTCATATGGGCCGAAACTCAGGAGTCGGCTGCGGACATAGCCCGGGGGCTATCACCGCAGTCGTTTCCTGTTCGCCTTTCCCCCCTTTCTGGGGCGGCGTGCTAGCTTATCCTAATATTGGGCTGACGACATCAGAACGGCTTCGGTGCCCGACCTAGGACGTGACTCCTATTCTAACCCGCTCCTTTCCTTATGCCAGGCGTGCGCAAATTCCTTAAACCGCCGGAAGTTGGCCTCCGAAGCGACGAGGTAATAGATCCCATCCATCATTTTGCAGCGCTGGTCCTCATACAAAGGGCATCGCCACAGAACGTGGTCCAGGCTTTCATCTTCTTGTAGGTAGGGGCAGTGAGCAATGAACCGTTCATATAGGGTGACTAGTAGGTAATTAGTGACCGATACTAAAGAACAATAACAGCAACAGTGGACGTCTTCAGGCTGATGATGATGATGACTCAAGGGGTAGTGCTACAGCAATAGCGGTGCTCGGGGTGTCTCTGGTAGATAGAATTCGCAATTTGAGTCATTCGCCAGAGAATTAAAGTCACCGACATTGCGCATCGAATTAGCACGCTGAAGTGGAAGTGGGCCGGTCACGTCTGGAGACAGATAGATGGTAGATGTAGCAGACCCACTTTAGAGTGAAGATCGCGTTTGGGCAAGCGTAGTGTGGACGCCCTGTGGCACAATAGACGGACGATTAGAAGTGGCTGGCAGGGGATGAATGCGGGCTGCCGGGACAAGACCGGGTTGGCTGGCGATCTCTGTGAGAAGCCGTTCAGCTGTGAACAGCAATAGGCTGATATAATGACGATGACTCAAGGGGGATGCGCCAACCCGCGAAATTCAAAATTTCTTGCGTTTTTTTGCGATTTGTACCCCAGTGTCAGGTTACGTGGTAATAAAAAATCTGTCGTGGGCGTAACAAATATGCATTAAGAGAATATAATAAGTTAAAATAATCCATAAACGTCATATTTTCATTAAATAAGCACATAATTATGGATTATGCAAACTTGGAGAGCTATTTTGATGATTTTATTAATTATTGTAATTGTACACATATTCGTTCCTACCGTTTTTCTCCCCGTCTTGTTTTAGGTTGTTTATTACCATACAACTAGATAATAGACTGAAAATTGGAATAGACTTAAAGGTATTTGAATTTTGACTTCATGTTCCACACACAATTTATTAGGACCATTTTTCTCTACTAGATATTGAAAAAGTAGCAATTTCTGTTTCGAGTTTTTTGAGAGCCATTACTAAACTTTTATCCAATATGTTGTGTGTGTGTGGTTTAAAATATCGGTCACCTAATTACCAGTCACGATATATGTATAAGTGAAAGAACTGAGGATTGGGTAACGTGTTTTTGAGTGGAAACCATGAATCAGTTAACGTCTTCTTGTTTGATAGAGCGACCATCTTTTTATGGTACAGCTTGAGGATATACCATAAAAAAAAAGAAAAAAAAATTGAAAAGAAAAAAGTGGAACTACTCTACACTCACCGTCCCGCCGTCGTCTGTCTCTCTCTCTCTCGTCTCTTCTCTACTCTCTCTCTTTCTCTCTCTCTCTCTCTCTCTACTTTCGATGGTGTTTTATGGATTGGAAAAGATGTATGTCCTGCTGTTGACGACTAATTATGACGATGAGGTATGTCTTAATAAGATAGTTTAACATATCAAATAAGACCAGCATAAAACGACGCGACGACACGGTTGGCGCAATGGTTGAGCTATTGACTGCTGCGCAGCATGTTGCGGGTTCGACTCCCGCGCAGTGTAATCATTAGTGTGATGAGCACTTGTGTTTGCCTTGTGTCTGGTTGTTGTTAATCTATATACGTATCTATCTATTTATGTAAGTATATCATCTGTCTGACAACCCATTGTACAGGATCTCCCTAGTTTGGGGTCAGATGGCCGTGTGTAAAATATCCCCTTTTACATATTATTATTATAAAACTTTTTCAATTTTTTTTTACAGGACACTCTAGTAGCCTTAGAAGCCCTAACAGCCTGGTCGTACCAAGCCACCGATACGTACCTCAACGTTACAGCACGCTGCAACAAAATGGACGACCACGTCATTGTGAAGACAGGAATGAAGATACCTGACGTCATGAAAATGAAGCCGGGAGAACAACTAAGTGTGTCTGTTGAAGGTACTAAATTAACAGTATTAAATCTGCACGTAATTTTACAGTATTAGTACTACCGTACAGTAGCGATACATAAGATAGAATAGAGAAGAATACATAAGATTTCACTGTCTCGTTCTTTTGTATGCATTCAGAAAGAGAGCGTCTGCCCACAGTTGGTTTCACTTAGGTATTTAGAGTGTTGCCTCCACTTTCATCTATAAGCTTCTTGGTAGCGACATGCTCCGCCCCCCTCCGAAACACTGTTCCTCACCTCTTCTCGCGTGGAACGAGCTCTCGGAACTGCTTTTAGTTCCAGCGACGCGTAGACACGCACACACACGCACGTATTTGTACAGTCTGTTATTTTGGTTGTAGTGTAGGCAATTGTATCGTTTCGTTTATATGGAGTGCCATGGGTGTGGTAATGGTTTCACTGCAGGGCAAAGACCATATTTTCTTTTATCCTTTTGTAAAAAAAAATAAGCATTATCACCATCTTATATATAAAAATCTTCTGTGCGTGTGTATGAAAGTGAACTCCTCCTAAACGGCTATACCGATTTTGATGAAATTTTTTAAGTGTATTCCAGTGGATTCGAGAATGGTTTAGATTCACAATTGGACCCGGTAGGTGGCGCTGCAGTCGAGTTGTAGGACTTTTTTATTTTAAGGGCAGGACAACATCTGCCAGGCCCGCTAGTCAGCTATGTAATACAATATACATACAATTTTTTTTTAATCTTTATTTATTTAGGAACTTTTTATCTTTAAGACATGTCAGTTCCATCGAACCCTTAACTAATTGGGTTGTTGACACCATTAACCAATAATTACAAAATACAACTTATCTTAAAATACACTTTATTTTAGCCCCGAAAATCCGATTAATTTTCAATTAACTGTAAAATTCGATTTTAAGTTGCTTTGAAACCAGTTAATAGTTAGTCAATTGAGTTGAATAGATCGCGATATGGTTTCGTCGCAGTGATTTGGTTAGGGTCCTGTGAATTTTACGAAAATATAACTTGCATATAGAACAGTATATAGTGGTTATTTCATTTAAAACCTACTAGTATACACATAGTACAACTAAATTAAGTACTAGAGACCATCGTCGTCATAAATAAAATCTATGGAGGAATCTCGTTTTGACAGCTCATAAAAAGTATGTCAATTGATTGGTGGTGTCAAGTACCCTATATACATCTTACAATACAAGCTATTCATACATCTCTAGAAACTAAACTATAACTCATTTTAGCTACATCGGACCCAGGAGCAAGTGTCTGTTTATAACGTCAACATAACAACGTTTTAGTAAAAGCATAAGAAAAATAATGTTTTTTTCATGCCTGTCGTACGTGTATTCTATTTTGCTAAAATTTAATTTTTAGTTGCTTCGAAAATAATCAATAATCAAAAAGTGACGTAACATTTGACTATCGTCATACAAAATCTATGCAAGACTCACGTTTTGACAGTTTATAAAAAGTACGTCAATTGACTGATATTGTGAAGTTCTATACTTCACAACCATGAAGATATAGGTATAAATGGAGCCAACACTTAGAACAAAAGCTTGAAACCAACTGTGGGCTGATGCTCTCTTTCTGAATGCATACATAAGAACGAGACAGTGATATGTGTTTTCTTTATCTTATGTATGCATTCAGAAAGAGAGCGTCTGCCCACAGTTGGCTTCACTTAGGTATTTAGAATGTTGCCTCCACTTTATCTATAAGCTTCTTGTTCACAACACCTGTCAATTGACATACTTTCTATCCGCCAGCACATCAAGGTATCCCAAACTGTCCAAAGAATCATGGCAGGCTTTGTAAAAAAAAAATTAAGATGTGAAGAGAAGTTGAAATGCTAATTCTTACATTCTTGGATACCTAAAGAGTATCTTCAGGCATTTACAATATGTTTAGCTGAATCGAAAAGATCATTATTTCAGAACGAAACGGCGACTGACAGTAACAGTGACACTGACAGCCGCCATTTCGCAGTTCTTACTCTGAAATTGCATCGTTTTATGGGAAATAATATCACAAATAATGATTATTTTTTTCCACACACTTGTCACATCACTTGTCTGCCAATTTTATAGATCCGTTAACGTCGCTTGTACCTTTTTTTTTATAAACACAAATTATGCTTCGAGGTGAAACGAAAAAGTGTTATTTTCATTTCGTAATATTTTAATTATGCGGGGGTTTAAATATATGCTAAGTATATCATTCTACTCCTGGTAATGTATTCTTCACATTGGAAATATTTTAAAGCCCCTAATTTTTATTCATGCAAATGAATATATGGATCTCGCCATGATTCTTTCCCAATTCAACATGAACCTTATTCTTTTATAATAAAGTTGAAAAACAATCAAAGTAATTTGACAGTTGGGGTAGCTTGATATTCTGGCCTCTGGACACAATTGAAAAAAGGTAACTTCGAAATAAAATGCCTCGCTCCCTCAGGAACCGGCTGCGCCCTGGTGCAAGCCACTCGCTCGTACAACATCCTGTCATCGGACGCCACTCCTCGTGACAAGCAACTGTCAGTTCAAGTGTCAGCCCACACTGATGGGCCGTTCGACTGTGACGACAATAGTACTAACTGCTACTGCGCTGCAGTTGTTGAGGTTAGTTCCCTTTCCAAATTGCAATTAGGTCGTTGGTTTTAAACTTTAGGCCAAAAGCCTGGGTGTTAAACACAGTACATATCTAATGACATTCAAATTCAAATTCTTTATTGCATTCCATATGTATTAAATAGGTGGTTTATCAAGGAGTTGACCAATATGGACCCTGTCGGGCACAGCAAGATTAGGAGAGAGAGGAAGAGGGCTAAGATAAGGCTTAAATTATTTGATGAGTTTATGTGGGTGTTTGATTTATATTATTAGATTTGTGTATAGGTATAGTGTATTAGTTATTTTAATTTTATGTATTCAACACGATGTCGACTCGGTTGGCGCAGTGGCTGAGCTGCTGCGCTGCGCGTCGCAGATTCGATTACCGCACGGAACCAATATTTGTATGGACTACTGTAATACCGGGTCTTGTTGTTTGTGTGTGTGAGCTTAAATTTAAATAACAAAGAAAGAAAAAAAACGAATTCTATTTACTTATTCATTTGTAATGAAACTAAAAAATACACTTCTAATTTAGTTAACTGATTAACTCATCGAAATCTAAACTGAGACCCCTAGGACCAAAGACTTAAGGTCCAATAAGTGTAAATTTTACGTCAAAGGTTGGCAGCGGGCAGACTGCCAGAGTACTCGTACTATCCGTTTCACCTCTAGTATTTGTCTTTAAATCAAAGTTAACAAGCCGTGAAGTGTCTGTGATTCCTCTAAAAAGACATTCAGACCAGCAACCACTGGTATATTTATCAATAAGTCTGACTTTTATTCCTTGAATTCCCTTAGGCATGTGTGATGTGGACTGGAAGCTTTCCGGAAATGGCTCTACTGGAAGTGACTCTACCAGGAGGGTTCGGAGCGGACGCACAACTGCTCTACTCACAACTACATAAACGTACTACTTGTAAGTTAAATTTTTTGAAAAACAGAGTCAATGAAGAATGAAATAAAATTCGAACGAAGTTCAAAACACATTTTTCTTTTTTCAAATTTAAATACTAATTTTTTATATTTTGTTCTGTCGTTATTGGAATACGTATTTTTTTGCAATAGAAATTAACAGACAGTATCCTTTAATTTCGTAGTATTGCGCCGCATAGAACTATCTCCCTCAAGCAGTCGAGCGACGTTCTACTTAGGCACTCGCGACGGTAGCGACACAAGTGGCCATGCTGGGCACCAGTGCTACAACATACACGCCACAGGACCCAGGGTCAAGACTCGACCAGCTTATGCCAAGATTCAAGACTACTATGCGCCCAGCATCAACGACACGCAGGTAAGATCAACCGACCAATCTTTTTTAATTAGCCTGGTAATTTAGTTGCCAGAGTAATACCATATCCAAATATTCCCTTTTTTCAACCAAAACCATCTATTTCCAGATATACACCATCCCCGAAGAATGCCCACCTCGTATCAGCCACGAGTCTAACGAATATCAATGGTCAGACAACTTGTACACCAAAGCAAGAGCAACTAGCGGCGAAGACATTATAATCACTCACGATTTCTCCTTCGATGACATCCCCGAAGGTATAATACCTCTTGACGATCCTCTCATGTTTGACCACATGACTGATAACGAAAATTATAGAATAGTTACAGAAAAATATCCTGAAATAGGAAGATTAGAAAAAACCAAAGATACTAAAGATTCTAAAGATGATAGTAAAGATGTTCTTCTTCGGAACACTTCAGACTATATAGCATCTGAACATATCTGGGCACTTAATTCAGAAGAGCAAGCTCAAAGTCTTTTCGGTAACGTTGTCCCAGGATATTTCAGTGAACCTGTAGAAGCAAGTCTTACTATGATTATGAATACAGACAAAGAAAATAATATTAGCGGTGTCGGTGACGTCGTTGGTGAATATTTTAGCATAAATAAGGCTGAAACAAATAAAGATTTTTTAACCGAACCAATCTTCGAGACCGCAGTAGCTGAAAATATGCGCATAAGTGCTAACACGGAAAAAGAGCAGAGTAATGTTGACATTAATATAGATATGACAGTAGCTAATAAAACTACAGACCACAGTAGTGGCACTGGTAGTCAAGTTAACGATACCATTGGGATAGCTGATGAAATGAATACAGATGGCAACTTCAACAACGGTGTAAGTGAAAACAACAAACCAAAAGCACAAGGAGTTAACATTCATTTTTCAAGTACCATCGGAAGTAATATTACCTCAAAAAAGAGTAATGTAAACACAACTAAAGATTTCAATGTGAAAGAGGATTCTGCTTATGACAATATTAAGCAGAAAAATAATATAAAGTTGAAATTTAGACTAAACGTAAGCTCAGTTCCCGATTCAAGTAATTTTCATAATGGAGCAACCGGGAATGTTCATGAGGGCTCAGTCTATGATAATAATTATTTTTTCAACATTGCACCCGAAAATGCTATGTCTGTTATAGAAACAGAAATAGACCGACAGAATTCATATAATATAGATAGTTCAAAAAATAAGCCTATAGTAGACGCTCTTAAAAATTACCAAGTTGAGCCCCAATCTGATACACGAAATCTACTTCAAGAAATTGACTCTTTAAATAGAGTGGCGAATAAACAACTAAATGAAACTCGAGCAATAATAAACTCACAACAAATAGGTTACAAAGGAGTATACACACCTGACGAAAATGACAACATAGTAAATATACAAAACCAAAATACAGACAATACTGTTGAGAGTTACAACTATAACGAAGAGCGAATAAAAAGTGAAGAAAAGGAAGTAAAAAGATCCTACAAGGAAGTCGATGTTCCGAGACCTAAATTAGAAACTGAAAATTATAAACTCGTAGATAATCCGAAATTAACTGATTTTCACGTCATAGATACTGAAAAAGATTTAGAAGTACCAGCAGGAATTGAGGGACCAATACCTGAAATGGTCCTCCCACCTCCACAATTCGTACCACCTGAGGCAAGAAAATTGCCATACCGACCGACCAGTAAACCAAGTTCTTACTACTTCTCACCAAATTTCCTTAAACCTCGAAGGTCGTATGATCATTTTGAAATGGAGACATTACCCGCAGAGATCATGAATTTTGGGGACGGACCACAAGAAAAGTTTGAAAGAGGACCTTTACCCGACTTCCCTCTGCCGCCTAATTTTGGAAGCCTGCTGAACCAAAACCCGATCCCGAGTATTCACCCAAATATTCGCAAGCTAATTGCTACTATTGCTCCACCAGAAAATGTTGATATAGAAAGAATGGAAAATATTGATACACCTAATGGTCGTTATTTTTATTTTAAATATGGTGAAGATGATTTTATATAGTTTTTATACCAGAACATTAGGTAAAGCTTTAAGGTTTTGAATAAGTGTGAAGGTATTACATTTACTGCATTTATTTAATATAGATCCGGTTTCTAAACCTGTATTTGATAGGTAGTTTTCGGGTATTCATTCCTGTTTAGTTGCTCTAAAAAGTGCTTCATTTTTCCAACAGGACATACGTTTGCAAACTAACTTTCGAAAAGTATGGTTTTTTGTTGCACTAGAAATGGCTGTATAGAAACAAAATACCATAGTGAAAAGTGATTTTTTTTTACACAGGACACAGAACCGAATAAAATTAATAAGTTAAGGATTTAACAGCTCGATTGGGGTGCATCCTTGTTAGTTTGCTTGATTTATAAAACAGAATCCTAATATTCTACATGACTTTTTAAATGTTTTCATGTCCCACAAAATCGAGACTGTTGATTTATTGTTATATTAGTTTTGTTATTTCTATAAACGTGTAATATTAGCAATACCAGTCTAAAAAGACACATAATATAGCCGTTAACTAAGTATACCTACTCGTATATTGCCCAACAAACTAAGTACCATATGGCCAAATACTATCTATCTCTATCACTTTATGTCAGTGACTGTGACAACACGAGACTTAACGGTAAAATTGAGTAGTGTTTGAGTATTTGGCTATTAGAGCACGAAATAGTGATGTGAAATTACATTTATTATTGATGTAAAAAAATCACTGTTTATGGTAGACCGCAATGTAACACACGCGAAAAATTGTGTTCCGTTTTGTTTATAAACTCTGTACTAAATAAGTATGTACTACAGATGCCAGCACATCAAGCCTTAAAAAACTAACAAATCCCAATTCAATTTGAACCTTATACTCTTGTAAATAAATTGAAAATCTATCAAAGAAATTTGACAGATTGTTGTACCTGCATGATGTGCTAGCATCTGTACAAATATGTGTCTGTCTTTGGCAAAGTAATTTTGATCAGTCAGATTTTAATTTCGTTTGGTTTGTTATGCTGGCACTTCACATGGCGTATTTGTGGAAATATTCGCCTTATTTGGATAATACAAAATCAACTTTATTTCAATAGTATATAATATTGATGTATGGATTGGAGCATCTTCTACAGTTCTGATCAAGTCGAAGTTTGGTATTCCGCTACTTCAATTTTATTAGAAGAACAGAGTAACCTTGCAGTGAGAGGATTTTGTTTGTATGGAAGGTTTTGAAACTTTTAACTTTTATTTATTACACATATTAGGTAGGTATTTTTTTTAAGCATATTCTTTATTATAATTACTTTTTTCATATAAGACTGCAGCGATAATGACAATAACCTTAATTTAAGAATAACAGTAAGTAAGACTATCGATATAAATTAAAAACAAAGTTAAGTAAGAAGAACACTACACTAATAAGTTTTTTATCACGGAGTTGTGTTAATGTCATTCAGAATTTTAATGAAGGTATATAGGTACAGTACGGTCAACGTAACTTGGCGCGTCTGAAGTTAGCCGATTAGCTGCGCAGTAGACAATTTCGTTCCTAAAAGTTCCATTGCGCAGCCAAACAGCTAACTTCAGACACGCCAAGTTACGTTGACCGTATTGTAGCTACGCTATAATTAATTATTTAAATAGGTATACGACTAATAATATATTTTATTAAAGGGTAAGGTCGGGGTGCTCGATATTATTTTAATGTAGGTATGATTGTTGATTTAATAACTTAATCATAATCATATATGTAACTTGAACTTACCGTTGGTGCTATACAAGAAAATACAGGGCTGAAGGTACACAGTGACACAGCCATGGCACAAAATATTGAGATTACAGAAGGACCGCTCCCGCCATCTTCAAAAATAATGATCTACCTAAACTTGCAAAACTCACTAGGGCTGCTACTGTATTGACTCTGTAGGTTTTATTCGTAATAATATGAAATTTTATAGGCACTGGTTGGAACAATACGTGACAGTCGAGACTGAAGACTGCTTGAGAATGCCTATAAAAGTAATGTCAATGTGTGCGTGACAAAAATGGCGGTTTGTTCTGAGTGGTCTCTCTGCTCGGGCGCGCCACAGCCTTACGTACTTTGTGGCCATGGATTCAGAGTTGGGTTACTTGACAGCTGTCAAAACGCCCCCATAGATATAGAAAATAATGATGGTCGTTGGGTAATAGTAAAATGTGACGTCACTTTTTTGCCAATTATATAAATAATTATTATTATTTATTGATTTCAAAGCAACTAAAAGTCTAATTTTAGAGTTAATTGAAAGTTAATCGGGTTGTCAAGGTTAATTTATAAAGAATTTTATTTAGAGAAGTTCAAGTACCCAATTGTAAACACACCAGCACTGAAATTTTTGGACGCTTATAAAAAAAAAGATCGGCATTTATTTTGGCCTTATCGATAACTCTATTTATCTGTTCCGTGTTTATACGGAATAACAGATTTTTATTTGAATAAGCGACGATAAATTTCACCTCTGCGGGGCTACAATCATGAAGTTCCTTGGTAAAAGCTTATCGATGTCTCCTTCCACTGTGTATATATTTATGTGTGTGTTTTTTTTTTTTTTTTCTTTGGTTTAAGTAACATAGTTCGTAATATGTGTATGTTGCTGGAAACAATGTTGCGCAACGTTGCAGAACTTTGACATGTTGTTAGAAATGGAATATTTTAAATTGACTGCAAAATAAAAACACTAAATTTTAAACAAAAACATGTTGTTTAAAACAATGTTGCGCATGTTTTTCTCAATGAATACGGAACATTTACATGTTGTTAGCAACACAGCAATATTCTATGTTGTCTGCAAAATAAAAAACATGTTGCTAAAACAACGTTGCGCAATTCTACTGCCCAATAAATACGGAACATTGACATGTTGCTATCAATACTGCAATATTGTCTAATGCCTATAAAACTAAAATACGTTGTACTTATAAAACAATGTTGCTCTACTTTATTATCTAATAAGTAGAAAAGCATCATTTCGTACGGATACTTCAAAACAGTTAGATTATTTTTTAAATAGTGTAAGTGAGCCACTATTGTGTAATTATGTATTTATCTTAAATAAGCATGTAATAGGTACTTAGTTGGTAGTCTGTAATATTATTTTAGGCTGTGAATAAACTAAATGAACGTGATTGGTGTATTATTTTCCTTGAGGAAGGAAATCTGCTTTTGTTATCGTTACGGTGTGGTATGTGGATATTACTCCACCAAGCCAACTGAGCACTCGGTTGGAATGCAGCCTCCCCGCCCGCACACCGCCTCAGGTTTACTTACTCAATTTTAAAACTTAATTTAATTAATACTAAGTAACAACTTAACGAGTAGAATACGGAATGTCGACATACAAAATATCGATAAATGCTACTACGATGCTACAAAATTGCAATGCACGTATCGCGATAGATCTTCACTGCGATACTACTTGACTTCGACGCACGTTACCGCGATAGATCTTCACTGCGATACTACTTGACTTCGACACACGTTACTGTGATAGATCTTCAGTGTGATACTACTTGACTTCGACGCACGTTACCGCGATAGATCTTCACTGCGATACTAATTGACTTCGACGCACGTTACCGCGATAGATCTTCACTGCGATACCACTTGACTTGGACGCACGTTACCGCGATAGCTCTTCACTGCGATAATACTTGACTTCGACACACGTTACGGCGATAGCTCTTCACTGCGATATTACTTGACTTCGACGCACGTTACCACGATATCTCTTCACTGCGATACTACTTGACTTCGATACACGTTACCGTGATAGATCTTAAGTGTGATACTACTTGACTTCGACGCACGTTACCGCGATAGATCTTCACTGCGATACTACTTGACTTGGACGCACGTTACTGTGATAGATCTTCAGTGTGATACTACTTGACTTCGACGCACGTTACCGCGATAGATCTTCACTGCGATACTAATTGACTTCGACGCACGTTACCGCGATAGATCTTCACTGCGATACCACTTGACTTGGACGCACGTTACCGCGATAGCTCTTCACTGCGATAATACTTGACTTCGACACACGTTACGGCGATAGCTCTTCACTGCGATATTACTTGACTTCGACGCACGTTACCACGATATCTCTTCACTGCGATACTACTTGACTTGGACGCACGTTACCGCGATAGCTCTTCACTGCGATACTACTTGACTTCGACACACGTTACCGTGATAGATCTTCACTGCGATACTACTTGACTTCGACGCACGTTACCGCGATAGATCTTCACTGCGATACTACTTGACTTCGACGCACGTTACCGCGATAGCTCTTCACTGCGATACTACTTGACTTCGACACACGTTACCGTGATAGATCTTCAGTGCGATACTACTTGACTTCGACGCACGTTACCGCGATAGATCTTCAGTGCGATACTACTTGATTTCGATACACATTACCGCGAAGAATCATTTTTTTACGTAGCCGCGGGCAGAAGGTAGTTTTTACCTAATAAACGCTTGAAAATTTTAAATAAACCAATTAATAATCAGGGGAAAATTTGTTTTACTAACTCACATTTTAGGACACATTAAATAATGCTGCAAATGTCCCTTTGTGCCGATTGGCCTAACTCTGTTCTGTTTTCTGCTTGATTTGGAGGCAAGTGAAAAAATTATGTTTTTCTTACCCCTCCGCTGTTTTTTTCTGTTGCGAGATCCAAGACAGTTGTAATGTTTCTCTGGAACTCGTCGAGCTTCAGTCTCTCGACGCTTTTCTAGTGGTCGCCACTGTTGATTCTGGCTTTCAGAAATTGCAGTGGTTTGGAAATAGTGTGGCGGGGTTGTCCCAACCTTATTTACATTTGACACGTGCCTAGTTGGCTTGATGTATGAAGTAGTAACTGTTCCTATTTTAGCATACTTATTAAGCTTACGTACATAATCATGGAAGAAGCTTGGCGCTATTCTTTTTAGTAGTAGCCTAGTCTACAGTACGCGTCATGTAAAAAGAACGCTGGAAGAAAGTGGAGGGGGTGTGTTTGCGCATGGGTACACTCGCGCACGATAGTACTGGGCCTATGGTTTTATTTTTAGGGTTCCGAAGTCAACAAGGAACCCTTACAGTTTTGCTATGTCCGTCCGTCCGTCCGCAGTGTAGCTCAAAGACTATTAGAAACAGGAAGCTGTAAATTGGCTTGGATATACACATTAGTTACGCCGACAAAGTGCCGGAATAAAATATTGAAAAATATTTTTTTTTAGGGTACCTCCTCTAAACGTGAAGTGGGGATGAGTATTTTTTTTCTAGTCTACCATATGGTGTGGGGTGTCGTTAAAAAGGTCTTTCAATAGTATTAAGGGTTTGAAAAAACAATTTTTCGGTTAAGGAATCCCTTTAGGAAATATTTAGATACATTTTGAAGTGCCAGCATAAATGTTGTATTATGCGAAAAAGTTTTAACAAAGATTTCTTCCAAGAGGAATTGGGTAGATGACACCACCGATCAATCGATCGGCATACTTTTTATGAGCTGTCAAAACGTAATTCTCCCATAGATTTTGTATAGCAATTTATACTTTTGACGTCACTTGTACGTTGTCATTTACCAACTCAATTGACTAACTTTTTATTGATTTTAAAGCAATTAAAAATCGAATTTTACAATAAATTGAAAATAATCGGATTTTCAGGGCTATAATATTGTTTTTTTAGAGTTCTGTTTTGGAATCATTGTTTAATGGTCATCTAACCAATTCTAACTGTGGTACTCAGGAACGTCCCTTAATAATAATCAATCATTAACTTTAATCGTGTCACACTTTCTGGAGGTGACATGACTTTATACGAACTTCAGTGTAATGTCAAAAATATGTACGAGAAATGTACGTAAATGTACGCCAAATAAAAAGAAGTGTACTATAAAGACTTAGCAGAAAACAATTATTATCATCGTGTCACCGCCAGGAAGTATTCTTTCTAGCGGGCGCTATGTATTTTAGTAAGTAGTATTCCATTTTTAGACTTTGTAATGGGCCTAGAAAAATGTACGGAAAGTGTATGTTCAATTTCTATAACAGTTTGGTTATATCTATTCACGTAGGTAGGTTAATCTATTCTTCTTTTATATAAAAGAAAGTCGTGTTAGTGTTACACTATTTATAACTCAAGAACGGGTGAACCGATTTGGATAAAAATTGGTGGGGAGATAGCTTAGAACCAGGAGACGGACATAGGATATTAAAAAAAAAGTAAAAAAAAAAGTATCCAAGTTATGTTGGTCAAATAAAGTTAATGTTGGTCAAATAAAATTCATTATTATTAAGTGACGTCTCTGAGTGTGGCAGCAAGATTAAATTAAATAATAGAATCATTAGGTTTATTTTTATATTTTGGCAGTTATCTGCCAACCGCCCTTGGGCTGAAACATATTAATTTCAATACAAATACTCATTTGTTGCCTCTTTCCATCTCCTCACCCACCCGCGCACATGGCGTTACCAGGCGTCCGGATAAAGCCGGACAGGCCGGACACGACACCAAAGAGCCTGTCCGGCGTTTTAAATTTGATCATATTTTTTACATTTGTCATGTGTTGGTTTCCGCTCTGGCCGCCTCACATTGTATCGCTAACGCAAGCGAGCGGCCCAACACTGTCCTGCACTAAACTGGCTAATCTGTAGGTCTATTCTGTTAAAATCTCCCTCGGTGAACACCTAGGTGAAGTGAGCTGACTGTACCATGAAAGATGTTCATAACTAGATACGCAGTGTACCATGAAAGATGTTCATAACTAGATACGCAGCTTGATACAGTACGAATAATACGGTGATCGGATCGGGCAAATGATCATAATTATTATGTATGTGAACCTTTACGCCTCTATCTACCCTTTTGAGGAAAACTAGCAAACCTAATGTTGTCATTAATTCGTAATTAATTTCCATCACAATTGTTTAATTACCATAATAGCTATTACTCACCGCAGTGGCACGCAGCCTGCACTTAATTCCATAGCCGATGTGACGTATTAGTGACGTCACGAGTGACCTTTACAACCCCCCATTCCCCTCGCCACCCTTAACGGTAATCGAGCGAACAGCCACTCCTACCGAGATGAGATCATGCACTTTGTCCAAGCACCTGTGCTAGAGCAAAATAAGTTAGTAGTTGTCGTTTACTGCCTCTAGAGACGAAATAAGAACTCAAATAACAAGTGTTATACCACACCTGCGTCACTCCATACAAACGAAATGATTTAATTACCAACACTACAACCAAAATAACAGACTGTACAAATACGTGCGTGTCTCAGTCTTGAACAAAAGCAGTTTCGGGAGCAGGTTCGAAGCGGGAACAGTGTTTCGGAGGGAGGCGGGGCGTGTTGATACTGTACGGTAGTATTAATATTTATACTGAGGTTATACGATGTAAGTTTCATAACAGATTCTAGTAATTTCAAGAAACTTTTGTTAATTTACCTGGGCCTCAAGTCTGCTATTATAATAGTGTCAGAATGGTCTATCATTGATGTCATAATTGTTGATTTTGACAAGTTTGGTAATTTACAATGGCGTCATTATGACTATCCAATGGTCCACCACTGACACTTCATTGAAAGAAATGATATGGAATGGTACTTAATCTCGTACATAATGACAAATTAATGACTTACTTAGTTTACGAACTTCTTACTACTTCAGATTGCTTATAACACTTATAAATAATATGTAAAATATATATATAAATTAAATCTGGCATGAATAAATGTTCAAATTTTGTAGTAGTTTTTCGAAAATCATTTCTACTAACGGGTTTCATAATAATGACAATACGACAATGTCATTATAACACAATAGGGTATTACACCAATTTTTGAAAAGTGTTTCAATGAAATTCTGTAGTGCTAATATGCCACCAAAAAAAACACAAAATTTTTATTCAATCGATAAGTGCCATAAAAATGCATCTAAATTTTATATTTTCAAATTTCGCGCGTAGCTTGACGAAAACGCCTCTTACTGGGCGCCATATTGCTTAGCGTAAATGACGTCAGTTCGTTTTGTATCAAATGAGCTCATTTTAAATATGATAATTGTATATCATTTAAAATAATTAAAAGCATATTTTGTAATAGGTGTAATAATGAAAAAATTACGTTGGTTACGAAAATAATAAAAGTTCAAAGCCTATATTACGCCAATCGGTTGACTGACAGTTGACAATTTTTTGTTTACACAGCCGTACGGCGTAATAACATGGCCGCTACTATTTCACGGTGTTTTATAACAGATTAAAAATACTGAAAACTTTGAATTGAATTTAAAAATATGTTTTGTTATTTTATGAACTAAAACTTACATTTTCCGACTGCTTTATGTCTAAACTGTCTCAATAACATATTTATAGATTTTTTCTCGTATAGAGTAAAATACCCTATTCTATTACGAGACCGTTGACCGACCAATGATCGACCATTATGAATTTAGCCGATTACGAACTTTTAGCAAAATGACAATGGGATCGTGTTGGAATGACGAAATTATTAAAATAGCAGACTTGGCCCCCTGATCGGCCACGCAACGCTACTTCCATCACCATTGTATACACTTACACCCCGATGTTAAGTACCTACTTACAATCCCATTGTATAATTATAATATACTAACACCCCGATAGTACCTAAGTATAATTACACTCCGATGATAAGTATTTGGCTAATTGGCTTTTATGTAGCCTAATTAGGGGACATTGCCTCAACCTTTTAGTGTAGGACCATACCAGTGGTTTTTTATTTTTAATGACACAAAGGTGGCAAACAGGCTTACGGCCTACCAGGGCCCCAAGTCTGCTATTACAATAGTATCAGAATGGTCTATCATTGATCTCATAATTTTTGATTTTGACAAGTTTGGTAATCTACTAATATAATGGCGTCATTATGACTTTCCAATGGTCAACCACTGACACGCCATTGAAAGAAATGATATAGAATGGCAATCTCGTACAAAATGACAACTGTATGTCTATTCTGTTACATTCCCTTCGGTGAACACCTAGGTGAAGTGAGCTGTCAGCACTGCTGAATGACTGACTTAAGCGGTAATCTGCTAACATTTTGACAGTTCCTTTGATCAGTGACCTACCATTAGAACGTCATTAATTGTGCAGTAATTGCTTTTAATTCGACTGAACAATGATCGACCATTATGATATTAGCAGATTACGAACTTTTAGCAAAATGACAATGGGATCGTGTTGGAATGACGAAATTATAAAAATAGCAGACGTGGCCCCCTGATGTTAAGTAGCCAACATAGTCTATGGACGCTTGCAACATCGGAGGCTTTTAAAATGAATTCAGACTTTTAAAATGCCTCTTTGCCGACACGGTTGGCGCAGTGACTGAGCGATTGGCTGCTGCACTGCGTTTCGCGAGTTCGATTCCCGCACGGAACAAATTATTCCCGGTCGTCCCCACTAGGGACGGGTGGAAAAAAAAGTTTCGTTCGTCCCCAGTGGTGACGATTGAAACTTTTTATTTCCCACTCGTTCCGCTATAGACCGAGAAAAATAATTTAAAAAGACTGAGGCATTTAAAACACTATTTGTGAATCACATGTCTAATTGCCTCAGTCTTTTTAAATTATTTTTAATCAAACCCATTGTTCACTCTTAGACAGAAAGTCTTTATTAAAACACTTTAACAATCGTTGAAATCTCTCATTGAAATCCCTATTATTGCATTTTGACTCTCGGTCTATAGCGCAATGAGTGGAAAATAAAAAGTTTCAATCGTCACCACTGGGGACGAACGAAACTTTTTTTCCCACTCGTCCCTAGTAGGAATGACGGGGTGGGGACCGGGAATAACCCCAAATATTTGAATGGCGTAGTTCTGGGTCTGGCTATATGTGTTTGTAAGACTATATGTTTGTAAACGCACCCACGATATTAAGAGTAATTCCTTGTGTGGGGCAAAGTTTTCTTTTACAATCTCTACCTGTCAAACTTATGGTAGTAGGTACCAGAGAATCATGCCATTTCAAACTATTTCATTGGATAAATCGACGAGAATTTATGATAGTCTATTTTACTTGTATTAGATATCAATCAAGACCATAGGGACAACCGCTACTTATCAATACAGATTTCATATCACTCGATTGCGTTATCAATAAATCTGATAAAGAGATACACTTTGCAAACGTTTTTATCATTGATCCACAGAGTCCGTCGGCTTTGCTAATCTAGGAAATAGATTGTCATAATTTTGACCAACAAATAAGTGGGTAGGACAAGGAATCAGCATTGCCAAACGTGCTAAACTGCCAGCCTGTTTGGCACATGTCCCGTTGACAGCGATGTGGACGAGTTTTTTTGATGCCCTATGAGCGGCCCCTCTTTTCAACCGACTTCAAAAAAGGAGGAGGTTATCAATCCGTCTGTATTTTTTTTTTTATTTATGTTTCTTACCTGAGAATTTTGGACTGGGTGAACCTATTTTGATGATTCTTTTTATTTGAAAGCTAGTGCTTCCCGTGTGGTCCCATTTTAATTTGGTCCAGTTCTGACAATGGCGTCCATGAGAAAACCATATAGGTCTTAAATTTGCATTAAGTATTTGCGCGATTTGTTACGCGATTTCTCCGGCAAACGTAAACCGATTTTGATACCTCAGGGGTGGTCTCATATAAATTTTATCGGAATTGATCCAGTACTTTTTGAAAAATCAACAAATACCCAAAAATTTTACAAAGACGACGTTTTAGTTTCTTTAATCTTTGGAGTAGTCAACTTTTAATCTCTGTTTTAACCGTGTTGCCGTTTCTTAATAGATTAGGATGAGAAGGAGGTACTAAAAAGCGGAAAATAAAAAGCTTTTTACAAAAAAGACAACCGCCTTCAAAAACTGAAAAGTGAAAAATAACTTTAGCACAGAACACACATTGACTTAGGTTTCGGAAGTCGGTAGCAATACAAAACAACAACAAACAGAACAAAGCCTTTCGAAACTAAAGTCAATGTGTGTTCTGTGCTAAAATTATTTTTCACTTTTCAGTTTTTGAAAGCGGTTGTCTTTTTTGTAAAAAGCTTTTTAGAGTTCCGTAGCCAAATGGCAAAAAACGGAACCCTTATGGATTCGTTATGTTTTTTTTTGTACAGACGCCAGTACTTCAAGCCATACCAAACTATAACATGTTCCCAATTGAATATGAATCTTATACTTTGAAAATAAAGTTGAAAATCTGAAAAAAAATGAACAGATTGTTGTAGCTTCGTGTGCTGGCCTCTGTAAAAAATTTTATTGTATTTTTTTTAAGTTTAAAGGTAGGTAGGTACTGTGTACATAACTGCAGGATTATACTTAGGTAGACCTCTTTTAAAGCCCATTTTAATAAAATAATTACCAACCTATTATTATTCCACGGCAGAGCAATGGCGTCTTCTCATACAGACAAGACAATGCACAAGCACTGAAGTACCACGCTTACTTCAGACGAATTGACGATTTTAATCTTTAAATTATAAGCTTTTAATTAATTATGTACACATAGCTACATTCGACCCCAATATAGTTGGGAAAAGGCTAGGCAGATGATGAATGTCACTAAAGTCCAAGATAAACTTAATAATCAATTTTATTAGAAATTCATTATATTTTACCCATCTTCAATTCGGTTGAACACAACTTCAATTGATAGGAAATTAGTTTGAAGTAGCAATATCAACTGTCAGTAGAAAGTTAGCAACAAGCTCTTCACGAGTTTTAAACTAGATTAAGAGACCTCTTACCGGCTCTAAATGAAATTAGACAAGACGGACTGCTGGAGTGCACTTCCAAAGCTTCGGATACAGAAGGTGTTTTAACAAAACCGGAATATTTTAAAGTGATGTCAATTCATGTCCGACTGTTTTTTGGACGATGGTCGTCAAGCGACAAAATATTTTTTATAAGCTTTCCTTTAGCTCTAATTCGCAAGTACACACAATATAATTTTGGACGATAAATCTTGGCTTCTTGGCTTGGCTTTTTTTTCTAAAAAATATTGAAACAAAACAACAGCTTAGGTTGAAAGACCTGGGAGTCATGAAGTTACCTAGCGATTATTATTTATTGCGATTTGTCAACACAAGGCTAAGTGTCATCATCACTTATTCAATAAGTGGAATATGTACGAGATGATCTAAAGGGGATTCATTTAGAAAAGACCCCAACATCCTGCCAATTTATATCAATACAACAACACTGTCCAACCTGGGAATGAAGCGTAAAGAACTCACACTCCGAAGCTGCAATTGTAACCACGAAAGCAGTAGGTATGGGTAATACTAAGTCGACACGGTTGGCGCAATGGCTGAGCGATCGACTGCTGCGCAGCGTGTTGCGGGTTCGATTCCCATCCAGGGTAAATATTTGTGTGATGAGCACTTGTGTTTGCCTTGTGTCTGGGTGTTGTTTATCTATATGTATGTATTTAAAAATGTATTTATGTTATATCAGCTGTCTGACACCCATAGTACAGGGTCTCCCTAGTTTGGGGTCAGTTGGCCATGTGTGAAATGTCCCCACATATTATTATATACTAATTTAATATCTAATAAAAAGCTGAAGTTTTTTGTTAAAAGTTAGTTCTAATCATGACATTGTGGAATAAAACGTTCTGCTAGGATATTAGATCGATAATGAAAATGACATACCTATCTACACTCTCCTTAAGCTAGGTAAGCAATCACGTATTTTCTACTCGATACTTCCAACAATAATAATAAAGGTATTAAAGAGATGGTGGCAATGAAGCTCGAGCTCGAGTAAGATTGTCTTGTCAACAAAATCAATCAGAAAAGAACAGCGGAGGAAAAATAAAAAAAAATCCACCACCTCTATTTCAAGCAGGAGACAGAACAGAACCAGGCCAATAGGCACAAAGGGATGTTTACAACGTGGGTTAGCCCAGTTTCCAAAAACCACGGATTAAAATTGGGTACCTACTTGACACCCAAGAAGCTTATTTATACCTAAGTATATCTTCATGTTGACACCACTAATCAATTGACATACTTTTTATGATCTACTGTCAAAACTCGATTTCCAAAATATTTTAGGCTCGTGTAACGTCACTTTTTTGTCAACTCAATTGACTATTTATTCATTTTAAGCTAAACAATTAAAAATCGATTTTTACAGTTAATTAAAAGTATATCGGGTTTTCAGGGATAGCACAAAGTATTTTTTTTTTGAGAAGTTTAAACTTGGAATTCGTGGCTAATGATGAATGTCAGCTAGATACCTAATTAACATAAACAAATAAAAACAGACTTAGCATCAGTAGACTTGCTGTGGTTTCTAATACCAGTCGGCCCGGCCAGACATCGTAATAAATCAAGGCAATATTATGTCCAATAATAATTTTAACAGTTTAAAATACACTATACACGCATCATAATATGTACAACCATGTCCATTACTAGGTCACTAATGCCCTAATGCCATTCGTTTAGCGGAGCAGACTAAAAGCTAGACAAACAATGAGGTCGATGTCCTCGGAAACTTGATCTACGCTTTCATAAAAGAATTTTAGCTTGACTTAATATTAAAATATTAGCTGTCTACTACTCGTCATGTTTTTGTGGAAAAAGGGACGACCAACATTAATTCGGGCGCTCGTGTGAATTATTTTCATTTCTGTAGATGATTTTCGTGTTCTGCATTTTATTTTCTTCCTCAATATAAAAAACAAAATAGTAGAAAGTCTAGAAAATTGGAAACTACTTTGGTTGCCACTTTAACTTAGCGAATTAGTTAAATAATAATATCCCTGAAGTTTCTAATTACTGAGCAATGAAAGCAATATAAGGCGCATGACAAAAGTTTCGATGTTGAAATTACGATCAGACGGAACTGGTAAAGTAGCAACTCGCGACAATAAAAAAAGCGTGGAATAGAGTAGTCCCACTCCTACATGAGTGCAGATGAAACGCAATAGAAGTAGAACTAATAAGTAGGTTCCTTCCATGTACCTATACGAGGGTAAGCCCCCCCAGAACAGCGTAATGTATTTCATGGAGAAAACCTTCCAACAGTAGGATTGGTTGATGAACCTTTTGGCGACTATTCTACAATGTTAACACAAAGCTTTCAAAGATAAACCATTTTTGCTACACACACAGCTTTTTCCTCTCACTTTATTATAGATGGAGTATCGAGATGGCTCTACCTTGATGTACCTAGGTACGTACGATGCGTGTGCGTTAGCTACAATTTGTTACAATTATACGCTACATTACGATCGCTGTACCGTTGTTCGCAATATATACAGTACGGTCAACGTAACTTGGCGCGTCTGAAGTTAGCCGAGTAGCTGCGCAGTAGACAATTTCGTTCCTAAAAGTTCCATTGCGCAGCCAAACAGCTAACTTCAGACGCGCCAAGTTACGTTGACCGTATTGTACGACATGAGAACCTTGTTTTTAACGCACGTTTTATCATCGTAACTACTTGGCGTGGTCACAAAGTTGTTACAATATAAACTCATTGATAAAATTGTGCGTAGGCTGTGCCAAAACACTACTGAATGAAATTATCGCGTTGAAGTAGATGATAACGGCACAAAGAAACTCACACATTACCTAGGTATGTGTGAGTTTCTGGTGGTTTGGCGTGGTCCAAGCTGTTGTCCTTTAGAGAACTTTTAGAGAACCTTTAGAGAACGCTACGCCTGAAGCCGTAACAAAATCATATATACTAGGTATTATGTATTTAAGTATTTCTTTCAATATAGAAATTCCGGTTTTGATCACACCAATTTCAATAACACGAACTATAGGTAGGTACTGAAAGATATCGGAATTCCGAAATTTTATTAAAACTGGAATTCCGGAGCGCAAGCCCTACCCTGAACATGGTAAAAACCACGAAATAAACTACAATTTACAATCAATCAAATCAATCAATTAATGTACAATCTACATACCATGATATGAAATCGTCTAGCTCAGGGGACAAATAACTACACGTACACAGTACCTACAAATATTAAACAGTAACTTGTCGCAGATAACCCGCGGCCTATATACAAAATTATCTCGCTGCTTACATACTACATAATTCGATAGGTAAGTATGAGTTTCAAGGAACACAAACAGGAAAATTGAACTAAAGAGGAATCGTAAACAAATATTTTGTATTATTAGCGGCATGAGCAGAAATGTCGCCTGCTGCTTATATGAATATTGGCCTAGTGTTCTGGGTAGGATTTTTGTACGAGTTGCACTAGGCCCGAGGACTGGGCCACAGATTAACTTATAGTTCCTTTGGCTGGGCGTCAAACACCAACAAGCAAAAAGGATAAACTAGGTCAACAGCAGAATAGGTATGTAGATGAATAAGCAGAACAGAGGGGACTGCATCAAGGCTGACGAAAATGAAAAAAATGCTAATCAAAAAGTTTACATTCAGGAAGTTATTTACTACTACCGCGTGAATTGTCTCAAGAATCACTATCTTTTTCAATTGATAAATTTAGCCTGTTACTCAGGGATAATGTAGCATTCTAATGGTGAAAAAATGGTTGAAATCGAGTTAATTCGTTACAAACGTGCAAAAACACAAATCTTTCCTCTTTAATATTACATAGCGTAGATTAGTGAATACTTCGATTTTACCTATAACAGAAAAAAATACTAATTGTTGTTACGGTAATAGTCATACTCGTTCATTATAATGCCGTCAACGTTAACTGTTATTAGTTGCCACTTCATCGTACTATTACGACACCCGCTAAATCAAAACAGGGCCACCAGAGAACGTATGGAGGCTAGCGTGTGTAAAATTAGTGAATGCATGCAATATTGGCGGCACGCCACACCGTCACCGGCGATCCCAATAAAAGAGTGACTCACGAACGAGTTATCACTCACATATCTTTGATATCACCAAATATACTACATTTTTACCTGTTTATTTAACGGTACTTTACTCTATTCAAAATGGCGACGTAAATAAAAAGAAAACAGATGTTAGCAACATTTTAATATATATTTTTATTGAAATGAATCCAATCATACATTATCTTGGATTTTTAATGTACGTTCTTTATTAAAATAATAATTATAATAATTACAAAATAATCCTTATTGGCGTTACAATTATTACACATTATAAAAAAAAAAAGTTACGCATCATTCGCACTCTCAAAGCCATAATATGGACAATAATTCTCTAATTTTTCTTTTTTCCTTCACTGCATTAGTTACCGTTTGAGCAACACTCCAATTTTATTTATTGTAAATTGAAAAATATTGAATATCTTGTGCTCTACACTCATAGACGCTGCTTTAAAGCTACGTGGACAATTTGTTAAATTAACTACAATTAAATGCACCATTGGAGACCTTCCATGTACCTTTCCTGAACAATTTTGCCATATAATACTCTGTTATGCAAGCAATATCAAAGAAATAATACTGTTTATAGAAAAAATGCAGAAGTGGATGGATTAATAGTTTCAAAATACATGCATGCGTTAAGTTTTAACATCCATAACTAGATATTATGGTAATTTATTATTTAAACCTTATTGTAATTGACATGCGTCTTTCAAATAATCACAAAAAGCTTAATGAATGAATGAAAAGTCATCATATTGCTTACACAACAACCAATCATCCCCGAAGAGCAAATAAATTAATGGATCAAGTCTGATGTCCAGTCAAGTTCTACAGATCTAGTTGGGTGTAAACTTTGCCCACACCTAAGTACAACGTTATTCCGTATAATCTCTTGCTCCCAACGAAATGGACACAAACTCGTTGAATCAACCTCTCGTGACTTATGAGTGTGCTGTCCAAAAATAAGCCACATTTAGACACTTCGCTATTCAATATTCATTCCGTACTGAGTGTAACAAAATGCAATAAAATTTAACAGTTAAGATAGCGATTTCTCTATATATTCATAGATAAATACGCGCCGGGGCCCGCCGCGACGTCACCCCGGCGCCCGTAAACATTTGAACAAGATTTACTCTTACGCGAATATGTACAGGCGTGGAGCGGCCGCTGCGGCTCAGAGCGCAGCGGCGGGACATCATTGGCTCTTGAGCTCCTTACCAATCGTGTAGGAGACGAGCCGCGCCCAATCCACCTTGGTACGCATCACCGGCAGCTGTCGCCGCAACGCCTTGAACGTGGTATCACTCATGGTCTTGTAGTTGTCGGAGATGGCGGTCTGATACGCGTTCTCCGCATCGCACACCAGCCGCACGAACTCTTTAGCGGTGGCGGCCTCACCGGTGGCCGTCACAGGCGCGCGCACCTCCTTCGAACTCACCAACTGAACGTTACCATCCTCGTAATAATGCACTTGCACACGCAGCATGCCGCGGAGCTCTGCCGCACCTGCACCCACTGTCAGCGACCACACGGAGCGCCATCGCCCGTTCCAGTAGTTCTTCGGCTGGAACTGGTGGTCTTCGATGCAGGCTACGAGTTGTACAGCACCTGTGTCTAGCGTGCGTCCTACTACTAAGCTCGCGCCGTGCTTGAAGTGCGCAGCCACGTACGCCGTCAGCTCCTCGTCGAGTGCCGCCCGCCAGGGCTCCGCCACTCGGTCGGGCTCGTAGGGCTCATACTCCGCCGCTTCTTTACGTAAGTGGTCGAACTTGAAGGAACGTTTGGAGCGGGGGTCGAAGAATCTACCGCCACCGAGCTCGTTATGGTCGGTGATGAGCGTGTGGAGCTCCGAGCCTTCGAGGCGCACGGGCGTTAGTTGATCCTTATTGTATTGCGCGAACGCTCCGCTAGCGCCTTCTTTTAGAAGGGTGTCATTATTCAGTAGAACTCTTACATCGTTGAACACTTCATTAAATTCTCCAGGTGGCGAATGTAATATGAAATCTGAAACGATTCTAACTTTTTCTTGATCACTAATCACTTCGTCACCGTCCGCCGCCATTTTTGATACTTTTGACACTAATGACGGAATGTCGGATAAGCAAGAAATATGGCATTGGATGCGTTCAAAACCAATTTCTTGACAGAAAAAAGTAGTTTATCGTAAAAAATATTTATCCTATAGTAAATAAAATAATTACGTTTCTCAAATCGTGTTCTGTTCAACATAAAGTTACTCAGTTTCTTAAAATAACTAAAACTAAACAACTTTGTTTTTAAAAGACTAAGCTCAAAATACACAGGTGGTTTTTTCTCTATTCATATTCTTTAACTCATATATTTATGACTCATATTCTTTCAAAATACTAAAAAAGGAAATATATTTTTTTATCTGTACTTTTCAATTGCATTGCAGGTATCCAAGGCGATTTTCGCAAAGGCACTTCTGTCCAGCGTTGCCAGACCCTCGGATTTGTCCGTACATCGGATTTTAGTTGCAAATCTACAGATTTTTTGTCGATTTCATCCATCCGACCCAAATATTAGTATAAATACTGAAATTAAATAAAATTTCGGCTAAAATGAAACGTTAATCACTCACAAACAAAAAATAAGGTAGTCCTGCGACCTGCCTTTCGTTCTTTGTTATTTTGTATGTATACAACATCATGCCATAAGTCCAACCTAGTGTTGCCATCCGTCCGGATAATGCCGGACAGTGTTAGGTTTTTTGACCTCTTGTCCGGCCAAATTTAGCTGCGTCCGGTCCGGGTTTTGTTAGGCTTTTTATACAATCGTTCTTCAGTCAGTACCGAACGAGCGAGCGAGACGAGATTTGCTGACTCGCAACTAAACGCTTCTTATAAAGTACCTAGCTACCTATGTGTTTTCTTATTTTTTTGTCAAAAATCCCTTTTTATAGCATTCGGCTTTGGAATTCAAAAGTCCGGCTTAAAAATATGAGTTTTATTCAATATTCTTGATGTCCGGCTTTGGGACCCAAAAGTCCGGCTTTTTTGACGGGTTAGTCCGGCTTTTTGATATTTATAAATGGCAACGCTAGTCCAACCAAAGACTATTTAGTTTGATTAGCGAGTAACGTAAAACAGAATTAACTATTCGTGATATTTCGTGAGGTTTGGTTTCGTTGGCGGCATTGACGATTGTAAACTTATTTTAGTTTGCTGAGAATGTTACTGAGAAAATGAGAATCGTAAGAGTGACACCGACAGTAACAACGGTTGATCAATACAAATAAGAAAAAATGGTCTTTTGCTTTGTCTTGGAGATTTTCCCGCAGATTAAATTTTATTAAATAACAATTTCTTTACCGGCACGGTATCAGGTTTAAGATCAGTCCATCTCTAAATACATAGTAAGATTTAGCTTTAAAAAATGTCTGTAGATCTACGGATTTTTGACCGTAACCCTACGGATTTTTAAGAATTGGATCTGGCAACACTGTTTCTGTCTGAATCTGAAGTTCTGGTTCTGACTCAGCGTTGCCAGACCTACGGATTTGTCCGTAGATCTACGGACGTTATGTCTTGTCTACGGACACACGGATTTTACTGACAAATCTACGGATTTTTGTTCGATTTTATCCACCCGACCCAAACAATAATAAAAATTATTCAAATTATGTAAAATTTCAAGTAAAACGAAACGTTACTCCAAAAAAGGTAGTCCTGCGAGGTCGCAGGACTACCGACTACATAAAGGTAGGTTTAGGTTTGGTTTGCCTTTCGTTCTTTGTTATTTTGTCTGTAATACAACAAATCTACATCATACCATAAGTCCAACGAAAGACTATTTAGTTTGATATGAATATGTATAGTATTTATTTCAATAAAAACTTAGTACCTAGGAGTTTGATATGTAAAACAGAAATAACTATTCGTGATATTTTGTGATTCATTGGTTTGGTTGGCAGCATTACGATTAATTGTAAACTTATTTTAGGTTGCTGAGAATGTTACTGAGAAAAAGAAAATGAGAATCGTGAGGGTGACACCGACAGTAATAACGATTTATCAATAAAAATAAAAAAAAAAGGTATTTTGCTTTGTCTTGGCGATTTTCCCGCAGATTTTATTTTATAACAATTTCTTCACCGGCACGGAATCAGGTTTGAGGTCAGTCCATCTCTAAATACATAGTCAGATTTAGCTTTAAAAAATGTCCGTATTTTTGTAGAGGCAATCTACGGACTTCTACAGGTTTTTGACCGTAGCCCTACGGATTTTTAAAAATTGGGTCTGGCAACACTTTTCTGACTTCTCCTAAATTTGATTTTGACATTTTCTCGCACTGTGTGTTGTGTAACTACTTTGCGTAAAAAAGCATTTGGTGTTAAAAAACAATGAGCCAGCTACTAAGATACAAATACTATGACACGCCTGAGGGACATGACATCTTCTTTAAAACATTTGCGACGGCTAAATATGCTGCGGTGGCTGGTTTAGCTGCGGGAACGCTGGATGTCTTGATGTATTCACATCCCCAGGGTTTTGCAAGAACAGCAGGCAGGTTGGCATGGTATGTAGGCCCACTGATTGGAATGGCTGCAGGATTCGTTGTCACCACCAACGTAATGCAGAACATAAGAGAAAAGAACGATAAGCTGAACTATTTCTTCGGTGGTGCCGTCGCAGGCAGCATTTTGACCGCTTGGCAAAAAGCTCCCGTTGTAGCTGTGCCTGCAGCCGTCGTTTTAGGCCTTCTTGCTATTGTTAAGAAGACCTCCGTCGACGAAGGGTGGACTTTCTTCCCACTGCCGACAGCAGCAACAAAGTCAATCAGATCGGTTAAATATGACTGGACCATGGCCAAAGATATTGAAGAACTGAAGAATTGGACCAAATAAAGGTACCTAATTGAAATAATTTGTTTTATTAGTCAAAATTGTTGAATTGGTTTTCTTGTCTCAACCACTTTCCATCACAAACTCTAGAATATCATAGAAATCATATAATTGGTGCAAAAATATTAATGCTGAGATAAATGTACTTAACTTACTTACCTAAACCTACTGGGCCAAAGTAGTCTAACAAAAAGAGAAACCCTAAAAACTAAAAGAAGAAGTATAAAATTCTGACAAACTGCCTATCAGAAAAATAAGTTGAATTTGAAATCATGTTTTACAAGACTGCTATGCCTGGGCTCCTGCATGGGGGCAGGGGGTATGATTTGTACTCCGGTTGATTCATGAGACTTGAACATAACCCATGAAATATGGATAAATTTTAAAACTGGCAGTTTTACTAACATCAAGTATCATCAAGACTAAAAACAATATAATTGCGCCTTAAATGTATCAACAATACTGTTACCAGAAAACATTATTATTTTATCTGTGACCAGCAGACCCGACAGACGTTGTCCTGTTCCTATCTACCTACTTACCAGTATTTACCTACCCTACACCTACCATACACCTACCCTACTACTACTGTAGAGTAGTAAAAAAAAAAAAAAAATAAAGAAAACTTTTGTAGGGTAGGTGTAGACCTACCCTACAAAAGTTTTCTTTATTTATTTTTTCTCTCCGTAAGAACCATCCTCGTACTTCAAGGAATATTATAAAAAAAGAATTATCGAAATTGGTCCAGCCGTTCACGCGTGATGCCGTGACCAAGGGAAATAGGGATTAATTTTTATATATAACTAGCTGACCCGACAGACGTTGTCCTGTCCTTATCTACCTACTTACCTGCCTATCACCTACCCTACACCTACCGTACACCTACCCTACACCTACCCTACACCTACCCTACACCTACCCTACACCTACCCTACACCTACCCTACACCTTCCCTACACCTACCCTACACCTACCTTACACCTACCCTACAAAAGTTTTTTTTTTTTTTTTTTTTTTTCTCTGTAAGAACCATCTTCGTACTTCAAGGAATATTATAAAAAAAGAATTATCCAATTTGGTCAAGCGGTTCGCAAGTTATGCGCTTACCAACACATTTAGCGATTCATTTTTATATATAAGAAGATATGTAGATTTCATTAAGAATTCACATTTGGCTTAGTGATTCTTGAGTTTTAAGTGCCCTAACAGACTGACAGACAATCAAGACGTCACCATTCTTAATGTGATAGTATAATTTTAACAATAGTTTGTTTTGTCTTTCATTACTTTGTTTAATCCCACCACAATTCAGACCTCTTAATCACAACCTCTTTTTTTTCATTTCAGGTACTCAAAAAACATCTGCCATGAAATCCAGAACAGGAAAGTAGAATGTAAATAAGATGATTGTGTTATTTAATTATTTAAGTTCAACAATAAATCAGGTGATTATACAATTTACTTTTTCATTGTATTACTGACAAAAAACTAAACTCTACACACGCAATGCAGAGATTGTGGAACTACATAGTGAATATAGAAGATACCTATCTCGGACTAAGGTCTTCGTATAATCACAATGGTCAAAATAAGGCTCTATCTATAGACACCGTTAACCAGGTGCCAATATTAAAAATAGAACTGAATTTGTGTGACAGACTCAGTAGGTAGTTTGGTTGGCTGGACTGCCAGAGGTCACACATGGCCAACAGTGTTGAGTTGGTGACCAAGTCCAGTTTGAAGTCTGATTCAAAATATAATGATTTGGTATTGGCTGATAAGACTTCTTTTACCAAAACCAAATCATTATAATATGCACACACTTTCATACATCTTCATAAAACTCACCAAACTACCAGCTGATAAAAAGTCTGTGAATAAAAAGTAATTTAACCAATGACCACTACAGCAAAAAAAAACGCAAGGAGGCACTAAAAAGTGAAAAATAAAAACTTTTTTAAAAAAAGAGAACCACCTTCGAAAAAAACTAAAAAGTGATAAATAACTTTAGCACAGAACACACATGACTTTAGTTTCGGAAGTCGGTGGCAATACAAAACAACAAACAGTACAAAGCCACCGACTTCCGAAACTAAAGTCATGTGTGTTCTGTGCTAAAGTTATTTATCACTTCTTAGATTTTATTAAGGTGGTTCTCTTTTTTCAAAAAAGTTTTTATTTTTCACTTTTTAGTGCCTCCTTATCACCCAAATCCATTTAGGAACGGTAAAACAGTTCAAACAGAGATTGAAAGTCCTCCAAAACTGGAAATGGTATACATACAAACATGCGGGTCGAACTGAGAACCTCCTTTTTTTTTAAGTTGGTTAAAAAACAAAAACTTGCCTTCGGCGCCAAGCTACGACTTTACTAATTCGTCTGTCATGCCTGTCATGTAGTCGTGACCATGGCGTAAAGGGCACGCGCTTGCTTGTCACGTATTTGTGACAATGGCGTTCAAAGTTCAAAAGGCCTCCACCGTTGTGTATGACCAAGAAGCTTATAAATAAAAGTGGAGGCAACACTCAAAATAACTAAGTGCATACATAAGATAAAGAAAACACATATCACTGTTTCGTTCTTATGTAAGAGAGCATCAGCCCAGTTGGTTTCAAGCTTTTGTTCCAAGTGTTGGTTCCATTTATACCAATACCTTCATGTGTATGACAAACCGAAATGTGCCCAGCAGCAAGCCGCGGTCACGACTACATGACAGACGAATTACTACTCTATGGAGTTACGTATAGAAACGTAATTCCATAGAGTAGTAATTCGAAGCTTAACGCCAAGGGAATGTTTTTGCTTTTTTCACGTGGCGGTCAATAGGTTAATTGGAAGTTATTTAAACAGACCCAAGTCCTAATAATCTTTATTTGATGAACAATTTGCAGCAGGTATGTATGTATAATGAAAATACAAATAAACTTATAAGTATATACAAAGTCAAAGCATTTATTTCAATTAAAACCATTTACAGGCTCGTCTGAATTGTCAGAGTTGGTTAGTTAGTCAGAAAGTGGAACCTAGTTGTTTATTCCAAGACATAGGGTAGGTCTCTATGGAGAAGAACAAGCAAGAAACACTACACACTTTTTAACAAGTTTTTACAAAATCCTGGTTACATTATTCAATTTACTTCTATCTGTGAAAACAAGTGCACCACAGACAAGATTTACACAAATAAACATTTAAAAAAAGAATACAGTTAAATGAGGATTCCAAAAAAATCATTATTGAAAAAGAGAACTGCCTTCAAAAAAAAATAAAAAGTGATAAATAACTTTAGCACAGAACACACATGACTAGTTTCGGAAGTGGTGGCTTTCTTCTGTTTGTTGTTTTGTATTGCCATACAACATACATACAAACATACGGGTCGAACTGAGAACCTCCTTTTTTTTTAAGTCGGTTAAATAAAACACAAAATATTTGGAGTTATTTTTATTTTCTTTCAACCAGGGCTGTAACCAAAAGACAGGTTTCCCATAACTGTTATCCAACTGTCAGGGGATATTAACAGCCATTTTCCTTTTGGCTACATCCTTGCTTACAACTAAAAAACAGATTTAAGCATAACATAACAAAAATGCTACAGTAAATGTTAAATTATAAAAGACATATTGATTATTATTTAATACTGAAATGAGTAGTTATACTGTCTGTTATTTTATCATTAGAGTTTTAACATATGTGTTTAGGTTCTTAGGTTCACACCTATGTGCATTTTAGTTGCCTTAGAAAAAACATTACTTAAAAAAATATTGTATTGAAACAGGACAGTTTGAAACAGTTAAAATGACATTAATGTAACTTGCAAACTATAAAAGTTCTTCTACCATCATTTCAAGTTAAGAGCGCGTATTCGATTCGTGACGAAAACTTCATGTTTTTGCGTTTTGCCCAGAGTAATATCGTAATTATGTGAGTAAGTTATTTAAAGACCATTTACAGTTTTAGAAAGATAAAATCTTGATTTAGACAGCTACAGAGTAAAAGTATAATTTTTAATTATGGTTTTTTAAAGCGAAGCCAATTCTTTCATATCGTTTTACGAAAATAGACGTCAGAGTTAACTATCAGGACTAATACAACCATTACAATATGCCAAAATATTTTGTTTTATGCGTTTTTCCAACAGTATATACAGTCATAAAGACAGTTACAGAGCCAAAATTACGAAAATATTACTATTATGTATTAAAAAGCAATGTTGAAAAAGTAGAAAATCGGTTCACTTTGACAATTTTTTTTGCACCAGTATTTGAATAAAAACTTAACTGATATATTTATTTTATGAAAGTAAATATTATGCTTAATATACAGATTTTTTTTCAGTCCGTTATACGAGCTCATTTATTTTAGCCAGTTATTTTAAAAAGCACTGTAAAACATCGCGCGCTGTCGTTTGCCGATCAATTTCAATGATTCGTGATTATTTCGTGCATATTTTTTTTTCTGATGCACACAAACAGACCATTGTATTGTACTAGTGTGTGTCAATGCTGATACGCCGTTCTAGCAATCGTTTAGATTTTGAGTTGCGCTAAATCGAATACGCGCCCTTAACAAAAATAAAATTTCATAGAAAAATAATCAGAAACTGACACAATATCCCTTAAATGCATAATTTATAACTATTAAAGGTTCACACTGGTGCAAAAAACTTCATTATTACATATCTATTATATTACACTAAATACCCAATACTTAGGACACATCGAAATTACATTTGGGGCATTCCTATTAGTATACTTACTGGCAAAAAAACTGCACAGTATCTTGAGCTATAATTAAAAATTTTATTTATCACACTAAATAATTATTGAGCCAATATGACATCAATTAATTTTGAATAAACATTTAAACTTAAATTAATGTCACGATATTTTCTACAAGTAAAAAAATAATATCAAAATGAAAAACTATGGCTACAATATCAAAAAGATGCAGTTTTTTTGCACGGCTGTGTTATTTGCTAGTTTAAGAAATATACATTAATACATGAGTTATTTTAAGTACCTATAGGTATTAATAAAAATTTGGCTAATCGCAGACTTGGAAGTACTTAATAAAAGTATAAGAAACTTCGAATAAATGACGGAACTTGTAAGAAGCCTGAAGTAACATTTGGCACAAATCATCGAACACTCAATTTACTAAATTCGCATTAGATTGTAACATTGCGAGCGTGTTTAGATACGCCTGAGGACCGTCCTTTTCATTCCTAAAAAGACACTTTTCTAGAATAATTTTGAATAAAAAGACATTACTAGAATAAGAGAAATCTTACGCGTATTTATCAAGTTTTTAAACGCAGATTTATATCCAAATTGTAACAAAAATAGACTGTTATAAAAGGATCTGCTGTGTGTGACAAATTAGGCACAAACCATCGACAAAGCGAGTCGCGTCGTGGAACGCCTGGCAGATGTGGTTTATTTTAAAATACATACAAAATTAAATGAATAATCGGGTCAGACTGGCTTTTGGCTCGGCGCTGTCGCCATGCTGATCTGAATCGCCGCATTAGATATTTCACATCAAAAAATGTAAATTAGAACTTGGAAGACAGTTATAGTTACATCTAAATAAAAATGGACCAATACCTACCCTATTTTAGTAGACAGAAGAAAATTAAACTATGGTTTTTGTTATAATACAAAAGTGAATTTATCTAAAATGATCTCTCAGTCGCATCTAACCACACTAAAAACTATTTCAGTCAATAACAACAATATTAAAAACGTCGAAAGCATAAAACGATGAAAAATAGATATAATAAAATGTACACCTTCAACAACGAATAAACTAAGGAAAGAAGCATAGACAAAAATAAATACACAGTTAATTGCATTCCATAAACAAAATTAGTATTTTAATTTACTTAATGTCATGTTTTGTGACTTTGTTTTTATACTTTTTTTTCAATTACCCTGTGATGATCTGGGGAGTAATTAATAGTTTCATTTTTTTTATGGATAATTATAAACATCGATGTTTAATGAAACAAAAATGTGAAAGAACCATTCAAATATCTGTAGAAATGAAAAAGTTATGGGAATAGTTGAATATCTCACGAATTCTTCTTACACCACCCAAAACTTTTAGCTGATATTGAATCTTAACTCAAACTGTTTATGGTCGAAAATATAGCGCCAGTCATCAAAATTCCTAAAAACACAGTCACAAAACTCAACCACACAAGAACAAGTATATTTATATCTATCAGTACTTCACTCTGTCTTCTTCTCCTTCTGTTCCTTCTTCGGTTCAGGCTCGTCTTCCTCTTCTTCCTCTACTTCTTCCTCAATCTCTTCTATTTCAATTTCTTCTTCGATTTCCTCGTCTGATTCGTCTTCTTTCTGTAAAATTTATAATCAGTTTTAGTGTAAACGCAAAAAGTCAAATGATCAATCTGCTTTAAGTTTTAAAAACTACTTAGATAAAAGAGAAAGAGCATTTTGAGAAACGCTAGTCTTGCAAATGAAATCCAGGATTGCCTCGATCTGCATTATTTTTTTATGTGTTTTGTAAACCCAAAAATATCCTAATTATCTGGCTTTAAAAAATACCTCTGCGTTCTCAGTGACAGCACTAGCCGTGGTGAAGTCGTCCACCGTTGATTCTGAAATCACATTACATTTACGTTATGTAAATATCACAGATATAGATAGACCTAGATAAAGCAAGTACGAATGTTTTGTTTTTCCTAAATTTGGTATTACCAGGTATAACTGAGGGTATTAGATTAAAAATAATAGGGTATTTTACTCTATTCGAGAAAAAATCTATAAATATGTTATTGAGACAGTTTAGGCATAAAGCAGTCGGAAAATGTAAGTTTTAGTTCATAAAATAACAAAACAAATTTTTAATTTCAATTTAAAGTTTTCAGTATTTTTAGTCTGTTATAAAACACCGTGAAATAGTAGCGGCCATGTTATTACGCCATACGGCTGTGTAAACAAAAAATTGACAACTGTCAGTCAACCGATTGGCTTTGTACTTTTATTATTTTCGTAACCAACGTAATTTTTTCATTATTACACCTATTACAAAATGTGCTTTTAATTATTTTGAAATGATATACAATTATCATATTTAATATGAGCTCATTTGATACAAAACGAACTGACGTCATTTACGCTGAGCAATATGGCGTCCAGTAAGAGGCGTTTTCGTCAAACTACGCGCGAAATTTGAAAATTTAAAATTTAGATGCATTTTTATGCCACTTATCGATTGAATAAAAATGGTGTTTTTTTTTGGTGGTATATTAGCACTACAGAATTTCATTGAGACACTTCAAAAATGGGTGTAATACCCTATTGTTTTTTAAATAAATTACGCATAATATTAATCACGAAATGACTTACCGATGGAAGGAAACGTTTACTCTTTTTTTTTTTATTGCTCTTGCGTTATCTAGGTCTATCTATATCTGTGGTAAATATACTAAACATTTATGAAACAAGCTTGGTTATCAGCGCGATTTTTTTTTTTTTCTCGGGACATATTTTGTATGATAAAACTATCCTAAGTTGTTTCTGATACTATCAGGTATCTGCCAGTGAGAGTCCCGTCAAAATTGGCTCAGCCGTTTCAGAGATTAGCCGGAACAGACACACAAAAATTTTAAAAACTGTTCTTTTTTTATATTTGCACCATTTCATATGCATTTGCATGCTGTTACTTTGAAATTACAAATAGACACTTCAATTTTATTTATTTTTATTATATAGAAAGAACAAGAAGAGGAAGATATTGGTGCCAATTCTGTTGTGCACGAACTAAATTAATTTTAAGCTATTTATATCTCTTTCTCTCCAATAAAACAAGAAAGAGACATATATTAATAAGAGCTGTCAATTTAAATTGATCTCAAATGTTCATACAATATTAGTTGTCATTTCAGAACGTATTGATTAAAAACACTGCGAAGTTCAAGGGAAAAACTAATTTGACATCTCTAACTTAGTCATTGTTTGTCGCCGTCCTTTTCTTCAGGTACCTGGTAGTAAGAGATGCCAAATGCCTAATTTTAATTTAGTTTGTGAACAAGGGAATCGGCACCATTGTTAACAACTCTGTTTCAACGAAAATATTGTTAAAACAAGCACCTATATGCTCGAACAGTTTTAACTATTAATGAATACATCATAAATAGAGTTTCAAATTGTATTCAAGAAATTCTTTACACACAATTTTCAATTCTATAACCGTCAGAGGTCAGTTTATTATAAATTATTCAATGAAAACTGCTCGAGTATTGAAAACATTTGAATTAAATAAGAATTTGTAACCTTGGTCCCGTTCAGGAGTATCCCGTGGCGCATCTTGTATCAGGGATAGTGTCATCTTTCCACTCACCACCATCTGAAAATTAAATAAATAATAATTGGTTGTTTGTAAAGTCGGTTTACGGACGATAGTTTTACGTGATAACGTCATAAAGAAACATAATCGCTAACATATATAACATAAGCAAATAATGGCTTCCATCGAAGTGGGCGGAGCTTATTGATCGTGCCTCTCTATCGCTTGCTCCGCGCTCTCGCTTGCACGCTCAGGCTCAGGCGGAACGTGACACTTTTTCGTGCGTGCAGCCGGTGTTCATCGATTTATAAGACGTTATCACGTCAAAAAACAATGAAATAAAGGTGCCCACACACATTTATGAAGACACAAGAATATGGCTTTCGGCTTAAATCGTGCAAGTCTTTATAATAACATCGTCTGTCGGCCCTGGGGACTTCATCATCTGTCTAGCTTTTTCCCCAACTAAGTTGGGGTAGCTGCAAGGGCGTCGTCAAGGGGGGGTAGGTAGGGGCAGCTGCCCCCCCCCCCCAGAGGTTCCAAAAGGTTCATGTGCCTTTGACTGTATTTAAAATTCATACTTTTCCTATCCACCATATATCAACTAGCCCCCCTCTAGGCCATCAGCTGGCGAGTCCTGGGGACGCCCTTGGGTAGCTGAATACCAATGTTTTACATCTGACCTCTACAACCCAGTTCTTAGTTCCTGTTAAAGATCTATGAATGACAGCCGGGACCAATGGATTTACGTGCTTTCCGAGACACGAAGGGGTCTCTGTATGAAATGGATGTTCACCCACCCAGTGTTCCATCTCACACCTACGACGGGGATTCAGCAGAAACGTACGAGCCTGTCGCAATCCCCGACTAACATCAATTGCACCTTTTTTTTATGTTCCGGGGTGGAAAATCCTCATGGATGTCCTCCATGGGGGGTCTGTCAGACTCTTGCTGACTAAAAACCACCCCGGTGTTCCATCTCACACCTACGTCGGGGGTCGCGGGAACTGGAGATACTTCCACAACCCCCGACTGAACATCTATATTAGAGGCCCGACTATTGTATTTTTGAAAAAAAAATATAGTAGGCGAAACTACTATATTTTAAAGCCATCAAACTATTAGCAATAATATTCGTTTCAAAATGTGTAAGCGTAAAACAAAATGTCAATACCTATTTAGTAGGCGGCGCGCCGTGTTCCGCGCGCGCTACACGGCGCGCCGCCTACACGGGTCTGCATCTGGTCGGGTGGTGGACTGCCCCTAAGTCGACCACCCGCAGGCCGGCAACTCATGGATGCCGGAGGACATTAGGCGCCCTCCAGCGCCCGGTGCGTCTTCTCCTGGAGGGAAGCGAGGCAGTTGCTTCCCTCACCCTCTCTGCCGCCTCTTTTGCGTGCATGACTTGCTCGCAAAGAGGCGACAGCCTCCCACGCACTCTCGCTCCGGACCATCGAAAGAACGATGTTCGGGAGAGAGAGGTCACCTACTGCTGCGGAGAGTTCACGGCGCTGCTCTGCGCAAGCTGGGCACTCTGCCAGCGTGTGCTACGCCGTGCCCTCCAGGCAATCTCCGCAGTGGTGACAACCGGGCGATTGTTCGCGGCCTATGCGACACAGATACTTCCCGAAACAGCCATGTCCGGTCAGTATCTGCGTCAGCCGGAATGTGAGGGCGCCGACATGGCGCCCTAACCAATTCTCCATGACGGGTCTTACCGCCGAAATTACGGCGTGCCCAACATTGCAATTGCACCTGCCTTAAGCCTGCAGTTCTAGTTGATCTTTTTTTTACTCCTCCGCTGTTCTTTTCTAATTAATTTCATTGCCAGTTGAAAACATTTCAATCGTTTCTCCAGGAATCGTCGAACTTCATTGCTTCGGCGCTTTTCTAGTGGTCGCCACTGTTGATTCTGGCTAACAGCCTGTTAGCCAGAATCAACAAACTCATGTTAGTAACAGGAGTTTGGTAAGAGTATGGCGGGCTTTTCCCAACAAAGAAAGACAAGCCTGCAGTTCCTTACCGGTGAGTGTTTGGTGGGCGCAGGCCTATCGGTCCTGTTCTCTGCGAAGTCCGCGACGAGGACGCGCGACTGCTGCGGGATCTCTGTCTCCAGGTATATTGATTGCACCTGCTCCGCTTCGTGCTGTGAATGTTTGTAATGTTTTATTGGTATAACCACATCGCAAAACTTGTACTGTTTGTTATCGAGAAGTTCTATTGTCTATCTAAAATGGTCTAGATTTATGGGATTTTTTTAAATCAGACCATACCACTGACCATTATGTATGGTATTGTGGGTCTAAAACTATACCACGGAGAAAATAGGGTATTTTACCAAAAAAATCTAATTAGTCCGTCAGATAGATTTCCAAAAAAATATTAGAAACGTGTTTTTTTCTTTTTTCACGTAAATAAAAAATTAAGACGATACAGTGCGTCGAAAACTCGTGTGACGTCACTATGTCAGTACACTTTTACTGGCGAAGTGACGTCACAAGCCCCCACTCGTGATCTTTGATGCGTTTTATCTTCGTCAGTTTTTATTGATTTGATTAAACAAAAAATACGTATCCAATACTTTTCGATAAAAAAAAACGATTTTTTTGGTTAAATACCCTATTGTTTGGGTTAGGTTAGGTTGAAACTGTGACTATTAAAGCGCGAAGGCGAGTGAGCGTAGCGAGCGGTGCCGCGGTAGTGGCCGCCGAGCGCCAGATCCCCTCCATTGTTGGTGAATCATTTGGGTTAGGTTAGATGAGTGGTATAGTTTTAGACCCATCAGGGGAATGGCCAGTGATATGGTGGGTACGCAATCAAAATATCGATGGACGTAAAGAAAAAAAAGGAGGAGGTTCTATGTACATAGAACCTCCTCCTTTTTGTTAGTCAGATAAAAAGGTCGAGGTGTGGATGATGAGTGTGTTCTGTCTGATAGCGGTTGTTCGCACAAGCGCTATTCTAACGCGAGTTTTCAACGTTAATACATCATGCGCCAACATGCACCGGCCAAGCATGGCGATTACGGCTGAACCCCCCTTGGGGGAGACCTATGTCCAGCAGTGGGCGTCTAAAGCTTGACATGATGAATGCGCCATGAAATCGCGAAGTATTCTCTAGGGAATTTGAATTCGCTCGTGCAAACAATCGCTAAAGTAACATTTCAAAGTCTACATTGTAGTCTCAAATAAAAAATAGGTGAATAAAATATGTATCCTCATCAATCATCATCATCTCTCTAGTCTTTTCCCAACTATATTGAGGTCGGAGGTCAGTCTAACCGGATGCAGCTGAATACCAGTGTTTTACATGGAGCGACTGCCTCTCGGACCTCCACAACCCAGTTACTGGGTAACACGATACCTCTTGCTAAAGCTGGTTGTCAAACTTTCTATATCTGTCAAAGATTATTGTGATTATAAATGAAATATATATCCGCAAAAATGTATACTAATTATAATATTGTAAAGAGGATGTAAAGTTTATCTATACCCTGTTCACAATAAGATTAGACATTTACAAAAACCTTTTTTACAGTCCGTTCAATCGATTTTGACTCATATTGCGTTGGTATGACAAATGGCAACTGCAGTAAACAGTTGTTATTTAACCACTTTTTTGCCTCTAATGTCATCCTTAAGCCTACGGAATAGAAGTCAAAATCGGTTGAAGGGACTGTAAAAAAGGTTTGTGTTTATGTCTAATCTTATTGTGAACAGGGTATATACTTATACTTATTAATATTATAAAGCTGAAGAGTTTGTTTGTTTGGTTGAACGCGCTAATCTCAGGATCTACGAGTTCGAATTTAAAAAAATCTTTTTGTGTTGGATAGTCCATTTATCGAGGAAGGCTATAGGAAGGCCATGCGAAGCCGGGTCGGGTCGCTAGTATTAAATATTCAAAGTTCCAATCAAGGCCTAAATACTTTATTTTTATTTTATTTTAATAATTTTAAGAAAACTTATAATTACATACTTAATAGAAACCTGATTAAAAAGAAACTGCTTCAAAGATAATTCAAATATTTGTATGGTTTCTACCAATATACATATAATCGGCTTTCTACTTGATACTCAGCGACGGCAGTCACACCAACCAATATCTAAATAAAATTGACAAATTAGAAAAGCCTAATGCGACAGTTGTTTATAAAATAATTTATTATTTAAATTACAACTCGAATTAAGAGGTACAGAAGTTCGATTTTATGTAATTAGTCATTTGAACGTTGGCACACTTACATAGTGTCTCACATTATGTATGATTTATGGTGCTTTATGCTACATAGTGTCTGGTAGCCGAGGGAGGATCTTGTGGCTAAGTAAAAGGCGTATGAATCAAACGGGCAAGGTTAAGCTACGCTTGCCGCGGTCAGACTGTGGATGGGTGACCATCCATTTCATACTAAGTCGCTTCCGTAGGTACTCCGGAAAGCACGTAAAGCCATTGGTCCCGGCTGAGACAGAAGCCAGAAAGTCTGACAACCAGTATTACCAAGGAGTATCGTGTTACCCTGTCAGTAACTGGGTTGTGGAGGTCCGACAGGCAGTCGCTCCATGTAAAACACTGGTATTCAGCTGCAAAGGATAGACTGGATGCCGACCCCAACATAGGCAAAGGCTAGGCAGATTAGATTAGTGTCTGGTAGCTGATGTCTGTCATAAGCAGTAAACTTGAAAGTTTACTTTACTTTGACAGCTGCTTTAGTTACTTATGTACTTGACACCAGTAATTGACATACATTTTTCTAGTCAACTGACGTCACTTTTTTGCCAACTCAATTGACTAACTATTTTTTGTTTTCAAAGCTACTAAAATGTAATTGGACAGTCAGGTTTCAGGGTTAATAAAAAAGTTTTTTTAAGCCGTATGATGGCGGTCGCGAATAGCGTCACCCCATTTGTATTCGTGGGTATCGTAGAAGGCGACAGAAGGATATTGACCAGAGGATGGGCAGCAGCGTCTTTTGAGTTCCATAACATGATAACACCTACTGCGATCGCCAACATGCATCGGCCAAGCATGGTGATTACGGCAGGATCCCTCCTTGGGGGAGACTTGTGCCCAGTAATGGGCGTCTAAAAGTTGACATAATGAAGTTATCTTAGCTTTGGTCTTAGCTGCAACTCTTAAAATTGAAACTTACCCACCTTTCAGCCTATTTTTTTATTGTATTTTTTTTCGTTGTAAAAATGAAGGAGCAAATAAACAACTTTTTTTTAGTAAAATTAAACTTGCATGAGCCGTACAAAATAATCTGCGTTCATATAATCAATGTGGTACTGCGCAGGTCTCTTGTGCACATTAGGTTCCAGTTAACAGCGATACTTTTTCTATTAAATAAATCTACTGTAGGTCTGTGTCAAAGTGCACGTGTAGGTAATGATGCGTACATGATTACCATTTTTAATTTATTTATTCAAGAAAAATTATACAAGAAGGAAATGCACATATCTTCTGCCAAACTGCTGTACAGTTTGTCAGTGTTCTCGTGGATACATTTTGTATCCAAGTACTTAATGACTATTTTATTTAAACTTTGGGTACACATGGACGCAAACTCGAAGCATAAACAAAAAGGAGTATATATACTAAACGTCGAATGATGGGCTTAGGTCGTCCAGGTTGGCATAAGCAACTAATGCACACAGCTCAATCCTCCCGACTGCCGCCGGAGGGAGACAAGCAACCCAACGCGGACGAGACGCCGCGACGACAACAACAACACGCCTCGCCATAATGTATTAAATGTTAGAACAAAAAGGCGTTAAAATAAAACTGCTTATATCAATAGCAATAAGATTTATTTAAAAAACGAATAACAAAATATAAAAGAAATGCAAGCAGTTTTATTCTATGATACTATTTTTGTGCAGACATCAACTGTTAGGAGGTTCAAAAGCAAAGTAAAATAATTAATTTCTATTAAACCATTTACATGCACTATTGAATTGTCAAGGAATGTTGCAAAACATAGGATCCTGTATGGAGAAGTCTCACAGATACTTATTTCAATATATTTTTTACCAAATTACTGGTTACATTATTTTTATTGATTTTATAATTTTATAACGATGTAGGTAATAAAGATCAATATAAAACAATGTACTAAAAGAAAAGGATCTAAAGTAGCAAAAGTGCCTTTATTGGTCTAATTGGAATAAATGTTTTGACTTTAAAAGTGATTTAAATTCTGCAAAAAATTACCATGAATAACAAAATATGCAACTTTGTTGAAATTAATATTTAGAATTTTTCGGAACCTTTAAGAACTTTCTTTGAAAAAATCTAAAGTCCACACAATAATACTATTACTTTGAGCAAAGAAATTGAGCTAAATAATACCCAAGCATTGGAATGTTAAGCAATAAAACTAACTACCATACATAAACTAACTACAGGACAAACAATAACAAATAAAGTAAAAAGTAATGTTTAAAGGGTTAAAAAAAATTAACAAATGATAATAATACCTAAACATTTTAAAGGGAAACAAAAAATAAATAAGAACTATAAAATATAATTAATAATATTACTGTAACACAAAATAGAGCGTAAAGATGGAGTTTCATAAAAAATTAAGATACTTTTTGACAGTTCACTAAATGTATTATATTTATTTCCAGTTTGCTCGCGTGTTTGTTTCCAAATTGCTTGACGAGTTTTAAAGTCATAGAGATTGTTTAAACACCCAAATCATTATCAAACGTCACGTCAAACTTTAAGACGTTACGCTAGTTAAGTATTTGTGTAACTTGAATACTCTTTAAAATGACAAAGACAGCATGATACTCAACACCAAGGGAAATGACACCATTAATCAATAATTACAAGACAGTACTTCTCTAAAAAAAACCACTTGATTTTAGCCCTTAAAATCCGATTAATTTTCAATTTACAGTTAGATGTTTGAAATAAAAAAAAAGTTAATCAATTGAGTTTTCTAGTGACTACCTACAAGTGACGTCATAAATATAAATTTCCATACAAAATCTATGGGGAATTGCATAAAAAGTGTGTCAATTGGTGATTACATCTACCCAATTCAAAATATCATGTTTGCATAAAAGAATCTCCATCTTTACTCGCACTCATAAATGGTCTGCACGATATGAACTGTAACATGGGGCCTCACCGCTCGATGCGGGGCGTGCGTCACGGGGGCCACGAGGGGCCCGAGGGGCCCGGGGGCTGGGGTCCCCGCGGGGCGCTGCGCCCTCCACGCGCCACCGTCTGCCGCGTGGGCCGTCACCTCCATGCCTACCACCTAAGCATGAGGAGGCATATGACACGCGTGCTTTAATGTGTGTTATATGTTAAAGTGATACGTGGATTTCGTTTATTTATAAATCGTTTGGAAAGGGAATTAGATAGAAGATACATATATGAATACATTTATTTTTCGTGATTAGGTTCTTCAATGGGAGTAGAAAAATAATATTTTGGGAGTTACATGAATTTGGAATTCGATGTCCCAAAAAAAAAGATAATAAAAAGTTTTTTACAAAAAAGACAACCGCCATCAATAAGTAAAAAATAACTTTGACTTCGCAAATCGGCGGCCTTGGATTCATTTGTTGTTTTGTATTGCCACCGACTTGCAAAAGAAGCCGAAGGCGAATGTCTTTTGTGCAATAAAGTTTTTTTTTCGCTGTTTAGTGCCTACTTCGTATCATACAAATTAATTACGAAAGGGTGACACCAAAAAATTAAAGTAATTCCTTAATTTTCCACCCTTAGAAAAAAAAATATATAAAAAAAAGAAAATGGAATAGAGAGTGTGGTGGTGGTATGGAGTGGAATATTATCATGAAATTGAAATGGAACTTAGAGGCATACACTATCAATTAAAAGAATCATCGAAATAGACTACACTGAAAAAACTTATGTGGTCAAACATAGAAAAAAATTTATACGTGTTGCATTGAGAACCTAGAACCGAAAACAAGTAACACCGAAATCCATGTATCTCTCTGTTATTTAATTTGTGTTTGTTTTAGAAACGTTAAAAACGTGAGCTGCAATGTGGTGAACCTTTTATGTTAAAACTCTGCTACTAACTGCCAAACATAGTGCAACATAAATATGCTCACTAACTCATGAACCCCTGGATCCGGAGAAAATTAGCTCGCATGGCAACAGTTCAGCCTCTCATTACTGGCAAATTAAACAAAAGCTCTTGCTCTTGTTAAAGCCTTTTTAAAAACTCTATTAATTAGTTAACAGAAAATTATGTCGTGCATTAATGGATACTCAAGGTCACCGTTTTCAATTAGTCACGTCTAAAAATACTAATATTATATAAATGAAATAGAACTCACTTTAACGCTAGCATTCTCCTGGTCATCATCTTCTTTGATAGCCTCTTCTAGAAGTTCAGGTGTCGACTGCTTCTCCTGTTTCTGTTCCTCGGAAGATTTCGCTTCCTCTTTCAAGAATTCCTCTGTATGCCTTACATCTCCATTTGTCTCTATTTTAACATCACTTGCCAATTTTATTAATTCGTCGGTACTTTCTATTTCTGGTTCTTTACTTAGTTCTCTTTCTGGACTCTCTTCAATTTCTATGTCTTCTTCGACTTCTTCTTCTTCTAATTCTTCTTCTTCATCTTGCCTGTCTTCTTTTGCTTTTGGTACATCTTTTTCTGGTGTAGTTTCTTTTGGTTCTGGAGTGGATTCTTTTAACTGAGTGTCTTTCTCTGGCGTGGGTTCTTTGTCTGCTACCAGGGGTTCGTCAATTGGTAAAGATTCTTTATCTATTTCAATTGTTTCAGTAGGTTTTTGTGATTCAACCGGTTTCTCTACTTCAGGAGTGGACTCTTTCTGTTCTAGTTCTGTGGCTACAGATTCTGTAGGTAGTTGAGATTCTGGTGAAGGTTCCTTGTCTTCTGGGGCCTGATCAAGTACTGCTTCGGGTTGCTCAGGATCAGGAGATGGTTCCTTCTCCGTCACAGTTTCCAAGCTCTCTTTGGAAGGCTCTCGGTACTCACTAGCGACTATATGCACCGGGCCACTGTTGTGTAAGATTGTCCCGTTCGTAAATGGGCGAGCGTGGTTATCCTGCACATCCTGGAAATTTAAAACAACGTATCAAATTTCTTGGTCCTTTTACGCTTTTTCGTATCAAAACACGAGATTCTCAATAACTACAGGGAATGCATGCTCTGTCTATTTCTAAGCGTTGATTACCTACTTATTTTTTTTTGTATTCTAGAAGAGCATTTTAAAGATTTAAATTAAGTATGTAATAAGAAAGTTAGGTCTTTACACACAAGAGGCTTTCTGAAAAAAATAATAGTAATCTACGCTTTTACATCTAACGCAATGCAGAAAAAGGACACAAAACTACAACACACTCAACAAAAAATTACCTTACTCTACAAAAAAAAACTGTAAGAAAAACTAAAAAGAAAACTAAGTACCTATGTACAAAGTATTTAAATTCATAATCAACCAAAAAATCGCATCAATACCTACAATAAATTAACCGCTGAAATCAGATTTGTGGCAGACATTTTGGAAAACTGGTAATCTAATGTTACGATTAAAGCTTTTTTTAAGGTTTTATCATAGTAATGTCTTGGGTTCAAGGTAAAGTGCATCTAAGTTATTTGTGAAACGGGTGGTGGCGTTGTTCGTGAACAAATTTAAAAGTTCAAGCAAAAGACGACCTTATGTCTTTTACAAAGTATTAGTTCCAAAAACTGCCATTTCACAGATAAGTTAGTATCTCCATACATTCACTTTCAGGGCATCCGGTCTATAAGATAGTAATAATGTACTGAAAAGGTAAACGTTTAACATTTTGAGAGTTCCTCACCCCAAAAGGAAAAACGGAGCTCTTTTTAAAACACCGCCCACCATACAATCGATTTCAGCAGCCTTATAAGTATGTATCTAGAAAGCAAAAAATAAAACAAAAGAAACTTTATATGTGCATAATTTATTCTGATATCTCTTCATTGCTTTTTCATAGTCTAAAAGTACCTATACTTGTTATTATTTAATATAATTATTAATAAATAATAATTATTAATGGTTACTTTTTATGATTTGTTAGTCAACGGCGAATAATTCAGGTGCAGCCAGACAGACAAAGGCGACAACGACACAATATGGAAAGCTAAACATGAAAAAACATGCTTACGATGACTATAACAAGGGAATAAAAATTATGGATGGAGGAATTTTATACCAGGATTTGTGAAAATACGAGGATTGAACATGTTTCTTTCTTAATTCAAATTGAAACAAACAGACAAGTGCGCGTGTGCAAACTAAAAGGTGCTGTACCTAAAGACCATTTAAGTATAAAATAAAGCGGTTAAAGTAGAAGCGATTGGACGTATTTTTTATTCCAAGTATAAAAAGCTATTTATTTCTGCACGCGTAGCAAGAATAGACAAGTCAGTACAGTTTGTCTATTCTTCCTGTCAGTATGTCTATTCTTCCGTAGACATAGCGTGGTCATGCTACGCATGCTGATTATTACCTAATCCTATTTAAATTTATAAATCAAACAATTTTAACTATCACAATGTGCCAAGTTTAAATATGGCAAAACAGATATTTGGCACAATGCCTGCCAAACTTATAGATCTTCAGAACAAAGATTGATATAAATAAAGCTCTCATGTTGAACGAAGAAATTAAAATAAAATATTAAACTTTTAGACAAAAAAAGAAGAGAAGTACACGCTCTTTTTTATTACGGTCTAAAATGTCTTTGATGTCCTGAAGCTGCTATCAGCCATGATGACTCTAAAAGACATTGTCATATAACAAAAAAACATTTCATTATTTTTTGGCCAGTCGTATAAAAAGCAAATCGTAACTCAAGCAAAGCTTATCTTGAACTGCAGCAGAAAGGCAAAGTTACTGGCATGAATTATTGATGTAATGAAGACGCAATGCTCTGCATCAAAAGCTTTATGAGTGCAATATATGTTACGTACGAGTTTAAACGAATTCAGACGATTTACGTGTTAAAACGTATTTTGTTTATTTATATCGTGAAGGAAAATTTTGTCTTGAGCAATTTTAGCTTAATTTTAACTTTTACCATATAAGTACCAAAAATCGCTTCCGATTTGTGGTATCTTCAATTAAACACTTCAATTAATTAATGTAGTATTTTATTTCTGACAGACACGAGGCTAGTACAACAGATCGTATAGAAAGAGAGAGATATAAGTGTGAGAGGAGATCAGCTAGAGGCTTGACCACAGAACACGTATAAGGATACGACACTCTCCCACGCTTATTTTTAACTACAGTTAAAACATAAATCAACTTAAAACAAACTTCTAACCTTACATAACTTAACAAGTGTCTACTACTTCTGAGCAAGCAACAGTTTGGTTTACATGACGTTTCCATCGTTGACCTTCTACATCTACTATGTAGGTGACACCTGGAATTGACTCTTCTACTATAATCCCTTGCACCCATGGCCTTTTGCCCTTCCTGTAATCTCGCACCATTACCTTTTGACCCATTTCCCATTTAATTTCCCTTTTACCTTGGTCTCTTTTCTCAATGACCTCCTGAACCGTATCAGACAAGGGTGATGGACGCAGTAGACTAAACCTATTTCTAATCTCTCTTCCTAGCATTAACCGTGCAGGTGACACTCCAGTTGTGCGTTGAGGTGTACTTCTATAATCGAACAAAAATAAATTAATAGCTGAATTGAGACTACCCCCACTTTCTTTTATTTTGGTGATGGCTGACTTGAAGGTTTCCACAAACCTCTCTGCTGCACCATTTGTTGCAGGGTGGTATGGTGGAGTGAAAGTATGTTTTACTTGAATTGCTTTACAGTAATCTTGGAATTCAGAACTTATAAAAGTTCTACCATTATCAGTTACTAAATGTGTTGGGTATCCGAAACGAGTAAACAAATTTTTAAAGATTTCAATAGTTCGATTGCTTGTTAAGTTTGACATCTCGAAAACTTCTGGCCATTTTGAATAACTGTCTACTATTACTAGGTACATTTTATTATAAAATGGTCCAAGGAAGTCTGCATGAATTCTATACCACGGGGATGGAGGTACAGGCCATGGTTTTTGAATTTTCGCAGGCGTCTTACTATTTTCTAGGCAAACTATGCATTTTTTTGTAATGCTTTCTATTTCAGAGTCTAGATTGGGCCACCAGAAGTATGAGCGTGCCATTTCTTTCATGCGTACAATTCCAAAATGGCTTTTATGTAATTCAGATAGGAGAGCTTCTCTAATAGCTAATGGAATAACAATGCGATAGCCCCAAAAAATGCAGCCCCTATCCACAGTTATTTCCTCTCTACGGTTATAATATGGTAATATTTCTAATGATAAATATTTTTTCTCAGGCCAACCATCTGAAGTATATCTTAACACCTTAGATAAAATTTCATCTACTTTTGATTCCTTTTTTATAGTTTTCCAATCTATTGTTTCAAAATTTGAATTGTTTATATAACATTTTAAACTAAAATCATTTCCAACATTTAAAGGTTTTAATGAGGTGTCTTTAACTTTTGTTTCACCATCTTCCACTGTTCTCGATAGGAAATCTGCTGGGTTTTCAGTGGTTTTTATGTGTCGTACTTTATACTTAAAAGCTGACAAAAATATTGCGTAGTGTTGTAACCTTTTAGCAGCCATTTTTGGTATACTTTTATTTGGGCCAAATATTCTGACCAACGCTGCATTATCTGTCTCCAATTCGAAAAATCGCCCATAAATGTAATTATAAAATTTGGTTATACCAAAAATAATGGCCATGGCCTCTTTATCTATAGTGGAGTACTTTTGTTCTACAACAGTTAATTTTTTACTAGCGTAAGAGATTGGTTTTACAACACCATTTTTATTCCTATTAGATAAAACTGCACCGAGTCCTGTATCAGAGGCATCACATGTTAAAATCAGTGGAAGATGGGGATCATAATGCCTTAAATTTTTAGCAGATGCTAAATTTTGCTTAATTATCTCAAATGCTTTTTGACATTCTGGCGACCAGTAGAACTTATTTTTCTTAGTACAATTATATAAAGGCGTTAAAACTGTTGCCATGTTTTTTAAAAAACGGCCGTAATAATTAATTTTACCCAAAAATGATTTCAGTAAAGTCAAATTAGTAGGAGGTTTAGCTTTAAGTAAAGGTTCAATGTTTGACATTATTATGCTGATACCATTTTTGTTCACAAGAAAACCAAATACTTCTAAGCTACTAGTAAAAAGCTTACATTTTTCTGGTTTAAGTTTAAATTCACATTCCTGTAGTTTTTCTAAGACTCTAATTAAAGTTTCAAGTGTATCTTGCAAATTTTTACCTTTAATGTAAATGTTATCAATAAAGACAATAGTATTGGGAATCTTATTTAACTTTTTTGTCATTAGGCGCTGAAATGCACCTGGCCCTGAACTAACCCCATAAGGAAGATAATTATACTTATATGTACCTGTTTCTGTCACTATAGTAGTGCAGTCTTTACTTTCAGCACTGAGTGGTGCTTGCAAATAAGCCTCTTTTAAATCGAGCTCGCAGTAATATTCGCCATGTTTAAGGGTGTTTAAAATATCATCCACATGAGGAAGTGGGAAATGATCTTGCTCTAAACTAGGGTTAACAGTTAGTTTATAATCTCCACATAAGCGCACTGAACCGTCAGGTTTTAAGATAGGAACAACCGGTGTGCCCCACTCACTTTGTTCCACCTCTGTGATTCGACCGTTATTCAGCAATCTTTGCACTTCATTGTTCACTTTTTCACGTAATGCAAATGGTACACGGCGTACTGGTAGGCACTTGGGTATGGTGTTGGGTTTTAGTTTCAAGATTATTTCCGCACCTTTAAAATTTCCCCAACCCGGACTGAATACCTCTGCGAACCGATTCCTTACCAGCTGCTGTGCATCTGTAATATTTTGTATCATATTAGTTCCTATGCTTAAACTTTGTTGTAATTGAGGGGGCCATAACATAAATTCATTAAGCCAATCTCTTCCTATTACTCTTGGGACATCTTGTTTTACAATATACATGTTTAATTTTTTATGAATACCATTGTATTTCACATCTAAATTATTTATAATGCCTAAAGGTAGTGTTACACTCTGATTAAAGTTTTTAAACAATACATTACAGTCTGTTATAGGCATCGAATTTAAATATTTATTTTTGTCTTTATTTGAAATTACAGTTACATCGGAACCTGTATCCATTAGGAAAGTCATATCTTGCTTGTTTACTTTCACATTTAAATAATGAGGCGGTATCCTACTTACGCTATTCACATTATACACTTCCTGTTCACTGTCTGATTTGTTCATGGTACTTTCAACATCATCACCCGTTGGTGGTGCATCAACCTCTAATATGTTAGTCTGCTGTGCTTTCTTCTTACTTGAGCACATTTTAAATATGTGGCCTTGTTTTCCACATTCAGAACAATACTTTTTCTTAAGGCTGCAGTCAGATTTCACATGGTTGTTTTTTCCACAGCAATAACATTGAATATTTTGTTCTCCGCGGTTGCTTTTGTTTTGTTTTGGTATATGTTTCTTCCTCTGGTTAAAGTAGACCTCAGACACATCTCTTTCGTTCTTTTGCTGCGGTAACTCACTGGAGTTGCTAGAATGCATCAAAGCCGCTTCTACTGTGCGAGCTAATGCCACACACTGTTCTAATGTCATTTCTGTTTCACTTTTCATCAATTCAAACTTTATTGTCTTTGAATGAACTCCTTCTATAAACTTCTCTTTTATCTGGTCATCAGCATCTTTAAAATTGCATTTTCCAGCTAATTTCCGCAGTTCCAACATATAATCTCCAACCTTCTCATTTGGTAGTTGATTTCTCTTTCGAAATTCAACTCGTTCTAAAGCTGTTGATAAGGGTTTAGCATACTTTTCCTTCAACTTCTGGCAAAGCTCTTTGAATTTCAATTTGATAGGTTTGGTAGGCGCGCACAAATAAGTCAGGGTTTCAAAAACTTTAGGCGTTAACTTAGTGATTAGCAATGCTACCTTTTTTTCTTCTTCAATATCATTTACTAACATGTAGCATTCTAGTTGTTGTTCGAATATGTCCCACTTTTCACCATCAAATGCCTTGAATTCACTGCAAATGGACATTTTTGTTGGTTTACTATCGACCTTTTGTTTGGTAACTTGCTTCGCTTTATAATATGTGCTCAAGAGTCCTCTCAACTCGTCAACACTCGCCTGCTCTGAGCATCGTAACCCTTCCTCAATCGCTATTTTCTGTAATTCTTGTTTATTGCAGTGGTAAATATACTGCCTTTTACCCGATTTCACTAAAGCGATTTTCTGTTCCGAATTCTTCAATTCTGACATTCGAAAATATTCAATGAGGTAAACAAATGTGACGTTCGTGAACTTCCTACTCCCAAGATGGCGTCGTTGAGGAATGCGACGCGTTTGCAAAATGGGCGTTCTGTAGCTAACTTCACACGCGGCGTTTTTAATTTTCGTCTTTTTTTTGTAGAATTAATTTACAATTTTGCTCACTTCTTATTTCACTTTGCACTAATGAGTCTATTAATCGTCGCCAAATTGTGGTATCTTCAATTAAACACTTCAATTAATTAATGTAGTATTTTATTTCTGACAGACACGAGGCTAGTACAACAGATCGTATAGAAAGAGAGAGATATAAGTGTGAGAGGAGATCAGCTAGAGGCTTGACCACAGAACACGTATAAGGATACGACACGATTCAATGGGGATCCACACGCAAAGCTCAGCGCAGATGTCGCCACTAGCGAGATGGCTGCTGTCAAATTGTTTTCGCTTTGTTTACACTTTGGTTCTTGCTATTTTTTTTGTGTTTAAACCAGTCCACTATCGTTTTTGACAACATGTATTGTACCTGGAAGGTTAAAGAATTGAAAGACGAACTGAAAAAACGAGGAGGAAGGATAACTGGAAAGAAAGCCGATCTTATTGAAAGGTAGACTTTTATATATTAATATATTATTTACCAGTGATATGTTCTAGATTTGAATATTTTTTCAGTTGTTACGAGTTAATTGTTACTTGACTCATGCTAGGAAAATTCACGAAAAATGAGAAAACATTACTATAATGATAAATGGTGTTGTTTATTTTTTAGGTTAGAAGCCTATGACCGAAATTTCAATTTCGGTAATCAAAGCCCTCAAGCTTCTGATAGCCAAGCAATCGATGTTCCTGCTGCAGAACTATACCACGATGTTAATAGCTCCACCATATTGCCGAAGATTACCAAACAACACATTCAAAATTACTTTGACAGGTTTGTAATATAATAATACTATTTCCAATGACACAGGTAAATTTTGTTTGAAACCTTCGTGCGGCACTTATTTTACATAATGGTTTACATTGCAGATTTAATAAGAATATCAGTGATGCTGTGAGATTATATGAATCAAGATACCTTCTTGTTTTACGGTCAACAACATCCGGCCAAGATACATACCTAAAAGGTAGGCTTATTCTCACTTAAAAGTCATTTAAAAGTTGATGACTAGAAACTAAAGTGTGGCTAGGTCACTTCTTCCATACCATTTGACAATGGTAAGTTTCAAATGTTGATGTGTAAAGTAATTTGCCTATTAAACATATATCAAAACTTCTTCCAGGTTATTGCAAAGCATCTATGAAGCAGCTTCAATATGAGGTAAACATTAAATTAAGTAATGATGGAATGCCTCAAGAAGCAAGCTGTGAATGTGCCGCAGGAGAAGGAAAAGAAGCTCATTGCAAACATATAGCTGTGGTACTTCTTGCTGCTGAAAATATAGTCTGGGAAAAAATAATACTCCTACATGAAGTTTCTACCTCACAACTACAGACATTCCATAAGCCATCAAAGAAATATTATGCAACACCTTTGAGAGCCTCCAGATTGCCGTCCAAAAGAGATGTACATCATTCTGTTTACTCTCCATACTTGAGACAAAACCCTAATTTTGATAAAACTGCCTTTCAATGCCGGTTTCAGTCATTGATATTAAATTATCCACAATCATCAATGCCTCTAAAACAATTATATCCTGCAGCTAACCAACGGGCAATATGTTTGGACCATGAATATATGGAAAAAACAGCACTGGATGTTTTTTTAGAATCCATGTGTTTATTAAATGTCTCTGAAAACAGAATTACGGAAATTGAAATCGAAACTAGAGGACAAAGTTCCAATCCAAAGTGGTATGAATACAGAAAAACCCACATCACAGCCAGCATTTTTCACACTGTGTGCCATTTAAAAAGTGAAACTTTAATTAAATATTCAAATCAAATATTAAATAAAAATCTAGTCCGGACAAAAGCCATGGCACATGGAATTATAAATGAAAAAGTAGCCATCAAAAGGTATATGGAGACATGTGATGTGGTTGTAGTGGAATGTGGTTTGTTTTTGTCTCAAGAAAGGCCTTATCTAGGAGCATCTCCTGATGGTTTACTGGGACCAGAAACCATAATTGAAGTCAAATGTCCATATGCTTCTAGAAATCAAAAAATTAGTCCTATTACGGTACCTTATCTACAATATGATGAAAATGGACAACTAACTTTAAAAAAAACTAATATTTATTACTACCAAATTCAAGGGCAGTTGTATGTAACAAAAAGATTATTTTGTAATTTATTGGTTTTTACCTTTAAAGGTTTAAATGTAATATTTATTGAACGTGATGAACAATTCATTCAGCAAATGTTGTCAAAACTTGATTATTTTTATGTCAACTTTTTTAAAAATGCTGTAATCAAGAAATATTTTTTTAAAGATTAAGGTTTTATAATAAAACTTATTAATTAACACATAAGAAAACTTTTATTTCATTATATTTTCTCTAAAATTACAAAGCATAGCACAAACAAATACAATTCTAGATGCTAGCGGTACATGATATGGGCTTAATTCACATTTTAAAATCTTGTAAGTTTTAGCTAGACCTATAATGCGTTCTATATGAACTCGTTTGCTTGCTAGTTTTCTGTCTTGTATTATTTTAACACCTGGTATTTGTGTCTTTCCTTTCAAGAACATTGGAATGTTAATTTTAATATCTTTTGGAGCAAAAATGTCCTGCACATTAAAACCTCTGTCTGCCATGATAGAATCACCACTGTCACACAGATTTTCAAGGTTGGATCTTTCTATAATCTGCCTATCACTGACTGAACCTCCATAACATTCTGAGACAAACGATATTAGACCACCAGGTGTAGCTCCAATCATAGCCTTCACAGTATTTTTGTGTTTGTAGCTGCTGAATGTCACCTGCTGTGCTACAGGATTCCCAGGCTTTGTGATGGGTATTTCTGTTGTGTCCACAATAATTCTTGTACTTGCAAAATCTTTTCTAAATGACTCTGGCATATAGTATTGAACTAATGCTTTACTGGGCCATATACTAATTAAGCTCCATATTTCATACATAAAATTGATCCATGTTAAAAAAATGTTTGCAACATTAGTTTGGGAAATACCAAATAAAAATGCTAACTCAAAATCTGGTAAATACCTCCTTAGCTTGATAAGTGTTATCAACAGCTGGTCACCAACAGAAACATTGACTACTTTACTGCCTTTATAATTTAAATTATTATACATGGGATATAATGTGTCTAGAACAAGCATGAATTTTTCATAGTTTTCTAGTCCAGTATAAAAATGAATAGCTTGCTGATTTGCCCTCATGGCCTCTAGTGATACGATTCCTAAAGAACTACCACATTGAACGCTAACAGATACTGTTCTTGGAGTAATTACTTCTGAGGAGCTCTCTATGGTAGATATTTCTATTTCAGTGCTTGTAGAGGGTTCAGGAATACTTTCGTCCACAGATGGCTGTGTGAAATCAATTCTGCGTTTGCTTCTTTCCAAATACCGCAGGCTTCTTGATGTAGGTGTTGTTGACACCCGGGTGGACCAAGGGAAAATGCTAGGTACAGTCCCCTTTTTGAGAAATCTGCATATTTGAGGATTTCCTGAAAAACAACAACAATTGAAAAATATACTTTACTGTTGTAGACATATGTAGGTACAAGAGATTAATTACTTTAACGCATAATCTGTAGTATGGAGGCACACAGCATACATGTTCATTAGTTTCTTTACATAATAAACCCCCAGAAAACAAAGTTTTCATACACACTTTGATAATTTACAAACTAGTTAAATTAACCACCACAGGGATCACGAGAAGTCTCTGTCTGTAATAATAATGACTGATATCAACACATAGGGTAATAATAACTCACCTGTATAAGCGGACTCTCCTACATAATCAGATTCATGGAAATGATTCCGGCATAACCTGCTATGTTGTGTCGCTACAAAATTTTTGCGACGTATAGCCTTTTCCCACTTCTTTTTTAAAGTTGAATCTTTAGGAAATAAATGTACACCGGGGTTAGTACATCCTGGTACAGCACACAGAGGCATATTACGAAAAAATTAAAATTTACTGAATAATAGGTTAGAAAATGTATTGAACTGACAGATTTCAATGGCCATGGCGACGATGCGCCACCTATCGTGATAAAATGGCAGTAATGATCCCCATTAAGATATTCATTTTGATGTCGTTCCAGTATTAATATCCATAATTTTAAACACGATGTTAAAACAGAAATAAAACAACAAATAAAAACGACAGAAAATCATAGCAAGACAGGATTTTGGATTAGGAAGCAAGGTTAGAAATAAAAATAGCTAGACCAGACAAAATAATTCCTTGTCCAATCTTCTCGGAAACTAGGACCAGAGAGTCAAGACATTGTCATTTACTACAATTGTAACACCAAAATAAAACCCAATGAAATGTATAGAATGTATATATTAAACTGTGTTGCGATTGTGTCGGTTATTAAATATCTTTGTGACATTTTGCGACATACGACGTATTACGAAACTTGATTCTCACAATTTCAAAGTACGCAAATAGACCAATGTTTAGTGCCATGGCTTTTAACCAGCATTCACGTTTACAACACGTTCTACTGTTATCATTTTTTATCGTCCCGAAAATAGGAACGAAGCCTTCAAAAACTTGCCAGTTTTAGGCTGCGATTCCACCAAAGATGTGCGAGGATGTGTGTTAAACTAGCCAATCACAGTGCTAGCATAGTACAAGTTATGGCAATGAAGTGGTGTCATTGGTCAGCCCTCAAACACACACTTCCCTCGCTACGCATACCCGAATATCTCTGGTGGAAACGCAGCCTTATACATTTCACAGGTTTTCCAGCTGTACTATTGCAGGAAGTGACTCTGTCCGTTAGGGTTGCTACATGCATTGACCTGTCGTTGCTGATTCTGCGCGTAGCTCGCCTCCATCTGCTGCTGCACCTCGGCTACCAGCCCTGATATGGCGGTAACAACTGTGCCATATAACATTAACATTAGTTCAGTATATGGACTGGTTGTATGGCTACACTTTTTGAGTACATTTTCGTCGCACTCATCTCATTTCAGTAAGGTATGCAAATCGGCAAAATCATTTTACATTCTGAACTGTTCAAATATGAAGCGACTGCTGTATTATACACAGTTTATTTTTAAATGAATTATTTTCACTGAATACAAAATTAAAATTTCCAATAATCCATGAATGAATCTCGAATAATTTTAGCATAAACCAAATTAAAAACGAAACCAGAGTAAAAATAGACATAAAAACAAACAACGAAGGACGCTGACCAAAATAAACGGGATGCATCAGACGATTGGGCATGCTCTCCACTGTTGGACATGCGCCAAATTATACTTAACGTTATCACGGGAATTCAACTTGGCTTTGCCGTATTTATAAAGTGAATTTTTGATAATTACGTATTTAAATTTTTAATTTTCAAAAATGGCTTGATCAAGTTGTGTAAATTTTGTGTACGCTAAAATATGGAAAAAAAAGATATTTAGCAAATAAATTGATACAGTTTCTTCAACATTATTCAAAGTCAAAGTCAAAACATTAATTTCAATTAAATCATATACAGGTACTTTACAATTGTCAAGGATTCGGTCAGTAAGAAAGTTGAAGATATATGTAGAAATTTAAATTAGGGTGCAGCCATTGTATAAATTATGCTAAACAATTACTGACGTTTTGACTATAAACACATAGTTAAGGAGACACATATCACAAATGGAAATATCATAATTAAAATAAACATTTAACATAAATATGTCACACGATACTATGTTAAAGGGACGTAAGTAGACTATAACAATGTTAACGGGAAAACAAACTGGGAACCGTTACTCTACCCCAAAAATCCACTCTATAAACTAAACATGAAGAATTCAGACTACCGTCTAAGATATTAGAAACCACAATCGTTTGGATGCATCGCAGTCGTAGTTGCAAGTTAAGATTACAACCCGGACAACTAGAAAAGGGCTCAACCGTCACCATGCCGCAAGCTGCTAGGTACACATCTAAATAATACGGTTTATAACGATGAAGTTTTGGCAGGTATGATGAACTGGCTGTTAGGGGTAGCTTGCTTTCCGTCTATTTGTATATCTAGACGACATAATTATTTGAGGAAGACTGTGTATCTATTATACGTATCACACAGAATTACTTACAGCCAAAATGCGAGTACACGACGAGACACTTTGATGCATAGTTCATTTTAACTGCAAATGTGTATATTTCTACTATTGTAAAATTGACTCGACTTTAAAAGAGAAGTAGTATTTTTTGGTAATGACTTCCCATATTCACAGGTTTTAAATTTTGTCCTATTGCTAGCTACAGAACCCCAGGCCAGTCCATCAGCCTGCCGTCAATACCGCGTCGCGCTGCGCCAGTTGGCTGACGATCCTTTGCATCATGCGCTCTGTCTCCGCCAGGCGAGCCCTCAGTGCTTCCAACTCCACGTCCCCTGAGCATCGAGCCACTTGTATATTGGGTTTGGTCATATAGGAGCTTTTGTACTGACTTTGGTCTTTATGGAAAAATATTGGTCCTTTTGCCTAACTAGTGGTAAATGTTTCATACAGTACTTGTATAACTAGATCTAAAACTTGGTACAGTACATGTGGTTGACACATGTCACAATAATGCATTAATCGAAATTGTTTTACTTGTACTACATAAGTAAAGCGGTTTGGATATTAGGACCAAAATGTATCATATTTTTACAACAAAATTAGGACCTTAAACGTATGATTATAGAACACACATATAAACAATCCGTGATGTCTACACTAGGTGTGAAACCACGCCCTAACTGATGTTCAACTCAAATGTAATACGCAAATAATTTATAGGTATTTACTGTGTACTCTATCTACATACGTAACTATTCGTAATTATGCCAATCCATTAGCATGTTTGTAACGTGTACACTACATAACGATCAGCGTAAGTGATTTCTTTTAAGGCGCTCCTTCACCGGTATAATTCGTCTGTAGTGTCATGCTTGCACTTTACATGGCGTATTTGTGCAAATATTCGCCTATTTTGAATAATACAAAAATTACCCTATGCTTATTGCAATAAAGTCGATTTTTTATCCAAAATTCGATATTGAGCTCGAATCTCAATTGGTACATTACAGTCGAATTCTCCCGGTAAAGAAGTGCCTTAAGAAGGGCCTTAACAGTATGCCAATCTTCAACGCGAGCTTGATTGAAAACCAAAATTGTTTCATCCAACACAATGTTCGAAAACAAAGGAGTGAGTGAGACCGCGATAATACGCGGAGATTTCACAAAACTTAATCCCGGAAATACGTTTTTGAAAAAACCTTACATGTTTTTGGTAAAAACGTTTGTAATTTAGAATCTCCATTACATGTTCAAGGTTTCTATAACGGTGTTTTCTTTACTTTTTCGAAGTATGAGTACATTATGAACGGCCAAAGTTCAGATAAAAACTGTGCAAAAAAGCTGATTTTCAGACGTGATTACTGAATTTGTTTCTCAAAAAAGTTTATGTTTGGCTTCATACAAACCTAGATTTAAACCACAAGATACCTGTGTGTTAAAAATATTTGGAGAATAATTTGTTATAACGCCGTAATCACGTACGAGCGTTTGTATGGGAAATATGACGGGATGAGCGGTTTTAATGATACAAATTGTATCATTACAAGTTTTGCACTGTAATGCTCGGTTCTCCTCACTTCCTTATTTAATACTTTAATACGAACTGTTACAGGCGAATTCTCCCAATGAGGAAGTGCCTTTACGAAGAACATTTTATCGGTTTTATTTGGAAAATGAGCGAAATTTTGATGTGAATTGCTTTTTTTCTAAAGTGCTCTGTGCCAATTCTTTGCATCTAAAACATAATGCGGGTGTAATTTTGTGTTCGATGATTTTATACATCAACTATGCCCACTTACTTATTGACAACGTTGAAGTTTGTACTGACAAGATATCAAGCTTTAAAAACAACGTGTAATTGAATTAATTGAAAACCTGAAAAAGGGTATTTGAACTCAACATTATGAACAATTTTTCCTTTTAGATATACCTTGAATTAATGAAAAAAAAAAAAAAAACTACCACTTGCTTTCTAATACCTGAGCCGCGGCCAGATGGACAGACAGTCAAACGTACTTTGCGAAAATATAAGGGTTCCTTGCTTTACTACGGAACCGTAAAAAATATTTTGCTGAGTTACATGAACATAAATGGAAGCGTTGGAAGTTATTGATAGATGTGCCAAGAGCCTTATTGACAATGACTTCCATGTTAAGGCTAAACTCCAGAGCCTTGAACATCGCCACACCGTTGCCAGCCTATTGGTATTTTATATCGGGTTCATTTCGGAGTGTGCTTTGGAATTCCACAACTTAAGGGTGTTTCTACAAAAATTGATCGATCGTCGATCGATGCCATCAATCAACATCGATCGACGTTGACCGATTGGTGTGGTAGCTTTGGATGATCGACGGATAACGTTCCACTAACCAGTCGATCGATTGCCCGTCGATGGCATCGGTCGACGTTGATCGATTAACCCCAGCTATAATTAATCAGCAATAATAATCAAGCAGCTCGATCGACGTTGACTTATAAATTCTACCATCGATCGATGCCGTCGATCGACAATAGATCGGTTGGTCTAGTAGAAACTGTCGATCGACGTCGACTAATCCATTCTATCATCGATCGATGCCGTCGATCGACGATCGATCGATTGGTCTCGTACACAACACCCTAATTCTCCCAATCCATCATCGGACGTCAGAGATACGGCGAAGCGTCACCGCTATATGGTTGAAGTTACACGGTCTCGAAACAAGCGCTTTGCTGGAATTCACTGCCCACCTCTCTGCTCCTCGATAAGTATAATCTGGGTATTTTCAAGGCACGAGTGAACCGGTTCATCCTAGGCAAGCGAGTTCCACCTTAGGTCGCATCATCACTTAAGATCAGGTGAGTTTTGGCCAAGCGCAAGCCTATTAGAATATTTAAAAGAAAAAGTGTATGGATCAGCAGTTTGTTTCTTTCATGAATTACATTCAGATTTTCGGTTGAATATATACACACTGTGAGAGCTGGAAAGCAGAGAAATGTGTTCATAATGATGAGAAAAACGACCTTTCTTCAGGTTTTCAGTTAAATCAATTTCACCTGACCTCTCATTGTATAGCCGGAAGAATGCTATGCCAGCTTAAACTGGTCATGTATACCTTGATATCTCGTCGTATTTACAACCAATTGGAAATATTCTCTCTATAAGCATGAATTCACTTATCAAACCTAGCTTTTATTATCAAATCGGTTAACATGTATGTATTATTATTATTTTAATACTAATTAACTTCCACCAGATTAAATCGCCATTTTCCTGTTTACTCAGAAACGTACGTAAAACAACATTATTACTTACTTGTATCCCGCTCTTTTGGTCCTGCATGCGCAAGAGTGTTTGATTAGAAATATCTTAAGTAAGTACATATGTACCTTATACATGGTGGAAGGTAGACCGACACAAAACTTGTAACCATGGATTTTGTACATGATTTTAGACCACCAAAAATGTAATTGCTCATTTTTTTTTTAAACAACTTCTTCTTACAAAGGAAAAAAATAAAAATAAAAAAATCTACTCTGCAGCGGCCTTCTAGAATCATGTAAAAAATTGCGCATGGATGTCCAGCCTGTATTTAAAGTGCTAATTAATGTACATTCATAGATATATATTTTCATACATAGGTACATTCAACGTCATGATGACGTTTACAGGAAGCTTCTCGAAACTTTTTAAAACATTAGACTGTAAATGACAATGCCAGATCCTGCCCTACCCATGTACAGAAAAGTAAATTAATGAAAATAATTGTAATGAATATAGAACCTTTCTATAGTAAATTATTTATCTTTAGAACTTGCGGATTACGAAATACCTGCCCACAAAATACAAACTCTTTTTACCTAAAATATAATTTAACCTATAATCAATGTCATTATTGTGTTTAGATTTTAACGGAAACCGAAAGTTCTACAGTACTAAGACTAATGTTTAGTTATCAGCAATAAATAAACAGTAAGATGCTACATATTGCACATGACTTTTATTGCGTGGGGCAAAGTTCTATAGAGTTTCTGGCATTGTCCTTTCTGAATAATAAATACTTACTTAAGTAAAATATGTTACCCCCATTTTAAATCTATGTGGAAAATCAAATGTTTTTCAACGACATTGAGAAGAAACTAAATTTTGTGATGAAACGAATTTATCTTCCGGTCACCAAATAACGAGTGATTTTCCTATAACTTCTTCCTAATTTGAAACAGTAATCAAAGCAGTGTCACTTTGTTTAAGTTATAGTTCAGTGGCGCCTCTAACGGAAAAGTTTGGCAGTAATATTAATTGGTAAAATAATGAACTTGAAAACTTACCCAATTTGTCAGGTGACGTTCTAGAGTCGTCCCTGAAAACTCGTCTCCTGAACTGAGGGTCGGGTGTGATAGGCTCATACGGCGAGGAACCAGTACGTTTGAACAGTATCTGAAGACAATGTAATTGTTATAGCTATTAAGTTGAATTTATGTGTACATGGTGAAATATATGGTTAAACTTGGTGTAATTCCAAACAAACGGAGTTACTTTCGCATTTATAATATTACTAGCTGACCCGACAGACGTTGTCCTGTCCCTATCGACCTACTTACCTGCCTATTTACCTATACCTACCCTACGCCTACCCTACACCTACCCTATCTTTCGAGTTGGATCAAACTGCACACGGTGTACAAATTTCATTAAAATCGGTTCAGTAGTTTAGGAGTCCATCGTGGACAAACATCGTGACAGGAGATTTATATATATTAAGAAGATAAAAGTTTGGATGGATTATTATCCCCCTTTGCAAAACCAAATTGTGCTAAGTGTGACAATACAATGATCGTCGTTAATCAATACTGTAAATGACCTAGGATAAAACTTAATTGCGTGAGATTGGAGATTGATGCATATTTTCTATCATCAACTCAGCCTACAGCTGTTCGGAGTTTCAGACTTGCTCGACTAGTTTCGGATTTCCTCGATTAGCTTTGAATTGGCTCGACATACTTTGGACTAGGCTCAACTAGTTTCGGACTTTTACATGTTCAACAATTGTTTTACGAGAACGTTCTCGTAAAACAGCGAAGCTATACACAATTTATTAATCTATTTATACGTCATGCACAAAGGTACAAAGACAAGTTTAGTGCTAAGCAATAAAAAAAAACTTGAGAGGTGTCAAGGGACTCCCGGATGGAACGAAGTTCCTTTCGATTAATTAGTGAAGGAATTGTAATAAAATTTTATTTTTTTTAAGTTATAATAATATTTTTTTTTATTATTAACAAATATAATGTTATATAAACTTAATCAGTAGGCTCAATTTTCGTTTATCTGGAGATGCTGCAAAATACCATACCGGAGTTGTTAGAGGATGTGCCTCTGGCATACTTACGCGGCATGTTCTATCAGCATGATGGATGTCCCGCTCATTATGCTACTTCAGTGCGTGCACATTTAAATAGTGAGTTTGGTGAGCGGTGGATAGGTCGTGGTGGCCCAGTGCCTTGGCCCGCATGGAGCCCTGACTTGACACCGCTGGATTATTATTTGTGGTCCGAGATTAAAAGGCTCGTTTATACCCAGGAGTATACTACTCGAGATGACTTAAGAAGTGCGATAGTGAACGCTTTTAATATTGTGAAAAGTGACAGAGACACATTAATAAAATTAAAAGACAATTTAATTAAACGTGCCCGTTTATGTATCGAGCGAAATGGACTCCATATTGAGCAGTTGCTTCGATACAGGGAAGTGTAAATTTTATACCTAATAGGTAAGTTTTTTAATTAAGCCAAAGTTGATTAAAACTGTGTTTGTGAATAGCTCTAATTTATTTAAATAGGTTACCTATAGCACCTATAGGTACCTACGCCTGCCTGCCTTTCTTTTTCTAGCAAAAGAGTACCTACTCACTTACCTACTTACAACTACAAATAATTCGCCAATGATAAAAGTAAGTACCACTACCTACCTAGGTACCCACCTAAGCTCCCACTGGCTTAATTTAAACCAAAACATTTTAATCGAATCAAAAAAAAATATTATTGTCGCTAGTAAAACCTAGAGAAAAGTACTCTGTGACCTAGAGCGATAAGGTGCAGTGGTTACCTACTGACGACCGCGACCGATAGAAAGCTCATGATTACCAAACCCAAACTTTCAATAGGTACCTAGGTACTAAACAAAACATAGAAGTAGGTACAGTAACTACCTACCTACCTAACCTACGTATTCTATGGCTTAATTATCGACTTAAAATTTACACTCGTTTTCACAATCCACACAGTCTCACAGTGAAAGGTGGACTTATCTCGTAGGTCGTTATCATCGGAATTATCACGCAATGATAATTCCGATGTCATTGAGGTAGGTACCGCCACTATTTGAGCGAATAAACTTAGGTACTAAACATATCGCCGTAGGTACCTAGTTCAAAGAGTTCGCCGCGCCGCCTTTAAATACATAAACATATTCTACGAAAAGGGAATTCGGACTTTATTTTGTATACGTAAACGGTTAAAAATTGAAATTTTACCTAAAAAGGTATGATAAAATTATTCTGAGAAACGTATAGGCTGGTGCCCGACCGGACAATAGGAGCTATGTGCAACCGAATTTCACGGTTAATGTGTAAAAATAAGGTTTTAATTCGCTCCAATATTTTCATAGAAAAGCCGCCATTCAACTAATAATGAACTCTATTTGACAGTTCCAACGATTCAATTTAGCTTATTATAGCATGTCGTGACAACTTTTCGTAAGAATTTTTTCCGTCTAGCCCCCTTTCACAACGCGCGATAAGGAACTTCGTTCCAAAAATCGGAACAATCTCATGGTCAATTCTACGAGAATTTACAAAAACTTTTGCTTCTTTTACATACCTTGCTAAGGGTGTATACGAAGAACACGATGATGCAAATGGTGTAGATCGGCATCACGAAGCCCATGGAAGACTTGGGGGTCGGCACGGGTCCGCCCGGGGAGCCGAGCGGGGGACGCATACCAGGTATCGGCGGAGGCTAGTGAGAAAACGATAGGTTAGTATTTTTTGTTTCTAGTCTTTTTAAAATAGAGGAGCTCGTGGCTAACTAAAAGCCGTACAGATCCGTCGGTCAAAGGTTAAGCGTGTTTGCCACGGTCGGCTTGTGGATGGGTGACCATCCGAGTTCCCTCCGTGCCTCGGAAAGCACGTAAAGCCGTTGGTCCCAGCTGTTATTTGTAGATCTTTGGCAGTCGTTAAGGGTAGTCGGAAGCCAGAAAGTCTGACAATCAGTCTTATCAAGGTATCGTGTTACCCAGTAACTGAGTTGTGGAGGTCCGATAGGCAGTCGCTCCATGTGAAACACTAGTATTCAGCTGCATCCAGTCGCCGACCCCAACAAACTTGGGAAAAAACTATGCACATGATGATGAGTCTTTTAAAAATCTGCAGTACATTGTTTATTATTGATCTTCATTTATAATCATGGGAATTTGCTGCTTCTCTTTTTGATGAGCGATACGACCTTAAAAACATGAGCGTAGGTGATGTCAAAGATGCAAGTGCCCTTAATTTTTTTTTTTTTTTTTTTTATATTGTAATAGGTTCTTTAAGAGACTAGTCTAGTCTGCACAGCCCTGCCATGTTATTTTATTGACAATTAAAATGGTGGATTTTGATGATGTGGGAAAAAAGAAACAAAATCTGCCATTCTATTCTGTATAAAAAATCCCTCGATGAAGCTTGAGATGATGATCTGATGTTAGGGATTGCTAGCCACCTAGCTGAGCTTGCAAGCTCAGCTATGTTTACCGAGGGAATCTTTACAGAATAGCATTGTAGGATGGTTATTTTTAAGAGTTGGAATGCATAGGTATATCGGCTGCAATTCAGGCTGAGGAATCCATTCGATTTTAGCCTTACACCAAAAAATAGGACAAACTGGAAACTGGAACTCCAACATCAGGTGCAAGAATCAAGGACACCTTTTATAAAGTGTGTTAAACGAAAATCGTTTTCAAGTCATAGTCGTAGGTTTAAAACATTTCCGAAATATGGTGATTAAAAAAATGTTACAAAACACATCCACTATTATCGTATAGTCGCCTTTCACGATACTAGTGGGGATAAGGACCAATCCGAAAATCAGCGTATATTAGGACCAAAATTACAGTTAAGGAGAAAAATCTTTTTAAAAATAAAAAGAAAAGAACATTGTTTGAGACAGAAATACGTGCATATTTACAACTTAAATGAGCACAGGGCATTAATTAGGTTGTTTTAAGCGAAATTAACACAGTTAGTAACACTTTACTCAAGCATTTGGTTAACAATGACAGCAACAAGTTTTGACCAAAGGCCAATTGGCAACAATGGCAGCTCAAAAACCCCATTAACAAATTCTAATTGATACAATTTCACTTTACCATGTGCGCGCAAATTTTTCATGATGCAAAAATATTCTTGTTATTGTATGGATGATAGCATCCACAAAAATAGATGTCCAAAAATATGATAGTAGGTAATGGCGCAGATATTTTTTTCTTTTAGTAAATTAAATATTTGTTCGTGTGTGTGTTGTTTCCTCATAATCTTTCATTCAGTTTTGTAGGTAATAAAGGGTAGACGTATCCATAAAATTAATGGTTTCTAAATGTCTACCGTCTATTTATTTTGATTTAGGGGTAGTTTATCATTTCTCTCCTTCCAATTCAACCGACAGAAGATAAGATTAGTGGAGGCCATAAAAAAGATGTTTTAGAATCTCTGGGAAAAATATTGATATTTTATAAAATCTTATAAGACGGAGTAATTATAAATAGTAATGTAACTGGATTATTCTAATAATTCGGGTCTTATGTCGATGTAAATCAACGTCATTCCTAGAAGTTAAGTGGAGCATGACAACTGAACAATATTGACCCAAATCAAATTATCACTTCAAGGAATCCGAAAATCTTGCCTGACGATTAACAATAGATCCAAATTATATTTCCGGAATCGAAATAATTATCGAGAAATTATAGAATCGGAAAAAGCAATCGGAAAAGTATTTAGTATGTTTTTGAAAATGGTAAAAATACCTGTTTCGGTCGCAAATCTTGCATTTTCACAATAATTAATCACTTTTCCACTTAAAAGTCAATTAAACTGGATTAGACGCGCAAAAAATATTTCTAAGAAATAATGATAGATAACAGCTTCAATTATAAATGACACGATTATCGTTTAGAACGTCTGGAGACGATACTGACGAACTGAGGATCGAATCAAATGTGTACTGTCCGCTCTCGTTTACGACGCGCCGTAATGGTTTCCTGTATTTACTGGCTTTTAGACAATCTGTGTGTTTGCGATTTTTCCATGACGGACGTATTGGCTAATGTGTTGTGTCAAGGAATTCTGATTGGTTGTTTATAGTTGAGGGTTGGCCGAATGTTTGTCTTGCGGAACTAAAGACCACTGAATTTGGTAAATAAGGACCAATTATCAAAATCGAGCCTCAATCGACTCTCATTTTGTTTGCGTTAGATTAAAGTGGTTTTTCATTGAATTTCTAGAAATTCGCACCACAGTGAATACTTTACTTATCACATCTGCGACTATTTTTCGCAACTGCACGCCCGACTTAAAGTCTTAACTATCTTCAAAATATCCCGTGTTGTTATACTGCTTAGATTTCCGTAAGTTTGGGGAATATTTTCATTACGCTATGAAAATACGTTTTATGATTACATTCCGGTGGTAAAATGATGTTCATCATTTTATAGGTTCATGTAGCATGTCGGTGAGCGATAAAAAACAACTGGTGTTAATAATTAATTCATCATTTTAGTAAACTTGACATTAGGACGCGTCAGGTTGCTAATCAACTCAAAACATACTTCTGATCATTCAAAATCCAATCCTTCAAATGCTTTTCTTCTTTTCCGTTTAAGACCGTTTATGCGGATAATCAACTTTCAAGTCCAACATTTGAAACTTAAAATCTCTGTATATGAGCTTATGCACCTTGCATATAGGTAGCAAGAATCAAGGTTAATTACAATGTACCGTTGGTCTCGTAGTCGTAACTGTAACTTCTGAGCGTAGGGTCCAGGGTTTCCCCATTTTGCCCATTCCCAGGCCAAGCTGAGTGTTAAAGGGTTCTCTATTAAGGATTTCTCAGTAGCATCTCGCAGATGTTTGGAAGTTGGTGATGGGACACCCCAGTGTCTCGGAAAACACGTAAAACCGCTCTTAAGATAATGGCATTAGATATTTTTTATATACAGTCATTATCGTGGCTTCTAAGTTTGACCACATCTTCTACGAATAGAAGATTGACAGCCGATACTTTCATGTCGGTAGTTCAAACGGATGCTGAGCCATTCGATAGATCATAATTATTTTAAACAGATTCTCACGAAATCAAACAGATAGAATTAAGCAATATTTTAATGTGACGTGGGTTCAATGCCATTCCCACTCTGTTTAATGATAAACATGATTTAAAACACACATTACGATATAGGTAATATAGATGCACTTAGAAAGGGAAAACGTCCTACATGGACTTGCGAAGTTACGACCTCGCAGAGACAACATCTTTTTGGTTCATAGATCAAGTTGACAAAAAACTTTCTGTTTTTATTCTTTGATGTCTAATTTATACTTATCTGTGATTTAACTGTATAAAATACTGAATGATTTATAATAGAATACTATAGGTCAAGTTCGCTATCTGCATAAAGTTTAAATGCAAGTAACTGTCAAACTAGCCATTAAGTACACGTACTTTCCTCTGCCGTTAAATCGTATCGTCTGTGTAATTCAAAAATCCCCTTAGCATGATATTTAATCTTAAGAAACCCTTCTATTAGGAACTAACAACAACAATCCGCCATCTGTACAATTATTTAGTCTATGATCAAATGTTTGGGACGCATGTAAGCGACCTCGGTGACCGCGAGATTATTTTACACGCCTGTGATCGTCAGCTGTTCAGCTCATTTACTGACAAATGTACGTACTTATAGTTTGGAAAGTAATGGGAACACAGTTCATTAAAACTATGCAGTAGTTTCTAGTTATACCAAAAAGACCACAACCTTTGTGTGCAGCGTATATTTTAGGAAAAGAAGGACAAACTATAGTTTCTGCTTCAGGTCGGTTATTAAAGTTCAAAGTTAAAATTCCAAAGAAAAAATATACTCATTTGAGGTCCTTAGAGCATTCGTTTTTATTAATTCATCGTTTTAGACATTACTGTCTACGTCTTGTCGTTGGAATCCTGCCCGTTAAGTGCCAATACCAACTTGTTCGCGACCAATAACATTCAGAACTGTCCTTGTTTATTTAAGCGCCTCTGCCAATCCCTTCAGGGAAATTCTATTTATATTTCAATCACCTGAGTGAAAGCTAACGTAATAGAATATGGCGCCGTGTACCTTCCTAGGCAATAAAGCGACTTTAGAACATTTCATTTATATGCTTCAGCACGAACCTTCATTGTTTGAAACTGGTCATAAATTGAATTGCATTCATTGATATCCGGGTGTGAGTTAACGCCACTGCACATTTCCTATCACCGGCAACATGAGACGAATCGATACCCGGGAACGAATGGTTTTGATTTCCATGTCATTGGATGGCAAGACTGGATTAGAGCTCGTGGCTAAGTAAAAGCCCTACAGATCGATCGGTCAAAGGTTAAGCTACGCTTGCCGCGGTCCGTTTGTGGATGGGTGACCATCCATTTCATACCGAGTTTCCTCCGTGCCTCGGAAAGCACATAAAGCCGTTGGTCCCGGCTGTCAATCGCAGGTCTTTGGCAGTCGCTATGGGCAGTCAGAAGCCAGAAAGTCTGACAAGACTAATCAAGGAGTATCGTGTTACCCAGTAACTGGGTTGTGGAGGTCCGATAGGCAGTCGCTCCATGTAAAACACTGGTACTCAGCTGCATCCAGTTAGACTGGAAGCCGAACACAGCATAGTTGGGGAAAGGCTAGGCAGATGATGGATCATGGATGGCAAACAAGCCCTTCTGATGATAAGTGGTCACCGCTGCCTTTAGGCATTTGCAATACTAGAAGCCCTACAGCTGTTACCATCCCAGAAGCAAAGTTCAAATGTCTCATGTGGCAATAATTACACCGGTACCCATACCCTACAAACCGGAACAGAGCAACGTTGCTTTGCGGCAGTAATAGGTATGCTCACTTAGCTTCCGTCTCTGGCCTTTTTATATTATTAGGTTGGCTGTCGACGTCTGCAATACCAGAGATATAGGTTCAACAAATCAGAAATGTACTGTAAAGGTTGCATGCATTTAGTATGCATGCACGTTGACGTTGTCGGACGGAACACTCTGGAAGATTCGATACTTATAGATACTGAAATATTAGAAGATAGTTGTTGATATCCTCTTATTCGTAACGAAATCTCCAGGAGATTCGCGTCAATTGTTTAACTATTGTGTCTGCTAATTGGACAGTTCAGCTCATATATGACATTATTCGACTGACGGAAGTATATGTCAGTGTGTGTGTAGTGACATATACGCAGTATTGTGAGTTTATCTGAAATAATAGTGAATAATCTAAATATTCCTACGTTTCATTTATCGTAGTTCGTTCCCGTACGTAAAAACCTCTATAGCACCATGAGCCTGTAGTTGTAATTCTATACTTATAGAACTTTACTTATCGGCAAAAATGGGTATGGTGGCAGTACTTCTTCTGACAAGCTCTTTTACCAAGATCTCTGCCCGTCTCATGTCTATTTTGAGCCTAGTTAACAACTGTTGCCTTTTAGATTTATCTCTATTCGTAATAGTCTGCAGCACGTCAGGGATGTTCGCCGTTTCGCAAGTAGACTGTTTCTATTCTATTATGCGAAAGTGGTGCACATCCCTGGTACGCAGAGTTCGGGCAAGCTCCAACGGCATCCTGAGAGCATTCGCGCAAATGCATGATTGCCATTATTTGACCTATTGCTGTCATTTGCTGTATGGTTCACTTGCTGAGCAATCGAAATCAGTAATATATTTGTAATTTAATGAAGTATGTGTATGTCTATTTATTTGTTTGTTTTTGTTATGTATGTGTGTGAATGGATATGATCTCTTGTTGGTCGAATTAAACGTTTTATTATTATATAGTAACCATATGATATATATACGCATCTGCGTATTAATCTATGGTAACTGTTGGTACACGTATCTGTGTAGGTGGCCTCTAAACGAGATTATTGTCTTACGGGCCGAGCCCAATATTGACAAATTGTTTGATGTTCTTCTGCCGTATCACTATGGGCTAGCTACCAGTATCTTTAAGTGGGTATGTGTTAAGAGGTTTGCCTTGGATTTAAGAAAATCGGATCAAAGGACCAAAGATTGCTACTTTGGTCAGACAAAAACTTCATTTTTATTAAAGTAAGGAAACGCATATTTCGCGAAAATGAGCAGAATTATTTAAAGAAAACTTTTTTAACCATTTTATTTACACCTACAAAATACTACACGTTTTATATACGACAGTACTTATCTAAAATGAAAGTCCATAAATCACTGCATTACCGTAGCAACGACGCCGACGCCTGCCCGCCGACGGAGATGCGCGCTATGCGCGGGAGTGTCACTGCGGGTTATTTCTGCGCACTGTGTCTAGGCCGCGTTTGTGGGTCGCCCCGACCAATGCCAGCCACACATTTGTTTATCTACCTAGTTCTGAGAACGAGCCGGTTGTGTACTGCCTGTTTTAAGTAGATTGAGAGGCTCTCCAATTAGAAGTATGATGAAAATTATGTTGGTAACACTTTAGGTAGTCGAACCAATGACCAGTTCAGAGACAATTTAATCAAAAACAATGTTAATTCAAGGCAATTTAGCAACTGCGGACAGAAAGACCAGATAGTATTTTCAGCCAGAATGAGAATGAAAGATGACATCTGGACAACACGTTACTGCAGTTTACAGGTTTTTAGAAAGAAACTGATTTAGTAACAAACTATTACGTGTATTGTTTCCAAACAATGACTTCACAACGAGTGAACATTCCTTCAACTCAACACACATCTAGATTAGTCTTCAAAATCTACATATTATTATTCCTTTAATCTCAAGTACAACAAAATTACAAAAATGTACCAAAAATACAAATTCTCAATTTCCAACATTCAACAATTTTCAAGATTCCCAACAACCCACATTTTGTTCCATACCAGCTATTGACGCAAATTGTTTATCATAATTAACTCATCAACAAACGTCTACTAGTTCATATTCAAAGCCTTTTATTTTTAAAACAAAAAACTGAAATTTTCGTCTCTCTATCATGCAAATGTTGGTTTTTGAAAAACATTTGTATAGAACTTTGCTTTGTAGATAACTGTAACTGTTGGCCTCATTGACAAATTTGTTGCTAACTATAATAGTAAATAAACTAGCCTAGTTTCAAGGGTAATTGTATTTCTTAGCGGTTTAGTGATAATTGTTGCTTTACTGTCTTGCTCCCAATTCGTTTGAAGTAGAATTTTTAATGGGTTGAAACATCCAACGTCGATTAGACAATTAGATTTTGAAAATTTTAAAATGTTTCTCATTTTGTAGCAGTCTCTTGTTTCGTATTTCTTTATTCATAGATCCAGGCTGTCATAATTACAAATATAGCACTTTTAAAAGTAGGCCACTTCAATAAATTGCGAAAGCGTACGTTCCAGAGCCGTGTGCAACTCATCCATTATAATTATTGCATGGATATTGGAAGCTTCGATCCAATACAAATTCAATTACTTTAATTTCTCTGGCGGCATCGTCTTTTATAATTTTATGGCAAATATTTGCAAGATAAACTTCATCTCAGTATTGCGTCATGATCATAGTTTACTTAGGTTTGTATGTCAAACTTTCAATTAAATAATCACTGTATGTTTAAGATTTTTAGAGTATTTATGAGCAAATAGATAAAGCTTTGCCAACGCAGTCATGACCATCTCAAAAAGGCAAACAAGCAGAACTTATAACAACCCAATTTTGTTGTAAATAGTTTTCCATAAATAATTTGAATCTATGTCTAAAGAAAAAACATACGTTTCACATTTTAACTTATTTACACTTCTGCGGAACTAAACTAGGTCAATACAGGCGACAAGCGTTTAGTGCCCCTGTCCCTGTAATATCTTCAAGAGTTGCAGCCGTTGACGCAACCGACCTTGACTGACTCGCATTGAAATTCCGGGACACATAGCATTGATATTTGGCAGTGGTCGTGTCTTCCAATGACGTTGTCTTTCTCTATCGATTGCAGTTAACTTCTCGAAGCTATTATCTTCCGGATCATCAACATTCAAATCATCAGCCTCAGCCTCTTTTCATCTACATTCTTATGATTAATTTTCTGGTCCTTTGAGTCTTAGGGGAATTTATTTTCCCGAGGACCTAATTACAGGACCCAAAAACTTGATCATAGACCAATAATATTGAATGTGCTGATGATAATATTAATAGGTTTAATGTTAACTCTCTAGCGTTTAAAAACAGTTTGACTGTGTGCCAAGTAATTGTTTAACTGTGCGATGACATTGTATCCTCTTCAAGAGACATAGTCCATATTTCAAAGTCTCTTTTAATGAATGGCCTTTTAATCCTTTGGGAGTTGGCTTAAAACGATAAATAATTATCGAAGCTATTTTGGTTCAGGATGATACGATAGATCCATCATCATTTTAATTAGACGAAAAACATCGAAAGATGATGGTGTTACCAACATGTGTGCCACCAGAAGCCATAAGGACCGAAAATAATGATGATGACATCATGTATGTAAGTTTACTCGCGGTCTTTCTATCCGCAATAGCCGTTTAATTAACAAACGATAGGCGAACCGCGAATTACAGCTCCCTTTGTCTGTATCAAACGTATTCCGGAACAAATAAATCAACTTAATCTTTATACTAGAAGTCATTTAAAGCGGCTAAGGAAATACCTAAAGTATTGAAAGTGGGTCTTCTGTCCATTTTAGCAATACTTTGCTTATCAATCTAGCAGTCAAACATGGTAATCGTACTGATACTCATACTGATTATGATCTTCTGACCACGACATGAGTAATAGGTCAAATTGATACAGGAACAGGATTGGAGTCTAAAGATAATGCCATCTTAAAACTTGTGCCAAACATCAAAAGAAACTCCGAGGGAACACGGTTAAACTAGGACAACAAACGATTTAATCTTGTTTACTTTTATATACGTTCTACGGTGTTTGTTTGATATTGAATCTCTACTTTGGTAATATTAGAAATACTACATAACTCGTAGTAAGTATAAAACATTTCCCAAGCGCCCGATGTTTTCCAAAATGTCTAGCAGAAACTTTGGAATGGAAAATCGAATGGAAAATTTGAATGTTTTCGTTTTCGGCCTATCTGTATCTACATCAGAAGTACCACATAGTGCAGCAAATAATGTTTCCACAGCTGAAAAGTCTCAGTGAGAGGGCCGTTGTTTATTTGTTCTAGTACTAGGATCACATAGGATCTTAAAGCTTAACTATGAAGCTTATAAAGCTTACATATTGTTACGGCGCTAATCTAGGCATACTCACCAGTATTAGAAGTGCTGGCCACAGGCGAAGCTTGTCTTTAATATTAATACATGTAACGACAGTTCCCGGTGATTTGACAGACTACTATAAAGGTTGTATGCTAATAAAATTTGTGTGAAAATATTTATACCCAAACAGATTTCATAAGGGGTTTTAATTCAAAGAATGGGCGATTGGCATCTTTGTAATATTTGTTTTGGCTCCCATCCGGTGATGAACAAGCCCTTGTATTAATAATAGTGATCTTAAAAGAATAATATCTTCATACACAAGCTGAGATCTCGCGAATCTGTGCGAAACACAGATTGAAAGTCATTTGATTGAATGAATTGAGTTTTAAGTAGAATTTAAGTTGATACCTATAAGTCACAATCTTTGGTCCAGCACCAAACCACCAGGAACTCCCGACCTACCTTGCTTAAGCCTCACAAGCATTCTCCCCCCTCAACTGACCTTGATCTCCAGTTCATAGTACACGGATAGCGGGGAGGTTCGTACCCTGACGTGGGGGGGCATCGCCACGGTGTTCTTCGTAGGAGTAGGAGGAACTCCAGGAGGTATCGCCCGTCCTCTCTCGCGAAGAGCGGGATGTGGGCCTGCGCCGCGGATCAAAGGACGCTCCTGTTTGATTGCTGGGGAATAAGGACCAAATTAGTATTGTTATGTTTTTGAGTAAAAGTTAGTTAACGACAGAAAATATTTACATGATATTGCCATTTCTACCTATTTAGGTACAGCTGAAATGCCTACATAACTAAGATTACATAAGGTTAACGCGTTAGTGCCAGTTTACAAAAAGAAGTGAAGAAACGCGATGCTGCGGTCTTTTTAACACAAGGACACAAAATCGAAATTCTGTTGTTTTTTTTTAATAAAGCATATCTATTTACGCTGAATAAGCTTTCGATGACTTCAAAGCGCTTTCGCACATACCCGTACCTTAACGTGAAATTTAAGTTCGATATTAAATTGTGTCACTATCTTAAGTAGTGCACGCCGCGTCGCTACTCGAATTTTGTTATTTTACTGCAAAGAGGTTCAATATTACCGTAAACCAGTAGGCACCATACACACAAAGATGCAGTTAAGGTTTTTAGAGTTGGCAAGTTATTTTTTAAATGAATTGGACCATGGAACTCTCAAAAGGTGCTGTGGTCCAACTATTTTTAAAGTTGGACAACTGCCCCGGACTGAAAACTACGGGTTTTTAATACTTTTCAAGCGGCATATTCTGGGGTACCGTTAGCAGTTTTTCTTTGCAAGTACACGATTGCAATATTTTTAAATTAGTTTATTCGAAGCCACGCTTTCAGTAGGTATGTGATTACAATGAAAGCAGTTCATAGATGCCACACAAGGCACACATGTTGCGGCAACTGTGATGCGCCGTAGTCACGTCTGATTGGCTAATACAGTCCGGTAATGGTAGCCGGATTGGCTAACATTTGATTACGCAAGATGGCTACTTAGTGTAGGTACCGTCTGCTAAATGACATACCAACTGTGCAAGTGGAAATTTGTATTTTTGGTCAGAAATCAAGTATCACTGTCCTTTTCATATTGCAATTTTTACGTTCATTCCCATTTTCAGTTTTTTTTTCAGCTAATGTGGGTTTATGGTCAATGGTCGGCCAGGAAGTAAATAATACTTACCAGCCTATTACTGTGCTACTGCAAGGGTACAAAGGCCTCTTCTCATACAGAGAAGGCAAGAGCATTGATCACCACGTGCGCTCAAGGCGGATTGACGATTTCAGACTTATATCAATTATAAATCCAGATTTCCTCAAGATGTTTTCCTTTACCGATGTCAGTGTTGTCCAAGTTACATTAGGAAAGTAGGTGCCTATTATATGAATTGAAAAAGTCACATTAGTACAGATGACAGCACATCAAACTAAGATAATCTGTCAAATTTCTTGGATAGATATAAACTTTATTACAAAAGGTTCATACTCAATTGGGAACATTTGACAGTTTGGTATGTCTTGATGTGTTGGCATCTGTACATGCACTACTGGGACATCACAGAACACTACACTACATTTGGTTGGAACTAACCTACATAAATTTCCATTATGTGTCCGGAACTGAATTGAGATAAGTAGCTCTCTACCTTCTATTTGAATACCTAGGTACACTAAATACTCAATAAACGGCTGGTGGAAGTTTTAAGTACTAAACACCAGTCACGATTGTGACACTAGGTTTAAATTTCTCTACTTATGCCAGAGAGAACGTAAGTCATTGTGATACTTGATTCAATGAATCGGTGTTCCATTGAAGAAACTGCATGGGTATGTAGTTTAATTTTAGTGGTATACTAAAATAAACCTACATACCTACTGGGTTTATTTTTAAATTCTGCGAAAATGAGCCAAGGCCAACCCACAATGTGTCAATAATTGAATTAATTAAATCAAACTAATTCAATCTTGCAATACTATCCAACACAAATAGGTTTAAAATTGATTAGCGTCAAGTATCTAAAATCATTACAAATACTTGGAAAAATGAGAGAAATTTTGAGATGGATTAGTTCGTTTAGGCAGAATTGAACCGAGGTCACTTAAACCCAGCGAAAGTGGATTTTAGTCGGGAAAATAAATGTTTAGCATTTACAAGGCTACATGTTTAATATTCATTTGGTTTTAGTAACTAGTTAAATAACATCACACAAAAGTCTGTTATAATAAAGTTAATTATTATATATTTAATTCATTGGATGGATTGTTTGACAGGACGGAATGGAAGAAGAAAACATGTTGCGCCGACCCCAAGTAACATGGGATAAGGGCAAGAAGATGATGATGATTAAATAGTTATTCACACAAAGGATAAAACTCTCTTCACAAAACTACTGGCGGTGTCTATGAGCCTTCACAGAGGTATTGAAAATGTGAACGTTCGTTGTCTATAAGCCTCTTGGCACGTCTTACAATAACTTTCAACGCCTCCAGCTGGTACTTGGCAGATCCATCCCAGGGGTGCGAACAGTACTCCATGCACGATCGAACTTACTACCCTAAACCACACCACCACCTGTTAAACTAGTTTTTTCTCGAAAGTGCCCTATTTATTTTCCAATAAAATATAGCCTATAGCAGTCAAGGACAATGTAGCTTTCTACTAGAGAAAGAATTCGCAGAATTGGAACAGTAGTTACCGAGATTCGCGCGTTCAAACAAACTCTTCGCTTTTATAATATTAGTATAGATTAAGTTTTATAATAACCATGTTGTCATCACCAACAGGTCCTGCATCATAAACGGAACTCTTGACAAGTTAATATAAAACAATTTAACCTAACTGTTACAGATAAATCAATAAATAATTAACGTCATTAACATAAACCACAAACCATGCGATGACTCACAGCTAGCCACTCGATAGATGAATGATAGATGACTAAACATTACCTCAGTACAAACTGTAGACAAAATAGATACATTGAAATGTTTTAATTTGCATCAATATTTGTTGTAAAATTATGGAAGGCATTTTTAAATCTGCGTTTTAATTTCCCCAGACAACAATGCTACAGAAGCAGTGTTTTCTGTTAAAAATCTCCATCGGGTTAATATAGGTGAAGTTAGTTTAAGGAGCAGACAAGAGCCAACTAGCGCCACCCATAATTTTATTTCACTTACTCTTAAATTATGAAATGCTAAATAATGGAAATTCATAATTTTTGTATAAGTTACTCCAAAAATACTACAGGTAATTTATTAGTTAAGTACAGGTACCTACAGTTTTAGATATTTTAAATTTGATCTGATTTAGGTGGAAAATAGATAAAATGAGGTGAGCTCTCAGAATTTCTAGCATCACGTGAGATTACAGCCCAGGGCCTCAAGTCTGCTATTACAACAGAGTCAGAATGGTCTAACATTGATTTCATAATTGTTGATTTTGACAAGTTTGGTAATCAACTAATATAATCGCGTCATTATGACTTTCCATTGAACAACCACTGACTAGGGAATGCAATCTCGAGACGAGATCACCAAGACGAGATCTCGAGTGGATTTCAAAATGTATGGTTTTAATTAAATAAGTGAAACATGGTTGAAACTGGTTAGTTGTGATTAGGAGACGAGAAAGATAAACAATATAAATAATTGAAAAAAAAGTCTTTCATTTTCTAATTATTCAGACCCGTAAAATCTTTTATAAACAAAGTACTTATTTAAACAAAAATTTACGTAATAACAGAAATTAACAATTTTTTATTGTAATGTGTGTGACTAAATTAGGAGTGGTTTTGAAAATAGCTTCTTAAAAAACAAATATTACTAAGAGTGCTATCTGATAAACGGCAGCGTATGTCAGTCGCTATGTAGCCAGCGGCTGAAAAAGCTCTCTCAGATTCAACGCTAGTTGGTATCAGCGTGAGCAAGCTGTTGTACGCGAATTGCAATAAAATACCCCTCGACCCTCGATCTCTTTTTTTATCACGGATTCCAGCCGGTCTGTAATCGTAGCAACTCGCGTGAAAGAACTTTTACAGGCTTTCAGAGTATCTTCGAGTTCCTCTTGAAGGCTTTTACTTGAACTTGCAGCAGCAGTACGTAAATTAATATCCTCAGCAATCATTGAAAGCGGCAAGTCATCCTCGTTTGTCAAGTCTCCTGCAGAACTAGTATTTAGTTCATTACCAGTAGCTGAGGCTTGAGAAAGAGTGTCTAATTGTGTAGGGCTGCTGCGATGTAATCTTTTAATTATATTCTTAATTTCCTTTCTTATAACATACTTGCTAGGTAATTGAAAAGTTTCGTCGCCGTTCAATAATTCTAAATCATGCTGATAATTAGCTGGATTTTTTAAATACAACAATGCACCGGTTGCATTTATACGACGCTCAGAGATCCGCTTTTTCATCGACTCAGCTAGTTTTTCTGATAGTGGAGTCTTTAGATCCTCTAACTTGCGAAGCATGAATCGCAACGTATACTCAGCACTTACTAAATCTGTATCGCGGCGACACAATACCTCGACGGCCAATTTTATCGGCTGGAATGTATTTTCGAAGTCGCTAAGGACTGCATGTTCTCCATCCGTGAAAGAGTAATCGGAATTAGAACTGAGAGAGAGATCGATTAACGCCTTGGCCACACATTGTTTTACTTTGTTGTATGTACTTATCATATTGCAAAGGCTAGACCAACGGGTTTTACAATCAAGAACCAGCTGAATCGTCTTACCACCAAACTCCTGCTGAATGTAATTCTGAAGGATATCATTTCTTAATTTAGCTACAATCGATTGGTATTCCGAAGCCAGATCAGGTTGTTCCACAGGTAAAGAAAAGTGTAAACCATCGTAACTATCTGGGTTATCTTCCAACTCTTCCTCCTCTTTTATACCGCGGTTTGTGTTTTCTTCAGTGTCTTCAATTTCTTGTTCAGAATTAGCTTCTTGTTTTTTTTTATAAATGATGTCTGTTATACCTAACTGTATCCCGTGCGCGTAGCAAAGCTGTTGAAATGGTTCTATTAGACGTCCTATTTTCTTCATGACACTGGCTCCGTCTGTGGTTATACCGACTATGTCATTGTCTAGGGATAAATCATATTTTAATAGATTTTCTTTGAGAAGCTGAACACAAGATTCTGAGGACATACTTCCAAATATGCGTACCAGTCCTAGATTCCAGAAAGAAGGTTGGTTGTTGACAGTGGTATGAACATTAATATTCAGAAAGCGCCGACTCGTTCCAGACGTCCATTCATCAAAGGAGAGTGTAAATCTATAGCCTTCGTTCTTTAACTTTTGAAGATCTTCTTTCACCTTCATTTTGAGTGTCAGACCATAATTCATCACAATTAGTTTAATAGTGTTTGGTGAAGAAGGCAATTTATAATTGTTACCTTTTGAAGCAAAAAGATTCTTTATGTCCTCGGATGTGCAGAAAACTCTAAAAGGCAATCCGTCTTTCGCTACCATTCGAGAAATCATTTTTTCTTTACTCACGTCACAGTTGGATTGAAAGTAATCACTGATTTTCTTTCTTTTCTGAGGCGTTTGGCATTCGCTATTTTCTTCAAATATAGGCAATGGTGGCACTGCCAAAACTGTAGTAGACGCTGACGAGGATGACGGCAGAGACGACGACGACGAAGCATCAAGTTGCAGAGTGGTCGATGTCCTTCTGACTTCCGTATTCAGTATTTTTGTGTCAATTTTATGGATTGCCTTCATATGTACATGTAATCCTTTTGTGTTACTGTTTGTAGTTTTCAGAATAGCTTTACAAAGTTTGCATTGGGCTATCAAATTATTCACTGCTTTCTTAAAATATCTCCATACCGGTAACGTACTATTAAACTCCACGTAAGGTTCATTTTGATTATTTATCGACATTTTAAAAGTATTAACTTCACACACGCTGTCGAATATATCTCGCTTACTTACTCTAGTCAAAACTACATCATTTGTCCTTTTCATTTCGCTCGCCCATAATCGTAAATACTCGGGAATCGGCGGGATAGTTTGCTTATGCCGTCTGCCGCCAGTCAGCGACTCGCTCGCGTGCCGACAGCACACGTCGTGCGTCGCTGGCTACGGCCGCTCAATCTCGTCAATCTCGACTGGGATCTCGCCATTTTATGCCTCGAGATTGATCTCGAAAAATGAGGCGAGATCTTGCGAGATTGGGATCTCGCGAGATCGAGATTGCATTCCCTACCACTGACACGCCATTAAAAGAAATGATATTTCTATATCATTTCTTTTAATGGCGTGTCAGTGGTTGTTCAATCTCAATCTCGTACAAAATGACAAATGAATGACTGACTTAGGCGGTAATCTGCTAAAATTTTTACAGTTCCTTTGATCAGTGGCTTACCATTAGAACGTCATTGTGCAGTAATTGCTTTTAATTTGATCGACCATTATGAATTTAGCAGATTACGAACTTTTAGCAAAATGACAATGGGATCGTGTTGGAATGACAAAATTATAAAAATAGCAGACTTGGCCCCAGGTCATGCTTTCTTCATATAATTTCATAGAGGGAGATTCTATGATCATTTTGAAAATTATTGGGCTGAGGCCTTGGCCTGAGATCTCAGCTGTAATTTTGAAAGCTTTGCCTGAATGTTGCCTATTTTAAAACCTAGTTCGTATCTAAAAACTGGTCCTTCGAGCCAGAGACTTTTTCTATAATTTGTTACAAACAATAATATGACATTCTTTTTTGTCTACGCACACAAAACGCAAGATTAATTAAAGCCCATTTGTAGTAACCAGTAACTTCCTAATTCATCACATAGGGTGCGCGTGAGTCACTGAATGTTGACGCGTGATTGACAGTATTAGGTCAGCCGTTTTATTGTGTTTCTATTTTTAAGCGCATGGAATATTCTTTCAAGTATGAAAATACTGGTTTTTCAAGTTGCAACAAGGTGTAACATTCAGTAACTAGGAAAACCTAGGAATGTTGTTTCTCAACAAATACTGAGACAAAACATACTCTTACCTATTAGTATTTATACTTTTGGAAAGTGTTAAAAGCTAATTTTAATATTGTTAAAATAACAGAAAGAACTGTTCTTTTGAAACTTGATTGACGCAAAACTATTTTAGACAAATGTTTGGTCAAAGAATAATAAATAGCTACCAGTTATGTAGGTACTGTTGGAGTCTGAATTGTTTAAGGAAAGGAAGTTATAGGGAAAATAATGGAAACTTGTAGTTTTTATAAATAATAAAACAATATTGAAATATTCCATTTTAACCCGACTCTAAATTACAAGCTTTAACATAGGCACATATGTATCCATTTGACCTGAATTGTCAATACGCCATTATCTAATTTGTTAAAAAAAAAACATATGCGACTCCAAGGTTCCTCGCGGTGCTAACCACATCGTCATGTTAGCGCCATGCCATGTAACTTGTACAAACAATTGATCTTACACATGTCATGATAAGCATATGGTACTCTGGGAAGTAATAACAATGATCACAGTTAGAGAATTAAAATTTTATACAAAGTCACAGTCAAAGCATTTATCTCAATTAAACCATTTACAGGCAATTTTGAATTGTCAAGGAGTCGGTCAGTTAGTCAGAAAGTTGAAGCTAGTTGCTCGTTCCAAAACGTAGGTAGGTCTCTACTGAGAAGAACGAGCAAGAAATTCCACGGACACTCTTTTAAATCAAGTTTTTACAAAATACTGGTAACTATTCTTGTTGCTTCTATATATGAAAACAATGCAGGTAAAGAGCAATACAAAACTTAAATAAAAAGCTTTTTACAAAAAAGACAACCGCCTTCAAAAACTAAAAAGTGAAAAATAACTTTAGCACAGAACATTACATTGACTGTAGTTTCGAAATTCAGCGGCTTTGTTCTGTTTGTTGTTTTGTATTGCCACCGACTTCCGAAACTAAAGTCAATGTGTGTTCTGTGCTAAAGTTATTTTTCACTTTTTAGTTTTTGAAGGCGGTTGTCTTTTTTGTAAAAAGCTTTTTATTTTCCGCTTTTTAGTACCTCCTTCTCATCCAAATCTATTAAGAAGAGATTGAAAGTTAACTACTACAAAGATTTATGAAACTAAAACGTCGTCATGTAAAATTAAAATGGGACCACACGGGAAGCACTAGCTTTCAAATAAAAAAAGAATCATCAAAATCGGTTCACCCAGTCCAAAGAAATCAGGTAACAAACATAAAAAAAAAAAAATACAGACGAATTGATAACCTCCTCCTTTTTTGAAGTCGGTTGAAAAAAAAGAATCAAGATAAAATACATAGCTTTTGCGTGCGAGGCCGCGATTTTGTCGGCGTGAATTATCTAACTGATCTCTATTTTTTTATAATAAAGCCTAAGCACTCAGAGATAACGAAGCTTCCTATTAGGCATTTTCAGAACCAGAACAGTACTTAATACTCAATATGGTTATTGTTTTCTACAAACATAAATATGCTTAGGACCATTATGGACCTTGTCGGACACAGCTATAGGGTAGAAGAGAGGAAGCGTAGCTGTAGATTCCGCGTTACAAGAAAACCAATACTCTTTAACTTCTTAATATGTTCATAGAGTCAAAGTCAAAGCATTTATTTCAATTAAACCATTTACAGGCACTTTTGAATTGTCAAGGACTCGGTCAGTTAGTCAGAGAGTTGAAGCTAGTTGCTCGTTCCAAAACGTAGGTAGGTCTCTATGGAGAAGAACGAGCAAGAAACTCCACGGACACTCTTTTAAATCAAGTTTTTTACAAAGTCTGGTTACATGATTCTTGTTGCTTCTATATGTGAAAACTATGAAGGCAATCTAACAATACAAAACACAAAAAAGAAGCAAGATAAAGTCCATGGCAGATAAGAGCTGACCAATCTCTACCGACAGCGCCCGTTCACGAACATGACGCGTAAATCAGCACCATTCAGCTCAAACATTTTGAAGGGAGCCGAATGATCCAACACACGCGCCACCATCAGCGAGACATTTGAGCGAGCATGACAATACTCCCAACCGCCATGTTAATTTTTGTCAAACATATAGGTATTAATATACTTAGTAAATGGCTCCATGGTATTCACATTTACAAAATTTAAAGTCAACTGTTACTACTAGTAAGAAGTAACAGGAATATAAATCGTGTAGCATGAGATTTTTAACCACCACGACACACAAAGACACGACTGAAGGAACTTAATTCGAGGATGATGACGCTAGGACCAAAGGATTTCATAAAACAAAAGCTAAAGTTGCCCAATTCACAGCTATTTCGTAAATGAGCGCCATGACAGGTTTCAGGCATCACTTCTCGTGTGTGCGGTGCGTAGACGCAAAATTTCACGCTCCATCTACAAAGTAAATTAGTTATCAAATTTAATCTGACAAAATATTTCGTTCTAACCTTCACGTGACTAGTAACCGGATGCAACATTACAAAGTAAATATTAAAAGGACCAATGCCAAATTACCAACCAATGCAGAGTCCAAACTCTACAAAATCATATTCTTCTACTATGATTATAAGACTAAATATACTAAAATACTGCTCCGATAGTCAATGAAGGAAAAAAACAAATATTTCAGCATGACTCATCTCTTTACAAAGCAAATGAATCTGTAGAGAACTGAAAATGTGTTCTAATAAAAATCCTCTTGTGCTTAGAACACCGTAAACAGTAAAAACTAAACCCTATTACCCTATTTCCCTATTCAGTATACCAAACGAAATAGTAACAAAATAAAACGCACGAAATGCTTCCAACAAACTCTTCTTAATATGTTATTTCCGGTGGTTTCATTGTTAACTATGCCAACTGTGTTATTTTTTGGCTCTGTCCAAAACTGGACGAAATGGGAGCATTGCACCGAGTTTAGAATACATTCATATGGCTCTAGTGCACAATACGAACGGCGTACCTACCATTGATTTACTTTTATTCAGTAAATCATACAAAAGAAAATATTTGTAAATAGCAGAATTTTTATACTTTCTGATAGATCAAACACTCTACTCTTACTTTTGTAGAAATCAAACAGTAATGCAAAGAATAATTTAAAAAAACAAATTCTTAAAGACAATCATTACTTTCAAGAAAGGAACAAAATTACCAGTATTTAAGTCAGAAAAAGACCTGAGGTCAAAAGAGACATTAAAGTCTTCAAAGACCAACTATTACTGAGGCGTCAAATCGGAATGGTTCTAATTTCCTATTCTAACAAGAAGCCACGACAGCCTCACCGTTACTCATATGACCTTAGTAAAGTGACAATATGACGTTAAAACTTTTGTTCTTGTCGTAGAGGCCACTAAACGAGTATTACTTGAAATGCCGCTCCATACGACATTGTGAAAGCTAACGTCTTGTATTTACATTTGCGAGCGAAATGATTGTTGAAATCTTCATGCGGAGTCGATAAATCTTCGTGTTGATGTCCTATTTTCGAGGTTGGTAGTAAATTGTAGATAATTATGATTTTCGCTTCAGCTGCTAAATGTTGGCGAAAATCTGGTGTTTTGGCGCTGTTTAGGAAATATTTTCAGCATTGCACCGACATGAATTCAAATCTGGAATTTTGGCACTAACCAGATTCAAATCATCTTAAATATTGATAAAATACGGTTTGTTGCAGAACTCATAAAGATGCACATATAATATTGGCGGAGAAGATCAAACCAAATCTCACTCTACAAAATGAATCTTCAAACTTCACTCCTTCACGACAGAAATGATAAACTAGACGATGCAATTGCAGCTAATAGGACCACGTTGCCGTAACATTATCAAATTGTCCTTGACACGCGACCTTATCATGATAACCCAAAAACAATCAGGTTTCCTGCAATTCAAACATAACGGCTATTTCAACACCTTCCTCAAGGAAAATATACAAAATAATGTAAACTCCATAGTAAGACTATGTCATGAATGGGAACTATAAGCGGCAGTTGTGATTAGCCAGAATTGTACCGAGAAGCATCGTGGGAAGAAAAACGTTTCTTTAAACAACCATAAAATCTACCATGTGTTGCTAAATTCTGCGTAGCGTCATAAAACATTTGCACTGGCGGTAAATCTTGATAATTTTAATGTAGAAGAGACATTATTATCAAATACCCATTATCAATTTTAATAAAATGACATAGTTCCCGTAACAGTACTTACAAGGTGTTTTATGCGAAAAATTGGTTGAAAAGTACTTATAGTGCAATAAGGTGATGTAAGTGATTTCACTACAGGAATAGGATGTATGGGATAAAATCGCAATGTCCTTCGTACAAGTCAAGTACCCACTGTATTATATGGTAGGATAGAATTATTCCTTAACAACTAATATTACATAATATTACGTACATAGTCAAATACAAAGGACAATGCCAGAAACTCTATAGAACTTTGCCCCACTCAATAAAAGTCATGTGCAATATGTAGCATCTTACTGTTTATTTATTGCTGATAACTAAACATTAGTCTTAGTGTCTGTAGAACTTGCGGTTTAAATCTAAAAACAATAATGACATTGATTATAGATTAAATTGTATTTTAGGTAAAATGAGTTTGTATTTTGTGTGTAAGTATTTCGTAATCCGCAAGTTCTAAAGAAAAACCATTTACTATAGAAAGGTTTTTTAATCATTACAATTATTTTCATTATTTACTTTTCTGTACATGGGTGGGGCAGGATCTGGCATTGTCATTTGCACACACAATCCTTATTCTAAGCACTAGTAAGATTCACATTATACTGAACAAACATTATAAAAAGTAAAGCAAGTAAGTAATGCTATAGAAGTAGTAAGAACTTGATTTCAGAATGCATCTTTACATAGTATAAAACATCTCTACATAGTATTATAAAACAAAGTCGCTCCCGCTTCATGTACACTTAGATCTTTAACACTCGGCTACGGATTTTAATGCAGTTTTCAGCAATAGATGATTGATTCAAGAGAAAGTTATAAGTAGGGTTACCAAAGCTTCGTCGGCCAAAAATAGTAGTTCTAAAATTTTTACCCATAAAAATATAGTAGATAAGGAAAAGATGAAAAAAAAATAGTATGTTCTAAAATAGGTAGGGAATATTTTTTGCTACTTTAGCCTTTATTATTTTTATTTTTAAGGAATGCTTCATAGCTATTACGTTACCTACGTTTTGTTTTACGCTGACACATTTTGAAACGAATATTATTGCTTAGAGTTTGATGCCTTTAAAAATATAGTAGTTTCGCCTACTATACCTTTTTTTTTAAATATAGTAGATGGGCCGCTAATATAGTAGGATACTATATTATATAGTAGGGTTGGCAACCCTAGGTATAAGGTATACGTATAGTTTGATCTACATTGCACCCGTGCGAAGTCGGGGCGGGTTGCTAGTACAATCAACAGAAAAGTAGGTGATCAAAATTCAATAACAGAAATTCAATACTCATGAACGGAGTTCGCGTCAGAACTTTGTGGCGTCGAAGTGATTCAGAAGTGTGTGTGTGCACATGTGGGTACGCACATACTTTTAATAAATAAACTAGTAATAAATTATAGAAATTAGTGTTAGTAAATTAGTATTGAATTTCTGATTATGATCATAGATGATCGATCTTTTGCTGTTGACTGTACTGTATAATTTGACGGTTCAGAAAATCAGCCTGTTCAGAAATCTGAGTGGGATATTAGGGAATGTTCGTAGATAAGTACACGTAGTTTTTCATATTCTTTGCCTTCGTCTATAAAGGTCACGTATGTTTACACCAGGCTTGCATAACGAGGATGCAAAACAACGGTCTGGTATCAACAGTGGCTATATTTAGTTCTGCTACGCAAACTGCTCCAACGTAATTCACATGTGACTGGTAACCCCGATAGGTTTCCGTTCTTTGGCGCGAATTATACAGAAACGGCGTACGGTGAAGACGCGGCGCAGGCGCAGAGCAGGCGTGGAACAGATAAGGCACGGACGCGATCAAAGAGGCGATGAGACGGCGCAACTAGTCATTATACAGGCTGACTTTATCGTGATAGCATGTCTTCCTCTTCAGACGACGAAGTTGCGCTTGCTTTGCTGCAACTCATTAATGTGCAGAGACACCGAAGATATTAGGTGCACCCTGTGTGAAAAATGTCACAAGAGCATTGATATTTTAAAATACATGATGGAAAATCATCAGAGAATATCTTACAACATACATGACAACTCGATCTCCGATTCCATTTCAAAATAGACATAATTACAGGGTCTCCCTAGTTTGGGGTCAGATGGCCGTGTGTGAAAATGTCCCCACATATTATTATTATATTATTATTATTTATTTATTTATTAATAAAATAAATAAAAATAAAGCACTTAACTGTTGCACCGGCTTTTAATCCTATTTCTCTCCATATTTAATCTTGTACATTTTTTTACTGTACTCCCGACTTAGTATGATCGTAAAGAGCTGGATACTGTTCAATCATCTCGCAGAACTCTAGATTAAATTCACTATCGTCTCGCATGTTTCTGCTCATACTGTGTAACAAAACGTCGTGTTGCTTGCGCGCCTCTTCAGTCGCGACTGCTAGCGACGCGGAACAGGCGACGAAATGACGTGCCTGCGCCACGCCGCTTGAGTATAATTCACAACGTATCGCCTACCTACATTTTGTATTGAAACGTTTTGAAGCGGCAAGATGCCTGTGCGTGTGCCGCGCCTTCACCTTACGCCGTTTCTGTGTAATTTGCGCCTTTGATGGTAGGCACTGTGTTTATTGAAATGTATTTTATTAATTGGTCCTTAAGGTTTTGGATACCTTGAAGTATAAAAAAAGTGATCCTTGAATACGGAAAACAGCTAACAACACTAGTCCTAATAATAAGCCAGATGGATTAACGAACTGGACGAAGGTACGGACTGAGCGTGATTTTTGGGAGATAACCTAAACCAGAAGGTAGAAGACCAGGTCTTGTGTTGTTTGGAAGCTTGTCTTTAATTAGGAGAACTGTAAATACTGTTAGAGGTTTAACATAAGTATAATTACTATTCTGAAAACAATAATAACCCTTATAATCTCACCAAAGAGAACCTGCTAATACTTTTAGAGCACATACATGTGAACCGAAAGCTTCGAGTCGCCGATGTTCTGCACGAGCATAAAGGGGGGTAAGAGAGCATACAATAGGACCGGTTGCTATTTGTTTACCGCTGATAACTCCAAGGCTGGAAATCGTCCTGACGTCAGTCGCACGTACCTACGAGCAACAGGCTGGTAAAATTATGACTAGGGCCGGATAATCAGATGCATATTTACCTAAAGTTAATTCCTCGCTACAAAAAGGACTCTAGAAATTAATTGTTTGAAGAATTAATCCCGGCATCCCGGAATGGTGGCTATAACAAATTAAACGCATTTATTTTAATATTCGAACGATCAGGTGAGTTGGGGTTAAACGCAAGCCTGTTTAACCCCAACTCACCTGATCTTAAGTGATGATGCGGCCTAAGATGTAACTCGCTTGCCTAGGATGAACCGGTTCACTTGTGCCTTGAAGATACCCTGACTATGCTTATCAGGGAACAAAGAGGCGGGCAGTGAATACCACAGTCTGGCAGTTCTCACAATAAATGTGGAATCAAATCGCTTAGTTCGAGACCAAGCGCTTATTTACTTTATGCATATTTAAGTACTTTTAGGTAACTGGTCTTTTAGCATTCATATTTAATAACCACGCTTTTTGAGTTCTATATTTCTATGAATGCTAGCAACCCGCCCCGGTTTCGCACGAGTAGCTGAGCATAGCCATCACAGTTCCCAGCCGTCATGATTTTTTCCGCCACCTTCAACAATTGTCATATTTCAGCCAATTTACACAAAGCCTTAACAAATTATACACCTAAACCTTCCTCGTGAATCACTCTGTCTATTAGTGAAAACCGCATAAAAATCCGTTCAGTAGTTTTTGCGTTTATCACGAACAGACAGACGCAGCGCGGTGCTTTGTCTTATCTTAATATGTACCGGTAAAACGGGGTGAATAGAGATGCAAGGGTGAATCAGGACGAAAAACTTTACAGAGGATTTTAAGGTTGAAATAATACCTATAACTAGAAAAAATAGGTATATTATTGAGTCAATTATTAGAGTCATTTTTGGCCACAAAATATATTATTTCAACGTTAAAATCGCTTTTAAAGTTTCGTCCTGATTTATCCCTTCAACCCTATTCACTCCGTTTTAAGGTAGTGATATTCTCAAATTGTGGATTTTTTGATACTGCAGCCTAGTATCCGACCCCTGGTTATGACACAGCAAAATGTAACGCCGATATTAGTGTAGGCTTATCAGCCTATCTCCTCTTTGCATTTCAACCAACGCGAGTAGTACCTGCCTACACGTGTTTGGGTTAAGGTTAGAGAAACTACAAGTATATAGGCGGTTCGTGCATGAACGTTAATGAACACGAAGTTAAAATTCAATACAAAACCTAGGTAGGGGCATGAAACAGTAACTATTACGAATAAGTCTACGCAATCTACCTAATAAATGAACGAACATCGAGGTAGATATGTTATGGACCAATTGATTAAGGCTTATGTTTAACGAAAAAAATAGTAAATAAAATAAAACAAAAAAAAATAAATGATCATCAAACAAAAAAATAGTAAATGATCACCAAAATTTTATAAGTAAGGAATCCGACATGGTTAGGTTAGAACTGTGACCCCCTACGCCGGAACCAAATCGCTTTTTACATTGACTGTAATCCGCCCCAGGGGAGCCTTAAGGGTCAAAAAGATTTTGGTTATTTTGCACACTAAAATTTGGTGATCATTTACTACATTTGGTATTCTAAAGTATTTTTTGGCGGTCATTATATTTACTCCCATTGATTAATAGGGCATTATTTATAATGTTTAGACAGTTTGGAAATGCCCAATATGAGTAAGCAATATGATAAAAACTATTGAAAAAAATAAATTGACCAGGCTTTATGAATAACTAGCGTCCCGCCCCGGTTTCGCACGGGTACAATGTAGATCAAACTATACCTAGAAACCTTTCTCTTGAATCACTCTATCAACTGGTGAAAATGTTTTTAACAAAAAAGACAACAGCCTTCAAAAAGTAAAGCAAAATAACTTTCAATTCGCAAGTCGGCAGCTTTGGTTTTGCTTGTTGTTTTGTATTGCCACCGACTTGCGAATTGAAAGTTATTTTTTGAAGGCGGTTTTCTTTTTTGTTAAATAAATGTTTTTAGTTTCGCTTTTTAGTGCCTACTTCTTATCATACAAATTAATTTCGAAACGGTAAAACCAAAAAAATACAGTTATCCCTTAATTTTCTACCACCCTTAGGGGTGAAATATTTTCTTGTTTATATGGGATAATTTATATGGGACCATTTGAGGTATACACTATCAATTAAAAAAGAATCATAGAAATCGGACTACACTGAAAAAAGTTATGCGTGGTCAAACATAAAAAATAAATAAAAAATATGTTCATAAAATAAAAAGTACTGGGTCAAAGTATGTTAATTTTGTATGGTACCAAATGGCAACTATTCCGCATCAAACTAAAGAAGAATCACGTAAATCGGAACTTAAATCTCAGCGTAATCGATGTACTACATACATAAAAAAAATACCAATCGAATTGAGAACCTCCTTTTTGAAGTCGGTGAAAAACCGCATTAAAGTCCATTGCGTAGTTTAAAAGATCTAAGCGTCGGCGGGAGTGACTTTGTTTTATACTATGTAAAGATAAAGATATCGTAGCTTGGTCATCGGGGGGTGGCCCTACATTTCATACCGAGACCCTTCTGTGCCTCGGAGAGCCGTTGGTCCCGGCTGTGTTCGGCAGACGCTGTGGGTAGGCAGAGGCCAAAAAGTCTGACAACCAGTTTTACCAAGAGGTATCGTGTTACCCAGTAACTGGGTTGTGGAGGTCAGACATCAGTATCCGGTTAGGTTAGAAGCCGACTCTAACATCTGGAACAGGCTAGGCAGATTGCATAATGTCTATACCCTGTTCACAATAAGATTAGACATTTACAAAAACCTTTTTTCTGTCCTTTGATCTGCAGGTTCAAATTGAAAAATTATTTTTGTGTTGGATAGTCCATTTTTCGAGGACGGCCATGCGAAGCCAGGTCGGGTAGCTAGTATTACTAATATAATAAGCCGAAGAGTTGGTTTGAACGCTCTGATCTCCGGAACTGCTATCTGATTCTGAAAATTGTTTCGGCGATCGGAAGCTACATTATCACTGAGTGTTAAAGGCTTTATTTTATTATCATAAAATTTTGTATCCGTAAGAAAAATCACGCGAGCGAAATCGCGCGGAAAGTAATAGTAATATCAAAAAAGACAACCGCCTTCAAAAAGTATTAAAAAAAACCGCTTTCAAATCGGTTCACCCGTTTAAGAGCTACGGTGCCACAGACAGACACACAGACACGTCAAACTTATAACACCCCCTCTTTTCCGTCGGGAGTAATAATACCCCCCTCTTTTCTGTCGGGGGTTAATAACTTTCAATTCGTAAGTCGGCGGCTTTGGTTTTGCTTGTTGTTTTGAAAGTTATTTTATACTTTTTGAAGGCGGTTGTCTTTTTTGTTAAAAAAAATTTTTTTCGCTTTTTAGTGTCTTCTTCTCATCATAGAAACTAATAACGAAACGGCGACAATAAAAAAAAACTGTCATCCTTTAAAACCCTTAGGGGTGGAATATTTTCTTTTTGAGGTATACACTATCAATTAAAAAAAGAATCATCGAAATCCGACTACACTGAAAAAAGTTATGCATGGTCAAACATAAAAATAAATATATAAAATATAAAAAAATGTTCATAAAATGAAAACTACTGGGCTAAATAATGTTCAATTTTTATGGGACCAAATGGCAACAATTCCGCATCAAACTAAAGAAGAATCACATAAATCGGATCATAATTCTCGGAGTAATCGATGTACATACATAAAAAAAAAAAAAACAACCGAATTGAGAACCTCCTTTCTAAAGTCCTTTTTAAAGTCGGCCTTACGCACTTTGTGATAATATCATAAAGCTGAAGTTTGTTTTTTTTTTTCGTTTGAACGCAGTGAACTCCTGAACTACTAGTACGATTCTAACTTTCGCTAATAGGAAGGTACGTTATCCTTGAGTGACATAGGCTAAATCCTATATATAAAAATCTTCTGTGCGTGTGTATGAAAGTGAACTCCTCCTAAACGGCTGGATCGATTTTAATGTCATTTCTTGTGTGTATTCCAGTGGATTCGAGAATGGTTTAGATTCACAATTGGACCCGGTAGGTGGCGCTGTAGCCGAGTTGTAGGACTTTTTTATTTTAAGGGCAGGACAACGTCTGCCAGGCCCGCTAGTTTTACTATAAAAAAATTAGGAATTCGTACCTAATAAAATTCACACGGACGAAATATTAGACAAATACTATTCTGAATGAAACCACACTGTTAGATTTTCCACGCTCGCTTCAGATACAGCGCCGAGACCAACCCAACAGCACAATACATAAGGCATTATGGCATGTATTTGTTTATGTACATATCAGTTGTCTGACACCCATAGTAGGTACAGGGTCCCCTAGTTCAGGGTCAGATGGCTGTGTGTGAAATGTCCCAACATATTATTATTTCCCCTAGTTTGGGGTCAGATGGCTGTGTGTGAAATGTCCCAACATATTATTATTATGACATTTAGGTGTTGCCTAGTGACAGTAAAGACTGGCATTAGTGGCACAGGTGACCCTGTACAAAGTCGAGTTTCCCCTGAAGCTCCATGCGCCATAAGGTCTTCCCTCCTATAGAACCTTCCGGTCTTTGTATATAAAACTATGACTAGAAATATCAGAAGTTTATGAAGAAGATTGATACAGGATACCTATCTGTGTTAGGGTGTTACCAAACCAATCGATCGACCGTTGATCGACGGTATCGATCGATGGAAGAATGGATGAGTCGACGTCGATCGATAGTTTCTACCAGACCAATCGAGCGCTCGATGGTAGAATGGATTAATCGACGTCGATCGAGCTTGATTATTATTACTGATGGATTATAGCTGGGGTTAATCGATCTACGTCGAATGATGCCATCGATCGATTAGTTTGTGGAACGGTACCTTTTTTTTTTTTTTTTTTTTAACGTGGGGAAATCCTCATGGACTGTCCCCCGTCTGGGGAAGACGGGAGGGTGTGCCGGACTCCTACCGGCTAAAACCACCACGGTGTTCCTCGACTGACCTATGGGCGGGGGTACGGGATTCGCTCGCGCATGCACCGCGCCCCCGCCAGGCTATGATCCGCTTACATGGCGGATACCGTCGACCTCGGCGGTCTGAGCGCCGCCGAATCCTCTAGTGTGGCGCGCGCGGAACACGGCGCCCGCCTACACGGGCCTGCATCTGGTCGGGTGGTGGACTGCCCCTAAGTAGGGAATGCAATCTCGTCTCGCCGAGATCCCGATCTCGCGAGATCCCGGCCATATTTTACGAGATTGTATCTCGTCAAATTTCGTACGAGATCTCGCGAGATAACGAGATCGACAAAATCAGAAGTCGTCTGTCAGATGATACTCTCGACATGATGTGTTTTTTGAGAAGCCATTTTCAGACAAACTAACTTGCATTTCCGTACCTTGATAACCTCATCTGACTTCTACTTTAAACTTCTTTTATTTGATTAATACGATCTCACAACATTTATTTAAGAACTTGTGAAGTTAAGTTTTTAATTTGTAATATTTATTTACCATAAGTAATGTTCCTATTACTCTTAATTATTGAAACTAAAGTAATAATTTACAAAAGACTAAATATAGATAATTATTGTTTTGTTACCAATATTGTAAGAATTTGAACTGATTAGCTACAGTAGAAATAATAATTATAGACATAAACAAATGTTATTAGAGTTAGAGACAAAATAATAAGTACTCTGTTGATTTTTAAAATAAAACTTACATTATTTTTATAACTAAGCAACGCAGTTTCTATTTAATTACATATCATGTCAATTACTAGTTCTTAAAACAAGCATTTGCATATGTTTTAATTGCGATTCTCCCAATCTCGCGAGATCCCGTAATTTGCGAGATCTCGCGAGACTGGGTTTTGAGTCTCGCGAGATCTCGCTAGGCGGAAATCTCGTACGAGATTGCATTCCCTACCCCTAAGTCGACCACCCGCAGGCCGGCAACTCATGGAGGCCGGAGGCTACCTATCCGTCGATCAGCCAAAGCTACCACACCAATCGACCAACGTCGATCGATGTCGATCGACGCATCGCGTCGCGCATCGAGATCAATCGATTGTGTAGTAACACCCATGTAAAGTTATGTTTGAAATTTATTAGTAAACATTCACAAAACAGCACCATGCTTGTTAGTCTCTTTTAGAACTCATTGTAACATTATTTGCTTGGCACTAGCTCAGAATAATATACAGAATTACTTTCAGAACTATCAATGGTGATAGACAATGGTGCCGATTCCCTTGTTCACAAACTAAAGTAAAATTAGACAATTGTCGTCTCTTTCTACCAGGCAGGTGAAGAAAAGGATGGCGATAGATAAGAACTAAGTTAGAGATGTCAAATTAGTTTTTTCTTTGAACTTCGCCGTGTTATTAATCAATACAATCTAAAATTGTATGAACATTTTAGATTAACTTAAATTGACAGCTCTTATTATTATTTGTCTCTTTCTTGTTTTATTGGAAAGAAAGACTAAAAGTAAATAGCTTAAAATAAGTTTAATTCATGCACATCAGAATTGGCACCATTATCATTATTTAGCCGAGATATTAAGGCCAATATCTCGTAATTATGTACTCATAAAAAAATCACCTAGTTAAGCAATTTAATTATTATTTTGTCAAAATAACGCGTTTTGACGTGTTGCACTATCCATTAATCAGTCTGTCCAAACTAAGGGCCAAGCAAATATGGAACACTGGAACAATCTAGAACATTTGACTAACTGTCTTGCTGTGTCCAGGAGTTCTGTGAAATATGCACACCAAGACTCCAAACAGGAACGCCAAAATGCTCCTTAAGGCAGGAACTGTTGCTATTCTTCATAGTCTCTGCTAACATCTTAGAGGTCTTCCCAACATTCTCATTGCGTTTCAGGAACGCTGCTAAGTCAACCCCGCAAGTCTCATTGACCGCTCTTCGACATTCAGCTGCAGCATATGGGTTGAGTTTGCCGTCAGCTTGAACTGCTGAGCTGCAGACTTCATTGATGAGCTCCAGGTAAACCATGTCAGTTTCAAATAGTACCTCGCAGCATCCTGTTGGGTATATTATTGGGAACACATTGTTGGCTAGATTCTTACAGTAATACTTTATAGGATATAAAACATTCAAATCTAACAATAACAATTGTCTGATTTCAAATATCTGGGATTGTTACTGAACATTCATTGACATGAGACACAGACTTGAAATTAAGCATTTTGAAGATAAAATAGGTACAATTTAATTACAAACACAAACTAAGTACATACTAACAGAAATAACAATTAGTCCATTTAGTAAAAGTAGGTACTGAATAATAATATGAATGTTTTATACAACAAACTACCAAGTTTAATAAATAAAATCCCTGTTACTTAGGATTGCCTGAAAATTTTTTTGGAACTAGTTAGTGTTTAGATGTCAAAATGGTATGTTATTTTCCATGAATATAAATGTTGGTCCACAAACCTAATAGGTACTTAAACATAATATGTATGGTAGCATATTATTATAAAATAATAATCCAATTATCACCCTATATTTAAATTCTTTAGCAATGCTGTTATCAAACTCATATTTTTATCCAATTACACTAATTGTAGCATTGTTCTACTATTGTTTTGTAAAAGTTTAAATAATTATTTAATGTAGTTGGGTGCTTAATAATCAATTCCCAGTATTTTAATAAGTACCTAGGTGTACTATAAAAAACAGTTAGTCATTATTTATTATTTATGCCAAGTATAATATAATAAATTATGTTTAAGTAAGTCAATATTTTATTTAAATACCTACCATAAATGTTTAAAAAGCAAATGTTTCTTTATTTTCTTTTATTTAATTTTATTATATTTAAGATTTTCAAGGTTGTCTAAGCTACAGCTTTAAAAAAAGCAAAACATGTGAAAAAATTTAAACAGGCATTTTTTTGCCCGTACTAATAAATTAGAAGGAAAGTTGTACAAATTCTTTTGAAAAACTATCTTTTAAGTTTAGTTTTTATCAAGTAAAGTATTATCTCCTACTCAGGAACTTGAACTCCTTATCTTAAGGAAGTTTGCAACAATATTATCAATATAGGGAAAAAAACTGAATATATTACTGGCATTTTTTAGTTCATATGTCAGCATAAGTATTTACTTAGTTCATACTAAGTAAATACTGATGCCTTCATAAACTAGTATGAGAATAATCATAACTAGTTTTTTTACTCCAACAAATAATTATATTCAGTGTAATGGAAAATGAAGCCTCTGTAATCTTTTATATGATTATTCTTTTGTACATGCCAGTACCACATTCCAATCAGTTCTTTCGTAAATATTAAATGCGCAGAGTCAACAGCTGGACCGCGACATATTTGCACACCAATACTTCGTTCTTGTGAACTGCAAATATACCTATTCTATAGCACGATTTCACCCGCCTACAATTTAAGTATTAAACATTTATATAACCCAAAATATGACATCAGCTGTAAAAACGCTAGTAGCATTGTTACAGTGATAATATAACAGCCGTAACCGGCGTATAATTAGATTATAATCATCATAAAGTGAGCTAAAACGCTCGCTTTCGTCACAGCGTCCAGCGGTATTGACATTGAGCTTGTGTTAAAAATACCGACATTACCTGCCTCCCGGTCGAACTTGTTCGGCTTGAGCTGCTCCCGACTGGGGCCCAGGACCAGCGGCGACAGGATCCTAGGCCACAACACAGCGAAACACCCAACAACTATCACAAGTACAAACATCGTCTTCCGCGGACCCAACACCTCCTCGTTCGCCATTCTGTCGTCGTGTTTTCGTATCGTTTCGTCACTCACGTACACAGCCGGTCGCACTCTACGGGAACATCGTCGTGTGTGATATAAATAAAGATTTTCATCCCACGTCCCGCCCGTGAAGAAAGCGCGTAATGACAGCTGTCAGAGACGCGCCCTCTCCCGGCGAAAACGTTACGGGAGCGATCCGAATTTTCTTCACTATGGGAGCGTCCGCAATTTCTTCAATCTTCATTCGCCGAAATCGCAGAAAGCCGGTGGATTGAGCTGGCTCGAAGTGACACAGCCGTATACCAACATCAAACAGCTATGCCGACTTCTTGCCTTCCCAGCCACCGGCTGGGGATCCTCTGGCGTCGAAGTCGACTGTACAGCATTGCAGTTCAAATATTGACAGAGTGAATTATCGTTTGCCGGGCGAGCGCGGCGCTCGGTGGGCAGAACTCGGAACAATATGCCTGGGCGCGGAGGCGGCGCCGGCTAATAACCCGTCCCCACCGCGATGAGGACTACACGCGCCCAGATGAATACTAATTAGACACTTTGTGTAGGTACTTCAGTACTTGTCGTTAGACGAGCATGCCTGAGGAAAAAGTTTGTATGTTCAAAGGGCTGGCTGTAGCGTACCTGATGTCCACCACGTGTTCGTCTGATTTTTCAAATATATTTGCACGGGCGCGTCGCCTACGCATATGCAGCCGGTGTTAAATCGGGTTAAAGTAAGACAGTCATAGTGTAACTAACCAACTCATATTTATATCTGTATTGCGGAGATTCGAGTTTACATGCATCAATATGAATGCATTATATACTTTACTGGTGTATATGAGGAAATCTTTATTACAAACAATACAAACATCATACCCATAAGACATGACGCTGGAACACACGTAGGTACAACCAGTATGTATACCTTTCTGTTTCAAATTCCACGTTATGTATTGTAAGTAAATAGGTACTGTGTGATCAAATCACCATTCGTTTTGCTGTTACTACAACAGCTTTTGATTTGAAGGGTTCACAGTGAATTTCAATAATTCTGATTAATTGAATAGTACATTGTTTAACCCTATTTAGTACTAGGTATAAAAAATGTCCTAAAAAATATTTACATTTAATGTTTACAACCATTACTGCCATCATGATGACTCACACACAGCGTAGAGATAAGCGTAGGAAATCTCGGTTCAATGCAAACACAATTTTATCTCTCAACCTGCAGGTGGATACCATCAGCAAACAACGATATTGTTTTTTTATTCGGTAGCTTTAGGTTCTTTCGTTCGATTATTTTTTTTGTAACAAAGGCAGATAACGTGCACCTTTTTGAATAACAGTCACTTTATGAAAAACATTTTATTATTTATTATTAAAACTTATTTCATAATGTAGGTTCATTTGATAAGGCTCATTGTTAAACTCAGAAGTTCAAGTCTTTTGACTAATCTAGAAGTCCTTTGACCAATCTGGCGAAAGTTCCGCTGTGGATTGAACCCAGAATACCATGCACAGCAGCTACGCTTGCAAATCGTTTTCTATTCCTTTGTCTGCTGACGTACCCAGACATGTATATTTAAATACTAAAGAGTAGGTACTTAGTTCATTCTAAACACAAACGATCTCAATTGCTGGCTGGTAAGAATAATAAGATAATAAATGTCAAAACTTCCTTTGATGTATTCATTCAAAGTGGTTTTCTAACTATTCGGTTCAGCTAGGCGCAAGCGCATTCACCGTTATTTGAATTGAGAAGAATTCTGATGGTTGTTAGAGTACCTAGGTACCTCGTTTAGGATTAACAAACAGGTATTTGTTTCTGAAACCATCAACAACCCACAGCATCCCACTTTTGGGGGTCTAGTTGTGTATCTGCTACTTGACTGCTAGAAAACACAGAGTTCTTGTGGTTCTGGTGACAGGGCCTCAAGTCTGCTATAACAATAGTGCCAGAATGGTCTATCATTGATTTCATAATAAAATTGTTGATTTTGACAAGTTTGGTAATCTACTAATATAATGGCGTCATTATGACTTTCCAATGGTCAACCACTGACACGCCATTGTAAGAAATGTTATAGAATGGTAATCTCGTACAAAATGACAACTGAATGACTGACTTAGGCGGTAATCTGCTAAAATTTTGACAGTTCCTTTGATCAGTGACCTACCATTAGAACGTCATTGTGCAGTCAATGATCGACCATTATGAATTTGGCAGATTACGAAGTTTTGACAAAATAACAATGGGATCGTGTTGGAATGACGAAATTATAAAAATACCAGACTTGGCCCCCAGGTCATTCAATGAAGTTGCTTGGCTAGTCCACGTCAAAATTTATCTCTTTCTGTGTGTTAAAAAAGTGAACAAAAGCATCTGACTAGGTACCAACATCGTTTTGTCACCTTTCACACGGAAGGAAGAAAAACAAAACTTAAATGTGAATCACGCGCAGGATACGCTTAAGAACTATAAACTACCAAACGGAAACCAGCCAGGATATCCTCTTTATTTATGGTATGCTGTCTCCTTAGCATCCAGACGAACTTATAACGCCTTACCTGGGCGGTGTTCTGAGGGTACCAGCGGCCATTTTGAAAAACTTACGCGTACGTCGTTTCCTGCGACGAAATGGTACGCTACCTAACCTACCCATTGTTATATGGGAGGGATGCGTGTGACATGAATACATATTGAAATAATGGTTTAACTGTCGAATTAAAAAAATATGTAGGCCCTATATGAGTTGGAAGGTTTTTTGTCCGATAGATCCTTTGGTAAACTAAACACAAAAACCGTCGTGGAAGATTTATCGAATGTTTTTGAATGAATTGTGGATGATTCGAATAGAAACTTTGTTTTGCTCAGTTAATTAAGTTTGAGACGCACTGGTCTTGAATAATAATTCTTGGTCTATTTTTGAAGACGCTGAGTAACTTTGTGACTAAAGTTGATATCTATATCTACATCTACTTACAATAGTACCTCTCTCTCTCTATTCTATTCTATTCTATTCTCTAAGTAATCTGTACTACTACAGGTTTTTAGCATAGCAATCCCCATCAGCGGGAAGGGCAACAGGCGATACTAGTAATTGTTCATATTGGCATGCTATTATTTATTAAGGCTTTGCTTAGGAGAGTTTAGAGGTACCTACATGTTACGGTGTTTTCAATCAATTTCCTGAAGGATTACGCAAATCGAAATGTTTTTTTTTGGACATTCTATTTCATTATTTTGTTATTTGGAGGTGGATTATAGGGTAGTATGTAAACAAGGTATAAAGTCCTACAGTCGCTAGACCGCAGTTCATTAACATTTTATTTTTACAATCTAATCGGCCTCTAACGTTTAATTTCGACCTGTCTCATATTGAATGGACTCCACACTCGTACTCATTAGAATCGTTTAGAGGTCCTAATTATACGATTAGTGAGTCATGATTGGTTACATCATTGGCCCATTCATCATCCGCCTACGAGCTTGTGGCTGCTTTCATCTTGACGTGGGGTGTACACACTATAGTCTACGGGTCACGGCTCCTTGTAGTTAGGAGAGGTTAATATTCATCGATAATTTTGGTTCCATTTTGCATGGATTGGCGCCTGTAACCTGTAGGATATTTTTCCCGATTAGCAGTTTAGATGCCTGACTAATTTGAATGAACTAGACATGTAAAAGTACCTGAGTACTCGTCTAAACTAGTCAAGCAGACTTCTTGATCCTTTCAGTACCTCCAAATACGATACAACAATGATCGGCGCATTATTCAGTAGGTACGTCTACTTATAAGAGTGGGCTGTGGGCAACTGTGGTTGTGTCACTTGACGTAGTCCTGACTGATGCACAAGTGCACAAGTGTGTGCACAAGAGACAAGACTTTGAGAGTGAGGGAGGAGGGAGTGCAACCTGTGTTTGTGCACACACTTGTGCGAGTGAGGGAGGAGGGAGTGCACCTGTGCTTGTGCACACACTTGTGCACTTGTGCACCAGTTTTCCTTGAGATTGGCCCCACCACAGCGACCGAAAATTGTTCGGGATTAACATTCCACATTACCTATACCTAACAGCCCCAGAACCGACACCAAGAAGTAGGTACTCTGGTTATAAATGGCAGACGATAAACAAAAAAACTTTTGAACAAAAAAGACAACCGCCTTCAAAAAGTGAAACATAACTTTCAATTCGCAAGTCGGCGGCTTTGATTTTGCTTGTTGTTTTGTAGGTATTGCCACCGACTTGCGAATTAAAAGTTATTTTTTTCTTTTTGAAGGCGCTTTTTTGTGCCTACTTCTTATCATACAAATTCATTACGAAACGGTGACACCAAAAAAAATTAGTCATCCGTTAATTTTCTACACATAGGGGTGGAATATTTTCTTGAAAGTTAAATGGGACCAAATTTGAGGTATACACTATCAATTAAAAAAAAACATCGAAATCAGACTGAGCTGAATAAACTTATGCGTGGTTAAACATAAAAAAAAATATTCATAAAATGAAAACTACTGGGCCAAACTATGTTAAATTTTTTATGGGACCAAATGGCAACTATTCCGCATCAAACTAAAGAATCAGATCATATATCTCAGCGTAATCGGTGTACATACCTACAACAAAAAACCAATCGAATTGAGAACCTCCTCCTTTTTGAAGTCGGTTAAAAAGGTGGATATTTTCACCAGTAAATGTGCATAAATATTGTCATTTAATTTTACCGTCATTGTTACCAGTACAAATTAATTCGAAGTTACCGAAAGCTTCTTAGAATTTGCTAACAGGAAAACCGACAATATTTGGCGCGGGAATTGAACCCAGAAAATCACGCTCGGCAGCTCCTCTTCTGAAGATCGGATATATGTAACAGATTGTAGTCTGATTTACTTACCTACAAATGTTTAATTTCGACTCCGAAAAAAATCCACACTTAAAGGTTGCAACCTACTACCTTGGTAAAAGAAATTGTGTAACATTTAGGAAGATTAAGAAAGAGTTTATTTTTGAGGCAGTATACATAAAATCTATCAAGGTCCTGTTGTAAATAATAGCAGTCGACCTACTACATCTCCCAATATACCAACTTCAAAGAATCTTTTTTTACGTTCAAAAACATACCTTCTCTATAATATTGTTCTAACTATCAATATAGCAATGATTTACAAAACTCTTGAATCTTTTTACGAAACTATATTTCGCCACCGTTAAATTATCATGCCCTAACTTCGTCGCGTGCGCATATTTTCGCGTGCCGTCGCCATTGTGGTGGCTGAGAGACGCGATTTGAATGCTCATGCACATTGGTGTTGATTGTGGATACACGAGCGTGTATTTGGTTGGCGCCCGTCAATGTCCGAAAAATATTGTATAACAGTATGGATTTAGTAACTTATGTCCAAGAGTTTTTAAAAAGACTTGATTATTGAAATTAGTGTGTAAATATTGGGATTACTGAGATAGGTAATTTTCGATAATCAAAACTGATTTTAGATTAGTCTCCAAATCGCCCAACTGTTACCTTGACGACACGGGTGGCGCAGTGGCTGAGCCATTGACTGCTGCAATGCATGTCGTGTTTGAGACCCGCACGGAACATAATTATATTTTTGACCTACAAACACTTTTTACTACAAGCCCACGTTTGTTAACACGACTTACGACGTAGGAGAAGTTCCTAGTTCAATGTCCAATAATGGAAAATGTTTTAACAAAACCTTACCTACTACTAATGCTACTATACACGTACACTTCAGTCCCTAGACTGTAAACCATCTCCCCAGTAACATGTGTCAGGTTCTTACAGACCGAGCGATTCCACCGTTTTATCCACAACTACCAACAACGTATGTTTTCAACAAAATCTACCCCGCGTGAACGTCTTAACAACCAGCTACCGTTGCAATGGACAACGTTACGAAAACACACCCGAAGTATTTCCATTCAGTGCACTCTTGTTTCACGAAATTAAGAAAGTGTTTTTTAGTGGTTTTCTTTTTTATACTGTTTTTCTTTTTGTCAAAGTCAAAGCATCTATTTCAATTAAACCTTTTACAGGCACTTTTGAATTGTCAAGGAGTCGGTCAGTTAGTCAGGGAGTTGAAGCTAGTTGCTCGTTCCAAACCGTAGGTAGGTCTCTATGGAGAAGAACGAGCAAGAAACTCCACGGACACTCTTTTAAATCAAGTTTTTTACAAAGTACTGGTTACATGATTCTTGCTTCTTTCTTTCTTGCTAGTTTTGTTATTCCATAATTCGGCTATGTTGGGGCTGGGATGGGACTTTGTTTCTATTGCCAGCAAGAAACGTCATCTTCTTTTAAGTGTATCGATGGTAATTAAAGGTACCTTCCTATTATTATTTTGTTTGTATATATTTTGTCTGGCGCCAGTTTTCAGCTACCGCAGTGCCCTCTGCCGACCCAGTCATGAGGTCCTCCTCAGATACGCGCGCAAAAGGAAAAGAAGAACGCCCATTAATTGAGTCACGTATCATTATATTTTCCGATGGTTTTCTGGTAGTTCCGGGTGAATATTGTCTCATGTTATTACCTCAGATATAATTATGTACTTACTCATTTATTCTCAGTAGTTCCTCTAAGCAGTTCATTTAAAGGAACTTCTGAAAATGTTGGCCTCAGTAATTCCTGTTACCTTCTTTGAAGGAACTACTGAGAAAAAGAGTTACCTATTCAATCACCTATCTACTTATTAAATTAGTATTCCTTATAGTAGGTTTGCTCCTGTTGCCACCTGTTCGAAAAGAACATTATTCACATCCGCCAGACTACGCTAACACAGTAGGACCACACACTCCGATAATAAATTCTGCATTTTTTTTTTATGATAAGGAGGTTGAGCCTACGTATTTTAGGTTCCGAAGTCGTGTATGCCCGTGTATTACTGGCAAGAAGAAAATACTCCTGCCTAGCCCTGTAATTAGCTACATTAACTTGGGCCAGTACTCAAGTACTACAGATGAGCATACTGTTACTTTCTCAATACAATAGATATCTGTGACAAGTATATACTGTATACGAACAATATAACTATTTTGTAACGATAACCTCAGCTTCAAGGCCAGAGATTTTAGCAGCGACTTGTCAATGCGAGGGAACTCCTGCTAAATGAAAGGTCACGAGTTCATGACGACAACCAGATTGGCTAAAGAGGAAGCATTAAAGCAAAAGGGAAGCCGTGAGCTTCTGATAGGTTTTTTTTTTGGTGAACAATGCAGTTTGTTATGGCGTATGAACAGTGAACACTGGACATGGCATACCTGTCTATAAGGTTTTTGCATTAGTCAGCTAGGTCGAAAACCATTCCAAGATACAAGTTTTCTAAGTAAGTATGTCTTTATTGCCGAATTTATAGCTTCTACCGACTCTGATACACATTATGAATAATATTAACCAAGGGCCCGCCATATTCAGGTTAATTTTAGCTATCAAACAGACAATCACGATATTTCCATTATACATTAACGATGGAAGGAAGACAATATTTCTATGAGCACGCCTATTTAAGTAATGCAACCATGTGTGCTGAATCGAAATTGCATCGCAAGGAACATAACGACACCAAATTTGTAAAGAAACCCATTGTAGCCACTGTGGGCAGTCGATTGACAATCGACATTCGTTTTCCATAATTGAACAACGTCTATTGGTCATCGCTCGTCGCCGCCATTTTCATATTAGTATGCGAACCGCGTTTCCCGCCAAAGACATTCGTGCCGCGCCCAACTCCTCAATAGAAAGAATCATGATGAAGGAATTTATGTTCGTTTTGTGTACGCGACAGCGTATGATAAACGATGAATAAATAATAAGCGTTTCTAGGTATGACGGCAGATACCTGATCGGCTTTATAGCAAGTACCTGCGTGTTTTATGTTATGTGTATACTATACCTATGCCGAAGCACCGCATTCTTTTGTTTTTACTCAAGTTGGTACGTAACCTACTCTTCTAAACTATTACTATTTAACGATCAAATTAACGTAAACAATTAATTTGTAGTTGAATCAGGCAAGATCGATACTTGAGACTCTGTAACAAAACCAATAAAATTAACATCATCCGTAACATAACATTTCACACGATTACCCAAGCGGTACAGTTATACGATACCCTAATGTAGTGCAGTGCAGCCAAGAAGCTTATAGATAAAAGTGGAGGCAACACTCTAAATACCTAAGTGAAGCCAACTGTGGGCAGACGCTCTCTTTCTGAATGCATACATAAGATAAAGAAAACACATATCACTGTCTTGTTCTTATGTATGCATTCAGAAAGAGAGCATCAGCCCACAGTTGGTTTCAAGTTTTTGTTCTAAGTGTTGGCTCCATTTATATCTATATCTTCATGAGTGCAGCCTACCCAGCACCCTTCGTTGTAAAGTTTAGTTCAGGAAGTAACAGATTTTCAATTACTACACTCTGTACTTTTGGGTTGAAATAATTATTGAACGAACTTTATACCGTCAAATGAATCAAATTATAATGTCAGCGTCAGCTGTTACATTTTGAGATGTCAAAGTCAAAATGTTTTCACTTCATTTCGTTCCATACCCAAGAAGAAGCGCAACACATACGCTATTCCTAGCGTGTAATGTCTCTTATCTCACTTTTTGACCTACAATTTTGTATCTTCTATTTCATTTTATGCAAAACGTTAAACACAACTGAAATTAGGTAAAACAAAGACTACCTATATATTATATTACCTACGATTCCATGAAGCCAGTATTTTGATAATTATTTAATAAATATCAACAATGCAGGATTTTACGAGTATATTAAACATCATATTCATAATAAGCGGTGGGGTGTTAACTTTCGTGATTCTGTTCATCTTTGCCAAGAGACAAATAACAAGGTTCGCTCTTCGCTCTAGGCGAGGCCCGCACGTCCCCATCGGAACTGATGCAAAAAAAGTAAGTATACTTAATGCTCAATTTTGTCTTTGAATCTACTGTTGAAGGGATGGAGGTAGGCTTTTGCCCTGCAGTGGGACCAAGTGGGACAGTACGGGCTAAATTAGCTAAATATAATAATAATAATCTACTGTTTGGTCAGTGACCAGTACGCAGGTCGTCTTAGGGGTTTTGTTGGAATAAGACTCCTATTAAACAATAATGATATCTAAGAATTTTGTTGTTCCTAAAAAAAATCCTGTAAGATGCTTCCTTACATTGAATTAACTGTCTTACATGACAGCATCCAATCCTTTCAGCCTCTACAATACAACTTCAGATCATATTTCATTGGTAGGACTGTTTTGTATTGATTACTAGCTGGCCCAAAAGACATTGTCCTGCCCTATCTACCTACCTACCTTTCTCTTTCCTGTGATTTTGTCCGATTTTTTAAAGCTAATCTGCTTTTCGTGGTAGAAACAAATCAAACATCATGAAATTTGGTCCAACCATCCTTGAGTTATAATTGATGTAATTAACATGACTTAGTTTTATATACATTTGCAAATTCAAAAATGGAGAATTAATTTATTGCTTATCCCACCAGTGTCTAAAGAAAGAGTTAGAGCGCCGCATCGAAGCAGTGCCACGGATCATGCACGAGCCTCGGCTCCTGAGCACAGAGCCGTCACACTACATCCTGGAACCACAGCAGCCATATCACTATAGGTTCAGAGCTGTGGATGATGTCAAGACTCTTGGTAATATTTCACATGGAGTCTTACACTATTTCATATGTCTAACTCCACCTTTCCACAAATGATGAGCGAGGAACCCAGCCATGACACTAAAAAATATGCTCCACACTAGCTTCTGCCCGCGACTTCGTCCGCGTCCGCTTGACTGGTGGTTATCGCGGATGCAGACAAAGTCGCGGATTAAAAAGCAGCCTATGTCCTTCCCCAGGGCTTAAGCTATTTTTATACCAAATTTGATCAAAATCAGTTCAGCCATTTCATTGTGAAAGCATAACAGTCAGAGTTACTTTCGCATTTATAATCATCATCATCATCAGCCAAAAGACGTCCACTGTTGAACATAGGCCTCCCCCATAGAACGCCACAACGGGCGTCAACCTGCCGCTTGCATCCACCGGTTACCCGCGACCTTGACAATGTCGGTCCATCTGGCGGGAGGCCTACCAACGCTACGTCTTCCGGTTCGTGGTCACCACTCGAGAACCTTTCTTATAATAAGGAATTTATAATATTAAGTATGAAATGGAAGTATGGATAGTATGGATTACAGATATATGATGTGTATATTTCCACCAGAGCTGAGTGCAAAGCAGGTAATAATGCTATCAAGATGCACCGTGTGTGTAAAAGTGTCAAACATCCAGAAAAGTAATTTTATTTGAAGTTCAAGTTGATTACTAAATAATAATTTTAAACAACACGGTTGGCATAGTAGCTGAGTGATTGGCTACTGCATTTTGTGCCCAGGATTGATTCCTGCACATAATAAATATTGTACGGCCTATAGATAGTTCTTCCGGGTATGGCTGTTTGTAAACACATCCACACAATGTAAAATCCAAATGCCAAAACCATAATCAGAAAGTAAATTGTCCTTTGAGACTCTTGCATCTTCTCTCTCTCTCCTAAATTGAGAATCCAGTAACTCAATGATTTTTTAACGTATGATTAATGTTTCTAGTGACATGATCGAATGACCCTAGTGTCCGTAACACAGGTTAATTCCTAGCATGGAGCTGGGTTTTCTCCACTATCCACTTTAATATTCCTATCCGTCGATCATAATGCAGTATTTATTAGCTTAAATACTGCTTGTACATACTCTTGTACCTGTACTCAATCTCATTATTATAATCTCATATTTCTCTACTCCAATTCTCAACTCATCAATACCACTCAATACCCAATAGCTTAATGTGGTATCTATTACCTCTATTTCAAAATATGGCAATCTCCGCTATTCCAGAGGAAGAGATAGCTCGTCAAGACCCAGGGCTACGCCGTCATCCTCGAGAGTCACTCCGAGCCTTCCTCCTGTCGTCCCTCGCAGCCCCTCTGGACGGACGTGGTCAGAAGTTGGTGCATCAGTTCTGTGACACTTACGAGTTTGCCAGGCATCATCCCGGAGAGTTTGGAGAAGATGAATATACAGCATACAGTCGGCTGCTATTGAAATTGTTAGATGCGTGAGTGGTTTTAAATTTATTTTTAGGCGGTTACTGCAAAACCATTGGGCTGGATGTATAAACGTTACGTAACAGTTGCCTATACTCCGTTCACAATAAGATTAGACATATACACAAATCTTTTTTACCGTCTGTTCAACCGATTTTGACTTATATTGCATTATAAATGGCAGCTGCAAAAAACAGTTGTTATTGTAACCACTTTTTGGTCTCTAATGTCATCCTTAAGCCTACGGAATAGATGTCAAAATCGGTTGAAGGGACTGTAAAAAAGGTTTGTGTATATGTCTAATCTTATTGTAAACGGAATATAGGTATGAAACTCTTTCCACAGGATATCTGACTTGTAAAAGTATCAAGAAGTTAATATGGTGCATGGAAACATTTGCAAATGCAGGCTCCTGACATTCTGAATTTTACAACCCATCCAATCGTCTCTTTTTGTAATTTCAGCTGCCGTTACCCGAATGCAGCACCGCCGTTGCACGATTGCAGCGCAACAGTCGTACAACAGTAGCGCTACAGTCGCTCAACAGCGGCGCAACTATCGCTCAACTTGACAGATCTTGTTATATGACTTCAGAGCCCGTCTTTTGAAGAGTGTGGGCACTTGCGTGGTGGTATCTGGGCGCGGGTCGCCCGTGCGTCGCGCTCGGTTGCTCGATGCAGCCCGCCTGCGTCCTGCCGCACTCGCAGCGTTGCCGAGACACAATAAGTTGCCTGCCGCGTTGCATAAGCATTATACTGCGCTTGAGGTTTGTTAAGCTTAGTGGTAGTTCGAAGATGGTGATGCGCACTTTTTCAGTAAGCAATATACGGGAGTACGGTTTTGACTGTTCACCACATTGTTCAACTAATATTTATTTTTTATATAAATATGTATTTTAGTTTAGATATGTGTTTTAGTATAATTATATAGGTATTTTAGTATGAATATGTATTTTATTTATTTGATTTTGTACTGTTATAGTAGGTGTTTATTTATTTTATGTTGATATTGTACTTTTACTTTACATACTCATTTGTAATTTTGACTTAGTTTTTTAAACGCGCAAATAAATAATTATGAGGTAAGTAAATGGATAAATCTACTTGAGAAAGAGACTGGACAAAATTGGTCTATGTTTCGAGTCTGTCTTCCCAGACAACTTTGTCCAGTATCTTTTGCAAGTCAATCGGAGATTGTCTGCATGTTTTAATCAAACTCTTCAGGAACGTACGAGTTGGTTTAGTTGAAGCAATAGAAATCAGCTCTGTAAATAAGAATGCTTGGTTACTACAAGTCTGTAGCATGTTCGACTAACCCAAAAATCTTACCGTAAAACTCAACAGCTTTTTCTATATTTCACAGAACATGCCAATAGACTCAAAGTTAGAAGAGGAAGTAATCCGGATCCCTGTGAAGAGCCCTACGGAGCCCCTGGTGAAGGCGCCAGCAGACGAGACGGCCGTCTGAGCGCGGCTGCAGCGACACCCCGCACAAACTCTCTAGAGTGGGGTGAACGTTGCAAGAAAAAGGTGATAGTGAGAAGTCAGTGATGTCGACAATGTATAGTGATCAGTGAGTGATGATGACGCTATTGTAGAAGTTTAGTTTTGTGTAGACAGTCTAAGGAGAATAATGAAGTGACTGTAGTGGAGTGTGGGTGTGATACCCTTGTATAAAAATTAAGGATGTGGAACGAGGAAGTGAGTGATAATGACACTATTGAGGCAGTTAAGGAGAACAATTTAGAAGCGTAGTGATTACACTATTGTTGTTATTATGAAAAATACAAATGCAGACAAGAAGCAATGTTTGAACAGTTTTCATTGTGTAATTGATAATTAACTGAAATACAACGGCAATAGAGTTCAAAATTGCGTTATTGCGTCTGAGATAGTAAAATGCCGCACGGAATTATATCTCGCACACAATTTTAAACCCTATGTCTCTTGTAATAAATGAAAATCTTAATATTGCTGTTTGTATTGAGTCTTAAGGTAGTCAGTATTACTTAAGATAAAACTATTATGGCTATCAGATACTAATTAGCACCATTTAAATAAAATGACAAATAGGTATGAACTTTTATTATTGAATGGACAACTCGAATTTAATTTATTGCATTGTAAAAAGCATTCCATCGAAACATCTGAGTCATATTTTACAGAATCAAATGGGAATTGGCATTTTTTAGGTCACATTCAAAAAACCGTGTGCAATATCAGGAACTTTCATTTGCTATAATTGTTTGACTGTGATTGTAGATAATAATGGACCTTCGATGGTGGTGAAAGGGAACAATATGTATGTAAAACATGTAAATTATGTAATTTTATTAAGTTAAATCAATTGTTTAATACTTAAGTATTTTTTAACATTGTCGTCAATGTAGCCCTAGCTCTTATACTAGGATTTCCTATATCACACGAGCCAAGAATTAGACATTGGTGAATATTTTAGGCCTATCCTGGAACTGAAAGTTAAATAACATAATAATCAATAAGAACATTTACCAGGATGAAGTGGTGAGCAAAGCTTGTTATTCATAAAATTAATGACACAATAAATAATAAAATATCTAAATAACTTCTGGATGTCGTCTTACCTAAACAACTCATCATCATCATCAACTTTGAGACGCCCACTGCTGGGCATAGGTCACCCCCAAAGACCTCCACCTGTGTCCCGCACCGCGTTCATCCAGCGACTTCCCGCGGCTTGGACCAGAGAGCTAATTCACGTAATTTTATGACGCGCCGATGAAGTTGTAGTGCAGTTGCAGTTACGTTCAAGTTTGAGTGATAAACGGTATTCTTGTAATCATTGAACTGCGCGTAAACTGCGCGTGAAGTGCACGTCAACTGTACGACAACCAACTAAATAATTGAATAGAATCGATTACATTTTAATGAATAATTATGACGTTATTATAATAAAATAATACCCCAGTACAGATTTTAGTGCTTTTTCTTACGTCAAACGAATAGTAGAATACCGATGATGTTGCGTTCCGAATCACGCACCAAAGACGCGCAACAGTAGAATGCCGTTATTGCGCTCGCGTGACGCGAACTTGACGCGAGCGTGTCTGACAGCGGTAGAGAACACGAAAAGCGTTGTTTTGATCGAAACTTACAATACGGTCAACGTATCTTGGCGCGTCTGAAGTTAGCTGTTTGGCTGCGCAATGGACAGCTAACCGGCTAACTTCAGAAGCGCCAAGATACGTTGACCGTATTGTAACTGCAACTGCACTGCAACAGCACTTCTTTAGTTATAAGCCGGTGCATTAAAGAAAGGAATCTTAAATGGCGGCATGTACTTGCGTTGACAGATAATACAGTCAGCATATAAAATTTAAAGTTAAAGTTTATTAAAGATTTTTTGTTGTTTTCATCGGAAACAGTGCCTACTTTTTTTCGGGATGTAATGACTATGTCCGTTTCTGTACACCTGACAACGTATAAAACAAAATTTCAGGAGGATTCTTATTATGATGTTGGTGAAAATAAAAAACGAATATTATTTTTAACAAAACTCAACAACAATAACAAACAGGTAACAACGGAAAAATAACAGAAAACTTTAACAAGATATTCGTAATAAGGATCACTGAGCGCGTCAAGACAGCGTGACAAATCAAGACTATTTTTTTTTTCTGCTTGCAGTACGCGTGAGTGAGTATAGACTGCACTAGTGTGCGAGTATGCGTCCGTATGGTGTCGGACGTAAAGAATGGCACCATCCCATATCTTCCCGTGGATGTCGTAAGAGGCGACTAAGGGACTCACCAGAGAATGGGCAGCAGCGTTCTCTGTGCCTTTGTAACAACCATACTGCGATCGCCAACCCGCCTGCCAAGCGTGGCGATTATGGCAAAACCCCCTTTGGGGGAGGCCTATGTCCAGCAGTGGACGTCTTTCGTCTGAAGTGATGAGTGATGATAGTGTGCGAGCGAGAGAACATGATAAGCGCCGCCATTTAAGATGAACTGGGTTATACGTGAATTAGCCCACAGGTCGTTGGTCCACCTCGTGACGTCACCTGCCGACTCTGCGTCTGCCGGTGCGTGGCCGCCACTCCAGGACCTTTGTGCCCCATCGGTCATCAGCTCTACGGGCAATGTGCCCAGCCCACTGCCACTTGAGCTTGGCCATTCTTTTTACTGTGTCGGTGACTCTTGTTCTCCTGTGGATCTCCTCATTCCTGATTCGATCCCGCAGAGAAACTCCGAGCATGTCAATAGAAACTACCTAAACAACTATTTACTTATTATTCTTTGTATTTATTTATACTTCATGCACAAAGGTACAAAGGCGGACTTAATGCCTTAGGCATTCTCTACCAGTCAACCAAGGGTGATGAAGAGATAACATGGCGGGTGCATAATAAAAAGTAATAATCATTCATTCTCAGTTTGTCATTTTTCCCCGGTTTTTTTTTTAATATAAATGTGACAAATTGTCTAGTGTAGCAACTGTAATTGGTTAACTGAATTATTAAGAACCAAAAGGGTATTTTACCAAAAAAATCTAATTAGAGTTAGATTACCGAAAAATATTGGATACCTACGTATTTTTTGTTTTATCAAATTAAGAAAAACTGACGAAGATAAAACGCATCAAATATCATGAGTGGGGGTTTGTGACGTCACTTCGCCAGTAAAAGTGTACTGACATAGTGATGTCACACGAGTTTTCGACGCACTGTATCGTCTTCATTTTTTGTTTACGTGAATAAAAAAAAAGCGGGTCCAATATTTTTTGGAAATCTATCTGACGGCCTAATTAGATTTTTTTGGTAAAATACCCTATTACAGCAGCTAATGTATATACTCTTGACAATTTGTCATATTATTTTCCTTTGATCTTCGAACGAGCCTCCGAGAGGTTATTTACAGAGGCCAGCACTTCAAGCTATCCCGATCTGTTTAATAGTTTTTCAACTTTAATACAAAGCATAAGATTCATGTTCAATCAGGAAAATTGTTCAGTTTGGGATAGTTTGTGTGCTAGTGTATAGGTACAGACCTATATCCTGCATGATATCTGCCAAATTGTATTCAAAGTTAGTCTAAACAAATATAATTATTATGTAATGATATCAATCAATATAAGTAAACTCAATAAATAATTTTAAAGAATTTTATTTTACCCAGATCTTAACACTAAGTTCAATAAGAAAACTTAAGTTTCTTATAACTCAAATAAAACATTTTTATTTGACTAGATTATAATTATATTATATTTCGTCAATAGAAAATGTTAATAAATATTCAGTCTATTATATGCAGACCTATGTAAGTAATGTTTAGTACATAATTATTCGTCAATAATTATATCTCGACCGAAGTGGCTCTCCCTGAAACAAACAAAAAGATTGCTAGAAAAAAAAATGTAGCAAAAAAAAATGTGATCGTCGAAGCTACTGGGGCATGAAGTCTAGGTTAGTGACGGAAAGTCGATTTCTTGCCGAAGTCGATTAATCGGCTATTGCCACAACTTTCGGCCGAAGCCAAAGAAATTTACTTCAAAGTTGTCAAAAATAAATTGATGGTACTGACTGTATAATATAAAAAGGAAATTTTTAATCATCTCTAGAAGTTGATCTAAGATGATAAATTACCATCGCGCTTTCGCTTATTCGTAACAGTTCGTTCAATTTTAACGGTTGCTACAAACCTTTGACATCGGCTAAAACTTCGGCCCATTTTGGTTGATGTCGAAGCTTCGGTCAGACACTAGTTCGGGCCCAGATTTACTAGATTTATTAGGGTTGTTTGAAGGCAAAAATATTTATCTTTCTACTACACTAACAATATTTTTTTTTATCTTGAGCACGTAGGTAAATAAAAGTAGGGTAATAAATAAATAAAATATTGTGAGTGTAGTAGAAAAATGAATATTTTTGTCTGTATACCAAATAGCTTCCCTACTATCGTTATTTCGATGTCAGCATGTAGCTAGCGACACATAAAAGCAAGGTAAACTATTTACATTAAAAAATATCGCTACAACGTAGTTATTTCAACAATGTAACGTAATAAGCATCGTTATTGTTATTTTACTGGGTTGTAGAGGACAGATAGGCAGTAGCTCTCTGCAACACACTCATAGTCAGCTGTATCCGGTTAGACTGATAGCCAACCCCAACTCATTGGGAAAAGGTTAGGCAGATGATGATGAACCATCGTTATTTTGCCGCTTTATGTCTAATGTTAAAACAAATGGAATATAGATGAATTACTTGTCTATTTTTTTTTATGTCACATGCCCGCCACTATTTCCAAACCACTGCAACTCTTGAAAGTCAGAATCAACAGTGGCGACCACTAGAAAAGCGTCCCAGAGAAACATTAGCCTTTTGAACGCCATTGTCACAAATACGTGACAAGCAAGCGCGTGCCCTTTACGCCATGGTCACGACTACATGACAGGCATGACAGACGAATTATTACTCTATGGTATTACGTTTAGAAACGTACTTCCATAGTTCGCTTCGTAGCTTGGCGTCGAGGGCACGTTTTTGTTTTTCTTTCGTAGCTGCCAATAGGTTAAAACTGTCTTGGATCCAGCAACGAAATTAATAAGAAAAGAACAGCGGAGGAGTAAGAAAAACATGTTTTCCACTTCCCTCCAAATCAAGCAGGCGACGGAACAGAACTAGGCCAATAGGACCAAACTCACAGTCTAGTCCATATCTTATGCGTCGCGAACTGCTCCGCGTGTCTCGTCGCCAGCAGAGCTCGCTGGCAACTGATAGCCGCGCCGCTGTCGCCTGCAGCGGTGCGGGTGTGACTTAGCCATTCTAGCATCTGTAATAGAAAGAAAGAAGAAAGAAAAATGCGTTTATTGGCATTACTATAAAAATAAAGTACACCTTAAAACTATCAAATACAGAAAACAACGATGATGAATGCTGGAAGGGCCTCAGCTCAGCATAATGTCAGATGACAACACAAAGTGCGCCACCTGACGCTGATTTTCAGCTGCAGCCCACGAGTGCCATACGCTAGAATATTAAATACAGGGAGGTGTGCGTCCGTTTTAATAAATTAAAGGAGAAAATTAAAAGTGAATATTCATAATGTTTAGTCCACACTCAGGTTGACCGCAGCAAAGACAATCTCCACAAGTTCTCAGATGATCAGTGTCAATGCGTCTCTTCTCAGACTATGACCCATCTTCTATCTTGCGCCGCATGTCATTTGAGGAACTAATGATTTCATCAGCTGATGGCGTTGCCGTGGTTGAATACTGAGACAAACAAAGAATCTCACAAAAACAAACACTCACTCACACACATGATACATATGCGTGCTTGCTATCGACACGCCAAAAAGAATAAGTATGATTAATAAACTTTAGTTCTCGTCCTGAGGCCAGCTCTGTCTACATTCGCTACTTGCTTCTAATGGTAAAACTCAAACTCAATTGAAACGTTAGGTAATCGGTCAGTCAGAAAGTTGATACTAGTTGCTCGCCCTAAACAGTAAGTTCCTATGGAGAAGAACAAGCAAAAAATTCCATGGAAGTGTGTCAGTGTCTCACAGTCAGAAAATTATACACACTCCATGCTGTCTTAAAAAATTACACAAAGCCCTGCCCTATAACCCCCGCTCTCAGGAAAGAAGACGAAAATACCGTGTTGCACCAGTAGAATTTGTTAAAACTGCTTATGCCAAAAGACAATTCAACACAAATTCGGCTATCCTATATAATAAAATAAATAAAATAATTAACATTTATCCCATGACTATTAAAGACTGCAAAAAGGCAATAGTTCAATGGCTCAAACATAAAACCTATGATGACATTGAATTATTGCTGCAAGCATCGTCAATATGACTTGTAAAGATACACACGCGCGCGCGCACACACAGACACACACACACACTCACTCACACACACTATTTTAGGATATATCTCTAAGTTTTTCATACATTTTTTTTTTTTTTTTTGTCTCTTGTATTTTATTTTTGTTTAAGCCTGTACACCACTTTTACCATATTAACAACTGTCATAGAAGAGCGGGGCCTCCTAGCTAATGTATATCTTTTACTTAAAAGGGGTCCCTATGTAAGATTTACTGTCAAAATTGTACATGTTTTTGTTTGCAATAAACCTTTTTATTTTACTAATTTAGTGTCTTTTAAAATAAAAAAAAACTGTCATAGCTATGAATTGTCATCATTTCTTCTTCATTTCATTACCGAAGATCGTATCCCTGAAAGGCCTTCGTGGTTTTAATCTATTGACCACCACGCCAGAAAAGCAAAAACGTGCCCTTGGCACTCGTCTGTCATGTAGTCGTGACCGTGTCGTGCTGGGCAAATTTTGTTTTGTCATCTATACATGACTGGCGGTCAAAAGGTTAAATTTGACGCTTTTCCACTTCGTTCGGATCTCTGCTTCTCTCAGGGCGGTCGTAACAGAGAACAGAGGGTCCAGTGACGGCGGTTAATGGTCTGACCAGCGGTTACGTGACCAGCCGCGAGGTGTTTTCCCATCTACCTTGCCCATCACCATCAACTTTTCAAGGTTATCTGGCTCCCGACGGGCAATGCGATCAAAATAACCGAGAATCCTTTGGTAACAGATCGTGGATAGTCTATTATCTTATGCGTTGCTGGAGGATAGATTTGTTCGTTTTTTTGTCGGTCTACGGCATACGCAGCATTCTTCGCCAGGATCACATTTCAAAAGTTTCTATCTTTTTTCATTCTATTTTAAGAAACTCAGGGTCCGTGCTACCCTTATCTTGGTGACATTGGAGACATTTCTAAAAAAATACTTGTCTTTGGCGTACACTAAAGCATAATCTATCTGACTTCCTACCTGCAAGGTGCAGTTACTCCAAGTCTCCCTACTGATCAGCTCAGCGGCTGCAGCCGGCAGGAGTGCATGTCTGCCATTACGACTGCTAGCTAGCTGATCAGCCTCCGGCTCCAAAGCCCACAGGCCGCTGAACACTATGACGCAAAGCATAAACACGTCGCACAGGTATAACTTGGCTGACTTGTCTTCAGTCCTGGGGGGAAAGAACAAAGCTGTTATGAGAGAAAATACGCGTCGAATTAATGATATAAACTTTTTTGGGGTGCATTCAACATCGTGGTGGTTAAATAACATAATTAAAAGGTCCCTTCCCCGGTCGGTCTAATGTCACCGAGCACGATTGAAATTTTTTTTGTTTCATCCAACGCAATGTTTCAAAACAAACGAGTGAGTGTGAACGCGATACATCGCACGAAAATTGGTGCGCGGAAATTTCACAAAACTTGTTCCAGAGAAAAACGTGTTTTTGAAAAAGACTTACAAGTTATTGGTAAAAATGGTTGTAATTTATAATCTCCATTACATGTGGACGGTTTCTATGAAGCCGTTTTATACTTTTTCAATAAATGAGTGCATGGCCAAAGTTCAGATAAAATTATTGCAAAAATCAGATTTTCAGACGTATTAACTGAATTCGTTTCTCAAAAAAGTGTTTTTTTTTTTTCTTTAACCTCCGGATATAAACCACAAGACATTTGTGTATTCGAAATATCTGGGGGAACTTTTGTCATAACGCCGTAATCACGTATTAATAATTCCCATACGCTCGTAGTGTTTGTATGGGAATAGGGTATTACACCCATTTTTGAAAAGTGTCTCAATGAAATTCTGTAGTGCTAATATGTCACCAAAAAAAACACAAAATTTTTATTCAATCGATAACTGCCTTAAAAATGCATCTAAATTTTAAATTTTAAATTTTCAAATTTCGCGGTTAGTTTGACGAAAACTCCTCTTACTGGACGCCATATTGCTGAGCGTAAATGACGTCAGTTCGTTTTGTATCAAATGAGCTCATATTAAATATGATAATTGTATATCATTTAAAAATAATTAAAAGCATATTTTGTAATAGGTGTAATAATGAAAAAAATACGTTGGTTACGAAAATAATAAAAGTACAAAGCCTATATTACGCCAATCGGTTGACTGACAGTTGACAATTTTTTGTTTACACAGCCGTATGGCGTGATAACATGGCCGCTACTATTTCACGGTGTTTTATAACAGATTAAAAATACTGAAATCTTTGAATTGAATTTAAAAAAATGTTTTGTTATTGTATGAACTAAAACTTACATTTTCCGACGGCTTTATGCCTAAACTGTCTCAATAACATATTTATAGATTTTTTCTCGTTTAGAGTAAAATACCCTATTATGATGGGTTGGCCGCCGTTAAGAACAGTTTATTTGGACTTACTCGTTGAAAGCCACTTGTGTGCGACCCATAAGTTGTAGGAACCACTCTCTGGTGGAGTCAGCATCTGGCTTGGCAGCCTTCAGAGCTGGTAGCATGCAACGTAGAGAAAACTCTTGTTCACTGCAATAATAAAAAAAAAATCTTTTATTTCTCACCAGCTAGCAACAAGGATTAGATATTAAAAGTCAAAGTCAAAGCATTTATTTAAATTAAACCATTTACAGGCACTTTTGAATTGTCAAGGAGTCGGTCAGTTAGTCAGAGAGTTGAAGCTAGTTGCTCGTTCCAAAACGTAGGTAGGTCTCTATGTGGAGAAGGACGAGCAAGAAACTCCACGGACACTCTTTTAAATCAAGCTTTTTAACAAAGTACTGGTTACATGATTCTTGTTGCTTCTATAATTATGTGAAAACTATGAAGGTAATCTAGCAATACAAAAAATAAAGTCCTTGGCAGACAAGAGCTGACCAATCCCTACTGACAGCGCCCGTTCACGAACATGACGCGTGTAGTACACGTATGTAATGTACTATCGCGGACCTTTTCCGCCTGCTCAGTTAAAAAAAAATTCCCTTGGCGCCTGCGAAGGCAACGGGGCGGGGTAGAGAGCGCTTCCATCTTTTGAGTGCAAGCAAAAATGAACTTAGTGATGGTCAGGCGGGTGTGTCCACGATAGTACATAGTATCATAACAAATCAGCAGCATTTGTGGTGGTAAAAGGATATATAGGAAATTGCAAATATATTCAGTTTTTTAAAACATTAGCAGGCAAAGACAGAATGAAGTTTAGTCAGCGTTTGGGAGTACAATTTCATGAGGTTCAGACAATTGTTTTTTATGTATCTTAGCATTCGGTATATTATACTTATGACCCACGGATTATATACTTGTGACCCACGGATGCCCCTCAAGTTAAAGTGGAAAATCTACAAGTCCGTGATAAGACCTGTCGTACAGTCAACAGCAAAAGTAGATGATCAAAATCTGAAATTCAGTACTAATGAACGGAGTTCGCGTCAGAACTGTGTGGCGTCGAAGTGATTCAAAGGTATGTGTGTGACAATCACATACTTTTAATAAATAAACTAGAAATAAATTATATAAATTAGTGTTAGTAAATTAGAATTAAATTTCTGATTTTGATCATCTACTTTTGCTGTTGACTGTACTGTATGGATCGGAATGTTGGGCCGTGAAGAAGATGGATGAAAAAAGATTGCACGTAGCGGAGATGAGAATGTTGAGATGGATGTGTGGAGTGACTAGAATGGATAAGGTGAGAAATGAATATATTAGAGGAAGTTTGAAAGTGGCGCCAGTGACAGAAAAGTTGAAAGGGAATCGTTTGTCTTGGTATGGGCATGTGAAGAGAAGAGACGAAACTCATGTGACCAAAAGAGCTATGAATATTAGTTTGGATGGATGGAGAGGGAGAGGAAGGCCAAAGAAAAGATGGATGGATTGTGTGAAGAATGATATGAATGAAAAGGGAGTCAATGAAAGCATGACGTTGGACAGGACGGAATGGAAGAAGAAAACATGTTGTGCCGACCCCAAGTAACATGGGATAAGGGCAGGAAAAAGAAGAGCATTCGGTATACGGAACTAGCTAAGACTTCGAGCGTCAAACACGCAAACGTCAGATGACGTCACCGTAAGACTTGTTGTTCATGTGTGCATTGTGTGGGTGTTGCTGAATAAGCTGGATAGGGTCCAGCTTATTCAGCAAAATCGCATTCAAGTCAAAGTAACACACGTTATTATAGTCGAGTAAAGCGAAAATTAAAGTCTGCGCAAGCATAGTCTTCGTAATAGCAGGCAAAAAGTTCTTTAGGCGAAACAAGGATCGCAAAGTTGCGATGGTTCTTTGATTGACATTACAAACCTGGCTCTGCTGTATTTTGTTGTTTACAGCCAAAGAAAAAGATAAAGGTGTATTTAGAAATATAATAAAGGTGTGTGTCTGTGTGTGTACGTTTAAATATAACTAGCAGGCCCGACAGACATTGTGTTGTCCTTATCTACCTACTTACCTGCCTATTTACCTACCCTACAAAAGTGAAGTGTTTTTTTTTCAGGCAATTTTTTAATTTTTTCTCTCCGTGAGAACCATCCTCGTACTTCAAGGAATATTATGAAAAAAAAAAACCGCACAAGTGCGAGTCGCACTCGCCGACCGAGGGTTCCGTACATATTTGTAGGTACATACCCATACTTCTATACTAATCCATACCTATTATCCATATTTTAATCATCTTAATATTATAAATGCGTTTTTAGCGACACAAACGGCCGTATCTTTTTTTCACGTTAACATGATTTTGATGGTTGATTTTTATGCTCACACTTAGCTGCTCTTGTTATTATTATTTTTTTTTATCATCTGTTTATACCATGTTTGCAAATAAATATCGTCGACCGTAGGTTCAATTGAGGTTAGGGACAAAATACCCAAAATGAGTTGAGTATAGATTTTTGTTCAGAATTTATTGGTCTATGTAGATAGAGCACTAAAATACAAAATTATGTGTGAAATCAGACCCGAAAAAGGTTAATAACATAAAAAGTTATGGGCGATTTAGTCAAAAAAAAAAATTTGTCGGCCTCTCCTGAAAAATCGTATTTTGTCCCTTACCTCAATTGAACCTACGGTCGAAGATATTATTCTATTCTATTTAAACAGCGATTGAGTGTACATACGTCAACTGCGTCGCCTGCGCATCGATGATCTCGTTGAGCCAGTTGAGCGCGCCCCCCCCCGCCCCCGCCCCCTCCCCCGCCCCCTCCCCCGCCCCCGCCACGGCGCAGCGCACGCCCGCACTCCTGCGCAGCAGCGCGCCCGACACCTCCCACCAGCCCGACGGTGACGTCATGCGCTCTAAGTACTTGCTGGACAGGCTAACACACGTCTGTACGTAACTTGGCCATGCCTAGGGGAAAAATGGAGAGTTAAATATAGCTTTAGGTGTGAAGTGATAAAAAAGGTTCCATACCATCATCTATACTCCTACTACATGCTGGTCCGGGCTCCATAGGACAATCTACAGTCTAGACAAAATCAAACGGATTGCTAATTAAACTACTTAATTTATACTTAGTATAATACATTATATTTAATTCTTGCTTTGGGTCACACACTGGTTCATAGGTTCATAGTTTGTTGAAATGTATGGAGTGGTTGTCTACTTTTATAATAATTGTAAATAATAATATGTGAACACTATGTATCTATGTAGGTATACAACTTAGCTGTCATTCTTTATCTTGTAATACTTTGTATTTTATTATTATTATTTTATTTTATAAAAACTTCGCAAAATAAGTCTAAAGCCACGTGGCAAATAGTCAATAGAACTAAAAATAACTCTCCTAAAGAACAAATTATGACCATTAATAAATGTGACCTGACCTTTTCAAAACCTATTGACATTGCAAATGCATTTAATAATTATTTTATAGATGAAATTGCGAATAACATTAAAACCGATATAGAATTAGACATTACATTTGACAATTTGACAACGCAATCCATGTTTATGCAGCCTGTTATAACAACCGACATTGTTGCGGCTATAAGATCACTTAAAAATACAAGTACTGTAGGATTTGACGGTGTGTCAACAAAGGTGATCAAGTTTGTCAATGAACTGATAGCTCCCGTATTAGCGCATATTATGAACCTTGGCATTGTTGACGGAGTTTATCCTGAGGACTTAAAGAAAGTTATTATCAAACCACTACATAAAAAAGATAATAAAACTGATATGAAGAACTATAGACCAATAGCTAAAATCTCAGTTTTCTCTAAAATTTTTGAAAAAGTTATTTATGAGTCCCTGTATTGCTATCTGAATAAATTTAATATATTATGCAAGGAACAATATGGTTTCAGAAAGAATACCACGATAAACATGGCTATCTTTGACTTCTTACAAAATATTATGTTAGCAGTAGACCAAAAATCTCCTATTTGTGCTATTTACACAGATATGACAAAAGCCTTCGATTACGTAAAGCACGACGTCTTATTAGACAAACTACGTAGCTATGGTATCAGAGGTAACATCCTAAAACTATTCGAATCCTATCTCTCCAACAGAATGCAATGTACAGAGATTACAAGAGTTTGTGAAAAAACAAAATTTGAAAAGAGTTATTTATCCCATTCTAGATTAATAAAGTTTGGTGTCCCACAGGGAAGCGTCCTTGGGCCACCTTTTTTCTTAGTCTATATAAATGATCTAACAAAGGCGATTCAACATCAAATGGTGATGTTTGCAGACGACAGTACTGCCATAGTAAAATGTATTGACCGCGATACTTATCAAGATGACATAAACAGTACACTATCGGACATAATTAATTGGCTTAATAAAAATAATTTAGTAATTAACTTAAAGAAAACCAAAATAATGCACTTCCACCAAAGAACTGAAGTACCAAATGTATATATAAGACATAGTAACTGTGACATTGAAGAAGTTAAAGTAGCAAAATTCTTAGGTTTATTCCTTGATAACCAACTTAACTGGAAAGCCCACATAGATGAGCTAAGTAAGAAAATTAATAAGTCGGCATACGCACTTTTCCAAATTGCTCGAAAAATAAATATGGATGCGCTACTAGTTGCATACCACGGCTTAGTGGCCTCAAATTTACGATACGGCATTATTTTTTGGGGCAATTCCACCGATAAAGATATCGTTTTTAAGGCACAAAAAAGATGCATAAGATCAATGTGTGGTCTGAAAATTGATAGTAGCTGTGTGCCATCCTTTAAATCGTTAAAAATACTTACCTTACCTTCAATATATATTTTTGAAATTAGTGTTTTCGTCAAAACAAACATGAGGTTGTTCGAAAAAGTGTCAACGTTACGAAATGTTACGATCCGTAGCCAATACGCAAACTCTCTAAGCAATCAACGCTGTAAAACTGCCTTAGTGAGAAAGAGTGTCTTAGGCATGGCACCTCGCATATATAATAAATTACCAGATAGGATAAAAAAATTGAATGTTACCCAATTCAAAAAAAAATTAAAATTGATGTTAATTGAAAAATGTTATTATTCGACTGATCAATTTCTGAATGATAAATTAATGTAGACTTTTTTATTTATTTGACTGGAGAAACATGTTTATTTGAATACTGTAACTAATTGAATTTATGGTATTTATTATTTTTTGACTGTAGAAATTACTCCATAATGTGACATTAACATTTTTTTGCTTTCATTTATTAATTAATCATCATGCTATTAATTTTGACATACTTACCTATTTATGTGACTAATTGAATTTATAGTTATTTATTATGTTTGGACTGTAGAAATTACTTCTTATTGTGACATTATCATTTTTGCTTTCATTTAGTAACTAATCATCTTGCTAATAGTTTTGACATACTTGCCTATGTGACTATTTGAATGTATAGTTATTTATTATTTATTGACTGTAGAAATTACTCCTTGTGTGACATTATCATTTTTGCTCTCATTTAGTAACTGATCATCATGCTATTAATTTTGACCTAAATAATTTGTGTTATCCTCGCGCATGATTAATATTTTTTATTGCTTATTTCGCATGTAACCATATTTGTACGCCTCTTGGCATAACATAGCGACCCTATGAACTTTAATTTAAGAACAGTATTTACTACCTATGTTACACAAATAAAAATGATTTGATTTGATTTGATTTGATTTGTACATACTTCAATATAGTGTTTTTATGCAAGGTCCATCGTATTCACGTATAGTTATATAACTGAAAACTGTAAATGCAAAATATTGTACACATTTTTTTTAAAAGAGTGAGTATGGAGTTTCTTGCCCATTCTTCTCCATACGAAGCTACCTTTTGGAATGGGCAACTAGAATCAACTTTATATTTTTTTATTATGACGTTCAAAAGTGCCTTTTTAATGGTCTAATTGAAATAAATGATTTGACTTTGACTTTGACTTTGACTTTTACAACATTAGATATCGAGCAAAAAAACTGCAAAAGGTCACGTGTGTTGTATGGGAGCCCCCCTTGAATATTTAATTTTATTCTGTTTTTAGTGTTTGTTGTAATAGCGGCAACAGAATACAGAGACATTTATTTTCAAAAATGTCACATCATCATCTGCCTAACCTTTTCCCAACTATAGATAGTGCAATCCACGAAGACGCGCCCCTCCAATTTATGGTTCAGGGGGTTTTCGGATTTTCGTGACGATCTGTTCTGATTAGTCTATTCATTGTAGTGTGCACGTGCACTCATAGGTAATTAGTGTGTACTGATAACACTTAAACATTGACGGAAGCTTGCACACATATACTATAAACGGTTAGGAGGTATAGTGGGGCGCGTCTTCGTGGATTGCACTATCTGTATACTGGGGTCGACTTCCAGTCTAACCGGATGCAGCTGAATACCAGTGTTTTACATGGAGCGACTACCTATCGGGCATCCAAAACCCAGTTACTGAGTAACACGATGCCCCTTGGTAATACTGGTTGTCTTTCTTTATATCTTCTGACTACCCATAATGACTGTCAAAGATCTACAAATCCAGACCAACGGCTCTTTTTACGTGCATTTCAAGGCACGGAGGGCCTCGAAAATAGATGATCACCCATCCGCAGACCGACCGCGGCAAGCGTAGCTTACCGATGACGGATGGTTTAAGTCAACAATCAGTATTAAAAATGAGAACTTACAACATTATCATCATTCACGATCGAGAAGTATTGTTCAACTATCTGTGATAGCAGAGTCCTATTGGCATCATGTATCTTGTCACACTCCAAACATTGCCGGATCTTGTCCATCTGCTGGATGAACAGGTACTCCTTCTCTTCTCCTCTGTTCTTCAGCTTGACGTTGGCGATTTCTGCGAACGAGTCGGAGAGACATCGCTCAAGGGGAGGACGGAGAGACTTGGGTGGCATCCCCCGGCAGAGAATGGGCAGGATTTCGAAGATTAGAAGGGTGTCTGATTCCTGGAAGCAAAAAGGTGTTGATTGGTGTTTTATTGAAAATGTTTATGGAATGTGGTCCTTTGGTACGCGAGGTTCGTTTTTAAGTTTTGAAAGGATCAAAGGATTATTATTTCGACGACATGGTTGGCGCAGTGGTTGAGCGATTGACTGCTGCGCTGCGTGTTGCGGGTTCGATTCGCGCACGGAACAAATATTTCTATGGCCTACAGATAGTTGTTCCGGGTCTGGCTATTTGTGTATGTGAGTTTATATGTTTGTACCCACGACACAGGAGAAATTCCTAATATGGGGCAACGTTTTTTTAAATAAAATAAAATAAATTATTAAGAATTTGACTCTTGTGTTATAGCACCCACAACTCCAAGGCATCATCCACATTGATAATATTTTTTGGAACGAAGTTCCTTATCGCGCGTTGTGAAAGGGGGCTAGACGGAAAAAATTCTTACGAAAAGTTGTCACGACACTTTTTTGCTATTTTTATTACTTCACAAACGCAGACAATTCGAACAGAAAAAATTAATCGTTGGAACTGTCAAATAGAGTTCATTATTAGTTGAATGGCGGCTTTTCTATGAAAATATTGGAGCGAATTAAAACCTTATTTTTACACATTAACCGTGAAATTCGGTTGCACATAGCTCCTATTGTCCGGTCGGGCACCAGCCTATACGTTTCTCAGAATAATTTTATCATACCTAGTTTGGTAAAATTTCAATTTTTAACCGTTTACGTTTACAAAATAAAGTCCGAATTCGCTTTTCGTAGAATATGTTTATGTATTTAAAGGCGGCGCGGCGAACTCTTTGAATTAGGTACCTACGGCGATATGTTTAGTACCTAAGTTTATTCGCTCAAATAGTGGCGGTACCTACCTCAATGACATCGGAATTATCATTGCGTGATAATTCCGATGATAACGACCTACGAGATAAGTCCACCTTTCACTGTGAGACTGTGTGGATTGTGAAAACGAGTGTAAATTTTAAGTCTAGAATACGTAGGTTAGGTAGGTAGGTAGTTACTGTACCTACTTCTACTTCTATGTTTTGTTTAGTAGGTACCTATTGAAAGTTTGGGTTTGGTAATCATGAGCTTTCTATCGGTCGCGGTCGTCAGTAGGTAACCACTGCACCTTATCGCTCTAGGTCACAGAGTACTTTTCTCTAGGTTTTACTAGCGACAATAATATTTTTTTTTATTTGATTTTGATGTTTTGGTTTAAATTAAGCCAGTGGGAGCTTAGGTGGGTACCTAGGTAGGTAGTGGTACTTACTTTTATCATTGGCGAATTATTTGTAGTTGTAAGTAGGTAAGTGAGTAGGTACTCTTTTGCTAGAAAAAGAAAGGCAGGCAGGCGTAGGTACCTATAGGTGCTATAGGTAACCTATTTAAATAAATTAGAGCTATTCACAAACACAGTTTTAATCAACTTTGGCTTAATTAAAAAACTTACCTATTAGGTATAAAATTTACACTTCCCTGTATCGAAGCAACTGCTCAATATGGAGTCCATTTCGCTCGATACATAAACGGGCACGTTTAATTAAATTGTCTTTTAATTACATTATATTTGTTAATAATAATAAAAATATTATAATAACTTAAAAAAAATAAAATTTTATTACAATTCCTTCACTAATTAATCGAAAGGAACTTCGTTCCATCCGGGTGTCCCTTGACACCTCTCAAGTTTTTTTTTCACCTTTAATATACGTGTTGCGACCCAGGTGGTGCCGTATGGTGCCGGTCGCGAATAACACCACCCCATTTCTACCCGTGGGTGTCGTAGAAGGCGACAGAGGGATATTGACCAGAGGATGGGCAGCAGCGTCATTCTGAGTACCATAACACCTACTGCTATCGCCAACATGCATCGGCCAAGCATGGCGATTACGGCTGAACCCCTTCTTGGGGAGACTTGCCCCGCAGTGGGCGTCAAAAGGTTGACACGACGACCCAGTTGGTTAAGGCGCCCGCCTCACATGCAATAGTTTGGATTTGATACCGGGCAAGTACTTTATGAATGCATAAGTAATTTCTAAGTTTATCTTGAGTTGTAGTTTTGCTCTAATTGTCCCACTGCAGTGCAAAGCTCTCTTCTCATACAGAGAAGGCACGAGCATTGAACACCACGTGCGCTCAAGGCCGATTGGTGATTTCAAACTGATATTAAGTGTAGGTTTCCTCACAATTTTTTCAACTCTTCTTCCTGCCCTTATCCGATGTTACTTGTGGTCGGCGCCATATGTTTTCTTCTTCCATTCCATCCTGTCCAACGTGCATGCTTTCACCGACTCCTTTTTTCACATCATTCCTCACACAATCCATACATCTTTTCTATGGCCTTCCTCTCCCTCTCCATTCATCCAAAGTAATATTCATAACTTTTGGTCACATGAGTTTCGTCTCTTCTCTTCACATGTCCGTTCCCTTTCAACTTTTCTGTCACTGGCGCCACTTATTTTCATCATCATCATCATTTTAGCCGAAGGACGTCCACTGCTGGACATAGGCCTCCCGCAAAGGGGGAATTTTGACATAATCGCCACGCTTGACAGGCGGGTTGGCGATCGCAGTATGGTTGTTACAAAGGCACAGAGAACGCTGCTGCCCATTCTCTGGTGAGTCCCTTAGTCGCCTCTTACGACACCCACGGGAAGATATGGGATGGTGCTATTCTTTACGTCCGACACCATACGGACTATTAAGGGAGTCATTGATGCCAATTCCCTTGTTCACAAACTAAACCAAAATTAGGCATTTGACATCTCTTACTGGCAGGCTTACAGGTAGCTGAAGAAAAGGACGACGACAGACAAGGACTAAGTTAGAGATGTCATATTAGTTTTTCCCTTGAACTTCGCAGTGTTTTTAATCAATACGTTCTGAAATGACAACTATAAATTGTACGAACAATTTAGGTCAACTTAAATTGACAGCTTTTATTAATATATGTCTCTTTCTTGTTTTATTGGAGAGAAAGAGATATAAATAGCATATGTAGAAATTAGCGCTCGGCGTTATGGTAGCCTAACACTCCTTTCTCGTATTGCTAATATTATGGTATTGTATGGTAAAGTGAAAGTCTCAAATTATAAGGGAAATAGCTATATTAAATCACTATAACACAGTAATATGAAATGGTAAAAAATGGTAAACTATTACAACTAAATTATTGGTAAAATGGTTATGGTAATGGTAATGGTTTGAGAACGAGGTGTCTCTAGCGAGATCTAACGCGAACTGAACTCACATTTTGGTGGACGAGCGAATGTGCATACTTGCGTTCGATGCAATTATGCATTTTCGCTGAGTGTTCGATTAACTCGAACAGCATAAATTTAATTTAGTTCAGTTTCAGAAGTTGCAGTGGTTTGAAAATAGTGTGGCGGGCATGTCCCATAACTTTATTAATCAATCAATCAATCAAAATAGTGTGGCGTGCATGTCCCATAACTTTATTAATCAATCAATCAATCAAAATAGTGTGGTGGGCATGTCCCATAACTTTATTAATCAATCAATCAATCAAAATAGTGTGGCGTGCATGTCCCATAACTTTATTAATCAATCAATCAATCAAAATAGTGTGGTGGGCATGTTCCATAACTTTATTAATCAATCAATCAGTTTATTTGTGAAACATAGGCGTCATTAGTTATCAGTGTTATTCACAAGCAACGCCGGCCACAAGCAAGTACCAGTAATGTTACTTTTTCAATTTCATATGTACTTTCTAAGTTTATCTTGGACAATTACTGTCATCGTTCAAGGAAAATATCGTGGAAAATAAGTTTGAGTAAAATAAGGGGTGGTTAGGTGGTGTCCGTATGGTGTCGGACGTAAAGAATAGCACCATCCCATATCTTCCCGTGGGTGTCATAAGAGGCGACTAAGGGACTCACCAGAGAATGGGCAGCAGCGTTCTCTGTGCCTTTGTAACAACCATACTGCGATCGCCAACCCGCCTGCTAAGCGTGGCGATTATGGCAAAACCCCCCTTGGGGAAGGCCTATATCCAGCAATGGACGTCTTTCGGCTGAAATGATTTTTTTTTTTTTACTATCAAATAGGCTTGCGTTTGACCGCAATTCACCTGATCTTAAGTGATAATGCGGCCTAAGTTGGAACACGCTTGCCTAGGATGAACCGGTTCACTCGTGCCTTGAAGATACCCAGATTATACTTATCAGGGAACAGAGAGGCGGGCAGCGAATTTCACAGTCTGGCAGTTCGCACAATAAATGTGGAGTCAAAGCGCTTGGTTCGAGACCGTGGAACTTCAACCATATAGCGGTGACGCTTCGCCGTATGTCTGCTCGTCCGATGTTGGAACGGGGATGGGGGAATTAAATTGTGCAATAGGGTATTACACCAATTTTTGAAAAGTGTCTCAATGAAATTCTGTAGTGCTAATATGCCACCAAAAAAAACACAAATTTTTTATTCAATCGATAAGTGCCATAAAAATGCATCTAAATTTTAAATTTTCAAATTTCGCGCGTTGTTTGGCGAAAACGCCTCTTACTGGACGCCATATTGCTCAGCGTAAATGACGTCAGTTCGTTTTGTATCAAATGAGCTCATATTAAATACGATAATTGTATATCATTTAAAAATAATTAAAAGCATATTTTGTAATAGATGTAATAATGAAAAAATTACGTTGGTTACGAAAATAATAAAAGTACAAAGCCTATATTACGCCAATCGGTTGACTGACAGTTGTCAATTTTTTGTTTACACAGCCGTACGGCGTAATAACATGGCCGCTACTATTTCACGGTGTTTTACAACAGATTAAAAATACTGAAAACTTTAAATTGAATTTAAAAAATTGTTTTGTTATTATATGAACTAAAACTTACATTTTCCGACTGCTTTATGCCTAAACTGTCTCAATAACAGATTTATAGATTTTTTCTCGTATAGAGTAAAATACCCTATTCCAAAGCACACTCTTTTAGAGGAGAAAAAAAAAAAAAAAAAAAAAAAAAAAAAAAAAAAAAAAAAAAACTCTCCGAAATGTACCCGATAACAGACCGATAGGCTAGCAACGACTCCCTTAATGCCTGGTTCTTGACACATACCACCAAAAGATGCTGGACATCATCAATAACTTCACACACTTCACAATTTGGGGAATCAACTTTCTTCATCAGATGGTCAAATCACTTGGTGGGATAGTGTGACATAAATGACAAAGTTAGTGAGATTCTCACCTCCGCATCCTTCCCTACTCCCTGCAGGTAGCTGTCGAGGATCCTCCTGGCCGAGCCCGCCACCTGCGCCTGCCGCGCCGCCAGCCGCACACAGCCGCGCCGCCACGCCGCGCCGCGGTGGAACAGCTCCGGGATGAAGCACACGTCGAACGGAGGCAGGGGCTTCGGGTACTCCGCCGTCAGAGTCTGCAGGATCGACAGGAGGACCGCGTCTGGGAAGTCGTACGAAGGACTCGTGGCCTGGAATAAACATCGACCAGTTACGTGTCATCATCATTAGCCGGAAGACATCCACTGTTGGGCAAAGGCCAGGGGGGGTGCAATAATCCCCACGCTTAGCAGGTGTCTTGGAGATCGCAGTGAGGTTTTTAAGAACACGAATACCTTAGGGCGCTTTTAAATTAGATGGTTGATGTCGGACGAACGGTTACCAGTACTGCTGCCGCTCCCGGACGGCAGCAGTACGGACGCGAGTCACTCGCAACAACAACGAGAGGAACTCTTTACATTTTTTAATAAGATTTTTTTTCTATTCGTCATGAAATGTCACTGTCTCTCATTTATTCATTTAGATAAAACGGACAGTCGAGACTGATGTCTGCTTGAAACTGCTTGAGATTGCCTATAAACGTAATGTCAATGTGTGCATAACAAGCTCTACCCGTTGGCTGTTATCGCAACACCCGTCGTCCGTAGGGATGTCGCATGCGCGCTTGAGAAATATTACTAAGAATCCGATTCCCGACATCCCCTCTACAATTACACAACAGCTCCGGGCAGACTTAAGAGTCGGAAGAGTTTTCTTCGAAGCACACAGGCCATCCAGGACCGTCCGCGTACGGTGAGACGTAAGTTGTGGGAGAACCTCCATCCACCACCACCCAACTTCGTTCAACCCAAGGAACACCTGTCACTCGGAAGTGATTTGCAGTGGCCTGTTTGGAAAGCGCTCAATAGACTGCGCACCCAGGTAGGCCGCTGCAAACACAATCTAGCAAAATGGGGGATAATAGATCCCACCGACACCCAGTGTGAGTGCGGTGATCCTGATCAGACAATGGCCCACTTATTACAGTGCCCAAAGTGCCCCTACACCTGCACCTTAGAGGACATTAAAAACGCCACTGATGCTGCGATAAATGTGGCTACCTACTGGGCCCAAGTAGTCTAGCTTAAAAAAAAACCATCGATTCGAAAAGAAGAAGAAGAATGTGTGCGTGAGTAAAATGGCGGTTTGTTTTGAATGGTCTCTCTGCTCGGGCGCCGCAGCCGCGCGTACTTTGTGCTAGTATCTCCCGTACTTAACAGTACTGTAAAGTCAAAGTCAAAGTCAAATCATTTATTTCATTTAGACCATTAAAAAGGCACTTTTGAACGTCATAATAAAAAAAATATAAAGTTGATTCTAGTTGCCCATTCCAAAAGGTAGTTTCGTATGGAGAAGAATGGGCAAGAAACTCCATACTTACTCTTTTAAAAAAAAATGTGTACAGCATTTTGCATTTACAGTTTACAGTTATATAACTATACGTGAATACGATGGACCTTGCATAAAAACACTATATTGAAGTATGTACAAAGTATTACAAGATAAAGAATGACAGCTAAGTTGTATACATAGATACATAGTGTTCACATATTATTATTTACAATTATTGTAAAAGTAGACAACCACTCCATACATTTCAACTAACTATGAACCTATGAACCAGTGTGTGACCCAAAGCAAGAATTAAAAATAATGTATATACTAAGTATAAAATAAGTAGGTTTAATTAGCAATCCGTTTGATTTTGTCTAGACTGTAGATTGTCCTATGGAGCCCGGACCAGCATGTTTCCAAGCATTCTTATCATGGATATAATCCTCTAAACTGTAATATGCTTGTTTACAGAGTGTACTTTTAATATATGTTTTAAATTTTCTTTCATTTAGTTGCAATATATCACTAGGAATTTTGTTATAACACTTAACACAGAACCCCATAAAAGATTTATGAACTTTAGACAATCTAAAATATGGTTGAGCTATTTTGTCTTTGTTTCTAGTATTAATATTATGTCTATCACTAACCTTATTAAATAAATGTAGGTTTTTTCTTACGTACATAATATTTTCATAGATAAATTGGCAAGGCACTGTATAAAATATGAACCTGTTTCCTGAAGCACTCGACGAGCCCCCTGGCGACACTGGTCACGTGCAGCTGCCCCAGCCCCGCGGGCTCCTGGCGCGGGTCGAGCTGGTACACTCCGCTGCGGTAGGCGCGCAGTTCCTTCTCGATGAGCTTCGTGCAGAGGCGCTGGACACCCGGCAAGGCCGATTGGTTCGTGAACTTGAATACTTCCGGCCAGATTTCGCCTGGGAAGAAAGATAATCACAATATTTCTTGCTCGAGAATTCCCAGAAATGATTAAGTACATAGAAATTATAATATAAATGTTAAATAGCAGAATATTCAGTAAAAGATTATTCATATACAATGATTTTATTCTGTTCCTGCTTTTACTTCCAAATAAGTTTTCATGGATAGAGAAATAAAAGGCGTAATTGCGTTTCTTTGAAAACCTAAGAAACTACATTTAATGCCAATTATTATAGTTTACAATATTCACGTTTTTCTTACACAAATTTCTAGTTCAACTGTCACCACAGACTAATTAAAAATATGACTGCCACTAAGGCGTTGTCTTTCTCTATAAGAATGCAGTAAACCTCTTTACACATATACAGGGCAATTGAAAAAATACCCAATACCTCTTAATCTGTACTTCGTATCTTCACCCTGAATAACATTTGTTCTACAACTTTGACCTCAACTAAATAAGGTAGCCAAAAACAATTTGTTTTCGTTTATATGAAGTCTGTAAAATTTACGTATACTACGCGCGCGCGCACCCATATGATAGCGAATATGATGTAGGTAGTAGGTAGGCTAATGTATAGGCACAAGCGTGAGGTCCTGGGGTCAACGATCTTGATCATCTGGGCGGAATTCGTACCTATTCTGGAGTCAACGCTGTTTGATCTAGCCGCGCAGACTACCGGCCGAGTCAGAAAAAAAATGTCAGCCGTCACGGGACGCCTGGCAGATGTGAAACATCGACATTATTTTGTAAAAGTAATATGCAGAAAAGAACAGATTGTGATAGGAACTAAATATGTCATAATGATAAAATAAAATATTACGATTTTTTTTTTCCAGATAACGATGACTATTTATTGAATAAAATACAAAAATTTACGAATTTATTTCAAATCGTGACTACTTAATTCCTTTAATCAGTGAGTCGGTTATAATCGCACAGTCGATTGCGCATGGCGACGCGTCGCCACACCGTACACACCGTACACACTACTGCATATAGACTGTATATATATACCATCATATAGCGTGGCGACGCGTCTCCACGGCATGCGTCGCCACGCCAGAAATCGGTTTTACGTGCGGCTATAGATGTTTCACATCAAAAATAATATGCAAAATCTAAAGAATTTTTATATTTTTTGTACGGAAAAAAATGTTTCGAATTTTGAAAAGTCGTAGAACAAATGTTGTTCAGGGTGATACGATACGAAGTCAGGATTAAGTGGTTTACGGTATTTATTCAATTACCCTGTATAAGATCAATGTATACGTCACAGTCAAAACTCTTAACCAGTAAAAACTACTTTTAAGCGGTTTAAAGGACAATGCCAGAAACTCTATAGAACTTTGCCCCATTCAATAAAAGTCATGTACAATATGTAGCATCTTACTGTTTATTTATTGCTGATAACTAAACATTAGTCTTAGTGACTGTAGAACTTGCGGTTTCCGTTTAAATCTAAAAACAATAATGACATTGTCTAAGGTTGAATTGTATTTTAGGTAAAATGAGTTTGTACTTTGTGGGTAGGTATTTCGTAATCCGCAAGTTCTAAAGAAAAACAATTTAGTATAGAAAGATTCTATATTCATTACAATTATTTTCATTAATTTACTTTTTCTGTACATGTGTTACTTTTTCTGTACATGGGTGGGGCAGGATCTGGCATTGTCATTTATCCTAAATACGTAGAAAATCATTAGGTTGGTAGGATTTTTTTATGACCCTTTAAAAACTTTTGTTTTGTAGTGATTGTTTATAACTAGGGCGTTCTGTATTTTTGTTTTTGTAACGCAAACGCGTTTTATTTTAATAAGGGCTTTGACTGAAACCTGTCAAAAGTAGTTTTGACTGGTTAAGAGTTTTGACTGTAATTTACAGGGTGGGGATGGCAATAGCACAAAAAAAATCATGGTAAGATTTGATAATTTGGTGTAATAGGGTATTTTACTCTATACGAAAAAAAGTCTATAAATATGTTATTGAGACAGTTTAGGCATAAAGCAGTCGGAAAATGTAAGTTTTAGTTCATAAAATAACAAAATCAATTTTTAAATTCAATTCAAAGTTTTCAGTATTTTTAATCTGTTATAAAACACCGTGAAATAGTAGCGGCCATGTTGTTACGCCGTACGGCTGTGTAAACAAAAAATTGACAACTGTCAGTCAACCGATTGGCGTAATATAGGCTTTGTACTTTTATTATTTTCGTAACCAACGTAATTTTTTCATTATTACACCTATTACCAAATATGCTTTTAATTATTTTTAAATGATATACAATTATCGTATTTAATATGAGCTCATTTGACACAAAACGAACTGACGTCATTTACGCTGAGCAATATGGCGTCCAGTAAGAGGCGTTTTCGTCAAACTACGCGCGAAATTTAAAAATTTTAAATTTAGGTGCATTTTTATTGCACTTATCGATTGAATAAAAATTTCGTGTTTTTTTTTGTGGCATATTAGCACTACAGAATTTCATTGAGACACTTTTCAAAAATTGATGTAATACCCTATTGTTTTTATTGAGCATTAATAATATTAAATTATGACGCCACAAGTTACCGCTCTTCTCACAAGTTAGAAAACCAATATTTCATATGGTGTTTTATTTTGGTTACATTTATATGCTCTATAATATATCTGTGTTTTTTTTTTTTAGGATTTATTTGATACTTTTAAAATATCCTTATGAACTTGTATTACCAGTGTTTTAATTTTTTGTCCTATCGTCGCCCCCAGCCTGTATAATCTATTAATTAACGCCACTTTCATCCTTTCATAACCAGGCCCAAGATTGCATGAAATCGTATCTGAATATATCTCCTTCATAAAATTACATTATTTACTACATCACAATTAGTAAACTGTCTATATCTCTGCCATGGAATGATAACTTACACGGTACATAATCGAGGACCTCTTCCGGGCTCCTGGCGGCATCTGCCGGTGTCTTACAGAACGATGCCGGCAGTTTTACTGTGTTTCTGTATATCTGAAAGATATAGGTTAACTATTTATTAAGCTGCATTTACCGCATTGGTTAGCTGTAATGGTAGATGTAAGTATGTTGATAAATAAATTAGTTAAATCAAGCGCTAAATTACTTTATTTATTGTTAACTAGATTCTGCAAACGCCTTCGTCCGGATTAAAGTAAAAATTAGATTGGCGTTCATTAAGTATTCATTTAATTTACAAACTAAGAGTTAACCATATTAACATATTTTATAATAAGTATGTCTAATTAAGAAAACTTTTTTTTATGTTATATCACTATTTTAGCTCATCTCGTCAGAAAATCCTAGTTTAGGCACGGAAGTCTTAGAAATAAATTTTACATTTAAGCAAAACTGTAATAATTTTATGCCTTGCAATTTTTTAATAAAAACATTTTATACCTTTTAATTTTTTAAGGAGCTCGTGGCTAAGTTAAAGCCGTACAGATCGATCGGTCAAAGGTTAAGCTATGCTAGCCGCGGTCGGTCTGTGGATGGGTGACCATCCCTTTCATACCGAGTTCCCTCCGTGCCTCGGAAAGCACGTAAAGCCGTTGGTCCCGGCTGTCATTTGTAGATCTTTGGCAGTCGTTATGGGTAGTCAGAAGCCAGGAAGGCTGACAACCAGTCTTACCAAAGGGTATCGTGTTACCCAGTAACTGGGTTGTGGAGGTCCGATAGGCAGTCGCTCCATGTAAAACACTGGTATTCAGCTGCATCCGGTTAGACTGGAAGCCGACCCCAATATAGTTGGGAAAAGGCTAGGCAGATGATGATGACCTTTTAATTTTTACACACATTAGTTAGATCTGGAATTAGCGCTAAAACTACTGAGAAGATTAAGAAAACAATATGTCATGCTTTCCATTTCATGCTGAGGATGTCGTAGAAAGCGACTGGCGAAAATCTGGAAGTCGGGCAGCAACGGCTTCCGTGTAGAGCGTGGGGATTATGGCAACTTCCTCCCCCCCCCCCCACTTGGGGGAGGCCTTTGTCCAACAGTGAACGGCTGATGCTGATATATCATGCTTACCTCGGGCACATCGCTAAGTTTATAGTCATCGATCTTGTAAGTGCCGAGAGCATCACAGGCCGCCTCCACCACGTCGGGTTGGTTGCTCTCCGCGATCAGTGACCAGAGTTTGCGAACTGCGTCCGAGACTAATTTATCGTATTCTGGAGTTTGTACTCGGAGGGAGGGAACTTCACTTAGGAGCTTGCAGATGCTGGGAATAAGAATTATTAGTTGCATAAAACTGGAAATGGTAAGTAGATTACTACGACTACTAAAACGGGTTTTAACGTCCTACTAACGTCGGTTAAATCGGCTATACATTCATTTATAGCTACTAAAGTGGCCAAAAACAGTAAACCATGGTTTAACCGTAAACTAAATAAAATGTTAAACTCTAAAAATAGGATCAGAAAACGCTACAAGACTTACAAGAATCCATTGGATAGAATTGAATTGAAAATTATTGGTAAACGGTGTGATGACCTTGCTACTGTCTGCTATAACAATTACATTAAGCACAATAATATAGAGGACAAACTGAAAGGTAAGCCGAATTTTTTTTGAACCTACGTAAAAGCTAAACGAGGTGGGTCACGCACGATCCTTTATCTATGACAGACAGTATTACCACTTCATCTGATGGAACAGGAATTTGCGAGCTTTTTGCATCACACTTTTCCTCTGTTTTCAGACCTGCTCAGGATAGTTGTAATATTAAAATAATATAATTATTTTATTTAACAAATATACATTTACATATTAAAATTATAGTCTATGTTTATGAGCCTGTTATTAGTTGTGAGGCCTTATATAAGAAGCTGAAAAACCGTGATTGTAAAAAGGGAGCTGGGCCTGATGGAATACCACCAATTTTTACCTATGAGTGTGTGGCTGAGCTAGTTACACCACTATAACTAATTTTTTTCTCGCTTGTCCAATATCCGAGAATGCTAAACAGCTGTATGAATTAGTCTTAAGATAAGGTATTGTTTGATTGTTTATGTCACAAAGTAAGATTTCTGTACTGAGCGATGTGGTCGCTAAGCGACAAAGCCCTTTAATCAAATAAAATAAATAAATAATAAAAACTATTTTTTTTTATGTTTCTTTGGCTGCTGGATTGTTTCCTACAAAATGGAAGTTGGCTAAAGTTGCACCGTAAAAATGGTGTCCTTATCGGTCTATCTGTTTGGGAGCTTTGATTCCACAGAAAGACACACAGATATATAGATAAACTTACCCCTCTTTTTATCGGGGGTTTAAAATGTCATTCATCCTAACATATTCTCATTCTAATTTCACCCTTCCTCTACATTTACAAAACAAATATTACCCTAGCAAATGATTATGAATGTGCAAAAATTCTCGTTTCTCACCTGATCTGCACACTATGTCTATTATCCCTAGCTAGTTTAGGTTGTAGCGCAGTCCATGTGGTGTGTGGAGCAAGCGCCGCGCCACGCCACAGCAACGCGAGGGACGCCACACACACACACGTCGCCACGCTGCCGGAACGGTCACCGCAACGGTTCAGGATTGAGGATATTACGGAGACCAGTTCTAGGCCGTGACTTGTTGGACTAAAGTGGAAAGAAATGGTACAGTTACCTTTAGTGTTTAGAAGCATCCTCATCATTATCATGTCAACCTTTAGACGCCCACTGCTGGGTAAAGGTCTCCCCAAGAAGGGGTTCAGCCGTAATCGCCATGCTTGACCGATGCATGTTAGCGATCGCAGTAGGTGTTATGGTACTCAGAATGACGCTGCTGCCCATCCTCTGGTCAATATCCCTCTGTCGCCTTCTACGACACCCACTCACCCCACCCACGGGTATATGTGGGATGGTGCAATTCGCGGCCGGCACCACACGGCATCCTACCACATTAATAAATTAATGATTCCTAAACTTGGTTCTGGGTAAATTTACATTTAATTGTTCGGTTACTAAACAATATTAAAGAAACAGTGAAACAGTTATATTCTTCACATTAAAAGTGAATGTAAAGAGTGTATTTATTTATTTATTTTAAGAACATGGAAGACCACAGCTAAAGCAAACAGATAAAAAAAAACAGTAGATTATCATCGGGTAATCTCGGTCTAAGAGAGTGTATAGAAATACGTGGCACGACGATATCGCCGCGATTCTCTCGCTCGTAGAGACGGCCCCTTAAAACACGGTACATTGGGATGGGGATGGGTGTAGGACTCTCTGCGGCACGATGGACCGACGATTTGAGGGAGGTGGCTGGTAGCGGGTGGATGCGGACTGCCCAAGACCGGGTTGGTTGGCGATCTCTGAAGTGAAGGAGGCTTACGTTCAGCAGTGGATGACAATAGGCTGTTACGATTATGATGATGATTTAGAACATATTTCCAATAAAAGTATTTGATCTTAGTTTAAATTAAATAGGGCATTTTACTCTATAAGAGAAAAAATCTATAAATATATTATTGAGATAGTTTAGGCAAAAAGCAGTCGGAAAATGTTAGTTTTAGTTCTTAAAACAACAAAATAAATTATAAAATTCAATTCAAAGTTTTCAGTTTTTTAAATCTGTTTTATAACATTGAAATAGTAGCCGCCATATTATTACGTCACACGGCTGTGTAAAAAAAAGTGTTAACTGTCAGTCAAGCACTTGGTGCGTATAGGCTTTGTACTTTTATTATTTTCGTGACCAACGTATTTTTTTTAATTGTTACACCTATTACAAAATATGATTATAATTATTTTTAAATAGGGTATTTCACCCATTTTTGAAAAGTGTCTCAATGAAATTCTGTAGTGCTAATATGCCACCAAAAAATACACAAAATTTTTATTCAATCGATAAGTGCCATAAAAATACATCTAAATTTTAAATTTTCAAATTTCGCGCGTCGTTTGACGAAAACGCCTCTTACTGGACGCCATATTGCTCAGCGTAAATGACGTCAGTTCGTTTTGTATCAAATGAGCTCATATTAAATATGATAATTGTATATCATTTAAAAATAATTAAAAGCATATTTTGTAGTAAGTGTAATAATGAAAAAATTACGTTGGTTACGAAAATAATAAAAGTACAAAGCCTTTAATACGCCAATCGGTTGACTGACAGTTGTCAATTTTTTGTTTACACAGCCTTATGGCGTAATAACATGGCCGCTACTATTGCACGGTGTTTTAGAACAGATTAAAAATACTGAAAACTTTGAATTGAATTTAAAAATTTGTTTTGTTATTTTATGAACTAAAACTTACATTTTCGGACTGCTTTATGCCTAAACTGTCTCAATAACATATTTATAGATGTTTTCTCGTTTAGAGTAAAATACCCTATTATATACAATAATCATACAAAATTCAGCGCAATTGACTACACAGCAAACTGTCGTCATTTCCACAGAGCAATATGGCTTCCACTAAGAAGCGTTTTCGTAAAACTACGCGCGAAATTTGAAACTGTTAAATTTAGATGAGTGCTTTTGGTGGCATATTAGCACGACAGAATTTAATTGAGACACTTTTCAAAAATGGGTGTAATACCCTATTCTTTGACTTATAATCATTCTATGTCAGGTTCCGTTGCCTTGTTAGTTTAGGAACTGCTAAATAACATAAAATATAAAAGCACAGAAGACTGTAATTTCTCCAAATACATACCGTATCTCGCAGATCCTCCTAACAGCGACAGCTTTAGCGATGTCCAGCTCCCACTTCAAGTCATCTGGTTTACCTATACCAGGGTCCACTAGCATTTCTTGCAGGTATGGGAAACATCGTACCTGTCAGTGGGATTATAAGAATAAGATCAATAATTGCAACCCGCTCCGGCTTCGCACGGGTATTATAGTCATATTACAACCAATTTAAACAAAACCTCAACCAATTATACACCTAAATATTTCTGATGAATTCAGTAGTTTTTGAGTTTATCACGAACAGACAGACGCGGCGGGGACCGTTGTTTTATAATATGTAGTGATGATCAATATTAAAAAAAATATCAATATGAAAAATATGAGTCGATTTCAAACAAACTTAGTTTTTAAAGTGACATTGTCAAGGCTTTCGATCAGGTTGATCATAAGCATAACTTCACATCAACTCGCAAAACAAACCTTTTAAGACATTTGAATCTCGACTGCTGAGATAACTCATCTATCGGAGATAGGAAAGAAAAAAATGTGACTCGTATCAATCAAAAAAGACTACTAACAAATAGGCGTACCACAGGGAGCAATACTAGGACCAAAACTAAAACCAACAAAGAATAACTTCAATACCTGTGTTTCTGCTAAACTGGTGTACAACATGATGAGGAACGAAGTCGGCGCTCCTTTGTTAGCCTTTATCTTGTTCAGCACGGATACTATGGTAGGCACATTCTCCTAAAAATACAAGACGTTATGATGGTGAACCGTGTGACAAATATCACAATAGGGTATTTTACTCTATACGAGAAAAAATCTATAAATATGTTATTGAGACAGTTTAGGCACAAAGCAGTCGGAAAATGTAAGTTTTAGTTCAAAAAATAACAAACAATTTTTTTAATTCAATTCAAAGTTTTCAGTATTTTTAATCTGTTATAAAATACCGTGAAATAGTAGCGGCCATGTTATTACGCCGTACGGCTGTGTAAACAAAAAAATATCAACTGTCAGTCCACCGATTGGCTTATATAGGCTTTGTACTTTTATTATTTTCGTAAACAACGTAATTTTTTTTATTATTACACCTAATACAAAATATGCTTTTAATTATTTTTAAATTATATACAATTATCATATTTAATATGAGCGCATTTGATACAAAACGAACTGACGTCATTTACGCTGAGCAATATGGCGTTCAGTAAGAGGCGTTTTCGTCAAACTACGGGCGAAATTTGAAAATTTAAAATTTAGATGCATTTTTATGGCACTTATCGATTGAATAAAAATTTAGTGTTTTTTTTTGGTGGCCTATTAGCACTACAGAATAGGGTATTTTACTCTATACGAGAAAAAATCTATAAATATGTTATTGAGAAAGTTTAGGCATAAAGCAGTCGGAAAATGTAAGTTTCAGTTCATAAAATAACAAAACAAATTTTTTAATTCAATTCAAAGTTTTCAGTATTTTTAATCTGTTATAAAACACCGTGAAATAGTAGCGGCCATGCTATTACGCCATACGGCTGTGTAAACAAAAAATTGTCAACTGTCAGTCAACCGATTGGCGTAATATAGGCTTTGTACTTTTATTATTTTCGTAACCAACGTAATTTTTTCATTATTACACCTATTACAAAATATGCTCTTAATTATTTTTAAATTATATACAATTATCATATTTAATATGAGCGCATTTGGTACAAAGCGAACTGACGTCATTTACGCTGAGCAATATGGCGTCCAGTAAGAGGCGTTTTCGTCAAACTACGGGCGAAATTTGAAAATTTAAAATTTAGATGCATTTTTATGGCACTTATCGATTGAATAAAATTTTTTTGTTTTTTTTGGTGGCCTATTAGCACTACAGAATTTCATTGAGAAACTTTTCAAAAACGGGTGTAATACCCTATTGATTACAGAAAACATAATATGTTCTTTTAAACTAGTTCATAGAACTCACCTTGGTCTTCGCCATCAGCGGCAGCGCCCTCAAGCACTCTAGCCTCACCCCCGGACACTTATCACTAGCTATCTTATACACCAACAAGGGTAACATCTGGACTGATACTTCTTTCTTATTCGCCACCAAATCCACCACGATCTTCAACACTTTCACTACTATATCTTCATACCAAGCCTCCTTACGTTTCTCTAAAATCATGCCGAGAAGAAACGGTAGCAACTCTAGTTTAAGATCATCATTTACTGTGGCAATAGAATCTAACCAGCTTTTTAACTTTTCCGGGTTTTCTCTCATTCGCTCCCAGTTCTGATTTAGTTTGAAAATTATAGATAAATGACTGTCTGTATAGAGTAATGCTTGGAATGTCTTATTTGCTTTTATGTTTGGTGTGTGAAGGCGAGTGTCGTCTTTGTAGTTATCCTGATAAGTGTCGAGGATCTTTGAAGCGACTTTAAGAGCTGATGCAGTGAGGTATGAGGGTAGGTTTAGCCATTGAAGCGAGAGGGCCACGAAGACGTTGAGGGATATAGAGGAGTACTCGTATTTGCTGATAATGTTGAAGCCTGTGGACAAAGTTTTGATAATTCAAGGCTATTTTGCGGATAGTCGTTCGAAAATGAAGTTGCTTTTTCAGTCGAAAGCAGTTACCATGGTTTGCCGTTTTTGTCGTGTATGTTATATATTTTTATGTCTATTTGTACACTTAATGTTTTGCCAGAACAAAAAGTAACACATAATTAAATTCGTTTTAAGATAAACTATGATTAGCAACTTGTTTGCAGATAGGCTGTTAAGATAGTAGTCCATTTAGAGACATGTGTACATTAGAAGCTTGGCAGTATAGCAGTTCACGAATAATGTTTTTTATACGTTTTGGGAGGGCCAACTAGAACATACAATAGGGTATTTTACTCTATACAAGAAAAAATGTATAAATATGTTATTGAGACAGTTTAGGCATAAACCAGTCGGAAACGGCTGTGTAAACAAAAAATTGTCAACTGTCAGTCAACCGATTGGCGTAATATAGGCTTTGTACTTTTATTATTTTCGTAACCAACGTAATTTTTTCATTATTACACCTATTACAAAATATGCTTTTAATTATTTTTAAATGATATACAATTATCATATTTAATATGAGCTCATTTGATACAAAACGAACTGACGTCATTTACGCTGAGCAATATGGCGTCCAGTAAGAGGCGTTTTCGTCAAACTACGCGCGAAATTTGAAAATTAAAAATTTAGATGCATTTTTATGGCTCTTATCGATTGAATAAAAATTTTGTGCTTTTTTTGGTGGCATATTAGCACTACAGAATTTCATTGAGACACTTTTCAAAAATGGGTGTAATACCCTATTTTTTTTCTTGTAAATGACGTTCAAGAGAGACTTTAAAATGATGCTGTCACTTTCTTTTTGATACAAAATGTAAGGGATGGCATGAATTTAAAGTGTCCGTTAAACTAATGCTGTTTCGTGCAACTCGAACGATAATGGTCTAATTGGAATAAATAATAAGGCTTTGAATAAGACGTTTCGTAAATATCAAACAGACTTACACAAGTTAAACAGCTCATGCAGATACAAAGCACATGAATCAGCCAAGTTTTCAGCCAACAACATCAGTGTGATGCCAGCGACTGTTCTCAACTCCGGTGCGTCGAGCGCGAAGCATCGCTCTATGAGACTGTAGCAGGAGCGGGGGTCACGTCTAGAACATTTCAAATTACGGTAACAATATTTTGAGGATGTTGAAAAAGATATACACAGATTAAATAACCTGCACACATACACACCCCACATACAAACACACACACACACATTATACATAGTAGTAGCAGTAAGTAAAGTAGAACTAAACACCTTATTTAATTTTAATGTTTTGAAATGATAATTTGAATTTTAACATTTATTATGTAATAAACTTCTGACCAAATTTAGGTCACGGCGGCCATTCTTAAAGGAGATCAGTCAAGTACGAAGAAGATATTATAGTGCACAAGTGGCGCAGAACCAACGGCTTTACGTGCTTTCCGAGGCACGGGGGTGTTACACCGCCAACTTTCAAACACCGGGCTGTTACTGAGAAATTCTTGACAAAAAAAAACCCAATTTCACTTTGCCCGACCTGGGAATCGAAGCCAGGACCTCACGCTCAGCAGTCGCGCTTGCTACCACGAGACCAACGAGGCAGTTAACATTTATTATACTATTTGAGTTGAGAATATTATATACCTATGTTTTTTGTTTCAAATAATATATTTTATTTTCGAATGAGGGGCAATTTTGCAGCGTCGGATAGGCAATATTACCTTTAGCAGCCCACTGCTGGGCATAGGTCTCCCCCAAGGGGGGGGGGATTGACCGGTAATCGCCATGCTTGGGCGATGCATGTTCGCGATCGCAGTAGGTGTTATGTTACTCAGAAGGACGCTGCCCATCCTTTGGTCAATATCGCCTTCTACGACACCATATGGAGGTCGTATTAAATGTAGTTTAAGTATGAACGACCCATAGTAACTTCTTACCACTAGAAATGTCACTACGACAGATGACATAAAGCTCACATTTTATTTTGTCTCGTGATCTGTATGCATTGAATGAGCATTTATTCTATGTGTGCTGACTGCTCCATTGTAATAAGTTGCTAAGTTGCAGTTCAACTATACGTACTGCAGCTTGGTGAGTTGGTTGGAGAGCCTGGCCAGCATGGGCAGTAATGCCATCACCTGGTCGCGTTGAGCCTGGTACACGGCTGCTTCAGTTACAGCGCTGTATGCAGCGAAGGAGCGTTCTATTAGCGCTGGGTTGCAAATCTGTAGAAAAAAATTTTGGTGATTTGAATTTGTATCATCATTACTAGCGGGCCTGGCAGACGTTTTCCTGCCCTTAAAATAAAAATGTCCTACAACTGGGCCGCAGCGCCACCTACCGGGTCCAAATGTGAATGTAAACCATTCTCGAATCCACTGGAACACAAAAAATTTTATCAAAATCGGTCCAACCGTTTAGGAGTTCACTTTCATACACACAAAAAAGGCCTTCCTTCATTCCTTCCATCGGTCTCGACTTTTCGCTATGTCTTGTCAATTCTTAAGGAAACTGTCCAAGTCTACCGCGGCCTCGGCTTGCCATTTCGGGGCACCAATTTTGGGATTTACGGGTCCATAGGTTATTCCGCATGCGACAGTCCCATGTAAGCTGAGCAATCTTTTGAGTCACATCAATGACCTGTGTGATTTGGATTGTATAAGGTTGTTACCAGACCAATCGATCGACCGTCGATCGACAGTATCGATCGATGGTAGAATGGATGGGTCGATGTCGATCGATAGTTTCTACCAGACCAATCGATCGATCGATGGTAGAATGGTGGATTTGAAGTGTTTATTGTGACACTTACAATATGCGTGTAAGCAGATGTTAGATGATGGGCGAAGAGCAATGAAAGCAGTGATCGAAGCTTAAGCAAAGTTGTATAATTATATGATATTACAATAGCGTTGGCAGAAAGCAGAAATCGTAATGAATTTAATACAAAACAACACAAGTATTTATACATAAAAACAATTAATAATAATTAACGATCACGCCTGGCACTATTTGCAAAACGGTTCGGTCTTGACACTTTTCTAATTAGTGGGCGGTCCATAGAACAAAGGATTCACGGCGGCCATGTTGCGCGCGCGCCGCACGAACAATAGCAGGTAGCCAGGACCTTTTTATGGGCGTTACCCTACTCGCCGCTAGACCGGTTCAGACCGGTTTACTAATTACTTGTAAACAAGATCATCCGATATGACGTAGGGTGGCGTGATTCCGGAGGAGCGTTTAGACGTGTTTCTGTACTGTCTTACTCGCCACAGATTAGTCGACGTCGATCGAGCTGCTTGATAATTATTATGATGCCATCGATCGGCAATCGATCGATTTGTTAGTCGAACGGTATCTGTCGATTAGCCAGAGCTACCACACCAATCGATCAACGTCGATCGATGTCGACCGATGGCATCGATCGATGATCGATCGATTGGTGTAGTAACAACCTTAGATTTTTATTTTAATTCTTATGGCCTAAAACTTCCTTTGAAACTGACATCTGCACTGCTATCATGCTAGTGAACTCACTGACTTGTACAGTCGACTACAAAAAGATGTATACATTTAAAAGTTATAAAAATATGTATCCATTCATGATGTCGTCATTGTTTGTTACAAATATTAGTAGACATGATGTATGCCAGATTTATGTTCCTATCAAATGTGCCAATTTTATGTACACAGCTAAAATAACACTGGTAATGTGTACACTCTGAAACGAATTAATGTGTTCATATTTGGTTATATATGTATATAGGTCTATATATATATATATTATATATTTCAGCCTGGATTTTCCCACTGCTGGGCAAAGATATATATATAGGTCTAATATTCTATTTTTAAATTTTAATATAATAATAGTGCGGGAATACTTGTTTTCTCTTTCATTTCGTGCATGACGTCATTGGCGTGTCATTTGTTTATCGAAGTTGACTTACAAAGTTAAAAATTATTTTTGCCACTTATTTACATTATTTTTCTCTCACTCAACTCATAAAAGAAGGGGGTCTATTCAATCTGTTTTTTTTTTATACAGAAACTAAACTAAGTAACATTATTTGGACATAGATAAAATTTAAACTATTGAATCATAAAACAATTTTATTGAAACTTAATTTAATAATATAAGTTATCTATAATATTCTTTTACTTATAACAATAGTAGATCTACTTCACATTTTGGCATGACATTATAAATCTTGCGCGGGGCTCCTATTTCTGTCTGCAGGGTTTGACGTCGACCTAAATTAACCTAAGTTTTTTCTGTCCAAAGAGGACTTAGTTCCAGAGATTACCCCCTACGTACAAACAAATTTTACCTCGTTATAATATGAATATTGATTTATAAGTGTCATCATAACAGAAAAAAAACAATTACACATAATAATATACCATCCAAAGAGCTTTCAATGGTTTTGACAGAATTTCTGAAATTTAAAATTAGAATGACAGCTTGTATACATATTTTTGTGACGAAGTGCGACTACATTAATTTGTTTCAGAGTGTACACATTACAGTGTCCATCTTGCTATATACATTAATTAGGTACATTGTGTGAATACATATATGCGTCATAAGATAAGATAAGATATTTTATTTCGCAAATATGGGTACAGGTACATGATGTTAGATACAATTGTACAGTTCAGCCACATTTTACCATTAGGCATGCGAAAGGTACAAGACCAACAACAAACAATGATTACAAAAACATTTCATTTAGGCATATTTACATTTCAAAATAATGAAAAATCAAACAAATGCATTCGCTTTTTCTGCAAGAAACTCTGAAATATTGTTATAGGCTTTATGCACTAAAAAGGAACTTAGTTTTTTTTTTTAATAACTCTAAACTTAAATCATGTTTCATGTGTACAATAATTTGTAACAAAGTATGTATACTTGAGTACATAATGAGTACATGTATTTGTAACTTTAGGGGGTATACATCTCTTTGTAGTCGACTGTACCTATGAACGGGCCCTAACTACGACATAAAGCTTGAGACACAAAATTATCGCTGAATAATACGCGTTTTGACGCATTTCATAAGAATTTAAGCCCTAAAGCTCCAATTTATTTATTCATTTATTCACACTTCATGCACAAAGGTACAAAGGCGGACTTAATGCCTTAGGCATTCTCTACCAGTCAACCCAGGGTGGTGAAGAGATAATCCAATCCAATCTACGTTCTGACAGTTTTTTTTTAAGTATGTGGATTTTTATTATCTGACATCAATCATCCTAAATACCTGTTGACAACTGAGGCAGGCGAGGAGTAGAGACGACTGAGCTGTAGACTGCGGCAGACTGAGTAGCAGTTGCCAGGGCCTGATGCTGCAGTCCCTCTGAGGGTGGCATGTTAGCCAGAGGAACACTGGCCTTAGCAGCTCCAGGCTGTTTGATGATACACTGAAATGGAAAATAATAATATTCAATTTAATATTTAATTCTTTTATTTGTAGATTGTAGTACCATAGACAGCATAGACTCATAAATATATCAATATAAGTTTTTTAAGACATTTTAATAATTTTCGTATGAGTGAAAGTTGGTCAAAATATAAAAGGTGTATCTTTAAAGATGTGTACAAAAGAATTTTCAAAGGGATGATTATGTATTTTTAGCTGCTTGCTAATTGAAAGCTGTACAGATTGAATCAAATCGAATCGATTGAAATCGATCACGGTTAAGTTGCGCTTGCCGCGATGGGCCACCAACTATTTCATGCCAAGACCCATCTGTATCGAGATACGGAAGGAACAGCGGAACGGGGAGAACGGCTGTCATACGTAGATATTTGACAGTTATGGGTAGTCCGAAGGCAGAAAATATGACAACCAGTCTTACCAAGTGGTATTGTGTTACCCAGTAACGGGAATGTGGAGGTCAGACAGCCAGTAGCTCCATTTAAAATACTGTTATTCAGCTGCATCGGGTTAGATTCAAAGCCGACCCCAACATAGTTGGGAAAACGCTTGGCAGATAATGAAAATTTTAAACTGCATTATCAGATGACTAGCTTTTGTCTGTGGCTTCGTTGGCGTTAATGTCAGTTATAGTGGATGCAGACGAAGTCGCGGATAAAAAAATTGCCTATGTCCTTTCCCAGACTTCAAGCTATCTTCATGCCATATGTGCTACAGCAGTTTCATCGTGAAAGCGTAACCGACAGAGTTACTTTCGCATTTATAATATTATTAAGTATGGATTTTCTCCTATTCCCATTAAGAACTAAGCAAGTAACTTACATATAATCAGGATGAGTGCACAATGCATGCATTTGTGCCAGCACATGATCCTCAGCACCCTTTTTCTTCTCTAGCACCGTGATGAACGGATGCTGCGGTGACTTAAGAGTGAACTGGCATTTGTACTGGTGACCCGGGACCAGGCGGGCCTTCAGGTCCAAGATGAGGAGACCAGCCATTGTGGATATTATGGCGGAGTAGTTGCTGAAATTAATAATGTGTTATCTTAAATTGTACTTCGTAATATAATTGTAATTAAGTCTTGCCTATCTGTCACAAATATTTGCTATCTTTTAATAATTTTTATATCCTTTTTTTTTCACTGTTTATTTTTCACTATTGTTTTTTAAATCGCAGTTTATGTGCAAAATGTAGTGCATGCACTGCTCTTCTTTAAGTGATGGGACTATGGGACACTTAGACTTATGTTTTGGTATGTATCATTAAATATGTTATAGTGTACTCATTGTTAAAGAGACAAAAAAAAATATAAAGCCAGCCATTTCTTTTGGGATTGTGATTAAACATTATTATGTATTGTGGGTGCAGAAATGAGATAATGGGATCTAGAGAAATAAAGTTCTTCCAGTTTATTAATAATAATAATATGTGGGGACATTTCACACACAACCCCAAACTAGGGACCGTGTACTATGGGTGTCAGACAGCTGATATACATACACAAATACATACATATATAGATAAACAACATAGTTTACATACTTTATATTGTTAATCACAATTAAACTAGACAATAACACCTTAGTAGATACTATTTAGAATTCGAAATTGAACATAAAACACTGAGCGGTTCCCAGGCTAGTATGGTGTTGCAACCACATTTTAAAATTTACTGTCCCTACATATCAACACCATACTCCTAGGACTCTGCACAACATGATACTAAGGCATGGCAAGGGTGTTTGTATTTTAAAGTGCATATGTCTTGATAGGAGGAGCTTGTGGTTAGGTAAAAGCCATACAAACACACACACACACACACGCACACACACACACGCGCACCACACACACGCACACACAAATATAATAGATTAATAATTTTTCTCTTATTTTTCTCCTTCTACCAGTTTCGATACCCATACTGTATTTTTATACTTGTATTTAACATAGTTATTGTAAATTGTGCTCATACCGCGGGTGAGTGTCCTGGAGGCCTGAAATACAGGGTTTCCCTAGTTTAGGCTCCAGTCCACCCCATAATCTACAATACTTATGTAGAAACTGTTACAATTAAACTGTACTATTTATAAATTGTGGTGGAAAATAAATAATTTTTATCTTTATCTTTTATCTTTATATGGATTGATCGATCAAGATTAGGGTGTTACCAGACCAATAAATCGACGGTATAGATTGATGGTAGAATGGATTAGTCGACGTCGATTGAGCTGCTTGATTAGCCGCGCCGCGCGCCGTGTGCTCCCCATTATCACCTGCTGCCCGCCCGCGCCCTAACTACCTGGCCCTTGTGTTTACGTGTTTTCTATGTTTGCATCTCGAGCAACGTCTACCAATGACATCGACCCGCAATCAATAGATTAGTTAGTCGAATGGTATCCGTCGATAAGCCAAAGCTACCACACCAATCGATCAACGTCAATCGATGTTGATCAATGGCATTGATTGACAATCGATCGATTGGTATAGTAACACCCTTAAGCTACGCTTGCCGTAGTCAGTCCATAGATATCGAGTGACCATCTATTTCAGGATCTGACATATATAACACTTTTTACAGTACCTACGCCTTAAATATTAGTTATATTGTAATCTTTGGTAGTTACATACCTAGCTACAGTAACCTTAAGTATATATTGTTTGAATAAAACGAAAAGGAACGGGACAAACAACTACCTATCCCGAATTAAGACTCATCAAAACAATAGGTACTTACTGTGTACTTGGCAATAACGTAACTACAGTGGACATGGTGTGGGCAATCTCGAGGACCCCTAGCTTCACCAGCGCCAGGAGCCCCTGACACGCCGTCAGGCTCACCCTGGCATCTTTGGACGAACATTTCTCTCTAAGAAATTTCAACTCCTCATTTTCATTAACAAATCTCTGGCGTTCCGTCGGCTTGTACTTGGATTTAATTGTTGATATAAGCTTGTCGATAGCGTTGACTATCAAAACGCTGTTGTTAGTGTTCAATTTGTATTCAATCTCGTCCATTTTTAAGGTATTTTCGTAACAAATTCTTTATTTCCAATTTCCATGAGATAAATTGCCGTTGCCGGTGCTGAAACAGCTGGCTTTGACTGTTGACATTGACAGACACTTTGTTAGATGACTTGACTAATTGACTTTGGCAGAACAGAAGAATGACAGAATGACACGATAAAATGTTATTTTTCTTTGTGGCAATCATGTCTAAGAAAATAAATAAACAAAGATTTTTCTCTCATCATGGTGGGTAGATTTGTTGTAAAGAATTTAGATTTAACCAGGATAGAACAACAGTTTAAAATGCTGCTTCTGCTATTGACATAAAATTAATGCTAGCAACCTATATTACTGTCATGTCAACCCGCAAATGTCAAATACCGTGGTCCACGTCAATTTCAGATTTGGTTTGGTACATTTCTTGGCATAGTTTTGTGAACACACAGTTAAAATTCATTGTTATTATGCTATAAATTCAAATTGAATTCCGGATCTTTAATCCGAAAATTGAAGAAAGCATTCGCTATTTAGTTGGGTCAAAAAAAAAAAAAAAAAAAGGGTGTGCAGTTGAAATTTTTATCTAAAACAACAAAAACATTACCTACTTATAAATACACAAAAACATTTGTAAAAATGTCGACGCCCCCAAGAGAAACTATACAGAAACAAATTCAGCAAGACTGGGCGAACAGGGAATACATAGAAGTAATAACAGGCAGCATAAAGAAGATCACAGATTTCCTCAATTCATTCGGTACGAGTACCTTTTGTAACAAAATTTCGCAATTTTGCCTACAATAGTCACGATTACTTACAAACTACATAGGTATATTTAGGTCAAAACTCGTAACATAGGTAGGTATATGTTAGTTTTGATAAAAATAAACCTATTGTATGATAATGTGTGATGATGATTCATGGATACGAACACTGAAAACTGAAATTGTACTTCCACTTATTTCTCCTTCTACAGCCGAACTTGATTCCTGTTTTATAATTATCCACAGAAGTACTGCTTTCCCTTCCTACAAGCATCTGAAGGACATTTTGCTTACTAAATATTACTAAACAATTTGTATCACACAATACATTTTATTTTTAGACATGTCCTGTCGATCCCGCCTTGCCACATTAAATGAAAAATTAACTTCATTGGAAAGGAAGATTGATTATTTAGAAGCTTGTGTGAGTATTACATTATAATGTTTCATTATGGACATCCAGGGCCTCAAGTCTGCTATTACAATAGTGTCAGAATGGTCTATCATTGATTTCATACTTGTTGATTTTGACAAGTTTGGTAATCTACTAATATAATGGCATCATTATGAAAATGAATGATAGACCATTCTGACACTATTGTAATAGCAGACTTGAGGCCCTGATATCACGAGTGCTCATTCATTTGTTGTGTTACAAGGAAAATCTCTTATACAGGATTGGTATTGTCAGTAAGATATCCCAGCAATTGATTGTAATGTTTTTCTATGTATTGCGAAAAGTCAATTATACATTAAAACTATATTTATATTAATGTAAACTTGACTTTCCGCAATATATCAAAGAACATTATAATGACTATGCCATAATTTGAAATAATTCAACACTACCGCTACCGCCTGAGAAACCATCATTTTGGTTGTGATATGTGGGTTGTGAAGGTGCAACAGGTATTTGCTCCATGTAAAACACTGATATGGTATAACGGGCTGGTGTTCGCAACTCCATGTCTCAGCGCATATTTTGCATATAGAGTCAAAACTGGCATTCAGCTGTAGGTATCCGGGTAGACTGGAAGTCGACCCCAGCATGTCAGGAAAAAGGTTAAGCTTATGGTTCCAGTTTTTCTTAATCCAGCTAGTCAAAAACTCTTCACCTTGCAATACTTCTCTAATTTATTGGACACAATTTTTTAATCGGATTATAACAGTATTATTGCAAAAAAATTGAACAAAATGAAATTTTTAACAGAAATGCCAACCTGGAATTCAAAGCCAGGACCTGAAACTTGTGGATGGATCAAAACCAGTAGAACTATAGAATTAGTAAAATTGTAAGCTATTCTAGTGAAATTTTATAATTATTATGTAGTTTAACTTTTTTTATTATTTTTAAATGATCTTTGAGTATGAATAAGAATAGCAGTGTATGTAAGATATTTTTTAATTTCAAATTTTTTATTGAAATTAAGTAAAATTAGCATGAAAACAACGAGTAATAAACACAAAAAAAGAACAAAATATATTTTTCCTACTTACTTCTTTACAAATCAGGGTTGGAAAAAATCTCGATTTAAAAAAAAATCATAACTAATTACTCAATAATAATAACTTAATCATTTTTATTGTTTTTTTCGCCATACGACTTCACAAATTTTTTGCATAAAACGTAACAAACCCTTGCTTTCGCGGCGAAATGGAAATCCCCTAGCGGTATTTTGTAAAATTCACCGCGCCATTACGATCTTGCCCTGTAGTGAACTAACTATTTGGGGCGATAGCCTCCTCGGCGTAAGTTGAAAGAGTATTGTCTACCTTTGGCATAGCGCAAAAAAGCATTTGATTTAAATAAAATTATTTATTCGTGCCAACCCTGTTACAAATCGATAGTAATTAATCCTTATTGTTTTATTTTATTAAATTACTTTGCCCCAGTAAGTAGCCACGTTTGTCGCTGCATCAGTGGAGTTTTTAATGTCCTCTAAAGTGCAACTGTAGGGACACTTTCGGCACTGAAGTTAATAGGCCATTGTCTGGTCAGAAGCACCACACTCGCACCTACCTATTAAAAATCTGCTTCCATTTCACGCAAGCCCTATCAGACTTCCTCTAGCTAGCTAGCTGGCTTATTTCAAGCATAATGCCGTGTCAATATTAAAAAAAAACAAGTTTTCAGTTATTTTTACATTTTTTATTTCTTTTCAGGTAACTAAAGGTGAAACATTGACATAATCTGAATACTAGTTATAAATATTTAGTGTATTTAAGTTTAAAATTCCATGAGATTTGTATGAATCCCATTTTTATAATTACATATATTATAATAAATGCTTGTGTAGATTAGATTAGTTATAAAATAATATCTTTAAGTATACAAAATTCTTATATCAATATAATATTAGTAGAATATCAGACAGTATGTAAAATGAGTTTCTACGTAAAATGTATTAGCTAATGTAATCAAAGTGTATGTATATTACAATGTAATCATGCGTAAATGAGCACTGCCCCAGTTAAGCAGTAAGTCATTACCATTTGTTTACTATGTGACTGCTTTTACTGTTATTATATGTATGTATAAAAAAATATGTGATTTTATTTATATTTTTAGCTTTATCTTTGGCCACAAAACTTTAATTTAAATAACAATGTTCATTTCAGTACCTACTTAAAATTATTTATTTGTAAATATTTTATTACTTTACTTTTTAATACTCTATTGCCCTCTCTCTTTATTGGTTTGAAAATAATAAGGACAGGTATATATTTTTAAATATTATAATTTTTCAAGTAAAATGGCTACACCTTGACCACCACCGCAACTCGAAGCGGCAATTCCTCGTTTTAAATTACGCCGTCTGAAAATAAAAAACAAAAACAGCTCTGTTAACCACAGTAGGAATATATTCTATTCCCTTTTCACTTTTATGTCATGAAAATGACAAGGACAGTAAGATTTTTCTCTTTTTTATGAAGGGTTATATGTAAAATTGCCCTAAAAGGAAAATAATCCAAATACTTACCCAAGTTCATGTACTAGGTGTGTAGTCATTCTAGCACCAGTTGCAGAAATTGGGTCTCCTAAAGCTAGTGCTCCACCGCTTACGTTTATTTTACTTTGATCTATCTTTAGCTCTTTGGCTGCTATGAGGACTTGAGATGCGAAGTTTTCATTTATCTGCAAAAAACGTTTCCTGTCCCCTTAAAATAATAATAATACATTATTATATGAGGCCTTTTAGGCCTTTGGATACCGCTCCACCTGAAGTCCTATTTAAAAACGTTCGAAATCTAGTCTTAATCACAACTCAGCGACAAGCATTGGTGCCGATTTCACAAACTAAACTAAAATTAGACAATTGACATCTCTTACCTGAAATGACGACTATAATTATATGAACATTTTAGATCAACTTAAATTGACAGCTCTTATTAATATCGGTCTCTTTCTGGTTTTGCTGGAGAGAAAGAGATATAAATAGCTTAAAATGAGTTGAGTTCGTGCACTACAGAATTAGCACCAATGTCAAAATACTTTCAAACATGTAGGCAAAATAGAGATATTTTTGTTAAATTGAGACTGAGATTAATCTTTTGACTGCCAGTCATGAATAGATGACAAACCAAAATGTGTCTAGCACGCCACGGTCGCGACTACGAGATGACAGACTTCTATACGTAATTCCATAGAGTAGTAACTCGTAGTTTGGCGCCAAAGGCCCGGTTTTGCTTTTTTGGCGTAGCGGTCAAAAGGTTAGTCGCAGACATCTGCAACACCAAAGGCGTCGCAAATGCGTTGTTGTTTTGCATACATTTCTATATCCTCATCTACTCGTACTCGTACTTTGTTCTTTTAGCTAGCCTATGATGTCCCACTGCTGGGCAAAGGTCTCCCCCAAGTCTTTCCAGGTATTATTTTCTTGGGCCGGCTTGAACCAGCACTCGCAGTGCGTGTCTGTCTAGGTCATCTCGCCATTTTCTCCTGGGTCAGCCTCGACAACGCCGACCATCTTTAGGTAACCACTGGGTGGAGACCTTACCCAATCATTTACCGAAAAAAATAAACAAGCAAGTACCTCAAACAGGTCCACATCATCTACCCTCAAATTGTGTTCTTCTAGCAGTTTCTTAACAGCAAACACTCCTCCTAACCCCGCATCTTTTGGGTCTACTCCCACACACGTCCATCCTACAACTCTGGCTAGTGGTCTAAGATCATGACTCCTTACTGCTTCTTCATGAGCTATGAGAAGGGCTGCGGCACCGTCTGCTGGGGCCTGTAAATGGAGAGAATTAGCTGGATATATTATTTATTCTAACTTCCAACAATGGACGTCTTCCGGCTGATGATGGCGATTACTTATACTAATATAGTAAGTAGCAGCATACTAGCATAGTAGTAAGAACTCGTGGCTAACCAAAAAGCCGTAATGGATCGATCGCTTAAGGTTAAGCTACATTTTCCGCGGTCAGTCCGTGGATGGGTGACCATTCATTTCATCCTCTGTGCCTTGGAAAACATGTTAGCCGTTGGTCCCTGCTGTCTTGTGTAGATCTTTGACAGTCGTATGGGAAGTCAGAAGCCAGAAAGTCTGACAACCAGTCTTACCAAGAGGTATCGTGTAAAATCGTGTTACCCAGTAAGAGATGTCCCTCACCGGCAGTGGGCTTCATTCATATCTTACTTCTTCTTCTTTTGGAATCGATGGTTTTCTTTCTTTTCTGTTAGAGTACTTGAAGATCTATCTCTTCTTAGATTGTTTAAAAGGGTCAAAACACGAAAATGTGAATTCTTGCGATGGCACTTGACACCTTTAAGAGATGTTAACTTGTGTGACTGCCAATAAAACAGAAATTTCCATCGCAGTTTTCATCGCAAGAATTTGTATTTTTGTGTGTTCACTCTAAATCAAGAAAGTTTAAAACTTACTGAAGTGTTGCCCGTAGTCAAAATTTTTCCATTTTCTATTAAGACTGGCAATTGGCTCAGATCCTTGTTATTTATTGCTACTTGTGGAGATTGGTCTCTATCCACGACTATTTCCTTCTTCTTGAGAGTCACTGTAATGTTGGCCAACTCTTGTTCAAATGCTTTTGATTCATCAGCTGGAATAGAAATTGAAAGTTTAAAGTTTCCGCAACCAGCTTTCATCCCGGCTTACCCATGGGTGTTTTGGTCAATACACTAGCGCCATCAACTGCTTTCTGCTACTATCTAACATCTCCATTTACTATCACTCTACTTGTTAAAATTATGGATCACCAAAGTCTCTTGCGGATACCCTGAGCAGTTTGGGCGGATTAATCTGCTTCTGAAGGAAGGTGGGCTGGCTGGAGTGACGGCCGCCATGTTTGTCGTAGAATGGTAAATTTTAACGACTGCAGACACTGAACCCCCATAACACAGAACTTAGAACACACCTGCTTTCCACTTCAAATGGCTCTGCACAGCGAACTCATCTACATCTTCTCTAGTCACTCCATACTTCTTCGCCAAGTCCTCTACCATCTTCTGCATCGTAAGTCCAGTGTAGCCGTCCGGAATCTGCTTTTGTATGTGATCTTCAAACCGGTACGATGCACCTAATGCTGTTCCAAATCGAACGTTCCTTACAAGAATCGGTAGTGAGGACATGAGATCGGTTCCACCAGTCAGAGTGATCTTTGAAGTGCCCGTTATGATGTCCTGGAACGTGCAAGGTTCAGAGGGTTTAAAGTGTGATTCCAAAATTTTATGTGAAGACCTATCCTCTCATATTTACCTAGCCTTAAAGCTACAAGAGAGATTAGGTATGTAGGCATGAGGTTTAAGATCATCGTTCATTATCTGCACGATTCAGATACAGCAAATAATTTGCTATTCAAGCTAGTTTAGGTTAGGTTAGGTTCTGAGGAGACCCGCAGAAGTGGACCGGCCCCCGCAAACCGCAAACCCCGACTGGTCGGGTTTGCGGAAGTATCTCCAGTTCACGCGACCCCAGACGTAGGTGGGAGGGAGATGGAACATCGGGGAGGGTTTTTGCCTGTAAGAGTCTGACAGACCCCTTCGCCAGCCCCAGGGCTCCGGTTAAATTTAGATTTTTAGAAAAGGTTAGATTTAATCGGGGGTTTCGGAAAAACCGTCGGGACCCGCGACGTAGGTGCGAGATGGAACACCGGGCTGGATTTTAGTCGTTAGGTGTGTCAGACCCGCCCAAGGTGCGGAAGACATCCAAGAGATTTTCGACACCGGTACAATAAAAAAAAGGTTAGGATCGCATATTTTTTCTACATGAAAAATGTGATGGCTCTCGGGTGGCGCGCTGGTTGGATGTTTCGAGGCTATCCGGCCGGGCCTTGTTACTGTGTCGAAGCATTGCTGTTATAATGAGCGATGACCATTACTCTGTCTAAATGTCTCTTGGTATCTTGGTTACACAATGTCATCTTACCAGAGCACTGTTGATGATAGCCTGTAGACCAGTCCCGCAAGCTTTACTGACGCCCAACGCTGGACTGCTGATGGGAACTCCTGAGTAAATGCCGCAGTACCTCGGCGTTTTACCACCGTCACATTGGCTCAACTGAAAATGTATCAATCTGTTTATAAATAGCGTAGGTACTACATCCTACCTATTGCTATGTTGCAACGTGGTCTCCAATTAAGATCAAATTAAAGGAAGATTCGTATCATACTGAGCTTTAAGAACATTCTATGCTCCTTTTTGAGGGACTGCACGGTCCATATTATGTTGGATGTTAACGACGTTTCGTATTGCAAGACTAGCACTTTGCCTGCGTGAATTTACTTATATATCCCTAATTTTTAACCTGTTGACCGATACGTCGAAAAAGCAAAAACGTGCCTTCGACGCCGAGCTATACGTAGAGTAGTAATTCGTCTGTCACCGTGGTTGGTCATGTACATAGTCATGACCGTGGTGTGCTAGCCCGCTGGGCATGTTTTGGTTTGTCATCTATATATGACTGGCGGTCAGAAGGTTAAAAATAAAATATAGCATAATTATACCACTTAGCTTAGGGATAACGTTGCATTGCTACCTTTTAGTGAACGCTTTTTTTAAATAGATATTATATTAGTTTAGAAAATATTAGTTGTTGAACTGGTTATTAAGTGTAGTGCTTTAACTACATGTTAAACATAGTACTTAGATGTGATGGGTAGGTATAGGTAAGAAGGGTATCCATTTATGTGATACAGGCGTCATGTTGTACATACAAAATTAACGTTTCCAACGATGGTATTGTCAATAAGGGAAGGGTCTACGTTCGCTGAACTGATTGCTTCCTTCGCCGCGGCCGCAAATACATGCGATGCTGGCAACTCCCTCAGAGGTCCGCCATAGCTGCAAAATGGCGTCCTTTTCGCGCTAATTATAAAAATCGCTGAAAATAAAAACCACAAATACGTATTTCGTACAAAAGAAATTTATTATGAGACTAAATTCTAGACTTTGTACCTAAAACCTAAAATATTAAAGAAGATAATAAAATAAAATACATAATCTTTATAACAATCGGAAAAATAAACACATCGGCATTATTAAACAAACAACTGATAAAATACAATAATTGAATCTAAATTAGACTTTAAATCTAAAATACTAAAGTTCATAATCGTAATACAACCTCTCGACCAAAGCTACTCTATAAATTAACACTTTATCGATAAAAATATCGATAATTCCAGACAATTCTGATTACATAATTTTAAAAGACTGACCTTTAGTTCCAGTCGCCATCTTGAACTAAGTAGAAATTACGAATGAAATGAAACGTGTTTTGAGCGAAACTCTATTCGTACACTAAAATGTTGATAGCTGTGTTATCAGCGCGAGATACATAAATAGTGTTGATATAAAGGTAGATATTATGTATTGCGAGGATCAACATCCATTTTAAATGCCAAGATAGTATCAAAAAAATATTGTGCCTATTTGCGTAAATATTTTTATATCGTTATTGGAAATGGAAAGTTCATAAATTCATTCACGACAAAATACATACAAAATACCTACATAGAATAATGGCAAAATACATAGCTCATTGAAAATTTATCTGAAAGTTACAGCCAATTACGGATATGCAAATTAATAGCTATTTTAAGTTTTCGACAGCATTTAACTACCAACCTACTTACTAAAGTCATTTAAATACTTCTACTGTCCCACGTCTGAGCAGGGGCCCCCTCTACTCCTTCCATCTTTCGCTTTCATACACTCATACAATCGATTTTGGTTGAGAAAATATTTGTTTTGTTCAAAATATCGGTAGCTCTCGCATTGTTTCTGGACTATTTATCCAGAAATCGGATAGAGGACCTTGCGCGCTCATATAGCGTAGTTCGTTACACCTCTCAAGCAAAGAATTATAACTATCCTGAAGTGTCAATTACCTAGTTTATTTAAATATTTATTAAAACTTCATACACAAAGGTACCAAGGCGGATATAATATAATGCTTCAGGCACTCTTTACCAGTCAACCAAGGGTGGTCAGGAGATACTTTTGGTCATAAGCGACATAAGACTATTACTTTATTAACTTTTTGTCTAAGAAATAGAAATAAAACATCAAGATTTAACAAAAATAATCACGATTTTATTGAATTATTTACAATTTTGTTCGGAGATCGATAAAATGCATACAATAAGGTAGAATAATGGTAAAAATAATAATGTTCATCGTAACAAATTAAACAGTCTCAAGAAGAAGGGCGATTCCTTGTCCACCGCCGATGCAGGCTGAGCCGATGCCCCTCTTCAATCCCCGACGTCTGAAAATAAATAAAACAAGCTCTGTTAAGTTCAGCTATTCACAGATTTGATATTTGGTCTGCGCTTCTGTAGCCCTCGAGGCTCGTGTCCAGCGGACTGGACAAGCCCACCTAAAAGACCGTTAATGTTACACTTTATCTCGTAGAAAAAATTATAAAATGCACGTGTCATGTGCATGCAAACCGTCGTCACATCTCATGTGGCATCACATTAGCAAGAGATTATGATAAGAGTTTCAATAGAATTTTTTGCTCGTTCTTCTCCATATAGATACCTACGTTTTGGAACGGGTAGCTTCAAGTTTCTGACTAACTGACTGGTCTTTACAATTCGAAAAACCCTATCAATGTGCCTCTTTTAACGTGCACGACTTGTTACGTTGTTTCCACATTTCGTGTCCCGTAGATTAAACATGAAAGGTAATATTTTATTGATTTTATAAGTGTTCATGGAGTATCCGACTCGTTCTTCTCCATAGAGACCTACGTTTTCCTACGTTATGGAACGGGTAAATAACTTCAGCTTTCTGACTAATTGACTGACTCCTTTACAATTCGAAAGACCATTGTACCCGTAGATTTAATATGAATGATGTAACCTAAATTAATATTTTATTGATTTTAAAAGAGTGCTCATGTAGTATCTCGTTCTTCTCCATAGTAACCTACTGTTTGGAACGGGCAACTAGCTTCACTTTTTAACAAAAACTTCGAAACAGCCTGTTAATGGTTTAATTGAATTAAATGCTTTGACTTTGAGGTAAAAACTGCTGCCCAAAAATTACAGCACGAAGAACCTGCGGGTGATGAATTGGAATAGTAATGGCTGCAGAAAAACCAAACAAAAAATACATCAGAGTCTATCTAGTGAAGCCGGTTTTAAAGCTCGAAGCTGCGCCTCTCTGTTCCTCTCTTCTCTTACCTCAGCTCATGAGCAAGATGTGCGGTAATCCTAGCTCCTGAAGCTCCTACTGGATGTCCCATCGCGATGGCACCTCCGTTGATGTTCAGTTTGCTCTGGTCCAGACCCAGTTCCTTAGCACATGCCAAAGTCTGAGCTGAGAATGCCTCGTTGATCTGTTGGGGTCAAAATGCATGACTGATTTACACCATATTCAGAATATTAAAGTGAGAGCACACCAGGAATGTATAAATTGCAACAGTCTAATACACAGAAGCCTTACGAAAAAAGTGTTGTATATGAAGACTGACTGTAACCGTACTTCTCACTTCTTCATTGGAAAGCTGCTTAGATTGCATAAGGCCAAATACTCAAACGCTACTCTATTACACTCGGCGTCACAAAAATCGCACCTCTTTAAGAATTCCCTTCAAAGTCATTTTAACCCTATTAATCAATGGTATACATATGACTATAAGGTATAATTGGAAAGGCAATTTATTTAAATTTCAGAATAAATCAATGGATTTTGTTTTTTGTTTACCAGGGAATAAAAAAAAGCAAGCTAATGCAAATGATTAAAAAGTTAAATTTTATTTTATCAGCAAAAATTACAACAAAGTCCTTAAAACTAACTTAAAACCTAGTGTTACCCCCCCTAGCCCTGATGACTGCTTCCATGCGTTCTCTCATGGACCTTATTAATGTGACAACAGTCTCTTGTGGAATGTTGTCCCATTCTGCAACGACGGCATCTTGAAGGTCTTGGAGAGTGGTAGGGGCAGGATTTCGTGCCCGTACTCGCCGTTTCAGTTCATCCCAAAGGTGCTCAATAGGGTTCAGGTCTGGACTTCGCGCCGGCCAGCGCATAACAGGGATGCCAACTTCTTGCAGGTAGTCTCTTACAATTAAAGCGGTGTGACAACGGGCGTTATCGTGCATTAACGTGAACCCACTGCCAACAAAACCCGCATAAGGGACAACCTGCTCCTCTAAGATCTCTGTTATGTACCGAGCAGCAGTCAGCGACCCTTGCCCGCGAGCACTTCCAGTCCGAGAAACACACACAAGGTTCGTTTTACCGTCGATTGACATGCCGCCCCAGAACATGCACGAGCCACCCCCGTATTCCACTGTCTCTTGAATACAGGCTTGTGCGAATCGTTCCCCTTGCCTCCTATACACTCTTCGACGCCTGTCGTTGCAGAAAAGACACACCCTCGTCTCATCCGAGAAGAGCACAGCCCTCCATTGGTCTATTGTCCAATCCACATGGTCACGGGCAAATTGCAACCGGTCTCTCCTATGCTGTGCAGTCAATTTGGGCCCTGTAGCAGCCCTATGAGCTGCAATTTTCTTCTCCCGCATTCTTCTTCTAATCGTGGAGACGCTTACAGAAGTTCTGCGAGCTGATCGCAGTTGTTGTTGCAGCTCAACAGCATTGGAGAACCGATTACGTAAAGACGTCGAAACAATGAAGCGATCGTCTCTTTCGGATGTGCACCGTTGTCTTCCAGATCCACGTCTTCGGATATAGCCACCAGTCTCTTGGAAACGTTGGAACACTCGTCGAACGGCAAAACGACTCAAGTTCAGTTGCCGAGCAATATCACATTGCCCAGAAGATGGATACCAATCCATCTTCTGGGGTATTTTTCTTGCTGTAGCTGTTCACGTGTGTTCACTTCAAAGGTTGAATAGCGAATGACCCACATTTAACCCGGGTCGCCCGTTTTATACCCTTGTAGGGAGGTGCAATTAGTGGCCGTTGTAATGCGTATTTTGACAACATTTTTTTTAACGTTACGTGCTAATGAGATCTGTTGTGTTTAGGAATTCTAACTGTTGTTAATTTAAAGGTCGTTAAACATACTTTTAATTGATACCAATATAAATTGGGTTTAATGTATTCGTTACTGGCGGGACATGTTTTAAACTTATTTTCGAAAAGGTGCGATTTTTGTGACGCCGAGTGTATAAGATGCCGTTATGTCTCGTGCCGTCCTATTATGTCAAAGTGACTGTGAGAGTACGAGACTTAACAGCAACTTAAATTTGAGTAGCGTTAGTGTATTTGGCCGTTAATTCATTAGTTAGAATGATTACTCTTTTTTCCAGAATTTCTCCACTTTCCCAAACGAAGTAGGAAATAAACGTACCTCAACCATATCTATATCATCAATGGTCAATCCTGTAGCTTTCAACAGGTTCTGTATCGCGGGAACGGGTCCAATGCCCATGACGGAAGGGTCCACACCCACTACTGACCAGGCCAGCAGTCGCACCAGGGGCTTAAAGCCATTCTGCTTCACAGACTCCTCGCTTGCAACGACCAGCGCTCCAGCACCGTCATTTACACCCTGTTAACAATTTTAGAACAACCTTAATTTTAACCAAGGTCAAAGTCATCCAGCTCTGGCGTCATCTTGATCATAGTACAACAATTTAGGAAGCTATTGGCCTCTGTTATCCATAATTATAAAAAACAGGCTATAAGGACTGACTGCATTAATCTGGTAAGTTGTAACGAATTAAACTTACAGAGGAGTTACCAGCAGTAACGACGCCTCCCTTCCTGAACAGCACAGGTAACCTGCTGAGCATTTCAGTGGTGGTCTCTGGGCGAGGATGCTCATCTACCTCCACCACCTTCTCTTGCCGTTTGACCTTCACTGTTACTGGGGTCATCTCCTCTTTGAACACACCTTGGTCTTGTGCTAAAGTTGAATAAGCAAGTGATTAAACGCAGCTTATTTTGGAAAAAATTTCTTAGTGCCAAAAGGAGGACTTCGTAAAATATAAACTTCTTTAAAGATTGCGGGAAAGTGGTGGTAATTAGAATGTGATCATACATAATGTAACGTAAAAGTTACATAGCAGTAATTATCATAACTAAAGCTAAAATTAAATTAGTTACTACGTGATCTGATCAGCTCATTTACGTAATTCCGGCTGCTCATAATGAATATTTAAGCAATCAGTCAATCACAATACAAACTTCGAGGAGGAGTACTAATAATAATAATAATATGTGGGGACATTTCACACATAGCCATCTGACCCCAAACTAGGGAGACCCTAATAGGTAATAAGCAGTATAATTTACCCGCTTTCCACCTCTGCTGTGACTGCAGAGCGTACTGATCGACTTCCATCCTCTGCAAGCCATACTTCTCAGCTAAATTCTCAGCGGTCTCCGGCATACTGAAGTTACAGGAAGTGTCCACAGATGACGACGTCAGTACATCTTCGAAGGGTATCTTTCCTCCTAAACCGACTCCGAAGCGGGTGTTCCTGACGACGAAAGGAACTGTTGACATGTTCTCTGTTCCACCTGCTAAGGAGGTTTGAGCTGCTCCTGTGATGATATCCTGAAAAAAACTGATTGGCTTAGACTTGTCACTTCTCCTCATGACATTAGAACTACAGGAATACAATCAGTTCTCAGTTGATGAAATCAATAATCGAGAATCAGAAGCATGGCCTATCATTTTTGCCAAAAGATCATTAAAACTACTAAGCTTCTTTATATAAATGCAAAGTGTTACCTGAGCACTGTTAATGACAGCTTGAAAACCAGACCCACAGAGTCGGCTAATTCCAAGAGCTGGCTTGTCCTCCGGGATGCCTGCTTTGAGTGCTGCGTGACGTGGAGATAAACCACCATCTGATGAGCCACTGATCTGGGGATAGAACATTCACTTTCTAGTCATAAACTAACAGGCACTTTATTTTTTATTTTAAAGCAGTTTTACCACCGTCGAAAATGGAATATTTTGCAATCTGATCGTTACATCCAGGATCCAGAAACAAGGACTTCTTCCTAACACGTATCTTCTAGAAGTTCTCGAAAAGATCTGCTGTCTGTGCCGGTCGGCTTTTGGTCTAACAGCCTTGGGCCATGGCCATTACTTATTATGCTTCCAGTGAAATACTGACCCCATAAACCTGTCCAATATTGACAGTGTCAATGAGTCCAGGAGCGACGCTACCGGCTTTGAGGGCATCCTTAGCTGCAGCAGCCAGCAGGTCGGCAGGGTACACGTCCTTGAAGGCGCCCCCGAACCTGCCGAACGGCGTTCGCTTTGCTGCTACTATGAAGATACCTGGAGGTGGAAGATGTGAAGTAGGGTGATTGACTTATTCTTCTTGTTCCGAAATTATTTATTGCTCTAACTAAACGATGCTCTAATTTTTGGTCGTAATCGTAGTTGGCCTTAAAGTATAATTTTCTGTTTAATATTTTTTTTATATTTGATATCTGTAGCTACCTATCGTTTTTTTTTTATTATCTTTACAGCAAAATATAAATGTATGACATAAAAAAAGATATAATTTTTTAAAGAATATTCTGTTTAAAGCGTGAATATAATCTGAGAAAAAAATCTAATTATAAGAATGAGTGATGTTTTCCATTAATACATACCTATTATCAAAACAAAAATGTTTGATATGGGTAACCTTGCCCCTCAATATATTTACGTGGACATTGACCCCTGTGTGAAAGTCCGTACAACGCTATTTGAACCTTGTTTCGTAATAGATAAGGTTTATAACCGCTTCAATACAAATCTTTTCTTTGGCTAATTTGTAAATAAAGATGCTGTTGAGAAGCTGTTGATGTATTGTTAAATACATTTTTAAACCTTTTTGAAAGACTTGTAGATAGATTCCTATCTGAAATGTTTTAACCCTAACACTATTTAAAATAGTAAGTATCTAAAAATTTGCCACCTACTTGAATTAAATAATGAAAAACAATATAATAATTCTGCCGAGTTTCAAAACAGGCACGTTCTAAATAATATTATGATCTTCAGTTAAGTCTGTTGAACACCTATGCTATCACTGGTGACTGAGCAGTTTATGTACTAAAACATCACATAAATAGGTATGACAAGTGCTTATGTGGACTACAAAAAAAACTATATTAACCAACCTTTATTGATAACGACGGCCATCTTGGTTTAATCCACTCACGCGCACGTCAACACACGACCGAACCACACCGGTTGTGATATTTTCACATTGCCTATCGTATCTAGGTACTCGCTATATTGCTGGATTACGTATTTTTTTAGTTGATG